>OZ010790.1:161437593-162859439 GCA_963932465.1 Maratus speciosus
AAAAGGTTGAAAATTTTAAAGTGAGAAATAAACGTAAAACATTCTAGAAAGATTCTAAATCACGATTTATTTGGAATTGTTAGGGATAGAATTTTTGAAATTTGACGTGGCTATTAGTTTTAAAATGTAACTGCCGATCAGTTTTTTAAAAACCTGAAAATTAAAAAGGTGTACGATACAAAAAAAAAAAAAAAAAAAAAAAAAAAAAAAGATCTAACCTGCATTTTCTGTGATACTTTTGGAGTTAGAAACTTGAAATTTGGCATGGTAGTAATTTATAAGATGTAAATGTTCGTTTTAGAACGTATTCTAAAAAATTCTATATTTATGAGACTAAATAAAGCGGACAAAGACCTAATGATGATCTAAATAACGAAGTACGTGGAATTGTTAGGAATATAAACATGAAAATTGACATGACGGTTACTTTAAGACATAAATAGTCACAGCAGAACAATTTCTAAAAATTTGGCCATGTAAAACGGTGCAGGAACAAAAAACTTTCGAAAATTTTCTATTTCTGTGTTACTGCTGAGTCTAAAAACTAAAGGTGAAATGAACAGAAACGTTTTAATTTACTGTAGTGGTGTAGAAACTTTAAATATTTAATAATACTACATCCCCCCCCCCCAAAAAAAAAACAAACAAAAAAACATCCAATTTAAATACAACAAAATGGGTAGATACACACCTAGAATTGAATGAATTATGTAAATATTGAATAAATGTCGGTATAAAACAGCGAATAGGTTGTCCGAAAGTACTTGTGAATATGTTCCTTCTCTAGGCTATTTATTTTATCTCTTGCCAAGCCCCTTAATAGAGAAAGTGCTGGTTTAAATTTGATATGGATTTTTTTTTTCAGATTCACTAATCTAGATATTTTATCATTTGAATTTGTAATCAGTCAATGGCCAATTAACCCCTTGGGGACGAGCGGCACGTATACGTGCCGCATTAAACACTCGAATCCTTGTTTTTACTCACCAGTAAAATTTTACTGTAAAATTTGCCTTATTTAATCAGCGCATTTTCTCGATTCAAAAAGACATAAATTTCTGTTTTTAAAAAACGGTGAGAAAAGATTAAACATTTCGTAAAAGTCTCCCGTCCCGAAGGGGTTAAAGATGGTATCTCATTTACTTTAATTGCAACAAGTTATTATTAAATCTATGTTCTCGGCAATATCGCTCAGACTAATCCCTTTGGGGGAAGTCCTAGTTTTAAGCCAAAAAAGCATAAGCCATCGCGGCATAGGTTTAATTTTTTTAACGAATTGCGATGGGGAAATTATTTGGTTATTAATTACATGCGGCCGGCTAACATAAAAGTACCGCTTTTCCCTGAGAATGATGAAGCAACCTATCACGGGAATAGTTTTTAGAAAATTATTAGTGGTAAAAAAAAAAAAAACGCATTTCCTAGTGCTGTTAAAAATATCATAAATATTGCTAATATTGAATATTACTATGATATTTCGTAGGTCAAAGTAAAATATCGTGACAATGATAAACATATTTACATCTAACAGTAACCATTGATCTTAAATTCAGGAAAATTGGAAAGTAGATGTAGTTGTAAAGTATGCCTTAATTAAGGAGATAAATTACGTAATCGAGTCCACAGACAATCTGGCGTATTTGGTACAGATAAGTTGCATAATTGAGTCTACAGACATTTGAAGTATGTTACCGGACGCTGTTTGGCGCATAATTTACTTAGTAAAAGGGTTAAATTGATTCTGTCTTTTTAAAGCAAACCTATTCCATAACCGAATATACAGAGAATTGGCATAATTTAAGAGATAGTTTTTGGAGACCTTTTGCTGCTTTTACGTTATACCAACACCATACCAAAATGTATGCGCTATTTATTTCAATCCTAAACATGCAAAGATTTTTGGTACTTTTCCAGTATAAGGATCTTGGCAAAATAGAGAAAACAGCCTTGGCGCAGAAGGAAATTTGGCAACATTTTTTCTGGCAACCTATTCACTGCCCCTTTTCATATACATAAGTATTTTTTTTTTTCAATGTTTATACAATTTATCTAACATAACGATGCTATTTAGCTAATTTTATGTAGTAACAGAAGTAATTTGTATATGAAAAATATTAATAATATACATTTATTTTAAATACATATATAAACATATATAAAACATATATAAAACAAAACAGTTCATCAAGTTTGTTTTTTTAACTGTTTATATAATTTTGCAAAAAATCTCACTTTCTGATGCCCGAATTGCGCCAAGCAGTTTAAAAAGACGCCAAGGCGCCTATAGTGGAAAAGCACCAAATTTTTATTGCAAACCGTGCCAAACATTGTGGCTTGGTATTTATTGATCGCGAATATTGTTTTTTTGGCTTTAATTATTAATTAATCGTAACCATACAAATAATTTTATTTAATATTTTTTTAATTGAAAGTATTTTTAATTATTAAGTAAAATTAAGTTAAAACTTCATTTTTCGCTGATTAAAAAATGGAAATGTTTGCTGCAGTGCTAAGAGACACTTAGAATTTCATGTGCGTAGTTTAAATGGCTATTTTGGAAAAAAAATTATATTATTTATTTATGCTTTTATTTTCAGTACTAGGGGGCTCTGCACCCTACGTGCTACGCTCGCCAACCCCCCGTTCAGACACCGCAGACTCTAAAAGCACGCTAATTTGATCGGCTTTAAAAAGATTTCAGAAAATTGAATTATAATTTAAAAAACAGTGGCAGGCTCCCTATAAACGGGTTTCTATGCATTTCTCTTTGATTGGGGAATTTTAAAGCCAAATCAGCTGCTGTTAAAAGACACAATAGCTGCTTTCGTCTTTGATTAAATAGAATCAGTTAAACATGTCAAAATAAGGTAATATAAAATGAATTAAGTAAACAGAGTGTTTGTGTAAGTATCGTCTGCTGCATATTCCTTGGTTTCGTGTGCTCCGAATCGATGTAAGTTTCTTTTTCTTTTTTTCCGCATGTGGCAACACTCTGTCTTTATTCTGTTTTGATTCTTGTTGTTGTGGAATGTGAAAAATATGGAATGTAGTAAGCCGTCTGTTGGCTCGCATATATCTAGTGTTAAAATAAATTCGCGTTTACAGTCCGGTTTGGTGTTTATGTGAGCGAACCAGTTGTGTAAGTGATTAGTTAAAAACGCAAAACCATTTGTTGGTACAAGTCTAGCCGGAGCGCTAGTGAAAAATAAAAGAGTACAATCGAACATTTTATGAACTGCCAAGTGATATCGTCTGTGATGAAAAATTACCTCAGGTTCTGAGGTAAGTTAACTTTGAACATTCCATTTCATGTCTAAAAAGAATTTGTGTTTAAAAGTGTAGAATTATTTTGAAAGTATACAGTTTAGATATTTTAGAACTAGTTTTGGGCTTGATTTAAGCAGAAATGAGTGAACTGGTATCTTTAAAAACAAAAAGAACTGTTCTACGGAGAAGTGTAACAAATTACATTAAGAAAATCGAAAGTATAATTGCAAGTGATGACATTAATTTAATAGAATTAGAAGAAAATATTGAATTGTTAAAACAGAAAGAAACGGATCTAAAAAAACTTGATAGGGAAATTGAAGTTTTAATTACAGAACCTAAACAATTAGAAAGTGAGATAGATAGCGCACAGGAAATCTCAGATAAAATTGATTTGTGCAAATTTAAGGGTGAAAAAATGTTGAAAATACAAAATGCCGAGTTAAATAACAGTGAAATTAAATCTGATAGTGCAATTTCAGAAAACGTGTTTGAGAATATTAAATTACCTAGGTTATCATTACCTACTTTTGGAGGTAATATAACAGAATGGATAGCGTTTAAGGATCTTTTTAATGCATGCGTAAACAGCAATACAAGTATATCTAATGCTCAAAAATTACAGTATTTGAATGCTTCGTTGAAAGGTGAAGCGTATCGCGTTATTCAGTCTATTCAAATTTCGAATTCTAATTTTGAAATTGCGTGAAATCTATTAGACGAAAGATATTCAAATAAGCGAGAACAAATATTTGCATATATTAAACGATTTTTAAGTTTACCAACTATTCAAACAGACTCAGCTATTGCTATTTTAAATCTAGTTGACAACATTAATGAAGTCATTTGCTCATTAGAAATATTGAACCAAACCATTGACAAATTTGGTGATACATTAATGACTTATTTAATTTTGCAAAAATTGGATCCTTCAACAAAATTTTGGTGGGAACGTCAGCTTAAAAGCGGGGAAACTCCGAAACTTAAAAACTTAATCGAATTTCTTAAGAATTACGCAAGAATTCTTCAAAATAGCAAGCTAGTGGTAAATAAGGTACCTAAATCTGTAGTTCCGAATAAGAGTAATGCTTTTGTAGCTACGTTAGGTTGTGGTTATTGTAAGGAAGACCATAGTTTAGCTAAGTGCTCGAAGTTTCTTAATTTACCTGTTCAACATCGAATAGATTTCGTAAAACGTAATCATTATTGTTTCAATTGCTTATCTAATATGCATTTCCTCAATAAATGTAAGAGTCTAAATGCATGCCATCATTGCTTTAAGAAACATCATAGTATTTTGCACATGGTAAATTATTCAAAGAACAAGAATCAGTCAAATAGTATGTTTCCACACGCACAAGAGTTTATCCCTAAAAAAGTTGAGTCAGCAAGTGAAAATGTTTCGTCTACAGTCTGTGCCTCTCATTATGAGTCAAACGAAAATTGTAATCAAAAGAGCCATATTTTGTTGTGTACCGCATTAGTAAAAGTTCAAAATTCTAAACAAGAGTTTGTAAAATGCAGATGTTTATGTGATACTGGCTCTCAGAGGTCATTTATTTCACAAGAATGTGTAAATAAATTAGGATTAAAGGTCAAAGATAGTTCTATCTCTGTTTCATGTTTGGGAACATTTAATAATGTGAGTAATGGGAAAGTTGATTTATTATTCACTTCTCACTTCAAAAGTGATCTTAGAGTATCAACATCAGCATTCGTGATGGATAAGGTGACAGATAATATTCCCTATGTGTCTTTGCCTTCAATCATTTGCAATAATTTCAATGATTTAATGTTAGTTGATCCATTATTTTTCAAATCACAAAAAATTGACATTCTATTTGGTGCAAATGTATTTATGCATTTAATGACTGAAGAAATTGTCAAACGTGAACCTAACCTTCCATTTCCATTAAATTCGAGACTTGGGTGGATAATTTCGGGTACTACAAATTTTGAAACGCTGGCAACTGATCCAGTATGTGTAAATCATTTAAGTACAAAAACTGACGAGTTAGTAAATTCATTCTGGGAATTAGAAAAAATTCCAAATGTGCAACCTTTAACAGTTGAAGAAAAACTTTGTGAAAGGCATTTTGAGAGTTCTCATTTCAGAGAAAAAACAGGTCGCTACTCAGTCGCATTACCGTTTAAACAGGATCGAGATAATTTAGGTGATTCTCGCCAAATGGCACACAGAAGATTTCTTTATCTTGAGAAAAGATTAATATCCATGCCAGAAATTTACAACCAATATGTTCAATTTATGAAAAAATATTTATCTCTGGGCCACATGGACCTTGTTTCAAATACAGATCGTGAATTAGAGAATAAACATTATTACATCCCACATCACTTCGTCTTGAATAGTTCTAGTTTAACCACCAAATTAAGAGTACTTTTTGATGGGAGTGCTAAAACAACAACAGGTGTATCTTTAAACGACACTCTAATGGTAGGTCCCAAAACACAAGATGATTTAATTTGCATTTTATTAAGGTTTAGATTTCATAATATTGCAATCACAGCTGATATAAGAATGATGTATAGGCAGGTAAAAATTCATGACAAAGATAGGGATTTTCACAGAATATTATGGAAAGATAGTCAAGATAAACAAATACAAGTTTTTCGCTTAAACACTGTCACGTATGGAACTGCTGCTGCTCCATATCTTGCAACTAAAGCTTTGAGTCAGTTAGCAAACACAATTAATGATAATATACATAGTGTAGTGGGCAATAAAGTTATAAAAGTTCTAGGAGTGGAATGACATCCTGATAATGATATGTTCAAATGTAATTTCAGTGATATAGATTATCAAAGTGTCCATACTAAAAGAATTATTCTGTCATTTGTATCAACGCTTTTTGATCCATTGGGATGATTGCACCATTTGTAATTCTAACTAAAATGATCCTTCAAGAACTGTGGAAATTAAAATTATCATGGGATGACCCACTACCAGAAAATATTGATCAAAAGTGGAAAATTTTGTGCCAAGAAGTCAAACTCTTAAATTCCATATATATACCTAGAAAAGTCATCTTGCCCAATTATTCTCGATGTGAACTTCACGGATTTTGTGATGCTTCAGAAAAGGGTTATTCAGCAGTTATTTGCGTTAAAACTTGTGATAACTCTAACACTGATGTGAAACTTTTAACAGCTAAAACTCGCGTAGCACCACTAAAACCTGTCACGATTCCAAGACTGGAATTATGTGCTGCAGTATTGCTGGCACACTTAATACAGGTGGTTAGAGATGCATTACATATAAAACCTGATTCTGTGCGCGCATGGAGTGATTCACAAATTGTATTGTCATGGCTAAGATCAAATCCTAAAAGATGGCAAGTCTTTGTAGCCAACAGAGTATCTGAAATCCAATCCATTTTACCAGCTGAGAATTGGAACCATGTGAACGGAAAAGAAAATCCTGCTGATTGTGCATCACGTTGGTTACTTCCTGCAGAACTACTGTCCCATGACTTGTGGTGGAACGGCCCAGTGTGGTTAAGAGGCAATAAAGTTCCCGTGCATGAACCTATTACCATAAATGAAGAAGAATTACCATTATCATTTGTAATTTCTGGAAATGCAAAAGAACTTGATATTATATCAAAAATATCTTCGTTTTCCAAGTTGCAACGCGTATTTGCTTGGCTATTGAGATTCATCTCCAATTCAAAGGTAACACGTGTAGAAAGAAATATATCCTTTTTATCAAGCAATGAAATTCAAGCCGCAACTCGCTGCATTATTCGAATAGTTCAACAAGTGAATTTCAATAAAGAAATTCAGTGTTTAGAAGCTGGAAAAGAGCCACCTACAAATATCAGTCTCGTTTGTTTGTGTCCAATTTTAGATGATAACAAAATTTTAAGAGTAAGAGGAAGATTGAAAAACGCACAGCTGTCAGAGAATGAAAAGCACCCAATCTTATTACCATCAAAACATCATGTGACTAAGATCATAATTAAACACTTTCATGAAAAATATTTCCATGCAGCTCCAGAGCTTCTTCTTTCTTTAATTAGACAGAAATTTTGGATCATTACTGCTAGGTCTGTTATTCAGAAAATAGTAAGAACTTATGTTACATGTTGCAGATATGTAAAACTGTAAAAGAAACAAGGGCTAATCTTCCAGCATCTAGAGTAACACAATCACGACCATTTCATCGAGTTGGAACAGATTTTTCAGGGCCATTCATGATTAAATATCGTGCAGGACGCGGACTAACATCATTTAAATCATATGTGTGTGTATTTGTCTGTTTCGTCATCAAAACAGTCTTGTATTCTTGAAGTTGTAGAAGATCTTTCAACAAAGGCATTCTTAAGTGCATTAAAACGATTTATCGCAAGAAGATGAAAACCTTTTGAGATTTTTAGTGATTGTTGAACCAACTTCAAAGGTGCAAAAAAAGAAATCAACAATTATCTTTTGCAGCGCAAGCAGAATGAAGAAATAAACAAATTTTTGTTGTCAGAGGAAATACGCTGGACTTTTAATCCGCCTTCTGCTCCACACTTTGGTGGACTTTGGGAATCTGCAGTAAAATCAATGAAATCGCATCTGAAGAAAACCGTTGGTGACACTGTCTTAACCTATCCTGAGTTCCAAACCTTGATTACGCATGTTGAAGCTTGTCTCAACTCTAGGCCACTGTGTCCCATATCATCTGACCCAACAGACTTAACTGCTCTAACGCCAGGTCACTTCCTAGTTGGAACTTCTCTAACTGCCATACCTGAACAAGATCTAAGTCACAGTCCTTTGAGTCATCTTGATAGATGGCATGTGAGACAGTTTATTCTTCAGCAATGTTGGAAAAGATGGAGCCGGGAATACCTGTCTCAACTTCAGCAAAGACCTAAATGGCAAAAAAGTCAACGAGATTTAGAAGTCAATGACTTAGTCCTCTTCAAAGATGACAACCTTCCACCACTTAAATGGAAATTAGGACGAATAATAACTGTTCATCCAGGTTCAGACAATAAGGTCAGAGTTGTTACGATCAAAACTAATAGTTGTGTCATCGATCGTCCAATAGTGAAACTGTGTCCTCTTCCTGTAGAAACTAAAAACTGTGAACTCAGAACTGTCTAATATTTTTCTATTTTTTGTATTAATTTGTTTGTGTTATTAATTGTTCTTTCATTATAGTTATAAATTGTAAGCAGCTAACTACTTCTTGAAATCCCAGGGATTTCAACGGGGGGCCAGAATGTTTATGTAACTATCGTCTGCTGCATATTCCTTGGTTTCGTGTGCTCCGAATCGATGTAAGTTTCTTGTTCTTTTTTTCCGCATGTGGCAACACTCTGTGTTTATTCTGTTTTGATTCTTGTTGTTGTGGAATGTGAAAAATATGGAATGTAGTAAGCCGTCTGTTGGCTCGCATATATTTAGTGTTAAAATAAATTCGTGTTTACAGTCCGCTTTGGTGTTTATGTGAACGAACCAGTTGTGTAAGTGATTAGTTAAAAACGCAAAACCACAGAGTCTTTGTCTCCCGGTATTTTTTAAGAAAGCGAAAAGAAAGTCCTTTTAAATAAGACATTTTAAATGAATCGTTTTTATTCTGACGCAATTTTGACCAAACTATTCTTTCTCTTTTTAATATTCACGTGAAAATACTTTTGTTAGAAATGAAATATTATTTGCGCTGTCCTAACGAAAATAGTTGAAAAGATCATCTCGAAATATCAAATAAATGTCTTGCGCAATTTCTAAATTTAAACTGTTTTGAAATATTATTTTTTGTTCATTTTGTGTAATAACTGTGATGTGACGTAAATGTGATGTAATTTCTCCTATTTAAGACTTCTAACGCATGTTAATGAATTCTATTATCTTACAATATCCTTTCTCTTTTAAAATTCATGGATAAATATAGTTTTTATGACGTAATTTTTAATAAGTTCCTGCTTTCTATACATAATTATTTAATTCTAATTTGAAATTTTTTTTTTCTGTTCATAATAGTCACGTGTAAATAAATTTTTAATTTGAAGCAAATATTATTGTTTGCGCTGTTTATACAGTTGGCAACAGTTTAAATTAATACCATTTTCTGAAATATGTAAAAAATATCTCTCGAACTGCTGAAAATTTGAATTTAAAATAGAAATAAAACCTCAAAAAATGAGTCAAATAAAAAAAGAAATACAGTCTGCAAACTGGGAACTTCAAACGTATAAAATGATCTAAAAATGATTAAATTCCCATGTATAGTTTTTGCTCCTATAAAACTTTTTTAGTGGAACAATTTTGTCCAATTTTAGTATTAAATATCTGTTAAAATAATTCTTCGATTTGAAAACTGTCTGCATCAGCGTGTTTATCAAACATTTCTCTATAATATCACTGATTTTCATATTTCTGTATGCAATATTTTCCTTAATATTAACGAAGAAAGACCTTCGGTCACAAAAAATCCAAAACCGGCGGCGGCGGTGACAGCGGTAGTTGCTTTTTTTTAGAATAGAGAGATATATTTGTAATGTTTTAACAAAATAGTAGTCAAAACACTGTAACTTTTAAATGCTATATTTTTTAATTGATTATTTACGGCCAACAGTGTTAATTAAAAAAAAAACAACTTCGTTTGGTGCCACTTATTATCCTTGGCGACAATGACGATGATATGCGCAAAAGTACTGAACTTTTAGATTGAAGCATGGAGGCCGCAATATACAACGTGATACACAATAAAGTAACTGGTATATACCTTCAAGCTACCATTGAGACGGTAAAATACCATTTTTTTAAAAAATAATTAAAAAAAAAAGAGATGAGGAAAATTCTTTGACCGGAACTCACACTAAATTGGCTCATTTTACCGAGAATGTTTTGGTACAAAATCAAATACATTTGTGTAGATATGATCGTATATCTCAATACCGTATATCTCGCCGATTGAAATGTTTTTTAAATTATTCGGCAGAGACAACGAGAAATAATTTGCAGTTTCATAAATTTTAGGCATCAGTATTATCTATCTATCTACTTTGCATCTACTATATATACGAACGTAAAATGCAAATGGGAAATTCGCCCCGGCTACATATAACTTGAGCTCTGCTGAATGGATTTTGATGAGAATTAAAATGATAGATAATTTTTCAGGGAATATTTTAGCATATAGCATATCGTTCTATGCTGCTTTGACATAGAATTATGTTTTAATGTTATATAATCAGACGAACCCGATTATGAAAGATTAGCCTTTTTAAAAGATCCTGCGGAATGGATTTCGATTGAACTTACACTGTTAGTTAGATAATTTTTTTAGGCAGGATTTTAGTATATACTATACCGTTCTACATTGCTTAGTAATAAAGATGTGGTGGAAAGTTCTGTAATCAGTTGGAGCCGATTATGAAAGTTTAGCATTTTTAAAAAGTTCTACAGAACGGATTTTGATAGGAATTCCATTCTTAGTTAGATACCTATTCAGATATGGTTTTAGTATTTTGCATATTGCTATACGTTGCTTAGCCATAAAGTAATAGTGGAAAGCTCCATAATCATGTGAAACCGATTATGAAAGATTAGACTTTTCAAAAAGTTCTAAACGGCAGATGTTGATAATACTTGCTTTGTTGATAGACAATGTTTGGGGAGTTTTAGTTTATTCCATATCATTCTACGTTGCTTAGTTATAGAATTATGGGGGAAAGTTCTATAATCAGATAGACCCCAATATGAAAGATCAGCCTTTTAAAAAAGTTTTACTGGATGAATTTTGTCAGTTTCTTTGTTTGCATTATTAGTTAAATATTTTTTTTTTCAGGTGTTGTTTATTATATTGCATATTGCAATATCATTCTTTACCAAATCCTACTGCGATTGATCACCTAAAAGAGTTGGACCTTAATAGCTTAAATTTTGCCAACACATTTGAAAATATAATAGCACAATGGCGTTCATATCGTTTTCAGCAATGCGAAAGGACATTCCAAGTAAGGTTCCATTTTGCTTAAATCACAATGTCAAATTCACTGATACATTTTGTTTGATTCAAGGTTCGTTTGCATAAACAGACCAGCGTTGCGGGCATAGCCTGCTAGTAAATTAATAAATTCCTGTCGATATCAACTTGGAAAAAAAAAAAAAAAACAGAATAAATTCAAGGATATTTCTTCACTATTATGAATAAATTCAAGGTTTATCAGTTAATTTTTCCAAATTGTTTGTTTATGCCTTTTCCTTTAACTGTTTACTTTATCTTTATTCATATATTTGCAAGAGTTAAATACAGCCGTACATCATTTACACTAATTAAAGGTTGCTTTAAAAAATATATATATCTCTTTATATTATTTTTAATCATAGTTAAGAAGGAATTTTTATCCACACATGCAAAAAAGTTTCAAATACTCTATTTCAGCTTTTAAATAACTTAGTCTTTGAAATATACATTTGAAAAAAAAAAAAAAAAAAAAGATATATCTTTAACCCTCCGTCTACCAGACGGGTCCATTGGACCCGACAGGTACATACAAAATATTCATTCAAACCAGAAATTTCTTTAAAATAAACTAAGTATATAAACCAGACAAAAATAAGGTAAATAAATAAGTTAAATAGTTTTAAATAAAAATTCTGGTGTAGAACGTTTTATTAAAACTTGAATAAAATTCCCGGTAGATCTAGGGTTAAATAAATTTATAAATTTTAAATCAGTTTTCTGTGTTCTAAAACAACTAAAGGTCACTAAAACTCAGCTAACAATGAATTGTAATTTATGACATACCATATGTTTCAGAAAATAACTAATTGAAAAAAAAAGTGAATTTTGTAAGAGGTCCCCACCACTGCTAAATTTTTTGCAATATTTTATGTATTTATTTTTAGAGACTATAAGCTATTACGTCTATAATTAAACTGAAAATGCCGAAGGGGTGCTAAAAGCCATAAAGTCATCATTTTCTTTTTAATTCCGAGAATGTTGTGTTGTTTCATTAATCATATTTTACAAATTATTCCTTAAAAAATTTCTATAGCTTTTTATGTGCTAAATTCTTTGAACGAACGTAAAAAGAACGAGAGAATGAGCAACAAAACTGGACTGACGTAAAATATGAAACAATAATAAAAACTTTAGAATTAAAAAATTACACAAGCTCTGTACGTATACAAGTTAGAATCCACGACCTTTCACCATTTATTATGCTAAACGTGTCTACGAACGATATGACTAATTAATAAATGTCAGTATGTCATGCACGATGTGTTAAAATTGAAATGACCTATACAATGTAACTTGTGAAAGAAAGTTTGTAACTCAAATTTCTCCTACAAGCAATCGTCTGCAGTCATTTCTTTTAGACTCCCCCAGTATAAGGATATGTTTAATTTTTTATGATCCATTTAAGTTTAAATTATGAGATAATAAGCTCAAGGTAGTAGGCTAGATGCAGTAGCGCCAACTTTTCAAAAGTATTGGGTGGGATCAAATATTTTTGAGTAAAAAATACATAATTTTTTTCCCTTTAGTGTGTAAGTGCGTGGAGACAGAGAGGGGAGGAGCGAATGACCAAAAATGATAATTTGCAATTAAATTATATTTTTTCTAAGCACATTTTTAAAGTTTTATAATTTAATTATAAATTTATAAATAATTTTATTAAATTATATTCTTATAAGTTCTTCCTTTTAAATACACTAATATTTATTTTAAATAACATTAGATTCGCCAGCTATTGAAAGCGAAACAAACTAAATGTCAAGAAAAGCATACATTTTAGTCACCTAAGTGTTTTATCAATTTAAGACATCAAAACAGATGTCAAAATATGCAGGAAATTTGTTTTTATGAAAAACTTAACTACGCAACCGCTGAGGGGTTTTCAGTGCTCCTGTAATTCTAATGGATGTCCTTACTATTTTTCAACCAAAATTATTTTGAGAATTTTAATAAAACCAAATTTCATTTCTGCGATTAAATAAATAAAAAAATACGAATTAAAACAATTGAAATTGGGTAGTCGGAGAGATCAAATTATTGGGTGGGCTCGCGCCCCATGGGCTCATATAAGTTGGCGCCACTGCTATAGATAGTAGCAATTAAAAAACATTTCAGCTTACGATAGTCTTGCTTTTTACTAGCCCCGATAAGGTATGTTATTTCTTTCTCCCTCCCAGCTTATTTTGTTTCGTCTTCAAAAAATAACGTTACCTTACAGAAGCCAGCCGTAAAACAAAGCAGTACGATTAAATACTCTATAGCAATTTTTTTAACTTCTAAGCATCGCACATTTTCAATTTTTATACCGTCGTATTGGGAAAAAAATGTTCTTTTAAATGCTTTTTGTTTGAAAACTGCATCTCCATTTGTTTTTGAAATATAATTTTTTTTGTAGTTTTTAGAGCCATTTGCTTAATATTGGCAACGGAAGTACTCCATATCTGTAGAAAGTGAAATAAAAATAGCAATTATATCTTTTTGTTGCCATTTCCCATAAAAACTGAAAAACAAATTAATTAAAATACGTGCTATTTTGAAAAAATATATATAAATGAAAGACTTCTGATAAAACAGGGAGCTATTAGGAACTAAATTTAATTTTAAATATCTATCTATATTATAAAGGACAAACATATCTGTGCGTAATGCATACGTCATTTTGCGAATGGCAACACTTTGAAATTTGAAATAAAATTTTGGTTTTGCATTTTCTCTACTGCAAATTTTTAAACTTCTATGCATCACACATTTTAACTTTTTACACCGTCATATAAGGAAAAAAATTCTCTTTTAAATACTATTTGTTTGAAAGCTGTATCTCAATATGTTTTTGAGATATTAATTTTTTTGTAGTTTTTAATACAAATTTTGTAATTGTGGCAACTGAAGTACTCCATTTATATTGAAAGTAAAGGGAAAATATTCATGGTTTATTATTTTTATTCATTATATCCTTATTGATGCCATTTTCACATTACAAATAAAAGTAACTTTTTTATAATTTTTGAACAGAAAATGATGTCAGACATTAAATAAAACACGCATTCTTCTTCGTAAATCAGCTACATTTTTAATATTTTTACATTACGCTGATAAATGAGTTTGAGGCGCTCGGCAAAATGATTCATTGAGTAAAAATGATATATTTAAAACAAAACGATCATTTTTTTGATAAAACTATATATATTTGACCAATACTATAAATGGCGAATACTATGACAACTAAAGACAAATTTCTGAATTTTTTTTTCGCGGGTACTAAGATTAGAACTTAAGGTTTGTGCGAATGTTCACATGAAAAGTTGTATCGGACAAACGTGACTTTAACTTTGGAGATGCATTCATTAATAATCTATTCTTTTGCGCGTTAAAATACTTTCAAATTGTGAATTTGAGTGGTGCGTATGTAAATTACGAGAATGTGAAAATAACGTACAGTTTAGATTTTATGGGGGAAAATTTTATGATGTGACAAAGTGAAATACTTTTGACTGATTTTTCATCCCGTATAAAAACAAACATAAGAGCTCCATCGATAACTTCATCATAATTACTCATCTTGATTACGTAATCTAATACAGTTTAATTTTTCAATAATTTAAGCAGTTGAAGTTTGTAGAAATAATATTTTGGTAATTTTGGGTTTAAAATATTATTTGTTTTAAGGTTTTAAGAGTTAGACAACCAATGTAAGATGATTTTTTTGTTGTAATTATTTTTGTAGGTTTATTATAATTTCGATCTGACAGTTTCTTTCAAACATTTTAGTACGTAGAATTTCGACGGGTTGCAACTCGTATTAATAATACAAACACATGAAGGCCTGCGAATCTTTAGATAGTCGATTTTCTTGTCGAATTTTTTGAATGACGAAATCTCTTTTTTTTTTTTTTTCTTTCTTTTTTTTTTTTTTTGGATTTGTGTATTATTCAGCGATAGTGACGTCCTACGCGTACTTTACTGTAGATGTTGTTTAACACTGGATCGCAAATGATGAATTCAATAGCGGATGTGAATGACGTCACTTTATGTAAAATAATCGCGTGTTATAAGTCTTAAAACTGAACTACAGTCGAGTCCCGATTATCGTAGTTTCCGCTTTCACCGAGTTATTTTCTTCTGATAGACTGATAGCTTCCATTATTATGAAACAGTCATTATACATGAAGTGTTAGGTGAAGATAAGCAAAAATTATGGTCATTTTTCCCCCCATTCTGACCAGAAAATCAGAGTTCTAACTTTTTATGGCTTGTCTTTCATCTTCACCTAACATTTCATTTATAATGACTGTTTCATAATAATGGAAGCCATCAGTCCATCAGAAGAAAATGATCCATTCCAAAGGTATAAGTTCGATTAACTCGGATAATCGGGACTTTACTGTATCTATATTTATATACATATATATATATTTTCATCGGTGCGTCACTAAATTCTGAAAAAGCAGAATTCCTGTTTTCTAGTAATTTATAATTTTCTCCTGTATAAAAACATTAGGCAATACTAGGAACTGCAATTCCACAAAGTGGGGTCCTACATTTTATCGAAGCTGCGGAGTCCCGCAATCCAAAGCTGTGGAATTAGATCTCCGGAATGAAAAATAATAATAGTAGTGAAATAAAAATAATTTTCTTTGCTGAAAACCCAACGTTATCTAAAGAATATTCTATACCAAGCAACGAATAGTTAAACTGCGCGAAACTGTTTATTTCGTTTTGAAAGCGAAAAATAACTGAAATGTTTAAACCAACTGTACTTTATTGTTTGTGACAAGTTAAAATTCTTAAAAAAATGTAATCTAATTAAGTAAAGTCTGGTCGTAACTTTACAGCAACCTCTATCAGAATTGATTTCAAATTATAACGATTTTATTAAAACAGTTCTAAATGCAAAAGCAAAACAAACTGAAGCTGAAAAGTTTTTACTTTTTAGGGTTCCATTTCCAGCATTGGAAAGAAATTAATATTTCATGCGTGAAGTATGATTTTTCTTTCTTGTTTTATAATTAACTTATTTCTTTGTTAATTTCTATAACACTAGGGGGCTCTGCCCCCTACGAACTACACTCGCCAACCCCCGTTCAGGCACCGCAGTCTCAAAAAGCATGCTAATTTGATCGGCTTTAAAAAGATTTCGGAAGATTGAATTATAATTTCAAAAACAGTGGCGATCTCCCTATAAACCGGTTTCTATTCATTTCTCTTTGATTGGGGAATTGAAAAAAATCTTTGCTGCTGTTAAAAGATACAATGGATGTTTCCGTCTTTGATTAAATAAAATCAGTTAAACATTTCAAAATAAGCTAATATAAAATGAATTAAGTAAGCAGAGTCTTTGTCTCCCGGTATTTTTTAACGAAGCGAAAAGAAAGTTTTTTTAAATAAGACATTTTAAATGTATCGTTTTTAATCTGACGTCATTTTCACCAAACTTTTCTTTCGTTTTTTAATATTCACGTAAAAACACTTTTGTGAGAAATGAAATATTATTTGCGCTGTCCTAACAAAAATAGTTGAAAAGATCATCTCAAAATATCAAATAAATGTCTCGCGCAATTTTTAAATTTAAACTGTTTTACAATATTATTTTTTGTTCAGTTTACGTAATAAGTGTAATGTGACGTAATTTCTCCTATTTAAGACTTCTAACACATGTTAATGAACTTATCATTTTACAATATTCTTTCTCTTTTAAAATTCACGAGTAAATATAGTTTTTATTTGTAGATGTAATTTTCAATGAGTTCCTGCTTTTTATATTTTCTGTTTATAACAGTCATGTGTAAATAAATTTTTAATTTGAAGCAAACATTATTGTTTGCGCTGTTTATACAGTTGGCAACAGTTTAAATTAATACCATTTTCTAAAATACTATGTAAAAATATCTCTTGAAATGCTGAAAACATGAATTTAAAATAGAAATAAAACCTCAACCAAAAAAAAAAAAAAAAAAAAAAAAAAGAGTCAAATTAAAAATAATGGAACGATTTTGTCAAACTTTAGTGTTAAATATCTCTTAAAATAATTCTTCGATTTGAAAATTATCTCCATCAGGGTGTTTATCAAACATTTCTCTATAATACCACCGATTTTCATATTTTTGTATGCAATATTTTTCTTAATATTAACGAAGAAAGACATCCGGTCACAAAAAATTCAAAACCGGCGGCGGCGGTGACAGCATTAGTTACTTTTTTTTTTTTTTTTTTTTTTTTTTTACAATAGAGAGAATCTTTATAATTTATAATATTTTTGGCTTTCTCTTGCTTTATTTGTTTTAATGATTTTGTCAATTTTCTGTCTGTAATCTGTAACTTTTTCTTTTCCAGTATGGGAGCTGCTATACTGAATAGCCCAATGTGAGGAATTCTCAATTTATATTGTATGAGACGCAATAATTTGTTCATGCGAAATATATCAGTACACATTAGTCTTTTTTTTTTTTAAATTAGTCCTGTCGAGTTAAGTGAAGAAGTACTTTCAAAATCCGTGGCATCAAAGGGACGTTACATTTATTGAACTCAAAATAGAAAAATTATCTTTTCACAATGGTTTTTTATTATATCCTATTGCCATAACAACCTTCAAGGCCTCGAAATTGTGAAACTGAATGCCATAAAAAATATTATGAGCCATCTGCACCGAAGGCACGACCGAAAATCCGAGGCATGCGTTTGAACCAATGAAATTTCATAATTTAGGCCGTTAAGGTTGTTCACTCGAAGTAATCTGCATAAAAAGGAAACAGAAATAATAAATAAATAAAAGAAAAATAGCTGAGATTACGAAATCGTAATATAGCATGCTGTTAGGATGTTCCTCCGAGAAAGGGTTAATCTGCAAATTTACAGTCGACCATTTTGAAACTCGTGTTTAAAAGAATGCATTACTTGCAGTAATCCCGGGAATTTCTTTGCGTAAATTGTATAAAAATCAGTATATTGCCGAGGTTCGGAAAATAAGATTGCAAACGAAACATAAAATTGTTAGGGGAAAAAATCTTATCATTTGAGGTATCGCATTTTGAAAGGGCCCTTCCCTTCATTAATTACGTCACGCAATTTTTTTTTTTTTTTTTTTTTTTTTACCGTCCCTTCTTCTATGTCACAGATTGTCACATTAAAGGTCTGCAGGGGCCGAAATTTCCAGGCCCGGGCCCGACCCGATCCATAGAAAAAATTCAGTCCGGCCCGGTATGACAGCTAAAAGTTCAGCCCGGAACAGATAAAAGTTAAAATCTCGACCCGAGTGAATTTCTACAAAACATTGATTTTTACGTCGATTTGGTTAAAATTTTGTCTCGTACGAGGAGTTCTGACCAAAAATACTTATCTTAGCTTTTTTTTTTTTTTATGTTTATAATCTTCATTTTTATATAAGTGCCGTAGCTGCGATATTTATTTTTTTAATGAATCTCTATTTGTTGTATGTAAATGTTTCAGTTATCATTAATATTGTTCATCCGGATTCCATGTATTGGTGACTTAAAAATCTGAAAAGGCAACACAGTAAAACTACTGAGACGGAATTGCATAGGAAACAAAATAAATAATTTATAGACAAGTTTCTTTCTTAGCAGCTATAAGTGTATTATATATTATTTTCTTACGTATTAGTATATTCATTTTGCATGATAAACACATTTTTCAGTTTAAGACAGAGTTCCACTATAGGCAGGTTCTTTTCCACACGTTTTACTATATTTTAATTTAGCTAATCTTATTTATATAAAATCCAAGTCTCTGTGTGTCCCTCACTATTCCGGTAGGACCGCCTCATTGAAATGAGTAATTGTGGGAAAATATTAATGCAGGCTTACCACAGTAGCGCCAAATGTTAGCCAACTTGGCGATAGCTGGATAATTTGGCGAAGTTCCCATTTAAAACCATTAATCTTTCATAATGGAGGTCACCGAAATTTAATTTAAACTCCACACTTTTAAGATATTTTTTCGAAATCGATGGGTGAGAATTTAAAGTAGATCTTTACATCTTCCTTCCGATGCTACTAATAAAATAACCGCCAATAGACAACGGTGTACTGTGTGACCTCCTAACTGCGCGATTTTAATGTGCTTTAGGTACTTTTCCAGTATAGGTAGGTGCCTTGGCGAAAAAGGAAATTTGGTAACCTATTTTCCGCGAATCTATTCACTGTTTCATTTTATATACACACGCATTTTTTTTCGATATTTATACGATTTATTTAACATAAAAAAGCCGTTTCTCTAATTTTATACAGAAACAGATGTAATTTGTACATAAAAACATCAATAATATACATATAAAACAAACAAAAACGCTCATCAAATTTGTTTTCATAGCTGTTTATATGATTTGACAACAAATCTCGATATTTTTCCGTTATACGGAAACCATGCCAAAATGTATGCTAATGCGCCAATTATTTCAAAATACTAAAAGATATTTGTAATTTTATGCCAGCAGTTTAATATGAGTTTTATTTTATTGCTTTATTTTATAGCAGTTATTTGTTAACTTATTTTAAGTATATATTTTTGATTTGATGAAATAGTTCGTAAAAGTCTGGAATTTTCAAATGTCATATTTTTTAAATGCTCACTTTAGTATCGACAATCGTTTTTCTTTTATTTTTCAAATGCTTCAATTCACGATTTTGCGCCAACTATTACGCTTGGCGACAATTTGTCCGCATAACGGAAAAGTACCCAAATCTCACTTTCTGATACCCAGATTACACCAAGCTTTTTTAAAAAAAATGCCAAAGCCCCTACAGTGGAAAAGTACCAAACTGTCTATTATTTTGCGCTATCCGTGTTATAGTTTGTACTATATGCAAGGGGAGTGGAGCGAAGAGTTTAAACATTAAATATTAAAGTTTCGGCGCAGATGTCATATACGCCCCATATTGGCGCGATTTTTTTCGGACGCCAATGTCATATACACAACGGGTACTTAACTGGCGCCAAAGTGTCGTAATTTTGCTTGATATGGTAATCCGGATGTTGTTGTTTATGCTGTTAATGTTTTCGCCAAATTTGCGTCGGAAAAAAATCGCGCTAATATATGATAACGTATATGACAACTGTGCCAAAGTTTCTATAAAGCAGTATAAGACTAAAAAGTTAAGAATAAAATAAATTCAAAATAAGACTAAAGAAAAAAGAAAAATCATGCGTTAAGCATAGAATATGAATCACTTTCCAACACATCCTGAATGCTTTAACAAAACTTCGTTATTTAGGGAAATAAGGTAAATAAGATAACGTTACTTTTTGGATATCCCGTCGACCAATTTCGCCAAATTATATAGATCGCCAAATCAATAGTAAAACATTAACAAAAATACAAATAAAACGTCGAATTAATGGTTTTATTGGCCATTATTGGCATTTAATCTTACAATTAATTAATTAATGGCAACCATTATTGGCAATTAATCTTACAATTTAGCGACAGTAATTTGGTCGACGGGATAACTAAGAAGTACCAAGATAACTAAGTAAACATTTTAGAAAACGCATAAATAATTTTAAAAATTGATTTCAACAGTTACCGTCCATAGTCAATAGTACCGTTATTACATGCCACTATTTAGCTAAATTTAAACTACTCTTAAAACTACTGAAATCACATTTCCAGATATTATCATCCATAGACGGTTATGTATCCAATTCTTTGCGTGACCATGTATATCATTTTATCTATATTCTACAAACATTTCTTAGGAAACTAAATTCAGTTCAGCGTAAAAATGCATAACTCCTTTAAAAACCACCTTTAAGCAATTTACTCTCATACTCAGAGTAACCTTTACGAATTCTTTTGAGTAGCCCTGCATATGAACTGTAGCATTTATACACACAGTATAGTATGCATAAATGTAGTGAAACATAAATGCGCATATCATAATTAAAAATGCATTTCTAGCAATCATTGCTTATGTACAATACTTCGGAGAAAAGTTTCTTGGCGAGAAAGAAGTTTGCCAACGTATTTTCTGGCAACCTATTTACTGCTTCATACTCACAAGCAATTTTTTCCATATGTTTACATATTGGCGTGATTTTATTCCGACGCCAATTTGGCGAAAACATCAACAGCATAAACAACATTCGGGTTACCATTACAAGCAAAATAACGACACTTTGGCGCCAGTTAAGGTGTCGGTGCGTATGTGACATCGGCGTCAAAAAAAATCGCGCCAATATGGGTGTATATGACATCTGTGCCGACAATTTAATATAAAAACAGCTATTTACCCATTTTTATAAAGAAACAGAAGTAATTTTTGCACAGATATCATATACGCATGGGGGTTGGCGGGATTTTTCTATGACGCCAATTTGGCGGAAATCTCGCTTTCGAATACCAGTTACATATATATTTTTCAATTATTTGCTATCATTTTGAAAAGGAAATAACTATAAATAAATAAAAGTTTGAATAATAACTATAGAACAAAGCAGTTTATATAATTAAAAAAACAGAAAATAAAAGTAAATAAACAATTTATTAATAAATAAAAAACAATAGCCGGGTTACCATAGCAGGCAAAATAACACCATTTTGGCGCCAGTTAGGTATCCCGGTTCATATCTGAAATCTGTGCCGTAATTTGTATATAAAAAAAATTATATATATTTAGAAACGATTTTTTTATGTATATAAGTGCATATAGAAACAAAGATAAAAGTTCATTAGATTTGTTTTCATAGCTGTTTATATATTTTCGCAACATATCTCACTTTCTGATGCCCGAATCGCGCCAAGCTTTTTTTAAAAATGCGCTATAATGGAAAAGTACTTAAATAAATAATTAACAGAAATAACAAATTATACAAACTAAAACTTTTTATTTCGAGATCAAAGCATTGTTTTTAATTTCGATTAAAAATATCATAGCAAACGCGGCAGCGTTAAGCTATAATATGATTAAGAAATAGAAAATGCAAACGACTTTCTTAAATTTCTGGCGAACCAGTTGACATACGACAATGATTTTTCTTTTGAAAGATAGAACTCGACGAGACGAATAAACTGATAGCATTTAAAAAATTACTGTAGCTTTCAGTAGTTTTTTATTTAATGTTAAACGCAAAAATGAAGACACAAAATTCAACAAAGTGTAGCTAACGTTCCAGTGGGTGGATTAACTTCGTTTTTGTTTTATTTTGATCCTCTTGTTAAAACTTAGAATAGGTTTTTTTTTCATCTTTGTATGTTTGACGGTCGATGAGAAAATCGAAATTGTCTTTTATAATGTCCCCATAAAATTATAAAAATCTCTCATTTTCATTTTCTAATTTTCTAATTCAATAATTTATTTCGTGTTGCCACTCCCTAAAAAGCAGTACAATAATTTTAAAAAAAGGATAACACGTGTACTTTTGTTTTTATAAGTCAATAAAAATTGAAATTCAACTGACAGATTTTTGTATTTGTGAAATCGACGTCAACCTAAGCAGATAATGCATAATTGTCATAAATATATATATAAACTTTCTTGATTAATATTTTGAACAGGAGTAATAGACACAATGGAGCACAAACGAGTTGATAGGAAAAAGAAAAACAGGGTAAATCCCAAGCTTCTGTTCAGGAGCTAAATGTAAGGTTTATTTTAATTATCATCATAACATCCTGACTTACACAAGCGACAGCTATGCAGTAATATAAATACTTCACATACTAAGCATACCTTAAAAAATACCATTCCATCTATTTTTAATAAGGAAGAGATGTCATATACGCACCAGAGTACATAACTGGCGCGATAATGGCGTTATTTTGCCTGATACGGTAACTGAGCTATAGTTGTTTATTTATCAATTATTTTTTTAATTTACTTTTATTTTATTTTTTAAAATTATATAAATTGTTTTGTTCTATAGTTATTAATAATTAAACTTTTCATTATTTATTGTTATTTCCTTTCTAAAATAATAGAAAGTAATTTAAAAATAGATATGTAACTGCTATTCGAAAACGAGGTTTTCGTCAAGTTTGCGTCAGAAAAAAAACCGCACCAAACCCGTTGTTTTATATGACAATCTGTGCCTTAAATAATTAGGGTTTCGTTTAACTTTAGGTACTTTTGCTTGAGATATTGTCGAAAATGTACAGCAAAAATATATGATACTACTTGATTATCCCGTCGACCAATTTCGCCAAACTATTCGCCAAATGATACAAACTGACATAATTTTTATTTTAAATAACGGAAGAATAAATAAATTAGTAAAACATTAATAAAAATACTAATAAAAACTTGGGCACAGATGTCATATACGCTCAATATTGGCGCGATTTTTTTCTGACGCCAATTTTCGAAAACATCAACAGCATAAACAACAATATCCGGGTTACCATATCAAGCAAAATAAAGATACTTTGGCGTCAGTTAAGTACCTGTTGCGTATATGACATTGGCGTCAGAAACAAATTACGCCAATATGGGGCGTATATGACATCTGTGCCAACCTCCGTAATATATAATCTGTATCCGGGTTACCATATCAAGCAAAATAACGACACTCTGACGCCAGTTAAGTACCCGGTGCGTATATGACATTGGCGTCAAAAAAATCGCGCCAATCGCGGCGTATATGACACCTTTGCCAAAACTTGAATTAAAAATCCCTTGATGACGTAACAAACATGTGTATTGTGTTAAATGTCAAATGAATGTAACACATTATTGTCATTTAATCTTATAGTTTGGCGATAATTTTTTTGTCGACAGGATAATCAAGTTGTACCAAGTATGGTACAGATGTCATATACGCACCACGTTGGCGCGATATTCTTTCTGACGCTAATTTGGCGAAAACCTCGTTTTCGAATACCAGTTTCATATATATTTTTAAAAAGGGATTAACAATAAAATTTAAAAAGTTTAATTAATAACAATAGAACAAAACAATTTATATAATTTTAAAAAAGAAAATAAAAGTAAATAAACAATTTATTAATAAATAAACAACAACATTCGGGTTACCATATCAAGCAAAATAAGAAAACTTTGGCGCCAGTTAAGTACCCCGGTGCGTATATGACATTGGCGTCAGAAAAAAATCGCGTCAACGTGAAGCGTATATGACATCTGTGGCGGTTCAAGTATACTTCGGAACTTTACTTTGAAATCGATGAGTTTCATCGCCAAAATCGTCAAGATGCCTAATGATCATCGCCATTGAATATATAAATAATGCCATATTTGCAAACTTATAGGTCAAAATATAAGAGGAACCTCGGTTCACGACCGATTTTTTAAAACCAGTTCGGTTTATGTCCAACTTCTTAGATCAAAATTTGACTTGGTTGGCGTGCAATATCTCGGTTCCCGACTAAGGCTGCCGAATAGTTCAGTTGGCAACCCTCACATAACACTTGTTATTAGTCAAGTTTTGAGTAAGGTGTGCATATCAGAGTGCTTTGTGTACCTTTTTTACTGTAAAAAAATTAACTTTTTGTTTTACTTTTACTCAGGTTTGCGCTAATTTTAGCTCTCATTATGGCTTCTAAGAATGAAAAAGTGCTTAGTGATAGCAGTAGTAAGAAGCTTAAGCGAATTACTGTTCAATAAAAGAAATTGTAGCAAAACATGAGAACGATGTTAGTATAACCGGTCTAACTAAACAATACGATGTGGCCTAAACCTTCGATTTCCACGATAATCTACAATATATGTTACGCTATCGTATGTGTCACAGAAATCGCGATTATTTGTTAATTGTTTAATGGCAACGCTCGAATGAAACGCATCTCATTGGTTATAGAACAGCATTTAATGCATCACCATACCTATAAGAAGGGTTACCATATACGGGACCCTGTTCTGTCGCAAAATACCGCTAAGTTTGTCATCAACTTGGTGATATATCGCCAAATTCCTATAGACTTCCATTGTAAACTAATAGGGTTTACTTGTTTAGAGAGAATCAACAAACTAAGATATTTTAATGCAACAAAAACTGACATCAGTTTAAGGAATTATATTAGTTATATTTAAGGGAGCCCAAGTAAATTAAATCATGAATAAAAATAACGTGAATTTGATTAAAAAACCTGGAACCTCTTAAAACAATGTGCATAACTTGGTTAAATAGTGCATTATTGTGCGAAATAAGAAAAAAAGTATTGGGAATATTTAAAGCAACTCAAGTTTATTTATATTCAATATATAATTATCAAAAAATTTAAATGACTAGTATTAAAAAATGCTCTGACGAGCACCAAAAAAGGCTAATATGTTTAAGTATGAAAAAGGGTTTGACAAGTGCTTCTAATAGAGCATGAAAAAGGACAAGGGGTCCCTTCTTGGCTGCAGCTCACTGTCAATACCAACTTTGAAAAAATCATATTTGCGCTTTTTTTCATATAAAAAAAATCAGACACAGTTACGATAAAAATGTGTAGTGTAAAGACACAACTAGTAAAGACGCAGCCTGGTTAAACATGAATGTAAGGCGACATAGTACCAAAAACCTTAGTTCCTACTGCGTATCACACTCATGTAGGGCCACCAAGCACGCCCGCAATGTAGAACTGTACAGAAAACTGATTTGTAGTGCAGTGCAGACTGTTGCAGCACTCTGCACAGGAACAATTCCACATGTGCACGCATAACATTATATTTATTAATTCATTGATTGTTGAAATTAAAAGCAAGTGGCTGTGGCTGTACAATGTACTATGCAGTACAGCAATGCATGTAAATTATAAACGAACATTAGACGCATACACCTTTAATACGGAAGTACAAAAGCATAGTGTGAATGTGCGCTGAGGTTCAAAAATCAAAAGCATAATAGGAATGTACAGTGTAGTACAATTTATAGAGAAATAATGGTACACAGTGCACTGCACAAAGTTGCATTGCAGACGCATGCGCAGTACAACAGTGCAGTTAACATGTAAAGCGCGACGGAAAGTTTTACTAAAGTACCGCGAATTTATTTTATATGGAAAAGCGCAAATATGATTTTTTCAAAGTTGGCATTGACAGTGAGCTGCAGCCAAGAAGGGACCCCTTGTCCTTTTTCATGCTCTATTAGAAGCACTTGTCAAACCCTTTTTCATACTTAAACATATTAGCCTTTTTTGGTGCTCGTCAGAGCATTTTTTAATACTAGTACATATATCCTTGGATAACTTCAATTGAAATTAGGTTCGCAGCTTAATATCTCATTCCATAAACCTAAACAAACACAAGTGATTCATTCATCGTGAAACGTCAAAAATATTAAATCATTGAGGTAATCAATCACAAATTAAGTTCTTTAACAATCAATGGGTAATATTCTAATGACGTCATAGTAGGTAAAATGGTGGCGGTATCGTTTGTTTGTGGTTTGTAATCACAAAGATGTCTCTTAGTTACATTATTTTATTGTCATATTTATGAGCTCAGAACAAAAGCCTATTTTTTCATTATTTAGTTATTAAAGACGGAAAAAAATCATAAATGCATGATTTGAAAATTTTAAATAATTTTCTTTCTTAATATTAAAAAATAACATCGGGAAGTAACAGCGGGTTTAAGTTAAATAAGTTTAACTGTTTAATTCTGTTGTAATATTCACAATAACTGTATTTATTAGATTTCAGTACTCGACATCAGGGCCTGATTAAACTTTGAAGTTAGAGGAATTACAGTGTCATTTCAGGACCTTTCTTTTGGAGAAGCTTTTCTAAATTCCATATATACATGGAAAATCTTCAGTGTTAGAAATATTATTCCTAGGACTGACATAACACGAGAACGGCCTGCAATTTTACACAAGTTTTTGAAAGCCACTTTATATCAGAAATTTTACTAAAAACTGGTTACTTTTTTGTTATAGCGGCCCACATTATTAGGATTATGACAAGTTGCAGCCAATTTCGCCAACGTCGTAACCAAGATCGTGAAGCACACACATATAATACCATATAATACCATTTCATGAAATCGTATACGTTAATTTAATAGTTTTTAACCTTACTTCAAGTGTGTTATTTATTTATTTTTAAGGCTCAACAATCTAAATTGTCCAACATATAAATTAAAAAAAAAATGTAAACAAAGATTGAATAGACATGACCTCAAAAAGCCTCAAATCCGCATAACACTTGGAACCAAACTGTGCAGATTAGACGTCTTCTACTGTACACAGTTTTTCATAAATGTGTTTCGTTCTTAAAATGTGTTATTTTCATCTATCACTGCGGAACAAGCGAGAAAACTCACATTCTTGCACATGAGTTATATATATCTTTATATCTAAATTTCCGTCATTTTTGACGGGCTACCTTTCTAGTATTTTAATAAACCTCAAAATCTACTACTCTTTAAAAATAATAAATTTTAATATTTAATTGTAGAATTACAAGGGGTTAAGGAGGTTCTCAAACAGTGGTGTAGTCGTAAAAAGAACAGAGGCTATACGCTCTAAGCAGAGGGTATACGCTGAAGGAAGAGCGTATACCCTAGAGTGTATATACTATAGCTTTCTTGAGAAACAGAGGGTATACGGTGTTCCTTAAAAAAATCCAGAGGGTATACGGCGTATACCCCCGTATACCCTCCACTACACCCCTGTTCTCAAATCCAAAGAGGCTACTTTTTGACACATTTTTACTTTCTTCTATTTTTACAAGAAGAAAGTATTGGATTCGTGAAAATTTTCGACTTTCGGTTTTCGACGGATTTACACGTTTTAGGGGCAGAGATTCCGAAAAACATGTTTTTACAAAATGTCTGTCTGTCTGTATGTATGTGACACAAATTTTGTAGGCGCTCTATCTCAAGAACTAATGCACGGAATTTAATAAAAATTTATATTCAGTTAGCTCCTGATATAAATTGGTGCTGATTCGTTTTTGGTGTAAAACGCTCAACAGGTGGCGCTTCTATGCAACATTTTTCACGATTCCCACAATAGTTCAATTTCCAGAACTAATGCACATATTTTCATCAAACTTCAAATTCAGTTAGTCCTTGACATGAATTGACGTTCTATACATTTCGGCGTAAATCGCTCAAAAGGTGGCGCTGCTATGCTGCATTTTTTGTTATTTCCCCAATAGCTCTATCTCAAGAACTAATGCTTGGATTTTCAACAAACTTCAGATTCAGGTATACCTTGATATGAATTAATGCTGTTTATGTTTTGGTGCAAATCGCTCAACAGCTGACACTGCTAAGTTGCATATTTCAGAATTTCCACCATAGCTCTATCTCAATAACAAATGCACGAATTTTTATGAAACTTCAGATTCAGGTATACTTGATATCAACTAGTACTGTTTGCTGTTTATGTTTTGGTGATTTATACAGAAGAAAGTTTTGTGATGGCCACAACATACTAGTTTTTATTCGTTTTTGTTTTGAAACGCTTTCCTTTTTTCCCCTTTATTACTCCTTTTGTTTCTTATTAGTTCACCTTCTCCTATGAAATTTAAAAAATTCTAAAGCTATTAAAGGTTAAACTATTTCAACGACATATTTTTTTAATTTATGTGAGGGCAGTCAGTGTTTTTCTTTCTCGCCTCAAGCAATTTGCACACACCGAACTGATTAGTATTACATATGTAATGCATGTTAAAACAAACTTAGCAAACTGTTCAAGTTTGATTTCAACATACTTAAATCGTTAAATGGATCACCGACCGTGCAAAACTCGAAATATGTTGTATATGTAATAACTGATATAATTTATCAGTTAAATGTGCCAAAAAATAGCATTCATTAAATTCTTTTCACTTTAGTTTTTTTTTCCTGTTTCTTTCCTTTTTACTTTCTCCTATATGTACAAGAAGAAAGTATTGGATTCGTGAAAATTTTCGAATTCCAGTTTTCGACCGATTTCCACGTTTTAGGGGTCAGAGATCCCGTAAAATATGTTTTTACAAAATGTCTGTCAGTGAGTCTGCGACTCTGTCTGTATGTATATGACACAACTTTTGTGGGCACTCTTATCTCAAGAACTAATGCACGGAATTTAATAAAACTTTATATTCAGTTAGTCCCTGATATAAATTGGTGCGGATTACTTTTGGGTGTAAATGGCCCAACAAGTGACGCTGCTATGCTGCATTATTCATGATTTTCGCAATAGCTGTATCTGTAGAACTAATGGGCAGATTTTCATCAAAATTCCGATTTAGTTAGTCCCTTATATAGTTTAGTGCTGATTATTTTTTGGTGTAAATCCCTCAACAGGTGGCGCTGTTATGCTGCATTTTTCCCGAATCCTGCAATAGCTCTAGCTTAAGAACTAATGCACGGATTTTCATCAAACTTCAGATTCAGTTTGTCCCTGATATAAATAGATTTGTCCCTGATAATAATGAATTGGAGCTGATAAGTTTTTGTGTAAATCGTCCAACATGTGGCGCTGTTATGCTGCATTTTTCACGATTTCCGCAATAGCTATATCTCAAGAACTAATGCATGAATTTTCATCAAACTTCAGATTCAGTTAGATGCTGACATATGTTGTTGTTGCTTAGGTTTTGGTGTAAATCATCCAACAGGTGGCGCTGCTGCATTTTTAATGATTTACAGGGTATAACGATAGTCATATTTCAAGAACTAAAGTACGGAATTTCATATATTTAGCATCCTCATGATGGGGCCCCACCAGTGGCTGAGAGGTTCTGCTCTTGACGCTGATAGACGGGAGGTGCTAGGTTCGAACCCAATCACGCCCGTCGGCCTAACCGTTCGGAGTTTTCGTGGTTATCTTCGAACCTTAGGAAACATTGCATAAATACGGGTTAGGTTCCCTAAGAAAGACCCCCACGGAGGGCACTCCCCCTAGGGCCTATATCCCTCGTGCAGACAATCGGTCGTCATAAATAACACCAACAACACCCCGTAAGGCATGGTGACGTCACAGCGACGTCGCTGAGAAGTCACACTGTGACTTTGTGACCGTCGATGTGAAGTCATGGTGACTACAATGTGAAGTCGTTATGGCCGTTTTAGAGCTCGTTTGTGGCGTCCCATTGTGACCACTTTGTGAAGTCACGATGTGACAAATTTGTGAAAAATGTGTCCTTTGTGACTATTTTGGCTGTGACTATTTTTGGCTTACCCTGTGACGAACTTGTGACGAAAGCGACATTGCTTTGAAGTCGCATTGTGACCAATTTGTGAAATATGTGCCATTTGTGACGAAATTGTCATTAACACTGGATGATTCTGTTTCGATTTAACTTCTTTTGAAGATTTTCTAACAATTTAAAAGAACAGGATCGTTTGAAATTATTATTACTGCACGCGATCTTTCTGTTAGAATTGGTTTGGAATCCTAAAATCGTATACTCACAATTTATGAATAAATACTGTATAACATGTATAAATAGTCATATACAATATACAGACTTTCTTCTAAATTAAAGTTAAAAATTTAATTTCCCTCACTTGCCTTACAGCTGTAACAGATTGTATTGTTTTCAATATTTGATGAATGTTGCCTTTGAAAAATATTTATGCATTCCCGTCACACACACATGCTAAAAACACCACAGCTTTAATTGTATTTATAACATACACACAGTGACTATTTTCTGTTGCTGTGGTGGGCAAGGCGAAAAGTAAAAAAAGAAAACGTTTTTGTTTCTCTCATTTTGTAGAAGGTTATTGCAAACTTTTTTGCCATTAAGTATTTTTGCACTCTCTTTAAAAGCTTTTACTCACGTTAACACCCAAAGGTATCAGCACATATGTAAAACTGTACAGCTTGCCAATATTTCTGACCAATAACGCTGATGTTCAAGCAAAATTATCTTTTATTGTAATTCTTCCAGTTGAGTGAAAAAGTGTCCATGTCAGGATTCGAACTAGGGCCCAATGGCGTAAGCTGCCAATGTTCTATCAACTGTCAACTGAGCTATTCTGGATAAATCTAACGCACACAATTCACCCAGTGAATATGAATATGTACTTATTATTATTACACAACCTTATATAATAATACTTTAATTATTTTACATACTACCCGTATGAATAACACATACTACTCATATAAGTACATAATAATAGTTCTCTGGATGAAATTTGTCCGGAATGGCTCAGTTAGCAGAGCATTGGCAGCATACGTCAAAGGTCTCTGGTTGGAATCCTGACTTGAACACTTTTTCACTCAGTTAGAGATATTAAATCTTTGTTGATTAATTTACCAATTAGAATCATACTGTTAAAGTTAATATAGAAATATCTTTTGATAAAACTACGTGTATTATTTGCGCAATATTTCCAACATACAGATTTTAGTTGAAAATCTTGAGTATAAATGAAGACGATGCAACTACTTCTGCCATTACGCTTTGGTACTTCCTTATTATAGTGATCTGTGCATGTACGATTACGCCACGGTTTCAGTTGCGATTTAGCCAAAGTCATAGTTTAACTTATACACGTATATATATATTTAAGTATTGCGCGGCAGCGCAATACTTATTTATTTCCAGTGTCACTTCTCAATGTTAATTTAACATAGAAAGGCCTATGGAGATGATAACTTTTTCATTTTTTCTTCCCACCTTTTTGTCCCTGATGCCACTCATTTTTAATTCTTTGCTAATTCTAATAATATTATAAATTCAAAGTGTAAAAACATTTGCCTGACGTCAGGGTGAAAACGGATCATAAAATGCCTTTGCATATAGGTGGATTATAATCTAGAGAGTAACATGGGCTAATTTTTATTTACATTATTCAAATATTTTTCTTAATAATTCCAAATTTAGCTTTTTTCATTGAGAATCAACGGACATTTTCTAATAAAATTTAACTTTTTTTCCTTCATTGTTGTAAATAATTCAAAAGCCGTAATAATAATTTGCCTATATTTAGTTGAATGATTTTCACGTGAAACATGAAACTGAACAAACTGAAATAGTTTTTTTTTTTTAAGAATTAAAAAGATGATGAATATGGCGTAGTAGTGGAAATAAAAATAACATTTTCAAGCAGATTTTTTTCAATTCCTACTATTAGCTCACACTCTCCCTATATTTATTTATTTATATATTTATCTTGTTCAAATTTTCAATCGTTAATAAAATACTCGTTATTCATCCTATCAAGTTGAAATAATTTTTTTTTAACTTGTACTGGATGACAATTGATGTTAATACAGTTTTTCAAATATTAATTAATTAATTTTAGTTTTGCATGGGAAACAAAATGGCGGCCATGGGTTATTGAAGATGAATGAAAGTATTTTCAATAAGGGGTTACCATAGAGAGGACCCTGTTCTGTCGCCAAATACCGCCAAGTTTTTCGCCAACTTGGTGATATATCGCCTAATTTGGCGGCCAAAATGAGTCGCCAAAAGTGACGCCAACTTGGCGATGTCTGTAATATTTCGCCAAATTCCCATAGAGTTCCATTGTAAACCTACTTGCTTATAGAAAATCAACAAATTGAGATATTTTAATGCAACAAAAACTAATATTAGCTTAAGGGATTATATTAAATTTTTCTTTGATGGCCTAAGTAGGAATTGACTTTAAAAACAAAATTTTTATATTACTTGTTTAAGTTCAGATTGTAATTTTTTGACCAATCTACAGCAACCTGCATTACTGCACTGGTGAAACATTTTGAATTATACATAGGTAAATTGCATCACAAATTGTGATGCGATATCGCACAAATCAAAGCCTGATGATGATACCCTCCATTAATTTTGAAATGTGTTCGTCTGAATTCAGTAGTTATTAAAAAACTTGACATATTAAACAAAAACCTAATTTGCAGAACAAATTAAAAAAACAAAATTTATTTCCTAAATTGTTTAAGCCCGAGAAGGGGCAGATATTAAGATATTTCATTCAATTCGTTCTACATTTAATGTTAAATTTTTAAAAAAAAAAGTTAAATCAATTGAACATTAAAAAATAAAAATGAAATTCATACAATATAATACTTTAAACACCTATATACTTAGATTCCGTTCAAATGAAATCGAAAGAAATCTTAGACTTTTTCCATTTTTAAGTTGTAAATATGTGTACTGCAGATTTTGCATTATGTTTATGACGATTGTACATAATATGATAAGATACATGCAAAATACAAAACTTTAAAAAAAGTCTAAGATTTATTTCGATTTCATTTGAACGGAATCTAAGTATATAGGTGTTTAAAGTATTATATTGTATGAATTTCATTTTTATTTTTTAATGTTCAATTGATTTAACTTATTTTTTACAAAAATTTAACATTAAATGTAGAACGAATTGAATGAAATATCTTAATATCTGCCCTTTCTCGGGCTTAAACAATTTAGGAAATAAATTTTGTTTTTTTAATTTGTTCTGCAAATTAGGTTTTTGTTTAATATATATTATGTGTAGGTCTTATATATGTTTTATATGTCATATAAGGTAGATGAGTAATGGACACCTTAAGGAATTTCTTTAAAACTATAATTAATGCCTATAATTTTTATATTCCAGTTTTTCCAGCATTATATTAATATATCAATAATATTTAACTATTCTCATAGTCTCATTTCCCAATATTAATCAAAATTTTATTGTAAATAACAGAAATATATCAAAATATCCACAATTCCAGTCATGGACACTCCAGAAAATATAGTACATATAATTGTTTTTATGACTGTATTTAGAATCAGAATTTATTGAAAGCATACTAACTAATGAAACAAAATAGTTATTTTCAAATAAATTTAACAATTAAGTTATCATTAATTAATAAAATATATGTGATAATTATTCACTCTTTAAATCAATTATTGTGATTATTACAAAATCAATATTTTAATTATTTTAGATACATGGTTTAAAATAATAAATGACAGGGAATTACAGTTGTCAAATTTTAGAGACAGTGGTGGATTTAGGAAGGTAATTCAAAAAAATCTGAAAAAAAAAAAACGTTTTGGAATATTAGTGCATAAATTCGTGTATTTACCACTATTTTTAACAGTGAAACACCCCGAAACTACTTGATATATTACTTGCAGTAATTAATATTACATATATGAAAGAAATAATACTGCAGGTTGAATGTTTTAAATATTAAATAAAATAATTTCAAAATAAAAGTTCAGAACTGATGTTTGAGGCCACTGATCCGCAGATTTACTAGTTCCATTTACTACTATAAGTATAAATTTAATTACTAATATGGGATTTTTATTTTATTTATTTATTTATTTATTTATTTATTTATTTTTGGTCAGAGAAGAATGAAAAACGTTTAAGACAGGAAATAATAAGTATATTTTTAACAACTTCTGTAACTTTTTTTTTTAATGGGTAGAAATTGAGCACTTCTTTCCCCTATGTCCTTAAACAATATTCTCTGATTCCCAATTTGTTTTATTTATTAGCAGATTATAAAATATTTTTTAGCGAAGTTATATAAAATTTGTGTTATTACATTCTGGTAAGTGCAATATAAATTATTAAATTTGATTACTTAGGTTTTCAGTTTTGTCAAAACATTTTTATCTACTATGAACATTACTTAAATTGCATTTTTAGCAATGTCCACATGGGATGTCCATACTGTACATTAAGTAATTAAACGTTTCAAAGTTTTCTATTACTACCAAAACAAAAACATAGAAGTTTTGTAAGAAAATAAAGAATATATAAAATTATTAAGTGAATTAAGCTTTTAACAGGTTCATTAAGATTTTCACTAAAAAACAGTAGAACTTCAAAACATTATTTTCTGCTTCCTGATTGCTTTGATTAACAGTACATCATCAATAACCCAGTTTATAAAACATGCAAGAGGGAGTTATGAAAAAAATAATAAAAGCTAAATTTTTATTGGTTATTTTTTTAGAAACCAAAAACATTCAAGGATGTCAATTACTGGAAGGGTATCCATTACTTTCACACCTATCCTGTATAACATTCATGTGTTTTATTATGTGATATGCTTCATATATGCCTTATACACATGTCACATATATATGTCATATGACTAAAATTTCGTCATATACATCATAAAATGTTATGCAAGTAAATTTTATATTGATTTCAATCAAAGAACTATTTTAAGCACTATTTAAAGTTGAAATTACTAGGATGTTAGAATAAATCATTTTAAGCATATAAAAAACCAAAATAAAGTATAAAAAAATATTGGCTAAAAGGTATCTTTTTTTAATATTTGCAATAAACAGAAAATTACCATACTTCTCATAGTACTGTCAATTTTCTAACACAAACTTGTAAAGAATACGAATGTACCTTAAAAAAATATTTTTGTGGGCATCACCAGCCTTTTTAATATTATAAAATTTAAGATGTTGCTTTTAGCAATAACGATGTGAAACTGCTCAAAAGATAAATAAAATTTTGATGTGGAAGATTAAGTATCGCTGAGCAGATATCCATTTTTTATTATATAAAAACATGCAATGCAAATTATTTCAGAACATTACTTAACGCAAAATTAAAAATTTAAGTTTGCAAACACTTTTATTCTATAAAAGGTTTTTTATTCAGTAATTTAATTAGCTTTAAATGTTTATTAATTATGTGAATTATTGATTATATATATTTTTTAATTTACGAAAATGTGATTTTAACCAGATAATTTTAAAAGGGAAAATAAATGCGATTAAACTGCAATTTAAATTAATGGTTTTAACCATGTGATTAAAATCGTTGACATACTATTTTTTCTTTCAACTATTCAAAATAAACATTAAATTTATTAAATTTTATTGAATAGATAAAAGTTAAATTAATGGCATCTATTACTTTATAACATGTTTTTTATGTGAAATTAACTCAAATCATAATAAAAGAAAGCAGAAAAAATCATTTTTTCTTACCCATTTCTTGTTGACATCGTCTTCTATAATTCCATTATGGTAATCCAAAAAGCGAAAGTTCTTAAAGTCGAAAGTCGAAGAATTATATCCGAATACTAGACACAATGACATTGACCAGCTGAGATTAACCGGTCACTGCACATTGTACTTTTTCGGACTGATATTTTATGTAAAATATTTCTTGACCGCGTTCCTATATAACTTTTGTAGAATTTAAAAAACCAGTGCCAACTACACACATTCATAAAAGAGCTACTGTTTCCAGCTGCTGCCACTATTCAAAAGAATAAATACACTGTTTCTTTTGTTATCGTCTGCAGAAAACAAAATTCGCGGGCAGATGGTTTTATTTGTTATTGTAGATTTGCAAGTTAAATGCGTAATACATTTATAAAAGTGTGGCTAATTAAAATGTTCTGTTTGATTTATTTTATTTTTTTTGTGTGCATTTCCTTTTAGCTTTCAATCAATTTGAAATCAATTCAAGTAAAAATGGACTGTCTCTTTTTTGTAAATTATAAAAATTGTATTAGTCATAATTAGAGTATATAAAATAAAACATTATTGAAATTTCTAGTGTATATAAAACCAATTTAATGGACAATAAATAAAAAGTTTGTATCACATGTAATAAATACCAAATATGTTACAAAAAAAAAAAAAAAAAAAAAAAAAAAGATTATCGGGCAAAGAAAGTTTTTTTTCTTTATGATCTTTTATTTTTTTTTTCTGTATTAACTTCTGTATTATTCTGTATCTGTTCGATATGACAGTGACGTCACAAATTTTTTTTAATTGCCGGTTTTACAGTAAATAACATGTTTTGAAGAGCTTTTGTAATTTTTTAAAGTTTCCTAAGAAGTTCACATCTCAGTCACAATGTGACATCACTGAGTGGTGGCATTTTTGTCACAGATGTGACATGACCACAGTGACTTACAGTGACGTCACAATGACGTCACTGTGACCATGCATGCTATGAGGGACCTGATGATGGGTATAGATTGTCATTTAATTTCGTCACTGTAATAGCGATTTTAGAAGTACTGTTAACATGCATGAGATAAAAGAAAGTTTTGGGATTGCCACATCCGAGTAGTTTCAGTTGCGTAAATTTCTTTAACAGACTCATTGTAACTATATTTGTTTCGAACTGTTCATTGTTTACGTCTTCAGAACTAAATTGGGAAACATTTCCGCATGCTTCTGCAAAAGCAATTGCAGTTAATTTCATATACACATATGAGCCTTTTAGAGAGAGGCAGAGAAAAGAAAAGAAGAAAGAAGTAAAGAAATTCTACTATATGACAGTAATTAATTAATAATGATTCATTTTGTCGAAGTAATTTACTATAAAAATTATCACTATGCTAAAAGTGATCAGAGTACATATAAAAAAATCTTTAAAATATTTAAATAGCAAACTAAAAATTACAACTATGCTAAAATTGATTAGAGCGCATATAAAAAGTCTCAAAAATCTTTAAATAACAAACCGACTAATTTTGTACACTTCCAACAATGACGTAAATTAAGTTCTGCAGTTGAAAGTGTACGAAATTAGTCGATTTGTTACTATAAGGTTTTTTAAGACTTTTATTCTTTTTACTTTTTTGTGTACTCTAATCACTTTCAGCATGTAAATGCATATTTTATTTTAGTGATAATAAGTGATTTTTTTAATATTATAATTCTATAAGAAAAATTTTTTTCAACTGACCATCTTTTCAATTGCAGGTTTGTACACTTGCAGAGATGCGCAGATAATTTAATTACACTTTTTCTAAGGTACAGTCATGGAGAAAAAAAAAGTAAACACCCCCTACTAACTCATCAACAAATTACGTAGAAGAAAGTTACTGGTATTGAACGATTGGAAATGAAGTCTACTTTTAAATGATGTGTATAAAATTTGCTTAGGGGCCCTCTGCATATTAAAACGAAGCATAACTTTGTTTTTTTTTCAATAGTAGTACACAATTCTGACAGCATAAATGAACTCTACACCCTTCAATTAGCCTAAAAACAAAGTTTTATGCAATCTGTACGATAATTTTACCAGAAATTAATTATTTTAAAACGAGCTTATTTTAGGGGCTGTATCCAAATTGAAATTCGGTACACGATTGTTGACCGAGAGAGCCTCATTCTTGATCAAGGCATCTTAAGCGCTACTTAAGCAGTCATTGAAGATTACTAGATTACAGGACAGCAGAAGAAATTTCAAAATATTTAGTCACTTCTACCATAGAAGCCCCTTAATCCATCATTTTGCCGTTTTTTAAGCATAGTTTGAAAACTATTTGGAAGAAAAATTTTGGATTTCTATAAAGCAGGACCATAAACCTAAATCCATAAAAAAAAATTTGAAAAAAAAGAAAAAAAATGGCCATAATTTTTTTTTTTTTTTTGCAAAAAAAATTATGGCCATTTTTTACCCCATTCGGACCAGAAAATCAGAGTTCTAACTTTTTACGACTGCTCTTTCATCTTCACGTAACACTTCATTTATAATGGCTGTTTCATAATAATAGAAGGCATCAGTCCATCAGAAGAAAATAACTCGGTTAGGCGGGACTCGGATAATCGGGACTTTTCTGAATATGTCATTTTAAAAATGATCTTTAGAATATTTTTGTTGATGTTCAGAGGGATCTCCGCCTTGGATCCGCCACTGTAGATTACGTAGTTCATATTTTAAATTTTAAAATAAATCGTCTATTATAAAATTAGTAAAATTCTCTTTGTAAATATACTTTGTGGAAGAGGGGGGGGGGGGGGCGCCAAAATCCATGTTTGCCCCGGGTGCAAAAAAGGCTAGTTTCGGCCCTGAATATCCGTATGCAAAAGTTCACCTCATTCCGCCAAGGGAGGTATTCAGAAGACAATCCAACTAACTCCATTTTAGTTTTTTTAAACAAAGGAACATTGAAAATTTTCTATATAAATTATACAGTGATAAAAAGTTACACTTGATTAAAAGAAAATTAATGAGTTCAATCAAAATATCTCGATAAAAAATATTACATAGATACAATATTTTTATAGTTGCAATAACCTTAACTGTTTATACTGAACATTTTCATTTGATGGAGTTAATCGATTTGTGCACTGAACGGCTCAAGTTATAGGTTTTGAAATGTGCTCAAAAACTATCAGCACTTTAGTCTGAATTTCATCCTGAACTTGCATTGTTATTTAGATCATTTTTCAGGTAAAGTTTTAGTGTATAACATACTGTTTTACGTTGCTCTGTTTTAGAATTATAGGAGAAAGTTCCATAATTAGATAAACACAATTAAAGATAAGCCTTTTTAAACAGTTCTAGGGGACGGATTTTGATGAAACTTGCATTCCTTGTTCGATAATTGTTCAGAGATAGTTTTAGTATATTGCATATTGTTATATCGTCCTTTATCAAATCCATTGTAAATGATCAACTAAAAGTGTAGGTCCTCAACAGTCAACAGCCCAAATTTTGTCTGATACATGAGAAAACAGAACAGCATAATGGCTTTCGTGTCGTTTTCAGCTATGTAGAAGGACATTCCAGGTAAAGTCCATATTGCTTTAAAATACAAAGTACTGATATGCTTCGTTTGATTCAAGGTTCGTTTAGAGAAACCGTCCATCGTAGCTGGCGAAGTATGCTAGTGTAAAAGCAAAATATTGTTTTTATTCAAATTCATTTTATTTGTTTTTGTTATATGTTATAATATTAGCTGGACATTGAATGATATCATAACGCCAGTTGTGCGACAATAGTTAAGAGTTAATGTAGTCGTGCATCAAGCAGGAAAAGCGTTTTTCAGTACACAGATATTTTTCTTCAGCGACCCAGTATTTGAAATTTTAGGTAATGGATTTAATATTTCAGAGTTGAACTTAAGCATTCGTAACATTCGTTAAGACGAAAAATACTTCATAGAAATACAAAAGAAATACAAGAAATACGATGCAATTTTATTTCCTCTTATCTTATATTTTAATAAAATGGGTTTAGCATAAATGTTAACGTTTATGCTGAGTATGAAGAAGGATTGAGCATCCAAATGCGCCCCTTTGATAGTTTGTGTTTTGTGAGGATTTACAAGTGGTAAACAGTTATCAAAACAATTAACTGCCCAGAGTATATTAAAAGGTTGGCTCTAAACTAAAATCTGTCAACCGAAAAGACAGATTTTTATTTTATTGATTATAGAATTAATATCTACTTAAGTTAAATTAGTTATTTCCCAACTTCTAACTGTGCGATTATCGTCTGCCGACTTTTTGTACATTAATTTATTTCTTACAAGAATGAAAATATAATATTGTTAAAAAATTAGTGGTTACAGTTTTAATAAATGATTTTAGAATCCATGATGTTTTATTCTTATATATATTTTTTTTTATTTAGTCTGCTTTCGTCTCTTTTTGTCAAGAAGCAGAGAGGAACTTTTCGATGACTCAGAGTCACACATTCAACGGAAGCTCCTAATGATCCGACATTCAGTTGCCAATCATACGCATACACACACAAACACACATTTACGCTGCTAAAAAAAGCCAGGAAAAAAGATCTGAGAATTCCGAGCTTACATCTACCCATTCTCGATTGAGGTCTAGATTTCCTTATCAATGGGATGCAGACGGCCTCGGCCGATCACATGACCTTTCAGTTCATAGGGTTGGATATATATTTGTAAAGAAAGGGTTAGTGATTTCTAGGAACGGGAGAACATAGCATTTAATTCATTTTTTTTCTTCATTTTTTCTTCTTTTTTGTTGCATTTATTGCCAAATTAACTTTCATATCATATTTTCCAATTACTTTTGTGCATTATAACATTACTTTGGTCTGCTAATCCACTCACTGTGTTATTATGAATGGTGACGATCCAATAACTTACAAAAAAAATCCAACTTTTTTCATAACTTAGGATACGGCAGAAATTAAGGGTCATGTCAAGCTCAAGCAAGGTCGGCTTGGAAGTATATGGAGCCTTAGACACTTTCTTCCATTGACGGCCCTTTACAAGCTTTACCCATTAAAAAAAAAATAATAATAATAAAGAATACTTTATTAGAGATGTAGAGAGGCCCCATCTAATTCAATGTCTCTTCTAGATTCTACCTAGTGAGCCTAAGCCTTAGAGCCGGCCCTGCTGCTAAATTCAATCTCTCTATTCTTATATTCACTCTAGAACATATTCAAAATTCTTTTTAAATTCTACTTTGCAGACGATCACCTTATTTTAAAGCATTTCAACGAAAAAATATACTTTTATTCTATAACTAGCTGACCCGCCAGCCGTTGCCCGGGCCCGTGATAATACCTCAAATGAAAATCAAATTTGTAGGATTTTATATCTTTCGCTCTAATTTGTCGGAATTTACATTTTTAAATGAAAAAAGCGCGAAAAAATATTGAATTGGAAGTATATCTATATGCTATTTGGTATTTTCTTTTCTGCGTAATTTGATTTTTGGAGTCTATGCATAATAAATGTCTTTAAAAATAAAAATAAAAACACTTCTGAAGAGAAAAAATATCATTAATAGTATCAAAATGAGAATTTAATTTCTATTTAAAATGTTACTACTCGCTACAGAAACAGAAAGTATTGGAATGCAATTACTTACTGTTGCCAATTTCTAATTTCTAGTGGTAAAAGAGCCAGTAAGGAATGTTCTAATCTTTTATTTAACGTTTAAAAACTATATTTTTTGTTATCTAAATAGATCAGTGTCAACGACGTGACTCCAATTTTCCACTAACCAACCAAAATCGCTGATTTCTTAGCAGATATTATCGCTCAACCAATCAAAGTAAAGGAAAACCAGAGAACCGAATGCCCGGCAAGCAAAATGCTCGTCAGGTTGTTAAGTTGGTGGCTAGGGTGTGACATCATTTGAAACTGATCTATTCTTTTTAAATTTTCATGAATAATAAATATGTTTTCAAAGCACGTGTTTGATTTTTGTACTAAACTTTTATATTTAGTTGAAAAAAAAAAACAGTCATTCTTGAAACATTAAACACTCAAATTGCTTTATTTAATTTTACCCGTTTTATTTAAGCATTGCGCGGCAGCGCAATACTTATTTATTTCCAGTGTCACTTCTCAATGTTAATTTAACATAGAAAAGCCTATGGAGATCATAACTTTTTCATTTTTTCTTCCATCTTTTTGTCCCTGATGCCACTCATTTTTTATTCTTTACTAATTCTAATGATATTACAAATTTAAAGTGTAAAAACGTTTGCCTGACGTTAGGGTCAAAACGAATGGTAAAATGCCTTTGCATATCGATGAATTATAACCCAGAGAGAAATATTGGCCATTTTTTTTTTTTACATTATTCAAATATTTTTCTTAATAATTCTAAACTTCGCTTTTTTCATTGAGAATCAACGGACATTTTTCATAGAAAATGTAACATTCTTTCTTCATTGTTGCAAAAATTTCAAAAGCCCTAATAATAATTTATTTCTTTTTAGTTGAAAGATTGCCACGTGAAATATTAAATTGAACTATTTTTTTTTTTTTCTCCAATAATTAAAAAGGTGAATATGGTCGTCATAGTGAAAAAAAAGGGTATTTTCAGAATAAGTTTTTGATTTTGCCCAGTTTATGTTTTAGTAAAAAATTTCGAATGTATAGCTATTTTTAAGCAGGTAGCAAACTTAGTGAAGAATTACATAACTTAAATTTTAAAATGTATTTTTTTTTCCGAAGTGAGAACTATTGGTACCCCAAGTTAAACTTAGGTAATAATTTTCTGATGTGCTTACATCACCACTTGGGAGAGAATAAGGTAACAAAATTTAAGTAAAACTTTTATTTCTTATTTTTTGCTGTATCACAGCTATAATATTGTTAAATATTAGCAGTAAGGATTCAACACAATTTATTTTTGCATTCATAGCGTTCCTGAGTGGGAAATAGGGTATCTAAGTTTAAGTGAAGTTCATTTTTGTTATGTTTTGATTATAGATTTTTTATGTTCAGATTGGAAGTTTTTGTCCAAACTACAGCAACCTGTATACAGTGGTGAAATATTTTGAATTATACATTGGTAAACTGCATCACACATTGCGATACAATACCGCATACTTCAAAGCCTGATACATTAAAAAATTTGACATATTAAACAAAAACATAATTTGAAGAACAAATTTAAAAAAAAAAAAATTTCCTACATTGTTTAAGCCCGAGAAGGGACATATATTAAGATATTTAATCCAATTAGTTCTACGTTTACTGTTAAATTTTTGTAACAAATTAGTTAAGCCAATTTAAGAGTAAAAAATAAAAATAAATTTCATACAATGTGATACTTAAAACACCCTAAAAAATTAGATTCCGTTCAAATGAAATCGAAATAAATCTTAGACTTCTTCCATTTGTAATTGAAAATATTTGCATTGCAGATTTTGTATTATGCTTATGACAATTGTACGTTAAATGATAAGATGCATGCAAAATACAAAACTTAAAAAAAAAAGTCTAAGATTTATTTCGATTTCATTTGAACGGAATCTACATTTTTAGGGTGTTTTAAGTATCCTATTGTATGAATTTTATTTTTATTTTTTACTCTTCAATTGGCTTAACTAATTTGTTACAAATATTTAACATTAAATGTAGAACTAATTGAATTAAATATCTTAATATATGTCCCTTCCCGGGCTTAAACAATGTAGGAAATATATATATATATTTTTAATTTGTTCTTCAAATTATGTTTTTGTTTAATTTAATTATTTCTGTGAAAGCTTTATACAACCAACCAACAGAAAGCAAGCGCAAAAAAAAAAGAAAAAAAAAATGCGTATTTTTGACAAGCGAAGCTTCATAAACTAACCAACCGAAAGCAAGCGGAAAGGGGAAAAAGGCGTACTTTTGATGAGAGTGAATTGCGATTTTTAATTAATAACTCAAATATTAGAATTTTAAAATTCTGAGCCTCAAGTGCATCAGAAGAGACTTTGGACTAAACTCACATAATTTTCCACTTTGTATGCCCGGTAGATTCCGCTAGCCATCACAGACGCACAGAGACACAGACAGAGCGAAACATTCTTTTATTAGTATAGATGAAGTTACGTGAACCCATTCAACTTCAGAAGACTAATAGTATTCAATCCTCCGAGTTTCAAACCGTCTCAAGGATAACGCTAGAAAATAGAATCCCTGCAATTTTCTGAAGCGTGAAATAAATCTGAAGTAAGCTACTTCTGAACTCCAAAATTTGACCAGTACTGCTAAAGATCAATGAAGCGCAGAAAGCACACTAATCTCCGTGAAACTTTCTTTTAAATATCTCCCAGTCTACTACTAACACTCAATTGAAAATTTGCACGTTTGAACTCCGTGGAAAGATTATTTGAGGGCCTTAGAAGGTGCATAAAATCTGTTTTATTCACTCCCACAGTCTATAAACAGATGTCATATATGAAAAAGTATGTGAAAAGTATAGTTCCCTGTGGGAGTGAATAACACAGATTTTATGCGCCTTCTAAATGGACTATCTCTTTTTTCTTTTCAAAATGGACTTTGTTTACTATATGGTTGTGAGCCTCTCATTTGATATCGGAAAGGAGTTGATAGAAAAATCGAATCGGCATTTATTTGCAATTTTCAGGTTAATTTGTTACATTTAGAACACTCGCGCGACATGTTTGTGTACTGGAATATATACATCTTTACAATTTTCATTAAACTTTGATCTTTTCCAAAGACTATTATTGTATGTCTTCAAAGTTTACTAACTCATCCGTGAAAAAAGCATCTCTGCAGGTAAGGAAGCAGTATAAATATTGATTATGTTTCTAACGTGTAAATTTGTAAACCAGGAATCTCAACGTGAGCCCTGCAAGACGCATTTTCAATTTGAACTCATTTTATTTATTCCTTAAAACTCTCAATCCGCCGTAAAAGAAAAAAAAATACAAATTTTAGAAAATTTAACTTATGCGAATTATAATGTGAAATACTATTAAATACATTGATATTTCAGAACTTTTTACTTTCTGTGAAAATATTTTATTATGTCTCTCTCCCCCTCCCATGTCTTCAAATTAATTTGATAAGCGTAACTCTTTAGAATTATCTAAAACCTTCTATCTAAAAAGCTATTGATTTTGTGATAGTAGCATTAATAATTTAATAATTAATCTTAATGATTATTTTTCTCATAAATATTTTATTAATTATTAATAATTTTTATTTTTCGGTTTATTTGAAGATGATTATTCCAACGCCAACTAAAATTGTTGAATCACTACATCATTATTTGTCAGTTTGGTCACATCGTTATGTTAATTTTCCTAATTGAAAAACGGCAGCGAATTTTTACTTACCCATCATAGGTAGCATAGGGTAAGTCTTGTAATCGTTTTAAAAATCGAATTTTATTTTATTTATTTATTTATTTATTTTTTTCGACGGATTTACACGTTTTAGACACTGGAGATTCCGAAAAACATATTTTTAGAAAAACAAATTTGCCGTCCGTCTGTATGTGTGTGTGTGTCTGTAATCGCTCTATCTCCCGAACAAATTGAGATAGAGACTTGAAATTTTGTTTGTACTTATAAAGTAGTAATGGGAAGAAGCCTATTGAATATCAGTAACCTCGATTATCCGGAACTATTTTTTTCGGACTGTCAAGATATTCATTCTGATAAAAGGTATACAAAATTTTTCGAAATTGTTTATTTGAAGGAGTGAATATAAAAGACAATAAAAAAAACATAAATTTTGCATAAAGAATGAAGTCAATCGGATAATTAGTTGCCGAGATATTTGTAATCCTATTTTTCACACTCTTCGATTTTTCATGACCCTGTATTTCCTTAAACTTTCAATTCAAAGATATATTTTAATTGGAAATGAGATGCTTAATCCGACGCAGTAAACTGTTAGTTAATATGATTATAATTTTTCGAGTTATAACGATGTTTCTTTTACGCAATTCGGTACTACTCGATTAGCCCGCCGACCAAAAAACTATCGCCAAACTATAAGATTAAATGCCAAAAATGTCTTATCGTAAATGTCAAGCATTTAATGCCTCTCCATAGCTATAAGGGTGGTTACTATAGGGGGGGGGGGGGGGGCTGTTCTGTCGCCAAACGTCGCCAAGTTTGTCGCCAACATGGCAATATATCGTCAAATTTGGCGACCAAAATTTTTCGCCAAAAGTAACGCCAAATTGGCGGTATCTCTGATATTTCGCCAAATTCCCCTAGACTTCCATTGTAAACCTATAGTGTTTACTTACTTATAGAAAATCAACAAATTGAGATATTTTAATGCATCAAAAGGTAATATTAGTGTAAGGGATTATATTAATTATATTTAAGGGAGTCCAAATAAATTAAATTATGAATAATGTAACATGATACAATGCTTAGCATGTATCACATGTTTTATTTTCATATTTTACATTATGTATATCCATGATGGGTAAGTATTACGGTGGCCCCCAACGACTAGTTTAATTTGTTTACGAAAGAACATAATTAATTATCAAATTTACCACGAAAATTACTTTATAGATATTTTTAATCGAATCTGAAAAATTCAGCAAAAAAATTATGAAAGTGAAAACACAGAACAGCATAGAAAATCTGAACTTTTCCTGGGAATAAACCCTCCTTCAGGGGCTACCAGAGCAAAAATTGGAGTTTGGAATATGTTGCCAGGTTCAATGTCATAAAAATCAGGACATGTGGACAAAGGCTTCTAAATCGGGTCAAAAATACAATAAACTCTATGAAAACGGGTCCTGTCTTAAACGTAAAAATGTCATTGTATGTAACGCGTACGGTAAGAATACCATACAATTACCTGCTGAAATACAATTCCTGCTAAAAAGAAAATCTGTCTGAAACAAAAATGCTCTCTAGTCTTCGATTCTCCCTTAGCAGGTTTTACTGCATTAAATAAACACGATAATGTCATTCAGTAAAACCTAGAGAACGAAGATAAATTCCGTTTTGGAGAGGTTACCGAATGAGCAGTTATAATTACAAGGAGATAAACCCACGGTTTCCGGATTAGAGAATATAGGTAAAAACTATCATATATATTGTTTCTGATTTTAAAATCCCTTTTTTTCTGTTCATACTAAAGGCACAACGATGAATAAGGTATTTTTCGAAAGGTTCTACAAGTGACTTTTGATATAGTATACTTATATATCGTTAAACACAATGTTTGATTAAAAGAATTGCAGTTAATCAAAAATAATGAAAAATGTATCAGCAAATAACCCCAAAAATTACGATGTGAAAGCCTCACACGGGTCTACTATATATGAATTTTTTTAATTGATAACTCTAATAAATTTTTTACACTTCATACATTTTTTAGAAAGCCTACTATCAATACTAAAAATTATATTTTATATGAAATATATATATAATGTGTTCAAATAAAGTTTTAAAACTCATTAAAAGCGATATTTTCATATTGACCTAACATCAGGAGTTAACAGCCTAAGAAATCTCCAAAGATCGCTATTTACAAGCAGTCTATTTCATTCTATTCATTTCAATGGATTAAGCGCGAAATTTAATAGCATTTCTTAAATTTGTGAATTATTTATTGATTAATGACTGTCAAAATTTCTTTCTCCTTGAATCAAATGATGAGCAATTTATATTAATTTATGTGCAAACGGACTTGTCTTTCGTAATCGTCTGCATGCGATAGAGATAGATTTGAAAAGAAAAATCATGCTTGAAAAATAATTTCAAAACAATGAAAATGGAGTAAATTGCGATACACTTTTCAAATAAATTGCGATATGGTTTTCAACAAATTGCATTTGAAGGTAATTCTTTTTCCCTATTTGGCGGTGTAAAAATAAAAAATGCGCGGTATTTAGAAGTTTAATAAATCGCAATAAAAGTTAATAAAAGTATTAAATCGTCTGCTGTTGTCACCGTCAAAATGACGTCAGTGTTACGTACAAACACGTTTGTCCTTTATTTATAACATAGGTAGAAGTATCTTCTGTGGAGACTATGAAATTTCTACGTTTAAAACAGGATTTTGTTATAGACAGATTCCATTTTAACAGATTTTACTGAACAAGGTTAGAGCAGATAATACTGTACTGTATTTCTTTCGACGAGACCACAAAATTTTCCGTTATAGACAGGTTCTGTTTTAACAGTTATGCCATTAAGTTCCACTTGATGCAAACAAACGAATAGCACGGAATAGCAATCAGAAATTTAAAGGAATTTGTGCATCATGGAAAATCGGGTCTTCAGCGTCCCGTGCAGGGGACAGGCCTTGAAGCCACTGAAAATCAGAACGCCCCATGTAAATCGGGACCTATGCAGCACTATGGCAGCACTAGATAGGAATGCTGTTCTTGATCTTGATAAGGGCTTGTTGTTTGTTATTACCAAAGGACTTCAAGAGGCTATTTCAGTGAGGTGAAAATACTCATTCGCTAATGTTATTCCAATGGGAGAAATTTTTTAAGATATCTTGTTTGCATTTTAATATATTTTTATTTATTTATTTATTTATTTATTGCATTGGATAGCTGAGGTAGATTTGAACAAAGGCCGTTTTGTACTTTTTTGATTTTGTTTACAAATCTTTTCAATTGGGATACTGGTTCCGAAAGTGAAAGCATCCTCATAAAAAACGCCTGCAAACAAAATCGAAAAGAAGAAAACGGCCTTTGTACATATCTACCTCAGGTACCCAATGCAAAAAAGAAAAAAAAATCATTTAAAAATATTAAAATGCAAACCAGATATCTTTAAAATATTCTCCCATTAGATTAACATTATCGAAAAGAGGTTTTCGCTTGACTGAAGTAGCCTGTTTTTCCCTGCTCAACAACGCGAAACTTCCAACCTATTTTAGAACTAATTTTTAAACGTAAAAGCATATCACTTGTAGGCAGCGCTATTGAAGTGATTTGGAATCGAATATTTTTTTTTCCTTTTATGATAAATGAGTTACATGTTGAGTCATAAGCGATTGTTGTTTCCTGACGGCAGTTTTTTTCTGTTTCCCGTGCTGTCACGTCCAAAAATTCGGTTCAAAACGTCAAATTTAGCAGCATTTTCTGACAGATACTCTGTATTTATCGAAAAATGAAAAAAAAAAATGTTCCACTACATACCGGGTGTCCTAAAATGGACTGACTGGTTTTTAAAGTCAATAACGTGCAAACTGTGGCATTCCTTAAAGAAATTCTTGCAGGAGAATAACGTATGATGTCAGGAGTTTTTTACTGTGATTCTTGATTTTTGTTCCATTGACCAGCGATAGATGGTGTTGCGAACAGTAGACGTCCAATCGAGGCAGAAGCAGAAATCACTCTGCTGTGATGCCAATGAAGGAGGTCAAACGAATGGAGTGGGTTATATTTGTCGATAAAATTTTTGTTCTTAGAGTTCTAATTCTGAACTTACTCTGCATAGTGTATGATATTATTTTTTAATCCAAATCTGACACCAACGATATCCAAATGATACCGATTGAGTTCAAAATAGGGTCCTAAAAACAAGACTATAAAGACGAATGAAACCCACTCCATACGTTTGATATCCATTATTTACACCATTTCTGCCTCGATTCAGCGCCTACTACTTGTAACGCCATCTAGCGGTCATATTGAAAATTAAAACCAAGAATCACAGTAAAAAAACTCCTGACATCATACATTACTCTCCTGCAGTCTGTATTTTTGTAACAGCTGTCACCGTTTGCAAGTTATTAGGTAGCTTTCATTACAAAAAGCTACCTATTGCAGACGTTCGGAGGAAAGCGATTTCAAAAAATTTTGGTATATTTTCATCGATCATGACCCCCAGACCCCGAAACCACCCTCCGTTCAAATGTTGATATATATATATATATATATATACACACTGTAACTCTCGTATTTATCAAACGATTTGGATGTAACTTCGTGTATACATAGTACATACCAATGTCTCGACCGAGTTCGTTGGCCAGCTTCATCCGCCATCTTGTTTCAAAATGGCGGCCATTTAATTTTTTTTAAATTAAAAATTTGAAATGTGATACCAAAAAATTGAAAATTAAAAAAATATTTTTCTATATGTGTTTGATCTTGATACAAAGATTCCAAAGCAGTGTTTGTTTTGTTTATATCTTAAAAAATGGCTGAGTTATAGCACTTTGAATTTCTAGCGTGGCAGACATTTTGAAACGATTTGATTTTTGTCACGCGATAACAGGCATATTTATGAACCGATTTGGATGTACCTTGGTGTATACATAGTATATACAAATGTCTCGACCGAGTTCGTTGCCCAGCTTCATCCGCCATCTTGTTTAAAAATTGCGGCCATTTAAATTTTTTATTAAATTTAAAATTTGAAATATGGTACCAAAAAATTGAAAATTAAAAAATAATTTGTTCTTATGTGCTTGACCTTGATACAAAGATTCCGGAGCAGTTTTTGTTTCGTTTATATCTTAAAACAATTTCTGAGTTATAGCACTGAATTTCTAGCGTGGCTGACATTTTGAAACGATCTGATTTTTGTCACGCGATAACAGACGTATTTATCAACCAATTTGGATGTATCTTGGTGTATACATAGTACATACCAAATGTCTCGACCGAGTTCGTTCGCCATCTTCATCCGCCGTCTTGTTTCAATATGGCGGCCATTTAAATAAATTAAAAAGAAATAAAATTTAAAACGGGGTACCAAGAAATTGGAAAATGAAAAAGATTTTTTTTGTATGTGTTTGACCTTAATACATTGTTTCGTCTATATCTAAAAAAATGGCTGAGTTATAGCATTTTGAATTTCTATTGTGGCTGACATTTTGAAACGACCTGATTTTTGTCACGCGATAACAGGCGTATTTATGAACCAATTTGGATGTAACTTGGTGTTTACATAGTACATACCAATGTCTCGACCGAGTTCGTTGGCCAGCTTCATTCGCCATCTTGTTTCAAAAGGGCTGCCATTTAAAAAAAATTTTAAATTTTAAATTTAAAATGAGGTATCAAAAAATTGGAAAATGAAAAAGATTTTTTTTTATGTGTTTGACCTTAATACAAAGATTCCGGAGCAGTTTTTGTTTCGTCTATATCTTAAAAAAAGATTTAATTATAGTACTTTGAATTTCTAGTATGGCTGACATTTTGAAACGATCTGATATTTGTCACCCGATAACACGCGTATTTATTAACCTATTTCGATCTAAGAAGGCATGTGGATAGTATATAGCAATGTCTTGGCCAAGTTCGCTGGCCAGCTTTATCAGCCATCTTGTTTCAAAATGGCGGCTTAAGTAAAAAAAAAATTATATTTAAAGTAAGGTGCAAAAAAATTAGAAATTGAAAAAGGTTTCTTTTTTAAGTATTTGACCTTGATATAAGGATTCCGAAGCATTTTTTGTTTTGTCTTTATCTTAAAAAATGGCTCAAATATAGCAGTTTGAATTTCTAATGTGGGTGACATTTTGAAAAATCGGATTTTCTGCCTGCGACAGCACTCGTATATATCAACCGATTCCGATGTGAGCGAGCATGTCCACAGGAATTACTAAGGTCTCGACCAAGTTCACTGGTTAGCCTTATCCACCACGTTGTCTTAAAATGGCAGGCACTTCAAGATATCGCCGAATTTGGCATCCAAATATAAGTTACTTTAAAAGCAGCTTGGATAAAACTGACTAATTTCGCGAAATTCTCATTCATAATGATTTAGTATTAATAAAAATTAGTATTGAATCTCCTATAATCGGTTTCCACTAAATTGAGATTTGTGTGTTATGTTTCAGAAAGCAGCCTGTTTAGATTTAAGAACAGCCTTAAAAAAAAAAAAAAAAAAAAAATGGAAATTGCTCATCAAACGTGAAAAATGAAGTACGTTCGTACTATAACTAGTTTTATAAATATATTTTTCACCGCATATTGTACTGAATGAATATTTTAGTGCACTTCAATAAGTGCATATCCATTTCATTCTGTTCGAAAGGCTGTACCATCATTAAAATGCACTTGCAATAAATTATTCCCATTGGCCTTTATATAACGGAAAACTTTTGACTGTCCCTGTAATTAAACTATATACCCTATTTTCATAAAATTTGAAATGACTCGATAAAATTTTGGCAACAATTATATATTTAAAATTTCGTACCATTCGGAAGGCTGTAAAATCATTAACATGCACTTGAAATAATTTATTCCCATTGGCCGTAATGTAACGGAAAACTTTTGACTGTCCCTGTAATTAAACTGTACATCTGATTTTCATAAAATTTGAAATAACAAAATTTTGCAAAAATTACATATTTAAAATTTCAGACCATTCGGAAGGCCGTAATATCATTAAAATGCACTTGCAATAATTTTTTCCTCATTGGCCGTCATGTAGCGGAAAACTTTTGACTGTCCCTGTAATTAAACTATACATCCAATTTTCATAAAATTTGAAATGACTCGACACAACTTTACAAAAATTACATATTTAAAATTTGAGACCATTCGGAAGGTTGTAACATCATTAAAATGCACTTGAAATAATTTATTCCCATTGGCCGTAATGTAACGTAAAACTTTTGACTGTCCCTGTAATTAAACTATACATCCAATTTTCATAAAATTTGAAATGACTCGACACAACTTTACAAAAATTACATATTTAAAATTTGAGACCATTCGGAAGGCTGTAACATCATTAAAATGCACTTGAAATAATTTATTCCCATTGGCCGTAATGTAACGTAAAACTTTTGACTGTCCCTGTAATTAAACTATACATCCAATTTTCATAAAATTTGAAATGACTCGACACAACTTTACAAAAATTACATATTTAAAATTTGAGACCATTCGGAAGGCTGTAACATCATTAAAATGCACTTGAAATAATTTATTCCCATTGGCCGTAATGTAACGTAAAACTTTTGACTGTCCCTGTAATTAAACTATACATCCAATTTTCATAAAATTTGAAATGACTCGACACAACTTTACAAAAATTACATATTTAAAGTTTGAGACCATTCGGAAGGCTGTAACATCATTAAAATGCACTTGAAATAATTTATTCCCATTGGCCGTAATGTAACGTAAAACTTTTGACTGTCCCTGTAATTAAACTATATATCCTATTCTCATAAAATTTGAAATGACACGATGAAAATTTGCAATAATTATATATTTAAAATTTCAGACCATTCGGTTGGGTAATTTTTGCTTTGTTATATGCGGACAGACGAACTGAACGACGAATATATATAGTCGTCGGTCAGTCAATATCAGTGTTGAATTCAGACACTTTTCTCCGGGAGGGATTTCTGTGGCTCCGGGGGGACATTATAGAGTTCCGGGGGGGGGGGGGAATTGCACTTTTTGACCATTGAAAACACAAAATCTCAAATCTTCCGGGGGGACATCTCATTACTCCGGGGGGGGGAATGTCCCCCCCAGGCCACCCCCTGAAATCAACACTGCTATAGATGCTACGTTTTTATATAATGAACACACCTAAAAAAAAAAAAAGATAAAACATTATTTATTAATAATTTAGAACAGTCATAAATGTGAAGAAAACAAAATTTATTTATTCATTTATATTCGTTATTCATTTCACAATAAATAAATAAATAAAATAAACCCTCAAAGCCATCAACATGCTTTGCATATAAATAGTCGATAATTGAAATCGTAAAATATAAAGGAAGCAAACTTACTCGCAAATTTATATTCTAAATTACTTTTCAATGATAAATACGTTTTTTTTCATCTATTATCCCGACAGGCAATGGTGATAGTCATTAATATTACCACTGAATACATCTGTCTGTAGTCTTTAAAAGTCTTCGGCACGCGTTTTGTGACATGTGTGATGCAACTTTTAATACATGTGACATCATAAAAATAAAACAAAAATGCAATTGAACACAAAATGACACCTTTTCTAAACAGTTATTGATTCCTTGAGGTATAAGATAAGAATCACACATACAGCGAGTTTGTCATATTGACCTCATAACACCATAAGAATACCTGAATAGAATTAATGCTTAGACAAAACCTGGCGGATTTAAATGCTGAATCAGAACAGGAGTCAAAGTAAAATAGAAAAAAGTAAATCGAACAGAAAAAAACGAACATTATCGGCGAATTTTATTTGCTTGCCAGAGAAGTTAAAATTAATAAATATATATATTTTAATTTTTAAATCGCCTTCATTCTGACTACCCCATCCAAAATGCCTTACCCCTTGCAATCTTTCTTTCCCTTATTTATATGCAGTGGTCGGAAGTAGCGTGCTACCAGTAGAAAACTACAGTAAATCCATACTTCCTGTATAGCTTGTAGTGTAGCGGACTACATTTTGAAAAATGGAATTTAGGGAGTTGTGCGATGCAAAAAAATTAGTAGTGTATAGCGAACAGTGGCGCTACTTTTAACGCACTTTCAGTAAAAAGAAATGTGTCATTCTTGTACTCATGTGATAATAACTGTCTTTGTTGTGCAAAATGTGTTCTGCCCAAGAATTTCCGAATGTCCGCAACTCAGCTATAGCGTTTCGCACTACAGCCGCCCACTGAATACAAGGCCTGAGTGCTGACGCAAAAATGGCGCTGCCGAAGGCAGATTTTTTTTTTTTTAACGAATGTACGGCCCCTTAAATTTCGACGCCAGTGTTTTACAAAAGATTTCTTTGACTTATTTAATCTCAGAAAAAAAAGCGAAAAAAACTTAAAAATTATTGGTGCCAAAATTCTAGAGACCGTACACACGCTGAAAAAAATCCGCCTTCGAAGCCTCCATTTATGTGTCAGCGCTCATGTCTAGTATTCAGGGGGGGGGGGGGGGGGGGTCAGTGAAAATACATTGTATGACGTCGTGAGTTTTTCCATTGATACTTGCTGATAAATCCAAGTTTCAAAATCAAAGAAATTAATTTTTGGTACTTTCATGTTTGTCAGACGGAAATATCTCCAGTAGCAACTTTTATATTTCGCGTATGTAAATTAGAAACAATTCTTTGATGTTGAAATAAGATGTTTCTGTTTATGGTATTATTATTTAATTATTTATTTATTCATTTATTATATATATATAATATTTATTGATATTGGTGCACACAAAATACTTTCATATGCTCTACCTGCTTTTCCCCCTACTGCTTTTGATGTTGATTTTGCCGCCAGAGTATATATGCATGTATTTTGCATGAAATCGATTATGGATTTTGGCAATTGTATACGATTAATTAGTGTCATGTCGATTAAGGAAAAGGCGCTTTAAAGATTGAGATATAGCGAAATGGTAACGAAACTTTCAATGCAGTATATAGGAAGATAATTTTAATATTCATATAGTGCATTTTGTCTGGTGCATACCTGTATGCATACTTCGCTTAACAACAGAACACTGATAAATCGTATACGGTTATCATTATCTGACATCGTTTGCTCACAAAATACATTGATATACAGTATAATCACAAAATAATCATCGAAACAGTTAGCTTAAAAGCGTGTGTGGTTTAAAAGCATGTAGTGTATATGAATGCATTTTGCGCATACTAATTTGGATAACAATAAACGGTCAAGTGCGAGTATTACCCCGGCACAGAAGTTTCCGTAGGATAAACATATGAATTTGTAATTGTATTATTAAAAAAAAAAAAATAGCCGTTGCTAAAAGCATACTAAGACTTTGTAGAAAACTATGAAACGTAGAGTTGGGTATAACTGCATATACTAGAAAAGTGTAAATGGATATACCCCGAAAGTTTAAAGAGATATGGAACATAAATGATATCAAATATTGCTCTTCTGTATAACTCATTTTTTAATATTATCCTAATTTGTTTATGATGAACTTAATTCGGTACTGACAATAAAAGCAGTGCATATTTAAACTTCATTTGGCATTTCATAAAACTAAATTCAGCGTAGTAATTACCTTTCTTTCAACAGTGTAGCTAAGTCAAAATTTTTGTTCAAAGTTTAAATTTGGCATTGTGCGCGCGCTTCGAAAGGAGGTCGCAAAGTTGCAAAGCTTCCTTGGTCCGTGCCCCGTTTTTTCAGATAGGTTTTTAATTAATTTTAAAGTCACTCGAGGCGTATTGATCTTATAATGGTTCCGTTTTTACTTTTTAAGTACGGAACCCTAAAAATCGCGTACGATTTATCGATGTTATTATGCTAATAAATGAAAAATCGTCATATTAGAGAAATTCTGTGAGTTCATGTGCAAAGGGCAGTTCTGCTAATTTCCACTCCCCAACCTGCATTTGAAAAGAGAAGGTTTTTTATTTATTTATTTGAATTACTCTCTAAAAATACCTAACGTTTTAAAGCGGTTTTAAAAAATTTTCTAGTGTACCATCAAGTTGTTTGCCGTCAAATTTTGACAGGTTCCATCTATTTATTATTTATATATAAATTTATTTTAGTATTTTAAATTAAATTAGTGGAGGGCATTTATTTTAAATGAAATGATTGAAAAGTTTATATTTTGAAAGAAATAAATGAAATACGAATGTGGTATGGGAACCATATTTTGCGATTTATTGCCTTCGCCCGGCTAACCTAAAAGCACCCAATTTTCTTGCTGGAAGCGCATGTCTATTTACTCATTATTAGATGTTCATGTTTTATTGCCACATTTCTTCTTTTGGAATTGCTTTATTTACAGATTTATTATTTTTACTTTCTTCTATCTTTACAAGAAAAAGAAGAGATTCCTGAAAAATTTTGACTCCCGGTTTTAGTCGGATTTATACATTTTAGAAGATCCTGAACACGATTTGAATGTTTTTAGAAAATATCTGTCTGTGAGTCTGTCTGTATGTGACAAAAATTTCGTGGACCCGCTGTCTCACGAACTAACGCACAGAATTTAATAAAACTTTAGATTTAGTTAGACCATGATGTAAATTGGTGCTGATTAGTTTTTGGTTTTAATCGACCAACATGTGGCGCTGCTGTGATACAGTTTTCATGATTTTCAAAATAGATCTATCTCAAGAACTAATGCATCGATTTTCATTAAGAACCTACACTATTCCCGCGGAGAAACTCGAAAGCTAATGTTAATCCTATGGGATGGTTGTTTACAGATTTCTCGCTCGCATTTTAATATTTTTAAATGATTTTTTTTAATAGGTTACTTGATATCGTCACATGTCGATATTTTTTATTGTGCGTTTGTACTTTTTCGGTTATAGTCTTTTTTTTTAATATGAGGAAAGTTTTATTTTCAGAACAGATTCTAACCGGTTCCAAAAGTGTAACAATCCTCATATAAAAAATCTGTAACCAAAGTCGAAAAAGTACAAACGCACAGTAAAATTTACCGGCTCTCTAGCTTCATGTATCTGTTTAAAATGAACCGTAGTTATAACGAAAAATATTCATTTTAAAGTAGTCGAATTCCCGTAAATCTCGTGTTAATGGTTACTTATATGAATGAGTATGTCATTCGCTCATTTATGATACAATTGTATATAAAAATTTGGAAAAAAAATTGTTCAGACTTATTTTTGAGTACTTTTATCAACATTATATACAAATCTGTTTCAGAGGTCTCAGGATTCTTAAAATTGGAAAAAAGGAAAACAGAAGATCATTTTCAATATTTAATATCTTAAAATGTATAGAATTTTAAAACACAATTTTTATTCGGATGAAAGATATAAGTATGTTCTTTCATTTCATGTCTTTAAAAAATTGCTAGATGCAAAATTAACATTTATAGGGGCTTCAAATTGTCAGACATTTGTCGAGCAGAAAATTGGTATAACAGCTTACGCGCAAGATTACAAAATAAATTTTTCAACTAGAATGAAAGAATTGGTGCCTATTAATACTTCAGATAGTAATAATTACCCCGAACCTCAATAAATTTGTGGTTTAAAGCATTTTTATATTTTTAATACAAAGTTGTATTTAGCTAATTCAAAATTTTCAAAATTTCAACAGTATAATTACCTAAAAAATATATTTTTTTGAACAGTAAAAAGGAAATTTTAGATTCAGTTTATACAGGCTAACAAGAAACATATGTTTTGAAAATTTCATGAAAAAATATTCAAAAGTTTTTGAGATATCCTGCGCGTTATGCCCAAAAACGTCATTTGAAGAAAAATGACTTCAAAGTTTAGGAAACGCCACTTCACCTATTGGGCGGGTATAATTCTATAATTCTGACCTTATCTTCTGTTTTAATGAGAATTTCAAGGAAATAATTATATCAAAACTAGCCGCCTCTGGCGACCAGTTAGGTCTCCCTTAAATGTTATGCTATGCATTGATTGCAACATGTTACTTTTATTCATAATTTAACTTATATGCTTAATTGTTCTCCATATCGGGAGATTCTGATAGAGAAATTAAGAACACTTGGCGGTCATCGCAACATTTTGATATTTTTAATTGAGTTGTATTCTGTTTTTTTTTTTTTTTTTTTTTTTTTTTTTCTGAAAAATTGCTTAGCTCACTCAGACATTTATGCTTCTTGTTCGTTTCCTTATCAGTTGCCATACGTTCACTAATGAGGAGATTTTTAAACCTATTAAGTAATCTTCCGTAATTGGGTCCCTAGCCAATTGGTGTGTTTTAGCCAATAGGATTTAGTCAATGAATTTTTTGTTAAAATCCTTTAATAATACATTACACTTACATTAAGACAATATTGTTAATAATATCCTTTTAAGTTTTTCGCCCTTATCCCGTCGATCACTTCCTATGGAAAAAAAAAAAAAAAACTATCGCCAAACTATTCGCCAAACGCCCAATAAAAAATATGGACACCTACAGTAAAAACGGCTGTTGAAACTGATCTATTGTACTAATGCATTATCACATTTTTTGAATGCTTGTACTGTTTTAATATCATGACGTCACCGTTATTTTAATTAGAAAAAAACTAATAAATCTGTAAAACATCATAAAAAATACAGATAAATGTCGAATTAAAAATCACTTCATGACTTAACAAACACGTGAACGAATCTCACGTCAAGTGAATGTGACGTCACGGTCGTTCATTTTTTGTTAAGTGTTTAATTATTGCTTTGTGTTATTTTAGATTGCTTCAATATTATTTACCATTTTAATGATCTTATTTAATAATAGTATATTAAATCACTGTTTTGAATGCGATATTGTCAATGGTAAATATGATTGCCGATTAACAATCATCCACGGTGATCTATCTTCCTGGCACGGATAATACGTAAATACCAAATTATGACGATTCAATTTGAAATTCGATTCATTAAATATTATTACATGAGTTCGGTTTGTTTTTCAAGAAAACACCGTGAAAGAATTAGAATTGTACAGCAGTTTACCTAACTGAATGAGATGCTGAACTTTGATTGACTTACAGATGTGAAATATTTTTGCACAAAATTCATTGTTGAAGAGCTTGCTGTGTGAATGATTACCTCCATAAATTAATATTTTTTTCGCTCAATGCAGAACGAATCTTTTGTGTTTACTTTGGTGGAAACAGATATTTGGCTGTCAATGTCATTTCAACTGAAGTTATCTCAGAATAAATAGATATTTGAATGCAGCTAATCTCGCATAATTTTTTTTAATACGATCTTTCTAAAAGTGTAACTTTTATGCAGTTTTATCCTGTTGTAAACTGTTGATGACAGCCAAATGCTTTGCGCGTTATAATAATAATAATATATCTAGTATTTGTCGACTTATCATCTGCGTTTGGCTAACATTAAAGTACTTGGCCGCCTGGAATATATAGGCCCGGAACTGTTGATGACAGTCACATGACTGTGGCTTTTATTATATAGATGTTCAGAAAAGATAGCAGTTTAATATCTAAAAAAAATTAAAAATTCGAAACTTTTGAGCTTTAAGAGTCTTGAGACCCCTTAATGCAACTATCCAGATGTAAGTTGATAAATATAAGAAAATTAAACAAATATAAGTAAATCAATAAAATAAAAAAATAATTTTGGGTTTTTCTAGCAATTCAATCTACAAAAAGATATTGTAATTATCTTATCCAACATTTCGACACAGTTTATTACGAACAATAGATTTCGTTTTTTACTTTCTCATAGCGTGGAAAATTAAGTAGCGTGTTTTTTTCCTTTGTCTCATATGCATCAGTAAAAATGATAGTAAACAAATAAGCTAACAAGCAAAAGAAAAAAAAATCTAGGCGTTAATAGAAATTACACGCCTACTCTTTTTTTGCATTTCAGCCATCTTACGCCTACATTTGCTTATTCTTGAACGCCTACAATTCCCAAGTATGCTTGTTCACTGGTTGATTAAAGGGTTGAAAGTTTGCCATTATTTTGAAAAAAAAAATTAAGAAAAACTGCAACCCAAGCTCTTGAAAGAATGATTGTTTTCGGCAAAGAAATTAGGAAAACTTTGCATGTTCTTTTTCTTCTGTTAAAAACTTAAAAAAGAAAAAACTCTTTTAATTCCTCGATTATAGAATAAATATTTTTTTTTTCTAAAAATATGTTATATGTAGTGATTCTTAAGATGTATCTCTGACCTAATCGCAATGAAAAAACGGTATTCTGGTACTATTTTTACCTTTTATGGCATAAATTAAAGTCCGAGAGCTATATTGTCTTAATTGGGTTTCTGGTTGAAAAATTTATTCAAATAATACATAGCGAGTCCAAATCATGTCACATAGATTCAACAATTCTTCTTCATTAATGTATACAGAGAAAATTACCTCCTAAATATCATCATAAAGTTTTACTGTGCATTAATATTGTCCCTTAAATGTGAGAATTCTATTTGAAAAATTTTGAACTTTTCAAGTTATTATTACTATTACTTTAAGATTCGTTTTTACAGATTTTAAAAATTGCAATTCCTGCTATTGAGAAAAATTGATTTTTTAAACGTTATTATATTTAAAAAAATTAAATATGTATCTAACGAAAAAAGATTTGAACAACGTTAACTAATTCTTTTTAAATTGTTATAGAATATAGCGGACTATCTCACATGTTTATTTATTAGTATTATTATTAATTTTATATCTAACCAAAGTAAACAGAAAAATATATGAGTTTTTGAACAGCACTTATCGATATTCATTTTTTTAAATGAGACATTTGATTTTCTATAATAATAATAATAATAATAATAATATGTAAAATTTATGCAATATTTCCCTTGAAAATTTTCTTTTTGAATTGCTTTCAAATATTTTTAAAAATAAAACAAAATTTTAAAATTCGTTAATAGAATGTGCATATTAAGAACATTTAAAAATGTAACAGAAATATTAAGTGAAACTAAACCTGTTTTTCATTTTACTTTTCTTTAACTTTTAAATACATACATTTTTTCTTTCTTTCTTTGGAATTTTGAATAGATTCAATTATAGATACACGATCATGCAATGTAAATTTTTTCGTAAGTGGTTTATAGAAATGTAGTTGATATGACCGATTTTAATGTATAAACTGCTTTCACTTCCATTGTATGATCTTATTAACCCTTTTAAAAGCGGTGGTATATTATTTATACCACTTAATTCCCGACTGCCAAATTTGTACCAGGATTTCTGAATAAAATTTTACTTTTATAATGTACGGGACGAAAAGCATTTATTTGTTTGGAATAAATTTATTCGTAAATTCTGGTAATATTCAATCATTTCAAAATTTTAGCAACAGACTTACTTATCCGCTGAAAGGATGATAATAGATAGAGAAAAGCGGAAATGCGCGAAAAAATTAAATTCGAGAATTTATCCCTTTGCACTCATAGAGTAAGTCAGACTACACTGTAAAAAAAAATGGTAACTTTCCATGTAAAATCCAGGAACGTTTTGCCTTTTATCAGGTTTTCAGAATAATTTAGCTCTTTCCTGTGAAATTCTGGTTTTCTTATCTGAAACGTTCCTGAACAAAAGTTGGAAACAGCAAAACGCTGCGGCCGCCATTTATTATTTTTTTTTCCTATAATCCGTTGCTCGCGGGCGAGTGTCGAAAACGAATTCCTTAAATGAATGTAAAAAAATCAATATGGAATGCAAATAAATCAATAGACGACATAATCCTTTACGTCTCTATTGTCAAGATAATTCAGATGAAAATACAATACCTCTGTGACATCACTAAGAGATTATCTCTCGTACTTGTCTGTGAAATCTTTAACGAGCAGACTGTGTAAAAAAAAAAAAAAAAAAAAAAAAAATACACCTATTATTTGGATCTGCATTAACCAGGGGACAATCAAATATGATTCTCAACTATTTTGATTAATTTAAAGTATGTTTTAGAGTTTTTATCTCTAATTATTCTTGTGAAAGGATTTCTTCAAATGGGCCTTAGATTTTCAGAAATTAGATGCCGAGTTTTAGCATACGTTTCAAATACCCATTAGTTTGCAGCTCGCAACGAGTCTTTCGTGGTGTGGACGCAGAAAGCTCGCACGCCACCCGTACGGCCCGGGTTCGATGCTACCTCTTGACTTTTTTTTTCTTTTTTAATTAATTTTATATTTTAACACTTTATTACAATTTGATTTAAATTTGACATATATTTGACACTTTGAATTGCAGCAAATTTGAATTTTTTTTTTTTTATTTTCGGAAAAAATATACAATTACGTTTAGGTTTTTTTTTCATGAAAATTTATATGTATTTATTTCTAACTTGTAAACTAACATAATCACTGACGAAAATCCAAAATATTTTATGTCTAGATTTTTTTTCTAATTATTATTTACATTTATATATTTTTATATTTTAAGCAAAGTTCAGAAACAATATATCACATATATATTTACTTTATTGAATTTTAACTGAAAATTTATTTTTTCATGTAAATTATAAATAATAATTTTGATGTCAATTTCAAAATATTTTTTCATTCTAACAAATAATGATAATAAACCGAAAATTGTCAACTGGAAATGTAAAAATCGTCTGCGGATCCCGCATGCTATGAAATGTCAGTAATGTCATAATGAAGGGAACGAACATCCAGAGTGAATTATGTCAGCCAGGTATCGGTCCGGATAGCCTAACAGGTAAGGCATTGGCACGGCACGCCAAGTATCCAGGTTCGATCCCTGGTTTGGACATTTTTCGCTCTTGTGCTACTCCAGCCTTGAATATGTCAGTAATGTTTTGCTGTCAACAGAAATATTCCTGGTATTTCGCAGGAAACTTACTGGCATTTCTGTAGAAAGTTTTTAACATATACAGTAAAGTACCAGTCATTTTCAAGAAATGTTTCTTGGAAATAATGGGCAACTCAGCTGCCCATTTTTTCCCAGGAACGTTGCGGAATTTTTTTTACAGTGTAGAGTCCTGCACGAGTCGGATATAACCCGACCCAAATCCTAAATTTCTATTTAAAGTTAACTCTAAACCCGACCCGAATGCAAAATGAAAGAAAATTAATCCATATTTTAATACAATTATGAAAAAGTAGTCTACAATTATAAATCTAATGTCAATTTTATTTTTATTTTGAAAAATGAGCATATATGGGGGATTCTCACAATCTTTTGACTTTTGGGGAAAAAATCTGACAAAATTAAACTTGCTAAAATAACATTTTAATCTGATAGACGAATGTCTTAATGATTCAAAATAAAGTAAAAATGATCAGCAGCGAAATTTTTTTAATTTAACTGAGGTTACACTTGCGAGTTTAATTTCCCTTACCATTTTACCCCTATAACTTTTTATTTTCTTCTAAATTTTTACTTATAATGAATTGGCATAGTACCCACAGAACATTCAAATAAGAAATAATAACAATGTAGTACATTTAACACAGAATTTTTGTATAACATTGTCTTAAAGGGGTGTTAAAGAAGGGACGGCAAGGTAAAAAAAAGGGATGGTATTGGAAAAAAGGGACGAAATGGTAAAAAAAAAAGGGACGGTAAGGATGGAACGGTAAGGAAAATTACCAACTATTATTAGGAAAATCATGTTAAGACTAAGTGATAGCCACAATGTTCATTGATTGTTAGAAACAGTTGTTAACATTGGATTAAATTAATTTTTTATTTTAATTTACCTCGAAAAGTGCAGGAATAAACCTTGGGGATGGTGAGACTACCAATAAAGCCACGATACTCGAAATTGATATTTAAATGCTGATTTAAATTTTACAGTAAATTTCCTGCCAAAGAATTTTAGACATTATTTCTCTAACATACTTCTGTATGAGAAAAAACTTGCAAAAAATTCTGTGGCTGCATCTGAAATGATTTTCTGTATAATTTTAGAAGAGGGATGGTAAGGAATCTACAACCCAGGGACAGAGTTTAAAAAATAATAAAAACCCTAAAAATGTGTGCAGGTTAATTTTTAGCTGCATATTTATGTAAAACAATAGTTCCAGTTTCAGCAAAAAAATAAAAAATATTATTCAGGGACATGAAAGTCAAAAGATTGTGAGAATGCCCCATACACACTGCGTAAAAAAAAGTAGAAGGACACTAGACTTTCTTCTAAGAAAAACACAGCTAATTAAGCTGGCGCAAAATTCTTTGTTTGCGTAACATTTTACAACTAAATGAATATAAAATCATAGTAATAAAAAATAAATTAAGAAGAGAATTTGATTTTCATAAGATAGTTTCTGTTGCTTACCTGAAACTCTGTGAAAAAAGTAGACGGACACATAAGTATTTTATATGAAAATTAAAGTATTAATATGAAGTTTTCTTTCCATTTGCCTTTATCACTTGAAATATTCTGTTTGGCATTGAATCATTGAATGCTTATATTTCACTTTGGCGAAAATTGTTCCAAACTTCGTTAAGTGCATTCCGCAGCTCAACAACATATTCTTATTGTTTTTTCATTGTATACGCGACGAACTAATGTCGCCCATACATTTTCAAACATGTTCAGGTCAGGGTTCTTAGCTGGACATTGCAAAACATTAACCTTATTTGTGTGGAAACAATTTTTAACACTAATAGCTGTGTGAATCGTTGTTCCATCTTGTTGAAATATCCAATCTCTTCACCTAAATCTGTACCATAAGGAAGAAGTTTAGTTTCCAACAATCACATGTAATCTGTATGGTTCTGTCTACCATTCAATAAGATCAGACTCGTTCCTCCATAATATCCAACTGCTAGCCAGACCACCAAATCTCCGCCTCATATGTCGAGTGTAATAAAATTCTTCCCCATTCTCGATACAAAGCCAACAGAACTGGTATCCATCAGGACCATATAAATTGAGCTTTTTCTCATCTGAGTCTGACAGAAGTCCATTCCGTGCTGCAAGACAAGTGGTTTCTCGCACAATGTAAGTGGTTAGCTACATGAATTTTTGTCCACTTGGATGGTGTTGTCCCTTCTTAAAAAATTAAGACTTTGGACATTTTTATATAGTTATACATAGTTTGGCGTGACACATGTGTCAGTCCTGCTTGTACTCGGACTTTTGAAATTATAGAACTTATCTTTTTCTACTCTCGGAAAATGTCTCTTTCATCATGAGGCGTCAGGGTTTCAGGTCTTCGTGTCTTTATTTTTAGAACCGTGATCGTCTGGATTTCTGATATAGTTTGATATTGCAGTTTTATTAACATTAGGCAATTTTGCAATCTCTCTGATGCTTTTTACCCTTTTTTCTAAATGCTATGGTGTGGCCTTTTTGAAAATTATTTAAAGGTATTCCTTTAGGCATTCAAAAAACAAAATAAAAATAAAAATGAAAAAAATATATATTTTTTTTACAAAAACAATAAAATAGTAATGATTATTTACCTTATCTATAGCAGAAGCATTCAATAACTTTAATTTTTCAGAGATGTTCTTCTACTTTTTTTACAGTGCGATAGTTAATTGTGTTCAATTTTCTATAAATTAATTGCTGTAGCAATCATTTTTTTATGTCATAACAAAAGGATGTGTATAAAATGATACCCTTAAAAATATCAGATCGTAAATGTAAATCACAATTAAGTAAATAAAAAAAAATCGAGTGTCCTTCTACTTTTTTTACATAGTGTATACATTCATTAATATTAAAATAAGGACATGAGTTTCAAAACTCGCCAACCAAAATTTGAATCGAGTTTTCTCTATCAATCCATTCTACTGGTGAATTTGCATCGAAAAAACACTACAATCTCAAAACTAGAGAACAGGAATTCGGCTTTTTTAGAATTTAGTGTCGCCCGCGATGAAAAAAAAATATACATGTTTATAAATATAGATACAGTAGAGTCCCGATTATCCGAGTTAATCGAACTTATAATTTTGGAATGGATCCTTTTCTTCTAATGGACTGATGGCTTCCATTATTATCAAACAGCCATTATAAATAAAGTGTTAAGTGAAGATGAAAGAGCAACCGTAAAAAGTTAGAAATGGGAAAATAGTAATTTTTTTTTTCAGAAAAAGAAATTATGGCCATTTTTTCTATTATCATGTATTGGAAGAAAATGGCCATAATTTTTTTTAAAAATGGCCATTTTTTATCCCATTCTGACCAGAAAATCAGAGTTCTAACTTTTTACAACTGCTCTTTCCTCTTCACCTAACATTTCATTCATAATGGCTGTTTCATAATAATAGAAGCCATCAGTCTATCAGAATAAAATAACTCGGTTAAAGCGGCAACTCGGTTAAGCGGTACTCGGATAATCTGGACTCTACTGTAGTTCAGTTTTAAGACTTAAAACACGCGATTTTATTTTATATAAAATGACACCATCCGCATCCGCTGACGAATTCCTCGTTTGCGATCCAGTATTAAAAAACATCTACAGCAAAAGTATGCATAGGACGTCAGTATCGCTAAATAATACACAAATCCAAAAAAAAAGAGATATCGTCATTCAAGAAACTCGACAAAAAATGGCTATCTAATGATTCATATGTCTTCATTTGTTTGTAATATTAATACAGATAATTAAAATTAAATTTAGTTTATAATAGCTCCATGTTTTATCCGAAATCATTTATTTATATTTTTTCAAATAGCTCGTATTTTAAGTACATTTTTTTCAGTTTTTATGGGAAAATGGCAACAAAAAGATATACAGTAAAACCTCTAAATAACGGACACCTCGGGAGCGCGGAAACTGTCCGCTGTTCGGAAGTGTCCGCTATTGGGAAAACCTCAGAGATTGAAAGATTGCTAAGAAATGCTTAATGTTTCATTAATTGAATGTTATATGTTCTAAAACCTCCATTATATGATGTATCAGAACTTATTTTTTTTAAGCGATAAAACTGAAATAAAATTGTGCATACCTTTATCCACTGTTTATTATACGAAAAAAATCTGTCAAAAAAGTTTGCTTTTGCTTGCGATTACATGTAATTTGTTTTTCAATCTGAAATTTTAACTCTTTGAGTAGTTTTAATCCTTCTTATCTCCAGTTTCAGTATCTGTTTCATCTTCACTAATAGAGTCAGCTTTCGTTGAAAATTCTGAAGGAATATAATCGCATACATCAACTGATTCTTCTTCAGTAGGTAACTCACATCAATATTAATGAAATTTTCGACAGTTTCTTCGCTCCTGAGACATTTCATCAATTTACTTATTTCGCTTAATTCTTCATTTGTGTCGGAAATGTCTATTTCATTTTCTTTTAATATAAAGCCTACTTTTCTGAAACATTGTCGTACGCTTCCGGTTTTAGGTTTTCTACAGCTGAGAAAATCCAAATTATAGCATCGACAGTATTAACTAATTTTAGGCAGTTCTCATAAGTGTATTCATAAAATCTAACTTTGAAAGAATGTGGCGTAATAAAAGCTTTCTGTACCAGGTTTTAAAATTGTGTATTACGCCTTTATCATGTGACTGACATACTGAACTTGTGTTTGGGGGAAAAAACACAATTTTAACATTGTCGAATTTCAAATGTTTTGGATGAGAACTTGCACTGTCCAAAAACAAGAGAACTTTTCTAGGTTGTTTTTTCATCCTATTATCAAAGGAAGTCCATTCGATCATTAAAGGACTGATCATCCACGCTTTCTTATTTGCTCTCCACACAATACAAAATTTATTAAATTGAATATTCTTTAGGAAACACTTGGGTTTCAGAGATTTTCCAATTAGAAGACGGACTTTTTTAAGATCTACAGATTTTGCTTCTCTGCACATTATTTTGAAAGAGATGCTGTGCCGAGATCGGTACTTTTCCAGCCAGCCACTTTAAGCCTTAAAATCGTGTAATCCGAGTTCTTTAGCGACTGCTCATGCCTTTTCATGAATCAAAGGCGTATCATAGGAACGTTTTTTGAACGAACTGAAGTAAACCAATACAGAATTATGTAATCAATTTCAATGAAATTAGTCTTCCTCAATTTCACATTTTTGGTGTTCTCGTTAGAGTTGGTAATCCACAAATTTCTTATTTCTTCTTTATTTCGTAAAATCTCTCCCACCCGTGTTTTACCTATTTTAAAACGTTCAGCAAGTTTCCGTAAACTCAATTTCCGTTTCTGAGATACACTTACAATTTCAAATTTTTATTTTAAAGTTAATCGTTTTCTTTTTGAGGCCATTCTCGAAATACGTATTAATCACAAACAAGAATCAAACAGTAAGTGATATTGCGAAATATTTTTTTTTCTCTGCTCTCGACGCATTCTTGGTGCCTTTAATTCTCCCTTGACAAAAAATCAGTACGCAATTACCCAATTAAATTGTTTGAGCTTGGGTATAATGAAACAAAAATTTTAGTCAGCGGATTATCTGTCCTGAAGTTTCATGTCAACTATAAACGAAATTATTTTATGCGCATTTAAAACAAAAGAGAAAATGATGTATGTATTATGGAATTCTGCGGATCAAGAAATTTGTACTTCTAGACATTAATCAGCAAAAAATCCTAAATCTTTCATGGAGGGACGTTTTCTTTCTCGGACGTGTGGGAGGAGGGATTTCCCCCAGCCCACCCCCTACATTTATCTGTGATCACAAAATTTGTGACATATTGCTCTGATAAATTTTGAGGCTTTTTACTTTATTTTTCCATTTTTTTCTCGTTAAAAATAATTTTTCATCCTTTATCGCCAAAATTACTGTCCGCTATTCGGAATGTCCATTATTCTGAGGTTAAACATACAAAAATTTACATTTTTGAAGTGGGGATTGGATAACTGTCCGTTAAATAGAGGTGTCCGCTATTCGGGAGTGTCCATTATGGAGGTTTTACTGTAACTGCTATTTTTCCTTTACTTTCTCCAGAAATGGAGTACTTGAGTTGCCAAAATTAAACAAATGACGCTAAAAACTACAAAAAAATTAATATCTCAAAAATAATTGAAGATGGAGTTTTCAAACAAACTGCATTTAAAAGTATTTTTTTCCCCAATACGACAGTATAAAAATTGAAAATGTGCGATACTTAGAAGTTAAAAAAATTGCAGTAGAGAAACAGTACAATGATACATCTGATTTGTTTTACGGCTGGCTTATACAACAGAACGTTATTTTTTGGAGACGACATTTTATTTGCTAGGAAAAAGAAATAGCATACCGGGGGCTAAAAAAAAACTAGTTTTATCGTGTATTTCTGGCACTACACTGTAAAAAAACCACTGTAGATTAGCCAGAACAAACTCGATTACAGTGAATGTGCTGTATCTTTCTTTGGTTTCCTGACTATATTAACATGGAAGATACAGTAGTTGCGTAAAATTAACAGCACAATGTGCTGGCAATTTGGACGCATTTTGTTACAGCACAAACTGCTGGCGTCCAAATTGCCAGCACATTGTACTGTTAATTTTACGCAACTACTGTATTTTCCATGTTAAAGTTAGGAAACCAAAGAAAGATACAGAGCACATTAACTGTGATCTAGTTTGTGCGCGAGATGAACAGTACTTTGTACTGTAAAAATGTCGTTTTTTTTACAGTGTATGAAATCTTGGTTTGCAATGAAAACCAATGGACGCAGTCAGAGGTTTTTCGCTATTTCCAAAATTTTTATTTCCGGATAAGAGGAGTTCAGAAACTCATGTCCTCAAATATGTAGTTTTTTCAACTGAAAAAAATATTCTAGGTTTTTTTGAGAAATAAGCTCATCTACAAACCGACCTAACCGAACTCAAATCCTAACCCCGATCCACAACGAAAAAACAATTACTGTCAACACAACCCAAACTGAACCACGGACCGGGTCAGGTTCGAGTAAAATCGAGTTACTGGACCCGATGCAGGAGGACTCCAAGACAGATTTGACTGTAACATAAATTTTATAACTTTCATATATTATTTTATAAACATTAAATGCATTTCTTTAATGTAAATTTATTCCATATTCTTCATAAGAAAAAATTGCAGATTTATTCCTTTTACTTCTTTTCCTTAAGGAAAATAAATGAATAAAAAATCACTAATGTGGTGTTCAGAAAATAATTGTAAATACAAAATTACTGTGGAAAGAATGAGCAACAGACATTTCAAACATATTCAGTAACTATTTGACAGCTGCCATTCTTCCTTTTTTTTTCAGAAATCCAATAAAGATATTTTGGACCATAAATTTACTATATAAATGAAATAAAATAAGTACATACGAAGACAGGACACATTTCATTAAATAGAATTTTTAGGGTTATTTAAAAATGCATACATAATTACGTCTGAATAACAATTAATAAATCAAATATATAACTACAGACGTTCAACGATAAATTATACTAAAAATATTTAAAATATAGGTTAACTAGGGGGTTCTGCCCCCTGCAAGCTACGCTCGCCAAGCCCCGTTCAGACACCGCAGAATCTAAAAACACGCTAATCTGATGGGTTTTAAAAATATTAGAGAAGATTGAATTATACTGAAAAAAGCTGTGCAGATCTGATTGTAAACTGGTTTCCATTCAATTCCCTTTGATTGCAAAAATTTAAGGGCAAATCAGTTGCTGTTAACGCAACCAATGGTTGTTTTCGTTTTTGATTAAAGAGGATCAGTTAAACATTTGAAAAGAAGCTAAAATAAAATAAATTAAGTACACAGAGTTTTTGTCTCCCGGTATTTTAAAACAATCTCTATAACAATAGCCTAAGTCATGTGATTATCATCAACAGTTCCAGGCGGACCACTTCGCTTTTTATGCTAGTTGCCATTTTGGTACTTTAATGTTAGCCAGGCTAGAGGTCTATTTTCCCGCCCGGCCCGGCCCGTTTGCATTTTTACAGTTCTCGGCCCGGCCCGTACAAAAATCAGTGAAAATGGGCCCGGCCCGATACAATTTCTACAAAAAAAAATCCGTTTTTTCTCAACATACAATTAAGATTCTTTTAATGCATCTACATACTACATCTCTGCATTCTTTCTACATACATATTTATACGAACATTTTACAGTATATTTTACATTACTATGATGTTCGCAAAACAGAAAACACACAATAGTAAACATTAACGATTACTTACAGTGTTTTAGTCATCTTGTCTATAGACATTTCAAAATGGAAATAAGGATTCATTAAAAGATTAATGTAGTTCAGAATAAAGGATTAAAAACATGATAACATTTGAAGCTGTATAATAAAAAGTAGATTTGTGAAAATATTTCTCTCATTTTTAAGGCTTTTCTCAAATCCAAAGGAGCTACATTTCGACACATTTATGAATTCTTTTCTTTTCGGAAACGCGTAAAATTGGCAGGTATTCTTATTCAAAAGCTATGTAAATGTTTGTTTTTTTCATAGATAAAAGCAATATATCTTTCTGAAAATACTCTCAAAGTTAGCGTTTTGAATCGAATCTCCGGAAGCGATAGCACAGGAAAGGAGAAAAACGTACAGTCACGTGACAGGAATCTTTGTTATCTCTGTAAGTAATTTATTAAATATGGAAAAAGCTATTCGCTTCCAAATGCCTTCAATAGGCAGGCCTGTTAATTTTATGCCTTTGTAGTTAAAATTTTTGTCAGAAACATGTGTCTGAAAGCTTTGCATTGTTGAGCAGTGAATATGACAACCAACTTAAGGTAGATTTCCAAAGATACTGTTAAGAGAAGTTCATTATTACTATTAATCCTTCTATATATAAAAAAAAGTTTTGATTTGGAAATGGACCAATGAAAATCTGCGTAGATATTCCGGGTAGATCCGCATCCAATTTGAATGCTTAAGCATGGCCTTTCATCGTTAATATTAAAAAAAACTGTTGCATACAAAAACATGAAAATTGGTGGTATTATAGAGAAATGTTTGATAAACACGCTGATGAAGACAGTTTTCAAATCGAAGAATTATTTTAAGAGATATTTAATGCTAAAGTTGGACAAAATCGTTCCACTAAAAAAGTTTTATTGGAGCAAAAACTATACATGAGAATTTAATCATTTTTAGGTCATTTTATACGTTTTAAGTTCCCGCTGTGCAGATTGTGTTTATTTTTCTTATTTGACTCATTTTTTGAGGCTTTATTTCAATTTTAAATTCATATTTTCAGCATTTCGAGAGATATTTTTTACAAATTTTAGAAAATGTTATTAATTTAAACTGTTGCCAGTTGTATAAACAGCGCAAACAATAATGTTTACTTCAAATTAAAAATTTATTTACATGTGACTATTACAAACAGAAAAAAAAGCTTTAAAATTAGAATTAAATGATTACATGTTAAAAGTAGGAAAATTACGTCATAAGAACCATAGGCACAGATGTCATATACGTCATATACATATTGGCGCAATTTTTTTCCGACGCCAATTTAGAGAAAACATCAATAGCATAAACAAGAACATCCGGGTTACCATATCAAGCAAAATAACAACACTTTAACACCAGTTTAGTACCCGTTGCGTATATGCAATTGGCGTCAGAAAAAAATTGCGTCAATGACATCTGTGCCGAGCCATATTTACACAAAATCTTAAAATAAGAGAAACAAAATCTTAAAATAGAAAAAATCATTATTATGCGTTAAAACTTGTAATTTGAGGAAATTACGTCATATTCAAAATGGCAAAAAATGTAGCAAAACAATTTAAATTGAAAAATATATTTGCGCGAGATATTTTGAGATAATCTTTTCAACTATTATCGTGAATTCGAAGACAGCGCAAATAATTTTTCCTTTTAACAACAAAAGTATTTTCACGTGAATATTAATAAGAGAAATAAAACTTTGGTGTAAATTACGTCAGATTTGAAACGATACATTTAAAATGAATTATTTAAAAGAACTATCTTATAGCGCTGTTAAAAAATACCGGGAAACAATGACACTGTTTACTTAATTCATTTTACATTAGCTTATTTTCAAATGTTTAACTAATTTTTTTAATTAAATACGAAAACAGCCATTGTATCTTTTAACAGCAGCAGATTTGGCCTTAAAAATCCCCAATCCAAGGAAAACGAATGGAAACCCATTTACAGAGTGATCGCTACTGTTTTTTTTTTTTTTTTTTAATTCAATATTTTAAAAACCGATCAAATTAGCGTGCTTTTTGGATTTTGGTGTGCCTGAACGAGGGGTTGGCGAGCGTAGCTCGTAGGGGGCAAAGCCCCCTAGTATTACAAAACAAAATGACTGTTCTACACATCCTGAGATCGATTAAGACCACTTCCTTCCCGGCACGAGTCTGCCGAAAAAAATTTAAACTCGGAATCAGACATCTTGTAACTGTACGATACCGATCTCTACGATGGACATGACACATTTCTGTATTGATGTTGTTAAACTCGCATCGGCTCGTGACGCACATTTATACTTCTCGAGAAAATCATATTCATTGAAAATGGCTCGTATTTTATCTGCTTCGCTTAAATTCTTATATCGGGCCGATAGCCCCAATTAATTTTTTTGCCGGCCCGGCCCGTTTATTTTGTCTGTCGGCCCGGCTCAATCCGACGCAGTAAACTGTTAGTTAATAGGATTATCATTTTTGGAGTTATAAGGATGTTTCTTTGACGCAATTCGGTACTATTCGATTATCCCGTCGACCCAAAAACTATCGCCAAACTATAAGATTAAATGCCAATAATGGATTATCGTAAATGTCACATTCACTTCACATTAACCCTCTAAGTGTTTGGGGCGTAATATTCCGTTCACTAAGCTCCAGGGTCCACAGCAATACAAACAATATTTAAGATAATATAATTCTATAGATTTAATGAATTTTAAATACATTGAAGAATGATTAATACTCTCAAGGATTACATTCATATTTGTAATTGAGTTTTTTTATAATGTTGAAAGAATCATATTTTCTTAGCATTTAAAAAAATAATTATGCAAAGAAAACAACATTACAATTTTACCCTTTTGCAAGACGCTCGGAGGGTTAAACACATTACACGTGTCTGTTACGTCATCAAGTGATTTTTAATGTTTGATTTGTATTTTTATTAATCTTTTACTAATTTATTTGTTCTTTCGTTATTTAAAATAAAAATTATGCCAATTTGTATAATTTTGCGAGTAGTTTGGCGATTTATATAATTTATCGAAATGGGTCGACGGGATAATCAAGTAGCATCCGCAGTTCAGCAAATAGAGCATTACTATGTATTAAAAATATTTAAATATACGTTTAAATTTTATTTTGGAATTGCAATGCATTTTATAAATAGTTTACACATGTTTTATTTTCATATTTTATATTATGCATATCCATGATGGGTAAGTATCACGGTGTCCACCAACGACTAGCTTTTTTTTGTTTATTTTTTTAGATTTATTTTCTCAAGTCCAATGGGCAAATTTATTACACAAGTTTTAATTCATTTTTGTTCGGAAAAAGCTGGAATTGCTAGTGTTTTTTTATTCCGAATCTGTCTAATCGAAAAACGTTTTCCATTTTTTGGTAAATAGAAACGATCTTTCAGTAAATACCGTCAAAGTGGGCGTTTTGAACCGAATTTCGGGACGAAAGGGGAAAAAACGGACAAAGAGAGGAAAAAAAAAACAAAACTGCTTATAATTCAATAAATAATTTATATATATATAAAGGAAAACTCATTTCGATTCCAAATAGCTTCCATAATCAGCACTGCCAATTTTGTGCCTTTACGTTTAAAAGTGAGTTAATACATGTGTCAGAAAATTTCGCGTTTCTTGTGCAGTGAACTTGAGAACCGCATTAATAATTTTTAGGTTTATCTGTTTAAAAAAAAAGTAAATAATAATAAAATAAATAAAATAATTCAAAACAGACAATTAGTAACTCTGCCATTAAAATATATATGTTTACATATGCATTTTATTCAAATGAATTTTCATTGATATTTATAAAAACGCCTTTCGAGAATGATTGATTATTACAGCATCTACTAGAAAAGCAAACCCATCTCGGGCACGATGCTCTCGATTCTCAAGTCCTATCACTCTCCCTGTAAAACCTGTTTTACGATTCGGAATAACTTACGTAAAAAAACAAACTTTAAGGGTGTTCTTAAATCCAAAAGAGCAACTTTCTGACAGAAGTTTTAATTCATTTTTGTTCGAAAATGCATGAAACTAGCTGGTGTTGTTGTTCAGAAACTATGTAATTGAGCTGTTTTTTTGCACACGCAATAGATCTTTCAGAAAATAATGTCAAAGTAGGTGTTTTGAACCGAATTTTCGCGCGAAGGAAAAGACTCAAGTACGAGCCAAAAACGTGTTTATCACGTGACGAAAATTCCTTATAACTCAGAAGGTAATTGATGGATCAAAAAATGAAAAAAAAAAGCAGTTCAATTCCAAGTCGCTTCCATGGCCAGGCTTTCCAATTTTATATCTTTCCGTTAAAAAATAAATTTGTAAATGTGTCAAAACGCTTGTTGAACAAAGCAGTTAAGAACAGCCTTAAGGCTAAGCCCACATTTTTAGTTCTGTATTGGGTGACACACACGGATCCGAATGGTGTTCGAAAAGGGAAAAAAATTACAATTGCATTTTGAGTTTTAAATATAAATCATTATTTCGATAATTTTGCGGTATAATTGAATCCAATGACAATATAAGGTAATGGAAAAGATTCTGTTCGTCGAAATAATCAACTAATATCTAGTTAAACTGATTTTGAATGCATGATATTAAAAAAAACAAAACAAAGTCTGCTTTTTATGTTCTTTAAATTAATTTATTCTTCAGTTATTGATGCCACGTACTTCAAAATTTTGAAACTAAATTCTTTATACTCTAAAAAATAACGTATAGTATATATATTAATATGTGGAAACAGTGCAATTTTTTTTTTTTTTTTTTTTTTTTTGTCAGTGTAAACGTAGAAATTTACAATTACAGAGATAATCAACCAAAATACACTATAAAAAATTTACATACCAATTGAATAGCCAATATTTCTTCTTTCCTTAACTTATTTTAATAAACAATTACACAGAAAAAAATATTTATTAATTGCGAAAAAAGCAACACAATGAACAACAGTAAATAACAGAATAGCACGTCTTATGCTGTTAGGTAAAGTTTGCCGTACAGATGTCATATACGCCGGGTCTGGAGCGATTGTTTTTTAACACCGATTTGGCGAAAACCTCGTTTTTGAATACCACTTACAAAAAGAGTGCTATAATAGCACATTATTTTTTATTTCAATATGAAAATAAAATAAAAAGGAAACATTTCCTAATGTTTAATAAAGGAAGTAACAATAAACGATAGTTTAATTAATAACTGTAGAACAAAACAATTTATATTACCTTATATAGGGTTACATGTCAGACAAAATAACGCCATTTTCGCGCAATTAGGTATCCCGGTGCGTATATGACATCTGTGCCAAGTTTGTTTACATTCCGTATGTTATTTGTTGAAAATTATATTATATTATGATCCTTCGATGCGTATATGACATCTGTGCCAAGTTTGTTTACATTCCGTATGTTATTTGTTGAAAATTATATTATATTATGATCCCTCGATGCTTCTTTAATAAAAAAAAATCCAAATACAGGAAGAAGTAAAAAAGTAATTCGAAAATTTAAAATTTTTTCCGTGCTAAATAATTTATCCACTTATCCCCTATGCTACAATTTAATCGGGTCGAAAGCTGATATTAGATTATATAAGAACTAGAAAGGTACACTGTAAAAAAAAATCTGTGAAGTTACTAAAGTTTTTCTAGGAAACTGGGATTCCTAGAACTTTTCCTGTAACGGCAACAACAAAATTTCATGTAACAGACACACTTTTGCGCCGAAAATCAAAAAATCTGTAAGGTTACTAAGAATTTTTTTGGAAACTGGGATTCCGAGAACTTTTCATGTAACTGCAGCCAGGGTTACAAATAAGAGTTTAGTAAGATTACTGAAATTTTAGCAGATTCATTTGTAAAGTTACAGATTTTTGTAGCTTTACAAAAACTAGTTTTGTAGATTTGCAGCTTTTTTCGTACAGTTACAGGTGAAAGTTTAGTAAGCATGTAACTTTACATCTGTAGAACTACAGATTTTTTTTTACAGTGTAGCCCGTCAAAAATGACGGAAATTTAGATATAAAGATATATACAACTCATGTGCAAGAATATGAGTTTTCTCGTTTGTTCCGCAGTGATAGATGAAAATAACACATTTTAAGAACGAAACACATTTATGAAAAATTGTGTACAGTAGTACTACTAATCTGCACAGTTTGGTTCCAAGTGTTATGCAGATTTGAGGCTTTTTGCGGTCATGTCAATTCAATCTTTGTTTACATTTTTTTTAAATTCATATATTGGACAATTTAGATTGTTAAGGTTTAAAAAAAATTAATTATACACTTGAAGTAAGGTAAAAACTATTAAATTATCGTATACGATTTCCTGAAATGGTATTATATGGTACTATATGTGTGTGCTTCACGATCTTGGTAACGACGTTGGCGAAATCGGCTGCAACTTGTCATAATCCTAATAGTAAGTAAGTAAGTAAGCACCCACCCTGGGAACCCGCTTTTGGCTTATGGTTAGGTGTAACCCCCAAGCCCAGGGCAGGGAAAAGTTTTACTACCTGCGAAACTCCTTGAATTTTTTTTTTTTTTTTTTTTTTTTTTTTTTTTTTCAGTTTAGGAGAAATAACAATGTTAGATATATGACAATTATTGACAGTGTTTGCAATAAATATTTACAGATGACCCCTATAATTACATTTGAGAGAAATATTCATTATTATAACGTATAAATATGCATAGTTTTTAGAATTTGATATTAAACTTTTTTTTTTTTTTAACACAATTACCTACATATTTGCAACACTTTTATATTATTTTCAGGATTCACACATAATTTAAATCATAACATCAATTTAAACCATGTACAGATGTGATATTTGCAACACTTAAAGCTATTTTCAAGATATATGATGCAAAATTATTTTTAACTCTATACTAAAAATAAGTATTAAGGTACAAGATGCGAACAATAATTAATATTATGCACTATTATGAAAGTATAAGTAATTGTAGATAATAATTACCTACAAATTTACAGTACAATGATACTGTGTTTGAGATATTATGTAAGATACATGATGCAAAAATTATTTTTAAATCTACACTGAAAATTTAGTATTAAGGTACAATATGCGAACAATAATTAATATTATGCACTATTACAAATTCTTTTGAATTATTTAATATTTGACAATATGGCCATATGGTCCTACTGAACACATCTTCTATTTGCCAAGTGTGATTGATAAACCGGACACGCAGTGGAATCCGCTGAATGTTTCCTATAATTAGGTAAGTGGAAACAATTTGTGCATCTATATTGCGAGGGAACTCCCGCAAAAGGGCACTCCGAAGTGCAGTGACCTCTCGAACATTTGGCGCAAATTGGCTGTCTCCTGCAGTAAGATGTCTGATGTCCATACAGCTGGCAATTGCCGCATCTAATTATTGGGCGAAAAGAACGAATATAGCACTTGTTGAGACCCACCTGTATAAATTTTTTTTCTAATAGTTCTTGTGATGCTTTTGTTTCTAATTGCAATATGATGTGATGTAGTGTAGAATTATCCCTCTTTAGAATTTTCAATAAGGTGATGTTTTTATCAGATAAATTTTCTTCAAGATATGATATTATTTCATTTGTAGGTACTGAGGATGGAATACCGGTGATAACAAAAAAGTAACCAGTTTTTAGTAAAATTTCTGATATAAAGTAGTTTTCAAAAACTTGTGTAAAATTGCAGGCCGTTCTCATGTTATGTCAGTCCTAAGAATAATATTTCTAACACTGAAGAGTTTCCATGTATATGTGGAATTTAGAAAAGCTTCTTCAAAAGAAAGGTCCTGAAATGACATTGTAATTTCTCTAATTTCAAAGTTTAATCGGCCCTGACGTTGTTTACTGAAATCTAATAAATACAGTTATTTTGAAAATTACAACAGAATTAAACAGTAAAACTTATTTAACTTAAACCCGCTGTTACTTCCCGATGTTATTTTTTACTATTAAGAAAGAAAATTAGGTACTTCTTAGTTATCCCGTCGACCAATTTCGCCAAATTATATAAATCGCCAAATTATATAAATCGCCAAACCACTCGCCAAATTATACACATTGACATATTTTTTTTATTTTAAATAACGAAAGAACAAATAAATTAACAAAACATTAATAAAAATACAAATAAAACGTCGAATTGGTTTTATTGGCCATTATTGGCATTTAATCTTACAATTAATTCATTAATGGCAACCATTATTGGCAATTAATCTTGCAATTTGGCGACAGTAATTTGGTCGACGGGATAACTAAGAAGTACCAAAAATTATTTAGGTTTTTCAAATCATGCATTTATATTTTTTTTCCGTCTTTAATAACTAAATAATGAAAAAATATGCTCTTGTTCTGAGCTCATAAATATGATAATAAAATAATGTAACTAAGAGACATTGCAAAATTAAATCTTTGTGATTTCAAACCATAAATAAACGATACCGCCACCATTTTACCTACTATGACGTCATTAGAATATTGTCCATTGATTGTTGGAGAACTTACGTTGTGTATGATTACCTCAATGATTTAATATTTTTTTTACGTTTCACGATGAATGAATCACTTGTGTTTATATAGGTTTATGGAATGAGATATTAAGCTGTGAACCTAATTTCAACTGAAATTATCCAAGGATATATGCATTTTTAATTGAAATTAAAAACAATGCTTTGATCTCGAAATAAAAAGTTTTAGTTTGTATAATTGGTTATTTCTGTTAATTATTTATTTAGGTACTTTCCCATTATAGAGCATTTTTAAAAAAAGCTTGACGCAATTCGGGCTTCAGAAAGTGAAATAAGTTGCCAAAATATATAAACAGCTATGAAAACAAATCTAATGAACTTTTATTTTTGTTTATATATGCATTTATATACACACAAAAATTCGTTTCTAAATATGTATAATATTTTTTTATATACAAACTACGGCACAGATTTCAGATATGAACCAGGATACTTAACTGGCACCAATATGGTGTTATATTGCTTGCTATGGTAACCCGGCTATTGTTTTTTTATTTATTAACAAATTTTTTATTTACTTTTATTTTCTGTTTTTAATTATATAAAGTGTTTTGTTCTATAGTTATTATTCAAACTTTTATTTATTTATAGTTATTTCCTTTTCAAAATGATAGCAAATAATTAAAAAATATATAAGTAACTGGTATTCGAAAGCGAGATTTCTGCCAAATTGGCGTTAGAGAAAAAACATGCCAACCCCGATGCGTATATGACATCTGTGCAAAAAGTACTTCTGTTTCTTTATAAGAATGAGTAAATAGCTTTTTTATATTAAATAAATCGCATACATATGGAAAAAATTGCTTGTGAGTATGAAGCAGTAAATAGGTTGTCAGAAAATGCGTTGGCAAACTTCTTTCTCGCCAAGAAACTTTTCTCCGAAGTATTGTAGATAAGCAATGATTGCTAGAAATGCATTTTTAATTATGATATGCGCTTTTATGTTTCACTACATTTATGCATACTATACTGTGTGTATAAATGCTACAGTTCATATGCAGGGCTACACAAAAGAATTCGTAAGGGTTACTGAATATGAGAGTAAATTGCTTAAAGGTGGTTTTTAAAGGAGTTATGCATTTTTACGCTGAACTGCATTTTGTTTACTAAAAAATGTTTGTAGAATATAGATAAAATGGGTACAGATGTCATATTCGCCCCATATTGGCGCGATTTTTTTCTGTCGCCAATATCATATAGGCAACACGTACTTAACTTGCGCCAAAGTGTCGTTATTTTGCTTGATGTGGTAACCCGGATTATGTTGTTTATGCTGTTGATGTTTTCGCCAAATTGGCAACCAAAAAAAAATCGCGCCAATATGGGTTGAATATGACATCTGTTCCATAAAATGATATACAGGTTCACGCAAAGAATTGGATACATAACCGTCTATGGATGATAATATCTGGAAATGTGATTTCAGTAGTTTTAAGAGTAGTTTAAATTAAATTTTGGCTAAATAGTAGCATGTAATAACGATACTATTAGCTATGAACGGTAACTGCTGAGATCAATCTTTAAAATTTTTTATGCGTCTTCTAAAATGTTTACTTAGTTATCTTATTTACCTTATTTCCCCCGACGAAGTTATAGAGAACGAAGTTTTGTTAAAGCATTCAGGATGTGTTGGAAAGTGTTTCATATTCTATCCTTAACGCATGATTTTTCTTTCTTCTTTAGTCTTATTTTGAATTTATTTTATTCTTAAATTTTTAGTCTTATACTGCTTTATAGAAACTTTGGCACAGTTGTCATATACGCTAATTTGGCGAAAACATCAACAGCATAAACAACAACATCCGGGTTACCATATCAAGCAAAATAACCCGTTGTGTGCATGGCATTGGCGTCAGAAAAAAATCGCGCAAATATGGGACGTATAGGACATCTGTGCCGAAACTTTAATATTTAATGTTTAAACTCTTCGCTTCAACCCCCTTGTATATAGTACAAACTATAACACAGCTAGCGCAAAATAATAGACAGTTTGGTACTTTTCCACTGTAGGGGCTTTGGCGGTCTTTTTTTTAAAGCTTGGTGTAATTTGGGCATCAGAAAGTGAGATTTGGGTACTTTTCCGTTATACGCATACCATTGTCGCCAAGCGTAATAGTGGGCACAAAATGAAAATCACGTGAATTGAAGCATTTGAAAAATAAAAGAAAAACATGTCGATACTAAAGTAAGCATTTAAAAAATATAAAATCTGAAAATTCCAGACTTTTACGAACTATTTCATTAAATCACAAATATATATTTAAAATAAGTGAACAAATAAGCGTTATAAAATAAAGCAATAAAATAAAACGCATATTAAACTGGTAGCATAAAATTACAAATATCCTTTAGCATTTTGAAATAATTGGCGCATTAGCATACATTTTGGCATGGTGTCCGTATAACGGGAAAATATCGAGATTTGTTGTCAAATCATATAAACAGCTATGAAAACAAACTTGATGAGCGTTTTTGTTTGTTTTATATGTTTATTTTATATGTATATTATTGATGTTTTTATGTACAAATTATATCTGTTTCTGTATAAAATTAGAGAAACGGCTTTTTTTATGTTAAATAAATCGCATAAATATCGAAAAAAATGCGTGAGTATATAAAATGAAACAGTGGATAGATTCCGGAAAATATGTTGCCAAATTTCCTTTTTCGCCAAGGCACCTATACTGGAAAAGTACCTAAAGCACATTAAAATCGCACAGTTATGAGCTCTCATAGTACAGCGTCGTCTATTGGCGGTTATTTTATTAGTAGCATCGGGTGGAAGATGTAAAGATGTACTTTAAATTCTTAGTCATAGATTTTGAAAAAATATCTTAAAAGAGCGGAGTTTAAATTAAACTTCGGAGACCTCCTTTATCAAAGATTAATGGTTTTAAATGGGAATTTCGCCAAATTAGCCAGCTGTCACAAAGTTGGCTAACATTTGGCGCTACTGTGGTAACCCTGCATTAGTATTTTTTAACAATTACTCATTTCAATGAGGCGGTCCTACCGGTATCGTGAGGGACACACAGAGACTTGGATTTTATATAAATAGATGCGTGTACAGTCTAAACTAGTATGTTGTGGCCATCACAAAACTTTCTTCTATCTCATACATGTCAATATTTCAAAATTCGCTATCACAGAGCCAAATTAAATAGCAATCTCTGCTCATCATGAGAATTCGAAAAACATGAAATTCTTTGCATTAGTTCTCGAGGTATGACTGTCGCTGAAATCGTGTAAATCCAGCAAAATGCAGCATAGCAGCGCCACCTATTTTGTTATTTACACCAGAACCTAATTATCATCAACTTATGTCAACGTCTAACTGAATATGAAGTTTGAGGAAAATTCGTGCATTAGTTCTTGAGATAGAGCTATTGAAGAAATAGAGCAAAATGCAGCACAGCAGCGCCACCTAATGGGCTATTTACACCAACATGTAGTCAGCATCATTTCATAGCAAAGAGTAACTGAATCTGCAGTTTGATGAAAATGTGTCCATTAGTTCTTGAGATAGAGCTATAGCAGAAATCGTGTAAATCCTGCAAAATGCAGCATAGCAGCGCCACCTGTTGCTCAATTTACACCAAAACGTAAAAAGCATCCATTCATGTCAAGGACTAACTGAATCTGAAGTTTTATGAAAATCCGTGCATTAGTTCTTGAGCTACAGCTATTGCAGAAATCGGGAAAAATGCAGCATAGCAGCGCCACCTGTGGAGCGATTTACACCAAAAACTAATAAGCACCAATTTATATCAGGCACTACCTGAATATAAATTTTTATTAAATTCCGTGCATTAGTTCTTGAACTAGAGCCCCCACAAAATTTGTGTCACATACATACAGACAGACATACAGAGTCACAGACTAACAGACAGACATTTTGTAAAAACATGTTTTTTGGAATCTTTGACCCATAAAACGTGTAAATCCGTCGAAAACTGGAATTCGAAAATTTTCATGAATCCAATACTTTCTTCTTGTAAAGATAGAACAAAGTAAAAATGAAACAAAATAAAATAAAAATGAGTACATGCAGTAGTAATTGCCGCAAATCATCGTACACTGTAAAAAAAATCTTAAAACAACAGAAAAAAATCTTCGAATTCCGACAGTAAAAATTACGTTAACGGTCTTCTTATGTCATTCCATCCTCATATCGCTTATTTTCATGTTAAACAACAAAAAATTCTGTTTTCTTTGCCATCAGTTTCCACTGCGACAGGATAATATGTTGGATAACAGAATAACGGGAGGTCACCCCCTATGACGTCTAGAAGGTCATTTAGAATGACCAATAAGCATTGGTTATCCCACCCCACGCTAAGACGTATCTTCTAACTTGAAATATTTGAGTGTCTTGTCTGTGTACTGTTGAAAATGGCAGTTCGTTTAATAAAACAGTTCATCTAATTGAAAAAGAATAATATATAAAGAATTTTTAACAGAAAATTAAGAATCATTTTCACAATTGGAACCCGCGACACCCACCTTCGACATCAGAACCGCTTTCTTCAATGATTAGGATTTACAGTTGGAATACTAGAAAACAAACATAGCAAAAGGTATGTTTTCATCCTTCTTTTAAATATGTAACAATGTTTTTCCGAAACGTAACAATATGTATGAAAAATACTTCCTATTTGCTAAAAATCTTAATTAAGCAATACTATTTATTATTATTATTATTATTTCATAATGTATGATTTACTTAAATTATTAGTATTATTTTATACTTCATTTATTTATGCACATTAGTAACTTAGTTGATCTAATTCTGTTAATAGCTGGAGATTATTTTTTGATCGGGTGTTTATTTTAAGTTAAATAAATAATCTTAAGTTTATGATTAGTTTGCAAATCTTGAATTTTTACATAGCTGTAGAATGATTACTTATTATATTTAACTTTTTTATGGCTAAGAGTTTAATTTTACTTCATATGTATTAGTTCCAGAAATTTTGATTGAGATTTTAAATTAATTTTGTCATCAACTGACATACGTGATTAGTTTTGGAGTGATAGTTTTAATAATAAACACGGAGTAGCTGCATTAATTATTATAGTTATAGATAACTGATATTTTCGTTTAACATTAACCAGAATAATATTTATTAGATCTGACGCTGTTCATATATTTTTATTGTTTAAATTTATCACATTTCCTACTATTTACTATGTTGTTTAAAATGGAGTGGTTGATATTTTGTTTAATCGTTCCATATGTTGATTCTGAAGAAATGTTTTTTAAGTACAATCTTAGAGTTACCTGTAGTGGTTAAGTTAAAATTTGTAAATTTTATTCAGTCCATTTAATGAAATAAATTTTGAGCTACAACTGTGTGAATTATTTTGAAAATAATTCCTATTTAAGCTTTAACCATTCATTTTATAGAATCAGCAAGTTTAATTTTGTTTAACATTTTAATTTAAATTATATTGTAATATTTTTTCTTATTTAGTTGATGATCATTTACTTTATACGGAAAAACATTGCAAATTGTTAAGAAGGATGAAAACTCATTTTATCACTTTAGCTGAAATGAAATACTTTTTTTTATGGTGATGTTTATATAGATTTTAGTGGCTCTTCTTTTTCATTTCTCATCTTTGCTCATAGCTGTCAACTTTTACACATTTATATATACAAAGCTTTCTATTCGAAAAAATTATAAAAATTGGCAGGATATTATTTACATAATTAACCAAAGTCACTAATTTAACCTAATCAATTTTCAAAAATATTGCATGAATAAATATTAAAGTTCTTTTAATTACAAATCACATTCAATACATATATTTATTTTATTAATAAATATTTTTATGGGGGAGGGGGGGTTACCTTATATCGTATATATATTTTTTTATTAATCTTGGGGGGGGGGAGTTTAAGATACCTTCTTTCACTTATTCCAGTTTTTAATGTACTTAATTTACAAATCTATGTAAATTCAACTGTTTAAATATTTTATTGCGAATAAGCTATTTAAATTAATTTTATAAAAGTTTAGAGGAGAAATTCCTATAAATATTTATTATTATTAATATAAACAAATCGATCGGTAAATAGAAATTTCCCGTGTACCTAACCTATAATATGCGATTTTTCTGTTAAATAGAACCTCCCCCCCCCCCCCCCTCGCCAACAGGAATCGACCTACAAATTTTGACTGTTGGGAAAAGCGTCAATTGTCAACACGAAGTGCCTGTATGACTACGTATTTCTGTCGTCTGATAACGCATTCTTTCGTTAACAGATATTTTCTGAAAACAAATAGTTTCTGGCAACTTTTTGCTGCCAGAAAGTTTCTGTTGTTTTACAAAAATATTTTTAACAGTGTATAGAATATGACTGGTACCAATCGATTAGCAATAACGTCTACTAATTAATTTATACTTAAATACTGCTTAGAGAGCCATCTACATATATAAATTATGCCAAACTTTAAAATGTTCACTATGAATACCTAACTTTGACATGATATTTGGATTCTTCAGTAAATAGTATACCTTATTCAACAGCTGGAGCAGCACAGTTGAGATTTTTTCAACAGCGCGTAAATGTCCAGACCAGGAATCGAACCAGGATATTTGGCTTGCCGTGCCAATGCTTTACCTGTTAATCTATACGGACGATGCCTGGCTGTCATAATTCACTCTTATTTGTTGGACATTTTCGCTCTGTTTGAAAAATCTCAATTGTGCTGCTCCAGGCATTGAATATGATTTATCCAGTTGAAAAAATTTCGTTCTCTTTATTATGATAGTATATCTTAATATACCAAGTATATCTTAGACGTATAAAATAATTTGGTCAAGTAATTTAGATAATTATTCAGGATGAAACTTCTCTTTAACTGAAAAACTACTTCTTGGATTAAGCTGTAAATTTTCTATTAGTATTTGTGAAGCTTCTAGAAATCAATTTCCATTAAAAACGTCTTAGGTTACAATGCATATATTTTTTTTTAAACTATATATATTTTGAAATTAATTTTCGAAAAAAAAAAAAAATATATGAATTGCAACTTATGAATGATTTAATTTAAATCGATTTCTAGAAGCTTCAATCATACGAATCCAAAATTACAACTTATTTCGTTAAGTAGTGTTTGAGACATGCTTTAAAAACTACTCGCATTGTAATCTATTTTGCAACGATTAAAAGGAATTTAATATTAAGAGTTCCAATCTTTAAACTCGCATAATTCTCAAACTAGTATTTGACCGAATAACTTCCCGTTTGTTATGCTGATGAAAAACAGTTGTCAAGTTTCATTTACATATTTTCTCAAAATAATAATAATAATAATAATAAATAATAAATAAATAAATAAATAAATAAATAGAAAATTCTGGTGTGTATTCAACATTACAGAAATACAATCACTTCCCTTGAAAGAGTTAAAGAATGGTTTAGTTAATCCTCCACTTACCAGGCGGTACTAATGAACCCAACTGGTACATTCAGAATGATTATGCTCATGGAAAAAAAAAGACAGCATTCTGTAAATATGTGACTTTTTCTGGAATCTTCTACTCTTTTTATTCCAGAAAAGTCACATATTTACAGAATTTTCAGTCTCTTTTTGTCTTTCATGAGAAAAAATATTTTGAATGTACTTGTCAGGCCCATTGAACCCGTCTGATAGGCGGATGATTAAAGAAGTTTTATAACTGTCCATATCTGATCTTGCGAGTTAATAACTAAGTCATTTTAATCTTTCTCGTGTGAGGATAAAGAAAGAAATAGAAATAGAATTAATTTTAATTAAAATTCATACAAAAAAGCACAAATAAATGTACTAAAATTACTTGCAGGCAGGCGCGGATCCACGGGGGGGGGGGCGATTGGGGCGATCGCCCCCCCCCCCAAAAAAATATAAATCCACCGATTATCGCGAATTTTGTCAAATAGTCGCCGATAAAAATCAATTTCGTCAATCGTTCGCAGGTCAAAGGATCGCAAAAGAAACGCGGATTTCGTCAAAGGATCGCGCAAAAAACGCGAATTTTGTCAAAGGATCGCGAAAAAAGCGCGGTTTTCGTCAAAAAATCGTGCACTTCGTCAAAGGATCATGAAAAAAACGCAAATTTCGTCAGAGGATCGCAGAAAAAAAACGCGAATTTTGCCAAACAATTACGCAAAAAACGCTAATTTCGTCAACAGGTCTCTGAAAAAGTACGAATTTCTTCAAAGAATCGCGAAAAAATACGCGAATTTTGCCAAAGAATCTCTGAAAAAACGCGAATTTCGTCAAAGGGCCGCGGAAAAAACGCACAATTAGCACCGAGAGAAGATTCCCCTAGGTGCGCATCCACGGAAGGGGGGGGGGGGGGGTCGACCGCGGCAAAGAAGGGAAGAACAAATTTACCAAATTGGTTTTTAAGAAATCAACACATCATACACAATAACAGTAGGGTAAAGTGCCCATATTTCGTCCCCTGTCCCAATTTCGTCCCCCTTAACTTCTCCGCTTCTACGAAAGTGGCGCCACTTATGACGCAAGGCACAGGGGACGGGAGGTAAAAGGGGTCAGTATTGAAAGTTTCGTTCGCCAAGACGCATACATAAATTAAAGACGGTGAATTTTCTATTTTTAGAAGACCCGAGCTCTTATTACGTCGTTTGTAGAACGTAATTTACTCTACTGTAAGTATTTATTTCTTACTCGTTGCATGTATTTTACGTTGGTAAGATGGTGACAGTAGCATACAGTGAGTTTTATAACGCTCAGTTCATCTTACGGGAATTGAAGCTCCGTCTTATTGGGAAGTAGCGTGATCCCAATTTCGTACCCCTTGCAATTCTTATTTTCGTCACGGGGACGAAATTAATTTCTGTTATAGAGATTCAACCTACACGAAGTGGCATCGTACCCCACCTCAGCCCATAGTGCCAAAAATTATGGCGTCATATGCCTTTTGACATGACTTAATCCTTTTTTGTTCAGTAATTGCCAAAACGTCAGTGAGGTTTACCATTGGCGCCCGAAAAGTGTTTGGTTTTCGTTTGCTTGTCTGTCCGTTCCACGAAAACTGCCGTTAAAAGCGTTCGATTTATATCTTGGGGGGGGGGGTGCGCCTCGATCGATCCCTCACTCTCCCCAATGGATGCGCGCCAAGGAAAATCTCCTCCTGGTGCTAATTGTGCGTTTTTTCCGCTCCCCTTTGACGAAATTCGCGTATATTTTTCGTGATTCTTTTCCAAAATTAGCGTTTTTTGCACAATTCTTTCGCGAAATTAACGTTTTTTCCGCAATTGTTTGGCGAAATTCGCGTTTTTTTCTGTGATCCTTTGACAATATTTGCGTTTTTTCCGTGGTCCTTTGACGAAATACCCGATCTTTTGACGAAATTCACGTTTTCTCCGTGTTTCTTTAACAAAATTCGCGTTTTTGCGCAATCCTTTGATGAAATTGGCGTTTTTTGTGCGCTCCTTTGACGAAATTCGCGTTTTTTTTTGCGAATCTTTGACCCGCGAACGATTGACGAAATTGATTTTTTTTCGGTGACCATTTGTCGAAATTCGCGATAATCGGTGGATTTATATTTTTTGATCCAAGGGTGGGGGGCGATCTCTCCCCTTCCTTGGATCCGCGCCTGTGAAGAGGTATACACACAACTTAGATAACACATTTTGACTTTTAAGGATGTTAAGACCCTTTTCAGATTTCTTAAGGGGATCCTTTTTCAGAGATTATCCTCTTTCAGAAATCTGATGTTAAAAAATGGATGTGATGGTTATGTTTTTCAGCTTCTAATAATTGGTTCTTATGTATTTTTTAGTGCTGAATCCAAAAATGACCTTCATTTTTTACCATACCATCACGTCAGGATTTTTCACAAATCGTAAATTTTAAAAAACTCGAAATATTGCGGAAATCTGCTACTATAAAATAGCCGTAACTTTTTTCATAAAAATTTATTCATTTTTTTGCTTATACTATGCATTTTTACAGTTAAACTTGTAAAATACTGTGCATTTAAAATTCTTATAATTGTATTCTATGCGTGGAAGTTTCTTTGAACCGCTCATGCTCCTTTAATCTTCTCTATGGGGTTCATCTCGGTATCCTATTTTATTTTGGCGGTTGATAAGGATGGAACATTTGTCGCAGATGTATTTAAAACATTTTCCTTCTTTTTTTAAGGCTTTGACAAATTGCTTTAAGAGATTTTCGCTATTTTTTTACTTTTTAACTTTGAAATTTACGATTTGCGAAAATCGTGACGTTATGGTTAAAAAAGAAGGTCATTTTCGGATTCAGTGCTAAAAAATACATCAAAATCAATTATCAAAAGTTAAAAAACATAATCCTCGCAGGCTTGTGTTATTAACGTTGTTAAAACTCACGATAACTAAAAGAATAAAAAATAAGATAAATAATTACCGTAGTACAAGAGTAAAAAGAAAAAGAAAAAAAAATAAGACATTTAATAAATAAATTCTGTTATAACGTTTTTAATTTTTAGACTTAATAAGTAACAATAAACAATATTTTGAGGAGAGGACGGGATTATATAATAAGAGTGCTGGATACCCGGGTATTTCGGTTAATCGAATGTCGGATAATCGAGAGTCTGAAATATTTTTAAATCGCATTAATTATTTCATATTCATTTAATAATTAACTGCAAGAAATGATTTGAGCAACAGAAATTAGGACTACGTTGATTATATGTCACTCGGGATCGCCCCCCCCCAAAACGATTCTCTGGATCCGCCCCTGCTTGCAGGTGCATATATATAATATAAATTTATATTACATGTATGTGCGCAATATATAATAAGCGCAAAGGAAAATAATAACACCATTTTAATTACCACTGATGTCGGCTATAGGTGCAGATTCCCAAAATTTTTAAGGAGCCAGTGGCGCCTAAACCCCAAATGTCCAGTCGCCACTTTGGCTCCTATCGAAAATCTAGAGGCCACATTGTGAAACAAACTCATAAAACAATAGTGTTTATATGAAAAAAACTTAACACAAAAACCTCAGCAATTCAAAATGAAAAATAGTTTAATTAATAAATACCCATATGCAACAAAACACAGACTACATACAACAAATGTGCATATTTAATTTAATCCTAAAATTCTTGAAACTTTGATATTAAAAAAGTATAAGATAAAACGAAAAAATTGCAGCGCGAACCCGACCCGATGCAGGACTCTAAACTCTAGATATAGATGGAATAAGATAGTGATAAGGAAAATTACAGAGGGGCTAAATTCACAAAACTCCTGATAAAAATTCCTTCTATGAAAATCTCGCACTTGCAGAAAACATTTACATAGCAAGAATATACCTCGCGTTAAGTATTTTTTCGTGCGAGTTTCTTTTTCTTTTTGTTCTTTTTCCTTCAGAGTTCGGAATCCTCTACCCTCGCGACTCCATGATCCAAACCCCTTAAATAATTTCCATCGTATCGGAAACTTTCGACTGTCTCGTGAGCCGATCTGCAGTAAAAGAGTATTTATTTCAACTCTGGATTTCGGACGAAACCTTCGAAGAAATGCTTGTTTTCGCTGGTGTCCAAGGGAGAAAGAAGCTTTGCCATTAGCGCACTCATGTGTCGAGCTTCGCAGCTGCTAAGCTTTGTAGTGAAGCGGACATGCGCAGAATTATATTCGAACATAATGTTCAGTAACAAAGTTGTACGTCACAGGGGCAGCGTTCACGATGGTAACTGAGATCACAAAAATTCCCTGACAAGGATTCCCATTATCAAGATCATACTTGATCTCAGCCAGTGAAAAGAGAAGGTGCTTTTCTATTTGCAAAAGAAAAAAAAAATCAAAATTCCGCGACGGTGATTGGGAACACTTGAAATTGATCCCTGGCGACTAAGACACTGAAAGTTAGTCGTCACAGCAAAAAATTTAGTCGGCACGTGGCGACTGGCGACCGTAAATCTGCACCTATAATGTCGGCCGTGTGATGGCTGAAAACGTTTTGTATTTTTAATTGTTTTAATGTATTTTTAAGATATTCTTAATGTATTTTAAATAATTTTATATTTATTAAAAATCATCTTTACTACAATCGGTTTTGTGAACGAATCTATAATACATATTTCATTTACTCGAGAAACAATGTTTCTGAATTACATTACAACGTACAACGTTTGTGAAATCGGGCTACAATATGTGTTTGTGAGTGTATGTGACAATAATAACTTTTTCCCAGTGTATCACAAAAGTTCTTTTTTGCGGTAGACAGCAGCATCAAAAACTGTTCCATTTCTCCAATCCTTCAAGACTCGTTCAAATAACTGTTAACAGGTGACGGCACTGACTGGGGTCCTATAGACATTAAATTTAAAACTTTATTTCATATAATAGATAAATGCTGATCTCATCAAAAGCTTTGTTTTGCGATATAAAGTATCCTGATTTCACTTTTGCTGCCCCAAGAACATTCAGTCTCTACCAAATCTCCTTGCCTGCTGAACATGCGCCCGATTTATCTTGCAATCCATTGTGTTCTGAAAGATGCTCTTCAGAACTAGGATATTCTCAATTCATGCACCTAAATGCAGTTTAAAAACTGCTACAAATATTACCATGTAAATAATTTAAATATTTAACCTTATATGTTTGTTTTTCCAGTATTAGTCCAGAAATAAAAGGCTTTATTTACAAGTTGAAAGTCAGTGCACATCTCCATATTCCTACAGCACACAGTATGCTAGTCTGCGCTTTTCTTCACACAAATAAAAATACATTTTCAGGCATTGAATCATCATTTTCTACTCTTACTGAAGACCAATCTCAGGTAGGCCAAATGCTTTACTATAATTCATGTGTTATATACATCAATTGAATTATAATCTGGTTTTTTAGGTAGCATTCATTACAAAAAGCTACCTATTGCAGCCGTTCGGAGGAAAGGGGCTGTGCATATATAACGTTATCAACTATTTGGAAATTTTGTACCCCCTCCCCCCCTTACGATATCATACGTTATCATCCCTTGAACCCCCCCCCCCCCCCGATAATGATATCGTTATCAATGTATAAAAATTCTTTAAATTTTAGGAATTTTTTCCTTTTGTTTGGAATGATATACAAATACGGTTACATTTGTTTTTTGCATACTTTATTAAATCAGATAAAGAGAAGTTAATAAAATATCAGTTTATATATTAAATATCATTTAAAAGAAATAATTACTATTTAAAAGTATTTAATAATAGATTTTTGTTACATAATGCATTCAACAATAATAATATCTTTTTGAACTTTCTTCCTACACGGTGTGGGGCAGACAGAACTTCTTTTCAAGAAAACAGGTGGACAATATTCTTTCTCTTTTATTTACTATTAAACACAAGTATCATTTCAAACATACTTCGCATATGGTTTGTCAAACAGCGGATTATATATGCATACACGCATGGCAAAAGAATAGGAATGCCAAACGTTAGGATGTTCCATATTTTGGAATTGAATAATTTTATAATCATTTAATGATTTTAATAATAACTTTATACTTTCATAAAAATAGATAACACACTACTTTGATGTAAATACCGAGTTACAAATAAAAATAGATAAAAAATGATAACGATATCAAAAGACAAAACCCCCCTCCCCCTAGAGATATCTTACGATATCATGTGCCAGACCCCCCCTCCCCCCTAAAATGATAACGTTATATATGCATAGCCCCAAAGCGATATCAAAAAATTTTGGTATATTTTCATCGATCATGACCACCAGACCCCGAAACCACCCTCCGTTCAAAAGTTGATATATATATATATATATATATATATATATATCCATATATATATATATATATATATATATATATATATATATATCCATATATATATATATATATATATATATATATCTGACCTTTGTCATACTGTAACTCTCGAATTTATGAACCGATTTGGATGTAATTCGGTATGTACATAGTACATACCAATGTCTCGATCGAGTTCGTTGGCCAGCTTCATCCGCCATTTTGTTTCAAAATGGCGGCCATTTAAAGTTTTCTTAAAAATTTTAAATTTGAAATGTGGTACCAAAGAATTGAAAATGGAAAAATATTTTTTCTTATGTATTTGACCTTTATACAAAGATTCCGGAGCAGTTTTTGTTTCGTCTATATCTTAAAAAATGGCTGAGTTATAGCATTTTGAATTTCTAGCGTGGCTGACATTTTGAAACGTCCTGAATTTTGTCACGCGATAAAAGGCGTATTTATGAACCGATTTGGATGTAACTTCGTTTGTACATAGTACATACCAATGTCTCGGCCGAGTTCGTTGGCCAACTTCATCCGCCATCTTGTTTAAAAATGGCAGCCATTTAAATTTTTAAGAAAAATTTAAATTTGAAATGTGGTACCAAAAAATTGAAAATTGAAAAAATATTTTTTTCTTATGTATTTGGCCTTTATACAAAGACTCCGGAGCAGTTTTTGTTTCGTCTATATCTTAAAAAATAGCTGAGTTATAGCATTTTGAATTTCTAGCGTGGCTGACATTTTGAAACTTCCTGATATTTGTCACGTGATAACAGGCGTATTTATGAACCGATTTGGATGTACTTTGGTGTGTACATAGTACATACAAATATCTCGAACGAGATCGTTGGCCAGCTTCATCCGCCATCTTGTTTCAAAATGGCGGCCATTTAAACAAATTTAAAATATTTAAAATTTAAAATGAGATACCAAAATATTGGAAAATGAAAAAGATTTTTTTGTATGTGTTTGACCTTAATACAAAGATCCCGGAACAGTTTTTGTTTCGTCTATATCTAAAAAAATGGCTGAGTTATAGCGTTTTGAATTTCTATTGTGGCTGACATTTTAAAACGACCTGATTTTTGTCACGCGATAACAAGCGTATTTATGAACCGATTTGGATGTTACTTGGTCTGTACATAGTACATACCAATGTCTCGGCCGAGTTCGTTGGCCAGCTTCATTCGCCATCTTGTTTCAAAAGGGTTGCCATTTAAAAAAAATTAAATTTAAAATGAGGTATTAAAAAATTGGAAAATGAAAAAGATTTTTTTATGTGTTTGGCCTTCATACAAAGATTCCGGAGCAGATTTTGTTTCTGAAAATTTGTTCTTTTGTTTATATCTTAAAAAATGGTTGAATTATAGCACTTTGAATTTCTAGTATGGCTAACATTTTGAAACGATCTTGTATTTGTCACGCGATAACACACGTATTCGCCTATTTCCATGTGAGAAAGCATGTGGATAGTATACATCAACATCTCAGCCAAATATAAGTTACTTTAAATAAAAGCAGCTTGGATAAAGCTGACTAATTTCGTGAAATTCATAATGATTTAGTATTGATAAAAATTAGTATTGAATCTCCTATATTCGGTTTCCACTAAATTGAGCTTCGTGTGTTTGAATAATATAAGTTGGCTTTTTTAAAATAAGGTATTTGAAAGCTACCTCTTCCTCCCGGCACTGGCCGGAAGGACTTTTTTCTTTGCCAACGGCTATTCAATCTCACGGTTTCCCCTTAAAACTTTTTACAATATTACTAGGGGGCTCTGCCCCCTGCAAGCTACGCTCGTTAACCCCCGTTCAGACACCGCAGACTCTAACAGCACGCTAATTTGATCGCCTTTAAAAAGATTTCGGAAGATTGAATTGTAATTTGAATCTGACAATTATAATCTGACGTAATTTTCACCAAACTTTTCTTTCTCTTTTTAATATTCACATCAAAATACTTTTGTTAGAAATGAAATATTATGATCATCTTAAAATGTCAAGTAAATGTCTCGAGCAATTTTTAAATTAAAACTGTTTTGCAATATTATTTTCTGTTCATTTTACGTAATAAGTGTAATATGATGTAAATTCTCCTATTTAGGACTTATAACGCATGTTACTGAATTTATTATTTTACAATATTCTTTCTCATTTAAAATTCACGTGCAACTATAGTTTTTAGTTTTTATGACGTAATTTTCCATGAGTTCCTGCTTTTTATATTTTTTGTTTATAATAGTCACGTGTAAAATAAATTTTTAGTTTGAAGCAAACATTACTGTTTGCGCTGTTTATACAGTTGGCAACAGTTTAAATTGATACAATTTTCTAAAATTTGTAAAAAATATCTCTCGAAATACTGAAAATTTGAATTTAAAATAGAAATAAAACCTCGAAAAACTATTCAAATTAAAAAACTAACTGCAATCTGCACACCGGGAAATACTGACGCATAAAATGATCTAAAAATGATTAAATTCCTATGTACAGTTTTTGCTCCTATAAAACTTTTTTAATGGAACGATTTTGTCCAACTTTGGCATTAAATATCTCTTAAAATAATTCTTCGATTTGAAAACTGTCTGCATCAGCGTGTTTATCAAACATTTTTCTATAATACTACCAATTTTCATATTTTTGTATGCAACAGATTTTTTAATATTATCGAAGAAAGACCTCCGGTCACAAAAAATTCAAAACCGGCAGCGGCGGCGGTGACAGCGGTAGTTACTTTTTTTAGAACTAGGGGGCTCGGCCCCCTACGAGCTACGCTCGCCAACCCCCATTCAGACACCGCAGGCTCTAAATGCACGCTAATTTGATCGGCTTTAAAAAGATTTCGAAAGATTGAATTATAATTTAAAAAACAGTGGCGATCTCCCTATAAACGAATTTCTATTCATTTCTCTTTGTTTGGGGAATTTTAACGCCAAATCCGCTGCGGTACTACTTGATTATCCCGTCGACCCATTTCGCCAAATTATATAAATCGCCAAACCACTCGCCAAATTATACAAATTGGCATTTTTTTTTTTTAAATAACGAAAGAACAAATAAATTCGTACAACATTAATAAAAATACAAATAAAACGTCGAAATAAAAATAACTGGATGACGTAGACACGTGTAACAACATTTCAAAATAAGCTAATATAAAACGAATTAAGTAAACAGAGTCTTTGTCTCCTGGTATTTTTTAACAAAGCAAAAAGAAAGTTCTTTTAAATGAGACATTTTAAATTAATCGTTTTTAATCTGACGTAATTTTGACCAAACTATTCTTTCTCTTTTAAATAATCACGTGAAAGTACTTTTGTTAGCAATGAAATATTATTTGCGCTTTCCTAACAAAAATAGTTGAAAATATCCTATCAAAATATTAAATAAATGTCTAGCGCAATTTCTAAAGTTAAACTTTTTTGCAATATTATTTTGTGTTCATTTTATGTAATAACTATAATGTGACGTAAATATGACCGTAATTTCTCCTAAGACTTCTCCTGTTAATGAATTTATTATTTTACGATATCCTTTCTCTTTTAAAATTCACGTGTATACTTTTTATGACGTAATTTTTAATAAGTTCTGCTTTTTATACGTAATTATTTAATTCTAATTTGAAAGTTTTTTTCCTGTTGATAATAGTCACGTGTAGATAAATTTTTTATTTGAAGCAAACATTATTGCTTGCGCTTTTTATACAGTTGGCAACAGTTTAAATTAGTACAATTTTCTGAAATCTGTAAAAAATATCTCTAGAAATGCTGAAAATTTGAATTTAAAATAGAAATAAAACCTGAAAAAATGAGTCAAAATAAAAAAATTAATGCAATCTGCACTCCGGCAAATTCTAACGCATAAAATGATCTAAAAATGATTACACTGCCATGTATAGTTTTTGCTGCTATAAAACTTTTTTAGTGGAACGATTTTGTCCAACTTTAGCATTAAATATCTCTTAAAATAATGCTTCGATTTAAAAACTGTCTACATCAGCGTATTTATCAAACATTTCTGTATAAAACCACCGATTTTCATATTTTTGTATGCACTATTTTTCTTAATATTAACGAAGAAAGACCTCCTGTCACAAAAAATTCAAAACCGGCGGCGGCGGCGGCGGTGACAGCGGTAGTTACTTTTTTTTAGAATAGAGAGATAGAGAGATTATATGCATGCACTTGCATGTAATTTTATTGCATTTATTTGTGCAGTTTTATATGAATTTTAATTATCTGCTCAAGGTGAATTTAGCACAAAATTTTAACTTTCATTTATTAGAATAATTTTAGTCTTATACGGAGATGCAGAATTAAATTCGGCTTAATTTTTTTTTATTAACCGGGGAAAAAAAGAATGCTTACCTTTGAAAAATTTCTCAATTTTCTGTAAATAATTTTTACTCTTTAAACTGTCATTTTAGAATTAGGTATAAGAAATGTTTAATCTCACGTAGATCCACACATTAAAAAAGAATGTGATTAAGACTGGAAATTAATTTATTTAAAGCTATTTAAAATAAATGAACATTTTCCTATTTTAATTTTAGAAGTAGTAGTTTTTAGAAATTTTACTAATAAGTAAACGAATACGAAAACAGTGGGAGAATTAGTAAATAGAATTTAGTTTTTTCCTCGCTTGTTTCAAGAGGAGAGTAATGTTGTCTTCTATTTTTTCAGTTTGAGACTGGAAATTATTATTTTTTAAAAACTATTTAAAATAAATGAAAATTTAATATTTTAATTTTAGGATTAGCTTTTTTGGAAATTTTACTAATAAGTAAAGAAATATGGATTCTTCCCCTCTTGTTTCAAGAAGAGAGTAATGCAATTGTAATGTCTTCATTTCTTTCAGTTTGAGACTGGAAATTATTAATTATTATTTTTTAAAGCTATTTAAAATAAATGAAAATTTTATCATTTTAATTTTAGGAGTAAGTTTTTTAAAATTGTACTAATGAGTCAAGAAATATGGAAACAGCTGGAGAATTAGTAAAAAAATTAATTTTTTCCTTTCTTGTTTCAAGAGGAGAGTAATGCAATTGTCATGTCTTCAAATCTTTCAGTTTGAGACTGGAAATTGATTTATTTAATGCTATTTCAAATAAATTAAATTTCATAATTTTAATTTAAAATTAATATTGTAAATTAAAATGATAAATTGTACGCTAATAAGTAAACAAAATGTAAACAGAGGAAAAAATATTGAATAGAATTTAATTTTTCCCTACTTGTTTTAAGGGAATAGTAATGCAGTTGCTGTGTTTTCTATTTTTTCAGTTATTTCCTTCTTTTTTTTCAATAAAGAAAGATCATGGAAAGTCAATGTAAAAATTTTCAACACTTGATTTCGTTTCTGAAATACTATCGTAATATTCAATGTTCTCATTTTTTTGCCCTTGGAAAAGAATGAAATTGGTCTGAGTTTTATTGTCTTAATCTAAATTATTAGCTTGTGAAAACCGCCCACGCTGAACTAGGCCATGTTGTTAAAAACTTCTACTTTCACTATTTTTGTCGAAACCGTTCCGTCTCATCCAGCACGCTTACCTATCAACAATGTGTACTGTTGCCATTTGGGCTGTGATAAAATGAAAACAAGCATAGAGAAAACAGGGTCAACAACCGATGCAGACGATAATTTTGTGGGTCAATGTTACAAATACCGCCACACAGTTCAACAAACCACCACGTGCGAGCTATTTTGGGGCACCGTTTTCTTTCCCGTTGCGCTTGGCGTATTTTTAGGTGAATTGGTCGTAAACGGTGGCAACACAAAAGAATGGACGGAAATGATAGAAGGAAAAGATAAAGGTCGTTGAATTCTATGATATGCTCATGAAAAAGGAAGAAGAGAAAAATTTGATATGGTAGGTAGACTGGACATCACAACGCTGAAGAAACCTGAGGTTGATAGGGCACGTTAAAGGTAAACTACACAGTTGTTTTGGAAACAACAACATGTCTTGATAGCCAAAATATTAAGTTAATCTCTTATCGGTCTCATCTCATTTCTTCCCGTTAAGGGTTTTCCTCAAAAATAATTTCAGGTCGTTGACTCTAAGCATGTAAAACACAAAACTGCCCAAGTAAACACGGATGATGTTTCTTGTCATAAACCTTTAGAAGACATATGAGGTAAATTTAAAATGTCAAAAAAGTTGAAATTTCTGTTATTCACGCGTATAAAAAATTAGTTAATGTGTAACATTCTAAGCAAAATCACATTCATATTTTTTGCAAATTATTATAATAAGAAGTACATCAGTATCCGCCCTATATGACAGGAGATCAGATTGGTTATTTTACAGCTAGCACGCATACATTCGCGAAAGTGGCTTGGCAGGTTTTCACAAAATTTCAACATATATTACAGTAAAGGAGCGTACACGAAAATACTTGAAAGTTCTTTATTTAAGTTGACATTCTTAAAATATATTTGCTTAATTTTTTACGTTGCAAGCTTTTATGTTTTTTTTTTTTTTTTTTTTTTTTTTTTACTTTTAAAATTAAAGTAAACAAACTTTAAGTTAAAAATAACAAGCTTTAAAATTTTCGTTAACTTTCCGCATTTTAAAAGATATCCGACTCTTTAACGCTTTGAGTGGGAATCTCGCGGACTTTTAATGAACGTTAGCAATGTGGCTGATCAAAAATAAAAAACAGTAGCCAAATGAAAAAAATGTTAGGAAAATAGATTCGTCGTGAAAAACTGAAAAATCGATCTTTAATCCCTTAATCTACCTTTCTTCCAAGGTACTTTAAACTAACCTATTTTTGTGACATCTTATACGTCAGTTATTCATCTAAATTCAACTATTCGCTACAGAAACTATTAAAAATAAATGTATTTTAATGTCTTGTGCAATTTAAAAAAGAAAAACAAAAAAAAAACAAAAAAAATCTAAACCCAAATTAACCCATTAAAATCTTTTGAAATAAAACTTTACAACCCAAGTTAACTCAGGATTTTTTAAGACATTACGTTCAATGAACTCTGAAAGACATAAAATATAAACAACAAAATATATATCGCATAAAAAAAACAACAAACAAACTAGTATTTGTTTGTAGAATTTTTTGGCTTTTCATCGAAGCCAATACTTCAAAAACAATTCGAAAATTGTACTATTATATGGTGCCATCTGTACTGACACACACTCGCAAAAAAATGAGTAATTATTGAACATTCGCTATTAAGCGAACATAATCGCTCCTTTACTCGCCAAATGCAGCACTTTGTCACGATTTTCGCTCAATGGTGAGCGGCAGCGAGAACACTGGCTTTGAGAACTTATTCAGTATTTTCTTGTCAACTAAGTAACGTATAAAACGATTATGGATATTGAAATCTATAAATTCAGATTGATATCTCTCTTGATATTGCATTTGACATTGAGAAACGTCACCGAGGGAGAAATGTTTATGTTTGTTACTTGGTTCTTTGTGCCAATTTTCATTTATCCGGAAAAATCGCAATTACAATATTTGAGGGTTTTTTTTTCTTTTTGCACCGCAAAATTGAAAACTTTAATAGCAGGTAAGTAAAGAGCTACTTCACTCACGCAAACACCATCTCTCTAATGTTAATCCTATGGAAGAAATATTTTTAAATATCTCGTTCGTATTTCAATATTGTTAAATGATTTTTTTTTTCATTGAATAGCAGGGTGATCTATACAAAGACCTTTTCTTACTTTTTTGACTTTGTTAACAGGTTTTTTTTTATTAGGATACTTTGATTTTCGGAACCAGTTTCGAAAGTGCAAGTTTACTAGTACAAAAAACCTCTAAACGAAATCGAAAAATCAATAATGAATTAAATTTAAAAAATCAAAAACCCGACTCCAAACTAATTATTTCTCATCAATGTGAAACTATTTTTTATATTATTTGTCTATTTTTTTTTTTTATTATTGACATGTATTGATGACTTTTAAGTTTTGTTTCATTGTTAGTTCCTATCTAAAAACAGTGTTTTGATGAGGCCTATCGATGTCTATGAAGGTTAGAGTTCCAGTAAAGCTAGAGATCCTACCTACACAACTTCCAGGTTGTGTAATATTTAAACGGAGCTTCTGACTGCAAAATAGTCAATGAAACATCGTCTTCATTTTGAAAGACCTATCCAACGATATGCCACTCAATAGGGTGCGTAAAATTTTTTTTTGTCTCTACCGCCATTTTGTATTTTACGGCCGCCACTTTGAATTTATAAAAACAAAACCTAGCCTATAACCATCGGACGGTTAAGACGAATCGATAGAGACCTCATTCATTAAAATCGATCCAGCCGTTGGGATGTTTCGAGGGTATAAAGAAATTCATATACCCAGATACGCGTGAAACACACAACCCTTCTTTTCAGTCGGGTAAAAAAAGGTAGAGATAAAACTCAGCCATCCAATGCAAACAAAAATCCTTTAACAATATTGAAATGCGAACGAGATACTTTTAAAAATGTCTTCCATAGGATTAACTTTTGCGAACCGGTGTACTCGCGTGAGTGAAGTAACCTCTTAAATCAAGCCATGCTGAATTCCATGAAAATATTGTTATCTAGGAAGGACACACAATATTGCTGAAACAACCTGAAGTTGATAAAACTGTTTGCCGTGTAAAACCTTCGACTAACATGTGGAAGTGGTAGCGTGGAACTTCAGTCAAGCGGAGGCCCAAGTAATAATTAAATCAAACAATTTATTTAAATGCATAAGATAAATGAATATTTCTTGATTAAATACTTGTAATTACAACTACATTATATTTTTGGGTACTTTCAGCTGATGACAATGTTCATTAAAGACTTAATGTTCAGTGTATAAGATTAACATTAAAATTCTATTAGCTTCTTTCTCGATACAAATCCAAAATCTTGTCACGATAGTCTGGTAAGAAACAGCTGCCTCTGTTTTCTGGCGTATACCAGTCCGTTGTCAACTACACAATATCTCACGGTTTCCACTGGAGAAATCTTACCCAGCCCGAAACGGCAGGTTCCTCTATCCCTTCGGATCTATCCGAAAACTCAACTCCCAACTCAGAGAGCAGCTCTCTCCTTGGGATTCAAAAACGCATCTCCCTCCTTTCTCTGTTCGTTCAAATTCACCTTCCTAAAACAAAGGCTATCTGTCGGCCCACTCAGAGCCTAGGTTGAATGATATCACTAACAAACTTCGATATCATTGGTCAAGAGAGACCCTCTCTGCTAGCGTGAGAAAATTTTGCATCTAGTTTCATTTTTAAATTGTCCTGGGAAAATATCGGCAAAGTTGCTACTTAAAAGGAATTCCATAACTCCTATTTTTTTCATGCCGTTCTACTTTTCCGTCAACCTTTAAGATTGGTTTAGATGGATTGATTCTTTTTATCATTTCCGGCAGAACCTTGAGACTTAGAAATATTTTGAGCTGTTATGCTTATACATTGCTTTTCCTATCTAGAGTTCTCATTTGAAAATATATGGGACCTTTTTTGTGAATCCCATTGGATTCTTCACAGCCGATAGCAGGGCCGAAACTAGCCTTTTTTTGCACCCGGGGGAAGCATGGATTTTAGCGCCCCCCCCCCCCCCCCTCTTCCGCAAAGTATATTTACAAAGAGAATTTTACTAATTTCCTAATAACCGACTTATTTTAAAATTTAAAATATGAAATAACTACGTAATCTACAATGGCAGATCCAAGGAGGATGTCACGGGGGTCATGATTCCCCTCTGAACACCAACAAAAATATTCTAAAGATCATTTTTAAAATGAAATATACAGGTACAGCCCTGATTATCCGAGTTCTGCTTAACCGAGTTTCCGCTTTCACCGAGTTATTTTCTTCAGATGGACTGCAGTCTTCTATTATTATGAAACAGCCATTACAAATGAAGTGTTAGGTGAAAATGAAAGAGCAGCCGTAAAAAGTTAGAACTCTGATTTTCTGGTCAGAATGGGAAGAAAAAAAAATGGCCATAATTTTTTTTTCAAAAAAAAATTATGGCCATTTTTTTCTTCTCTGCCCCCCCCCCTCCCCCTTAGTTTCAGCCCTGGCCGATAGTCACGTAAAAACTTCATGTCGTTGATTCTCAAAATTTTAGGTTAATTTCTAGTTATTCTTTTCTTCTTTCTCTCCGGAATAGGTTTTCCTCTAAAATATTTTGAGGTCTTTGACACTAACCATGTCCATGTGAAATAATACACAGGAATGATATTTTCTGTTTTGAATTCTTAGGTGACATTTAACGCTTTGAACACTTACTACGTACTTTTCCCGTCAAGTTAGTATTCTTTAAGGCCTCAAAATCAAATCCAAAAGGGCAAGTTTATGTCATAAGTTTTGATTTATTTTTGTTCGGAAATGCATGAAACTAGCAGGTGTTGTTGTTCAGAAACTATATAATCAAACTGTTTTTTCCTTTTTTTTTTTTTTTTTTTTTTTTTCTTTTTGCCAACGTAATAGATCTTTTAGAAAATAGTGTCAAAGTGAGCGTTTTGAACCGAATTTCAGCGCGAAAGTAGAATAACCACTCAAGGAAGGGCGAAAAGCGTCTTTGCCACGTGATCAAAATCGCTGATAACTCAATAAGTAATTTATTGATCAAAAAATGGAAAACGCAGTTCGATTCCAAATCGCTTCCATAGTCAGGCCTTCCAATTTTATATCTTTCCGTTAAAAAATGAATTTGTAAATGTGCCAAAATGTTTTGCGCTTGTTGAGCAGAGCAGTTGAGAACAGCCTATCAGCCTATCAAAATCTGTAAATTTGAAGTGATTTTAAGAAGAATCAGTGATGACGGAACAGTATGCCTGTGATTTGGTTGTAAAAATGCTCGTCACAACATTTTCCGATTCAAAAATTATTCAAAATTAGGATGTGTTTGTTTCTTTTGGCATGAATTTTACACAATTGTAAAATGCAAATTTTTAGTTGGAACATCCACTATCCCCTTCATTTCAAACTACAAAAAATTAGTTACCAGTATTTTAGATACATTTTTAGTATCTAGCACATTAACCTTTTATTTTCTTTTTTCAATAGCCTCAATTTTTAAATCTCAATTTTAGTAATCTAGAGACTATCGTAAAATTATTAAGATGCTACTTTGCGCAGAATAATATAAATTTAAAAGCAACGTGAAAAACGCCAGAATATGCAAGCTTTGAGCACACTAGTTTCAGTAGCCTTTAGCGTACCGTCCCAGTGTCCGCGTCCTCACTGAGGACGGTACGCTAAAGGCTACCGGAACTAGTCTGCGCAAAGTTAGCATATTCTGGGTTTTTTAACGTTGCTTTTAAACTCATGTCAGACTATCGTAATAGTTTTTAACACTTTCCAACATAGTTGAAAATTGTTTATGAATTCGGTTTGTCTGTCTGTCCGTGCTCTAATTCGCGTAAATATACTCGGATTGCAATGCTATTGGGATTTACCATGACATATTCAGTATTTAAAATAAAGAGTGTAGAATTTATAGTTCGCTTACAGGCCACCCAAAAGATTTTCGTTATAATATGGGCTATGTGGAAAAATCATTTGCAGTGTGTTTTAAGGATGTTTCACTATTTCAAACAGACTGAAATTGATATATATCACTGAGGTGTACTGCAAAATGTTTATTGTAGAATATGGTGTGCGATATGGTGAACGATAGCATTTATCGTTCATTTACAGTGAGATACAAAAGTATTCATTAACAGTATTGCGTATCAGCAATAATTTCTGGAAGTGCATTTTCAATTGTGGTATGCGCTTTTTAATTTATCTAATTTTTTGCATAATACTTGGTCTGTATAATTTCTCTAGATCATTTACAAGGGTGCACAGAAGTTCTCGAGTACATTTCAGTTTATTGATGGAAATTTCTGAAGTGGCATTTTTAACTGTGGTATGCGTTTCCTAACTGGAGTAAATTTTAGCACGGTTATGTTGCATATATTCGTATAGATCGTACATTATATCGCCAATGACGATTTGTCGCTTGCGATTTTAGACGCTTTGTTATGTAGAAAAATACATGAAGAATTATCATGAAACTTCATGTGTGTAAACGAAATAGTATAGGCCATATCCAAATATCTATTGATTAGTGCCAAGATAGCGGACACAATATTGCACCTACTTCTATATTTGGATACAACCCCTCATCTTTTTGCTTCCTTTTGGGAACAACGGATTTCGAGCTTATTCTATCGACGATAATTTTCAGAATTTTCATGTTATGTTTTTGAGACTTTCACAAAAGTTGTTCTATACACTTAACTAATACATTATGCACATTATATTTTGATCGCATTCGCGCATGCGCAGTGAAGCATTTTTTAGTAAACCTCTCATTTTTCATCCAATTTTTATTATTTTTTTAATTCTGATTGAAGGGATACAGTTCAGGGTTCTGTTTGTCATATTTTCTGAAAAGAACATTTTTCTCTATATTTTTTTTATGTTAAGAACTCTGCAAATTATCAACAAAAACCTTCGCAAAATTTGGGATTGTTTTTATAAAAATCCTAATTTCTCTACTAGTATATGCTATCCTCATAAAAATGAACGAAGTTTATTACAATAAGCTTCTTAATCATGTTCTACAGTTTGAACGTTTTTGCTAAATTAGTTTATACAGGATTATCCAAAAGATATTCGTTCTTTTTTAATTTATTGACGGTTGCCTATGGGGTTCCGGGAAAAAAAATTTTCGCGGAAATATATGACCTAGTTTACACACCTGGAGTTTCGGGATAATTCCTCATGTATTTTTCTAGATATTTAACAAAACGACTAAAATCGCAAGTGACCTGTCGTCATTGGCCATATAGTGTATTACAGGCTACAGGGCTGTAGAAAAGAATTAGGATATTTTTCCGACTGGTGATAATAATTTCGGAAGCTGAGTTTTCAAATGTGTTATTAGTTTTCAACATTTTTTGCTTACAAGGAAGGTCTCCATACGAGCATATTCAGAAAAATCTGAAAAAAATTACAGAGTGTTCGTCTCATGTGGATATATACGTTTATAAAAACTTTTTGGCGGAACTCCGGTAGAACGTTCGTAAAAAAATAATGAAATTTTCGTTTATTTGGCGATTTATCATCGGTTGGCGATGAAATGAAATTTCGAAAAATACTTTTTCATGTCGAATACTCTTTAAGATAAAAATATTTCATATTGAACTTGTTTAAATAAATTTAACTTAAATAACTGTAGTTTTGTCAGTTTTAGTTTGATTTAGCTATAGTTTTGTCATACATGTATTTATAATGAAAGTTAAATATCAAATTTTATGAATTAAAACAAAATTAAAATTGTTTCAATATCTCAAAATTAAGTCCAATTGAATGCTGTCGGTTAAATTTTGTTGCTATGGAAACGACGAATTCATTGGTTTGAAATGAATAACTGCTAAATGAATCTTGCCTTTATTTTGGAATACGCTTAAATATATGAAAGTATTTTTTATAGATGAAATTGTTTTTAAAGTAATAAAATTAAGTAACAAGCAACATAAATATGTAATACGAAAAAATGTATTTATTAAACTCTCTCATTATTTATGTTTAAATTCATTAAATACTTTTTACACGCATTCTAAAAATCAATTAACAAACAATTTTCAGATGCATTAAAATCGTTTGCTTTTGGCGAGGAAAAGTACTGCTCGCCAAATCGCGTGACGCTTTCGTCTTTTCGCGCCAAATACTCGAAAGTATTTTATTTTTTTACAGACTTTCTACTGTAATTCCGCCGCTAAATTTGACTGATCCTTTATTACATACATAAGTAGTTTAATTGGTATTTTTTTCAAAATATTCTGAGTATGCCCAGTATGGAGACCTTCCTTTTTAGACATCGTTTTTCATTTTACATGGCTGCCGCAGACGACTATTTTTCAATTCCTACTATTAGTTCACACTCTCCCTATATATATCTTGTTCAAATTTTCAATCGTTAATAAAATACTTATTGTTATACTTTGTTCGCACCAGTACTTTTGTAATATAAATTTTGAAGTATATTTCTCTTGCAAATGTTGTCAAAATGTATGTTGAGGATTTCTGTTTTGAGAAAGTGGTGCCAGTTAGAATTAAAAAATAGTCACCCGTGGCAGCCCTGACTTTATTAATCTATGAAATTTTGTTACAGTATTCTGAATATGTTGGAAAGCGTTTCATATTCTATGCTTGACCATGTGATTTATCGTTCTTGTTATGATATTGTAAAATTACCCAAATGCATTTTTATACTAGTCAGGTACTGTTTAACCGTAACGAGAAAGACCCTGAGAAATATCTTCCTCCCCGTGGTCACTATAGAAACGGACTCGTCCACTTCATTTTCAGGTGACCGTAGTATTGCTGGCTTCTTTTGTATATACTAGGCGCGAAAACAAGGGGAGAAAAACGCAGTATGCTTTGTGTTCTTGCCATCGCCAGACGGTTATATTCTTCTCTCCTCATTATTGCGCATTTAATTTTATATTTTCCCACTGATTTAACTTTTAATCATTGCTATCTGAGGCTGTATACCACTGTCAGATTCCCTATCGTTAAAATAACATCCACTTTTAAGAAAGGGAAAACACTGCATTCCCAAGCACGTGAAATAGTCAGTAACGTGAATAGTTTCTTGAAAGCGTAGGCTGCTGCGAAATCTTTGAAAATACCGATTTCCCAAGCTACTAAAAGAGCAGCTGAAGCAACAGGAGTGTCCGAATCTACTGTGAAAAAATTAAACGTGAAGTGAGTAAATTGGAGCAGAGTGATGATAATATTTTGTCTACTCCAGGAAAAGACCGGAAATTCGGAACTGTATTATTGATGATTTCAATAAATTTGCTATAAGACAAATCATCCAGGACTTTTATATTGATAAAATATAAAATATGAAAAAAAGAATTACACCAACACACATAATTCCTTCTGTAATTTTACATCCATAGCATATTTATTCTATAAAACATATACGCAATTTATGATTTTTTTGCATTGTTAAGAAGGCATTCATTTTTTTTTCTGAGTTTCCCCTAAGCAGTTTCAGGCACCCTAATTGCCATTTTGGTTTAAGAAATATCCCCATTTGCCCCTCCCCCAAAAATATGCCCTTCTTGCCCCTAAGTAAAAAAATGACACCTTTACTGTCGTTTGGATCTAGGGAAAACCGTGCTTTATTCGGTAGAAAATTAAATCCTATAATACAAAATAACTAGTCGGATGTGCAATTCCATAACTTTTTTCTATCTCATACATGTTAATACAGCACGGCTGTTCTTAACTGCTCTGCTCAACAAGCGCAAAACGTTTTGACACATTTACAAATTCGTTTTTTAACGGAAAGATATAAAATTGGAAAGCTTGGCCATGGAAGCGATTTGGAATTGAACTGTTTTCCATTTTTTGATCAATAAATTACCTATTGAGTTATAAGCGATTTCGATCACGTGACAAACACGTTTTTCGACTTTTCGTGAGTGTTATTCTACTTTCGCGCGGAAATTCGGTTTAAAACGTCCATTTTGACACTATTTTCTGAAAGATCTATTGCGTTTGAAAAAAAATAGCTCGATTACATGGTTTCTGAACAACAACAACTGCTATGCATTTTTTCATGCATTTTCCAACAAAAATGAATTAAAACTTATGTCATAAAGTTTCTCTTTTGGATTTGAGAACACCCTTAATAATAAATTGGCGTAGCCTAATCAGAACAAACTTACGTCAACAGAATATGAAATTTGAGGAAATTATGTGCATTAAGTTCTTAAGATATGAGTATCATTAAAATTTTGTCAGAAATTCGAAAACACTGTTTGATTCCATAGCTTCTTAAAAAGAAAATTTGGCAGTCTTATGCGTTTACGAATAAACACTAATTCAGGAATGTGTCAGAAAGTAGCTAGATTGTTAATATAAATAAAATACAAATTTAACAGACATGTAATTGAACTACTCGCTTAAAGCACTGAAAAGATCAGAATCAAAAAGACTGTTGTGCGTAGCACCATCTTCGGCTAATAATTCCTGGCATGCGACTAATACAAAAGCTTTTAATAATTTTCGGAACTTTATTTGATTGCATAATAACATTCCTGAGATAAAAATGCATTTCGGTGTTAGTGGGCAAACTTAAAAATATAATACATGTAAAAAAAGTATTAGACTTATTAGAGAAAAAGTTTTTCTCCTATACTCTGTAACTCTGAGAACCCAGGTACGATCCCCTAGTATTATTAAATTCAATATATTCGCGTTGTCAAAAAGAGAAAATAGAAAAAAAAGGAGAGCATCAAACGAATGCTAATCGCGCCAAGACTGTAACCTCCTCCGATTCCAACACACCTCTCCCAGTTGGTATCTTCTGAAGAAGCAACCCCTCTCAGGGTTTTTCTCCTTACGGTAGATCAGTATGCAATTCAGTTATATCTACATCAACATGAAATATAACTTTAATTGTTTGTATTACAAAATAGTTTGATTTAACAAAATAAATGCGCTTTAGTTTTTCAATATTTTACTGCGTCATATGAGTGAAACGAAATATTTTTCAATTTATGACATCATACGTAGACACGATAGTGCGAGATTCAGCAAAATGAAAGAACGCTCTAGCAAAGTATGTAAAACTTTTTTTTTTTTTGTAAAACAAAAACATTTTGACGTAGCAATACGATACAGTATTATCTATGAATGAAGGTGCTTGCTTAGCCCTGTGCCCTCAAAATTCACAGCTATGCAAAAACTTTATCTGATAAAGATTTCTATTAACCGATATTTTTTGAAAATTTTGAAGAGCAATGTAAAAATATCGAATAAACACAAATCTTTAAGGATGTTAGTACGTGATGTTTGTTTTCTTTCTCTAAGTAAATCTATGCTATTGATAAAATTTTTGATGACATTTTTGATAAAGATACTTGCATAAGAAATTGTGTAATAGTAGGTATGCGCATTTTACATTGAGAAATGCAACTATATTTGCACTTTATTTTGAAAACATACGTTTTGATAAAACAGATTTCTTTGGATTGGCAAAATACATATAATTGAAATGCACAATTGTACAGATATTGGATTGGCAAAATACATGTAATTGAAATGCACAATTGTACAGATATTGGATTGGCAAAATACATGTAATTGAAATGCACAATTTTACAAATACTGGATAGGCAAAATAAATATAATTGAAATGCATAATTTTACAAATGCTGGATTGGCAAAATACGTATAATTGAAATGCAGAATTTTACAAATATATATCTTCATTCCAGAAGGACGCTTTTAACGAAAGAAGAATTTTACTTTACTTGTAAACAGTGATGTAAAATACCAGGGTATTTATTTCTAAGGGTAAATACCCAAGGTATTTACCCGGGTATATACCCATTTTGGGTGTTTCTGGGTATTTATTCTTCCATCAAATATAGCTGTGAATAACCCTCATATTGCTAATAGTTATAATGGATTAGTATTACAAAAAGAAAAATTTAGAACTTTAGACTTCTTATAACTCTTAAACTATAAAGAAACTTCACATTTTACATTTAAATATTGAATTTAAATGTATTGAAATACTCCATAAATTTCAATTCTTTGAAATATTCAATATGAACATCTATTTTTGACATCATATTTGGCTTTGTCCTTAAATTTTACCTTGAGATACAAAATGGGAAGTCATTCGATCAAGTATTTTAAGAAGTATAAAGAATTCAAATTCGGAAATCCTAATGTTAACCCTTAAATGCCTGAGTTTTCAAAAATCATTTAAAACATGCTTGTCGGCTTTCTTTTTAAAAATAAATCATGGGAAAAATACTTAAAAAAAATCATATTTTGCTTTAAGTATGGTTTACGGCTAAAAAACTTGTTGTTACTAATCAGCAATACTGGTGTTTAATTGAAAAAATAATTTTTCTTGATAAAATTCTATAATATTAAACACACAAGAATTTTATGAACTATGGTAAGTGTTAGGTAAAAAAAAAAAAAAAATAAATAGAAAATAAGAGGAAAAGAGAAAATGAATTTAAATTTCATTAAAATTGGGAGTAATAAATATATTATGTGATTTTAATTATGAATTGGAAAAGAGAGAAAGTTTACTGTTAATAATGGCCGAGTGATCGTTAGTGGTTAATGATAAACATTGCATGTGAGAGATGTAAATAAATATAACTTGGTAACTTCATGGTAAAATATAAATAATAAACTTTAGACTCACCTGAACTAAGAAAATATTTCTTGCCTGAAAATTGCATATGTTGAATATATTTAAATTGTGCCAAATGTCAAATATTTACTTTAGAACGTTTATAATTAATTATTCTTTAATATATAATTGTGATAAATTAATTTAGCACTCAATAATAAAAACATCAAACGCATAAATGATACATATACACTTAATAAAACAAAATATTTTTATTTAAATGATGTAGTTAAATGGGGAAAGGGGAGGGAGAAATAATTTAGTGCACTAATTATACAAATTTCATCAATATTAATTCTTACATGAGTTTCATAGATTTAAATTTCATTTTTAACAAATTGACATTTCTTTTAAAGAAGATTGAAATAATATTGTTGAGAGCTTGAACATTAATATGTTTATATTGAGAATCTTAATTTAATCGATAAAACATCGGTACATGCAAAAAATGTGGTTCATAGTCTTTATCAAAGTTAATTTATAGGAAAAGTTCATACTGGAGAGTTAATGATTATGAATCTGAGCAATTGTTCAAATCCTGAGATTTGTAATATGCTCCAAAGCAAAAATAAAACAGGCATCTTACCACCGCGATGTCATCACCGTAGGGAAAGCAATATATGCATTTTCATCGTACTTACTCATGTTGATTTTCGCTGTATATCGAAAATAGATATTGTGAGAATCGAGAACATCTGTATATTGCACTTTTCTTGAGACATTCATTTTTTCCTTTTTATCATCACCCATATTTTCAAATGGATAATTTGATTAGAACGGATTTCTTGATCACAAAGGAGATCGGTAGCACCCATTATATATCAGTATTCAAAGGCCTTGAATCTCCAGCATTCCTACGAAACCACTTCGGAACCACAATTTTGACACAGATAAAATATGTAATTCACTATGAATAAGGTATGATTTGATGGCATGTTATATAAATATAAGAAAAGGATTTGCCCGAGGGATCCATTCGATCCAACGGTTAAGATAAATCCTTTCACGGAGCATCAACGCGCACTTGTTCGCACGTTGAGGTCCGTGGCCCGAGAGAGCGAGATGACGCTATCAACGAACCCGCCGTTAGCAACGGACATCGTTGATTGGCTGATTTAAAATCGACGATGCCACACAGAGTAATAAGTGTTTGAATAAACTAACGTTAAATGATGAATTTTAGATTTGAAAATTATTATAAAAATATTCTATTACGGTAGAAAGTATTAATTTTAAGATTTATTATTTTATTATTGATAATTTTTTGACGATCTTTTATGGCGATTAAATTAAAATAGTTTTAAAGTGAAATTTAACTGAAAAACGAACTTAACGAAAATTAATGAATATTTAAAGGTAGAATTTAAATTTTGAAAGTAGAGAAGTTTTTTGATTTAATTTAAATATTTTAAAATAGTTTTTTAAATTAATTTTAATTGGAAAGGATGTTATTATATAACATTTACCTTACCCCTAAGGAAAAAAAAAGCATTAAAAAAAAGTTATTGCCTGTGGCATCGATCAATTGGAACTTTCCAAAACTTAAAAACAAAGCCAAAATCAAAAGGAATTATCTGCCCCAGTTTCTTGGACAATTGACACATATCAACATAAACACAACATAAAAATGTATAAAATATATATAAAAATAAATACGCTTGCGCCTACACATAAAATATGTTATATAAAAATATAAGTATATAAATTTTTCTAAAATCTTTGGCATACTCAAATACTGACATAACAAATACAAATAAACATCAATTCGTAATACAAACACATAGAACCAAAGATGAAAACATAAAGAACCAAAACAACAAATTTTTACAGGAAATAGATGTTCAGGTAAGTTAAAAATTTCACCATGAAGAAACCCAAGACATTCTCCAAGACTTCAATATATTGCACCAAAGTAAGGATAAGGTAAGTGACCTATGTATATATGGCTCTCACAACTGAATAAATAATTTTAAAAGGTTAGAATAAAATAGCATATTTACGTTACTATTTATCTGGAACTTTTCAAATATATAGCAAATCTGTATATATACAGAAAAAAATTCTAACAATTGAATATATTCAAGAAATTTTGGCTTAGAAAATCTGATTTAAAAAAAAAATTATACATGTCCAATATTACGTGAAATTTTTAAAAGAATAATAATTAAATTTCATAGTATAATTAAATTTTACTAATAATTTTTCAATTTATTTCATAAAATTTTTCTTAAAAAAAAATATTGGCATTGAAATGTTAAATGTAATTGAAGTAAAGTAAAATAGTAGCAAAAAATAGATTGCAATATACAATCTCTTCATTGTGTACACAGGTCAAAAACGTAAGGCAGTTGCCCCATAGTATGACCTTCGACAACAATGGAATGACTGATCTAAGTTTCCAAGGGTTATACCAAAAAAAAAAAATATTTACAAACTCAAACAAACTATTCCGCTCAATTTGACAGGTATACTGCCCATGATGTCCAAAATAGACATAACTGCACCGTGAGGGACTTATTGGAAGGTTAAATTACCCAAGTTTACCCTCTGTGTGTGCTCATCATAACTGAATTGGACCAGGTCAGCCTGAGGGAAAAAACAAACATTCTACACAACACATAAGCAAAGTCCTAACATTCGCCTAGATCAGTCTAATATACATTTTTGTATACATTTCATTTTATTATATTTTTCAATTTTTTCATTTCATTTCATTTTTTTATTTTTCATTTTTATATTTCATTTCATTTCATTTTTTATTTATCATTTTTATATTTTATTTTATATTTTTATTTATCATTTCATTATTTTCATTTCAATATTTTTTCATATTTTTCATTTTCTTATTTTTCATTTTTATATATATATCTATCTCAATTTTATAAGCTATAGGGTACCCTTTAAATTTAACTAACTTTATCATTAAAAATGAATTCCTCAGCATAATAACAACACTATATACTCTCAAAGTAAAAAAAATTGCTATTGTAAGTGAATAATAAATAAATAAATTTGAACTTTAGCTATAGCATCAAATAAATATTATAAAATTAAATGGATTTTAACCGAAATTTCCTAAACCGCAGAACAAGACTGGAAGGCGGAGGAATGCCATATTCCTTTGTGTCACGACCCTTAACTAAATGCCAGCGAGAATTACGAGATTCTACTGCTCTGGATTGTAACGCAACGAAACAATCATGGCAAGAAAAAAATCGATAAAATAGGAATTAAAATTTAAGTTATTGCGTCCAGAAATTGCGACTGGACTCTCTAAACTGTCTGAGACCCAGAAATCTGGTGGCGCTCAAAAGTACAAGGACAGGGTTAACTTGACTTCATAACAGTAAAAAGAGCCTCGAATTTCCAAATGAAAAGTAGTCTGTTGTCACAATACACTGGATTTTTCGGTTTAATATGCACTGGCTAATCCACAAAACCGTTGTGTACAACCAGAACTACCAAAAAAGTATTAACTAAAAACCGGTGGTTAAAACTGAATATGCTATAGCTTGAAAAAAAAAAAAAAAAATGAATTTTTAGGGGTAATATTAAAATGACATGAGAGAATTGCAGATATTGTAAGTGAATGTTGTTTGATAAATATTAATAAAATCTAGAAAATAGTAAATTTTTCATATATTTATATCTATATCTTTTGTAAATTATTTCATTTGTAAACAAATTTAAGGTTGTATGACAAGAGATATTTAAGTATATTCAGAAATTTAAATGATTAAAATGGACAAATAAGTTAAAAATTCCTAATTGTCAAATGACCATAATTTATAAATTTGATGTAAAAAGAAAATTAATAGTTGAGTATATATATATATATATAAAATATGGCAATGTGATATTGATATACAAAATAAAAATATATTAAAAAATTAAGTTGATGTAGTTTGTGGCTATGGTAAATTTTAAAGGACAAAATTGTGATATATCAAGAATGGTGAATCGTAAGAACAAATAGATCCCAGTGTGCTATTACGTACTAGCACACTGCCTGTTTTGGCCCTCAAAACATAGACTACTCATTTATAAATTCAATCCTAACCGACCATAATATATCAATAAAATGCAAAATGAAAGTAAAATGCAATTTTAACTTTTTATATATATTAAGTAATTTTTTAAACAATGTAAAAAATTCATAACATGTACTAAACTTTTGCAATAAAACAAAAATAAATAAATTTTCTGGTATGTAAGTAATTTTCCTGAAATGGAAAACCATGCAGAAAATAAAATATAAATTATTGCACTAGGATAGAAAGATCAGATTTAAATAATTTCCATATAATTGAAAAATTTATTTTCAGAATAAAATTGAATATTATTTGTATAAAAAATGTTTATTTAAAATTTTATTTTATCCTGATACAGAGCCATAATACTCCTAAACCTATGTAAATGACAATCAAACCTGAAAATTTTATGTTTAAAATTCTTATATTGCACACTCTTTTTAGTAAAAAAAATGACACCAAATGAATTGTGATTCATCCAAATCAATGCAATTGTTAAAATGTCTGGATCAGGGACAAAATAACAAAATGGAGGTAAAGATTGATGAGGTCTCTACAACCATACACCGATTTAAAAAATCACAGAAAAAAATTTAATTTTTAGGAATATTGACCTTGTAATCAATTAATAACATCGTAAACATAGGTGCCAACATCTCTTAATTATTCCGGAGTTTGATCCAAAATTTGCATGTTGAAACCGGAAAAAATACATAATAAAATGTAATTTCTTTCTATGAGGTGCATTTTCAATTTCACTTTGAAATTTTTGATTAAAAAAAATTTCCGGCCGAAAACGTGTTCATATTGGATCAGACTCCGGAATAATTAAGAGATGTTGGCATCTATGCGTAAATCATTATTTCAAAATCATCCTTATATATTTAAAAATATTTAGTAACAGAAAAAAAATTATTTGCAAAATAAACCTTTTATAGTCTGATATTTATTTTAAAAAATGTAACTTCAGACATGTTTTAACTCAATATGTATGTAATAATTTCAAAATAAAAATATATATATTAAACAATAACAAATGTATATATAGCAACAATTAAGTATTTTTCCTGAAGAAGTCCCGGAGAATGCATGAAAAATTTATATATTCAAATCATATATCCGAAATTATCTATTGAATTTTAAGAAATAAACAATACTGAAAGAAATAACCCAGAAAGAGTCCCATTAAAAAAATAGAAGTTCGAAAGTTTGGCAAAGGCACCATAAATGTTAAGTAAAAAAAAAATAAATAAATAAAAGAGGGGAAAAGAGAAAGTGAATTTAAATTAATTAAAATTGGGAGTTATACATTATGTATGTGATTTTTAATATGAATTAGAGAGAGAGAAAGTTTTACTATTTAAATATGGCCAGTGATCGTAAGTGGTTACTAATCATTGCATGTGAAGGAAGTAAATAAATATAAATTGGTAACTTCATGGTAAAATATAAAAAATAAACTTTAGACTCACCTGAACTAAGAAAATATTTCTTGCCTGAAAATTGCATATGTTGAATATATTTAAATTTTGCCAAATGTCAAATATTTATTTTAGAACGTTTATAATTAATTATTCTTTAATATATAATTGTGATAAATTAATTTGGCACTCAATAATAAAAACATCAAACGCATAAATGATACATATACACTTAATAAAACAAAATATTTTTATTTAAATGATGTAGTTAAATGGGGAAAGGGGAGGGAGAAATAATTTAGTGCACTAATTATACAAATTTCATCAATATTAATTCTTACATGAGTTTCATAGATTTAAATTTCATTTTTAACAAATTGACATTTCTTTTATAGAAGATTGAAATAATATTGTTGGGAGCTTGAACATTAATATGTTTATATTGAGAATCTTAATTTAATCGATAAAACATCGGTACATGCAAAAAATGTGGTTCATAGTCTTTATCAAAGTTAATTTATAGGAAAAGTTCATACTGGAGAGTTAATGATTATGAATCTGAGCAATTGTTCAAATCCTGAGATTTGTAATATGCTCCAAAGCAAAAATAAAACAGGCATCTTACCACCGCGATGTCATCACCGTAGGGAAAGCAATATATGCATTTTCATCGTACTTACTCATGTTGATTTTCGCTGTATATCGAAAATAGATATTGTGAGAATCGAGAACATCTGTATATTGCACTTTTCTTGGGACATTCATTTTTTCCTTTTTATCATCACCCATATTTTCAAATGGATAATTTGATTAGAACGGATTTCTTGATCACAAAGGAGATCGGTAGCACCCATTATATATCAGTATTCAAAGGCCTTGAATCTCCAGCATTCCTACGAAACCACTTCGGAACCACAATTTTGACACAGATAAAATATGTAATTCACTATGAATAAGGTATGATTTGATGGCATGTTATATAAATATAAGAAAAGGATTTGCCCGAGGGATCCATTCGATCCAACGGTTAAGATAAATCCTTTCACGGAGCATCAACGCGCACTTGTTCGCACGTTGAGGTCCGTGGCCCGAGAGAGCGAGATGACGCTATCAACGAACCCGCCGTTAGCAACGGACATCGTTGATTGGCTGATTTAAAATCGACGATGCCACACAGAGTAATAAGTGTTTGAATAAACTAACGTTAAATGATGAATTTTAGATTTGAAAATTATTATAAAAATATTCTATTACGGTAGAAAGTATTAATTTTAAGATTTATTATTTTATTATTGATAATTTTTTGACGATCTTTTATGGCGATTAAATTAAAATAGTTTTAAAGTGAAATTTAACTGAAAAACGAACTTAACGAAAATTAATGAATATTTAAAGGTAGAATTTAAATTTTGAAAGTAGAGAAGTTTTTTGATTTAATTTAAATATTTTAAAATAGTTTTTTAAATTAATTTTAATTGGAAAGGATGTTATTATATAACATTTACCTTACCCCTAAGGAAAAAAAAAGCATTAAAAAAAAGTTATTGCCTGTGGCATCGATCAATTGGAACTTTCCAAAACTTAAAAACAAAGCCAAAATCAAAAGGAATTATCTGCCCCAGTTTCTTGGACAATTGACACATATCAACATAAACACAACATAAAAATGTATAAAATATATATAAAAATAAATACGCTTGCGCCTACACATAAAATATGTTATATAAAAATATAAGTATATAAATTTTTCTAAAATCTTTGGCATACTCAAATACTGACATAACAAATACAAATAAACATCAATTCGTAATACAAACACATAGAACCAAAGATGAAAACATAAAGAACCAAAACAACAAATTTTTACAGGAAATAGATGTTCAGGTAAGTTAAAAATTTCACCATGAAGAAACCCAAGACATTCTCCAAGACTTCAATATATTGCACCAAAGTAAGGATAAGGTAAGTGACCTATGTAAATATGGCTCTCACAACTGAATAAATAATTTTAAAAGGTTAGAATAAAATAGCATATTTACGTTGCTATTTATCTGGAACTTTTCAAAGATATAGCAAATCTGTATATATACAGAAAAAAATTCTAACAATTGAATATATTCAAGAAATTTTGGCTTAGAAAATCTGATTTAAAAAAAAATTATACATGTCCAATATTACGTGAAATTTTTAAAAGAATAATAATTAAATTTCATAGTATAATTAAATTTTACTAATAATTTTTCAATTTATTTCATAAAATTTTTCTTAAAAAAAAATATTGGCATTGAAATGTTAAATGTAATTGAAGTAAAGTAAAATAGCAGCAAAAAATAGATTGCAATATACAATCTCTTCATTGTGTACACAGGTCAAAAACGTAAGGCAGTTGCCCCATAGTATGACCTTCGACAACAATGGAATGACTGATCTAAGTTTCCAAGGGTTATACCAAAAAAAAAAAATATTTACAAACTCAAACAAACTATTCCGCTCAATTTGACAAGTATACTGCCCATGATGTCCAAAATAGACATAACTGCACCGTGAGGGACTTATTGGAAGGTTAAATTACCCAAGTTTACCTTCTGTGTGTGCTCATCATAACTGAATTGGACCAGGTCAGCCTGAGGGAAAAAACAAACATTCTACACAACACATAAGTAAAGTCCTAACATTCGCCTAGATCAGTCTAATATACATTTTTGTATACATTTCATTTTATTATATTTTTCAATTTTTTCATTTCATTTCATTTTTTTATTTTTCATTTTTATATTTCATTTCATTTCATTTTTTATTTTTCATTTTTATATTTTATTTTATATTTTTATTTATCATTTCATTATTTTCATTTCAATATTTTTTCATATTTTTCATTTTCTTATTTTTCATTTTTATATATTTCTATCTCAATTTTATAAGCTATAGGGTACCCTTTAAATTTAACTAACTTTATCATTAAAAATGAATTCCTCAGCAAAATAACAACACTATATACTCTCAAAGTCAAAAAAATTGCTATTGTAAGTGAATAATAAATAAATAAATTTGAACTTTAGCTATAGCATCAAATAAATATTATAAAATTAAATGGATTTTAACAGAAATTTCCTAAACCGCAGAACAAGACTGGAAGGCGGAGGAATGCCATATTCCTTTGTGTCACGACCCTTAACTAAATGCCAGCGAGAATTACGAGATTCTACTGCTCTGGATTGTAACGCAACGAAACAATCATGGCAAGAAAAAAATCGATAAAATAGGAATTAAAATTTAAGTTATTGCGTCCAGAAATTGCGACTGGACTCTCTAAACTGTCTGAGACCCAGAAATCTGGTGGCGCTCAAAAGTACAAGGACAGGGTTAACTTGACTTCATAACAGTAAAAAGAGCCTCGAATTTCCAAATGAAAAGTAGTCTGTTGTCACAATACACTGGATTTTTCGGTTTAATATGCACTGGCTAATCCACAAAACCGTTGTGTACAACCAGAACTACCAACAAAGTATTAACTAAAAACCGGTGATTAAAACTGAATATGCTATAGCTTGAAAAAAAAAAAAAATGAATTTTTAGGGGTAATATTAAAATGACATGAGAGAATTGCAGATATTGTAAGTGAATGTTGTTTGATAAATATTAATAAAATCTAGAAAATAGTAAATTTTTCATATATTTATATCTATATCTTTTGTAAATTATTTCATTTGTAAACAAATTTAAGGTTGTATGACAAGAGATATTTAAGTATATTCAGAAATTTAAATGATTAAAATGGACAAATAAGTTAAAAATTCCTAATTGTCAAATGACCATAATTTATAAATTTGATGTAAAAAGAAAATTAATAGTTGAGTATATATATATATATATAAAATATGGCAATGTGATATTGATATACAAAATAAAAATATATTAAAAAATTAAGTTGATGTAGTTTGTGGCTATGGTAAATTTTAAAGGACAAAATTGTGATATATCAAGAATGGTGAATCGTAAGAACAAATAGATCCCAGTGTGCTATTACGTACTAGCACACTGCCTGTTTTGGCCCGCAAAACATAGACTACTCATTTATAAATTCAATCCTAACCGACCATAATATATCAATAAAATGCAAAATGAAAGTAAAATGCAATTTTAACTTTTTATATATATTAAGTAATTTTTTAAACAATGTAAAAAATTCATAACATGTACTAAACTTTTGCAATAAAACAAAAATAAATAAATTTTCTGGTATGTAAGTAATTTTCCTGAAATGGAAAACCATGCAGAAAATAAAATATAAATTATTGCACTAGGATAGAAAGATCAGATTTAAATAATTTCCATATAATTGAAAAATTTATTTTCAGAATAAAATTGAATATTATTTGTATAAAAAATGTTTATTTAAAATTTTATTTTATCCTGATACAGAGCCATAATACTCCTAAACCTATGTAAATGACAATCAAACCTGAAAATTTTATGTTTAAAATTCTTATATTGCACACTCTTTTTAGTAAAAAAAATGACACCAAATGAATTGTGATTCATCCAAATCAATGCAATTGTTAAAATGTCTGGATCAGGGACAAAATAACAAAATGGAGGTAAAGATTGATGAGGTCTCTACAACCATACACCGATTTAAAAAATCACAGAAAAAAATTTAATTTTTAGGAATATTGACCTTGTAATCAATTAATAACATCGTAAACATAGGTGCCAACATCTCTTAATTATTCCGGAGTTTGATCCAAAATTTGCATGTTGAAACCGGAAAAAATACATAATAAAATGTAATTTCTTTCTATGAGGTGCATTTTCAATTTCACTTTGAAATTTTTGATTAAAAAAAATTTCCGGCCGAAAACGTGTTCATATTGGATCAGACTCCGGAATAATTAAGAGATGTTGGCATCTATGCGTAAATCATTATTTCAAAATCATCCTTATATATTTAAAAATATTTAGTAACAGAAAAAAAATTATTTGCAAAATAAACCTTTTATAGTCTGATATTTATTTTAAAAAATGTAACTTCAGACATGTTTTAACTCAATATGTATGTAATAATTTCAAAATAAAAATATATATATTAAACAATAACAAATGTATATATAGCAACAATTAAGTATTTTTCCTGAAGAAGTCCCGGAGAATGCATGAAAAATTTATATATTCAAATCATATATCCGAAATTATCTATTGAATTTTAAGAAATAAACAATACTGAAAGAAATAACCCAGAAAGAGTCCCATTAAAAAAATAGAAGTTCGAAAGTTTGGCAAAGGCACCATAAATGTTAAGTAAAAAAAAAAATAATAAATAAAAGAGGGGAAAAGAGAAAGTGAATTTAAATTAATTAAAATTGGGAGTTATACATTATGTATGTGATTTTTAATATGAATTAGAGAGAGAGAAAGTTTTACTATTTAAATATGGCCAGTGATCGTAAGTGGTTACTAATCATTGCATGTGAAGGAAGTAAATAAATATAAATTGGTAACTTCATGGTAAAATATAAAAAATAAACTTTAGACTCACCTGAACTAAGAAAATATTTCTTGCCTGAAAATTGCATATGTTGAATATATTTAAATTTTGCCAAATGTCAAATATTTATTTTAGAACGTTTATAATTAATTATTCTTTAATATATAATTGTGATAAATTAATTTGGCACTCAATAATAAAAACATCAAACGCATAAATGATACATATACACTTAATAAAACAAAATATTTTTATTTAAATGATGTAGTTAAATGGGGAAAGGGGAGGGAGAAATAATTTAGTGCACTAATTATACAAATTTCATCAATATTAATTCTTACATGAGTTTCATAGATTTAAATTTCATTTTTAACAAATTGACATTTCTTTTATAGAAGATTGAAATAATATTGTTGGGAGCTTGAACATTAATATGTTTATATTGAGAATCTTAATTTAATCGATAAAACATCGGTACATGCAAAAAATGTGGTTCATAGTCTTTATCAAAGTTAATTTATAGGAAAAGTTCATACTGGAGAGTTAATGATTATGAATCTGAGCAATTGTTCAAATCCTGAGATTTGTAATATGCTCCAAAGCAAAAATAAAACAGGCATCTTACCACCGCGATGTCATCACCGTAGGGAAAGCAATATATGCATTTTCATCGTACTTACTCATGTTGATTTTCGCTGTATATCGAAAATAGATATTGTGAGAATCGAGAACATCTGTATATTGCACTTTTCTTGGGACATTCATTTTTTCCTTTTTATCATCACCCATATTTTCAAATGGATAATTTGATTAGAACGGATTTCTTGATCACAAAGGAGATCGGTAGCACCCATTATATATCAGTATTCAAAGGCCTTGAATCTCCAGCATTCCTACGAAACCACTTCGGAACCACAATTTTGACACAGATAAAATATGTAATTCACTATGAATAAGGTATGATTTGATGGCATGTTATATAAATATAAGAAAAGGATTTGCCCGAGGGATCCATTCGATCCAACGGTTAAGATAAATCCTTTCACGGAGCATCAACGCGCACTTGTTCGCACGTTGAGGTCCGTGGCCCGAGAGAGCGAGATGACGCTATCAACGAACCCGCCGTTAGCAACGGACATCGTTGATTGGCTGATTTAAAATCGACGATGCCACACAGAGTAATAAGTGTTTGAATAAACTAACGTTAAATGATGAATTTTAGATTTGAAAATTATTATAAAAATATTCTATTACGGTAGAAAGTATTAATTTTAAGATTTATTATTTTATTATTGATAATTTTTTGACGATCTTTTATGGCGATTAAATTAAAATAGTTTTAAAGTGAAATTTAACTGAAAAACGAACTTAACGAAAATTAATGAATATTTAAAGGTAGAATTTAAATTTTGAAAGTAGAGAAGTTTTTTGATTTAATTTAAATATTTTAAAATAGTTTTTTAAATTAATTTTAATTGGAAAGGATGTTATTATATAACATTTACCTTACCCCTAAGGAAAAAAAAAGCATTAAAAAAAAGTTATTGCCTGTGGCATCGATCAATTGGAACTTTCCAAAACTTAAAAACAAAGCCAAAATCAAAAGGAATTATCTGCCCCAGTTTCTTGGACAATTGACACATATCAACATAAACACAACATAAAAATGTATAAAATATATATAAAAATAAATACGCTTGCGCCTACACATAAAATATGTTATATAAAAATATAAGTATATAAATTTTTCTAAAATCTTTGGCATACTCAAATACTGACATAACAAATACAAATAAACATCAATTCGTAATACAAACACATAGAACCAAAGATGAAAACATAAAGAACCAAAACAACAAATTTTTACAGGAAATAGATGTTCAGGTAAGTTAAAAATTTCACCATGAAGAAACCCAAGACATTCTCCAAGACTTCAATATATTGCACCAAAGTAAGGATAAGGTAAGTGACCTATGTAAATATGGCTCTCACAACTGAATAAATAATTTTAAAAGGTTAGAATAAAATAGCATATTTACGTTGCTATTTATCTGGAACTTTTCAAAGATATAGCAAATCTGTATATATACAGAAAAAAATTCTAACAATTGAATATATTCAAGAAATTTTGGCTTAGAAAATCTGATTTAAAAAAAAATTATACATGTCCAATATTACGTGAAATTTTTAAAAGAATAATAATTAAATTTCATAGTATAATTAAATTTTACTAATAATTTTTCAATTTATTTCATAAAATTTTTCTTAAAAAAAAATATTGGCATTGAAATGTTAAATGTAATTGAAGTAAAGTAAAATAGCAGCAAAAAATAGATTGCAATATACAATCTCTTCATTGTGTACACAGGTCAAAAACGTAAGGCAGTTGCCCCATAGTATGACCTTCGACAACAATGGAATGACTGATCTAAGTTTCCAAGGGTTATACCAAAAAAAAAAAAATATTTACAAACTCAAACAAACTATTCCGCTCAATTTGACAAGTATACTGCCCATGATGTCCAAAATAGACATAACTGCACCGTGAGGGACTTATTGGAAGGTTAAATTACCCAAGTTTACCTTCTGTGTGTGCTCATCATAACTGAATTGGACCAGGTCAGCCTGAGGGAAAAAACAAACATTCTACACAACACATAAGTAAAGTCCTAACATTCGCCTAGATCAGTCTAATATACATTTTTGTATACATTTCATTTTATTATATTTTTCAATTTTTTCATTTCATTTCATTTTTTTATTTTTCATTTTTATATTTCATTTCATTTCATTTTTTATTTTTCATTTTTATATTTTATTTTATATTTTTATTTATCATTTCATTATTTTCATTTCAATATTTTTTCATATTTTTCATTTTCTTATTTTTCATTTTTATATATTTCTATCTCAATTTTATAAGCTATAGGGTACCCTTTAAATTTAACTAACTTTATCATTAAAAATGAATTCCTCAGCAAAATAACAACACTATATACTCTCAAAGTCAAAAAAATTGCTATTGTAAGTGAATAATAAATAAATAAATTTGAACTTTAGCTATAGCATCAAATAAATATTATAAAATTAAATGGATTTTAACAGAAATTTCCTAAACCGCAGAACAAGACTGGAAGGCGGAGGAATGCCATATTCCTTTGTGTCACGACCCTTAACTAAATGCCAGCGAGAATTACGAGATTCTACTGCTCTGGATTGTAACGCAACGAAACAATCATGGCAAGAAAAAAATCGATAAAATAGGAATTAAAATTTAAGTTATTGCGTCCAGAAATTGCGACTGGACTCTCTAAACTGTCTGAGACCCAGAAATCTGGTGGCGCTCAAAAGTACAAGGACAGGGTTAACTTGACTTCATAACAGTAAAAAGAGCCTCGAATTTCCAAATGAAAAGTAGTCTGTTGTCACAATACACTGGATTTTTCGGTTTAATATGCACTGGCTAATCCACAAAACCGTTGTGTACAACCAGAACTACCAACAAAGTATTAACTAAAAACCGGTGATTAAAACTGAATATGCTATAGCTTGAAAAAAAAAAATGAATTTTTAGGGGTAATATTAAAATGACATGAGAGAATTGCAGATATTGTAAGTGAATGTTGTTTGATAAATATTAATAAAATCTAGAAAATAGTAAATTTTTCATATATTTATATCTATATCTTTTGTAAATTATTTCATTTGTAAACAAATTTAAGGTTGTATGACAAGAGATATTTAAGTATATTCAGAAATTTAAATGATTAAAATGGACAAATAAGTTAAAAATTCCTAATTGTCAAATGACCATAATTTATAAATTTGATGTAAAAAGAAAATTAATAGTTGAGTATATATATATATATAAAATATGGCAATGTGATATTGATATACAAAATAAAAATATATTAATAAATTAAGTTGATGTAGTTTGTGGCTATGGTAAATTTTAAAGGACAAAATTGTGATATATCAAGAATGGTGAATCGTAAGAACAAATAGATCCCAGTGTGCTATTACGTACTAGCACACTGCCTGTTTTGGCCCGCAAAACATAGACTACTCATTTATAAATTCAATCCTAACCGACCATAATATATCAATAAAATGCAAAATGAAAGTAAAATGCAATTTTAACTTTTTATATATATTAAGTAATTTTTTAAACAATGTAAAAAATTCATAACATGTACTAAACTTTTGCAATAAAACAAAAATAAATAAATTTTCTGGTATGTAAGTAATTTTCCTGAAATGGAAAACCATGCAGAAAATAAAATATAAATTATTGCACTAGGATAGAAAGATCAGATTTAAATAATTTCCATATAATTGAAAAATTTATTTTCAGAATAAAATTGAATATTATTTGTATAAAAAATGTTTATTTAAAATTTTATTTTATCCTGATACAGAACCATAATACTCCTAAACCTATGTAAATGACAATCAAACCTGAAAATTTTATGTTTAAAATTCTTATATTGCACACTCTTTTTAGTAAAAAAAATGACACCAAATGAATTGTGATTCATTCAAATCAATGCAATTGTTAAAATGTCTGGATCAGGGACAAAATAACAAAATGGAGGTAAAGATTGATCAGGTCTCTACAACCATACACGAATTTAAAAAATCACAGAAAAAAATTTAATTTTTAGGAATATTGACCTTGTAATCAATTAATAACATCGTAAATCATTATTTCAAAATCATCCTTATATATTTAAAAATATTTAGTAACAGAAAAAAAATTATTTGCAAAATAAACCTTTTATAGTCTGATATTTATTTTTAAAAATGTAACTTCAGACATGTTTTAACTCAATATGTATGTAATAATTTCAAAATAAAAATATATATATTAAACAATAACAAATGTATATATAGCAACAATTAAGTATTTTTCCTGAAGAAGTCCCGGAGAATGCATGAAAAATTTATATATTCAAATCATATATCCGAAATTATCTATTGAATTTTAAGAAATAAACAATACTGAAAGAAATAACCCAGAAAGAGTCCCATTAAAAAAATAGAAGTTCGAAAGTTTGGCAAAGGCACCATAAATGTTAAGTAAAAAAAAAAAAATAAATAAAGGAGGGGAAAAGAGAAAGTGAATTTAAATTAATTAAAATTGGGAGTTATACATTATGTATGTGATTTTTAATATGAATTAGAGAGAGAGAAAGTTTTACTATTTAAATATGGCCAGTGATCGTAAGTGGTTACTAATCATTGCATGTGAAGGAAGTAAATAAATATAAATTGGTAACTTCATGGTAAAATATAAAAAATAAACTTTAGACTCACCTGAACTAAGAAAATATTTCTTGCCTGAAAATTGCATATGTTAAATATATTTAAATTGTGCCAAATGTCAAATATTTACTTTAGAACGTTTATAATTAATTATTCTTTAATATATAATTGTGATAAATTAATTTGGCACTCAATAATAAAAACATCAAACGCATAAATGATACATATACACTTAATAAAACAAAATATTTTTATTTAAATGATGTAGTTAAATGGGGAAAGGGGAGGGAGAAATAATTTAGTGCACTAATTATACAAATTTCATCAATATTAATTCTTACATGAGTTTCATAGATTTAAATTTCATTTTTAACAAATTGACATTTCTTTTATAGAAGATTGAAATAATATTGTTGAGAGCTTGAACATTAATATGTTTATATTGAGAATCTTAATTTAATCGATAAAACATCGGTACATGCAAAAAATGTGGTTCATAGTCTTTATCAAAGTTAATTTATAGGAAAAGTTCATACTGGAGAGTTAATGATTATGAATCTGAGCAATTGTTCAAATCCTGAGATTTGTAATATGCTCCAAAGCAAAAATAAAACAGGCATCTTACCACCGCGATGTCATCACCGTAGGGAAAGCAATATATGCATTTTCATCGTACTTACTCATGTTGATTTTCGCTGTATATCGAAAATAGATATTGTGAGAATCGAGAACATCTGTATATTGCACTTTTCTTGAGACATTCATTTTTTCCTTTTTATCATCACCCATATTTTCAAATGGATAATTTGATTAGAACGGATTTCTTGATCACAAAGGAGATCGGTAGCACCCATTATATATCAGTATTCAAAGGCCTTGAATCTCCAGCATTCCTACGAAACCACTTCGGAACCACAATTTTGACACAGATAAAATATGTAATTCACTATGAATAAGGTATGATTTGATGGCATGTTATATAAATATAAGAAAAGGATTTGCCCGAGGGATCCATTCGATCCAACGGTTAAGATAAATCCTTTCACGGAGCATCAACGCGCACTTGTTCGCACGTTGAGGTCCGTGGCCCGAGAGAGCGAGATGACGCTATCAACGAACCCGCCGTTAGCAACGGACATCGTTGATTGGCTGATTTAAAATCGACGATGCCACACAGAGTAATAAGTGTTTGAATAAACTAACGTTAAATGATGAATTTTAGATTTGAAAATTATTATAAAAATATTCTATTACGGTAGAAAGTATTAATTTTAAGATTTATTATTTTATTATTGATAATTTTTTGACGATCTTTTATGGCGATTAAATTAAAATAGTTTTAAAGTGAAATTTAACTGAAAAACGAACTTAACGAAAATTAATGAATATTTAAAGGTAGAATTTAAATTTTGAAAGTAGAGAAGTTTTTTGATTTAATTTAAATATTTTAAAATAGTTTTTTAAATTAATTTTAATTGGAAAGGATGTTATTATATAACATTTACCTTACCCCTAAGGAAAAAAAAAGCATTAAAAAAAAGTTATTGCCTGTGGCATCGATCAATTGGAACTTTCCAAAACTTAAAAACAAAGCCAAAATCAAAAGGAATTATCTGCCCCAGTTTCTTGGACAATTGACACATATCAACATAAACACAACATAAAAATGTATAAAATATATATAAAAATAAATACGCTTGCGCCTACACATAAAATATGTTATATAAAAATATAAGTATATAAATTTTTCTAAAATCTTTGGCATACTCAAATACTGACATAACAAATACAAATAAACATCAATTCGTAATACAAACACATAGAACCAAAGATGAAAACATAAAGAACCAAAACAACAAATTTTTACAGGAAATAGATGTTCAGGTAAGTTAAAAATTTCACCATGAAGAAACCCAAGACATTCTCCAAGACTTCAATATATTGCACCAAAGTAAGGATAAGGTAAGTGACCTATGTATATATGGCTCTCACAACTGAATAAATAATTTTAAAAGGTTAGAATAAAATAGCATATTTACGTTACTATTTATCTGGAACTTTTCAAATATATAGCAAATCTGTATATATACAGAAAAAAATTCTAACAATTGAATATATTCAAGAAATTTTGGCTTAGAAAATCTGATTTAAAAAAAAAATTATACATGTCCAATATTACGTGAAATTTTTAAAAGAATAATAATTAAATTTCATAGTATAATTAAATTTTACTAATAATTTTTCAATTTATTTCATAAAATTTTTCTTAAAAAAAAATATTGGCATTGAAATGTTAAATGTAATTGAAGTAAAGTAAAATAGCAGCAAAAAATAGATTGCAATATACAATCTCTTCATTGTGTACACAGGTCAAAAACGTAAGGCAGTTGCCCCATAGTATGACCTTCGACAACAATGGAATGACTGATCTAAGTTTCCAAGGGTTATACCAAAAAAAAAAAAATATTTACAAACTCAAACAAACTATTCCGCTCAATTTGACAGGTATACTGCCCATGATGTCCAAAATAGACATAACTGCACCGTGAGGGACTTATTGGAAGGTTAAATTACCCAAGTTTACCCTCTGTGTGTGCTCATCATAACTGAATTGGACCAGGTCAGCCTGAGGAAAAAAACAAACATTCTACACAACACATAAGCAAAGTCCTAACATTCGCCTAGATCAGTCTAATATACATTTTTGTATACATTTCATTTTATTATATTTTTCAATTTTTTCATTTCATTTCATTTTTTTATTTTTCATTTTTATATTTCATTTCATTTCATTTTTTATTTTTCATTTTTATATTTTATTTTATATTTTTATTTATCATTTCATTATTTTCATTTCAATATTTTTTCATATTTTTCATTTTCTTATTTTTCATTTTTATATATTTCTATCTCAATTTTATAAGCTATAGGGTACCCTTTAAATTTAACTAACTTTATCATTAAAAATGAATTCCTCAGCAAAATAACAACACTATATACTCTCAAAGTAAAAAAAATTGCTATTGTAAGTGAATAATAAATAAATAAATTTGAACTTTAGCTATAGCATCAAATAAATATTATAAAATTAAATGGATTTTAACCGAAATTTCCTAAACCTCAGAACAAGACTGGAAGGCGGAGGAATGCCATATTCCTTTGTGTCACGACCCTTAACTAAATGCCAGCGAGAATTACGAGATTCTACTGCTCTGGATTGTAACGCAACGAAACAATCATGGCAAGAAAAAAATCGATAAAATAGGAATTAAAATTTAAGTTATTGCGTCCAGAAATTGCGACTGGACTCTCTAAACTGTCTGAGACCCAGAAATCTGGTGGCGCTCAAAAGTACAAGGACAGGGTTAACTTGACTTCATAACAGTAAAAAGAGCCTCGAATTTCCAAATGAAAAGTAGTCTGTTGTCACAATACACTGGATTTTTCGGTTTAATATGCACTGGCTAATCCACAAAACCGTTGTGTACAACCAGAACTACCAAAAAAGTATTAACTAAAAACCGGTGGTTAAAACTGAATATGCTATAGCTTGAAAAAAAAAAATAAATGAATTTTTAGGGGTAATATTAAAATGACATGAGAGAATTGCAGATATTGTAAGTGAATGTTGTTTGATAAATATTAATAAAATCTAGAAAATAGTAAATTTTTCATATATTTATATCTATATCTTTTGTAAATTATTTCATTTGTAAACAAATTTAAGGTTGTATGACAAGAGATATTTAAGTATATTCAGAAATTTAAATGATTAAAATGGACAAATAAGTTAAAAATTCCTAATTGTCAAATGACCATAATTTATAAATTTGATGTAAAAAGAAAATTAATAGTTGAATATATATATATATATATAAAATATGGCAATGTGATATTGATATACAAAATAAAAATATATTAAAAAATTAAGTTGATGTAGTTTGTGGCTATGGTAAATTTTAAAGGACAAAATTGTGATATATCAAGAATGGTGAATCGTAAGAACAAATAGATCCCAGTGTGCTATTACGTACTAGCACACTGCCTGTTTTGGCCCGCAAAACATAGACTACTCATTTATAAATTCAATCCTAACCGACCATAATATATCAATAAAATGCAAAATGAAAGTAAAATGCAATTTTAACTTTTTATATATATTAAGTAATTTTTTAAACAATGTAAAAAATTCATAACATGTACTAAACTTTTGCAATAAAACAAAAATAAATAAATTTTCTGGTATGTAAGTAATTTTCCTGAAATGGAAAACCATGCAGAAAATAAAATATAAATTATTGCACTAGGATAGAAAGATCAGATTTAAATAATTTCCATATAATTGAAAAATTTATTTTCAGAATAAAATTGAATATTATTTGTATAAAAAATGTTTATTTAAAATTTTATTTTATCCTGATACAGAGCCATAATACTCCTAAACCTATGTAAATGACAATCAAACCTGAAAATTTTATGTTTAAAATTCTTATATTGCACACTCTTTTTAGTAAAAAAAATGACACCAAATGAATTGTGATTCATCCAAATCAATGCAATTGTTAAAATGTCTGGATCAGGGACAAAATAACAAAATGGAGGTAAAGATTGATGAGGTCTCTACAACCATACACCGATTTAAAAAATCACAGAAAAAAATTTAATTTTTAGGAATATTGACCTTGTAATCAATTAATAACATCGTAAACATAGGTGCCAACATCTCTTAATTATTCCGGAGTTTGATCCAAAATTTGCATGTTGAAACCGGAAAAAATACATGATAAAATGTAATTTCTTTCTATGAGGTGCATTTTCAATTTCACTTTGAAATTTTTGATTAAAAAAAATTTCCGGCCGAAAACGTGTTCATATTGGATCAGACTCCGGAATAATTAAGAGATGTTGGCATCTATGCGTAAATCATTATTTCAAAATCATCCTTATATATTTAAAAATATTTAGTAACAGAAAAAAAATTATTTGCAAAATAAACCTTTTATAGTCTGATATTTATTTTAAAAAATGTAACTTCAGACATGTTTTAACTCAATATGTATGTAATAATTTCAAAATAAAAATATATATATTAAACAATAACAAATGTATATATAGCAACAATTAAGTATTTTTCCTGAAGAAGTCCCGGAGAATGCATGAAAAATTTATATATTCAAATCATATATCCGAAATTATCTATTGAATTTTAAGAAATAAACAATACTGAAAGAAATAACCCAGAAAGAGTCCCATTAAAAAAATAGAAGTTCGAAAGTTTGGCAAAGGCACCATAAATGTTAAGTAAAAAAAAAAAAAATAAATAAAAGAGGGGAAAAGAGAAAGTGAATTTAAATTAATTAAAATTGGGAGTTATACATTATGTATGTGATTTTTAATATGAATTAGAGAGAGAGAAAGTTTTACTATTTAAATATGGCCAGTGATCGTAAGTGGTTACTAATCATTGCATGTGAAGGAAGTAAATAAATATAAATTGGTAACTTCATGGTAAAATATAAAAAATAAACTTTAGACTCACCTGAACTAAGAAAATATTTCTTGCCTGAAAATTGCATATGTTGAATATATTTAAATTTTGCCAAATGTCAAATATTTATTTTAGAACGTTTATAATTAATTATTCTTTAATATATAATTGTGATAAATTAATTTGGCACTCAATAATAAAAACATCAAACGCATAAATGATACATATACACTTAATAAAACAAAATATTTTTATTTAAATGATGTAGTTAAATGGGGAAAGGGGAGGGAGAAATAATTTAGTGCACTAATTATACAAATTTCATCAATATTAATTCTTACATGAGTTTCATAGATTTAAATTTCATTTTTAACAAATTGACATTTCTTTTATAGAAGATTGAAATAATATTGTTGGGAGCTTGAACATTAATATGTTTATATTGAGAATCTTAATTTAATCGATAAAACATCGGTACATGCAAAAAATGTGGTTCATAGTCTTTATCAAAGTTAATTTATAGGAAAAGTTCATACTGGAGAGTTAATGATTATGAATCTGAGCAATTGTTCAAATCCTGAGATTTGTAATATGCTCCAAAGCAAAAATAAAACAGGCATCTTACCACCGCGATGTCATCACCGTAGGGAAAGCAATATATGCATTTTCATCGTACTTACTCATGTTGATTTTCGCTGTATATCGAAAATAGATATTGTGAGAATCGAGAACATCTGTATATTGCACTTTTCTTGGGACATTCATTTTTTCCTTTTTATCATCACCCATATTTTCAAATGGATAATTTGATTAGAACGGATTTCTTGATCACAAAGGAGATCGGTAGCACCCATTATATATCAGTATTCAAAGGCCTTGAATCTCCAGCATTCCTACGAAACCACTTCGGAACCACAATTTTGACACAGATAAAATATGTAATTCACTATGAATAAGGTATGATTTGATGGCATGTTATATAAATATAAGAAAAGGATTTGCCCGAGGGATCCATTCGATCCAACGGTTAAGATAAATCCTTTCACGGAGCATCAACGCGCACTTGTTCGCACGTTGAGGTCCGTGGCCCGAGAGAGCGAGATGACGCTATCAACGAACCCGCCGTTAGCAACGGACATCGTTGATTGGCTGATTTAAAATCGACGATGCCACACAGAGTAATAAGTGTTTGAATAAACTAACGTTAAATGATGAATTTTAGATTTGAAAATTATTATAAAAATATTCTATTACGGTAGAAAGTATTAATTTTAAGATTTATTATTTTATTATTGATAATTTTTTGACGATCTTTTATGGCGATTAAATTAAAATAGTTTTAAAGTGAAATTTAACTGAAAAACGAACTTAACGAAAATTAATGAATATTTAAAGGTAGAATTTAAATTTTGAAAGTAGAGAAGATTTTTGATTTAATTTACATATTTTAAAATAGTTTTTTAAATTAATTTTAATTGGAAAGGATGTTATTATATAACATTTATCTTACCCCTAAGGAAAAAAAAGCATTAAAAAAAAAGTTATTGCCTGTGGCATCGATCAATTGGAACTTTCCAAAACTTAAAAACAAAGCCAAAATCAAAAGGAATTATCTGCCCCAGTTTCTTGGACAATTGACACATATCAACATAAACACAACATAAAAATGTATAAAATATATATAAAAATAAATACGCTTGCGCCTACACATAAAATATGTTATATAAAAATATAAGTATATAAATTTTTCTAAAATCTTTGGCATACTCAAATACTGACATAACAAATACAAATAAACATCAATTCGTAATACAAACACATAGAACCAAAGATGAAAACATAAAGAACCAAAACAACAAATTTTTACAGGAAATAGATGTTCAGGTAAGTTAAAAATTTCACCATGAAGAAACCCAAGACATTCTCCAAGACTTCAATATATTGCACCAAAGTAAGGATAAGGTAAGTGACCTATGTAAATATGGCTCTCACAACTGAATAAATAATTTTAAAAGGTTAGAATAAAATAGCATATTTACGTTACTATTTATCTGGAACTTTTCAAATATATAGCAAATCTGTATATATACAGAAAAAAATTCTAACAATTGAATATATTCAAGAAATTTTGGCTTAGAAAATCTGATTTTAAAAAAAATTATACATGTCCAATATTACGTGAAATTTTTAAAAGAATAATAATTAAATTTCATAGTATAATTAAATTTTACTAATAATTTTTCAATTTATTTCATAAAATTTTTCTTAAAAAAAATATTGGCATTGAAATGTTAAATGTAATTGAAGTAAAGTAAAATAGCAACAAAAAATAGATTGCAATATACAATCTCTTCATTGTGTACACAGGTCAAAAACGTAAGGCAGTTGCCCCATAGTATGACCTTCGACAACAATGGAATGACTGATCTAAGTTTCCAAGGGTTATACCAAAAAAAAAAATATTTACAAACTCAAACAAACTATTCCGCTCAATTTGACAAGTATACTGCCCATGATGTCCAAAATAGACATAACTGCACCGTGAGGGACTTATTGGAAGGTTAAATTACCCAAGTTTACCCTCTGTGTGTGCTCATCATAACTGAATTGGACCAGGTCAGCCTGAGGGAAAAAACAAACATTCTACACAACACATAAGCAAAGTCCTAACATTCGCCTAGATCAGTCTAATATACATTTTTGTATACATTTCATTTTATTATATTTTTCAATTTTTTCATTTCATTTCATTTTTTTATTTTTCATTTTTATATTTCATTTCATTTCATTTTTTATTTTTCATTTTTATATTTTATTTTATATTTTTATTTATCATTTCATTATTTTCATTTCAATATTTTTTCATATTTTTCATTTTCTTATTTTTCATTTTTATATATTTCTATCTCAATTTTATAAGCTATAGGGTACCCTTTAAATTTAACTAACTTTATCATTAAAAATGAATTCCTCAGCAAAATAACAACACTATATACTCTCAAAGCCAAAAAAATTGCTATTGTAAGTGAATAATAAATAAATAAATTTGAACTTTAGCTATAGCATCAAATAAATATTATAAAATTAAATGGATTTTAACCGAAATTTCCTAAACCGCAGAACAAGACTGGAAGGCGGAGGAATGCCATATTCCTTTGTGTCACGACCCTTAACTAAATGCCAGCGAGAATTACGAGATTCTACTGCTCTGGATTGTAACGCAACGAAACAATCATGGCAAGAAAAAAATCGATAAAATAGGAATTAAAATTTAAGTTATTGCGTCCAGAAATTGCGACTGGACTCTCTAAACTGTCTGAGACCCAGAAATCTGGTGGCGCTCAAAAGTACAAGGACAGGGTTAACTTGACTTCATAACAGTAAAAAGAGCCTCGAATTTCCAAATGAAAAGTAGTCTGTTATCACAATACACTGGATTTTTCGGTTTAATATGCACTGGCTAATCCACAAAACCGTTGTGTACAACCAGAACTACCAAAAAAGTATTAACTAAAAACCGGTGGTTAAAACTGAATATGCTATAGCTTGAAAAAAAAAATAAATGAATTTTTAGGGGTAATATTAAAATGACATGAGAGAATTGCAGATATTGTAAGTGAATGTTGTTTGATAAATATTAATAAAATCTAGAAAATAGTAAATTTTTCATATATTTATATCTATATCTTTTGTAAATTATTTCATTTGTAAACAAATTTAAGGTTGTATGACAAGAGATATTTAAGTATATTCAGAAATTTAAATGATTAAAATGGACAAATAAGTTAAAAATTCCTAATTGTCAAATGACCATAATTTATAAATTTGATGTAAAAAGAAAATTAATAGTTGAGTATATATATATATATAAAATATGGCAATGTGATATTGATATACAAAATAAAAATATATTAAAAAATTAAGTTGATGTAGTTTGTGGCTATGGTAAATTTTAAAGGACAAAATTGTGATATATCAAGAATGGTGAATCGTAAGAACAAATAGATCCCAGTGTGCTATTACGTACTAGCACACTGCCTGTTTTGGCCCGCAAAACATAGACTACTCATTTATAAATTCAATCCTAACCGACCATAATATATCAATAAAATGCAAAATGAAAGTAAAATGCAATTTTAACTTTTTATATATATTAAGTAATTTTTTAAACAATGTAAAAAATTCATAACATGTACTAAACTTTTGCAATAAAACAAAAATAAATAAATTTTCTGGTATGTAAGTAATTTTCCTGAAATGGAAAACCATGCAGAAAATAAAATATAAATTATTGCACTAGGATAGAAAGATCAGATTTAAATAATTTCCATATAATTGAAAAATTTATTTTCAGAATAAAATTGAATATTATTTGTATAAAAAATGTTTATTTAAAATTTTATTTTATCCTGATACAGAACCATAATACTCCTAAACCTATGTAAATGACAATCAAACCTGAAAATTTTATGTTTAAAATTCTTATATTGCACACTCTTTTTAGTAAAAAAAATGACACCAAATGAATTGTGATTCATTCAAATCAATGCAATTGTTAAAATGTCTGGATCAGGGACAAAATAACAAAATGGAGGTAAAGATTGATCAGGTCTCTACAACCATACACCGATTTAAAAAATCACAGAAAAAAATTTAATTTTTAGGAATATTGACCTTGTAATCAATTAATAACATCGTAAACATAGGTGCCAACATCTCTTAATTATTCCGGAGTTTGATCCAAAATTTGCATGTTGAAACCGGAAAAAATACATAATAAAATGTAATTTCTTTCTATGAGGTGCATTTTCAATTTCACTTTGAAATTTTTGATTAAAAAAAATTTGCGGCCGAAAACGTGTTCATATTGGATCAGACTCCGGAATAATTAAGAGATGTTGGCATCTATGCGTAAATCATTATTTCAAAATCATCCTTATATATTTAAAAATATTTAGTAACAGAAAAAAATTATTTGCAAAATAAACCTTTTATAGTCTGATATTTATTTTAAAAAATGTAACTTCAGACATGTTTTAACTCAATATGTATGTAATAATTTCAAAATAAAAATATATATATTAAACAATAACAAATGTATATATAGCAACAATTAAGTATTTTTCCTGAAGAAGTCCCGGAGAATGCATGAAAAATTTATATATTCAAATCATATATCCGAAATTATCTATTGAATTTTAAGAAATAAACAATACTGAAAGAAATAACCCAGAAAGAGTCCCATTAAAAAAATAGAAGTTCGAAAGTTTGGCAAAGGCACCATAAATGTTAAGTAAAAAAAAAAAATAATAAATAAAAGAGGGGAAAAGAGAAAGTGAATTTAAATTAATTAAAATTGGGAGTTATACATTATGTATGTGATTTTTAATATGAATTAGAGAGAGAGAAAGTTTTACTATTTAAATATGGCCAGTGATCGTAAGTGGTTACTAATCATTGCATGTGAAGGAAGTAAATAAATATAAATTGGTAACTTCATGGTAAAATATAAAAAATAAACTTTAGACTCACCTGAACTAAGAAAATATTTCTTGCCTGAAAATTGCATATGTTGAATATATTTAAATTTTGCCAAATGTCAAATATTTATTTTAGAACGTTTATAATTAATTATTCTTTAATATATAATTGTGATAAATTAATTTGGCACTCAATAATAAAAACATCAAACGCATAAATGATACATATACACTTAATAAAACAAAATATTTTTATTTAAATGATGTAGTTAAATGGGGAAAGGGGAGGGAGAAATAATTTAGTGCACTAATTATACAAATTTCATCAATATTAATTCTTACATGAGTTTCATAGATTTAAATTTCATTTTTAACAAATTGACATTTCTTTTATAGAAGATTGAAATAATATTGTTGGGAGCTTGAACATTAATATGTTTATATTGAGAATCTTAATTTAATCGATAAAACATCGGTACATGCAAAAAATGTGGTTCATAGTCTTTATCAAAGTTAATTTATAGGAAAAGTTCATACTGGAGAGTTAATGATTATGAATCTGAGCAATTGTTCAAATCCTGAGATTTGTAATATGCTCCAAAGCAAAAATAAAACAGGCATCTTACCACCGCGATGTCATCACCGTAGGGAAAGCAATATATGCATTTTCATCGTACTTACTCATGTTGATTTTCGCTGTATATCGAAAATAGATATTGTGAGAATCGAGAACATCTGTATATTGCACTTTTCTTGGGACATTCATTTTTTCCTTTTTATCATCACCCATATTTTCAAATGGATAATTTGATTAGAACGGATTTCTTGATCACAAAGGAGATCGGTAGCACCCATTATATATCAGTATTCAAAGGCCTTGAATCTCCAGCATTCCTACGAAACCACTTCGGAACCACAATTTTGACACAGATAAAATATGTAATTCACTATGAATAAGGTATGATTTGATGGCATGTTATATAAATATAAGAAAAGGATTTGCCCGAGGGATCCATTCGATCCAACGGTTAAGATAAATCCTTTCACGGAGCATCAACGCGCACTTGTTCGCACGTTGAGGTCCGTGGCCCGAGAGAGCGAGATGACGCTATCAACGAACCCGCCGTTAGCAACGGACATCGTTGATTGGCTGATTTAAAATCGACGATGCCACACAGAGTAATAAGTGTTTGAATAAACTAACGTTAAATGATGAATTTTAGATTTGAAAATTATTATAAAAATATTCTATTACGGTAGAAAGTATTAATTTTAAGATTTATTATTTTATTATTGATAATTTTTTGACGATCTTTTATGGCGATTAAATTAAAATAGTTTTAAAGTGAAATTTAACTGAAAAACGAACTTAACGAAAATTAATGAATATTTAAAGGTAGAATTTAAATTTTGAAAGTAGAGAAGTTTTTTGATTTAATTTACATATTTTAAAATAGTTTTTTAAATTAATTTTAATTGGAAAGGATGTTATTATATAACATTTATCTTACCCCTAAGGAAAAAAAAGCATTAAAAAAAAAGTTATTGCCTGTGGCATCGATCAATTGGAACTTTCCAAAACTTAAAAACAAAGCCAAAATCAAAAGGAATTATCTGCCCCAGTTTCTTGGACAATTGACACATATCAACATAAACACAACATAAAAATGTATAAAATATATATAAAAATAAATACGCTTGCGCCTACACATAAAATATGTTATATAAAAATATAAGTATATAAATTTTTCTAAAATCTTTGGCATACTCAAATACTGACATAACAAATACAAATAAACATCAATTCGTAATACAAACACATAGAACCAAAGATGAAAACATAAAGAACCAAAACAACAAATTTTTACAGGAAATAGATGTTCAGGTAAGTTAAAAATTTCACCATGAAGAAACCCAAGACATTCTCCAAGACTTCAATATATTGCACCAAAGTAAGGATAAGGTAAGTGACCTATGTAAATATGGCTCTCACAACTGAATAAATAATTTTAAAAGGTTAGAATAAAATAGCATATTTACGTTACTATTTATCTGGAACTTTTCAAATATATAGCAAATCTGTATATATACAGAAAAAAATTCTAACAATTGAATATATTCAAGAAATTTTGGCTTAGAAAATCTGATTTAAAAAAAAAATTATACATGTCCAATATTACGTGAAATTTTTAAAAGAATAATAATTAAATTTCATAGTATAATTAAATTTTACTAATAATTTTTCAATTTATTTCATAAAATTTTTCTTAAAAAAAATATTGGCATTGAAATGTTAAATGTAATTGAAGTAAAGTAAAATAGCAGCAAAAAATAGATTGCAATATACAATCTCTTCATTGTGTACACAGGTCAAAAACGTAAGGCAGTTGCCCCATAGTATGACCTTCGACAACAATGGAATGACTGATCTAAGTTTCCAAGGGTTATACCAAAAAAAAAAATATTTACAAACTCAAACTATTCCGCTCAATTTGACAAGTATACTGCCCATGATGTCCAAAATAGACATAACTGCACCGTGAGGGACTTATTGGAAGGTTAAATTACACAAGTTTACCCTCTGTGTGTGCTCATCATAACTGAATCGGACCAGGTCAGCCTGAGGGAAAAAACAAACATTCTACACAACACATAAGCAAAGTCCTAACATTCGCCTAGATCAGTCTAATATACATTTTTGTATACATTTCATTTTATTATATTTTTCAATTTTTTCATTTCATTTCATTTTTTTATTTTTCATTTTTATATTTCATTTCATTTCATTTTTTATTTTTCATTTTTATATTTTATTTTATATTTTTATTTATCATTTCATTATTTTCATTTCAATATTTTTTCATATTTTTCATTTTCTTATTTTTCATTTTTATATATTTCTATCTCAATTTTATAAGCTATAGGATACCCTTTAAATTTAACTAACTTTATCATTAAAAATGAATTCCTCAGCAAAATAACAACACTATATACTCTCAAAGTCAAAAAAATTGCTATTGTAAGTGAATAATAAATAAATAAATTTGAACTTTAGCTATAGCATCAAATAAATATTATAAAATTAAATGGATTTTAACCGAAATTTCCTAAACCGCAGAACAAGACTGGAAGGCGGAGGAATGCCATATTCCTTTGTGTCACGACCCTTAACTAAATGCCAGCGAGAATTACGAGATTCTACTGCTCTGGATTGTAACGCAACGAAACAATCATGGCAAGAAAAAAATCGATAAAATAGGAATTAAAATTTAAGTTATTGCGTCCAGAAATTGCGACTGGACTCTCTAAACTGTCTGAGACCCAGAAATCTGGTGGCGCTCAAAAGTACAAGGACAGGGTTAACTTGACTTCATAACAGTAAAAAGAGCCTCGAATTTCCAAATGAAAAGTAGTCTGTTATCACAATACACTGGATTTTTCGGTTTAATATGCACTGGCTAATCCACAAAACCGTTGTGTACAACCAGAACTACCAAAAAAGTATTAACTAAAAACCGGTGGTTAAAACTGAATATGCTATAGCTTGAAAAAAAAAAAATAAATGAATTTTTAGGGGTAATATTAAAATGACATGAGAGAATTGCAGATATTGTAAGTTAATGTTGTTTGATAAATATTAATAAAATCTAGAAAATAGTAAATTTTTCATATATTTATATCTATATCTTTTGTAAATTATTTCATTTGTAAACAAATTTAAGGTTGTATGACAAGAGATATTTAAGTATATTCAGAAATTTAAATGATTAAAATGGACAAATAAGTTAAAAATTCCTAATTGTCAAATGACCATAATTTATAAATTTAATGTAAAAAGAAAATTAATAGTTGAGTATATATATATATATAAAATATGGCAATGTGATATTGATATACAAAATAAAAATATATTAAAAAATTAAGTTGATGTAGTTTGTGGCTATGGTAAATTTTAAAGGACAAAATTGTGATATATCAAGAATGGTGAATCGTAAGAACAAATAGATCCCAGTGTGCTATTACGTACTAGCACACTGCCTGTTTTGGCCCGCAAAACATAGACTACTCATTTATAAATTCAATCCTAACCGACCATAATATATCAATAAAATGCAAAATGAAAGTAAAATGCAATTTTAACTTTTTATATATATTAAGTAATTTTTTAAACAATGTAAAAAATTCATAACATGTACTAAACTTTTGTAATAAAACAAAAATAAATAAATTTTCTGGTATGTAAGTAATTTTCCTGAAATGGAAAACCATGCAGAAAATAAAATATAAATTATTGCAATAGGATAGAAAGATCAGATTTAAATAATTTCCATATAATTGAAAAATTTATTTTCAGAATAAAATTGAATATTATTTGTATAAAAAATGTTTATTTAAAATTTTACTTTATCCTGATACAGAGCCATAATACTCCTAAACCTATGTAAATGACAATCAAACCTGAAAATTTTATGTTTAAAATTCTTATATTGCACACTCTTTTTAGTAAAAAAAATGACACCAAATGAATTGTGATTCATCCAAATCAATGCAATTGTTAACATGTCTGGATCAGGGACAAAATAACAAAATGGAGGTAAAGATGGATCAGGTCTCTACAACCATACACCGATTTAAAAAATCACAGAAAAAAAATTAATTTTTAGGAATATTGACCTTGTAATCAATTAATAACATCGTAAATCATTATTTCAAAATCATCCTTATATATTTAAAAATATTTAGTAACAGAAAAAAAATTATTTGCAAAATAAACCTTTTATAGTCTGATATTTATTTTTAAAAATGTAACTTCAGACATGTTTTAACTCAATATGTATGTAATAATTTCAAAATAAAAATATATATATTAAACAATAACAAATGTATATATAGCAACAATTAAGTATTTTTCCTGAAGAAGTCCCGGAGAATGCATGAAAAATGTATATTTTCAAATCATATATCCGAAATTATCTATTGAATTTTAAGAAATAAACAATACTGAAAGAAATAACCCAGAAAGAGTCCCATTAAAAAAATAGAAGTTCGAAAGTTTGGCAAAGGCACCATAAATGTTAAGTAAAAAAAATAAATAAATAAAGGAGGGGAAAAGAGAAAGTGAATTTAAATTAATTAAAATTGGGAGTTATACATTATGTATGTGATTTTTAATATGAATTAGAGAGAGAGAAAGTTTTACTATTTAAATATGGCCAGTGATCGTAAGTGGTTAGTAATCATTTCATGTGAAGGAAGTAAATAAATATAAATTGGTAACTTCATGGTAAAATATAAAAAATAAACTTTAGACTCACCTGAACTAAGAAAATATTTCTTGCCTGAAAATTGCATATGTTGAATATATTTAAATTGTGCCAAATTTCAAATATTTACTTTAGAACGTTTATAATTAATTATTCTTTAATATATAATTGTGATAAATTAATTTGGCACTCAATAATAAAAACATCAAACGCATAAATGATACATATACACTTAATAAAACAAAATATTTTTATTTAAATGATGTAGTTAAATGGGGAAAGGGGAGGGAGAAATAATTTAGTGCACTAATTATACAAATTTCATCAATATTAATTCTTACATGAGTTTCATAGATTTAAATTTCATTTTTAACAAATTGACATTTCTTTTATAGAAGATTGAAATAATATTGTTGAGAGCTTGAACATTAATATGTTTATATTGAGAATCTTAATTTAATCGATAAAACATCGGTACATGCAAAAAATGTGGTTCATAGTCTTTATCAAAGTTAATTTATAGGAAAAGTTCATACTGGAGAGTTAATGATTATGAATCTGAGCAATTGTTCAAATCCTGAGATTTGTAATATGCTCCAAAGCAAAAATAAAACAGGCATCTTACCACCGCGATGTCATCACCGTAGGGAAAGCAATATATGCATTTTCATCGTACTTACTCATGTTGATTTTCGCTGTATATCGAAAATAGATATTGTGAGAATCGAGAACATCTGTATATTGCACTTTTCTTGGGACATTCATTTTTTCCTTTTTATCATCACCCATATTTTCAAATGGATAATTTGATTAGAACGGATTTCTTGATCACAAAGGAGATCGGTAGCACCCATTATATATCAGTATTCAAAGGCCTTGAATCTCCAGCATTCCTACGAAGCCACTTCGGAACCACAATTTTGACACAGATAAAATATGTAATTCACTATGAATAAGGTATGATTTGATGGCATGTTATATAAATATAAGAAAAGGATTTGCCCGAGGGATTCATTCGATCCAACGGTTAAGATAAATCCTTTCACGGAGCATCAACGCGCACTTGTTCGCACGTTGAGGTCCGTGGCCCGAGAGAGCGAGATGACGCTATCAACGAACCCGCCGTTAGCAACGGACATCGTTGATTGGCTGATTTAAAATCGACGATGCCACACAGAGTAATAAGTGTTTGAATAAACTAACGTTAAATGATGAATTTTAGATTTGAAAATTATTATAAAAATATTATATTACGGTAGAAAGTATTAATTTTAAGATTTATTATTTTATTATTGATAATTTTTTGACGATCTTTTATGGCGATTAAATTAAAATAGTTTTAAAGTGAAATTTAACTGAAAAACGAACTTAACGAAAATTAATGAATATTTAAAGGTAGAATTTAAATTTTGAAAGTAGAGAAGTTTTTTGATTTAATTTAAATATTTTAAAATAGTTTTTTAAATTAATTTTAATTGGAAAGGATGTTATTATATAACAGTAAGAAATAAATTTTACTTGTTCACTGCAGAACAAAATAGGGTATTTCGCAAGCTTCCAAACAAAACAAAAAGAACATGTATCAACAATTGAAAAAATAAATCTATCTTTATTATTAAACAGCACAAGTGTTGCTATTTAAATATTGAAAATCGATTTAATAATATTTTCAGAATGTACTTTATTGGCAACATTAGGCATTATAGCTTCAATATTATTCTAACAGTATTTCAGAAGCCTAAATTGGGTATGTTGCCGAAAGGCAACACCCGGCATTTAAGAGTTAAATCCATTTTTAATCGTTGTGAAACAGATTGCAATGCGGGTAGTTTATTATTTCACGAAATAAGCTATAATTTTATAATTCACATATTTTAAAGCTTTTAGAAATTGATTTTTGTTTTAAAAAGGATTTTATTCTTCATTATTTTTTGAAAAAATATACCTTTTAATTAATTTTCTAAAAAAAATGTGAAATATAATCTATGACTTTGTTTTAAACAGAAATCTATTTCTAGACCCTTCTATTACAATAATGTAAAATTGCTGCTCATTCCACCAAGTAGTTCTTGAGTCTTTCTTAACGCTATTCTCAAAACTAAAGAGGCTACTTTCTGACATATTTTTATTTAAAAACGTATGAAATTGGCCGGTTTTCTTATTCAGAAATTATATAATCAAAAGTTGTTTTTGGTAAAGGCAGAAGTGCTTTCAGAAAATACTGTCATTGTGGGCCCTTTGAATCAAATTCTCAACGCGACAGCTTGAGAAAAGGGAAAAACTAGTCACGTGACAGGAATCGCTTGTAACTCGAAAGGTAATTTATTTGGTACTTGTTAGTTATCCCGTCGACCAATTTCGCCAAATTATATAAATCGCCAAACCACTCGCCAAATTATACAAATTGACATGATTTTTATTTTAAATAACAAAAGAACAAATAAATTAGTATAACACTAATAAAAATACAAATAAAACTTCGAATTAAAAATCACTTGATGACGTAAAACACGTGTTGTCAAGTGAATGTGACATTTACGATCAACCATTATTGGCATTTTATCTTACAATTTGGCGACAGTAATTTGGTCGACGGGATAACTAACAAGTACCATTTATTTATAATAAAAAAAAAAAAAAAAACGAAAACTTTTTTCGATTTGAAATCGCTTCAATAAGTCAAGCCTGCCGATTTTATCCCTTTACGTTTAAAAATAACCCAGAAAATGTGTCAGAAAGTTTGGTGCTGTTGAACAGGGAACTTCAGAACTGCCTTAAAAACTACCCACATTGCAATCTATTTTGCAACGATTGCAGATTAATTAACGTTAGCTTTCATACTAGTTCAATGGATTGCCGTTTTGTGACTGATGAAGAAAGGTTTTCGAAACGCTTTGCATTAGCCTTTTTATTTATTTATTTATTTATTATTATTATTATTATTTTGTATTGTGTATTTAAGTTATGTCTTTCTTTGGTATTATGTAGTTCTTATTTTTTTGTTGTTTGAAAAATATTTCGAAAAAAAAAATCCTCCTTAAATACAAACTATAAAATAGCTTGAGCGCTATTTTATACCAAATAACTTCCATACCAAATAATACTTAAATACCAAATAACTTCCCCATGTAGTTTTTCCTGGTAATTTCTAGAAATCATTTTATATTACTTACCCATCATACGTAGTATAGGGTAAGTCTTGTAATCGTTTTAAAAATCGAAAAAATTTTATTGACGGATTTACACGTTTCAGACACTGGAGATTCCGAAAAACATATGTCCGTCCGTCTGTATGTCTGTGTGTCTGTAATCGCTCTGTCTCCCGAACAAATGGAGATAGAGACTTGAAATTCAGTGTGTACTTAGGGAGTAATAATGGGAAGAAGTCTATTGAATATCAGTAACCTTGATTAATCGGAACTATTTTTTTCGACTCTTGAAATATTCCTTCTGATAAAAGGTATACAAAAATTTTCGAAATTGTTTATTTGAAGGAGTGAATATAAAAGACAATAAAAAAACATAAATTTTGCATCATGAATGAACTCGATTGGATAATTAGTTGCCGAGATATTTCTAATTCTATTTTTCACACTCTTCGATTTTTCATGACCCTGTATTTCATTCAAATTTCAATTCAAAGATATATTTTAATTGAAAATGAGACGCTTAATCCGACGCAGTAAACTGTTAGTTAATAGGATTATAATTTTTCAAGTTATAAGGATGTTTCTTTTGCGCTATTCGGTACTACTCGATTATCCCGCCGACCAAAAAACTATCGCCAAACTATAAGATTAAATGCCAATAATGGCTTATCGTAAGTGTCAAGCATTTAATGCATCTCCATAGCTATAAGGGGTGTCACCATAGGAGGGACCCTGTTCTGTCGCCAAGTACCGCCAAGTTTGTCGCCAACTTGGCGGTATATCGCCAAATTTGACGGTCAAAATGAGTCGCCAAAAATGACGCCAAATTGGCGGTATCTCTAATAATTCGCCAAATTCCCATAGACTTCCATTGTAAACCAATAGCGTTTACTTGCTTACAGAAAATCAACAAATTGAGATATTTTAATACAACAAAATGTAATAATAGCTTAAGGGGTTATATTAATTATATTTAAGGAAGTCCAAATAAATTAAATTATGAATAAAAGTAAGATGGTACAAGGCTTAGCAAATATCACATGTTTTATTTTCATATTTTATATTATCTATATCCATGATGGGTAAGTATTACGGTGGCCCCCAACAACTAGTTTTTTTTTTTTTTTTTTTTTTTTTTTTTTTTTTTTTTACCTTCATCTTGAATTTGACTGAACAAACATTGCTTTCAAATGGTTACTTCCTTTGATGATGTTCATTATAGCAATTGCATTTGTAATTTTAAAAAACGTTTGACCGACATTTTAAAACATCAGAACATAGAAATGTAAAAAAAGATGGATAAGGGCATTCAATCGGGTAACATGAGAGTATATTGAATATTTCTTTAACTAAAATAGAAGCTGCTGTCATATTTGAAGTATTGTAACCTATGATTTGAAGAAAGTTTTTTTAGGATTATGATTTTTTCAGGGAAATATGAAAATACCCAGTTTTCGGGTATTTACCCCAGGCTTGGGTAAATACCCGGGTATATACACAAAAAATAAATACCTACCCACTGGGTATTTACCCTTCCCACATCACTGCTTGTAATTCGTATGATGTATTTATCATGAATTTTTCACAATTCTTTTTCGTTGTTTTTTGCTTATAATATGAGTTCATAAAACTGTGTGAAACTCAGTTCTGTTACTAGAGAAATTAGAATTAATTCAGATATTTATTTATGGTAATTGATAAATTCTTCGAGATACTTTTGTGAGATAACGAGATTTTATTAGAATTAATTCAGATATTTATTTATGGTAATTGATAAATTCTTCGAGATACTTTTGTGAGATAAAGAGATTTTATTAGAATTAATTCAGATATTTATTTATGGTAATTGATAAATTCTTCGAGATACTTTTGTGAGATAAAGAGATTTTATTAGAATTAATTCAGATATTTATTTATGGTAATTGAAAAATTCTTCCAGATACTTTTGTGAGATAAAGAGATTTTATTAGAATTAATTCAGAGATTTATTTATGGAAATTTATAAATTCTTCGAGATACTTTTGCGAGATAAAGAGATTTTATTCTTTGCTTATGCTTGTAATTTACTCAGGTATTTTTCAACCCTTGTGAACAATATAGCTCAAAACTATGAATTCATTATAGTGGTTTCGTACATATTTTATGTGAATTAAGTTACTGCCAAATTTTTAATGCATATTGGGGTAAAGTTGATAGTCTTGAAAACCGAATTAACTTTCGGGGGGCTTGCTTATTTTTTTGCACGAGTACATGACTGCCAACTTTTACGTTTTTTAACCTTAACGATAAAATTTAATATTAGTATTTAAATCGTCGAAAACAGTGATAACATATGGTAAAATTTCCATTAAATTTTAGTGAGAATAAGGAAGCGTAAAAGTTGGTAGCTATACGAGTTGGCGCGCATCGTATTTTTTACGCATAGTATTTACGATATTACAAATGTAAGATATTTCATAACAGTAATTAGAGATATGTTGGAATAGCAATTATACATATCAGAAAAAATTGAATTTCTGCGCCCTTTGTGAGAAATAAACGCAAGAAAACCACGTCCGTTGTAAAATCTATTGCAGAGCGCTCTGTGGAAGGTAAACGGCAAAAATGAGAAAATGATGAATTTGCCTGAGAAGTCTGCCAGGCATTCACATAATATCCTGATAGAAATATTTAGTACTCTAAATTCTAGATTTTTCTCCCCACAAAATCATATCCGGAGCTCAACAATTCAATTAAAGCGTTTAACCCATTTGTGCCTGAATTTTTGTTTTCTCAAATTTGTTGGTAAAATCACTTTAAAATGTTGCAAGATGAACTGGAAAAATACTAAAAAAATTACGCTAAAATTGTTTTGTATTTATATGATAAAAAGTAAACATGGAACATTAAATATGAGAATATGCATAATATTTGTAATATGCATAAATATATGTTTTGCCTAAATTTATTTAAAATAAGCTTTTAAATTGTATATTATATACCATAATTAAAATTTTTATGAATTACTAAAAAATATATATATACTTTACAGAGACTAATAAAATTATAAGTATTATTAATAATAAACTAAGAATAATCATATTTGAGGATTAAAAACAGTTTATTTCATAATCACCTTGAAAAGGACTTTACATAATTAACTGTCCTCTAATTTGATAGAAAAATATATACCCATTCGTGCCTAGCGCTCTATATTTTGTATGTTACAAAAATGCATAAAAAATAGGCTTGAACATAAAATTTCACGATTTAAAAAAATACATATTTCAAAGACGCCTACAAGCTTCGATTATGACTTGTTTATTTGGATCCTTAATAGAAAAAACACAAATAAACTTACTTTTTACATTTCGCCATCTTGAAAAGGGAAAAATCTATAAACTCCGAAAAAAGCCTTTATTTAAGCAAATAAATATTCATCTGATGCTGTCATCTCTCGGTACGTACTTTGGTCCTTGCGGTTACTTTGGCCCAGCCCATAAAAAAAGATTTTATTCTTTGTATTGTACAAACAATACAAGATAATTTGGAGTTTTTGCCCTTGAAAAATAATTTATACCCTACTATAGGGTATTTGAATAGTTTGGGTGTAATTTAATTTTTTTTAATGGCAACACTGAATGTGTTTGTAAACAACTGTTTTCGTGTGTAGATTTTAACTCTCCAAACTTTCTATTGTGAAACAATCTTGATAAGAGCTACAAATAAAGTAAGTGTCAAAATGTTACCTTTAGTAACCTATAACCCATGTGTGATCATAATTTTTCCTTTAACTTTTTATTTTGCCAGAAAATGTTTACGTTTTCATAAAGCTAGCATGAAAACTAGTATTTCGGGGCTACTTTGTGACAGGCCTGTTTTGGTCCGAAAATAGCCCCAATTACTTAGAAATGCCTTTTATGCAACCAAATCTCTTAAAACATGTTTTAAGTAACTTTTTTTCAAATGTTACTGTTGCAAAATGTTACATTAATTGAAAGAAATTAAGTTGAAACTGGTGTGAATAAATAAGAACAAAAGAACTTCTTAAAACACCATCAAAAACTTTTAATTGCGCTAGGCCTTTCGAAAGATCTGAGTCTTTCTTCGTCAGGCGCAAAAAAGACGTGCTTCTACTACGAAAGCATTTGAGTCTTGCTGCTGCTTTCATAGTAGAAGCACGTCTTCTTTGCGTCTGACGAAGAAAGACTTAGATCTTTCGAAAGGCCTAGCGCAATTAAAAATTTTTGTTGGTGTTTTAAAAAGTTCTTTTGTTCTTGTTACATTAATTGTTTTTGTTCCAGTTGCTGAGGATAACATGACGAAAACTGTTTCTTGCTTCTTTAATATTAACAATTGGTTAATTGTGTTTAAATGTTTAAAAAAAAAAATTGTTTATTGGGTTTGCAGTGTTAATTTATTAGCAAATGCTATTGCAAGGGTTTTCCATAAAAATATATTCATTTACATATGAAATGTATTAATTTTATATGAAACTAAGTGAATGAACCAAAGAAGCCCCTAGCAGGGGCTACTTTGTTCCAAAATTTTAAAAATAGTTTAAAAAAAAATCCTCTTTAAAATCGTACAGTTTGCTTCATTGTTTCATGTTAATTGTTTACAACTCCATTTCGACGTTGAAAAATCACATATAATATTTTTTAATAATGGAAATGTGAGTGGAACAGGAAAAAGTGGCCCAAAGTAGCCCCCGTTCGACGGTAACAGATAAAGACATTTGTAGATAATTATTTCATACAATTTTCATGTTATAAAGAAGAAAATTATACAAATTTATTAAAATTCGAAGCGTCCCAAAAGTGGAACGCCAGGCATAAATGGGTTAATCAAACCTTGACTCGGTTGTTATTAAAGTTATAGAAATTTGGTTTACCAAGCCTTTCTTATGACTTTATAAACCTTTCTCATGATTATAATGAAGTGGCTTTTGTCTAACTTGCTATTAACTTCCCTCATTTTAATGATTCGCAGTTGCAATAAGTATACTCTTAAATTCCTGATGTTCTATAGGCATAAATATAATTTTAGTTAGGGGTGACCTTCATTATTCTCTGGGAGATTTCAACAAAATATTTTACTCCAGCAAAGATTATGGTTGATTGCCCCTATTTCTAACGCAAGAAACCCATCCATCATCCATGTGACAGCGTTGAAGGTAAATTAGGCCTGGAAGGATATTACTTTTGAATCTTTGTGTCAAAGGGTTATTCCTAAATGGCAATTGTCAGAAGAAGGTCTTGTGCTTTTTATTTTCAGGGCCAATTCTTTGTTACTTCGTGTGAGTTCTCAAATGCACGTCTAAATTTCTAGGAAGGGAAATTTCGGCCCTGTAATTGAAACTGAATATTAAGGAAATCCTTTTGGAGATCGACATATCCTTTTCATAGACTAAATTAAAGGTTGAAAAAAAGGTAATATGCGGCAAACACCCCAAAAAGTCACAAATTCACGTAATTATACGCATGATATCGTGCCTGAAACCAAACTAAGAAGTGTTGCCGTTTAATTTACTTCTATATAAAGCTCTGTGGTTCAGGATGTCCGGTTCTATTATATCGTATTGCTATTGTCTAACTTTCAATGTAGGTGAAATATACGTAAAATAGATGAACCTTTTAATGGCTGTTATTAAAATGCAATAAGGAAAATTCGAGACAACAAAATACCGAGAAGGCGAGGACACGTAAGATACTTTTTCTAGCATAGAAAATATAATTCCATGAAACAGAGATTAAGCGTCAAAGTGCTCAGAGAAGCGAGTAATCAGCAAGACAAGCTTCAATGGTGTATTTTTTCCACGAAATAATAAGCATTTTTTATGGCCAACATAGAATTTAATATTTTCTAACTTTACAAATGATGCCCTAAGACAGTATTGTCCATCCTTCCAGTAAGCAGTGGACAACTCAGCTATTGGCAAACAATAACGATAAACCATTACTCACACGATTGGGAACATGCAACAATATTATCTCACTATAGTAGTGATAGCGATATCATATGTCTAAACGATGCACATACGTCTCACAGTCACGTCCATAAGGACCTTAATTCGCAAAGCCCCATGTAAAAGTAAATTGCAGACCCCTCGTACCGCTTTGAGAAATTATTGTAAATTTATTGTTAATCCCTTAACTGCTGTGACAAAAATTGTCACATAGATACTCTGATCGGACTCCGCTTGATGCAAAAATGAAAAAAGACTCGATTAACTCATAAGATACTGTTTTTGTATAAAACTTTACGTAAGGGACTATCATAATTAAAATTCAAGTCTCTAGCGATAGTACTAGGTACTGAAAAGTAGTACTGAAAATTGCAAGTTAAACTATGAAAATTGAAAAAAGCGACCGCTAACAGAAGTTAAGGGTTAACTTTTTTTAGGGGAACGTATATCAAGAATTTTTGCAGAGGAAAGAAGCCAAAGACTTTAATGCCGCCTATAATTAACCCTAGATCTACCGGGAATTTTATTCAAGTTTTAATAAAACGTTCTACACCAGAATTTTTATTTAAAACTATTTAACTTATTTATTTACCTTATTTTTGTCTGGTTTATGTACTTAGTTTATTTTAAAGAAATTTCTGGTTTGAATGAATATTTTGTATGTACCTGTCGGGTCCAATGGACCCGTCTGGTAGACGGAGGGTTAAAAAACATTCAAACATTCAAACCGCCCTGATTTTAAAACAGAGCATCATTTGAAATGGATTTTATTTTTTAAAACAAGTTGATAATAACAAACACTCGAAAGGGATTCTAAAAGAACTCTCAAAAAGGGCCGTGTTAGAAAGTTCTGTCCTAAACTAAACTCTTTTTTGACCGTCCCCGTAGGATTAAAATTTGAACGTATAATTTAATTTTAAACAAATTTTTGACACCTTTCCGGCCACGAGATCGAATCTATAACTTGTCCAGATTATGTGTAGCTCTGATTTCATAGATGATTAATCGGCCTTTGAGTTTTCCATATGAATAAAACTAAATAATTTTATATTTTGATGCATGAGTTATTTTATTATGTTGAATATGTTCTAGATACATAACAAACAAAGTGATAAGTATCCTCGCAATTTCATCGAGAAATGTGATAATGCCGAACTCAATTTATGACGAACTTTTCTTCATCAAGAAGAATATGTCAGAAACGTCTTTAAACGACATCAGCGTATAGCCAATTGGTGAGTTTGAGATAAGATCGATTGTTCGCTAATTAAATATGGATGAGTTGATGCTGCTAGGAGAAAGTCACTCATCGTATTTCTGAGCAGAATCTTACAGGACCGTTTGTGTAGTTGTGAAGCCACTTGTCGTGGTTCAGTGGATTTTATTAAATCTTTATTTGGCAACGCTATCTTAAAGGAATTAATTGGCGCTTACTCAAATAATTCCAAAATAGGTGTCATTTCTTCCCTTGTTTAATTGGAGAATATATATTTACAGTTGTATTTCATTATTTACAAAAAAAATGCGAAACTTGTACTTAGCAACACACTTGTTTCTATCAACACACCTACACATACATAGATAAGACCAGGGGGAGAGCAACCCTCTCATAAACAACAGAGCTATCGTCATCAAATTATCGCTCGATTGGCGTTAATGCATAGCTCACTACGCATTCCTCACCTGGACTCATAAGAGTACATTATGATAAATCAACATAAACATATTCTCATAATAAACATAACTTTAAATCACAACTGAAATCTGATGAAATAGATAATTTTCAATTTACAGATATTGAACGATACTATGCACTTATTCAATGCATTTTCTACAGTGTAAAGGGTTAAGCATAAATTAATAAAGTTATGATCAATATAAATAAAAAAATATGATACTCTTAATAACATGTAGCTACATGAATATATATGACCAGATTTTTTACGTGAATAAGATTAATTCAATATACAGGGTGTATCTGAAATGCTTCAACAAACTTAGAGGGATGAAGTCTAACAAAAAATGCAATGGAACATAGGGTCACCAATGATGTTCAAAAGATAAAAATCGAGAAAATGCGTCTGGAAATGGGCAAACTGAGACAAGAAAGAAACACTCCAGAAAATTATTTATTGCACAAAATAGGTACAACACAGCTCGTGATGTCCAGAGAAAACAAATATTTTGCAATTGTTCAAAGTGTCTACCGCGGACATTATTACACAGAGTAGTACATCTACGGAGGAACGACTGGCGGACACGCTCAAATTTGTATACGTGGATTCCTGCTCACAGATTTGTCTGGCTTTCTTCCAAGTTTTTGCTATCTCTTTCTGACCGGATATGCACAAAGTGAAATTAAAGCCAGCTTCTTGCTACTAGCCAGTTCTGCAGAAAATCAGCATGCGAAATTTCGATATTTTTATTAGATTTGCGATTTTCACCCTTTAAACGTCACTTGCGACCCCATGTTCCATTGCATTTTTTGTTCGTCTTGATGAGTACTATCATCCCCCTAAGTTTGTTGAAGCATTTCAGATACACCCTGTACATATGTAATATATTTTAAATTTCTAATTTATCTTAAATCTATTCAAAATTCTTTATCCCATTTAACTAAATTTATTTCCTTTTAATTTATTATTTTCTATAAACGATGCGTATCATGCTTTTATTCTTTTTTACATATCCCTATTCAAAATTCGTCTAGGACGTTTGCCAATATTTTTTCCAGCCTGAAATCATTCGATTTCAGAATATACTTTTTCTTAATCATAAGCTTTTTTCGAAAGATGCTTCAAATATATTAGCATGCTTTCTGGTGACTGTTTGCTTGTTTTCTGCGCCCGCCAATCGGCCGGCAAATTGGGCTCTGCTTTTGGTTACAACCCTTGCGCATTGCGGCTTTTTTGCTCTAACCAATAAAATACCCTGAACTGGGTCAGAATAGAAGTTTTTCTCGTTTCTTTTGTCTTAAAACTCTCGTTTCCAGTTTTTGTGCAGAAAAACTGGTGATGGTGATTCCATTGTCGCAAGTGATGGTAATTCCATGGAATGTCAACGCCGTAGTGTAACAGCTTAACATAATTTTGATTTTTCGCTAGTTTCTTTGCTGGCAGAATTTTACGTAACCTGCTGTGTGATCATATGGAATATGTTAAGTTTTGTAAGACTGACTGTGCCTCGAGAGGTACTCTTCCATCTAATTATTTCTGTCATTTATTTGTTAAATAAAGACTTGTTGCTGCAACTGATTATTTTCTTAGGAGAAACAATACTGTTTTTTGAGCCATTGTCTTGCATACCACCTCGTACAGCACACGTCTACTGCCTATATTTTTTTACTTCGTACTCAGATTTCTCTTATTAGTTAATCTTGTTTACTCAGATAATCCACAATACTTACTCAACAACACCGATATTCGTGACATATATACTACAATACAAACAAATTAAATATCATTATTAACACTTTAATAACTCGTTCAACTTGAAATAAAGTAAAATTATGCATAAATTAAATATTTTTACTAAATGGATAAATACTTGAATAATAAATGAATGGATAAATACAAAACACAAAAAGTATTTCCAGCTATTAAATTTATAAAGAAATCATATTTAAATATTCAAACATTAGTAGAAAAAAATTAAACAAATTTCAAATTAAATACTGAAATCCTTTACCATTCAAACAATTTGTTCAAAAGGATGCAAAATTTGCACTGGTTTTCTCAATAGTCCTTTAGCAGTTTTTATTATGAAAGCACGCATAAGTTTCCATATAAGTTACCCAAGTTCCAATAAGTTACCATCTATTAGGATAACATCTCCAAATTAAATTTTTTTGTCTCTTTCAGGAGTTTTAAATTGATGAATTGAACTTAAATTCAACAAGTATTGTTTCTTCCATTTAATCCACAGCTATTTTAACAATTTGCTTTGGTAGCGCTTTCTGTAACTAAGTTTCTTTGGTAGAAATTTTATTTTCTGTTTCGGCAAAATGTAGAGAAAAACTAATGTTTTCTCTTCCCTGTTTAGGAAGTAAGACGGCGTAAGTTACTCTGGCTCACCGAAATCATTTGTTGTATAGGATAGTGGCCTCATATTTATTATGGGATCTATTTCCGTCAAGATTCTTGCCTAATCTTCAAATGTGATGAGGGCCCTTTCCAAAATTGTCCTTAGGAGTTCCTTCATATTTTTTACGAGCCTTTCGTAGAATCCTTCTCACCACGGTGTACTCTCAATGATGAATTTCTATGTCGCACCTTTATTTCATATATCCTGAAGTTTTTTTATCATTAATAATTTTTTCAATTTGTTGTAGTTCTTTGTTAGCAGCCTTAAAACTCAATACATTATTATACAAAATGATTTTACAATTTTCACGGTTTGAAATAAATCGACGCAAACACAAAATAAAAGATTTAATAGTCGTACCCAGTGCTAGAGGTCTGCACGGGCCGAAATTTCCAGACCCGGCCCGGCCCGATTGATAGAAAAAAAATTCGGCCCGGCCCGTAGAAAAAATAATATTGGCCCCGGTCCGGTAAAAAACTTAAAAGTTCGGCCCGAGTGAATTTCTACAGAACATTGATTTTTACGTCGTTTTGGTTAAAAATTTGTCTCGTACGAGGAATTCTGACCAAAAATATTTATCCTAACTTTTTTTTTTTTCATGTTTATAATCTTCACTTTATAGAAGTGCCGCAGACTGCGATATTTATTTTTTAATGAATCGCTATTTCTTGCATGTAAATATTTCAATTATCATTAATATTGTTAATCCATTGTTAATCCATATCCCATGTGTGTTAAAAATCTGAAAAATGCTATACAGTAAAATCTTCTAAGATGGAATTGCATAGAAAAAAAAAAATGCGCTATAGACAAGTTCCCTTCTTAGCAAATGTAAATGTATTATACATTCTTTTCTTGCGTATTAGTATATTTATTTTTCATGGATCAACCCGTTTTTCAGCTTAAAACAGTTTTCCGTCATAGGCAGGTTCCTTTTTACACGTTTTACTATATTTTAATGTATCTATGTTTCAATAAGCGTAGAAATCGACTATTCTTTAAAAAGAATAAATTTTAATGTTTAAGTGCAGATCTATACCAGTGCTGCGGCCAAATGTATGTTTCTTCTTGTGTTGCAAGTGTACAGTACAATAGATGACTTTGATATGTCTTTATTCTCTCTTTTTATGATTATTGGTCCGGCAAAATCCAATCCTACAACGGTAAAAACAGGACAGTCTGAGATTCTTTCCTTCGGGAAATGGCCGGTTAAATGATCAGTTGGTTTTGCATTTTATTTTTGTTACAAATTATGCATTCTCTAATAATTTTTCTGATTAATTGTCTTTCTTGTGAAATCCAAACTTTTTTCTAGATTGTTCAAGCGTCAAAGAAACTCCACTATGCATCAATTTTCCTTGTTTTTGCATAATTAACAACTCGGTAAGCTTTTCATTCTTTTGCAGTATGACTGGGTTGGTCTCATTTGAGCTAAAAGAGCCTTCATTAAGTCTTCTTATTATTTGTAACAATTTATTTTCATCCAAATAGGGACATTAGGAATAAATTCGTGAAATTTACTTAACAGGATTTCCCATTTCTAATGACTCAATTTCTTCCTTATAATTTTTCATTTGTACTTCTTTAATTAACAATTCTTCAGCTCCTTTCAATTCTTCAGCAGATAATGTAGCTTCATGTTTAATTGGGCTTCTTAGATTGAAAGCAAATCTTTTAATTCTTGCCGCTTTTCTGATTGCTTTCAACAAAGAACAAAAATGCTCAATTCCTATAATCTAGTGGTGTCTGGTGTTTCGATGAACAAAGATTTTGGAAAATTATATTTCGTTTAGCTTCTAGTTGTTTCATTACTTCTTTGCTTTCCTTGGGCCATAATTTTGAATCTTTAATTAACAATGGATGACCACAACAGATCATCGCTCTTGAGGTCGAGAAGTGAAAGTCTTCTTGTAAGTCGGTCCGCAGGATTAGAATTACCAGGCCAATGTCTCCAGTTCATCATATTTGTTAAAGTTTGGATTTCCGATACTCTATTGCTTACAAATGGCTTCCAAGTACTAGATGAACTCTTAATCCCAAGTACGATGTTTGAGTGTCAGTCCAATAATGTACATTGCTATCACTTATCTTGAAAACGGGCATTACCCGCTCCAATCATAGCACCCATCAATTCCAAATGAGGTAAAGTTAACCTTTTTATGGGAGCTAATCTGCTTTTTGATGTAACAAAACTTGTCTTTATGCAGCTATTGATGTTATATCTAAGATAAATAATAATTCCATAGGCTTTAATAATTGCGTCACTGAAACAGTGAATGCATCTACATTGTCATAGTTTTCCATGTCCTGAAAATGATACCTTGGAATTTTTATCTTACTAAGATATGTTGTCTGTGTGCACCAGTTAACCCTTTTTTTCTAGATTTTCTGGCAATTTTTGGTCCCAATCGACGCCGAGTTCCCATGATAACTGAACAATCATTTTAATTATAATTGTGAATAGCGATAAAAACCCAATGGTGTCAAAAACTCTTCCAGCCGCTTGAATTACAGTTTTTTGGACTCTTCCTAACTATGAACAAATTCTAAAAGACTATGATATCTAATCTGAAAATATCCTCATCCGTCTCCCATTTGAACCCTGAGATTTTGAATGGAGTTCTGTCGCTTGATGTAGCAGGACAAGTATTCATATTTAATTATTTTAAATGTTCCTTTAAAATATTAGAATTACTTTGCAACATCCGTATGGACATATTTACTTGTTGAAAAAAAATCTAACGATTCCTTTGAAAATTTTAAACTTTATTAACTGTATCTTCCTCTAACAGTAAATCATCTACGTACATAGAAGAATTAAGTTTGGAGCAAATTTCTGGATACGAAATTGCACACCTTTTCACATGGTGTTTAATTACAGCTCCTAAGAGGACTGGACTCGAAGTTACGCCAAATAATACACAACACATTTTCATAATTCATTCAAGTCTTCTTATTATTTGTAACAATTTATTTTCATCCAAATATGGACATTAGGAATAAATTCGTGAAATTTACTTAACAGGATTTCCCATTTCTAAATGACTCAATTTCTTCCTTATAATTTTTCATTTGTACTTCTTTAATTAACAATTCTTCAGCTCATTTCAATTCTTCAGCAGATAATGTAGCTTCATGTTTAATTGGGCTTCTTAGATTGAAAGCAAATCTTTTAATTCTTGCCGCTTTTCTGATTGCTTTCAACAAAGAACAAAAATGCTCAATTCCTATAATCTAGTGGTGTCTGGTGTTTCGATAAACAAAGATTTTGGAAAATTATATTTCGTTTAGCTTCTAGTTGTTTCATTACTTCTTTGCTTTCCTTGGGCCATAATTTTGAATCTTTAATTAACAATGGATGACCACAACAGATCATCGCTCTTGAGGTCGAGAAGTGAAAGTCTTCTTGTAAGTCGGTCCGCAGGATTAGAATTACCAGGCCAATGTCTCCAGTTCATCATATTTGTTAAAGTTTGGATTTCCGATACTCTGTTGCTTACAAATGGCTTCCAAGTACTAGATGAACTCTTAATCCCAAGTACGATGTTTGAGTGTCAGTCCAATAATGTACATTGCTATCACTTATCTTGAAAACGGACATTACCCGCTCCAATCATAGCACCCATCAATTCCAAATGAGGTAAAGTTAACCTTTTTATGGGAGCTAATCTGCTTTTTGATGTAACAAAACTTGTCTTTATGCAGTTATTGATGTTATATCTAAGATAAATAATAATTCCATAGGCTTTAATAATTGCGTCACTGAAACAGTGAATGCATCTACATTGTCATAGTTTTCCATGTCCTGAAAATGATACCTTGGAAATTTTATCTTACTAAGATATGTTGTCTGTGTGCACCAGTTAACCCTTTTTTTCTAGATTTTCTGGCCATTTTTGGTTCCAATCGACGCCGAGTTCCCATGATAACTGAACAATCATGTTAATTATAATTGTGAATAGCGATAAAAACCCAATGGTGTCAAAAACTCTTCCAGCCGCTTGAATTACAGTTTTTTGGACTCTTCCTAACTATGAACAAATTCTAAAAGACTCTGATATCTAATCTGAAAATATCCTCATCCGTCTCCCATTTGAACCCTGAGATTTTGAATGGAGTTCTGTCGCTTGATGTAGCAGGACAAGTATTCATATTTAATTATTTTAAATGTTCCTTTAAAATATTAGAATTACTTTGCAACATCCGTATGGACATATTTACTTGTTGAAAAAAAAAATCTAACGATTCCTTTGAAAATTTTAAACTTTATTAACTGTATCTTCCTCTAACAGTAAATCATCTACGTACATAGAAGAATTAAGTTTGGAGCAAATTTCTGGATACGAAATTGCACACCTTTTCACATGGTGTTTAATTACAGCTCCTAAGAGGACTGGACTCGAAGTTACGCCAAATAATACACAACACATTTTCATAATTAAAAAATTCATTGGAGGATTTTTATTTTGAGGGCGTTCTTCGATCCATAAGAATCATGGCATGCCTCTATCAGTTTCAGAAAGGCTTATCTGTAAAAATACTTTTTCAATGTGTGCCACTACAGCAATCTTGTTGCTTCGAAACTGTAAAATTAAATCAAATAAATGAGAGTACCAATTTGGACCTGGAAAGAGTACGTCATTTAGAGAAGGTTCAGAAGGAGCGTGTGATGATACATAAAACACGATGCGCAGTTTGGTTGTTTGTTTGTTCTTTGAATCCCAGGGTAGTGAGGTAAGTAGTATGTCAAATTACCGTTCATTGAATTTACTTCATGGGGTTCAACAATTTCTACTATTCTCAAAGCCTTAAATTCGTTAACGTAGGATTATTCACACATCTTTTAATTAAACTTTCAAATATCTTTTTGGCAACATCATAATTATTAAGAAGATCAAGATTATCATATTTTATAGGTAATTTAACTTCATATCCATTGTTCTTAAATTTAATGGAATTTTCAAATTGTTCTAATATTTGTTTGTCGCACAAATCTTTAATTTTATTATCTTCCTGAATCTCCAACTCTTCTACAATGAAAAATTTTTCAAGTTGAACTGACATTTTATCATCTTTATTTTCATCCCAAATAGATATGTACATAGTATCCGCTAAATTGTTTACATTAACTTCTTCTAAGAATTTATCATGGAATGTCCATCCTAATTTAGTTTCATTTAAAACGAGAGTTGGTGAAACGCGTTTGTATTTTCCTGTCATAATTGAACAAAAGTAATCACTGCCTATCAATAAATCTATTTTATTCTCACCATCATTAATTCCTTCGAAACATCTGATAACTATACCCAATTTCTTAATTCTTTTATATAACTGAGAACTTGGAGTACGTATTATATCTGAACAGATTTTCTCCACTTCTAAACCTTCCAGTCATATTATGTATATTGTCAGAATTTTTGTCCTTTAGGAAAATCTTTTTTCTATTATGGTTATCAAAAATAGGATTTATTCCAACAAATGTATGATTTTTAACGATTCGTGTTCAATTACCTCTAAATTCAAAAAATTTGAATTTTTTTTACCAATGAAGGTACGCTGCGAGGCACTATCTGATAATATACGAACATTAATATTTTGGGTTTACCCAATCATTATTCCTTTCAACGTTTGAAAATAAATATATTCATCTGGCTTACAACAAAGTGATCAAACAGTTGTTCTTTCAAATTGTTCATTATGCAACCCCCTTTGGAGTTGAAATTAAGTCAAATCACTCTTAAACTAAGTCAAGTCTTTCATTCCGTTATCTTTTTTTTTTTTTTTTTTTTTTTTTTTTTTTTTTTTTTTACAAAGAGAATTTTGATGAGCTTTCGAAAAGCAAATTGGGCACTAAATTCTGGGACTTCCACAATGTTGTTCCTTGTGGACTTTTTTTAAAACAATGAAAGCATTGATTGTTTCAATAAAGATTCTTTTCGTTGTTTCAAATTTAAATTGCATAAATTTTCTTGGTATTTTTCAGTATTATTATGTTTAATGTAAATGCTGAAGGATTTTTAATTTTTCATTGATGAAACTATTTGAAAGAATTTTGTTCAAATTTGTTTTCGTGCGATTGAAGTAACATTAATGGATTTTTCTCACGCTTCTATTTCACGTTTAAGAAATAACAACAAATCAGCTTCACAAATTTCCTTTTTATCACTTTGTTCTCTGTGAAATTGTAATCCAAGATCATTCATTATGCTTTATAAATTATGGGTAATATAATAAACAACCACATTGATCTGGATTCGCATCAAGCTATTCGAGACTTCGTATTTGTATAGTTATTTCATCATATAATTGTCCCAATTCATGTATGTCATTTGATCTTCGCACTGGTTCTAAATTTAACAATCTGATACAGAAATCAAAACGTCCTTCTTACCAAATCGATCCTTTAATATATTTATTGCCTTTGCACAGTTTTCGGTTGTTAATGGAAGACCACTAATAGCAGCAGCTGTCAAATCAGAAATCAAAGATTTCAAATAAGTGATTTTTTCAATTTCCTCTAGAGCTTCATTTTCATGAATAGGAATTTAAAATTGGGGCCAAAATTCTTGAAATTGACAAATGTAGCCTCTGAATTTATTTAAAGAAATTCACGGCAATTTCGTATTTGATTTTAATTGAATGTCTCATATCGCAGGCGCAGTTCTTTTTGGTTCGCTCGTAACTGTAGAACTTTTCTTTAACCCTTTCAGGGGCGCCGTTTGCAGACTGCAAACGCATTTTCAGGAATTTTTTTTAACTAAGAAAATCTTGGAATTTTTGGCTTTTTACGGTGGAAAATACTTTTTACTTCTTTGATTTGATAGGAGATGGCAGCACTATAGTTTATGTGATCATTTACATCGAAAGAAATGAGAGCAACTTAAGGCTCTTTCTACACATGGTTCTATTTTTAATTAAATCAAGGATTAAAAACTTAAAATTTTCCAATTTTTTACATTAAATTTTATAAATAGACCTCAATGACTATTGACACGTCCTTTATTCTTTTAAAAAAGGTTTTATTCTTTTGTATTTTTGCGTTTATATGTAGCGTTTGCAGGCTGCAACAGCGCCCCTCTAGGACTTTAAAATCCTGACTTCCCGGGACAAATGAAAAACATCACTATTTCTTATGTTACACGGTATTTATGTTTTCTACCCTATATGATTTGATATTTGGGTGTAAAAGGGAATAAAAATTTGAAGGCCATCTGAAGATGAGGGTGCTTAAAAAAAAAGAGGGACATTATCTTTTCTTTTTTTCCTGGCTTCAGCGAAATGTGTACTGAAAACAGCTCGTGCTAATTACATTATTTACATATATTTTTTTCATTCGTTTTATACTTTTCTTGGTTTTTTTCTTTCTTAATTTTTACATTTTTTCTAATAAACTATTTCGCACAAATTTTTAACTCCCTTTTTGCATTTTCCTGATATTTTTAAAAATTCCTCATATTTTCTAAATATTCCCACTTTCAAATTTTTAAAAATGTTTAAGTATACAATTAAACACTTGTTTGATTAAAATAGTTTGATAAAATAATAATTATTATAATGATACGAGTTCAGTTAATTTTATTTGTTTTTCTGCTAAATATTTGTAATTTTCTGATTTTTAATTTTTTTTAAATATTTTTCTTTTCCTTTTAAAATTCTCATATTTTTCAGTTATCCTCTTTTTTAAAATTTAAAGTAAATAATTAAAATATTTGTTGAAAATAATAATTAAAATATTTATTTAAAATATTTGAAAATTGTTTGATAAAAGAATTATTATTCTAATGCTTTGAGTTCAGTTATTTTTATATTTTTTAAAAATTTCACATAAATCTTAAATTTTCTAAGTTTTTAAATTTTTAGTATACATTCGAAATTTATGTTTAGTGAAAATGATTTTGTAAAATATTTATCAATATAACACAATAAGTGTAGTTTTTAAAATATTTTCTCCAGTAAAGCAAGGTAAGTGAGTGTTCGAACTTAAATGACCTACACGGGCGCCGTTTGCAGTCTGCAAACGGCCCCCTTTCTGTAACGGGGACTGCTAAATTTTTTTTAAATGACATTTCTGTGGTCTGCGGGGCCAGTGTATCTCCTTCTGAATGTTTTTTCAAAAATAATTAATAATTTTAACATTGCGCCCCTCAAAGGGTTAAATGACGTAAATATCTACTGGCACCTGAATTGCAGAATACAATTGATTCCTTATATTCTATCGAACTTTCTACTTCTGTTTCTAAATTGTCTCAATTTGTGATTCAATTAACTCATCTAACTTTTCTAATGATAATTTATGTTCAAGAACCGCTGCTAAAGAATCCTCAACTATTTCTGGTTTGGAATTTTCTTCCTTTTTGATTTCACTATCGATTTTTTTTTAATTAGTTTGATTGCTGTCGATCTAATTGATCCGCGTTTAGCTATATTTTGTTTTAAAATTTTAGCTTGATCCGTGTTTTTATTTACTCGATAAATTTAATATACCGTCCAATATATCGAGAATTTAAGAGAAATAATAAATAACTTACTCATTTTATAAAATGCGGCTATCTTTTAGCGATGTCATCAATTTATTTTTTCGGTAGCTTGCACCAGTGTGAAACCGCTTGTCGTGCTTCAGTGGGTTTTATTAAATCTTTATTTGACAACGCTATCCCAAAATATTATACAATTAATTGGCACTTATTCGAATAATTCAAAAACAGATATCATTTCTTATCTTGTTTAATTAGAAGTACATTTATATACTTTCGATGTATAATTACATACAATGTGTATATATAATGCATATACATAATATACAAGGTGTCCACTAAATGACTGACCCATTTTGAACGTAAATAATAATAAAAAAAAAGGTATGAGAAAAAAAATGAGCCGTTTGCTGCATTCTTTTTAGAAAAGCAATATATATATTTTAAATACACTGTGTTCAAATAGTTCGAAATTTGGGAAAAAGATGGCGCTAGCTGCAACCTGCTGTAACGTCTAGTTTTCGGTCAATCGTTGTTAAGTAAGTTCATGCTGAAGTTTGCTGTGCAAAGATGGTGCATTCTGTGGAACAACGAATATTTTTACTGTTAGAATTTCACCGCCTCAATCATATTGTTGTGAAAAACAGGCGAACTTTCCAATGGAAATTCAATGTGTGACCGGCAAAGAACACAATTAAAAGTTTGTTTACAAAATTTGAAAGGACTTGAAGCGTGAACAACGATTGTAAAGTAAACGTAGGGTCACCGCATACATCAATCACTGACTATAGTATTCAGTATGGGCCACCATATCCTTGAAAAGGAATCGTTGGGTCGTTTTTTCTAGACAATACAATAATTGCAGCATGATACGTTGACGGTCTGCATGACTTTGTGGCCATACACAATGCCTTAGAGGATTCACATGGTTGGCTCATCGTGGTTTATGCAAGATGGTGCTTCTTTTAGGAACACTTTGATGATTGTGTCATTGCTCTACACTTCATCAACCATACAGGAATGGGCATGGACCCCCCACCCCCGACCTTTATTCGCCTTATTTAAATTCTTGAGATTTCTTTCTGTGGGACACTTGAAAGAGGAGGTGTAATAGCAAAAGCCACAAACTCTGGCAGACATTGAATATTACGTCTCTGATGTATGTCAGTTCATTTCGACTCGGACATTGTCTCGTGTATGTGCAAATTTTGTTTTGAGATTACGCCATATTATTGATGAAAAGAGCGATTATATTGAAAGTATTTTTATTTCATTTTTCAGTCGCCAGAGCCACCTAGTGGCGAAATTTGGAATCATTTGAACACATTGTATTTTTAAAAATGTATTGCTTTTCTAATAACATTACAGCAAACGGCGCAATTTTTTTCAAACCGTTTTTTTATTATTTACATTCAAAATGGGTCAGTCATTTAGTGGACACCCTGTGCTTACTTTATATAACATATTTACAGTTAGTTATATTACATTATTTACAGAAAAATACGAAATATGTTCTTAGAACAATTTCTATCAACACTTCTACACACACATCAAGGAGAATAAGGGAAGAGCAACCGCTTGTAAACAACAGAGCCACCGCTATCCATTTATCGTTCAATTAGTGTTAAAACATAATTATCTACAGAAGTTTCTGTCTTCTTACACATTGATCTATACTTACTTGGTTTCCCTTATGTACAGTTAAGTGGCACTGCGACGCTATGAACGACTACAATTGATGCTACTACCATTATGCACTCTAAATTTGAAACGCCGAGAAGAAAAACAAAACAAAACAAAAAAAAACATGCTTTTATTTATGATTCGAAAATGTGACGATTTGTCACTATGGTTAAGAAGTAGAGAATTGTGTCTCCATATATACCTGAATTTAAACTGTAAATACGTAAATAAGAAAGCATTTTCAAGTTAGTAAGTGGTAATAATTATCAAACGTTGTTTATTTAATTGGATCTCGCCATATTTTTACCCTTGTTTGAAATCGGGTTTTTATCCCTATTCATTAAGAAAAATTACAGCTGATGCTAACCATTCAAAATAACAATATATTACTATTAAATTATCCAGCCAAATGATCACTAAATGTATAATTTTTGTTTGGTATGCCATAGGAAAATAAGATATTTTCATAAGAATAAATTCACGCAAACGTTATGAGTTTCAAAATCCTCATACATGTTAAAATGTTGAATGCATATATATACATATATATATCTACCCTATATATATAAAATCCTAATGAATCGAATTGAAACGAATTTATGTAACGATTCTATGAAACGACTGATTAAACAACTGATTACGTTTCACGGCGATTTCTCCTAAAATATGGAATACTTTGCGATGAAATTAACAGCAAAAATCCGTATTGATCCACAGATCTCAAAACTGGTATTAGAATTTTAAAATTAGAATTAGTTTTCGAAATATTAATTTTTTTCTGATTTTAAATACTTCTTTTCTAATGATGGCAACTCAAATTTTAATCATAACAGATATTTTTTTTTCATATTTTAGAAAAGGCTATTTTAAATTAATTTGGCGACGAGTTTGGCCTCCCTTAAGAAATGCTAAGAAATGCATCATGTTACTTTTATTCAGAATTCAATTTGTATTTCGTTATCATTTTATTTAATACAAAACTTTCATTTAAAATTGAAACCTTTAAAATAAATGGCTTTTACTTCATTCTTTTTTTCAAACGAAAAGAAAAGAAAAATATTAGACACAGATGTCATACACGCAACGGGGTACCTAATTGGCGCCAAAATGGCGTTATTTTGCCTGACATGGTAACCCGGCTATTGTTGCTTATTTATTAATAAATGTTTATTTGAATTTATTTTCTTTTTATTTACAAAAAATGTTATAAATTGTTTTGTTCTATAGTTATTTATTGCTATTTCATTTTAAAAATAACGGAAAATAATTTAAAAATACATATGTAACAGGTATTTGAAAACGAGGTTTTCGCCAAATTGTCGTAAAAAAAAAAATCACGCCAAACCCGGTGCGTATGTGATAATGCAACAAATCATGCTATTTAATTTCCACTTCAAAGCAACGTTTTAATGTTATTACTTCTCCCGTCGATCAATTTCGCCAAATTATATAAATAGCCAAATTATACAGATTGACATATTTTTTTATTTTAAATAACAAAAGAACAAATAAATTAGTATAACATTAATAAAAATACAAATAAAACGTCGAAATAAAAATCACTTGATGGCGTGAACATGTGTAACTTTCTTAAAGTCAAGTGAATGTGACATTTACGATCAACCATTATTGGCATTTAATCTTATAGTTTGGAGACAGATTTTTGGTCGATAGGATAACCAAGTAGCACCGTTTTAATTTACCACTCGAAAAATAAAAAAATACTAACTGGCGAGTTAAAAAAAATGTTATTGGCGAGATTTTCACCCGGCTAACATAAAAGTACCAGGAATTCTTTGTGATCATGGCAACTTTTATGAAGTTTTATTCGAAAAAATAATTTTGATTCTTTAATCAAAATGGAAACCTTTCTTATGAAATGCGAAGGAATCAGCCCGTTGTTTATGGCAGTTACATGACTTGGACTATTATAATATAAACGAAATAATGGGGATAGAATAATATTCGGCGACTTATCACACCTGTGGCTGGCTAACATTAAAGTACCAAAATGGCCGCCTGGAATATAAAAAGCGAAGGGATCCGCCTGGAGCTGTTGATGATACACACATGACTTAGGCTATTATTATAGAGATTGTTTTCAATTTTAAAAACAGCGCAAAGAATAATATTTCCTAACGATTAAAAATTTATTTTCACGTGACTATTAAAAACAGAAAAAAAAACTTTAAAATTACTATTAAATGAGTACGTGTTAAAGGGAGGAAAATATTGAAAATTAGGTCCTGAAAATTGTATTTACACGTGAATATTAAAAAGGAAAGGAAACTTTAAAATAATAAATACATTAATATGCGTTTAACCCTTTCACGGAAAAGGCACTCCTGTTCGTAAAATCTTGAAATCAGTGAATGGCACCAGAATTTACAAACAAATTTCGAAATACAAAAATGCTTTTGTTCACTTACTTAATAAAAGGGAAATTTTCATCCCAATATTCTGATGCTAATGTGGCATTTAAGAATTAAAATTAAGTGGTTCAAAAATGAAACACCGCCCTTGAATGGGTTAAAGCAGCAAATTTTAGTAATTGTATTATGTCAATCGTTTTATAACGCTGTTAAAAAATATCGAGATACAAAGACTGTTTACTTAATTCATTTTATTTTAGCTTCTTTTCAAATGTTTAACTGATCATCTTTAACCAAACACGAAAACAACCACTGGATGTCTTAACAGCAACTGATTCTACCTTAAATTTTTACAATCAAAGGGAATTGAATGGAAACACGTTTACAGGGAGATCGCTACAGGTTTTTTCAGTATAATTCAATCTTCTCTAATCTTTTTAAAACCGATCAGATTAACGTGCTTTTAGATTCTACAATGTCTGAACGGGGTTTGGCGAGTGTAGCTTGCAGGGGGCAGAGCCCCCTAGTATATATATAATGACTCTACTAATTTGTGTTTCATGACTTTGCTGGGCTCAGAACCTGAGCCCTGCTGGAAACATCTCTAAAGCAATACTGCCTCCAGGAAATCATAGGTATTGGTTCCAGTAAATCATGAAAAACCATTCCTTTATGCTGTAATTTTTTTAGATTGTTCAAACAACTATCTCTTCTGTAGCGAAATTAAGAACTGCATTGTTAAATATTAAAGTGAAACGATATTTAAAAAAAGACCTCGCTGCTTTTCCTTTTTTCGTCATGCTTGAAAATATATCTTTAAAATATAACTGGTTTACCACCGTTGTTAAGGAATCCTGCTAAAAGCAAAATTTCTCAAAACATTTCATGCTTGAAATTTTCTTTCTGTCCAAACAAGCTTATCTCTGTCTAACGCATGAAAGGTGAAATGAAGACGAAAATTAATATGAAAAACAGGAAAATATTAACCTTCTACCGTTTCTAATTTCGAGTTAATGTTTCTCACTCATTCGATCTTTCGGTGTTTTCTTCGTTCGTTCTTAAAAGAAATACCTTATCGACGCCTTTTTTTGCATCTTATGACTTCAAAATCAGGTAAAAGATGTTTTTCCACCTTCAGTCATTCACTCCTATCAGTGATATTCTAAAATATGATCCGATATGTTTTCAGCTTATGAAGAACTTGATCCATTTATCATATCTCCTGTTGCTCCTACTTCATTTCATGTCTTTGAAATACGTTAAAATTGCCATTGTTGAAATAATTTCAAATATTCTCAGCGAGTTTTTTTTTTATGAGTCTGCGAAATGTCATTTATACACAGTAAGAAGGAAAAAAAATGTGAGAAAATTTATGCAACATTTGCTGGCAATTAAGGAACAATATTTTATTGCAGTAAAAATTACAACATTGTTTGCTGTACACCTGTGAAAAAAAAAGAAAGACTATTTCAAAGTACTTTTTGCTGTGAATTTGTATGAAAAAATACAGGCATTCAAATTGCTAGAAGTTGAGATTTTTTCCTTATTTTATCTCACAGAACATAAATATTTGATCAAATGATATTAGGCATATTCACGATATGTGGATTTTTTGACATAGAGTCCCGAAAAATGAAATAAAGGCAAATATTAAGATGGGAAACAGGAAGATATTAGCCAAACCTTCTACCATTTCCCCTTTCGGGTTAACGTTTCTCACTCATTCGGTCTTTCGGTTTTCGGTGTTTTAAAAGAAATACGTCATCGACACTTTCTTTACTTTCATGTTATGACTTCAGAATTAGGTAAAAGATGTTTCCACATTCCGTCGTTCAATTCCATCTATAAAATTCCAAAATATGATTCGCAGGGGCGCGCCGACCCAGTGTGCAAAGTGTGCACCGCACACAGGCGCCAGAATACTAAAGGCGCCAAATATTTTAGGCGAAGCTGAAATATTTGAAATTTTTTTATTTAATTTAAATTTATTAAACTCGAAAGTGATTTCTGATACATTTATGAATTTATTTTTATTTTAAAAATATATAAAATTTGCAGATGTTTTTCAGCGGCGTAGCTTTAGGAGGGATGGGGGGAGGGGGTCTCAAGCCGAAAGGCGCCAAGGTGTCGAAAGATAAGTTGAATGATAACGGCCGAAGGGCGCCACATAAGTTTTAACGGCGCCTTCAAGCGACTGAAATACATTTAAAAAAAAAGAAGCTAGAAACTTTACAAATTCGGAAAGGAAACCGCGAATGCCGTGTTTGGCATCCCTGCTCTAGATCAGGCTTTTCCAACCTTTCCGAAAACAGGATGCGCATTGCAGCTGGTGGCAAATATGGATGGACTCCATTATTCAAATGATTGAAAATATGTAACACTTGTATCTTATTGTAGTATTGGTAGCGATAGACATACTGACGATCAGGCAGGGTTGGGTTTTTGACGTCAAAAAGTGGTTTTTGACATGACAAGCGTCAAAAACTGGTTTAAACTGTCGTAAACTGGTTTAAACTGTCGAAAACTGGTTTAAACCGTCGAAAACTGCCAAATACATGTAACACGCTAAAACATTTTAACAATAGATAAACATTAAATAAGTCAATGATTTATGTGATCTTTTATTGAAATTTAATAATTTAAAAAATATATTATTTGCAATAAAATATATATATATTTTTTTTTTTTGGATTTTTCAACCAGAAGAAAATAATTTTGTACAATTAAATAATCCGGATCAATTTTACCACACAGCATGCTGCAGCACACCACGTGTTTAGCACATTTATTTACACCCAAAAGATTTTTGAGTTTAGAGTGTATGAAGAGTTAGGAAATAGTCTGTCTCTTAATTGATGCTGAGCTAGTAGGACTTGATAGCAAAAGCATTGCTAGATGAGCAAGTTTTGAAGCAGGCTCAAAAAGCTGTTGCATTTAGTGATACCTTTCCACCAAACAATGGAGTCCTCCCTATAGCACTGAAATAAGAAGACTGGAAAGGGGATTCTTTAGCTTCATACGCAATCAGTATGGGTAAGCATCCATAAACTCTCTCCGTAGCTCAAGCGCGAGCTGAATCAACTGATACAGCAGTCAACCCTTGCCCCTGATGGTTGGGATGCAAAGTATAAGCCAAACAATGGTATGGTTTCATGATTTGATCCCTTCTATTATGCACTTTTTCAATATGGGCTTACAGGAATTTTCTTTTAGATGACCGAGCCAATTTTGTTCAGTTTTAAAATCGAAAACATTTTTATATATTGAAAGAAAGCATGTTTTAAAAAGATTTTGACTTTAAGCTTTTTTTTTTTTAATAATTACTTCTCTTATTTTGTAAATGTTTAAAATTAATAATCCAATTTCAATTTTGAATGGAATGGTTATTGCCTAGACTAGAATAACATTGATGCACATTATCTTGTTATACATGCAAAAAAATCTACACTTTTCTAAGTTTTTTTTCCCCCATAAAAAAAGCTAGCTAATGCTTTAAGCTCTCAAAAGTAAGCAAAATTAAAACGATTTTAAGTAAGAGAAAAAATGTACAGCTCAGGTGAGCTTAATGTCTACTTTTTGGAAAAACACAATTTTACAAAAAAAAAAAATAAAATAAAATAAAATAAAATAAAAATTTTACCCTGTTAAAAAGTTGTACTTAACAATAATACTTTACTATGTACTAATTACTGATATACAGTAAGAGTGAATTTAAAATATTACATGTAATGTTGTCAAGTGTGACATTTAATTTGAATTTTTACAGATCAATTTAGTATTTGAGGTTTTTGACATGACCGTTTAAACTATGGTTTAAACCAGACATAAACTGACACATGTCAAAAACCTGCCAACCCTGTAATTATTACTAATACTATATACTAATTATACAATTACAGTAATAGTGAATTTTAAATATTACATCTAATGTGTGACATTTAATGTGAAATTTTACAGATCACTGTAAGTATTTGAGGTTTTTGACGAGGTTTTTGACAAGGGTTTTTTGACATGACGGTTTAAACCGCAGTTTAAACTGTCAAAAACTGACATGTGTCAAAAACCTGCCAACCCTGCGATCAGGGCTTAATTTCTAACAAAAAAGTACCGGGGCCCTAGTATTTTGCGGTACCGCTACTAACAACCGTACTGTTTCCCCTCCACCCCCCCCCCCTGTCACTCTAATCTGCATATTTATATATCGTACATTATTTCCAAAATTTAAAGCATTTTTTTTATTTAGCAAAATAAAACTAGTATGTTGTGGCCATCACAAAACTTTCTTCTATCTCATACATGTCAATGCTTCAAAATTCGCTATCACAGTGCCAAATTAAATGGCAATCTGTGCTCATCATGAGAATTCTAAAAAGATGAAATTCCGTGCATTAGTTCTCGAGGTGTCGCTGAAATCGTGTAAATCCAGCAAAATGCAGCAATGCAGCGCCACCTATTGGGTTATTTACACCCGAACCTAATTATCATCAACTTATGTCAACGTCTAACTGAATATGAAGTTTGAGGAAAATTCGTGCATTAGTTCTTGAGATACAGCTATTGCGCAAATCATGAAAAATGCAGCATAGCAGCGCCACCTGTTGAGCGATTTACACCAACACATAATCAGCAGCAATATTAATCAAGTTATACTTAAATCTGACGTTTGATGAAAATTCGTTCATTAGTTCTTGAGATAGAGAGAGCTATTGAAGAAATAGTGCAAAATGCAGCACAGCAGCGCCACCTATTGGGCGATTTACACCAACACGTAGTCAGCATCATTTCATATCAAAGAGTAACTGAATCTGACGTTTGATGAAAATGTGTCCATTCGTTCTTGAGATAGAGCCGAGGATAGAGCTATTGCAGAAATCGTGTAAATCCTGCAAAATGCAGCCTAGCAGCGCCACCTGTTGGGCGATTTACACCAAAACGTAAACAGCATCCATTTATGTCAAGGACTAACGGAACCTGAAGTTTTATGAAAATCCGTGCATTAATTCTTGAGATACAGCTATTGCGGAAATCGGAAAAAATGCAGCATAGCAGCGCCATCTGTTGAGCGATTTACACCAAAAACTAATCAGCACCAATTTTCATCAGGGAGAGAGTTGGGCAGTATCGAAAATACATGTATTTGAAATACATTTTCAAAATACATTTGTATTTTGTATTTTACTAGGGGGCTCTGCCCCCTACAAGCTACGCTCGCCAACCCCCGTTCAGGGACACCAAAATCCAAAAAGCACGCTAATTTGATTGGTTTTAAAAATATTGAATTAAAATTTAAAAAAAAATAAATAAAATAAAAAAAATAAAACAGTAGCGATCTCTCTGTAAACGGGTTTTCACTCGTTTTTCTTGGATTGGGGATTTTTAAGACCATATCTGCTGCTGTTAAAAGATACAATGGCTGTTTTCGTATTTAATTAAAAAAATTAGTTAAACGTTCGAAAATAAGCTAATGTAAAATGAATTAAGTAAACAGTGTCATTGTCTCCCAGTATTTTTTAACAGCGCTATAAGATAGTTCTTTTAAATAATTCATTTTAAATGTATCGTTTTAAATCTGACGTAATTTACACCAAAGTTTTATTTCTCTTATTAATATTCACGTGAAAATACTTTTGTTGTTAGAAGGAAATATTATTTGTGCTGTCTTCGAATTCACGATAATAGTTGAAAATATTATCTCAAAATATCAAGTAAATGTCTCGCGCAGATATATTTTTAATTTAAATTGTTTTGCCATATTTTTTGGCAATTTTAAATATGACGTAATTTACTCCATTTACAGATTTTAACGCATAGTAATGATTTTTTTATTTTAACATTTTGTTTCTCTTTTTAAATTCCAATGTAAATATGGTTCTTATGACGCAATTTTCCTGCTTTTAACATGTAATCATTTAATTCTAATTTTAATTTTTTTTTTCTGTTTACAATAGTCCCGTGTAAATAAATTTTTAATTTGAAGTAAACATTATTGTTTGCGCTGTTTATACAGTTGGAAACAGTTTAAATTAATAATATTTTTTAAATTTGTAAAAAATATCTCTCGAAATACTGAAAATTTGAATTTAAAATAGAAATAAAACCTCAAAAAATAGTCAAATAAAAAAAAAATAAATGCAATCTGCACACCGGGAACTTATAACCTATAAAATGATCTAAAAATGATTAAATTCTCATGTATAGTTTTTGCTCCAATAAAACTTTTTTAATGGAACGATTTTGTCCAACTTTAGCATTAAATATCTCTGAAAGTAATTCTTCGATTTGAAAACTGTCTGCATCAGCGTGTTTATCAAATCTTTCTTTATAATACCACCGATTTCCTATTTTTTTTATACGACAGTTTTTTTTAAATATTAACGAAGAAAGGCCATGCTCAAGGCATACTTAGATACTACTACAGGCAGACTGATTTGCGTTTAATGTATGAAGTCGCTCGCCAGAGGACTCTGATACCCTGCCCAAAATTGAAATTTGACTCTGACCGTAACTGAAACAACCTGGGAAGGGTAGATATGTAAACAAACACCAAAATTACGTCATGTCGCCATGGTTACGTTTACAATTCTGCTGACATTCCAATCAAGCTTAGAAATGACAGCTAATTCGAATACAGCTGTTAAGGGTTATTATAAACTGTCCATATCAATGTAAATGTAAAGTTCTATTTATTTAAGTGACTAATATAATGTGTTTCTCTTTAAAACTGTTAAACCAACACACATAAAAATATATAAATAAAAAAATCCCTGCCGGCTCGGGCCTACAGGCGGAGGTAGATTTCGAAGTTAAGTACTAAATTCACCAACAAAACTTAAATCAAGATTAAAGATAAACCCAGTTCCTTCGCTAAGAATAAGCTGTAGGGAGCTAAACATTTTGTGAAAATTCTAATATACACACACGCATGTATATGGAACAGGTTTAAAAATGGTTAAATCAAATTCAGAGAACCTCAAAGTGTTAAAATATGTTAATATTTCCATACTCGAGTTTTTATCATGTTTTAATACGTTTCTTCAAACTCAATGACGTTACATATTCACCTGTTGTGGTCCATTACATTTTCAATATGACGCAATATTTTGTTGTTTTTTTAATTCGTCAAACTATTTATTTCATTTTGAATTTTCATGCAGAAATCTTGCTCTAGAAAACTTATGACGTAATATTCAATTTGTTTTCAATTCGTCAAACTATTTATTTCATTTTGAATTTTCATGCAAAAATCTTGCTCTAGAAAACTTATGACGTAATATTCAATTTGTTTTCAATTTGTCAAACTGTTTATCTAATTTAATTTTTCACGTGAAAACATTGCATTAGAAAAACAATTGTTGTGGTGAGAATTTTATTTCTTTTTTATAATTGTTGGCAACAGCTATAACGAAAAATATTTATTTTTTCCTGCCATTGTTGTGTAAAAGCTGGTTTTATCAGAATCATGTTAAGACGGTATTCAAAATTTTAAACCTTCCCCATTCCCATTCCCTTGGACCGATTTTGCTCATTTTCAATCCCCGCCGAGAATTTAGCCATCTTAAAGTTGTTGGCGAGTTTGAAGACGTTCCGTGCATAATTGCGACTTTTATCGTGCGGACAAAATTTAGTACATACATATATATATATATATATATATATATATATATATATATATATATATATATATAAACTTTTTAGGTGGGGGTGGTTTTGTGTTCCTGGGGTCGTGTAATGAAAAGTTATGAAGGAATTTTTCAAAAGTCGCACCATGGTAACGACTGCAATAGGTAGTATTTCTTACGAAATCTACCTAAAAACACATGCTTAGTCTAAAACATGAATGTCACAAATTTATTTGGTACAACTTAGTTATCCCGCCGACCAATTTCGAAAAAAATTATATAAATCGCTAAAACACTCGCCAAATTTTACAAATTGACGTAATTTTTATTTTAAATAACGAAAGAACAAATAAATTAGTATAACATTAATAAATATACAAATAAAACGTCGAAATAAAAATCACTTGATGACATAAACACGTGTAACTTGCTTACAGTCAAGTGAATGTGACATTTACGATCAAGCATTATTGGCATTTAATCTTATAGTTTGGCGATAGATTTTTGGTCGACGGGATAACTAAGTACCATTTATTTACTATTTTCACTGCTGAAACAATAAAACTGATGAAATTTTTTTTTTTTAATATATTAAAATACTCATAAAATTCCTTGTAATAATTAATAAATGTAATTTATTAAGTAACAAATACCCTTACATGATTTAATCAAAATTACTTGGATAACATAGAATATTGCAACGATATTTAAATCCGTGATCACCATTTCTTTCTCTGATTAAAAATAAGAATACTTAATGTTTAAGGAATATCGGCCTTTTTTTTTTCTTTTCTTTTTTTTTTCTTCTTCTTGGTTCGGGCGATATTAAAAACAAATATTTTACTGGTAACAGTAAATTAATCAAAAATAGCTGCTTCAAGTCAGGTATGAGAACTGTAGTTTGATAAAAATCAAATTTTAATTTTAAAACGTGTATATGAAACCAAGCTATTTTTATATAAACTAGGGGGCTCGGCCCCCTACGAGCTACGCTCGCCAACCCCCGTCCAGACACCGTAGACTCTAAATGTACGTTAATTTGATCGGCTTTAAAAAGATTTCGAAAGATTGAATTATAATTTAAAAAACAGTGTCGATCTCTCTATAAACGGATTTCGGTACAGATGTCATATTCGCCCCATATTGGTGCGATTTTTTTCTGTCGCCAATATCATATAGGCAACGGGTACTTAACTTGCGTTAAAGGGCTTGATGTGGTAACCCGGATTATGTTGTTTATGCTGTTGATGTTTTCGCCAAATTGGCAACCGAAAAAAATCGAGCCAATATGGGGCGAATATGACATCTGTTCCCGGATTTCTATTCATTTCTCTTTGATTGGGGAATTTTAACGCCAAATCCGTTGCGGTACTACTTGATTATCCCGTCGACCAATTTCGCCAAATTATATAAATCGCCAAACCACTCGCCAAATTATACAAATTGACATAATTTTTATTTTAAATAACGAAAAAACAAATAAATTAATACAACATTAATAAAGATACAAATAAAACGTCGAAATAAAATTAACTTGATGACGTAGACACGTGTAACAACATTTCAAAATAAGCTAATATAAAAGGAATTAAGTAAACAGAGTCTTTGTCACCTGGTATTTTTTAACAAAGTGAAAAGAAAGTTCTTTTAAATGAGACATTTTAAATTAATCGTTTTTAATCTGACGTAATTTTGACCAAATTATTCTTTCTCTTTTTAACAAAAATTTCCTAACAAAAATAGTTGAAAAGTATCCTCTTAAAATAGCAAATAAATGTCTAGCGCGATTTCTAAATTTAAACCGTTTTGCAATATTATTTCGTGTTCATTTTATGTAATAACTGTAATGTGACGTAAATATGACGTAATTTCTCCTATTTAAGACTTCTAACGCATGTTAATAAATTTATTGTTCTACAAATTCCTTTCTCTCTTAAAATTCACGTGTAATTATAGTTTTTATGACATAATTTTTAATAAGTTCCTGCTTTTTGTACATAATTATTTAATTCTAATTCCAAATGTTTTTTTCTGTTTATAATAGTCACGTGTAAATAAATTTTTAATTTATTTACATGTATAAATATATTTTTTTTTTGAAGCAAACATTATTGTTTCCGCTGTTTATACAGTTGGCAACAGTTTAAATTAATATCACTTTCTAAAATCTGTTAAAAATATCTCTAGAAATGCTGAAAATCTGAATTTAAAATAGAAATAAAACCTCGAAAAATTAGTCAAAATAAAAAAATTAATGCAATCTGCACTCCGGCAAATTCTAATGCATGAAATGATCTAAAAATGATTAAATTCCTATGAACAGTTTTTGCTCCTATAAAACTTTTTTAGTGGAACGATTTTGTCCAACTTTAGCATTAAATATCTCTTAAAATAATTCTTCGATCTGAAAACTGTCTGCATCAACGTGTTTATCAAACATTTCTGTATAATACTACCGATTTTCATATTTATGTATGCATTATTTTTCTTAATATTAACGAAGAAAGACCTCCGGTCACAAAAAATTCAAAACCGGCGGCGGCGGCGGCGGTGACAGCGGTAGTTACTTTTTTTTAGAATAGAGAGAAGAGAAACGGACTAAAGGAAAGTATTTTGGTAATGTATTTTGAAATGATTTTTCCAAGTATTTTGTATTTTAAAAATACTCAAAATACATTTCTGTCGATTTCAAGCTGCTTTTTTAAAACCGCAAAATCTAAGATTCACAAAAGCAAAATACGTGCCTGACTGTTTTGTTTCGTCTTAGGATTATAATGAATGCATCTGCTCTGCTGAAGTATTTTTGCTGAATGATTACAAAACGTTCTAGTTTTTATAGTTCTAACGTTGCTATGAGAATGAAAAACTACTGTGTGATAAGCAGGAAGAATCATTTAGAGTTTTGCTGTGTATTCTATTTTTTAAATACCATAGAAATATACTGCAGTTAGTTATTTAGGAGACTCATGAAAGAATGACTCAGCCCCCGCTGGTAATGTATCAAGTGAATTAATTATTTGGGATAATACAGTTGCGCTGTATTAGGCGGGAATTTTTTTAAAAATAATTTCTGTTGATAATGTTGTTAAAAAGTTAACGCATTATGCATGTGTAAAACAAGGTCTACTTTTATAAGTGGAACTTTTCAAGCCACAACTAACTTTAAAACTCATTTAAAGGTAAGATTTTTGGTTTTATAACGGTTATGCATTGATTGAAACATTATTTTTTATAGCTCCTTTGTATTCATTGTATTAATGTTCAGGTATAATTTACCCCACTCGTGATATTTATTAAAAGGAGAATGAATTTTATTACATAAATATAGTTCTATTTATTGATATATTTATTATTACAAATACAGTATGTATATGTTTAAATACAGTTTTACAATATAAATGAATGAGATATTCAATACGTTATGAAAATTTAAAGTCATTTTAATAAAATCACTTATTCAAGATTGATGAAACTTTAAGACAGACCACGACGAAGAGCGATGCATTGATTACAGGCACTTTTAATTTATTAAACTCTAAAAGATCATTACTAAAGCTCACTTACTAAAAGAAAAAAAATAAGAAAAAACATTATTTGGTGTCATTTCTGCATATTATGATATTCCTAGGTCTTAAACAAAAACATTTAGCATGTTGTTTATTTTATATTTCTCTTTAAATTATTTCTTATTTTTTATTCATGTGAAGCACTCATATTTGAGTTGCAGTGATCGAGGCATTAATGAATTATCTATCTATCTATCTATCTATCTATATATATATACAGACTTCCAACAAAGGGGGTTATGCAATTCGTGTATATCCATGCATAACTCTTGAACTGATGCTACGATTTTCAATCTCGCTCACTCTTCTTCTACTTTTTTTTTTTTTTTTTTTTTTTAAGAAAGGGTTTAGTTTGAAGGTGACGACGTTTCGATTTCAACAGTACAATACTATAAACCTTTTTTTTTTTTGGTTTTATAAGCATTAACTTTCGTAAAAATGAAGCTATCATCACGAAATTTTAATATATCATCCATCGTGTACTGCACGTCAAAATGAGCGATATTAAATAGCTAAGGGAATTAAGTAAAATGAACGTGAATTACTGTTCTGCACCAAGTAAGTAACCAGATTTTACCCGAATGCACATCAACCAGAGATGCCGTTTGGGTCAGGTGGAAACTCATTCTTTCATTGTGGGTCGGGTTCGAGTTGGTTTGACCCTAATTCGAGTTCTGGTCTGTTCTAGTTGACACTTGCGGAATGGGTTTGAAACACTGCTGAAATCGTAAGAAAAAAGGCACGGTTTCCTGCGGATTCAGTTCCAGCTGAAAAAATTGCACTTTTAAAATCCTTAATAAGAGTTGTCGGGAGGGGGGGGGGAATCTATCTATATTATAAAGGACAAACATATCTGTGCGTAACGCATACGTCATTCTGCGAATGGCAACACTTTGAAATTTGAAATAAAATTTTGGTTTTGCAATTTTCGCTACTGCAAATTTTTAAAGTTCTAAACATACCACGTTTTAAATGTTTACACCGTCGTATGCAGAAAAAAATGCACTTTTAAATGCAATTTGTTTGAAAGCTGTACCTCAATTTATTTTTGAGATATTAATTTTTTTATAGTTTTTAATACTAATTTTCTAATTGTGGCAACTGAAGTACTTCATTTCTATTAAAACAAGGCTTAGTTATGTTTATTGATTATATTCTTACTGATGCCATTTTCTCATTACAATTAAAAATATATTTTTAAAAAATTTGAACAGAAATTCACGTTATGCTTTAAAAAAGACACAATTTTCCTGATGATGCTGTTATATTTCACTATTTTTTCATTTCGCTGTCATTGAGTTTGAGGCAATAGGCAAAATATTTCAGCGACTGAAAATGACGTCATATTTAAAAGAAACCGATAAATTTATTTGATAAATCGAGATATTTCCCCATGAATACGTCTAAAAGTTATAAATTTCAGGAATTTTTACGCGCAGGTACAGAGATTATTCTAAGACCTCAAATCACGAGTGGGAATTTTAACATGAGAAGTTGTAATAGTTGATAAACGTGACTTAAAGCTTGAAAATATATTTATCAATAACTTATTGCGCGTTAAAATGTTTTTAAATGATTAATATTGATGTGAAACGTTGAAAATGACTTGATTTGTTTAGATTTAAAGGGGGAAAAATTGTATGATTATGTCAAGGTGAAATCATTTTTGCTGATTTTTTCATTCCGTAATACCAAGCATCAATTGATAACTTAATCAAAATTACTTATCTTGATTATATGTTACTGATTACCTATATGAATAAAGTTTAATTTTTCAATAATTTTAACAGTTGAAGTTTATGAAAAAAGTATTTTGTTAATCTTAGGTTAAAATATGTCTTTGGAGAGTTAAATTAACAAGTGTAAGATGGATTTTTTATTGTAATTATTGTTGTCGATGTATTATAAATTTGATGCAACAGTTCCTTTGTAAACATTTTCTTTCGTCGAAATTCGACGGGTTCCACCTCGTGTTCTTAATATCCTCATCTGAGCAGTCTCTCTTAGGCTGTGAAAACAGAGGTAGGCGCTGTAACTTTATTGATTAAACAGAGAGTGTACAGAGCTTCTTAAAAATAATCCAGGTGGTATACGGCGTATATCTCCGTATATCCTCCACTACATCGCTGGTTTGTTAACCTATTTTAAAAATAAACTTCACTATATTGTTTAAAATGAAAAAAACTATTATTTTGTCTAACTGTTACTACGCAAACATACACGGCCCGAAATAACAGGTCTCGGCCCGAGCCCAACCCGTAGAAAAATCTTTTTAGCCCGTCCCGTCCTGTACAAAAAAAATAAATAAATAAATATTGGCACAGCCTGGTATAAAAGCTAAAAGTTCGGCCCGATCCCAGCTCGTACAAAACCTTGATTAACCCGGTCCAACTGAATTTCAACAAAATATTGATTTTTACGCCAATATGGTTAAAAATCGTCTCGTATGAGGAATTCTGACAAAAAATACTTATTTTAGCTTTTTTTCATGTTTATACTTTTCATTTTTAAGAAAACATACTGGACTGCGATATTTATCTTTTAAATGTATCTGTATTTGTATGAAAAAAATCTTAGTTATCATTTAAAATCTAATCCACATTCTAATCCACATTCTATGGTGTGGAGACTTAAATATATGAAAAATGCTATAGCATAAAATCTTCCAAGACGGAATCGACAGGAAAGGAGAATATCCGTTATAGACAGGTTTCGGTAAATGTATTCTTTTCGCGCGTGTTATTATATTCATTTTGCATGGATCAGCATATTTTTCAGTTTTACACATGATTCGTCTTAGGCAGGTTCTTTTTTTACAGTTTCTTTTTCTGTGCTTTAACTTCATTGCCTAGAGATACTACATGTACTATTCTTTAAAAATAATAAATTTAGCAATTTAATTGTAGAATAATGGCGATTTTTATAAATATACATTTTGTGCAAAAACTGTTGGGCCGTGCCAGATTTTACTGATTTTTGCATAGGCCAGACCGGGCAGGGATGGGCCAAACATTTTCATACGTTTTTGGTCGGGACCGAGCTTGAAAATTTTGGACAGTGCAGACCTCTATGAAGAATGAAGTTCAGAATCTTGATTATCCCCACCAGTTCTTTTTTATTGTAAATTTTGCCATATTTTATCAGGACGTTTTCTTGATCCAATTAGGCCAAATTTTCTGTTATGAAAAACCGATGATGAAAGATTAAAAATTCTGTATAAGATGCTCATCCCCAAGGGACTAAGCCTCGATTCAGCCCGTAAAAAAAGAAGTCAGGCCCGGACCGGAAAGAATGATGTCGAGGTCCTGACCGGCCCAAGCCTTCAGAAAAACATAAAACCCGTGCCTGACCCGGAAAGAGTGAAATCCAGGTCCGGCTCGATCAGAGTGTTCTGAATAAAAATTGGCCTGCCAGGCACGGCCGGTGCAGACCTGTAACCTTATGCCCAAAGTTTTAAAATTTTAAATGTATTTTGAAAATACATGTATTTTGTATTTGGATATTTTAAAATTCGAAAAGTATTTTGTATTTTGTATTTTAGGTTCTAAAACTAATGTACAGTCGTACCCATTTAAACGAATATTGACGGTTCATAAATAATATTCGATTAAGCGGGGTATTTGATTAAACGGGGAATCATAATTGTAATATTTAATGCGTAATAGAAAGGCAAAATAACCATCTGCGGTATATTTAATTAACAGCATAATAAATAGCTAATAGAATAACATAAACTAAAATAAATACAAATGCTAATATAAAGCAAATACGTATTAATTTAATGTCAGTACATACATTTATACATACATTGGTTTACATCACACTTAATGCAACTCGCTTGAATTTGGTCAAAACTTTGCTACTTCTAATTTACTTTACTTATACTGCCTTTAAAAATCGTTTAAAGTGGTTTGCTTAAGTGGAATTTTAAAGAAGTAAATATCGAGTTATTTTTCGAATGAGTGCAAAATACCACAACTTCAATTCTCTAGTCTCGAAGTGCCGGCACATTGCCATTAAAGCCTGCGAAACAGCAAGAAGATCAAGGTGGGGAAATCATTTGACCTGTCCATTATGCGCCTGCATTGCAGGAAATCATTGCAGGAAGAACTGAAAATGACAAAAGTTGGAAGGAAATTCCAGCTGAAACGTGCTTTCCGCGCCTATTTTCCAACATCGGTCACTCAGTTGTAGTCGATTAAGCGAGGGCGTTCGTAAAAGGTATTTGATTTAAGCGGGGAAAAGTAGCATAGAACCAATAGGAATAAATTCGGTTCTGGAGGATTCTATTCGAATAAGCGGAGTATTCGATTATCCGTGACCCGATTAAATTGGGAGGACTGTATTTTGTATTTTGTATCGAAAATGACTTTTCGATGTATTTTGCCCAACTCTGATCAGGGACTACCTGAATATAAATTTTTATTAAATTCCGTGCTTTAGTTCTTGAGCTAGAGCGCCCACAAAATTTGTGTCACACACAGACAGACTCACAGACAGACATTTGTAAAAACATGTTTTTCGGGTTCTCTGACCCCTAAAACGTGTAAATCCGTCGAAAACCGGAATTCGAAAATTTTCATGAATCCAATACTTTCCTCTTGTAAAGATAGAAGAAAGTAAAAATTAAATAATAACTATCAGCATATACTTAGCAGTCAACTAATTCCACTTTCTAGTTATCACTCCTTTTAAATAGTAATCTTTGCCTAATTTTAATGTTAATTAATTGCAGAATTCTTCGATTAAATATGGTAAGGATTATGATTCGGAAATAGTGTTAACACAAAAAAAGATAGTTTGCAGATACGCATTTTTAAGGAAAAAAATAAAATGAAATTTACCGAAATTAATATTTATTTGCTGAAAAATGGACTAATGTTTTTCAATTTCCTATAAAAGGTACATATCTTAAACTATAATCGATTCCTTCTGATTAGCAGTAGCAATCTTTTGTGGTGAGTCCCTGAAAATCAGATTAGATTAAAAATTTGACACAGTTATCGGAAGGATTCGGTGCTTTTATACAAAAAAGGGGAAACACTGCTTGATTGCTTTCTATCAGAATAACTATACATGGCAATTATATTTACTTACAAATGAAATTGACTTCGTAAATCTGCAGAGCAGAACCTTAGCATGGGCAATGTTCATGATACAAAATAAATAGAAAAACCACTAACGTGTCTTTTATACTCGTACGCAATAGAAGACAAAAAACCTCAAACTGATGCTCGTTGGCTAAAAACAGAAAATATTTTTTTCAGGTTAGATATGATATCTAAATATTAGAAAAAAAAGCCAATAAAAAATTACCCTACTGTCACAAAAGAAAATCGAACTGAAAGCAAATTCATCGTTCAGTCTCTTGAGTGGCGCCGTATCAACACGTCGCCGACATAAATATGAATGTAATTAATTTGAAATAGAAAAACAGGATTTCTGTTTTCCCTTCATTTTGATCAAAATAGCATTAAAATGATTTGAAATATAATATAACACGTAATTTTGAAGGAAGAAAGGGTTTTTTTCCCCCTATACATGAATAAATGCAATTTTGAATGTAATTGTATTGCACAATGATAGAGCAACATAAGCCCCAGGTTATGCACGGTTCCCATGTAAATTACCGAAAAAAGCACAAATTAATCGGCTACATATAATTGAAACAATAAATAAGTAAAACAGGATATAATTTAAAATGCAATGCTTAAAAAAAAATTAAAAGCGCCATTCGATTCCAAACCAATTTAATAGTCACGCCTATCATTTTATGCTTTTACGCATAAAAACGAGCCCATGAATATGTAAGAAAGTTTCATGTTGTTCAGGAGGTAAAAATATTTTTTAGAACAACTTCAAACTGAATTACGTTTCATGGAAATTTCAATTGTATTTATTAGATTTGCTTTGAACAAAGAATAATCGGTCAAGTGCGAGTTTCACTCACGTACAAAAAGTTCCGTACAATAAATTTAAGCGTTGACTTTGTAAAAAACTTGCCATTGTTCTATTAAATATTTATCAATAAGTGAATTTAATTGGAATGAAAAAGGGTGACTATTTATCATTATGATTCGCCTTACCTAAAACAAAGACCTTGTACAAAGTTTAAAGTTGACATTGTGACAAATGCGCCTTGAAAGGATGTTGCAAAGTTGCATCGCCGCCTTGATCTGTGATGCCTTTATCTAGAAAGGTTATTAATTAATATCTGCTAATTATCCAATATCCTTTTTGAAAATTATTATCAGCAATCCTTGGATGATTTCGTGACGATGAGTAGTACCTCGAACTCCCCTAATTTCCTCACTGAGCGCCCGCAAAGTAAAGTTTATGTATAACGGAAAAGTGCGATTTTCTGAAAAACTATATGACCTAGGACAGGGTTGGCGAACCTATGGCACGCGTGCTAGAGTTGGCACGTAAGCCAATTTCTCTGGCACGTGAAAAAATAAATTTTATAATTATTATACAGATGAAATTTAATTTCTATTATAATGAATAAAATTTTGTTTCATACGGACAGACTATCACAAATAAGGCAATTATTTTTGCATGAAAAGAATTTTCTTTTCTTGCGATGTTATGCAGCGTTTGCGACATGTATTTTGTCCTTCTGTATGATTTTATAATGCTGTATTTTTCAAATTAATTTTTTTAGGCAGTCCCTTCAGTAAGATGGCAAATGGATCCAATTTATAAAACTATCAAAATATGAATCAGGTATAAAGCATTCTCCATCGAACATGCAACAGTAAAAATCTCATCAATAATTTATTGATACAATGCTTAATGCAACTTGGATAATCATAACTAGATGCATAAATAATAAGGTCAAAAATTTTTTAAATAAAATTTCGTATTTTTATTTCCTTATCATAGTGAAAATTATTACATAAATGAATCATATTTACGAATTAAAATTTTAATTTAATGGTTTATTCAAATATGCAGAGAAATAGCATCTGATTTTTTAGGTAGATTTCGTATGAAATACTACCTATTGGGATCGTTCCTATGTTGGAATTTCTAAAAAATTTTTGCAGATCTACACCGATCATGACCCCTAGAACCCAAAACCACCCTCAGTAAAAAACTTTATATATCTATCTACTATCTATCTATCTATCTATATATATATATATATATATCACTTTCTTCTGGACACGATAACTTTCGTAATTCTGCACCAATCTCTTCCAAACTGATACATAAAATCAATGGGCATAAAATCTCGGTCAAGTTCGTTAATGGGTAAAATCGGACCAAGGGGAGGGAAATAGGGAGGGGTTTTGTGGAAACAGAAAACCTCCCATAACTTCTTAATTTTTGTACATATCAAATCAGTTTAAAGTTTTTATTACTTCTAAAAATAGGGCCAAAATTTTATGTACCACAGATTTTTGATAAATTTAAAAATGGGCTCAAGGGGCGTAAAAAATAGGGTTTTTGGGAGAAAAAAATTCATAACTTCGTCAATTCTCAAGATATCAAATTCAATTAATTTTATTATAAATCTCCTTAACATTATCTAAAACTTTTATATTCACAAGTTTTTGATAGGAGCAATTCGTACCGCAAAAAAAAAAAAAATTAAAAACGAAAACAAAAAGGGCGTTTGAAGAAGAAAAAAATCCATAACTTCGTCAATTCTCAAGATATAAAATCCAATTAATTTTATCATGAATCTCCTTAACATTATCTACAACTTTTATATTCACAAGTTTTTGATAGGAACAACTCGTACTGCAAAAAAAAAAATTAAAAACGAAAACAAAAAGGGGGTTTGAAGAAGAAAAAAATCCATAACTCCGTCAATTCAAAAGATATAAAATCCCCATAAAATTATCATATATCTTCTTAATATTGTCTACAACATCTATATAGACAAGTTTTGGATAGGACCAATTCTTAGAGCAAAAACAAATTAAAAATTCATACCGGTTGAAGAAAAAAAATGATCTTAGTAAGGGTGTAATCAAATCCAAACTGCTTATTTTCTGACTCATTTTACAATTCATTTTTGCTCTCAAACGCTTCCAATTGGTACGTTTTCTTACTCAGAAACTGTATAATGTACCGTAATGGTCGATTTTCTGATAGAGGCAGAATATATATTTTTAAAATGCTGTTAAAAAGGGCATTTTGAACCGAATTTACCGAAGCGGACTGTGTTGGAGAAATCACTGTATTAAGGATGCGCTTAAATCCAAACTGCTTATTTTCGGACTGGTTTTTAAATTCATTTTTGCTCTCAAACGCATTTAATTGGTAGATTCGCTTATTCAGAAACTATATAATGTACCGTAATAATTGATATTTAGATAGATGCACAATATATTTCAAAAAATGATGTCAAAGTGGACATTTTGAACGGAATTTCCCGAAGCGATTGTGTTAGAAACGAAAAATATTGTCCTTTTGAGAAAATAATTGTTTATATATCAAGTTTTAATTAATTGAACAAAAAATAAAAACACCGGCCGCTTATAAATCTCTTCAAAAATCACGTCAGCATGTTTCATATTTTTTTTTTAATTAAAAATGAATCTGGAATTATGGCAGAAAATTTCGAGTTGTTGAGCATGGAAAAGTATTTTTTTTTTTAATGCCGCCCTAACATGATTCTGATAAAACCAGCTATTATATGAAAATGAAATAAAAACTCGTCAAGAGCGGCCAGATAAAATTGTTAAAGTGGATTTATCTCTAACCATGATTTAGTTTTTGTTTGTGAAATTAGTATATTTGACTTCGAAATCTACCTCTGCCTGTAGGCCGGGCCGGCAGGGATTTTTAACTAGTGTTTTGTATAAACATCGTACTTTGCAAAATTATTTTATGTCAAAATGTGGCACGTTACACCATTGATAGATATTGTTGGTGAATTTTTGGCACGCGCACGTAAAAAGGTTCGCCGATCCTGACCTAGGATAATGCTGCTTACTTGCTTAATGACAAAATTATTTTGCGTTTGCGTATTCGGGATAGAACATAATACAGTGAAACCTCTCTGTAAGGGCTACATACCGTTCCATCGAAAATTGGCCCTTATGAGGGGTGGCCCTTGAATAGGGGTGACAAAAAAAACAACAACTAAAATAAGGAAATCACAACCTATGTAGGTGAAAAAACTGTTTATTAACATTTTCAAACTCTATATATATGATTGAAAACATTTTCTATTGAATTTTGTTTACTTTTCATAATTTTTTCACAGACAATTTTGGTTTCTCATGATTTTTTTTACTTTATGGAACAAATTACTTAAATTTGCATAATTTATTAATGCCTTGGAATGAGATATTAGTTCATTTATTTATGCTAGCGTTTTTACACACAAGTGCAAAAATTGTGCTTCAATATGCATTCACAGTTTTAGTAAATGTGGAATCAGTTTTTCTAGATAACCTATTATCCTTTGTGGGCCCACAACAAAGGGTCAAGTTTTCCCTCCAACCCAACCCCTACAGGTTGAAAGGTCTAACAAAGTGTGAGGAACACATGTTTGTCGTCCTTCATTGTGTTTCTAAATCCTCCCCATCTCCCCCTGCCTTCTTTGTTGCAAGTGCAGTTGTCTGCTGAACTCTTACCTTGTGGTTCAGAAATTCAATACACCTGTTTAAGTTTTAAGGCACATGTGAAAAAAATGGCCTTTATGAGGGGTAGGTGCGGCCCCTAATAGAAGTAAATTTAGCATTATGTCTATGGGAAAAATTTTCGTTCCTAAAAATATTGGCCCTTAATAGAGGTGGCCTTTGAATAGGGGTGGCCTTTAAAAGAAGTTTCACTGTATTAATTTTCAGCAACAACAACAAAAAAAAATTTATAATTGAAATCAAAAAGATAAAAAAATCCGAAAAAGAAGGAAGGGTTAAGCATGTGACAAGATAAAGATACGTTTTGACAATTATTATATAAGCAGCATAGTGGTTCTATATTTGCTAATATAAAATCATTCGTTCTAGGACGGGGGAAACATTTAAAAATGCACCCCTAATTATGATTTACGTGTGGTAATTGTTTAAATCGCATCTTACAATAAAAAAATTATAATTCGCTCCGTAATTATTGAAAATATTTTTCTACCTTTATGTATATTTACCGTATTACGAGTACCCCTTTCCTTGTGTCATGGTGCTACCATTAATTATTTGAACACATTTATATTTCTTAATTAAAGTTTGTTTGAACTGCTTTAAGTACAAATATAAATAAAGACGAACGCTTAAAAATTCGGCGAGAGATGGTTTGTTTATTTGACCTGGAGAAAACCCCGGAAGGTTGGCTCGGCAGGTATATATTTATAGTTATTGAATTTTTTTTTTTTGGCGGGGGGGGGTGTAGGAAGGAGGGGTTTGGGTATGTGGGGCGCTAAGTGAAGTTCTGCACACAGGCGCCGGATACTTCTGGCGCGCCCCTGATGATTCGATATGTTTTCAGCTCCCAAAGAATCTGCTACGAGCTGCGAACTTGTTTCACATGCAAACGTGGTCCCACTACAGTCTTGTCAGTAGATACGATTCGTAGGAGCAACTCGCGGACATTCAAAGAACTAAATACTGGTTTATTTCAGGTAAGCCAAATCGGCAGCTGTTGTTTTGTTTTAATTGCTGGAGGTACGGCCACGCACGGAAGGTTTTCGCAGTGTGTCTCTCTGCCGGAGATGTGGATTCAAGGACCACTCAACTTCGGATTGCACCAGCGAATCTGTGGGCGCGAATTGCAGCTTTGGGAACCGACAGAGACTGGAAGGCAAAAAATTTCCAGCCAATCGCGCGGAAGGATCTAAGGAGTGTCATGTCCAGAAATTGGAGTTTGAGCGAATGAGAGAAAAATAACATGGAAAGGGATCTTAAGTTCATACATCTCGATTTCAACAATGCCATGATTGTGTCAAATCAACTGTATCACGACACTTCAATCAAAGAGGTGTATGTTGTCTCTCTGAAGGAGCCATATGTTAGCGAAGGATCCATTCTTGGAACTCCCAATGGATGGGTGCAAGTGGCCTCAGTAAGTAGCCGCTTTCGGGCAGCCCTCCGGGTAAATAAGCGCGTGACTTTTAGCACAGTCTTGAAACTGCCTGGCGTGATAGCCATCCGCTGCAGATATTCGGGCGAGCGGGTACTAGTAGTCATGTGCTACTGTGCTCCCTCCGAAGACATTGGCCTTGTGCTCGAACCGTTAGACACGCTGTTGAATGCTTATCCAAACGACAATGTCATACTGATGGGCGAATTTAACGCGAAATCAACGATCTGGGGCATCGACCAACTAATCCGCGAGGGTGATCTCTAATTGCTTTCGCATTTCTAAATTGTCATGAACGACCCGGGCAGTATCCTTTACTTTTGCTGACCGAGAGGGGAGAGATGGATACATTTTTTGGTCCGATTTTGCGTCTCGTGTATTACCGACTGGATGATTTCCGATGTTCAGCCGCTCAGCGACCATCGGGTCATGGACCACTAAGGCAGACTTTCTACTCGACTCCCTGTTGGTGCCAGCCGTCTTTGGTGACCCAGGGATTTGGACTGAAATGAGATCTCCGCGATCTACAGTCAGCAGATTTGACCTTGTATGAGTTCTCCTCTCTTAACAAGGGAGTTGAACACCTGATGTCGAATTTGATTCGATTCTGTAGCACAAACTGTCGCACAAACGGCGCAGACCTGCCGAACACAGAGGGACGTGGTAGTGGAGAGGCCAGATGTCCAGCCAGAGGTCTCATTTGTGCGTGCTTTGCGATTCTAGCATGTTCCAGAGCAGGCGCGGAGGGAGGAACTTGCCGTCCTCATGAAGCGTAAGCGGTCATTGTACAAGAAGACGATCTTGCACGCAAGGTGTGTCTCGTTCAGAAGATATATTTTTGATGAAATACTCACGTACAAACTAGGCCAAGTGGTTGAGGTAGTAGGAGGCAAAAGGAGACGGGAAGCACCAGTCATGATGGACCTCCCCCCGGGCCTCCACCTGGGAGTAGGATGAACTTGCTAGCTAGCACTTCCTGAAGACCAATGATGTTTCGCATATCATAAACATTAGAGTTGGCGAAGGTCCTCCAGTTCCACCCTCATTGCCGTGGTTACTAGCCTGTGCAATTATTGTCTGAGGAAATCTTGTCCCTCGCGGACTTGGAAACGAGCGATTGTTGTTTATTTTCTCCCAAACTGTGAAAAGAACGCACTGATACAGGTTCCTACAACCCTCTCTATCTGCTTCCAACCTTCGAGAAGGTTTTAGACAAGATGTGCGCAACGAAGCTGACGCTCCACTTGGAGATCGACGAATTGTTCAGCGTGAGGGAGTACAACTTTCGAAAGAATGTCAGTATAGTCAAAGCTTTGCACAAAGTGTTGGAATACATTGCTGAATCCAAAAGGCGAACAAGCCGGCTTTGAAAGGCATTGAAAATTCTGCGTCTCTCTTCAGCCAACTGAGGCCTGAGGATGAAAATCCGTAAGATGATCTACTCTATTGTAGCAGAGCAAATAATTTTATACGCGACCCCGGTATGGTACTTTGGCAAAGAAGTGATTTCGAACAGGTTGCTCAGCACACAGAGAATGTTGCTACTCTGTGTGACTAACAAGGAGAGCGTCCGAGATTGGTGTTACCGAATGCGATGAACATTTGTGTATCGATAGAGTATAGTTAGTATATAAATATATGGCCGTCATAAAGCGCAACCCCCAGGGGGGGGTTGAGAAAATAAGTCGCAAAGTTTAAGCTACAGTTTATAATCGATAAATTTCCTTCTTTGGCAAGCGGTTCAGTATCATGGTCGACAGCATGTGGGATTTGAGATTTTTCTACCCGAGTTCAAATCCAGCTCGGACTTGTTTTTCGGAACTAAAATTTTTATCAATCATTTTCGAGCCGCAATTGAAAAAATATGTATAATAATTGAAATTTATGAAAAATATGAATTAAATGTATGTTTTGTAGCATATAAGTGCTTTTTTAACTACGAAATTTGGCATGTTTCAATAAAAAAAAGTTTTTAAAAAAAAAGTTAAAAAAAAAAAAAAAAAAAAAAGTTAAAAAAAATGCCGCATATTTATATGTCTATAGACGAGAAATTTTTTGTTGTCATTTAAAATTATTTACAGTTATTTCAATTAATAATCTATTTTTCACAGAGAAATAAATTAAAATACGTGACTATATAAAAATATAAATGCGTGAATAATTATATTATTTTAATTTTCTTTCTATATGAAAGTATTTCGAATATTTGAAGATTTTCTTAATACACTTTTTAAAATTCTTAATATGATTTTTTTTCAGATTTTTGGTTTTGTAATTATTACCTGCGTAATAACTATTTCCAGCAATTCAATATCTTTTTAGAACTTATTTTTAAGCACAAACCCAGTTATTCTAACTATAGTCATAAGAATCCAAGATTTAAAAAATTAAAAAATTAAAAAACTATTTGATAAAAAAACCGTACATTTGTTTCACTGTGAAAAATAGTACCTTATTTACGTAAATAACAGTAAATAAATTTTAAAATTAGCTTAATTTTATGGTCTATGAAAGTTCCAATTGACTTTGTATGATAATCATCTCATCTGTTATTATTATTATTTATATATTTTATCTTTACTTTTCATTAAACATATAAGTATGTAAAGATTCGCAGTTAAAATGGCATTCATATGATTAAATTGCATTACATAAAAATATTAAATAAGGAAAAAAATTGATTTCCGAAAGAAATTAGGACGTAGACACTTATTCTAATTAAAGATCACGAATCCCAGACTTTACATTTCGTGGTTTTCTTCGAGCCGTGGATCTTCCATGCGTTAATACGGATTAGGTTCCCTTAGAAAGACCCCCACGGAGGGCACTCCCCCCGGGCCTATATCCCTCGTGTAGATAATTGGCCGTCAAAAATCAACCCAACCCAACCCAGACTTTACAAAATCATATTAAAAATATAAAAGCTTATTTTTAATAAACCATTATTAAAAAACATTTAATAAACCAAATATTTGAAGTTTTTGAATTAGGAAGCAATATAAAAATAATATATTTGTTCACTTATTTTAATTTATTTCTCTGTTAAAAATATTAGATATTCATTAAAATATTTTTTTTTTTTTTTTTACTTTTCATTGTATATTTAAACAAGCAAAATTTCGTAGTTAAAAAAGCAAAAAAGCACTTATATGCTACAAAACATACATTTAATTCATAGTTTTCGTAAATTTCAGTTATTATACACATTTTTGTAATTGCGGTTCGAAAATGACGGATAAAAATTTTCGTTCCGAAAAACAAATCCGACCCGGATTTGAACTCGGGTAGAAAAATCTCAGATACCGTATGCTGCCGACCATGCTACTGAACCTCCAAAGAGGTTGGGCATATTTTGACTCTGCGATAGAGTGAATATTAACTCCTCCGGAGTGAATAGTGACTCTTTTTCATTTAGAGTGTACATGTATGAATCCTTACATTTCTCCCAAAAAATTATTTGAATAAGGAAAGAAATTTTCTTAAATTGATCTGAAAGCCTCGGAATAAATTAGAAGTTAAGATTGCTGAATGTTGAATTAACACAATTTAAGCGTTAAAAACATGGATACTGTTGAAATTTACAAAACTAGAAATATGAAAATATCCATTGTAAAAATCAAGCGTATACCAAATGATTGAAAATGGCTTTATAAGCAATTGAAAATTTAACTAAAATAATTTTCTTGACGCATATCTGTAACCCTGTTGGTCAGGCAGGGCGGCATGCAGTTCTGAGTAAACTAACTGCCTCTATTCCTCTATGTATATTGTATACGTTCCGCTATTTTTAACAGAGTTTGCATTTTCTCGTAACTTTTTCTTTTGAATTACATCAATTTTTTTTTACTGGTTATTAAGTATGTAACAACCTGTAATATATGTAACGAATTTATATATTGTAATAATTATTATATATTATCCGTATTAGTCATGTTTATAACCTGTACTTATTGTTTGTAGTGTTAAAGATTGGTAGATTATTGTCCTTACTTCAAGGTATAGTCGTGGAAAATAAAAGTAAACACCCCCTACTAGAACTACCTCCGTGTACAACTACCCCCCTACTACACCCGTGCAACTAATTATAATAGAAGAAAGTTACTAAAGAAGAAAGATACCAAACGATTGGAAAAAAAGTCTACTTTTAAATGACGTATATAAAATTTTCTTACGGGGCTATCTACATGTCAAAACCCGACCAATTTTTTTTTTCAATGGAAACCCTCAATTTTGACAATATATTTTAAATATTCGGTTCAAACGATGCCTAGAAACGAAATTTCTTGTCATTTGGATGATAAGTTTTTGAATTATAAATATTCAAAATTTAAAGCTTCTAACGTTAAATTACATTTTCATGTTTTTAGTAATATGTCCTGAAATTATAATCCTAATGTGATCATTTTTCGTGTGGTTATAATACCAAAAAGCCCAAACATAAATACAAGGAATTTGTAATTTAAAAATGTTATTACATAAATTATAAATTATGAAATTAATATTCGAAAAGAATATGAATTGCAACCTTTATATTTATTCACAGCTTCATACAAATTCTCAATTTCAAAATTTTCTCACAAGTAGTTTTCGAATTATGATTTAAAAACGTCAAAATGACGGTTTAAGGGGCCGTCTATGATCTGCAGAAAAGCATAATTTGAAAAAAAAAAGTATTTTGCTCATTTTATTCAAAGATTTAGTCTGGCGATAGCCGAAACATATTAAGCGAGTGAAATGGTCATATTAGCAATAAATAATACATTAAGGCTGTTCTTAACTGCTCTGCTCAACGAGCGCAAAACGTTCTGACACATTTATAAATTCCTTTTTTAACGGAAAGATATAAAATTGGAAAGCCTGGCCATGGAAGCGATTTGGAATTGAACTGTTTTTTTCCATTTTATGATCAATAAATTACCTATCGAGTTATAAGCGAATTTGATCATGTGACAAACCCGTTTTTCGCCCGCTCTTGAGGGATTTTTTACTTTCGCGCGGAAATTCGGTTCAAAACGTCCATTTTGACACTATTTTCTGAAAAATCTATTGGGTTTTCAAAAAAAAAGGAAAAAACAGCTCGATGACATAATTTCTGAACAACACCAGCAAGTTTCATGCATTTTCGAACAAAAATAAATTAAAACTTATGTCAGGAAGTTGCCCTTTTTGATTTGAGAACAGCCTTAACAGAAGTGACATAGTCATTCTGTAGCATTTCAACAATCAAGTATCAAACTTCAATTTTGATACAGCCCCTAAAATAGGCTCATTTTAAAATAATTATTTTCTTTAAAACTAATCGTATGAATTTTATGAAAATTTGTTTTTAGGCTAATTGAGGAGTGTAGAATTTATTTATGGTATCAAACTTGGGTATTCTTATTGAAAAAAAAAAAGTTTGGGTTCATTGTGATATGTAGATAACACTCTAAGCAAATTTTATATACATCATTTACAAGTAGACTTTATTTCCAATCGTTTGATTACCAGTAACTTTCTTCTACAATTTTTTGCCGTTCTTACTTTTTATTCCATTACTGTACATTGCTATAAAGATTTAATTCTTGCGTTCCTGAGTGATTGCGTTTTCCGGTAGATAAAATGAAAAATTTGAAAACAGCTAAGATTTTATTCGAATGAATTGATTTCAACTTTCCTTTATTTATCAACTGCTATAAATTATGTTTAATGTATTTTTATTTATTATCAAATGAAGCCTGGAGACTTAGATATTAACAAACAATAGATTAAAAATGTCTTATTATTTATTTATTTTTTCTTTTTACAGGTCAGCTTTAGCCCTTGGGCTCCGAGACAACTTACCTTTATTCCCTGGTAGGTGGATTGCGTTTTCTCAAATAACACGCGCCGAAGACAACAAGTTGTGCAAGCAATGAAAAAGGAGAATGTTCAGGGAGGAGCTCATAAATGAGAAATGACAAGACTCTCTGATGAGCAGTTGATCTTCAACCTGAGAATAAAAGAAAAAAAGAAAAGAAAAAACAAGAGCAATAATACAGAAAATTTCTAGTGATTAATGGCCAGAATTAAGTTTTTGGGACACAACTGGGTAACAGAGTTTAGTTCTGAAGCAAATTAAGGCCATGCTAAAAAAAATTTTTAATATGATATTATAAGTATCAGGTGTTGAAAATTGGTAAAACAATTATTCTATTTTGTAAAAATGATACCTTTTCAAAAAATATTAATTAATATAAGGAGTTAAACACGCGCAAGCATAATTTCATCAGATAGGAAGTATCGAATTTCAGATGTATCTACATTGTTGCATATACACCTCCTTGTATTTATTTAATATGAAGCCTTTAAAGTAATGGATTGTTTCTACAAAATACTACAATCCATTCACACGAAAAGTGAAACAAATGTTAGAAATAAAGCAAATTGTACAAATTTGGTTTCTTTATCATAGTTTTGATGCAATGTAACAAAGTATATTCTAGATTTTTGCAAATATCATGCTATATTATATGGGCAAAAGTCAGCGGACACTTTCGATTTTACACGTTATGTCGGGTATTTAGAGAAACGCTTGACGAATTGTTCTTCGAATTGTTCTTTCGAGAGTAAAGAACATCTTTGAACTCTTATTTTTTCAGTGAAGATTTAGGTACGAGGTCATAAATTGAATTAAAAAATTGCAACCACTTTACACAATAAAAAGCTGTAAATGACCTGTGACTCAAATACAGGATTTTATAAAACCTGTGCAACGTTTCTATGCATTTGTAAAAGAATAGTATATATATTCATGAAAATATATAAGTTTCTCTTAAAAAAAACAAAAAAAAAACATGTATTTTATTTATAATAAGCAGGGTTTCAACCAAATTTCCCAATCCATAAAATTTGACTAAGTGTACAAGAAAAATTATAATGTAGTTAGGAATGAAAACATTGATAAAATATGAGAGTTTGAGTTAAATATTTTTAAACTGTGCATACGCGAATGTTAGTCCACTTTTCTTTCATAGTTTGTGAGTCAACTATACAAGGCAACTTATATAAAAAGGACAGCCAAATATTGTGAAAATTCAGAAAAACATCAGTTTTATAGTGAGCTGCATTTCAGTTATTTTACCTAGTGTACTTATGTACTTCTTACATTGTAGCATATTTCTTACAATGTAGTGTACTTCTCATAATAAGAATTCAAGTTTTGAGCTCAAAAACCTTTATTCACAAACCTTCGGCAAAACAGATATCCTCTGTAAATACGCCACACGTCTCTATGGCAGCTATCAGCTCTCTAGGCATTACGACCTGGTTACCTTGAAAACACTTTAAAACTTCAAGATTATGAGCTTCTGGGGGTGGGGAGGACACACGAACTGTGATGATGGCAACTTCAGATCTGTAAATAAAGATATAATATCAGAGGACATATTTGATAGCAAATATTTAAACACTATGTTTAGACGTTTTATCTTCACGCAGCAGATAATATCTGACGTGCCGATAAGTAAAGGTTTTTGGAAGAAATATTTTATTCACTGGAGGATATATATATGTATATATGTTTTTCTTTTTTTCGATAAATTATCTTTTTGCTGAGAAAAACAACATTAATAGATTTTGTATGAGATAATAAAGCAGAAAACATGACCATAACAAGTTAATTTAAGAAACATATAACTTGATTGTTTATTTTTCCAATTTTTGACCTTGGGTAATAAGAAATTTGCATTTCTTGTGTTGTACGACAAAATTAGCTTTACATCTTATACATTTCACCACTAGGCAAAATAAACTTTTAATTAATTTATTTATTTATATTTAATTATTAATTAAGGGTTCTTAGCTCTTCTATGTTTTATTTTAAATTAATCTGTTGTTGATACACTCTATTACATTATAAATAATTTGTTGGATAAGCCTAAAACTTAAAGATTGGTGCATCGGAAATTTACAAGCCCCGCTACTGGATCGTAGAAGAAGTAGAGGTCTGCACGGTCCCGGGCTTGGCCCGAGGCCCGTACCCGGACCGGCGGAATGAAAGCGAATTTTCAAACGGGTCGGCAAAAGTAGGACAATTTTTTCAACAGGCCGGGCCGGCAAAAAATTGAACGGGCCTGCAGGGCCGGGCCGATAAAAAAATTAATCAGGCCTATCGGCTCGATATAAGAATTTAAGCGAAGCAGATAAAATAATGTGATCCAAATGTGATAAAAATCCAATGAATATGATTTTCGCGAGAAGTATAAATGTGCCTCAGGAGCCGATGCGAGTTAAAAAACATCAATCCAGAAATGTAACATGTCTATCGTAGAGATCGGCATCGTACAGTTACTAGATGTCTGACTGCGGATTTAATTTTTTTCAGTATCTCGTGCTGGGACGGAATTGGTCTTAATCGATCCCAGGATGTGTAGGACAGTCATTATGTTTTGCAAAAGTATTAATAGTGATAATGAACTTTTGTTAACAGTATCTTTGGAAATATACCTTAAGGTGATTCTCATATTCACAGCTCAACAATGCGAAACTTTCAGACACATTTTCTGAGTTATTTTTAACTATAAAGGCATAAAATTGACAGGCCTGACTATGGAAAGCATTTGGAAACGAATAGCTTTCTCCATATTTGATAAATTACTTACAGAGACAACAGAGATTCTTGTCACGTGACTGTACACTTTTCTCCATTCCTGTGCTATCGCTTCCGGAAATTCGATTGAAAATGCTACCTATGGCAGTATTTTCAGAAAGATATATTGCTTTTATTATGAAAAAACGGCATTTACATGGTTTCTGAATAAGAATACCTGATAATATTAGCATTTCCGAAAAGAAATGAATTCATAAATGTGTCGAAATGCAGCTACTTTGAATTTGAGAAAAGCCTTAAAAATGAGAGAAATATTTTCACAAATCTACTTTTTATTATACAGCTGCAAAAGTTATAATGTTTTTAATCCTTTATTCTGAACTACATTAATCTTTTAATGAATCCTTATTTGAATTTTGAAATGTTTGTAGAAACGATGACTAAAACACTGTAAGCAATCGTTAATATGTTTACTATTGCGTGTTTTCTGTTTTGCGAACACATAGTAATCTAAAATATACTGTAAAATGTTCAAATAAATATGTATGTAGTATTCATTACAAGAATCTTAATTGTATGTCGAGAAAAAACGGATTTTTTTTTGTAAAAATTGAGTCGGATCGGGCCTGTTTTCACTGGTTTCACTGGCCGGGCCGAGAACTGTAAAACTGCAAACGGGCCGGGCCGGGCTCGGGACGAACTTTCAATTTTTACACCGGGCCGGGTCCGGGCCTGGAAATTCCGGTCCGTGCAGACCTCTAAGAGGAAGGTAACATTTTTTATTTTTCATTTTTCCGAAGAATATATTTTGAAACTTTGAATGTTTATTCTGATACATGAAGGTTGGGACTATGATTAAGCTAAAAAAAATTATATTTATGTAACAAAATGACTGCCTTCCCTAGATTCAATAATGTACAGATGGCGCTGTTGCCACTTTCGGAATAATATCAAAACATGAAATGAAGTGAGTTGAACGAATGAGTATTACGCGGGATTCGGCGAGTACGGGAATGGATCTCGTGTATAAACGTACTCATGTTGTATTCTGTTGTCTTTATTTTGCGCGCTTTTAGAGAAGTTGAGTGTAATGTTTTGTCTCAGATTAAAGAACTAACTTCTTTCCTGTGTCTGAGTGTTTTGTGTCGTATTCTATTAAAAACGTGACTGCTAAATTTGCAGTAGGTCTTTGACATGCACCACACCATCACATATATCTTTTGGAATTCATTAACATTTTAAAAATAATTAGATAAATGTCTTTAAGTGGTACACTACTAGTGCGTTTATCTTAGCTACAGCATGCTATCTCAACTAGAAACATTGGAATTTGAGCAATTTTTAGGAGAATTTCTAAAAACGATCATAATTTTAATCATAGAAGAGCGTAAGTGGTGTTTTAGATATGTAAGAATTGTAATGCGAGCATTCTATACAGGGCACATCCCTTCTTATCGCTGACCAATAGCAAATTCCAAAATTTTAGAGGTATAGTTTCAATTCCATTCCAGTTTCAAGAACGTTTCAAATGTTGTTCTTCATAATATGAAAATACATTTACGTCACGAAAAAACAAGTTTTAAAGGCCAGAAACTGGTGAAAATTTGTAAAATTCAAAGTATCATAATTCGGCAAGTTTTGGTATAGAAGAATGGAATTTTCACAGTTTTACTAACAATTATAGCTCATTATAGAGTTCTGCACGGGCTGGAATTTCGCGGCCCGGACGAAAGCTATTTTGGTCCGACCCGTTGCCGTTTGTATTTTCGCGGTTCACGGACCGGCCCGTGCGAAAATCAGTCAAAGCAGGCGCCCGGCCAGTGCAAAAATTAATGAAAACAGAACCGCCTCAATTTCCTCAGAAAAACATACAATTAAGATTTTTTTTTTTCTAGAATACTGCATGCATATTTATGGAAAATTTAACATTATAGATTACTGTATGTTTTAGATTACCAGAGCGGGGTGCAAAGTGAAAGGAATCTCTCTATTCTAAAAAAAAGTAACTACCGCTGTCACCGCCGCCGCCGCCACCGGTTTTGATTTTTTTGTGACCGGAGGTCTTTCTTCGTTAATATTAAGAAAAGAAATGCGTACAAAAATATGAAAATCGGTAGTATTATACAGAAATGTTTGATAAACACGCTGATGCAGACAGTTTTCAGATCGAAGAAATATTTTAAGAGATATTTAATGCTAAAGTTGCACAAAATCGTTCCACTAAAAAAGTTTTATAGGAGCAAAAACTGTTCATAGGAATTTAATCATTTTTAGATCATTTTATGCGTTAGAATTTGCCGGAGTGCAGATTGCATTAATTTTTTTATTTTGACTAATTTTTTGAGGTTTCATTTCTATTTTAAATTCAGATTTTCAGCATTTCTATAGATATTTTTAACAGCTTTTAGAAAGTGATATTAATTTAAACTGTTGCCAACTGTATAAACAGCGGAAGCAATAATGTTTGCTTCAAAAAAAAATATTTATACGTGTAAATAAATTAAAAATTTATTTACACGTGACTATTATAAACAGAAAAAACATTTGGAATTAGAATTAAATAATTATGTACAAAAATCAGGAATTTATTAAAAATTATGTCATAAAAACTATAATTACACGTGAATTTTAAGAGAGAAAGGAATTTGTAAAGCAATAAATTTATTAACATGCGTTAGAAGTCTTAAATAGGAGAAATTACGTCATATTTACGTCACATTACAGTCATTACATAAAATGAACACAAAATAATATTGCAAAACGGTTTAAATTTAGAAATTGCGCTAGACATGGTTTTGATATTTTAAGAGGATACTTTTCAACTATTTTTGTTAGGAAAGCGCAAATAATATTTAATTTCTAACACAAGTATTTTCACGTGAATATTAAAAAGAGAAAGAATAGTTTGGTCAAAATTACGTCAGATTAAAAACGATTAATTTAAAATGCCTCATTTAAAAGAACTTTCTTTTCACTTTGTTAAAAAATACCAGGCGACAAAGACTCTGTTTACTTAATTCCTTTTATATTAGCTTATTTTGAAATATTGTTACACGTGTCTACGTCATCAAGTTATTTTTATTTCGACGTTTTATTTGTATTTTTTTTTAATGTTGTACTAATTTATTTGTTTTTTCGTTATTTTAAATAAAAATTATGTCAATTTGTATAATTTGGCGAGTGGTTTGGCGATTTATATAATTTGGAGAAATTGGTCGACGGGATAATCAAGTAGTACCGCAACGGATTTGGCGTTAAAATTCCCCAATCAAAGAGAAAGGAATAGAAATCCGTTTATAGAGGGATCGCCACTGTTTTTAAAATTATAATTCAATCTTTCGAAATCTTTTTAAAGCCGATCAAATTAGCGTGCATTTAGAGTCTACGGTGTCTGGACGGGGGTTGGCGAGCGTAGCTCGTAGGGGGCCGAGCCCCCTAGTGATACAAAAACAAAGAAATCAGTTTGCGTTTGCTATGCAAGTGTGAAAACCTATGCGTTAAAATTAAATACACGATATTCTAATTAATATTAAAGTAATCGTTTACAAAATTTGTATGTAGATTTTTTTATCAATTTTAAAATATGTATTTCGCTAAATTTACGCAGGAGCAAAATGATAAGAACGCAGTAAAAGTAAACTTTCAAAAACCGCGGAATGTGATTAGCGAATATTTTTGCATATCATTTAAGGCTGTTCTCAAATCCAAAAGGGCAACTTTATGACATAAGTTTTAATTCAATTTTGTTCGGAAATGCATGAAACTAGGAGTTGTTGTTGTTGTTCAGAAACTATGAAATCGAGCTGTTTTTTTTTTTTTTTTTTTTTTTTTTTTTTGCAAACGTAACAGATTTTTCAGAAAACAGTGTCAAAGTGGGCGTTTAACCTAAGGATAACCACTCAAAAAACGACGAAAAACGTGTTTGTCACGTGATCAAAGTCGCTTATAACTGAATAGGTAATTTATTTGTCAAAAACTGGAAAACACAGTTTGATTCCAAATCGCTCCCATGGTCAGGCTTTCCAATTTTATATCTTTCCTTTAAACAAGTAATATAAAAATTTTGTTTTTAAAGTCAATTCCTACTTAGGCCATCAAAGAAAAATTTAATATAATCAAGCTAATATGAGTTTTTGTTGCATTAAAATATCTCAATTTGCTGATTTTCTATAAGCAAGTACAATGGAACTCTATGGGAATTTGGCGAAATATTACAGATATCGCCAAGTTGGCGTCACTTTTGGCGACTCATTTTGGCCGCCAAATTTGGCGATATATCACCAAGTTGGCGACAAATTTGGCGGTATTTGGCGACAGAACAGGGTCCCCCCCTATGGTAACCCCTTATTGAAAATAATTTCATTGAACTTCAATAACCAATGGCCGCCATTTTGTTTCCCATGCAAAACTAAAATTAATTAATTAAAATTTAATTAATTAATTAATATTTGAAAAAACTTTATTAACATCAATTGTCATCCAGTACAAGTTTAAAAAAATTTATTTCAACCTGATAGGATGAATAATGAGTATTTTATTAACGATTGAAAATTTGTACAAGATAAATATATAAATATATAAATAAATATAGGGAGAGTGTGAGCTAATAGTAGGAATTGAAAAAAAATGAATTTGTATTATTGAGCAGGGCAGTTGAGAACAGCCTTAAAGCAGCATTTAAAAGAGATTCTGAGCACATTCGTTTAGTTCGCAAAACATTTGGTTTACAGGGTGAGGCAAAATGCTTTGTGACTTCGAAAGAGGGCAAATTCTAGCTTATAGCAACATCGGAATGCCAGTTCAAAGAATTTCTGATAAAATTAAACATTCAAAAACTGCCGTTTTTAATTTCTTTCTGAATCTAACTATTTATGTTATTACAATATCTACAGGGAGGCCGAAAATTCTTTCGAAATAATCCGAAAGTTTGATTGTTCACACGGTTCCAACTAAAAGAATGAGAGCAAAGGAAATCGGAAGTCCGATAAAGCTGCCAGCATCAGTATCGACTGTACGAAGAAGAATAAAAATGTCAGGACCTTTTAAAAATATAAAACCACGTCGGTGTGCTCGTTTAACGGTGTTCTCAAATCCAAAAGAGAAACTTTCTGACATAAGTTTTAATTTATTTTTGTTCGAAAATGATTGAAACTAGCTGGTGTTGTTGATCAGAAACTATGTAATTGAGCTGTTTTTCCATTTTTTTGCAAACACAATAGATCTTTCAGAAAATAGAGTCAAAGTGGGCGTCTTGAACCGAATTTCCGCGCGAAGGAAGAAAGAGCACTTAAGAGCGGGCGAAAAACGTGTTCGTCACGTGATTAAATTCGCTTATAACTCAATAGGTAATCGATTGATCAAAAAATGGAAAAAACAGTTCAATTCCAAATCGCTTCTATGGCCAGGCTTTCCAATTTTATACCTTTCCGCTAAAAAATGAATTTGTAAATGTGTCAAAACATTTTACGCTTGTTGAGCAGAGCAGTTAAGAACAGCCTTAATCCTTTCAGGGGCAAGGTACTTGTATTTGTAAAATGTTGAAATAATTGAATGACACCAGTACTTACAAAAAAAATGTATTTGTAAACATGTAAAAGTATATTTTCGCGTACTTAATAAAAGTGAAATTTTCATAAAAAAATTCGGATGCCAAAGTGGCAATTAGGGATTAAAATTATGTGATGCGGAATCACCGCCCTTCAAGGGGTTAACATCTGGCAATAAAAAAGCCCGCATTCCGTCTGCAGAGAAACATCTGAAGCAACAATCGAATTAGTCTAAAATTATCTTCAGTGCTGAAAAGAAGTTTAATTTCTATATTCTGGATGGTATTCATTCATATTGGCACGACCATCAAAAGGAAAAGGCCGTATTACCCACGCGTCAATTTGGAGGAGGCTCCCTAATGGTTTGGTCTGCTTTTTTCTCGGAAGGTAAGCGTAGAATTGCTTTTCTAGATGGATAAACAAAATAGAAAAACTATATTCACATGTTGGAATGCCAATTGTTTAACCTGAGTTGAAAAATTACCGGCTTTAACTAAATTTTCAACAAGACAATTTCTAAATTCACTCTGAAAACGACAAAGAAGTGGTTTGAAGATAAATAAGACTCTCAAACTTGATTGGTCCAAACCTAAGCACTATGAACAACGTCTGGGGGTATTATAGGGCGCAATATATAACAAAAAATGGTCAAATCGTGCAGTATAACTCGAAAGCAGGATTAAAATCTGGAATTTAGGCGATATGATGTGTTTTGCCACCTCAACAAATTCGAAACTATGTAAACTCTATGCTACAATGTTGCATTGGAATTATTAAACACAAAATAATACCAATGGACATCTAATATTTCTATAATTTAGAAAAAACTGTTGCGTCCTTATCATTTTGCTATCAGTGCATATGGAGTAAAAACGCAACATATTATATTATTTGTATAACAATTGTTTTAGAATGTTTTCTTTATGGTTATATTAACTATTAAGTTTTAAAAATTAAATTTATTAGTTTATATGTGGATTAGTATAATTATATTTTTTATTTAGACAATTATATATTTCCTATCATTTTGCACCCCGATGTATACATTCACATTGTTTTTTGGCTTCGTTTAATCCTTTTAAATTTTATATCGGGCCAAATTTTAACTAGCTCGGCTCGACCCGGCCCGTTAAAAAATTGTCTTTAATCCTCCGGGCCGGCCCACTGGAAAATTTCCCTTCATTTTGCCGGCCCGTGCAGACCTCTTGCTCATAATGTTATCATTTATACATACATTACAATAGCATAGCTGCCAACATGTACGGATTTTTGCTACCGCTAAAATTAAAAGAAATTTCTGTCTCATTTTGTTATCAATATTCACTGCAATTCGGCGATTGAACTAGGCAATTTTTTTTATTAAATTTTAGTGGTAGCGAAAATCCGTACAAGTTGGCAGCTATGCAATAGAAGGAAATGTTCAATTCAATAAATCTCACTTGAAATATACATAATGAGCTCATTTCCTTTCATTTAAGTCTACGGACCCATTGAAATCTCTTTACGAACCAATTAATAAGAACACCTGCTACAAATAATTCAATATACAGTATAACCTCGATTATCCGAAGTAACTACGACAGGCCATCTTTCGGAAAATCGAAATTTTCAAATAATCGAGAATGCTTCAATTGTAAGATTAAAGACAAATATATGACTATTTCTTATCATAGTAACAAGTGCTTAATAAAAATAAAGCAATATAAAAATAGAAACAAGAATAAATTACCGGAATTTTAATTTTGAAATTAAGTAACATATACATATTTCACAAGGGTTTGAAACAAGTTTTGTTTGTCGCAGTTTCGATTGCCTTTGCTTTGCAGCTCAATCACTAAATTTTTTTAATACTATTAGTTCACCGGTATCAGTCTTTCTGTTGCTCCAGTCATGCCAAACCTTTTTCAAAACATTCAAAAGCTTCAGAATTGCTAATTTGTTCGTTTTCTTCGCCCATATCGTTGTCCTCTTCTTCGCTTAGGTCAGCACATATTCCTCGGATATCGTCAATAATTTCTTTACCGCTCAATATATGGAACCCGGGATCATTCGAGTCACAATTTAGCCAATCGTTCATTTCTGCAATATCACAACCAGGTATTTTATTAAATTCTGATTTTAGATCGGCAGCATCATTCTCTTTTTCATCTATAAAGCTTTCGTTCGTTTCAGAAGTTAAACATGGAGCAAGTTTTCTCCAACTTCGAATGAACGCATGCCGCTGTAAAAATTCCCAAGCTTCAATTATCATGTGCATACAGTCTTTTACAGTAAAAAAAAACTTTTAAAATGTATTTTGCACTTGAGGAATGTATAAGTAAAAACTAGGAAACAGGAATTCTGCTTTTTCAGAATTTAGTGTCGCCCCCGATGAAAAAAAAAAATATGTATATATAAATAGTACAAAACCTATTTCAATTTTAAGACTTAAAGCACACACTTTTATTTTATCTAAAATGACGTCATTCGCATCCGCTTAAGAATTCCACATTTGCGATCCACTCTTAAACGTCTACAGTAAAGCATGCATAAGGATGTCACTATCGCAAAATAATACACAAATGCAGCAAAAAGATGCCGTCATTAAAGAAACTCGACAAAAAAAGGCTATCTAATGATTCATGGGCATTCATTTGTTTGTAACAATAATATAGACGAGTTCAGTCGTGACGTCAGTCATGACGTTTTGGTTGGAAACTGACTCCAAACAAACGGTTGCTATGTTGTATTTTCTATTTTGTTTGTGTGTTGCAGCTATATCTTAATAAGATATAGCTGCAAGATATATATATAAGATTATCTTATATATATATCTGACATCTAAGTGTTTTAATACTTGATGTGTACTGGTAACATTTTCCACAATTTATATTTAAAAAGAAATGACGCATAGCAACTGTTTCTTTGAAGTCAGTTTCTAACCAAAACGTCATGACTGAGGTCACACTGAAAGCGTCTATAGATACTTAATTAAATACAATTTATAATAGCTCCATGTTTTACCGAAATTTGTCGTTTATATTTTTCCAAAATATATTTATATGTATTATATTTATATGTATATTTATATTATAGTTATATGTATATTTATATTTATAGGTATTTTAATTACATTTTCTTTCGGTTGTTATGAGAAAATGGCAACAAAAAGATATAATTGCTATTTTTCAACTATTTTCTTTTACTTTGTATATAAATGGAGTACTTCAGTTGCCAAAATTAAACAAATGGGCTAAAAACTACAAAAAAATTAATATTTCAAAAATAAATGGAGATACAGTTTTCAAACAAATTGCATTTAAAAATACTTTTTTTCCCCAATACGACGGTATAAAAATTTAAAATGTGCGATGCTTAGAAATTAAAAAAATTGCTATAGAGCATTTAATCGCACAATGATACATCTGCTTTGTTTATTGCTGCCTTCTGTAAGCTAACGTTATTTTTTGGAGACAAAATAAACTGGGAGAAAGAAATAGCATATCGTCCAGGGGGCTAAAAAAATAAAAAAATAAATAATAATAATAATAAAAATAATAAAATTAAAAAACTTTAAAAATAGATTTCGGTTAACCGAGAATTTCGGTTAAAAGAGTTTCGGATAAAAGAGGTTCTACTGTATTTACATTTAATAGTGTTGAAAATAAATAAAGAGACAAAAGGCGTGGATCGAAATTGAGTACATTGAAAAATATATTTACTACAACTACAACACATGAAATAAAATCAGAGAAGCAACCATATATTTATAGATTTTGAAAGGCCCATGTCAGAACAGGTAGCGGACGTGGAAAAGAGCTATAAAGCTAGCTTAAATACCCAATCACAGTTAAACATAAACAATAGTATCGAAATGAAAACTGAATTAACAACGAAATAATGTAATGCTGTGATTACAATATTCTAACAAATAGTAAACTATCTTAATTTCAAATATATAATTAATCTGGACTTCGGCCTGCATTGATTTCCATTATTTTTTGTAATTTTTCAGCAAATTGTATTAGTATATAATTACCTTTTTATTTTTATTAATTCCTTCGCGACGAGAGGCCTTTTATTCAATTTTTAATCTTTTACCACCGGTTTTTCAAAACAGAAAATTTTCTAATAAAATCATAAGACCCTTTAAAGTTCACATTATATATTTTAAGAAAATTTTCTATAAATGAATGGCGAAAATGTTCTGATTAAGTAAGGTGGTGGGATTAATGAAGTATTCTGTCTGAGCACCTTAATTGCAACACATACCGGTCGCTCGTCCCCAAGGGGTTAAATAATATGTTTCTTTCGCTAAATATATTGGTAACGAATTATTGCAGGAAAATTGGAATAAGTATTTTTTCAAGATGGCGACTTGTGCGATTGAGGGGAGAGCGTCGAAATTTCGGGTTTATTATTATCATTAGTATTAGAATATTAACATATATCTTATGTAACATTTCTAAAAATTGGCACCACCCGACCTCTTTCAAGCTAAAACTAGTCGGATGTACCAATCCCAAGACTTTCTTCTATCTCATACATGTCAATACTTCAAAATTCGTTAGCACTGTGCCAAAATTAAATGGCGATCTACGCTCATCATAAGGATTCTAAAAAGATGAAATTCCGTGCATTAGTTCTTGGGATATGACTATCGTTGAAATCGTATAAATCCAGTCAAATGCAGCATAGCAGCGCCACCTATAGGGTGATTTACACCAGAACCTAATCATCATCAACTTATGTCAACGTCTAACTGAATATGAAGTTTGGGGGAAATTCGTCCATTAGTTCTTGAGATTGCGCAAATCATAACAAATGCAGCATAGCAGCGCCACCTGTTGAACGATTTGCACCAACACATAATCAAAAGCAATATTAATCAAGATATACTTGAATCTGAAGTTTGATGAAAATTCGTGCATTAGTTCTTGAGATAGATCTATTGAAGAAATCGTGCTAAATGCAGCACAGCAGCGCCACCTATTGGACGATTTACAACAACACGTAGTGAGCATAATTTCATATCAAGGACTAACAGAATCTGAAGTTTGATGAAAATGTGTGCATTAGTTCATGAGGCAGAGCTACTGCGGAAATCGTGTAAATCCTGCAAAATGCAGCTTAGCAGCGTCACCTGTTGGGCGATTTACACCAAAACGTAAACAGCACCAACTTATATCAAGGAGTAACTGAATCTGAATTTTTATAAAAATCAGTGCATTAGTTTTTGAGATAGAGGTATTGCTGAATTCCTACAAAATGCAGAATAGCAGCACCACCTGTTGGGCGATTTACACCAAAAACTAATCAGCACTACTTTATATCAGAGACTACCTTAATATAATTTTTTATTAAATTCCGTTCATTGGTTCTGGAGATAGAGCGCCCACAAAATTTGTGTCACACACAGGCAGACATTTTGTAAAAACATGTTTTTTGGAATCTCTGACCCCTAAAACGTGTAAATCCCTCGAAAACTGGAAGTCGAAAATTTTCACTAATCCAATACTTTCTTCTTGTAAAGATAGAAGAAAGTAAAAATGTTTTATTTTTCTAGACCAATTTCATTGGTTCTATTTTGTCCTAAATTTGGAACAGCACAGCTCAGTTATTTACAGGAGGATTTTGAAAAACTTCTACATGGAACTTGCTGAAAATTTTATCTTCAGTACATGATTGGTAATAGCTTTCTTTCTCTTAGATGTACTTTTAAAAGTTATTGCTAAGAAAACAGGAAAAAACTCTATATTTTATTGATTCTTTTTATTTTAACCGAATTTTTCAAAGGTGCAGCTCCGTTATTTATGGACCTGGGTAAAACTTAACAAATAATCTTGTTGCAAATTTTGTCGTACGCAATTTTTTATCCCACTTGTTGCAATTTTTTTAAATATTAGCCTTTTCCGCCAAAATATACTCGTAAGAAGTAACTACAGAAAGACTTCAAAGAAGTCCCATTTTTTTTTTTTTCTTTTGTCTTTTTTACTTTCTTCTATCATTACAAGAAGAAAGTATTGGTTTCATGAAAATTTTCGAATTCCAGTTTTCGACGGATTTACACGTTTTATGGGTCAGAGATTCCAGAAAACATGTTTTTACAAAATGTCTGTCTGTGAGTCTGTATGTCTGTCTGTCTGTCCGTCTGTCTGTCTGTATGTGACACACATTTTGTGGGCGCTCTATCTCAAGAACTAATGCACGGAATTTAATAAAAATTTATATTCAGGTAGTCCCTGATATAGTTTGGTGCAGATTAGTTTTTGGTGTAAATCGCCAAGCAGGTGGCGCTGCTATGTAGCATTTTGCAGGATTTCTACAAAAGCTCTATCTCAAGAACTAATGCAAGGATTTTTATAAAACTTCAGATTCCATTAGTCTTTGACATGAATGGATGCTGTTTACGTTTTGGTGTAAATCGCCCAACAGATGGCACTGCTATGCTGCATTTTGCAGGTTTTACACTATTTTCGCAGTAGCTCTATCTCAAGAACTAATGCACACATTTTCATCAAACTTCGGATTTAGTTAGTCCTTCATATGAAATGATGCTGACTACGTGTTGGTGTAAATCGTCCAATAGGTGGCGCTGCTGTGGTGCATTTTGTACTATTTCCTCAACAGCTCTATCTCAAGAACTAATGCACGAATTTTCATCAAACTTCAGATTTAAGTATAACTTGATTAATATTGCTGCTGATTATGTGTTGTTGCAAATCGCTCAACAGGTGGCGCTTCTATGCTGCATTTGTCATGATTTGCGCAATACCTCTATCTCAAGAACTAATGCACGAATTTTCCTCAAACTTCATATTCAGTTAGACGTTGACATAAGTTGGTGATAATTAGGTTCTGGTGTAAATAACCCAATAGGTGGCGCTGCTATGCTGCATTTACACGATTTCAGTGACAGTCATACCTCAAGAACTAATGCACGGAATTTCTTATTTTTAGAATCCTCATGATGAACACGGATTGCCATTTAATTTGGCACTGAGATAGTGAATTTTGAAGTATTGACATGTATGAGATAGAAGAAAGTTTTGTGATGACCACAACATACTAGTTTAAATGGCGGTTAGTCTGGAGGCTTGGTGGTTTAGGAGAGGTCGAAACCTTTTTTTTTTTTTTAATAGAACATCAATCTATACAACATATTTGAAGATCAGAACCTTTTGCAGTGCAAAAGTTCTTTATTTACTGGACTGTTAAGTCCGTTCAGGTTTACCAAGAAAAAAAAAGGTAATGGTTAATCTAGAATAGGGCTCTTCTAGTCCAACAATTGGCGTTAATTTTAAAATTAAAAAAAAGATACAATAAAACTTCAGACGGAAACTTTCTAAGAAACGGACATCAAGCTTTAGTATATCATTTTTTCATCCTAAAATGAACTTCTCATCTCCCTTTGAACATGAATGCAGTTTCTACTTTACAACTAAAGCCATTCATATAATTTATCTACCAGTCTGTTTTATTTTATAACAGCTTTATCCTTGCAACATAACACTCTCCTTTATTACAACTTTTTGGGCTATCCTTGTCCATTTAACCTTATCGCTCCGACAGTTGCGCAACATTTGCAAAAAGGGTCCAACAGCAGCACGTGGTGTGTGTGTGTGTGTGTTAGAAGGCAGTGTAACATGTCAACATCGCTGATGAATAACAGGTTGCAAAGGATTGGATGTCATGAATATTAAACGCTAAGAGAAGAAGAAAAAGGGGAAAAAAATACCAGAAGGAGATATTCAGGAGAAAGTTCAGGGCTGTTGATGAACGTTAATGAATCACTTTGCAGAATTTATTTTCTTTTCTTGTTCTTTATTTAGCGTCTGAGCGTGGTCGTAGTGGTTTATGTTAAAAATGTTGTCATACCAGAAACAGTGGAGGGGAGTGGGGGGGGGGGGGGAGACTGAATTGCTTCGGGACAGATGCGTTTTTATTATTATTATTATTGAAGTCGATACTGGTAACCTGTATATTCAAAGCAGCGTACATTTTTTATAGACTGGACCAGTAGCGCCAACATTTGAAAAATATTGGGTAGACTCAAAAAATTTTGAGTAAAATAACACATCCAATTTTTTTCCCTTTGAAGAGGAAGGTCCCAGGGAGAAGCGAATGACTAAAGATGATAATCTGGAGTTAAATTATGTTTTTTCTAAGCAAAGTAGAAAATTATTATAATTTACTAAATACTTTTATTAAATTATATTCTCAGTTCTTCCTTATAAACACATTAAGATTTATTAGAAGTAACATAAAAGTTGCTAACTATTAAAAGTGCAAAAAATTAAATGTGAAGAAAAACAAACTAAAGTGAAATACGATTAACACGAAAACGCTTAAGGGTGTTCTCAAATCCAAAAGAGCAACTTTCTGACATAAGTTTTAATTTATTTTTGTTCGAAAATGATTGAAACTAGCGGGTGTTGTTGTTCAGAAACTATGTAATTGAGCTGTTTTTTTTTTCATTTTTTTGCAAACGCAATAGATCTTTCAAAAAATAGTGTCAAAGTGGGCGTTTTGAACCGAATCTTCGCGCGAAGGAAGAAAGAGCACTCAAGAGTGGGCGAAAAACATGTTTATCACGTGATCAATATTGCTTATAACTCAATAGGTAATTGATTGATCAAAAGATGGAAAAAACAGTTAAATTCCAAATCGCTTCCATGGCCAGGCTTTCCAATTTTATACCTTTCCGTTAAAAGATGAATTTGTAAATGTGCCAAAACGTTTCACGCTTGTTGAGCAGAGCAGTTAAGAACAGCCTTAACATGAAAAATCGGTTAACACGAAATGATATAGCAGTCCAGACAGTATACTATGCAATTTAATACTTTTTTTTTTCTTTTAACACGAAACAAAAATCATTTAACACGAAAAAAATTCGCTTTCGATCGTGTTAGTTTGAATTGAAATTGATGGATTTTGTGTTAAAACCACTGAATTTTGGGTGAAAATCAATGAATTTCGAGTATTTTTTTTTTTTTTCAAATTAGCTTATGTCTTATGAGCACAATGGCTGAGAAATCGATGCGAAAACAAACTGCTATTTCTCTTCCAATGAAGAGGAAGCTGCATAATGCAGTTGTTGAAAAAGAGGGACGAAAACCGAAATCTGCAAAGAGTTTGGCATTGCAAATTCTACTTTATCAACGATAATAAAAAACTAGGATTCCATTACATTAATTTTTGAGCAGAGTATGTTTAAGTCAGAGAGAAAACGTATGAGAACCGGTAAGGAGCAGAGTATGTTTAAGTCAGAGAGAAAACGTATGAGAATCGGTAAGCACGAATATTTAGAGACAGCTTTGCTTATTTGGTTCAAACAAGCTAGATCTCAGAATGCTGAAAAAAAAAAATGCTTCAAAAAAGAATCTGATATTTTTTCCAAAAAATAATATTTTTTATTTGCTTTTTATCCTAATGGATGCAACCTACTATTAGTTTAACAGGAAATCGAAATAAAATTTGACGACATCGAAAATATTTGTGAGTTTTATTCTTTTTTAACGATCCTTTTAACGCGAAATTCTTTATACACGAATAAAACTGTTCGGCCCCATCCATTTCGTGTTAAACGTATTTCACTGTATGTCTTTTATCAATTCAAAATATTAAAATATATGGAAAAACATACAGGAAATTTGTTTCTGAGAGAAATTTAACTCTACGTCCGCTGAAGAGGCTTTCAGTGTGCTCCTGTAAGTCTAATGGATGTCCTTGCTATTTTTCAAACAAAATTATTTTGAGAACATCAATAAAACCAAATTTATTTTCAGAATTAAATAAATACTAGGGGGCTCAGCCCTCGGCTCGCTAACGCTCACCAACCCCCACGAATTGCTACGCAATTCATATTTGGATCGCTACGCGATCCCAGCTCGCTTCGCTCGCTCGCCACTATTTATGTCAACTCTAGCCAGAATGAGTGCTATCATAAATCATTACAACGTATTAAATTTACAAATATTTTTAATGTATAAAAAAGTAATGGAAAACTGTTGAAAATATAAATAAAAACGTACCTTGGAAACAGAATTAATTAAAAAACTTAGTGAAAACAAAATAAAAAATATTTTAGTTGGGCCGCTATGAGATCCGAGCAAGCAACATATGAAATTTAAAAATGTTTTAATTCATAAAAAAGTAACTGAAAATTTTGTTGAAAACATAAATAAAAATGCATTTATCAAAAGTTTGGCGCTATGACTTGTTGATCATCATGGAGAAAGCTAAGCGAACAGGAAATTGACGCCGTTTAAATTTAAATGGCATGTTAGGGTCAGATGGGGTCCTTCTCCTTTTTATTTTGCCTATAGTATTGAAAACCACGGCTTAAATTAATTTAAAACTATAATAAGACGCTATAAAACATGTACGTATCACGCTATCGAAATGTAAACAAAACGTTTTCGCCTGTGTCTAAATACAACTTTGGATCAAAAAGCTACGTCACCGTAAAACGGACCGATAGCAATTGTCATTCATGTATTGCACAAACGGTTTGCGTTAAAAGAGAGATCCTGTCTGGATTTTGATTTGCTGAGTGTTTCGGGACATGTGACCGTAACTACCACTGAGAAACGTCGCTTTGGCTGTTGCCAAATAGCAAGCTACAAATACAGCCCTTTTTTAGCGCTACGTAAGAGAAATATATATATATATAGATTGAATTAAATCAATTGAAATCGGGTTGGAGGAGAGATGAAATTATTGAGTGGACTCGCGACCCATAGGCCCATATACCAGGTGTTCCAAAAATGACTGATGGATTTTAAAATTCAATAACTTGCAAACGGTGACAGATATGGAAAAAATTTTTGCAGGATAGTTATGTAAGACGTCAGCAGTTTTTATTCTGCTATTCCCAGTTTTAGTTACAAATAGCAGCGATAGTTGGCGCTGCAAAAATAGGCGCTAAATCCAGGCTCGATTTTTCGGCCTCTCTCTTCTTCCATGCGAAAAAAGGAGATTAAAATGTTTTGAATGGATCCCGAAGTACCAAAAATCGGGTCTGGAATTAGCAGCTATTTCTCGCAGCGCCATCTATTGTTTGAAATTCGAACTAAAATCAAGAATCACAGTAATAAAACTCCTGATATCATACATAACACTCCTGCGAGAATTTTTTAAATATTTGTCACCGTTGCAAGTTATTGTATTTTAAAATCCATCAGTCATTTTTGGGACACCCGGTAAGTTGGCGTTACTGGACTAGAGTATAAGCGGCAGGGGCGCGTCGACCCAGTGTGCAAAGTGTGCGGCGCACACAGGCGCCGAAGTAGTAAAGGCGCCAAAGATTTCAGTTGAAGAGCAAATTCCTAAAAAAATCTGTAATTTAATTAAACTAAAATGTACTACATTTTCGTACATTCTAGACATCTGAATTATGTTTTCTAAATTTGCCTGAGACAAACATTCAAAAGATATTTATTTTATTATTATTATCATTTATTTATTTCGTTTCATTCTACTTCTGCGTCTCCTAATAAGTGTTTTAGATGTAGACCTATCTAACCTTTCAATAAACAGAGGCGCACCTCATATAGATGTAAACAATGAAAGGCGCCATAATTCACATGGCTGATACATTGAACACTATTATCTCACCGTAGTAGTGGTAAAGTATTGTACAGTTTTATTACAACAGGGGCTAAATTGTACCTGTTTTTGTCATTTTAAAATAGCAATCATTTTAATGCAGAATTTCCACCATAAATAAGATGAAACTTACTATTCGGATGCATATACATCTCATGGGCATAAGCATAAATCCCCTACGACTCAAACTCTATTTAAAAATAATCTGCATAAATAATATAAATCATAGTAAATTTAAAATTACGTTTTTCAAAGGGTCAACCTATCTCAAAAGTTTTGAGGTGAAGGGGACAGAAACCTTAACTACTAAATAACAAATTAATAACGTAAAATAATAAACACTAAATAACGATTACTGGTAACAATTAAAAGAAGCCCATTCAGATATTATTGATTTTAAAGGCATACTTTGAAGTGGATTTTTAATTTAAAAAATAGCTAGTAAGAGGAAAGATTCGAATGGGCGCCAGGAAAACTTTCAAAGGGAGCCACCATAGGTCCGCAGGAGGCGCGTTGGACAGCCTTGAATTAGAGAACGGAATTTTAAGGCCCGGTCTCTGCCCGTTTATATTTTTGCAGTTCGCAACCCGGCCTGTACAAAAATTAATGAAAACAGGCCCGACTCAATTTCTACAAAAAGTTCCGAATTTCTTAACATACAATTAAAATCCTTTTAAAGAATTCTGCATACATATTTATGAAGAAATGTTAGATTACTATGTGTTCCCAAAACAAAGTACACAACAGCAACATTAATTATTACATACTTAGACTTTTCAACATTCAAATAAAGATTCATTAAAAAAAAATTAATGTAGTTTAGAATAAAAGAAAAAAAGAGGGTTAAAAACATTATAATTTTTGAAGTTATATCGCAAAAAGTAGATTTTTGAAAATATTTCTCAGTAATTTATTAAGGTATATTTGCAGTGAGTCCATTATCAGATGCTCTTTATCGCTATTACTATTTTTACACAAGTAATTGAATTTAAAAAATCAAAAAAAAAAAAAAAAAAACCCGACTGAATAAAAGCCAACTAATTAATTATTTCTCATCAATGTGAAACTATTTTTTATATTGCTTACCTATTTTTTTATTTACTTGTATTGATGACTTTTAAGTTGTGTTTAATTATTCGTTCCTATCTATAAAAACTGTTTTGATGAGGCCTATAGATGTCCTTGAAGGTTAGAGTTGCAGTAAAGCTAGAGATCCTACCTACACAACTTTCAGGTTGTGTAATATTTAAACGGAACTTCTGACTGTAAAATAGTCAATGAAACATCGTCTTCATTTTGATAGATCTCTCCAATGATATGCTACTCAATATGGTGCGTAAAAAACTTTTTTTCGTCTCCACCGCCATTTTGTATTTTACGGCAGCCATTTTGAATTTATAAAATCAAAAAGTAGCCTATAACCATCGGACGGTTAAGACGAATCGATAGAGACCCCATTCATTGAAGTCCATCGAGCTGTTGGGATGTTTACGCGGTATAAAGAAATCCACATAGCCAGATCCACATAACCCTTCTTGGCAGTCGGGTAAAAAGATGTTGCCTGCCCGACACGTCCTGGAAACAACTAAGTCCGATTCCGGCTCTACCCTGAATAGAAAAATAATGTAAAACCAGATTAACACTGTGAGTTTTGCTCTCATAGAGTAAAATCTACTTTAGGTGGCCAAAGCAATATCTTTTTTCATTGCTCCTACAAATGATAAATTCTGTAGAAACTCTTATGTATTGGATAAAAACTGTGCATCTTTTCGGACTACAGGATAAATACTTTTTACCTATACTATCTTGTACTCTGGGCCTGTCATCATGGCGGAAACAGAATTTTTGATAAGGGGTGTGAAAATGTGATTGTGAAAATGGGCTAAATTTGGCCATAAATGTCCAAAAATTCTTACTTTGTCAAAGATTGAGAGGTTACGGAACTTTCCCTTCACCCCTTCGTACGTTTGTGTCTAATCACATACGGAGTATATAAATGTGATGATTTAAGATTTATTCATTTTAATTCAGAACATAAAATCGAAAGTACTGAAATATGAACACTTATTAGCATTGCATATAACCTCAAACGCTCCAGAGACACTAGAATGGCAAAAAAAAAAAAAAAAAAAAAAAAAAAAAAAAAGTTCAATTTAGACGTAAATTAGGACTGTTAGGAGCCACAATGATCGCTTTAATATGAATGGGGGGAAAATGAAAAAATATTTTTAAATTTCCATGCTATGCCCTACTAACCAACCCGTCCGACATTGCAAATGATAATAATCTTAAATACGCCTAAATACACTGTTGAATGATTTTATATTTTTAAGCGAAATTTTTTCCAATCGAACCTAGAGATGGGGGAGGGGGGGGGGGTGGTGTCTTCAGTAGCATATACACCGGACGTGCCACGCATTGTCTGGTTTGTTTTGATTTTATATTTTTAAACGCAAATCTTTCCAAACGAGACTAATATTGCCATCAGCACTGCCTTCTGCAGTATACAACCTCGAATTTGTATGACTTTTTATTTTTATTTTTATATGAAAATTCATCCAAGTGAAGCTCGAGTTGAGGCTCTCAATGCTTTCTGAGGCGTACGCCGCAACTGATATCGAAGCTCCGATCTGATTTTTCAAGCAAAACCTCGAAAATGTATTTAATTTCTGGCATTTAGATATATGAAAGCTGCAATTTTGACCAAAAATTCTTGGTAAAACATAAAAAATATAAAATGCACACCATCCCCTCACTATTTTAAAACGCGAAATGATATTCAAAGCACATATCTCTAAGACGGGAAACAATATCTTGAGAAAACGTGAACCGGGAGAAAAAACATCTCTGGCGAATATTTGAAATGACGTAAAGATTTTTTTTAGATAGTAAATATTAATATTTTTTCACACCAGAGATATCATTAGATTCGAGAAAAATACCAATAATGGTATTTAGTATTATTACCCAGGAAAAATATCAAGTACCAAGTATTAATATGTGTTTTTTCTTCTTCTTTTGAAATTTTTAAACTTTAGAAAAACGGGAAAACTTAAAAACTGAAGTGAATCGCGGCCAAATAAAAAAGATGTTTTGTAAGAGTAAAGAAAGGTACCATTGGAATCGGAAAGATAACACGATTTTCTTTATATCTCCTCCACCCCCCCCCCCCTTTTTATTTTTTTATGTATCTCGACGGGGACCCAGCCATCCCAATTTTAAAATGCAGTGAAAATCGAACGCTACACTTCGTCAGTGCGTCTGGAGAAATGCAGAGGCATGATTGCTTTGAAGAAAGAAAGTTCGCCATTTTGCGATTATCATTATGGCTTTTAATTGTACTTCGACTAATTATCAAAAAATGAAAAATCTGAGCCCCAGGTTCATTTGGACCTGCCATCTTTTATCCTTATTAAAACTTTCTGATCTCTATCGCGGTAGATTTTCTTAGCCATCGACAACACATACAAAGTCTTTTATTAATATAGATATGCAAATTAGAGATGACAAACAACTTTCTTTTATTAGTTTCTTTTATTTATTTACTATTGTATTGTATTATTTTCTCTAGGATAAGGAAATTTGACCGTTTAATGCAGCAATCTGATACAGACAGGTTTTATTTTCACACGCTTTACTGTGTTTCGAATTTTATTTACATAGCTGCGAACCTTCCTTATTTTTCAAGTAATTAAAAAATGTTTGGAACCAGAAATTTTATTTAATAAAAGAAATAAAATACGAACCCTATAGAAACCAGATGTATTTTATTAAATAATTTTCTGGTTCAAAAAACTTTATTTGATCTGTATAAACTCCATCAGTATGACATCTAATGCGTTTATAGATACTCATATTTTTTATAAAGCTTTATTTTCGGAGGTGAGGGGGGGAGAGGGTTAGGGCGCCAATTGAAATTCTGCACACAGGCGCTGGATACTGCTGGCGCGCCCCTGATAAGCGGCAGCAAGAATAAATCTAGCAAGAGGCAAGATTTCAAAACAGATGTATCTGTAGTCCTCAGCCCAAACCGCGTTTTTTTTAAATGCAGGGCATAAACGTGAAATAAGCTAAACTATGTTTTTCTTTTGTTGTTGGAACGCCTCATGCAACACAATTTTTAAGCATATTAACTTAAAAGTAGTACAGAATTAAATTAGAACTATTAAATATTTAAAAGGAAAAAAAAGGATTCTACCAGCATTTTGCAAAATGTAGAATTGAAACTGGTTTTTTTTCCCTTAAGGCTGTTCTTAACTGCTCTGCTCAAGAAGCGCAAAACGTTTTGACACATTTACAAATTCATTTTTTAACGGAAAGATATAAAATTGGAAAGCCTGGTCATGGAAGCGATTTGGAATTGAACTGTGTTTCCATTTTTTTGATCAATCAATTACCTATTGAATTATAAGCGTTTTCGATCACGTGACAAACACGTTTTTCGCCCGCTCTTGAGTGCTTTTTTTTTCCTTCGCGCGGAAATCCGGTTCAAAACGCCCACTTTGACACAATTTCTGAAAGATCTTTTGCGTTCGCAAAAATGGAAAAAACAGTTCAATAACATAGTTTCTGAATAACAACACCAGCTAGTTTCATGCATTTTCGAACAAAAATAAATTGAATCTTATGTCAGAAAGTTGCCCTTTTGGATTTGAGAACACCCTTAAGTGACCATGGCTCTGACTCATGAGAACCCCGTTTAAGGTAAATTTGAAACACATGAACATAAAAAGAAAAACAGATTAAAAGCTTCTCTTCTACGGTAGGCTGAAGGTAGGGGAGCAGAGTCCCCCTGATAAAAAACATCTTAATTCTTCTTTATCTTAGAGCTTAATTATTTTATGTAGCATGCGAAGTATAAATTTTACTTTTTAAAACACTCAAAATAATAGTCGTGGTCGCAGTGGTTTGTTTTAAAAATGCTGTTAAAATAAAATAAAAACTCATATGGGGAGGTCGGACGAGGCTAAATTACCTTCGGACAAATGATTTTTCCCCCTTTTTGTTAATGATGTCGATACTGCTAAACTAAGTTTTCAAAACAGTGTAGACACTTTTCTTTTTAATAACCAGAACACATGCGGTTGGTAAGTCAATTTTGACGGGGCAAGTTCAAGGAAAAGGGGAAGACAGAGGGATATCTATATAGCAGATACTTTATTGGTGCGAAATTTTTTAGTTAAAATATTATTTATTCAGTCACTTATATACAAAAAATACGTATATTAGAAGACTGCAATTAATTTATGAGATCACAATAATTTTAATTTAATCCTGTCGGGGACAAAATGCTACAAATGAGAATCTTTGAAACAAAAACTTTTATAATATCCCGGACTTTTAAATGACTATCTTTTATTTTAATTCATTTCTGTTACTTTCATTTCAGGATTCTTTTATGTACATGTATGTGCCCAACCCAAAATGCTGCGGTTGATGTTCCTGCATTGGGCATGTTGTGTGGACTTTGCCCAATGTATCTGTATCGGCTTTTCGCGCGTTCTTCTATAATGCTTCTTTCGGAAGGGAAGAGGTAGTTTTTTACCTCTCCCTCCATTTTCTGTTATTAATTGATTAATTTATTAAATCATTTAAAGAAAAGGAAATCTGCTTTTGTGGCTCAACCGTGCATACTATCTATTCGAAAAGAAAAATATTAAGCAACACATAGTCAACTTTCTATTTATAGCACTTTAGGTATTTTTCTTGTGAAATATGCAGACGACTTCAATGAAGAAGTTCAACCAAGGATCGGGGCGACGCTGCGACATTCTGAGGTAAGAGAAATTCCTTACCCCTTTTTTTCTAATTTTGAGAAAATGATATATTAGAATATATAATATTCAAAGAAGTCTCTCCTTAATAACACAAAATACTTCTATTCGTAAAATGCTGAAATGATTGAATGGTGCCTGAATTTACAAACACATTTATTTGAAAATAAGTAAAAGTTTTTCTTCATGTTCTTAAGGGTGCATTCCGATCCAAACTGCTTATTTTCTGATTCATTTTAAAATTCATTTTTGCTCTCAAACGCATCAAACTGGGAAATTCTCTTATTTAGAAACTACATAATGTGCCGTGCTTCTTAATTTTTTGATAAATGCAGAAAATACTGTAAAAAACGCTGTCAAACTTGGCGTTTTGAACAGAATTTTCCGAAGCGTCGATCTGGGAATGAAAAAAAAAAATGGTCATACTGAGAAAATAATTGTTTAAAAATCAAATTCTAATTAATTGAGCTGAAAATGAAATCACACGGCATGTTAAACATGTCTTCAAAAATCACCCCAGCAAGTTTCATGTTTTTACTTTTAAAAATGAGTCTGAAAATGTCTCAGAAAATTTCGAGCTGTTGAGGGTGAAAAAATATTTTTTCGAATACACCCTTAATAAAAGGAAATTTTTCATCACAAAAATTTGGTACCAATGGGGTATGTAGGGATTAAAATAAAGTGGTCCAAAATGGCTTTTCAAGTTGTTAAAGTAAGAGGCTGAATTAAAGTTAATTAACAAAGCCAAATTAAAACTAGTATGTTGTGGCCATCACAAAACTTTCTTCTATCTCATACATGTCAATACTTAAAAATTCCCTATCTCAGTGCCAAATTAAATGGCAATTTGTGTTCATCATGATAATTCTAAAAATATGAAATTCCGTGCATTAGTTCTCGAGGAATGACTGTCACTAAAATCGTGTAAATCCAGCAAAATGCAGCATAGCAGCGCCACCTATTGGGTTATTTACACCAGAACCTAATTATCACCAACTTATGTCAACGTCTAACTGAATATGAAGTTTGAGGAAAATTCGTGCATTAGTTCTTGAGATAGGGGTATTGCGCAAATCATGACAAATGCAGCATAGAAGCGCCACCTGTTGAGCGATTTGCAACAACACAAAATCAGCAGCAATATTAATCAAGCTATACTTAAATTTGAAGTTTGACGAAAATTCGTGCATTAGTTCTTGAGATAGAGCTATTGAGGAAATAGTTCAAAATGCAGTACAGCAGCGTCACCTATTAGGCGATTTACACCAACACGTAGTCAGCGTCATTTTATATGAAGGACTAACTAAATCCGAAGTTTGTTGAAGATGTGTGCATTAGTTCTTGAGATAGAGCTACTGCGAAAATAGTGTAAATCCTGCAAAATGCAGCATAGCAGCGCCACCTGTTGGGCGATTTACACCAAAACGTAAACAGCATCCATTCATGTCAAGGACTAACGGAATCTGAAGTTTTATAAAAATCCGTGCATTAGTTCTTGAGATAGAGCTTTTGCGGAAATCCTGCAAAATGCTACATAGCAGCGTTACCTGCGGTGCGATTTACACCAAAAACTAATCAGCACCAATCTATATCAGGGACTACCTGAACATAAATTTTTATTAAATTCCGTGCATTAGTTCTTGAGATAGAGCGCCCACAAATTTTGTGTCACATACAGACAGACAGACGGACAGACAGACAGACTCACAGACAGACATTTTGTAAAAACATGTTTTTTGGAATCTCTGACCCATAAAACATGTAAATCCGTCGAAAACTGGAATTCGAAAATTTTCATGAAACCAATACGTTCTTCTTGTAAAGATAGAAGAAAGTAAAAAGATGGAAAAACAAAAAATATCCCGGGAGTTTTGAAGAGAGAGATGAGATAAGGTCTGTCTTTAACCAAAATTAGATGTAAAATGACCAAAATAACCCGTGACAGATGTTATAATCTCACGAAACATAGGAACATGTTATTTACATATAGTTAAGAATCAATCATTTGCAGTGTACAAATCTGAGGTCTAGGACAGGACTTGGATGAATTTGGCGTAATGAACATGAAGTCCAAAAATGACAGTGCGGAAGCACTGTTTTAGATAAGTTTAACCTTTGTGACTTTGAAATGCAGGTCATGCACGGTTTTTAAAATGTAATATTGAGACATTGAGATTGGGAAACACACCAGTTCTAAGGGAGATTTAGTTAAAAATTTCAAGATAGAATACGAGGTTTTTCTGTTTTAACATAAGAGTTCAACAGGAACTAGAAATTTTGTAATATAACCCTTTTCCAATCTTTGTATGTGGAAATTTCATCAAACTTAATAGTACCATTATGGCAGAAGTTTTTATTACCGCATAGTTAGAAGTCCGTTTTTTATGACGGACAATAATATCAATATTGAATTAGAAGCTAATGAAAAAAAAAAAAAATGAGAGGAACGAAATATTGCTATTTAACACTTTTGTTGTTTAAGGTATGCAATGCATTCAATTAACCATTATGCATTAAATGTCTCTCCTAACGTTTTAGTATTTTTCTCGTTATATCTTTTGAGAAAAACAATATGATTCAGTGCACGAGTCCCTTTACTGACGTGTTTTATAGCTGAATTAAATTTTAGAAAACCATGCGATGTGTATACGAGATCATATATGTGTATATGAGATCATATACAGGGCTGCTCAAAAAAATTTGAACCCCTTATCGACTATGGGCACTAATTGCTGAAATTGAGATTTTAACTGTGTTATGCGTTTTCTAAGCTATTTATTTAGATATCTTCTTTTACTCTGATAAACAGTGAAGTTTCGTTATAATATTCCAGAAATGTTGTAAAGGCTTTCATAATCCATGCGGAATGCATGATTTTTCTTTACTTTTCTCTGGAAGAAAACTTATAATAATAGCTTATTGTTTATTTATCTCTCTTTTTTTCATCGTTTCTCACCTCTGCAACGGAAATTTTGGATTAGGATTTGGCAAGGAGCTCTGAAACCGTGTTCTGACCGAACTTTCACCTCTGCAGTGTAAATACACATTTCCTTGCGTTTATCACCCTTTGAGCTTTATTTATAACTCTGACCCACCTACTACCGATAAGTTGCACGTGTTCTGAACGTTGGAATCTTTTCAAAAAATCCGGCGTCGACTGATGGAAATGATTTTTCAAGATGAGAAATCCAATTTCATATCACCTTAAACGTGATGAGAGAATCAATTCCAGATTAATTTGGGGCTAATATTTATAAACCTCAAAATATAAGATAACGCTTCTCCCGATAACACTTCGCGTTATTTACATAATGTGAAACCTATTGGCGATAACGCAGGTATTAACTCTAGAAAAAGGAACAGAGAATATTTATGATCTTTCAACCCTTGAAAGAAATTTAATATGTTTTTGCACACTAATGTCACCTGAATCGTACGATATAATGATATGATTAATAAGTAAAAAAACGTGATTATGTTTATGACCAAAGACTTGTGTTGTGAAGTTTTCTTATCGACATACTTAAGTTTCCTGTGGATAGTTTTATATACAATGCCAAATCTAGATGTTTAGTACTTCAAATGGAGATAACATTAAACAAGATAGAAAAATAACGAGTCAAGCATAGATTATGGATCCAACATTTCAGTATATTGTAACGGAATAAATCAAAAGTTTAAAATAAACAATTAAATTAAAAAAATCAAAATACCCGACTGCGTAAAAAACGAACAAATTTATTATTTCTCATCAATGTGAAACTATTTTTTTTTTCAATTCCTACTATTAGTTCACACTCTCGCTATATATATCTTGCTCAAATTTTCAGTCATTAATAAAATACTTATTATTCATCCAATCTATCTCAAATAATTTCTTCAAACTTGTAGTGGATGACACTTGATCTTAATCCAGTTTTTTTCAAATATTAATTCATTAATTAAATTAAATTAATTAATTTTCAATAGCCCTCTTCTCGATCAAGGCATTTTAAGACCGAGAGAGCCCTCTTCTTGATCAAGGCATTTTAAGCGCCATTCAAGAAATAAGAAGAATGGAAGAAAAAAAAATTCTCTTATTGACCTAAGTAGGAATTGATTTAAAATATTTTTTTATATTACTTGTTTATAATACTAACCTATTTTTTTATTTACTTGTATTGATGACTTTTAAGTTGTGTTTAATTGTTAGGCCCTATCTATAAACACTGTTTTGATGAGGTCTATGATGGTTAGAGTTGCAGTAAAGCTAGAGATCCCACATACACAACTTCCAGGTTGTATAATATTTTAACGGAGCTTCTGACTGTAAAATAGTCAATGAAACATCGTCTTCAATTTGAAAGACCTATCCAATGATATGCCACTCAATAGGGTGCGTAATTTTTTTTCGTCTCTACCACCATTTTGAATTTATAAAAACAAAACCTAGCCTATAACCATCGGGCCGTTGAGACGAATTGTTAGAGACATCATTCATTAAAATCCATCCAGCCGTTGGGTTGTTTCGAGGGTATAAAGAAATCCACTTACACAGATACGCGTGAAACACATAACCCTTCTTTTCAGTCGGGTAAAAAGGAAACCACATTTCAGCAATTACCGTCTATAGCCGAAAAGAATTCTCCTGTGCATCCCCCTACATGTCCTGTAGATCTGTATCTACCCTACATAGTGTGCTAAAATTTAGCTTAGTTACAAAAGTCGGAAATTCATCTTCAGCAATTTCAACAAAAACGGAAATGCACTCAAATAATTTCGTACAGCCCTGTATATTATCTACAGATTTTTATACACTCCTCATATTTAACCAAAATTTAATTCAGAAAAAAAACTACACAACACAACTGAAAACGTATTTTCAGAAATTACTATCCATAGACGGCAATGTATCCGGTTCTTTGCGTAGCGCTGTATATGAATTTATTTATACTTTAAAAAGATATCTTAGTATACTAAATATAGTTTTCAGCATAGTTTCCATAGTTTAGTTAGTATAGTTTTTATAGTTTCAAAAAAGTAAAGAAAAATCATACATTCCGCATAGATTACGAAACACTTTCCAACATTTCTGGAATACTGTAACAAAACTACACTATTTATCAGGGTAAAAGAAGATATCTAAATAAATAGCTTAGAAAACGCAAAACACAGCTAAAATCTCAATTTCAGCAATTAGTGGCCATAGTCGATAAGAGGTTCAAATTTGTTTGAGCTGTCCTGTATATGATCTATAGATGTGTATACACACCAGCCGGAAAAAGAACAACTCAATTAAAAAAAATCCGTAAGCAGTTCACGCTGCACTGTAAAAAAACCACTGTAAATTTGCCAGCACAACTCGATCACAGTTGAAGGTACTGTATCTTTCTTTGATTTCCTGACTATTTAAACATGAAAAATACAGTAGTTGCGTAAAATTAACAGTGCAATGTACTGGCAATTTTGGACGCATTTGAACCACAGCACAAACTACTAGCGTCCAAATTGCCAGTACATTGTGCTGTTAATTTTACACAAATACTGTATTTTCCATGTTTAAATAGTCAGGAAACCAAAGAAAGATACAGTACATTCAACTGTGATCGAGTTTGTGCGCGAGATGAACAGTACTTTGTACTGTAAAAATGTCGTTTTTTTTTACAGTGTGATATATAGTAATGCATACGCATTATTTTGGGTATCCCTGTATATGATGCATAGAATGTATATACTCCACGTAATATGCGAATATGTATTTAGTTAAACGTGAAAAAACATACCACATCAGCAAACGCACTTCTAGCTTTTATCGCTCATAGACAGTACTGTAATCCAAATATTTTGCGTGTCACTGTAGTAAATGTAAATGAACGATAACTGTTATGCACGTCCGTCGTATTCTACATAGTACGCATCTTATAGTGCATTCTATATAACGTATTTAAATTGCTTTATATTCTGCATTGCTGAAAACGATACAAACGCCATTGTGTTTATATTTTCTAATGTGTCAGACAAAGTTAAGGTTGTTTTGTTAAGGACAAACTCTTTTAATTGATTGTTTACAGTAGATTTGGTAACGAACGGTAAAACGATGTGCAATAGGCAAAAATCTTTCCTGAAAAATTATCCCACTAATAGTTCAATTCCCATCAAAATCCGTCCAATTCCTATAGCACTTTTTAAAAAGGTTCCAGTGTTTGATTACGCCAGTGTTTAAACGCGTAGTTCGATTACATGTCCGTTACGTTCGTGTTTGATTTATTAATTTGTAAAGTTTCAATTTATAATTTAGTTAGAAAGTACTAGGCGGAAACAAACAAATGCCGAATTATTTACATTATTTTAAGTGCAAGCGGGTTAAACTTCCGTAATCGGGTTGCATGGTCAATTAAAAAAAAAACGTGCTTGAAAATATTAAAAAACCTCATAAAAGAGCAGTAAATTGAAATACAATTTTTTCAAAGAAAATGCATTTGAAACTTGAAAGTACACTTTTTTTTCTCGATTCGACGGGGTAAAAATTGAAATCATGGTGTGTTTAGAAGTTCGTAAATTTCCTACTTAAAACTAAACTGATTTTTCCGGTCATTGCCATCGTCTATATCAGCGTTACTCACGGACAAGTTTTTGTTTTACAATGTAGATTTGAAAATGAATCTCTTATTAGTCTCCGGTACGGTATGCTATTTCTTTCTCCCAGCTTATTTTGTGTCCAAAAAATAATGTTACCTTACAGGCGCTAGCCGCAAAACAAAGCATTACGATTAAATACTCTTTAACAATTTTTTAAACTTCTAAGCATCGCACATTTTCAATTTTTATACCATGGTATTCGAAAAAAAAAAGTCCTTTTAAATGCATTTTGTTTGAAAACTGTATCTCCATTTATTTTTGAAATATTAATTTTTTTGTAGTTTTTGGAGCCATTTGCTTAATATTGGCAACGGAAGTACTCCATTTCTGCAGAAAGTAAAGGAAAAATAGTTTTAAAATAGTAATTATATATTTTTGCTGCCATTTTCTCGTAACAACCGAAAGAAAATGTAATTAAAATACGTGCTATTTTGAAAAAAAAATATATAAACGAATGATTTCTGTTAAAACAATGGAGCTATTATATACTATATTTAATTGTAAGTATCTATGAATCATTAGATAGCCGTTTTTTTTTTTTTTTTTTTTCTTGAATGACGGAGTCTTTTTGCTGCATTTGTGCATTATTTCGCGATAGTGATGTGCTATGCATGCTTTACTGTAGATGTTTAAGAGTAGATCGTAAATGTGGAATTCTTAAGCGGATGCGAATGACGTCATTTTACATAAGATAAAACGTGTGCTTTAAGTCTTAAAATTGAAATATGTTTTGTACTGCAATAGAGTCCCGCTTAACCGAGTTTTCTTCTGGTGGACTGGTGGCTTCTATTATTATGAAACAGCCATTATAAATGAAGTGTTAGGTAAAGATGATAGAGCAGCCGTAAAAAAAAAAAAAAAAAAAAAAAAAAAGTGGCCATTTTTTGCTCCCATTCTGACCAGAAAATCAGAGTTCTAACTTTTTACGGCTGCTCTTTCATCTTCACCTAACACTTCATTTATAATGGCTGTTTCATAATAATAGAAGCCATCAGTCCATCAGAAAAAAATGAAGTAATGGAAATGTCGCGGGCGACACTAAATTCTGAAAAAGCAGAATTCATGTTCTTTAGTTATTACATGCTTTCTTTTAACTTTACAATTATGTTTGTGTGTGTCAATCAAATTTTGTGACTCATTTTCCATCTACTTCCTACTGACATAAGAGCTTTAAAATTTGGAATATATAATATTTGACGTATTTGGAATACGCCATGTAATTCCTGAGGGCAATACATGAATTGGACATTGATTTTTTAAAATTCGATCCCTAAGGGGGATATAACAAGGGACAAATTTACTTAATGGTTACGTTTGATTTTCTTTGGAGAAATCAGCATCAGCTTCAACAATGAGTATTTGTTGAAAAGTACTAATGACAGGGCTGCCACAATAGCACCAAATTTTGGTCAACTTGTCGAAATATCGCCAAATTTGGCAACAAAAAATAAGTTGCCTCATATGAAGCCAACTTGGCGATAGCTTGGCTAATTTGTCAAAATTCCCATTTAAGTCCATTAATCTTCTATAATCGAGCTCACCGCAATTTAATTTAAACTCCGTGCATTTAAATTTTTTTTAAAGACTTTTCTACTTTTTAGTGCAATTAAAAATATATATATTCTCTACATTCTTGTGAATTTTAATGAAAGCATTAAAAAAAAAAAAAAAGAATTCTTTACATTTAATATCGTATATTTTTCGCCATAAGAAGTGTATTGTGCCGCGAAAAGTTGAATCATGGATTTAAGTGTAACGTTAACTAAAATAGGTTGAGAAACACCGACTTAAACTAACTATTTTTAATTAGTAAAACTGGTATTAATACATGAGTAAATAAATGATGTATTCTCGAGATCTATAATAACCTTGGTCGTTTAACCGAAACCAACCAATTGCAAAATATGTGCAAGAAATCGTGCACCCTGTGAATAAGTTGAAGAGAAAATTTTCATAATAAATGCAGGACTTTCAAAGGTTACTTAATGAAGAAAATTAATCACTTTAAAATGGAATCTCGAACGTCAAAATATAACATCATAAAAGGGGCACAGCTCGTGCACTCTCGACCCCACTGTACACGTGCTGTTAATTAATCTTTTAGACTGTCAAATTTTGCCAGTTTTATATTTGGAGATTAAATTTCATTCAAATACTGCACATAAGTTATGAGGTATAATTTATAAATTCAGTTCCTGGGCTTAATATCAACTTTTAAGGCTGTTCTCAATTTCTGTGAGTCTACTTTCTGATAGCATTTTTATTTGGAAACTCATAAAATTGTCAGGTGTTCTTATTCAGAAACTATTCAATCGAATAACATTTTCTAATTTTTAATAAAGGGAAATGATCTTCTAAAAAATATTGTGGAAGCTGACTTTTTAAAACTGAATTTCCGGACACAACAGCCCGAGAAAGGTCGTCATGAGACGGCAATTATTTATAATTCACAATGTGGTGCATTTATCAAAAAATAGAAAACTATTTCATTTGACTTCAATAGTCATGCCTGATGCCAATTGCATGCTTTTATGTTTAAAAATGATTCCTTGAATGTGTGAGAAGGTATTGCGTTGTTGGATTAATTTAATTTAATTTAATTTAAATTTTTTTTAAGAACAGCCTAATTTTTTTTTAAGCACACACGCCGGGATAAATCTCACCCCAATCACATTTTTTCTTTAAAAAAAAAGGATAAATTTTTTGAGGAATTTTGGTCGGCCTTGTACCTTTCAAGGTCAAGGTCGAGAAGGGGTGGGTGAAGCAATGTCTCTTCTTTGTTCGCTAGGAGGGGAGGAACATAACTCTTGGGATTAAATAATCCCGCGCGTGTACAAACATTTCATTTCCATACGTTCATTTCTTGCAGGATAACAACCTCTAAAATAATTTTAATGAAAGGCTGAATGAAAGGCTAACACTTGTACATATTGATGAAAGGGTTATTAAATGTAATTAATATCATTTTTGTGAAATAATTCATCTTTGAAGGTGTAAAACAAATCGTTTGCATATTTTCTTTAAAAAAAAAAAAAAAAAGAAGAAGAAGAAGAAGAAAAAGAAAAACGTGACTTTTACGGAAACTGCTACAAAATCTGAAAATATAAAAAGCATGATTTTTCCCATAAAAAGAAGTAAAACTGATGCATTTTACAATATAGAGTAAGTAGATTTGATTTTAAAACGCATTTAGCCCAAAATATAATGTGAGACAAAATGGGGTGAGATATAAATCACGCACAGGGGCGGATCCAGAGAATCGTTTTAGGAGGGGGGGGGGAGGCGATACCGAGTGACATTTAATCAACGTAGTCTTAATTTCTGTTGCTCAAATCATTCCTTGCAGTTCATTATTAAATAAATATGAAATGATTAATGCGATTTGAAAATATTATAGACTCTCGATTATCCGACATCCTATTAACCGAAACACACTTATTCCAAACACTCTTGTTATATAATCCCGCCCTCTCCTCAAAATATGGCTTATTGTTACTTATTAGATTGTAAAATTAAAAACGTTATAACAGAATTTATTTATTAAATGTCTTATTTTTTTCTTTTTCCTCTTGTACTATGGTAATTATTTATCTTATTTTTTGTTCTGTTAGTTATAGTGAACAACGTTAATGACACAAGCTTGCGATGGTTGTGTTTTTTAGCTTTTGATAATTGATTTTGATGTATTTTTTAGCACTGAATCCGAAAATGACCTTCATTTTTAACCATCACGTAAACGATTTTCGCAAATCGAAATTTCAAAGTTAAAAAGTAAAAAAATAGCGAAAATCTCTCAAAATAATTTGTCAAAGCCTTAAAAAAAGAAGATAAATGTTTTAAATATATCTGCGACAAATTTTCCAGCCTTATCAACAGCCAAAATAAAAGAGGATACCGAGATGAACCCCATAGAGAGGATTAAAGGAAAAGCGCCAAGCAGAGCAAGAGCGGTTCAAAGAAACTTCCACGTATGGAATAAAATTATAAGGATTTTAAATGCACAATATTTTACATGTTTAACTGTAAAAATGCATAGTATAACAAGAAAATGAATAAATTATTATGAAAAAGTTACATGTATTTTATAGTAGCAGATTTTCGCAATATTTCGAGTTTTTCAAAAATTTAAAATTTGCGATTTGTGAAAAATCCTGACGTGATGGTATAGTAAAAAATGAAGGTCATTTTTTGATTCAACACTAAAAAATACGTAAGAACCAAATATCGAAAGCTGAAAAACATAACCATCACATCAATTTTTTAATATCGGATTACTGAAAGAGGATAATCTCTGAAAAAGGATCCCCTTCAGAAATCTGAAGGGGCCTTAACATCCTTAAAAGTCAAAATGTGTCATCTAAGTGGTGTGTATACCTGTTCATAGGCGCGGATCCAAGGAAGGGGGCGATCGCTCCCCCCCCCCCTTTTATCAAAAACAAATCCACTGATTATCACGAATTTCGACAAATGGTCACCGAAAAAAATCGATTTTGTCAATCGTTCGCCGGTCAAAGGATTGCGAAAAAACGCGAATTTCGTCAAAGCATCGCGCAAAAAACGCCAAATTCATCAAAGGATTGCGTAAAAACGCCAATTTTGTCAAAGAAGAGCGGAAAAAACGTGAATTTCGTCAAAAGATCGGGCATTTCGTCAAAGGACTACGGAAAAAAACACAAATTTCGTCAAAGGTTCGCAGAAAAAAAGCTAATTTTGCCAAACAATTGCGGAGAAAACGCTAATTTAGGCAGAAAAAATACGCGAATTTCGTCAAAGGGCCGCGGAAAAAACGCACAATTAGCACCAGGAAGAGATTTCTCTAGGCGCGCATCCATTGGGGGGGATCGATCGGGGCGGTCGCCCAAGATATAAATTGAACGCTTTTAACGGCAGTTTTCGCGGAACAGACAGACAAGCAAACGAAAACCAAACACTTTTCGGGTGTCAATGGTAAACCTCACTGACGTTTCGGCAATTAGTGAACAAAAAAGGATTAAGTCCTGTCAAAAGGCATATGGCGCCATAATGTTTGCACTATGGGATGGGGTGCGAGACGATGCCACTTCGTGTACCTTTTGTTGAATCTCTACAACAGAAATTGACAACGTTATGCGGATCCGTTTAAAGTGTTGAAACTTTTTCGTTCTTTCAAAGAAGCTGCAATTTTAATTTCTGTATAACGATATTTTGCTTTATTGTTTGGGAAAATAATGGGATTCATAGCGATTTCCAAAAAACGAAAGAACCAAGAAAAAGAAAGGCCCTTTAAAAAATTCAAGCATCTTAATGTTTTCTGAAGAAAGCCACTAATGTGTAAAAAATGTACTATTATTGCTACCCACATTAGTAAATTTCAAGGGGCATTTGATGAATGAACAAAAAAGGATTATGTCCTAATCCTAGTCAGTTAAAAGCTAAAAGACGTATGGTGTGTTGATTTCTAAAAAAAACAATTTGGTAAATTTGTTCTTCTCTTCTTTGCACCGGTCGAATCCCCCCCTCCGTGGATGCGCGCCTAGGGGAATCTCCTCCCGGTGCTAATTGTGCGTTTTTTCAGCGGCCCTTTGACGAAATGCGCGTTTTTTCAGGGATTCTTTGGCGAAATTTGCGTATTTTTTTCGGGATTCTTTGAAGAAATTCGTATTTTTTCAGAGATCTGTTGGCGAAATTAGCGTTTTTTGAGCGATTCTTTTGCGAAATTAGCTTTTTTCCGCAATTGTTTGGCGAAATTCGCGTTTTTTCTGCTATCCTCTGACGAAATTTGCATTTTTTTCGTTGTTCTTTTACGAAATTCGCGTTTTTTTGCGATCCTTTGACGAAATTGGCGTTTTTTGCGTGATCATTTGACGAAATTCGAGTTTCTTTTGCGATCTTCTGACCTGCGAACGATTGACGAAATTGATTTTTTTCGGTGACCATTTGTCGAAATTCGCGATGACCGGTGGATATACATTTTTTGGGGGGGGGGCGATCGCCTCAATCCCCCCCCCCGCCCCCGTGGATCCGCGCCTGCCCACGCGTGTAGTTATGTAACGGAAAGGGGCGCGTGTACTGACGGGTTAAATGTATCTTATGGAATATATTTCAATAGGTTGTCAGAACTGAAATTTTATGAAGTCTTATAGCAATATTACAAAGTGAAAACAACGCTATTTTCCCAGGCATATTTATGAAGTCATTTTTATCTAAAAATACATAAAATGTTAACAACATTCTTATTCATATGTCAAGAAATTGAACAGAGTTTTCCCTTATACAGTAAAATTGAAAGATCTTTGAAGAAATGTTCTCAAAGTTGGGATTTAAAGTAATTTTCGAGACATCAGTCAGCAAAAAATAATCAACGGGAAGCAATCAAAATCGACAGGAAAATAAAAAATATTCAATGACTCCGTAGCTCTTGGATAGCAATGTTTTCTAGTTTCATGTTTTTACGTACAGTGGTGGAAAAAATAAAAATAAACGCCTCCTACTAAGTCTGAAATAAATTATAGTAGAAGAAAGTTACTTAGTACCAAACGATTGGAAACAAAGTCTACTTTTAATTGATGTGTATAAAATTTGTTTAAGGGGAAAACTACAAACAAACTACTTGCTTAAACTACAAATCAAAACCAGCACAAACTTTATTTTCTTCAATGGCCCCAATATTTCCCCAATTTTGACAATAAATTTTAAATCTTCGGTTCCAACTATGCCTGGATACGAACTTTCAAATCATTTGGCTAATGATTTTTTAAATTATAAACATTCAAAATTGAGAGCTTCTAATGTTAAACTACATTTTCATATTTTTATTAATATATCCTGTAATTATAATCCTAATGCTCTAACGGTTATAATACTAAACAAGTAATATAAAAATTTTGTTTTTAAAGTCAATTCCTACTTAGGTCATCAAAGAAAAATTTAATATAATCCCTTAAGGATAAAGTAAAAAGGGTTTAAGACTGTTCTCAAGTCCCCTGCTCAACAACGCGAAACTTTCTGACTTGGCCGATAAAGAAAACTGTGACATTTTCGATGGTGATACCGAACCATACAGGTGGACAAAGAAAATTTACAACTCTTCCACTCAGATATTGACAACTCAGATTTTGAGGGCTTCGAATAGAAACTAAAAAAGAACTAAAGTGGATGCGACGTAAAAAATGTCATAAAAAGCGTTATAAGTTGCGCCGACCACTTAAAAAAAATGTGGAGTGCCTAAGGAGAGGGGTCCGCGTCCCATGCTCTGCATGGTTTTAATACCAATTGACGCCTTCTTAATTAAAAATTACATAAAAATATTTAAAAACTGATTTAAATATTTTAAATAAAATTATAGAATCTCAATTCATTAAAAATGAGGCACCCTACACTGTTCAGAAAACTTTGATTAAAGTTAGGTCAATGACACACTATCCACAACAGTAACGTTCCTACAGGTGCGGCAACTACGATATTTTTTAGCTTATTCAGACCTATTTTGACGGCCTTACGAGGGCTGCGGCGTTTCTTCCAATAAATACGGAACATCATTTAAAAGTAGACTTTATTTCCAATCGTCTGTTACCTGTAACTTTCTTCTATGATAATTTGTTTCGGAGTTAGTACAGGGTGTTTACATTTTTTTTTTTAACCCCCGGTACGGTATGCTATTTCTTTCTCCCAGCTTATTTTGTGTAGTCTCCAAAAAATAACGTTACCTTACAGAAGACAGCCGTAAAACAAAGAAGTACGATTAAATACTCTATAGCAATTTTTTAAACTTCTAAGCGTCGCACATTTTCTATTTTTATACCGTCGTATTGGAAAAAAAAAAGTACTTTTTAATGCAATTTGTTTGAAAACTGCATCTGCATTTATTTTTGAAATATTAATTTTATTTTTGTAGTTTTTAGAGCCATTTGCTTAATATTGGCAACAGAAGAACTCCATTTCTATAGAAAGTGAAAGAAAAATAGCAATTATATCTTTTTGTTGCCATTTTCTCATAAAAAATGAAAAAAAAATTAAAATACGTGCTATTTTGAAAAAAATATAAATGAAGGATTTCTGATAAAACAGGGAGCTATTAGAAATGAAATTTAATTTTAAATATCTATATTAATAATACAAACAAATGAAGGGCTGTGAATCTTTAGATAGCCGATTTTTTTAAATGACGAAATCTCTTTTTTTTTTCTTTTTCTTTTTTTTTTTTTTTTGTTATTTGTGTATTATTCAGCGATAGTGACGTTCTATGCGTACTTTACTGTAGATCAGTGGTTCCCAACGTGGGGCGCACACCCCACAGGGGGGGGGGGGCAATTTCAGATTTTTTATTAACAAATTTTCTGTCATTTTTTTTTTTCTAATGAAAGTAGTATCTTAGTCTGAAAATAGAAATAATAGATGAAAAATTTAAAAATAACTGAATAAAAAATAATTTTCAAAACGATTTAATTTAAAAGTTTGAAAATACACTGACACCGAAATAATTACGTGAATTTTTCTGGATAATTTGACACCTTTTATATGTTGAAAAGACGTTTCAATCTTCCAGGATTTAATATTATTTTAGTAAATTACAGCTCTTTTTTTTTTCTATTTATTAAAAAAAAAAAAAAACTGCTGCATCTATTTATAGTGTAATAATGTCTCATAAGGGAAATTTTATATAAGAAATTTTGTAGGGCATATCTAAAATTGACTATTTGGACATGTTTAATCTAAAAATGTTTTGAATGACCTAAATGAGGTGCTACATTTATGAAATTAATAAAACCCGTTCGCATCACGGAAGGAAAGGGTTGAAAGTAAACTTCTTATGGCTCTTATGCATTTTAAAATTTTAAATTAGAGAAAACATGGTAGCACAATAATAATATGGGGGGGAGGGAGGAACCCGCTATCACAGAAGTATGTTAAGAGATGAAATGTTACTTGTGAATTATGTTATCCATACAGTTTAGCGATAATCAAATATCCCTTATTCTTAATAAAGTACTAAAATTCATTATAAAATGTATCAATTCTATCAGATTTGTATCTGATATGAATACTCTGATACAAAATATGAGAAAGATTTCAAGAAATTTTACGAAAATAAAAATATAGACTTTTTATCACTTTTAAATTTAATGAACGTAAGTTTCCAAAAAACAACAAAACTTTTGTAGATGTAAATGCGAAAATCTATGGCATCACTGCATTCATAAAGTTAGATTAAAAGCATACTTGAAATTAAAAAAAAATATGATTTTGATAAATTAAAGAATGTGAAATCACTTATCAAAGTTAAAACTATTTTCGGATCCATCTGGGAAAATGGAAGTTTATTTTTTATGTGACATTATTTATGTGATATAGAAAGGAGGGGGGGGGGGGATCATGATTTTAGATATGGTTAGATGGGGCACGGCCAAAAAAAGGTTGGGAAGCACTGCTGTAGATGTTGTTTAACAGTGGATCGCAAATGATGAATTCTTCAGCGGATGTAGATGACGCAACTTTATGTAAAATAAAATCGCGTGTTATAAGTCTTAAAACTGAACTACAGTAGAGTCAAGATTATCGGAGTTTCCGCTTTCACCGAGTTATTTTCTTCTGATAGACTGATAGCTTCCATTATTATGAAACAGTCATTATAAATGAAGTGTTAGGTGAAGATAAACAAAAATTATGGTTATTTTTTTCCCATTCTGACCAGAAAGTCAGAGTTCTAACTTTTTACGGCTGCTCTTTCATCTTCACCTAACATTTCATTTATAATGACTGTTTCATAATAATGGAAGCCATCAGCCCATCAGAAGAAAATGATCCATTCCAAAGGTATAAGTTCGATTAACTCGGATAATCGGGACTTTACTGTATCTATATTTATATACATATATATATTTTTTTTTCATCGGTGCGTAACTAAATTCTGAAAAAGCAGAATTCCTGTTTTCTAGTAATTTATAATTTTCTCATGTATAAAAACATTAGGCAATATTAGGAACTGCAATTCCACAAAGTGGGCTCCTACATTTTATCGAAGCTGCGGAGTCCCGCAATCCAAAGCTGTGGAATTAGATCTCCGGTTATAACTCTTAAAACTGAACTACAGTAGAGTCCCGATTATCGGAGTTTTCGCTTTCACCGAGTTATTTTCTTCTGATGGACTGATGGCTCCATTATTATGAAACAGTCATTATAAATGAAGTGTTAGGTGAAGATGAAAGAGCAGCCGTAAAAAGTTAGAACTCTGATTTTCTGGTCAGAATGGGAAAAAAAATGGCCATAATTTTCAAAAAACATTATGGCCATTTTTTCCCCACTTTGACCAGAAAATCAGAGTTCTAACTTTTTACGACTGCTCTTTCATCTTCACCTAACTATTTATAATGACTGTTTCATAATAATCGGAGCCATCAGTCCATCAGAAGAAAATGATCCATTCCAAAGGTATAAGTTCGATTAACTTGGATAATCGGGGCTCTACTGTATCTATATTTATATATACATATATATTTTTGTCATCGTAGGCTACACTACATTCTGAAAAAGCGGAATTCCTGTTTTCTAGATTTTCTTTTTCTTCCCACGACTGTGCATGCTTTTACGAGGCTTCGTGAATGTGTCAGAAAATTTAGCGTTAAAAACTTGAGAATAGCATTCGATTATAATGAATTCGTTCCAACTCATTCTTGGCGGATTGAAGAGGAAAATGATTTCTGAAAAGATGTCTGACTTTCACTGGACTCATTTTAGAAAATTATAGGGAAAGAAGCAGAATGGACGAAAAAAGAAAATTGAGAAAATGAGGTTTGTAACATCTTTCTAAAGATGTTGTTTAGAGATGTGGGATGCGTGTGGAGGGAGGGAGCGGGGCCTGTTCGTTCGAAGGCGGTAAAGTAAACTCAGTCATTTTCACTTCATCGCCTACTAAAGTTAGAATACAATCTTGTTTTTCTAAAGTAAACTGTGTTGAAACTACTTTATTTTAAAAGAAAGTAAGAGATATTTAGAGATAATTTAGCAAATATCTCACGGAGTGTATTTTAGAGTATATTTCTCATTTTTCCGTTTATAAATTTATTATGAATATAAATGCTTAATATTATGAGGAATGAAATAGGTAAATAATATCTTATTTTTTAGAGGAATGACCTTATTTACTCGAATAATTTGAGTTCCAAGGATATTTTATCTTACCCCCTACTACTGAAAGAAATTTTCAGAAAAAAAAAAATTCCTGCCGGCTCAGGCCTACAGGCGGAGGTAGATTTCGGAGTTAAGTACTAAGTTCACCAACAAAACTTAAATCAAGATTAGAGATAAGCCCACTTCCTTCACTAAGAATGAGCTTTAGGGGGTAAACATTTTGTGAAAATTCTAATATACACGAATACACACACGCATATATATGGAATAGGTTTAAAAAATATCTAAAGCAAATTCAGAGAACCTCAAAGTGTTAAAATAAGTTAATATTTCCACAGTCGGGTTTTTTATCATGTTTTAATACATTTCTTCTAACTCACATGATGTTACATATTCACCTGTTGAGGTTCATTTTATTTCCAATATGACGCAATATTTTGTTTGTTGTTTTTAATTCGTCAAACTAATTATTCCATTTTGAGTTTTCATGCGGAAATCTTGCTCTAGAAAACGTATGACGTAATATTCAATTTGTTTTCGATTCGTCAAACTATTTATTTAATTTAATGTTTCACGTGAAAATCTTACAATAGGAAATCAATTGTTGTTGTGAGAATTTTATTGCTTTTTTTTTTAATTGTTGGCAGCTGCTATAACGAAAAATATTTATTTTTTCCTGTTATTATTGTGTAAGAGCTGGTTTTATCAGAATCATGTTAAGACGGTATTCAAAATTTTTAACCCTCCCTATTTCCATTCCCTTGGGTCGATTTTGCCCATTTTCAATCCCCGCCGAGATTTTAGTCATCTCAAAGTTGTTGGCAAATTTCAAGACGATCCGTGCATAATTGCGACTTTTATCGTGCGGACAAAATTTAGTACATACATGTGTTTCAGGTGAAGATGGTTTGGTGTTCCTAAGGGTCAAATAATGGAAAGTTATGAAGGAATTCTTTAAACGTCACACCATGGTAACGACTGCAATAGGTAGTATTTCTCACGAAATCTACCTAAAAACAAGAACGAAAAACCATGCGTCCAGCATAGTTTATGTAACACTTTCCAACGCATTCAGAATACTGTAACAAAACATAACAGTTTATTAAAGTGAAAGATTATGTCCAAATCAACAATTTGAAAAAAGCATAACGCATTTTAAAATCCATTTTCTGCTATTACCATAAAAATCGGAAAAGTATCCGATTTTTTTTCTGTGTGTGCAGCCCTGTATATGATCTACAGATTTGTATGTATACTACATAGTATGATAAAAATTTATTTCAGCTAAAAGAATAGCACAATTGAAAATTTCCATTCAGCAGTTTCCATGAATAAGCGGAAAAGTACTTGAGAACTTTCGCGCATACCTGTATATGATCTATAAAATTTCTACACACCAATTATTATTTTAAAAAATAGTTCATTTTAAAACGCATAACGCACTTGAAAACCCAATTTCTGCTATTACAATCGTTAATCGGGGAAAATATCAGATTTTCCTTTTGTGTAGCCCTGTACATGATTTATAGATTTGTATGTTGACTACAGTATGCTAAAAGTTTGTTCAGTTAAAAGAATAGCACAGTTGAAATTTTCCAGTCAGCAATTTCTGTGAATAAAAGTTAATGTGCTTGAGAAATTTTTGTTCAGTCCTGTGATCTATAGAATTTATACACACCAAATAATCCTTCTATATATATATAAAAAAGTTTTGATTTGGAAATGGACCAATGAAAATCTGCGTAGATATTCCCGGCAGATCGGCATCCAATTTGAATGCTTAAGTATGGCCTTTTCTCGTTAATATTAAAAAAACTGTTGCATACAAAAATATGAAAATCGGTAGTATTATAGAGAAATGTTTGATAAACACGCTGATGCAGACAGTTTCAAATCGAAGAAATATTTTAAGAGATATTTAATACCAAAGTTGGACAAAATCGTGCCATTAAAAAAGTTTTATAGAAGCAAAAACTGTACATAGGAATTTAATAATTTTTAGATCATTGTGTGCGACAGAATTTCCCGGTGTGCAGATTGCATTTAGTTTTTTAATTTGACTCATTTTTTGAGGTTTTATTTCTATTTTAAATTCAAATTTTCATCATTTCGAGAGATATTTTTTACATACTAGGGGACTCTGCCCCCTACGAGCTACGCTCGTCAACCCCCATTCAGACACCGCAGATTCTAAAAGTACGCTAATTTGATCGGCTTTAAAAAGATTTCGGAAGACTGAATTATAATTTAAAAAACAGTGGCGATCTCCCTATAAACGGATTTCTATTCATTTCTCTTTGATTGGGGAATTTTAAGACCAAATCCGCTGCGGTACTACTTGATTTCCCCGTCGACCAATTTCGCCAAATTATATAAATCGCCAAACCACTCGCCAAATTATACAAATTGACATAATTTTTATTTTAAATAACGAAAGTACAAATAAATTAGTGCAACATAAATAAAACGTCGAAATAAAAATAACTTGATGACGTAGACACGTGTAACTTGCTTAAAGTCAAGTTAATGTGAGATTTACGATCAACCATTATTGGCATATAATCTTATAGTTTGGCGAATAACAGATTTTTGGTCGACGGGATAACTAAGTAGTACCAAAGATACAATCGCTGTTTTCGTCTTTGATTAAGTAAAATAAATTAAACATTTCAAAATAAGCTAATATAAAAGGAATTAAGTAAACAGAGTCTTTGTCTCCCGGTATTTTTTAACAAAGCGAAAAGAAATTTCTTTTAAATAAGACATTTTAAATTAATCATTTTTAATCTGACGTAATTTTGACCAAACTATTCTTTCTCTTTTTAATATTCGTGAAAATACTTTTGTTAGAAATGAAATATTACTTGCGCTTTCCTAACAAAAATAGTTGAAAAGTATCCTCTCAAAATATCACATAAATGTCCAGCGAAATTTCTAAATTTAAACTGTTTTGCAATATTATTTTGTGTTCATTTTATGTAATAACTGTAATGTGACGTAAACATGACGTAATTTCTCCTATTTAAGACTTCTAACGCATGTTAATGAATTTATTATTTTACAATTTCCTTTCTCTCTTAAAATTCACATGTAAATATAGTTTTTATGACGTAATGTTTAATAAGTTCCTGCTTTTTGTACATAATTATTTCATTCTAATTCCAAATGTTTTTTTTATGTTTATAATAGTCACGTGTAAATAAATTTTTAATTTATTTACACGTGTAAATATTTTTTTTTAATTGAAGCAAACATTATTGTTTGCGCTGTTTATACAGTTGGAAACAGTTTAAATTAATATCACTTTCTAAAATATGTAAAAAATATCTCTAGAAATGCTGAAAATTTGAATTTAAAATAGAAATAAAACTCAAAAAATGAGTCAAATTAAAAAAAGAAATACAGTCTGCACACCGGGAACTTCAAACGTATAAAATGATCTAAAAATGATTAAATTCCCATGAATAGTTTTTGCTCCTATAAAACTTTTTTAGTGGAACGATTTTGTCCAACTTTAGCATTAAATATCTCTTAAAATAATTCTTTGATTTGAAAACTGTCTGTATCAGCGTGTTTATCAAACATTTCTGTATAATACTGCCGATTTTCATATTTTTGTATGCATTATTTTCTTAATATTAACGAAGAAAGACCTCCGGTCACAAAAAATTCAAAACCGGCGGCGGCGGCGGCGGCGGTGGTGGCGGTGACAGCGGTAGTTACTTTTTTTTTAGAATAGAGAGATTTTAGAAAATTGTATTAATTTAAACTGTTGTAGACTGTATAAACAGCGCAAACAATAATGTTTCAAATTAAAAATTCATTTTACACGTGACTATTATAAACAGAAAATATAAAAAGCGGGAACTCATTAAAAATTACGTCATAAAAACTATATTTACACGTGAATTTTAAAAGAGAAAGGATGTTGAAAAATAATAAATTCATTAACATGCGTTAGAAATCTTAAATAGGAGAATTTGTTTTTTTCAAAAAAAATTATGGCCATTAAAGAAAAAAAAATTATGGCCATTTTTTTTCCTATTCTGACCAGAAAATCAGAGTTCTAACTTTTTACGGCTGCTCTTTCATCTTCACTTAACACTTTATTTATAATGGCTGTTTTATAATAATAGAAGCCACCAGTCCATCAGAAGAAAATGAAGTAATTGAAATGCCGGGGGTGACACTAAATTCTGAAAAAGCAGAATCCCTGTTTTCTGTAGCCAAATTCTTTTGTGTGTCCCTATAAATGAATGATAAATGACGCGCCCACTAAATTCTACAGTGAGCGTCTTGCAGTAAACCTCAGTGATATACAGGGTGATTCAAAACTTATCGTTCAAATTTGATGGGGAGGTGGGAATAGGTCAGAAAACCGATTTCACATAGGAAAGTATGCCCGCAAACGTCATCTAAATAAAGGTTAAAAGAACCGAAAAGAACAAAATTAAACGAGAAGTTTCCAGGCGCCAGATAATGAAGGCGTTGAATAAAGGTCATTAGTGAAATTTTTGGAGTTTTTAAAGATGTAAAAGGCTTCGTGGAATTTCAAATAAAAAGTGGAAATAGGAGAAGAAACAATACTATCTTTGGGAAAGTCAAAACAATGATTGGGACGCAGTGGAAGGTCGGGTACACACCAGGGCCAAAACTAGCCTTTTTTTGCACCCGGGGCAAACTCGAATTTTGGCGCACCTCCCCCCCCCCCCCTCTTCCGCAAAGTATATTTACAAAGAGAATTTTACTAATTTTCTAATAGCCGACTTATTTTTAAATTTAAAATATGTAATCTTAAAATATGTAATACTGAATTACGTAATCTACAATGGCGGATCCAAGGGGGAGGTCACGGGGGTCATGCGTCCCCTCTCAACACCAACAAAAATATTCTAAAGATCATTTAAAAAATTAAATATACAGTTTGAGTCCCGATTATCCGAGCCCTGCTTAACCGAGTTTCCGCTTTCACCGAGTTATTTCCTTCTGATGGACTGATGGCTTCTATTATTATGAAACAGCCATTATAAATGAAGTGTTAGGTGAAGATGAAAGAGCAGCCGTAAAAAAGTTAGAACTCTGATTTTCTGGTCAGAATGGGAAGAAAAAAAAATGATGGCCACTTTTTACGGCTGCTCTTTCATCTTCACCTAACACTTCATTTATAATGGCTGTTTCATAATAATAGAAGCCATCAGTCCATCAGAAGGAAATGATCCATTCCAAAGGTATAATCCTTCATTTGGCGCCGCTTCGTTCTGGCGCCTGGAACACGTGCCCCCTCTGCCCCCCCCCCCCTTAGTTTCGGTCCTGGTACACACAGCGCCATCTACATACGCATGTGCACATTTGCGGACATACTTTCCTATGTAAAATCGGTTTCCTGACATATTCCCTACCTCCCCACGAAATTTGAACGATAAGTTTTGAATTACCCTGTATATATGAATTTCAGTATGTTTTAAATAATGTAATATCATTAAAATACACCGCAGGCGATTCCCCCCCCCCCCCCCTCCATAGGCAGTAATGTAACGGAATTCTTTTGAGTATCCCTGTCAATGAACCGTAAATGCTACACACCTCATTTTCAATACCGACCATGACATAGTAAACCCAAATACAGTAAAGCCGCGATTATCCGCGACGCGATTTTTTTTTTCTTTATTTAAGCCAACAGCAAGGGAAATACAATAACCTCTAAGGAAAATACAATAAGCCCTACTAATAAATATAAACAGAAAAATTCATGTATTCGAAAGTAATAGAAGAATATTTCTAGATTCGGTTGCTATGTTTGAAATATCAGATATAAAGTCTTGATATCTTTTCTTGATTTTATTAACAAAACGTAAACACAGCAATTAAAAAATTTAACAATTAAATAAGACTATCTATCTATCTATCTATCTATCTATCTATATTATAAAAGACAAACATATCTGTGCGTAACGCATACGTCATTTTGCGAATGGCAACACTTTGAAATTTGAAATAAATTTTTGATTTGAAATTTTCTTTACTGCAAATTTTTAAACTTCTACACATCGCACATTTTAAATTTTTACACCGCCATATTAGAAAAAAAAATGCTCTTTGAAATGCAATTTGTTTGAAAGATGTATCTCAATTTATTTTTGAGATATTATTTTTTTTGTAGTTTTTAATACCATTTTTCTTATCGTGGCAACAAATGTACCCCAATTCTATTGAAAGTCATTGAAAGTAAACGGAAAATAGTCGAAAATAGGATATACTGTATCTTATTGTTGCCATTTCCTCATAAAATCTGAAAAAAAAGGTGAAAATAAAATATGGGCTATGTCAAGAATATTGTCTGTTATTCCGTGATAATGACGTCATATGCGTACTTTTCTATAGACGATGTTTAAGACTGGATTGTAAAAGTGGATTGCTTTAGCGGATACAAATGACGTCATTTTATAAAAAAGCGTGTATTTTAATTCTTAAACCTGAATTATGTTTCATAGAAGTGCGTCATTTTCACAGACCAGCTGCTTTGAAATTGTGAAAATGCTTCACTTTTGAAAATAATGTAATCGAAATCACACACTGATAAAACGCAATGTTTTACAAAAATTTAGAGTGTCTTTATAAAAGAGAGGTGGCATGCAAATAATACCGATTTATATTACAGAAATTGATAATTCTCGCCTGGATGGATTTGCTTCGCCGAGTTAGACAAGCAAACAAATAATTCGTGGTTTAAAATAATATCATGTTCCTGAAGTTTTTGTCCAAAATTCTCTCGAATAATAAAATTTTAATGCTATTCTTTAGGACATTCTACTATAATTTTATCAAAATAACATAATTTGCTTAATTTAATTTTTCCTAACTTTATATAATCTATATATTTAAAACACAAGTATGTTTTTTAGTCATCTGTCCTGATCTTTCTGCTGAACCAATTTTACTAATATATATATATATATTTAACTGAAAGCTCTTCATTTGTAGATGCGGTCGCACTATCTGTTTTTTTTTTTTTTAATATCCCCACTTTTATATTTTAATTTTAAAAGCATTTTATGAAATTTTTTTTGAAAATGGTGAAAATTAGCTTTCATTATTGCAAACAAGAGAAATATAATGAGGTATTTTTATCTTTATTCATGCTATTTCTTGATAAAAATTCAAAACTGTTGATAAAAATTGTTGTATAGAGTTTAGTGCCACAAAATCCAATTGGGAGCAGAATATTATATTAGGGGCATAACAACGGAAAATGACATACTGCTTTTGAAAACATGCATTTTTCCTCATAAATTTTCTATATCGTTTTTCCTTCTCCATGTGTACTGATACTAAGTTTCAGACACTAGGCGAAATGCCTATTTAAGTGAAAATGAAGTCATATTTAAAAGAAAACGATAATTTTCTTAGATTAAACTAAACATTTTAACACAAATGGGTCTAAAAAAGATAAATTACGGAAATTTTTACTTTCCGGAATTGAGATTAGAATCTCAAGTAAACAGTGCGTCTGTTCACATAAAAGATGTTGCTGACAATCGTGACTTCAAGTTTTGAGTTAAAATTATTTTTAAATGATCCAACAAAATACATTTAAAAAAAAATGATGAATATAGATATGAGAAGTGCGTATGCAGATTTTGAGAAGGTGAAAATTGCTGTTTTTTATTCCGGAATGCTAAGCTTAAGAGCCTCAATTGATACACACAATCACATCCTAATAACTGATCTTTATTATATTTTACTGATTATGCATCTCATAAAGAGCAAACGTATCTGTGCGTAACGCTGACGTCATTTTGCAAATAGCAACACTTCACGAGCAAATTTCGGTCTTGAAATTTTCGCTATTGCAATTTTTTAATCTTCTGCCCATCGTACATTTTAATTTTCGTCGCATAGGAAAAAAATTTATTTTCAAATGCAATTTGTTTAAAACTGTATCTTAATTGACTGATGTATTATATTTTCTAAAATAATTTTTAAACATGATTTATTTAAAGTTTATCTTTTCATGTGCCGGTTTCAATACATAATAATAATAAACATTTTGCACATAAAGCAACAAACATTTTACAGCATTTGTTTCTGACTATTTTTTCATAACGAAATTAATACTTCCTTTATAGACAAATAAAAGAACAATATTAAAAAAACCACCACTCTAGCATATTTGTGAAAGACAAATTAATGAAATCAATAGCTCTTTTATAAACAAATAAAAGAAAAATATTGAAAAAACACAAATCTAACAAATTTGTAATCGAACAATTTAAATTTTTAGATCACCAAATAGGATTTTTTTTTTCAAATGGAATTTGTTTGCAAAGTTCATCTCAGTTTACTGATTGACTATGCTTTTAAAAACAATTTTAAAGCATGAAATATTTTTTAATTTATCTATGTCGCGCGGAGCTCGGTTACGAAAGATTAATCCGTTTGCCCTTAAAACAAAATAAAGAGTTCATCCTTTTCTTACGGATAATATCCATTAAAAAATAATTCCCAATGAAAAAATAAATAAAATAATATAAATAAAACACAAATTTAACAGACATGTATAAGCTCTGAAATTATCAGCATATAAAGGATGCCATAAGTAGCAAAATCTTGGTCAAACAACTATTAGTATGCGGCTAATAAGAAAATGTCGCTTTTGATAAATTTCAAAAATTTATTTGATTGTATATAATTCGTATTTTCCATATGAAATATGCTTTTTTAATGTAAGTGGGCAATCTAAAAAATTTATTGCATATAAAAAAAAAAATATATTAGTTTCCAATTAAAAAAAAAATGTTTGTCACCTATATTTTTTAGCACGGGTGCGATCCCCTACTTATGATAAATTCCAGGGGAGCATATTAAGAATAGCTTCATCTTTAAGATAGAAAAGGTGTTTCCAAAGCAAGAAGCAAAAACCAATGACTGATTTTTTTTTTTTTTTTTTTTTTTTTTTTTAAAGGTGTAACTCAACACTTTTTGTACAGTAACATGCTATTTTGATGTAAAGAGCAAGTTACAAATAAAAAGAGAAAATTTTGGTTGGATCCAAAGGATAACGATATCAAAAGAGAAATGCCTCTCCCCCTAGAGATGATACCTTTCGATATCGTGTGTCAGACGCCTCCTCCCCATAAAATGATAACGTTATAAATGCACAGCCCCCAAGACAAATTAGGAGCAATCTACCTGTTAAGACATAAACCTATCAAAAAAAGAATTTTCCCCCATCCCCTGGGAGTTTATCTTAACAGGTTTTTACTACATGTAAAACAAAATAGATTACATCCGACACTTCTTAGAAAAAAATAATTTCATTTAAAGAAAAAATCAAGCATTTCACGCTGGTTAGCGTGAATTTTCCAATTCTTCCAATACAGCAAACTCTGTCTAAGGCGGAATCGATCAGGACCGGGAAAATTTTCCGTAGTATACAATATTCCGCCTTAGAAAAATTTTACTCTATGTCTATTTATTTGCAGGGACTTGAAAATCTTTCCGAGTTAGACAGATTTCCGTCTTACACAGAGTCCGCCTTACGTTTACTGTACTTCTGTTAGAGTTTACTGTACTTCTTTCCAATACTCCTTGTTTACTATTCTTTATTTTAGTGATTTAGACGTAAAGCAAAGGTTTCGGCTGTACTGTGCATATGTATATATTTTAAATGTTATATTACTTTTTTTGTACACTAAAACATAGTTTTTATGCTGAATTTTCCTTTTTTCGTGCTAGCGCCCCATTTTCAGTCTTTTTCGGCTGAATTTTCCTTTTTTCGTGCTAGCGCCCCATTTTCAGTCTTTTTCCTGTTATCCGGGATTTTTGTTATCCGCCTTGCCCTTGCCACCCAATTTCGCGGATAATTGGGGCTGTACTGTAACATATATCCGTTTCATGACAATCTAACTATAGTTATGCGAGTTTCAGCACGGACAGACGGCAGACAAACCGAAGTCATAAACTTTTTCAACTATGTTGGTAAGTGGTTAAAAAGCGGTATTGCATCATGAATATCGCATCATGAATACCGACGCGATTTCATAAAAATTTACTGCATAATTTTCATTCGATACAATCCTGAAAAAAAGTCTAGTTTTGAGGATATGTCCATCGGAAGATCTTAATTCATATTATCATATTACATAGATGCTCACATTCCGGAATTTTTTAAGTCGAATAAACATAATCTGAACCAGAACGAATATTTAATGAAATGTTTTTTGTTTTCATACGATTTTTAATTAGCTTTTATTTCTTAATAAAACATTCATTTTTAATAAAGAAAATTTTTAATAAAACATAATTTCATTTGATCCCCCCCCCCCCCACTCCTCAAACAAATAAAACCAAAAATTTTATTGAATAAGGCAAGGTAAAGGACTTTTTAGAAACAATAAACATTTCTTTAAATAATTTTTCTGTTTCAAATAGACCCGCAGAGAGAGGGGAGGGGTGGCGGGTAAAGCCAGTACACTGTTAAAAAAAAAAAAAAAGAAAAGAAAAGAAAGGAAAAGAAAAGAAAAAATCTCAAACATTTTTTCAATAAAAATTCTAAAATCCACATTTTTTTTTAATAGAAAAAACTGTTTTTCTTTAAAACAGTTTTTTTTCTGTTAAAAATACAATTATTCTCTGTAAAAATTACCCTTTTTTTTTCCACACAAAGCCAGTAGCGGGATTCACATTTTAAAAGGGCCCTCACGAGCCTTACCTTTTAAAGAAATAGAAAATAAGTAGACTCGAAAAGTTAAAATAACTAAGAAATAAAAATTAAAAACTTTTTAACCCAAGCTCAAACTGCCATTCAAAACACAGTTGGAGTACGTAAAATAGAATTACAATGCTGCAGCCTCGTACTTGTTGATATTGTAGGATTAATTGATTTAAAGCGAAAAAATTTGATAGACCCTTTTTTTTTTTTTTTTTTTTTCTTTCACTCGCTATATTATTAACCTGAAAACAAGAACTCAAGCTCTCTCTAGAGAGAGTTTTAAATAGTTTCAGTAAGGATCATAAATGTAAGTATCACTCCTACGTTAATAGACGCATTTTTCAATTTCTGATCAACACTTTTTCAAACCTTTTAGCTGCGAATGCTTTTTATAACCTGCTCCAGTTGCCATCATAGCTGATGTATATGAAATAAAATTAATGGCAATGCTGCAAGCCCATACTCGTTCTGACATTGAGGACTGTTGAATAACTGGATAGTACAGTTTTGTCTTTACTCGCTAATTATATCATTCTGAGACCAGAAATTCAGGCTCCAATAAAACTGCTCTTAAATCCAAACGGACCACTTTCGAATACATCGCGAAATTATTTCTTCGCCAATTTCTTCATATTTTCTTTCATAAATGCATAAAATTTTCAGCTTTTCTTCTTTAGATAAAAAATAATAATAATAATAATAAAATAATAAAATAAATAAATAAATAATAAGTAGAATACCACCCTCCATTGGAACACAACAGTTCGGAAAAGTTAGTCATAAAAAAAAAACAATTGATCATAAGTAGACATCGACCGAAAATTCGGAACATTCGTTTTCGGCGAAATTTCGGCCGGACTAAACTCACCGAAAATATCACTATTCCAAAAATCTGGTTTCTTTCTTCGGAAATTTTAAACATAACTCATCGATTTGAGCTGCTCAAATAAGACACTTTTTACTTGCTATGAACTTCACTGTTTAGAATTATCATGCATGACTGACTCGAGACGGGAATGCAAATTATAAAGCAAGCAATGCATATACGACTAAACTGCGAAGACGCTTTTCACGTGTTCATTAAAAGCTACAAACTTAGCAGTAATAGGAAATTTTCAGCTTGAAAACGCAGAAGTGTTTCTAATACTCTTTACTAATACTAATAACTTTCTAATACTCGTATAACGGATGACCGTTTACAACAATCATTATAAAAGATAAATCGAGGTATGTACATCTAAAACATTTTAAAGTTAGATGAAATTCGCATAATTTGAAAATCATTTTGCATTGTTGATGAATTAATCACATTTTATTTTATATGAAAATAAAAAGTTTGGATCAGAGGTACACAGAGCCAACTTGGGCCACACGTATAATTAATTAATAATTGTGTATTTATGTATGTGTTAATTGCTTTAAAAAAATTTTTGGACATTTTTGTTTTTGTTAAAGGTTGTAAAGAGGAAGATTACCTAAATTCAGTTTTGGTCTTAAAAACCTGTTTTGGCCAATCACTAATCATAACTAATTTAGTGTTGCATTTACGAAGAAATTAAAAACGGTATTCGATTCTTAGGCACTTGAATAATAATGTCTTCAAATGTCATGCAGTTATGTACAAAATTCAGTTTGTAAATCTATCAGAAAGTATCGCTCAACAGTTGTCGAGACGGAAATAAATCACAATAGGCTTAAGAGAATTTAAAGTATCAGTAGAATAAATGTGACTGTCATGTCTATGTTAAGAGACACATTTGTCAAATTCTTATCAAAAAATTTCCAAACCTTTTAGCAGTTTGAAGGAAAAATAATAATAATAGCAGGTGTCAAGAAGATTAGTAGTCGTATAAGTAGAAGAATTCTCCTTATTTCTGTAATTTAGAGATTAACCGTAGATTTATTTACACGCCAAAATAGCTTTCTCCTGTAAAAACCTGTTTTCTGTTACGTCTAAGTCACTGCAAGGAAGCAAACTTCAATGGCTCTCGCTTTAAAAGCAACATAATATTTGTGAAGTAATCGCTTTTAGGATATTTTAGTCTTATTTTTATTAGAATAATACATTTTTTCTGAATATAATATAAAATAGAAATATATAATTTTTTCTATGTTCATTAATAAGATTAAAGAACGGGACAGAGCAAGACCGTCTTTGGGCGGGGGGATAGGATGTACAGTCGTGGGGGAAAAAAACTAAACACCCCTTACTTACACTGCAAAAAATTGTCGTAAAAGAAAGTTACTGCGGTACCACACGATAAAGTCTACTTTTAAATGATGTATATAAAATTTGCTTAGAGGGCCACTTATATATTAAAACGAACCATAACTTTGTTTGTTTTCAATAGCAGTACACAATTCTGACAGCATAAATGAACTCTACGCCCTTCAATTAGCCTAAAAACAAATTTTTATGCGATTCGTACGATAAGTTTCCGAGAAATTAATTATTTTAAAGCGAGCGTATTTTAGGGGCTGTATTCAAATTGAAGTTCGGTACTTGATTGTTGACCGAGAGAGCCCCCTTTTTGATCAAGGCAACTAGAAGCGCCACTCAAGCAGTCATTGAAGACTGCTAGGTTACAGAATACAATAAGAAATTTCAAAATATCTAGTCACTTTTATTATAGACGGCCCCTTAAATCATCATTTTGCCGTTTTTTAAGCATAATTTGAAAACTACTTGGAAGAAAAATGTGAAATTTTGGATTTACATAAAGCAGGACTTAATAAATCTAAATCCATCAAAAAAATTGTAGGTTGCAATTCATAATTTTTTCGAATATTAATTTCATAATTCATATCATAAAATTATAAAAAATGCACATTCAACGTATTTATGTTTGGGTATTTTAGTATGATTGCTACACATAAAATTAGAACATTAGAAGTATAATTTCAGGAGATATTAATAAAAAAAATATGAAAATGTAATTTAACATTAGTAGCTCTAAATTTTGAATGTTTATAATTAAAAAACTTATCATTCAAATAATTTGAAATTTGGTGTTTAGGCACAGTTTGAACCGAGGATTTGAAATATCTTGTTAAAATTGGGTATTGCCATTGAAAAAAACGAATTTTGGGTTCGTTTTAATATGTAGATGACCCCCTTAAGCAAATTTTATATACATCACTTAAAAGCAGACTTTCTTTCCAATCGTTCGGTACCAGTAACTTTCTTATACGATAGTATGTTGAGGAGTTATCAGGGGGTGTTTACTTTTTTTCTCCGACTGTAACTACATATGGACCGATATTTATTTCAATCAATGATTTCAAAAACTACGTAAGTCCAAGATTTAAGATTTTTAAGGAATCGATAAATTCTTCTACACAAAAAGGCTAGATATTTTTAAACCTTTTCCAGTGGCGTAGCTACATATTCAGCGCCCTGGAGCAAGCAAAGTTTGTGCGCCCTCTTGTCTCTCAAAAAAGTTCTGCGTAATTTTGTTTGGAAGTTACACACACACATATATATATGTGTGTAACTAGCTGACTTGCCCGGCGTTGCCCGGCCCGTTGTATTAACGTAAACAAAAATCAAGTTTGTATGATTTTATATATTCATAAGTAATTCAAATGAACATGGTTTTAGGGGTGGCCCACTGACTTCGGCAGCGTCTAGTGTGTTCCCAAGAAAGCTCTTTCAGAACGAAACTGTGGCCTGGGTCCCCGCTACCAAAGGCAGTGTATGCCAGGAGTTTTCCGTACGCGACGGAGACAATCGAAAATTGAAAGAATAAACCCCGTAGTAATCGAGCCCATAGAATCCGAGATAAGAATGCGAATCCTGGGGTCTTTAAAATAATCGTAAGCTAAGTTGAATGGACCAATTTCCGTTGAAATAGAGCCCATAACAGCCGAGAAAAGAATGCGCCGTTAATGTTTGAAAATGTTAGTAAATGAAATCTAAGACAAATTTTCATAATATAGAGCAGAATCGTAATCTAGGTTGAATTAACCAATTCCCGTTGAAATCGGCCCCCTAGAATTCGAGGAAAGAATGCACCCCGAAGCAGTGGAAGATGCTTGTTGCCCCCACCCCCTGTAAATTTAACGAATTACCTTTAACATTAACGTGATATTTAATTTACGGAGGAAATCCCATCCCTCTAAAGTTAACCACTTACCTTTAACAGTAGCGCGAATTTTAATTCACGACTGTAGTGAGTAAACGTAAGTTGATGCCATAAAAGAAGATTAGTGTTCGAAAAAGGTGGTAGCTGGAGTAAAAGAAATTTTTTAGTGGTTTCTAAAGTAGCCAGAGGACCCTAGAACTATGCTAAAGAAAAATGCAAGACTATCGGATAATTTTTAATGAAACTGCACCAAGGACCCTAAGAAGGCGATTAATATTCAAAATTTTTGGTAGCTGAAGTGTGAGTAATTTTTTTGTTATTCATGTAGCAGCTGGGGGACCTAAGAAATAGTTATCGAAAAAATCCTAGTGAATCGGACCATTTTTATGGGGGACCAAAAGGAGCTTATTGATAATTGAGATCAAGGCCTAAGATGAAAACACGATAAAAGGTCCTAGTACTTAGCGCTTTAGATTTTCAATTAGTCGAAATAAGTATAGGGTATAAGTATTAATCATTAGAAAAAAATTTCAAAGAAATGCTTAAAAGAAGAGCTCTAGAATCCCAATAAAAATATGAAGGTGTTGGCTCGGGGAGAGAAGCCGAAGACTCAATTTTGAAGTTATGCAATAACAGAATTAGTGGGTGAAAAATGCATGGTGCACAAAAAGTTACCCTAGGGGGCCAATGTCTGAACTGAAATGTACAAACGAAAAAAAAAAGCCAAATGGAAAAAGAGCCCCAAAAACGAAGGACGGATTAAAAGGGGCGATTTATTAACAATTTAGGGCACAAAAACTTCAAGTGGCCTTGTACCAAGCCCCAGGGGTCCAGGGTCTCAACTGGAATGTAGCTGGGCAAGGGCCCCAAGAAGTCGATTAATTTTAAAATTTGGTGGTAGCTGAAGTCTAAAAAATGTTTATGTTGTTCGCATAGTAGCTGGATTTCCTATCATGTTGTTACAAAAAAAAAGTTAGTGAATCAGACCATTTTTAAGGGAGATATAATAGGAGGTCCAAAAGGGGCCAACTGATAGTTGAGAGCAGGGCCCTAAGGTGGAAACATGTTAAAAGGTTCTAGTACTTAGCGCTTTAGATCTCAATAAGTCGAAATTAAGCATAGGGTATTTATTATTCATTCGAATAAAATCTTAAAGAAGCGCGAAAAAAAAATGGGGAAAATTCTTAAAAAAGGGCACTAAGTGCCCAATAAAAATATGAGGGTGCTGGCCCAGGGAGAGGAATCCAAGTCTCAATTTTAAAGTTATGCATTGAGAGGTTGACAATATTAGGGTGTGAAAAATGCATGGCGCAGAAAAATTTCAAGGGGTCCAGTGTCTTAATTGGAATGTAGAAACGGAGAATGATTAAATGGGAAAAGGGCTCCTAAAACGAAGAAGATCGGATAAAAAGGGGCACGATCTAAGCAATTCAGGTCATACAAACTGAAAGGTGCTAAGGGGGCGCTGGTCATAAAAAATAAAAATCTGAGCTCCAGGTTTATCAGGACCTGTTTTTGGACTACCCTCATCCAAATTTTCAGAATTCTACATGCAATATATTTCACTAGCCACCACACACAGAGCGAAGCTTCCTTTTATTAGCATAGACTAGCTGACCTACCCGGAGTTGCCCGGGCCCGTGATAATATTCTTAAATGAACCTGAAATTTTTATGATTTTATTTCTTAAGGCCTTAAATCCAAAGGAGCAATTTTATGACATGCATTTTAATTAATTTTTGCTCGAGAACTGGCATGTGTTGTTATTCAGAAACTTTGTAATCGAAAGACGTTTTCCAGATTTTTTGTAAACACAATAGATCTTACTGAAAACATTGTTAAAGATGGCGTTTTCAACGGAATTTCCCGACGAAAGTAGAAAAAACAGTCAACGAAGGGAAAAAAAAGTCTTGTCGTATATCTTTAACACGATTTTGTCTGAAATACGAACTCGATGACTGCGTGAAAAATCGGTTTAAAAATTAAAAAAAAAAAAAAACAGTCCTGTTCTAACGTATATACAAAATAGCTGACAGCCGTTTTGATTATCACATTTATAGACAATATTGAAACAGTCCCATTTTCATATTAAAATGTAATTTTTAACAAAAAAGAATGTTTGAATTACATTTTCTTCACCGAAAATATTCTTTATAAATACTTTTGCACATCAAGCGCAAAAATCAATATAATACACATATATATAGGGGAAATTACAATCACAGCATTATACGAATACACGAAGCCTACACATTTCAAACACATACTTGATAAATGATTTTACAAAAAACTAAATAAAATAAAATACGTACGCATATATATATTTCAAGAGAGGCCGCGCTGTTTGGTACCAGACAGGCTGAGAATTCTTGGGGCAGACCATGTCGCTATTGGTCACAAAGAAAATTACAGAACATACACATTAGGTTTTAAAAGATTTAAATAGTCCTCTAAAGCAAAGAAACTTTTTGAAAAAAAATAAATTCTTCTGCCTTGCAAAGAGAAATAAAAATCATTGATAAACAAGTAAGAAAAATCACGTGTTAATAATAGATTATGAAACACTTTCCGACACTTTCTGAATGCTTAAAAAACCCTTCGTTATTTAGGGGAATAAGGTATATAAGAGAACTAAGTAAACATTTTAGACATGCATAAAACATTTGAAAAACTGATTTCAGCAGTTACCGTCCATAGCAAATATGTATTCCAATTGTTTTGAACAGCCCTGTATTTGATCTGTAGGTTGATATATATACTACATAATGTGGAAATTTAGTTTAGCAAGAAAACGCATAACAGGTTGAAAGTTCTCTTTCAGCAATGTATACTAATAGATGGAAACATACTTGCATACTTTTGTACAACCCTGTTGTTAACCTAGTACCTTTATTGCGCGTCACTATTTAGCTAAAGTTTAATTCAAAATAAAACAATCTTAAAACTATTGAAATCACATTTCCAGAAATTATCATTTATAGACGGTCATGTATCCAGTTCTTTGTGTGACCCTGTATATCATTTTATCTATGTTCTACAAACATTTCTTAGTAAACTAAATGCAGTTCAGCGTAAAAATGCATAACTCATTTAAAAACCACCTTTAAGCAATTTGCAATCATACCCAGTAACCATTACGAATTCTTTTGTGTACCCCTGTATATGAATTATCACATTTATACACACCGTATACTATGCATAAATATAGTGAAACATTAAAGTACATAACAGAATTAAAAGTGCATTTCCAGCAATAATCGCTAATGTACAGTACTTCGGATACAATATAGTATCTGAAATCTTTTGTGTGTCCCTGTAAATCCTATGCGCCATGAAATAAGTAATAGTAAACCTCAGTGACGTATATCAATTTCATTATACATGAAATAATTTAACATAATTAAAATACGCCGAAACATTTCCCTCCACCCATATATCATTATGTAATGAAATTCTTTTGTGAGGCCCTGTAAATGAATAATAAGTATTCTTTGCACCGCATATTCTACAGAATGCTTATTTTTGTGCACTTGACCATTGCATATCAATTTTATTATGTTTGAAAGCATGTAACATCATTAAAAATCATTTTAAACGATTTTTCCCATAGGCCGTCATGTTACGGGGAACTTTTGGCTGTCCCTGTAAATGAACTAAACATGACAGAAACTTCATTTGAAATAGGGAACATGCTATGGTAGGGGTCACTAACATCCAAAAATTTCAAAACGATCCGAGTTATTACGGGAGTTAGAGCGCGTCCAGACGGACAGACAAACCGAAGTCATAAACACTTTTCAACTTTGTTGGAAAGTGTTAAAAATGATTCAAAAAAGGGATTTTTTTTTCTAAATTATTAAATGATTTAAGACTTTTCATATGTAATGCGTATAGCAAATTTTAAAACTATTAGCTTCACCTAAGGCAGGGAGAAGCTTTACCTGGTTTAGGGTGCACAGGCCTGCAGGTCGGTTGCCCGGTGGGCCAGTCAGCCGTATTTAATCCTAAAATTATAGTCCAGGTAATAGAGACCGTATCTATGCTCTATCTAGCAAAATTCATGGTAGTTCTAGAAAAAGGCTTACTATATGTTTTTTGGGGCGCTGAATCCGAATTTTTAACTTCCCCCAAAATTTCCCCCTGCAACCCAACCAAATTTTGGTAAAATACCCCCCCCCCCCCCAAAAAAAAAAAATCTTATTAAAAAAATCATCTACCTCGGAACATGCGCGCGGTGCTGCGTGAACTAAGTTGCGCAATTCCACTTAACCACTCACACGTTTACATTCGCCCTCCCATGTCCCCTTCGAACTTTCTCTATAAAGTTTACTTTAAGTTTTTTGGGTCGCTTAATCCGAATTTTTAACTTCCCCCAAAATCCCCCCCCCCGAAACCCCCCAAATAGTTGTTTTTAACTTAAATTCCTTATTGTTTTAGGGGAAAAGCATTACGAAATTCATGACATTATGACGTAGGATGAACGGGGGTGGGGGGGGGGGGAGGGCTGCCTATGAACATGCACAGCGGCGCTACGTGCACTAAGTTATGACGTCCAGGCAATAGGGGATTTTACCTGGAAAAATTAATACTAGCTCTGGATTTCGACTCACTTTATGTTTTTTTGGGTCGCTGAATCCGAATTTGTAACTTCCCACCAAAATTTCACCCGGCAACCCCCCAAAAAATTGATTTTTTGAAAAAAATTTGGTTTTTGAGAAAAGCGCGTGGGGAATGTTCCGAGGTAGCCCCCTCTCTCCCCGTTTATCCTACGTCATAATGTCATGTATCCTATTTGTTGCAAATTTTGTCTAGTTTCTGAATTTCGTAATGCTTTTCCCCTAAAAGAATAAGAAATTTAAGTTAACAACAACTATTTTGGGGTGTTTTCGGTGGGGAAAATTTTGGGGGTAAGTTAAAAATTCGGATTCAGCGACCCAAAAAACTTAAAGTAAACCTTATAAGGAAAGTTCGGAGGGGAGATGGGAGGGCGAATGTAAACGTGTGAGTGGTTAAGTGGAATTGCGCAACTTAGTCCACGCAGCACCGCGCGCATGTTCCGAGGCAGATCCCCCCCTACCCTTCCTCATAAGTCATAATGTCATATATCTAATTTGTTGCAAATTTTGTCTACTTTCTGAATTTCTAGATTCTTTCCCCCTAAAACAATAAATTTTTTTAATAAAAACCTTTTTTGGGGGGCTTTTTACCAAAATTTGGGGGCGTTTCCGGGGGGAAATTTTGATGGGAAGTTACAAATTCGGATTCAGAGACCCAAAAAAGATAAAGTAAGCCGATTTCCAGAACTACCATTAATTTTGCTAGGTAAAATTCCCTATTGCCTGGTCTATTATGCGATTAAATAAGGTTTAATGCGGAAAAATACTGTTACCAAAAAGTGGTGTAATTTTGCATAGGCTGTAATCAGGCCGTAAGGAACACTGAATTGGATACTTAACTTTTTCTCTCTTTTTGAAGCTTATCGATTCTGCATTTGACATTTGCAATATTTTCCGAAATCTCAAAAACAATACTCACAAAATTTAAGTTGCTGCTTCCCCTTACCCGCCCCCCCCCCCTCCCGTTTAAATTTTGTCGCCGTGAGCTGATGTGGAATATGTTTAAATCCAGCTCTTATTATTGTTTTGTAATCTGTATTAATGCATGTTTAGTTTCCACAAAACAAACAAAAAAACCCCCTTCAAAATTTTCGTTTTCTTGGATTTTGTCTGTAAAATGGTCAATAACTTTCTTCAACTTGTCAGGCCATTTTTTTCCAAATCGTAAAATAATTATCGTAAATTACTACTGTTACTTCGTACATATAGGTTTCTCAGCGGTGAATTCTTTGGCTACCATTATTTCCGTACATTAATAATCATCATGATAATTTTCTAAAACATTTTTAATAGAAATGTACCAGAAAGATTATTTTTTGGAAATAGTGGTAGCCAATAATGTGACCGATGAAAGTCTTGTTAAATAAGTTTTGATTACTTTAAGATCTGAAAATCTTCAACGGTCGTCTCCAGAAAAGTTACCGAAAATAATCAGGCATGCTGAAACGCTGTTGGAGAAGTCACTTGAGGCTGCAATATGGTATGAATTAAAATTAAAACTTCCTGAATAGAAGTCATTTCTTTCAACTGTGTATCAAAACATATTTTAAATCGAAATAGTTGAGATTAAACACAAGGTAAAATATCATACGAATACGCTTATTGTAACAAGATTCATCTATAATGTTTGATTAATAATGAAAAAAAAAATACAAATAGTTTAAGAAATCTTTCTTTCACTTTTTCTAATTTTGCGCCCTTAGGATTCGTGCGCCTGGAGCAGTCTGCTCCAACTGCTCCACGGTAGCTACGCCCCTGACCTTTTCTGTACTCACTATACAGGATGTCCCAAAAATATTGAGACGCGCTTTAAAGGGACAGTTTACCTCAAAATTGATAAAAAAAATCGATTTTTGTTTTTAAATGTTAAATGAAAACCTGTTTAATTGTGAATATTTTGACACCGCGGTTTTACCCATAGGGTAATTATATCGCGAGATATTGTAAATTTTGTTTAAAACACCCATTACAGTTACCCGCACAAATTAAAACTTTAAATGGCTTTTTCTCCATGTTCATATTTTCTCCACTTTCATGTTTTAAAAATGCTAAGGCATTTTTTGTATTTGAGATACAGATTTAAACTTTTATGTACATGTTCTTTATTATATATGTGATAAATCTGTGCATGGAATTAGCGTTCAGGTTTTTGTTATTTTTTTTAAATAAAAGTACATGGAGATGTGTTAGATTTCACCGTTTTACATCAGTAAAAAAATATACACTTGTCATCAAAATTAAAGGATAATGAGAAAAAAATATGCTCACTAAGTTAATGTTGCAACCAATGAATGCCCAATGCTGCAATTATTTATGTTAATTAAATACCATTGAACTCAAAATTGAACTTCCGTGCATATGTTAGTGTCAGAAATATGCAAATTAGATGATTGACACTGTGGTGCGCAACGGACGTATGTTGGAATTCTGGTCTGTAGTGTTGTTTAAAGTGAATGTGAAGTCTGAATGTGATCAGTATTTATTAGTTATAGATCAAAGGCATCCTTTATATTAATGTCAAAAGTGGTGAATAATTGGTAGAATCGAGGAAGGTCAAAAACTAAAGGAGGTCGCCCAAGATTTTAATATCCTCAAAGTGTCATATCAAGAGTTTCTAGCCGCTTTTTAAGCACTGGGTCCGTTGATAGACAGCCTGGTCAAGGAAGATCAAGAGCAACAACTGCATCCGAAGACCGTTTTTTGTCATGAAAGCTCGAAGGAACCGTGAAGCGACTACAAGAGATTTGGTTTGAGGCATTCAGGCTGCCACATGAACTCGAATTAGCCGTTCTACTGCTGCACAAAGGCTTAACAAGGGTGGACTGTATGCGATAAAGACAATAGTTTGTGTCCCTCTTACTCCAACTTCCAAAGAGGCCCGTTTAAACTGTTGTCCTCGTCAAGTTCAATGGAGGCAAGAGGACTGGGCTCAAGTATTGTTTACTGACGAGTCCAGGTATAGTCTGAACACTGAGTCTAGACGTTCTTTGATCTGAAGAGATGAAGAAAGACGCAACTTGCCATTCTCTTGTCCGTGAAATACCCCGTTCGAGCCCAGTCTTCTTGGATCCATTGAAAATGACGACAGCAACAGCTTAAACGGGACCCTTGGCAAGCTGGAGTGAGTGGGATACAAACTTTTGGTTTTCTCACATACAGTCCATCTCGTTAAGCCTTCGTGCAGCAGTAGAATGGCTAATTTGAGTTTTTGTGGCAGCCTGAAGGACTGAAACTAAATCTCTTGTAGTCGCTTCGCGGTTTCTTCGAGCCACAATGGCAAAAAACGGTCTTCGGATGTAGTTGTTTCTTTTGGTCTCCCTTGACCAGGTTGTCTATAAAAGGATTCAATGCTTAAAAAGCGGCTCGAAGCTCTTGATATGACACTTTGAGGGATATTCAAATCTTGGGTGACCTCCATTTGTTTTCGACCTTCCTCGATTCTACGAATTACTCGCCACTTTTGACCTTAACTTAAATGACGCCTTTGAGCCATAACTAATGAATACTGATCACACTCAGACACAACATTCACTTTAAACAACACTACAGACCAGAATTCCAACATGCGTCCATTGCGCACCACATTCTCAATCATCTAATTTGCATATTTCCGGCGCTAATATATGGGCGGAAGTGCAATTTTGAGTTCAATAGTATTTAATTAACATAAATAATTGCAGCATTGGGCATTGGTTGCAACATTAACTTAGTGAGCATACTTTTTCTCATTATCCTTTAATTTTGATGACCAGTGTATATTAAATGTAATATTAGATGAATCTAAAAATCCTTGCGCAGTCTTGTGTAATAAACATTTCAAAAATCTTTAAAAAAATTGGGCAAAAATATCAATATTTATAAAAGTAGTAGAGATTTTTAAAATTTCAAATTTTTGTTTACTTTTTTTAATTTTTAATTAAATATGCAGTTATTTTTTTTTTCAAAATGTACTTTTAGTTGAGCGTTGAAATGCTTTGCCAACTGACCCCTTAACTTTTTAGCTGTTGGAGATAGGTAGGCAATGAAAATTGAAAACTTTTTAGCTGTTGGAGGTAGCTAGGCAATGAAAATTGAAAACTTTTTAGCTGTTGGAGTTAGGTAGGCAATGAAAATTTAAAACTTTTTAGCTTTTGGAGATAAGTATACAATGAAAATTGAAAACTTTTTAGCTGTTGGAGATAGGTAGGCAATGCAAATTAAAGAGCTAAGTGGAAGAACATGTTAAGTAACAAAAATTACATTTGAAGAAATTTGATGTGAAAGTTTTTGTTGTCAATTTTAATGATTTATTTTCTGTTTGATACCATGTGTTTAAAATATTAACAGTTATGGTACTAAACTCTATCAAAAAGACTTATTCATATTTAATTTTTATATATTAAAAATATTAATATTATTTGCATTATTAAATATTAAAATATTAAATATTAATGAATAATGTCTTAAATCTTCAAGGCTAAATAGGACTTTGCTATTTTAGCTGATGAAGAAACGAAGGTGTTATCAGGTGATAGAATACCTGATAACACCTTCGTCCAAAAGATAAAATAATTTTTAAGAAAATGTAGCATAACATGTTCTTCAACTCAGCTTTTCAATTGCAAAAGCATTCAAATAAAGTGGGAATTAAGATTATGTTAATGCCATTAACTTTCAAAAAGGTATCTTTTAATGTTTTATACCGTCCTTGGTCCTACAAGTTATATTTAGAAAGAATTTCTCCGATAAAGCACAGTACTGTAAAACAGCAAAAATTCTAATCTTCTACTACCAAAATTCAACGATTAATGTTATTTTAAATTTTGTTAACCCCTTCGGGACGGGAGCCTTTTACGAAATTTTTAATCTTTTGTCACAGTTTTTTAAAAACAGAAATTTGTGTCTTCTTGAATCGAGAAAATGCGCTGATTAAATAAGGCAAATTTTACAGTAAAATTTACTGAAGAGGAAAAACAAGGATTCTGAGCGCTTCATGCGGCACGTATACGTGTTGCTCGTCCCCAACGGGTTAAATTTCGGAGCCTTCCGACGCCAAAACAGCGTTTTTTCGGTTTTAAGTAACTGAAAGCTCCCAAACTTCATAAAATTAAAAATATCGTAATTCGTAGAATTTCGGCCGTCGAAGAACGGGATTTTTTTACTGTTGATCACTTGTCAGAGTATGGAATAAATCTCTCTAAATATAACTTATAGGACCCAGGGACCGTATAAGACATTAAAAAGTGTAACTTTTTTGTAAATTTTTGGCAAAATTATTTCATCAACATAATTGTAATTCCTGTCTTATTTTAAACACTTCTGCAATTTGCATTGCACTACATTTAATCTCCAACAGGTAAAAAATTAAAGTGCGTTACAATCTCTTAGGGGCACCTTGTATTTCTTAAATATTTAAATATGTATGTCAGTTATCAGCTTCAGTTTTATAAAAATTAAATTTGAAAACTAAAAAGTAAAAAGTAAAAAATAAATAAATAAATACATAAATTGGTCTGATGTTATTTTTGCGGTCAATAGGATTTAGTGCCCTACAAATGATACAGAATATACAAAAATCATTTATGTCTTCAGATTTAAATACTTGCGCAAATCCACACAGCAAAACTCCCCACACCGTGTATTTTATACACCACATATTTCTAAATATCTAGGATAATAATTAATGTTTTATTAGATTGATTTTAAGTCAAATGCAATTACCCAGTAAAATTTCGTGAAAAACCTTAGCATAGACACATGTGATAACATTTTGGAACAATGTAAATTTGTAACATGCATATTTAAATTTGTAGTATCCAATAGTGTGTAAAATACACCAGTGCAGGTGATTAAGGGTTAAGGTTTTGACATACCACGCAAGGTGCAAATATCACGGATATTGAATACGAATATTTTCGAATTGTAATATTTGCCTTATTAAATCGCAGAATTCTGCTATGAAATAACGCAAAGGTTTATATTCGAAAATATTAGTATTCAAATTCTGCAATCCTTCGGATCTACTCATTAAGTCACATGGTCATATTTATCATTGTTTTCGATCACATTCTCTTCTTATTCTGTTGTTGGCCATTGTAATATTTTGGTATTGTCTTTTGTCTAAGATTGTTTTTGCAATGAACAATAATTTTGAATGTCAACGGATAAATACCTACACCTGTGTAAATTATTATATATTGATAAACCTATTTAATTATTGCATACACGTGGGAACCTATCTTAAAGGACACATTTGCAGAAAGAAAAATAAATGCATTAAAAAAAAGTGGGCATGTGCTTTTTCCAATCATCGATTCATTTGTTGTTTTCTTTCTAAAAGTATTCAGTTATAAAGAAGTATGTTCTATTATGTGTTTTTGAAATAGAATTTGTTTGTGCTCACATTCTAAATAGATTTTATAGACCTAAGAAAAATTATTCCTAAAATATATAAATTGCCTGTATTATGTGGTCCAGACTTTGCTAATCATAATACTGGGCAATGACGGATGAATTTATGTCCATAGGATCGTTCATATTTGTTTCAATTTCCAATGTTACACTACATTTGCATACACCATGGAACTATAAAGAAACATGGTATAGAATGTGATACCATGGCATACACTAAGTGCTATTATGCAGAATTTTTCTTTGCCTGTTTAGAGGGGGTAGGGGGCCATATGGTCTTCACCTTCTTTGGCACGCTTGCAAATTTTATAAGGTCTGCAGATCCTCTCTTGAAGATCTCGGGAAGATGAAGAGATTTTTGTGAAAACTGACCAGTTTTGATCCCGTATTGACATAGGAAAAGCGCCAACACTGAACCAAGGCTTAATTTCTAAGAAAACAAGTACCGGAGTTCTAATATTCTGCAATAATAACATCCGTAGCGTATTCCCAACCTTCTCCTGCCCTTTCTACCCTTATTTTTTTATTTCATTATTTGCTAAATTTGAAGCAATTTCGCGCAGCAAAATAAATTTTTTAATATATTTTGACTATATCTACATGCATTTTTATGTAGTATCTAACAAATGAACTGAGCAAAAACATTAAAATCTGGAATAGGGAATTTTCAGAAAATCCTACTCGCCAAGGATTTCTTTGTATCAATCAGCAAAACACAACACACAGCGCTGTTCCGGTGGGCTTCGGTGCGTAGTGTTTATAAGCGCCGATGGGTTCTGACTGATATATAAATATTCACTAAAAATAAAGATGTGTGCTGGAACTGCGCTCCTAAGAGCTTCGATGAAAATTAAACACACGTGGAGCTGAAAACTTGATCAGTAAGACTATTTTAGAAACACGAACAAAAAACGGCGAGTAAACATAATACGACCACGAGTAAAAAAAGACAGGTTGCGATTAATTCTGATTCTGGCATTCTTCGTCGCCGTTCGAAAACCATTGAGACAGAAAACTGTTGAGTCTACATTTCCGAATGCTAGATAGAAGTATGCTCCTGCGTGCGCGAAACGCTACATCACATAAGAAAGCGCTTTGGTAGGAAATAACGCAAAGAAGGATAATTTAGGCTTCGGTTTTTTGGAAGCACTCTTCCGTTGGGTTCCGTAGTACTTATGAGCTCCGGCACAAATTAAGCACTCACTGAACAATGTCCGAACTTTCGTTTCTGTGCAAGGAAAACACTGCAAACTTCGATTAGCCACCTCCGTTGTCGAACCCGCGAATTCTGATTTCAAACTCTTTATTTTGTATAATAAATAACTCAGCCGTGCATGTCGATTCTCCCTATCGGATATTATCGTATACAATGTCATTTGCACCACGTTACAGGTGATAACATCTTCTAACACTAGGCAAAATCTAGAGCCCCAGCTGATGTATTTTCATATTTTTTATTATTCCGGCTGTTTACATGTAGCAGTTTTCACCGACCCTGGCCTTTTAGGGATACTGAAGTGGAAGGTTAAAGTAACATTCAAAAAGCGATAAATCTCTGACGAATGAGGTCTAAAGATGCCGTGTGCAGAGCGATATGACGTAAACGCGACATATAAGACGATGGACTGATAACCTTTTAACTTACCATTCCATCCTGCCGTTGCTAGACGCATTGGCTGGCCGTCACGTACGCGAAGAACCTTTGCACGATTGTTGCAAAAAATTTGCTTCGGTTTAACGCAAATACATTCAGGTGATGATCTGATAAGATATTGTCATTTCGTGGTCAAAGTTTGTTTACTATGTCTCAGTAGCAGAAAATGCGAGAAGGGAGATCTTCGTCCCAGATTCTTGCTCTTTCAGCTTGTAGGCAATTTTCATGGCATTATCCATTTATTTATATGTTTGTTTATATGTTTACCATGTGACAAAAACGACCTTGCAACGTAACTATTGTACCAAAGCAATATTGTACCAACCTTCTTTCCAAAATCAACAAATTCCGTTTTATAATTACAAAATGGCTATGTTTTTCAGCAATTTAATACTTTTAGAAAAATTAGTAAGTGAAAAAAGGTTAATTAGTAAGGGGGTCCTTAACACGTAATTAGGTCCAGATTTCCCGAATGCATGAAGATTGCACTGGAAATAACTTTCACAAACAATAAGAAAATTTCTAAGTACAATAATAATTTCAAAGTCCAAGTTTGAATGAATTCTTTACCCAACTAGTAAATTTCTAATATTGATGAATATACATAGTAGAGATAGACGGACTGAGGCTCGATACTGCGCAAAGTCAAAGTTTAAAAACATTGAATACAACTTGGAAAAAAAAGCGGGGGGGGGGGGGGGTTGCTATTTGAAAAACAAGAATGTGGTGTACGTTTCTCAAAGTATTTTACAATCTTTTATACAAATCAATATGAAAGGAAATTGAATTGTTATAGAGGAGATATAAGGAGAAATATTCCATCTGGTTTTCTGAAACCCTTCCACGGTCAGTATTAGTAACATAAAGTCGTTGGATATCGCTTCTCTATCCTCGCTTTCAGTTTGGAGTTCTTTCCCAGAATTACAGAAAACGAAAACTCATGTCTTTCTGCCATACACTGTCCAAAAAAAAAAAAAAAAAAAAAAAAAAAAAAAAAAATCTGTAAATCTACATATGTAAAGTAACACAAATCTGTATGCTAACTAAAATTTTATCTATACACTGTACAAAAGAAGATGCAAATCTACAAAACTAGTTTTTTAAAGCTACTGAGAGATCTGTAGCTTTACAAAAGAATCTACTAAAATAGTAATCTTACTAAAATTTTATCTGTAACCCAGGTTGCAGTTACATAAAAAGTTCTAGGAATCCCAGTTTCCTAAAAAAATCTTAGTCACCTTACAGATTTTTTTTATTTTCAGTGCAAAAGTGTATCTGTTACATGAATTTTTGTTGTTGCCGTTACATAAATAGTTCTAGGAATCGTTTCCTAGAAAAATTTTAGTAACTTCACAGATTTTTTTTTTACAGTGTAGTTACAATGATATTTTTAAAGAACAGGAGTTACAATGATAAATTTTAAAATTTTAAGAATTGTGGCTTTTGACGATTTCTGCCAGTGATTGGGTATCGTATAAGTAACAAATTTGCTATTTTAAACAGATTTTCAGAGACATGAAAATAAGAAATGTTGTCATGGGAGACTATTTAGTATTAACATTTATTTCTATTTGTAAATGAGAAAATTAATCATGAAAATATTTTAAAATGTTATTAACAATTTCTTACTGCATGCTTTCGGTCTCGGGCTCTGTTGACACACAATTCTTCGGGCTCGTATTTTAAACAATCGTTCTCGGGCTAAAAAAAAAAAAAAAAAAAAAAAATACAAAATACAAAATGAGCACAAATTCATCTCTATAATACAGTCATTCTGGTGACAGACTAATTAAAAATCCAACAACTAAATATCCTTCTATATATAAAAAAAAGTTTTGATTTGGAAATGGACCAATGAAAATCTGCGTAGATATTCCCGGCAGATCAGCATGCAATTTAAATGTGTTAAGCATGGCCTTTCTTCGTTAATATTGAAAAAATTGTTGCATACAAAAATATAAAAATCGTTAGCGCTATAGAGAAATGTTTGATAAACACGCTGATGCAGATGAGTTTTCAAATCGAAGATTATTTTAAGAGATATTTAATGCCAAAGTTGTACAAAATCGTTCCATTAAAAAAGTTTTATAGGAGCAAAAACTGTACATAGGAATTTAATTATTTTTAGATCATTTTATGCGTCAAAATTTCCCGGTGTGCAGACTGCATTTAGTTTTTAATTTGAATCATTTTTTAAGGTTTTATTTCTATTTTAAATTCAAATTTTCAGCATTTCGAGAGATATTTTTTACATATTTTAGAAAATTGTGTTAATTTAAACTGTTGCCAACTGTATAAACAGCGCAAACAATAATGTTTGCTTCAAATTAAAAATTTATTTTACACGTGTCTATTATAAACAGAAAATATAAAAAGCAGAAACTCATTGAAAATTACGCCATTAAAACTATATTTACACGCGAATTTTATAAGAGAAAGAATATTGTAAAGTAATAAATTCATTAACATGCGTTAGAAGTCTTAAATAGAAGAATTTACGTCACATTACACTTATTACGTAAAATGAACAAAAAATAATATTGCAAAACAGTTTAAATTAAAAAATTTCGCGAGACATTTATTTGATATTTTAAGATGATCATAATATTTCATTTCTAACAAATGTATTTTTACGTGAATATTAAAAAGAGAAAGAAAAGTTTTGTGAAATTTACGCCAGATTATAATTGTCAGATTCAAATTATAATTCAATCTTCCGATATCTTTTTAAAGCCGATCAAATTAGCGTGCTGTTAGAGCCTGTGGTGTCTGAACGGGGGTTGACGAGCGTAGCTCGTAGGGTGCAGAGCTCCCTAGTTTTTATAAAAATAAGTAATTGCAAATACATTAATTTGTAAGATGTTTTAGATGCGCTAGAAGTCTAGACCCTCCGAATGCATTAATGCCTCCTAACGCTGTCATTAAAATCAAACACAAAAGTCTATTTCAACGATAAATACATGACTTGGAAAACAAATCCAAATAAAAGATATATGGCATAAATTTAACACCTATAGAAATTTCAGAACTTTGTAGGAGCCCTTCACCAATCCTTAGTGAAATAGAGTGAAAAGTGGAAACGAGAAAAACACACATTCTTGAAGTTCCTGCATGCTAAATTTATTATGTGTGAATATGTTTTCTTTCTTTCCTTATTTATTTTTGAAAGTCGAATTTCTTTCTAACCTTGTTCTTCGCACGTTTGATTCTGCCTAACGATTAAAAAAAAAACTCTTTAACTTTGGTCAGCGTACGTTTGGTTTTGCCTAACAAAGATATAAAAAATTAGTCGATGTGCCAATCGCATAACTTTCTTCTATCTCACATGTTAATACTTCAAAATTCGCTATCACAGTGCCAGAATTAAATGACAATGTATGCTCATCTTGAGGGTTCATGCTCGTTGAATTGTGTGAATTTAAAAAGGAGAGATGGGACAATATCACAAAATACGAAAATTGCACTCCGCACAATAAAATTTCTATTTAATGTTATATAATGCAATTTTCTTTTTTACATTCTAGTAAAAAATCTTCTTAGAAGTATTTTTAAGAGATATTATATTCATAATGACACAAAAATAAAGCAAATAAAATACTTAAAATATCAGATTGTCATTTTCCTGGCATGTCACACTGTGATGTGTGTAAAGTAAAAGGCTTTCTGCTATACTGTACAAATATCTTTTTTTAGTTTTTTTTTTTTTTTTAATTTTTAATTAATAATTATACTTTATATAACACATATATGAGGAAGGTAACAAGTTCTGTATTTTACAAATAATTTTCCATAATTAAAATATGATTGTCACTGAAAATAAATTTCATTTACCTATGGTCTGCTCATTTTAGTTCTTTATGAGGTATAAAGATGGCGCTGCAGAATAATTCTTCTTGTTCTTGACATAGTTCAAGTCAGAAGTAGTAAAATCATTGCTATCAGCAAGATCTAGATATTTCTTTGAAAGTAATGTGTTTAACCCCTTGAGGGGCAAGCAATTGCGTTTGCGTAATGATGAATTCCCCTGGAAAGTTTGAAAAATTTTATTTCTAAATAAGGAAAAGCAATTTTTCAACAACTTTCCCTCAAAGTTAAAAAAGTAAAACTTAGTAAAATTTTTCTGGTACAAATCTTAATTAAAGTTAGGTGGGATAAAATATATCCCACCGCCCCTCAAGGGGTTAAAGGCTTTGTAAAAATTGCGTAGACTTTTATTATGTCATTTTCCTGGCTTCTATAAATTACAAATAAAACTGAACATTACACTGAATTTGAAGTACTATAGAGGAAACATGTTCCTTTAAACAAAATTAAAATGTTAGTTCTAAAAATTAAAAAAAAAAACAAGAATGTGAAAAATGTTGTAGAATGAAATTGTCATTATCCTGGCATACATATGCCAAGAAAATGACATATAAATATAATTACATAAAAATGAACTTCAACTCTTCAAACTTTAACAATTTTACATATAAATTCCTTTATTCAGCTGTTCAACGAACATTTTTTTTAAAAATCAGAAGCTTGAAACGATTTAAATTTTCAAAATTTTTGTTTTCAAAATCTCCCATTTTGTGATGTTTACCCATTATAGGCATCGCATTTTACAAACAAACTAGAAAGATAGCCTGTCAAAAATGACGGAATATGAGATATAAAGATATGTACGACACATGTGTAAGAATATGAGTTTTTCTCGCTTGTTCCGCAGTGATATATGAAAATAACAGATTTTAAAAACGAAACTCATTTATAAAAACTGCAATACAATAGATGACCACTAATCCGCACAGCTGCTTTCCAAGTGTTTTGCGGGTTTGAGGCTTTTTGCGAATTACAGGTCATGTCTATATTATAAAATTAGGTATATGGCTTCTTTATGTTAAATAAATTGTATAAATATAGAAAAAAAGTCTTGTGTATATTGTCGCGTAGGTGTTGACTGACAACGAGTGAATAGAACAAGCGTGAACCAACTCAAAGCTTTATTCCCCCAACTCAAGGCTACACCAGCTTAAATACACTCGAGGGGTGCTTTCTCGATTGGAACATTCCAAGCTTGGAAAGTTCTAGAAATCAAACAACGATCAACACAATAATTAACATAATCACAATTAGCATATTTTCGAAGTAACTAGAAATAAACACAAAGCAAACTTTAAACCAAAACGAATTTTAGGACACTTGCCTCAACGGGGATCGACCTCACTACCTGCTGGTCTGTAGTCCAGCGCTTTACCTTGGAGCCATAGTTTCACACTGCAGGTAATTCCAGTATCGCTATATTTAGTGGGGTGGGCCTTGATCAACCAGAAGGCTCTCCCGAGCACAGAATGCTAGTTTCGTTACATTTCCCCTTCCTTAGGAGGAAGCAGCGTCCCGCTGCAATCTAGTCTGACTTCTCGTGACAGGTCCCCTGGAATTTCTGTGAGTTTCTTCATCAGCTATTTGCTCGTTTGGATCAAAATAGGGTTTCAGCCTCAGAATATGAACTACGTCCTCTAAACTTCGTCGCCTTTTATTCTCTTCCATGCTCTCTACTTTGTATGATACATCAGATAGTCGTCGTGTGATTCGGTACGGTCCGAAATAACGCCTTAAAAGTTTTTCCGAAAGCCCAACTTTTCGTATGGGAGTAAAAACCCAGGCTAAGTCTCCGATATTATAGCTGATTGGTCGATGTCTTTCGTCATATCTTCGTTTGTCACTTGGTTGAGACTCGAGGATGTGAAGTCTCGCCAGCTGTCTAGCCTAAAACCCAGACTAAGTCTTCGATATTATAGCTGATTGGTCGATGTCTTTCGTCATATCGTCGTTTGTCACTTGCTTGAGACTCGAGGATGTGAAGTCTCGCCAGCTGTCTAGTTTCCTCTGCCCTGGTGACTAGATCTTGTGCATAATTTTCGTTATATGGTTCTGCGAAGTGAGGAAAGATCACATCCAGAGGAGTCTGTATATTTCTACCATGTACGAGAAAGAAGGGACTGAACCCGGTGGTATCTTGTTTTGCTGAATTGTAAGCGAAAGTCACAAAAGGCAATACTGTATCCCAATTTCTTTGCTCAACGTCAACACACATAGACAGCATGTCGGCCAATGTTTTGTTAAATCTTTCGGTCAGTCCATTGGTTTGTGGGTGATAGGCTGTCGTTAGAAGATGAGATGTTTGGCATAGTTGATTAATGTCTTTCACAATATTGGATAGGAAGGAACGTCCTCGATCACTTATCATCTCTTTGAGAACACCGTGCTTGAGTATGATTTCTTCAACTATAAATTGGGCAATTTCAGTAGCCTCAGCAGTTGGCAATGCCTTTGTAACCGTGAATCTCGTCAGGTAATCCGTGCAGAGAATAATCCATCGGTTCCCGTTCCGAGTAATTGGGAAGCGTCCAAGTAAATCTATCCCAATTTCAGCGAATGGTGCATCAGGGGGCTTTATTGGATGAAGTTGTCCAGGTGGCAGTCCAGGTGGAGATTTCCGTCTTTGGCACTCTCGACACTGTGCCACATAACGGCGTATGCTGCCATATAGTCCTGGCCAATAATACTTCCTCTTTATCCGATCATACGTTTTGGCGAATCCGAGATGACCGGCAGTTGGAGCATCATGAAGACTCGACAGTATATCGCGACGGAGTTGTTTCGGGACTACCAAGAGCTATTGCTGTCCCATAGGGTCGTAATTTCTTTTATAGAGTACCCCGCTTCTCATTTGGTAACCTCGGCATCCATCGCCTTTTTGGGTAGTTTTAATTATGGATTTCAACTGCTTATCTTTTAGCTGTTCTTTTAAGTAGTCTGCGATGACAGCAAAGAAAGGGATTTCTCCATTGGCATCGACTGCTGTCTCGGCAAGGGGCTTTCTTGACAAGCGTCGGAATGTTTTCGACCACTCTTATAGATGACGTAGATGTCGTACTCCTGTAACCTCAAAGCCCAACGTGCAAGTCTTCCAGATGGATCTTTAACATTAGCTGGCCAGCATAAAGAATGGTGGTCCGTCACTACAGTAAAGGGTTTTCCAAAAATGTACGGTCTGAATTTACTGATCGCCCAAATGACAGCAAGGCATTATTTTTCGGTTGTAGAATAGCTCTTTTCAGCTGCGGTCAGGGATCTGGAGGTGTAGGCTATTGGTCTTTCCTTACCATCTTGATCCTGGACTAATACTGCACCGATGCCATAGCCACTAGCGTCTGTATGTATCTTCGTTTCAGCGTTTTGCAGAAAATGTCCCAAAATAGGTCCACTGGTCAGTAACTTTTTAAGCGTTGCGAAAGATTCCCTCTGCGAAGTGCCCCAAGAAAACTTTGCATCTTTCTTCAATAACTCATGCAAGGGATTGGCGATATCGGCGAAATTTCTGATGAATCGTCTGTAATACGAGCACAGGCCTAGAAAACTTCGAACATCCGCAACATGTTCTGGAACAGGGAAATTTGTTACAGCAGCTGTCTTTTGTGGATCGGGATAGATCCCATGTTGATCTACTAGGTGTCCTAATATGGTCAGCTTCTTTTTGCCGAACGAGCATTTGTTGGAGTTAAGCGTCAATCCTGCCTCTTGAATACATTGCAAAACTTTTCTCAGGCGTAATTGGTGCTCTTGAAAATTTGGTGCGTACACAATGATGTCGTCTAAATAGCAAAGACAGATGTTCCATTTGAGTCCTCGCAGTTCTGCATCCATCATTCGTTCGAATGTAGCGGGAGCATTGCATAGCCCAAACGGCATGACTTTAAACTCCTAGAGGCCGTCTGACGTCACAAAAGCTGTCTTTTCTCGATCTTTTTCATCAACTTTTATTTGCCAATAGCCTGACTTCAAGTCCATCATAGAGAAAATCGTCGCACCGGCGAGACAATCTAAAGCATCGTCGATGCGTGGCAGCGGATAGACGTCTTTTTTAGTGACTTTGTTCAATCTTCTATAATCGACACAGAAGCACCATTCACCGTTTTTCTTCTTCACAAGCACGACAGGAGATGACCAAAGGCTGTTTGAGGGCTGTATCACGTCTTCTTTAGGCATTCGTTGTACTTCATTTTCAATTATTCGTTTCTCAGTTGCTGACGTGCGATAAGGTCTCTGCTTAATTGGAGCGCTGTTACCTGTATCAATCTTGTGCTTTACACCATTGCATCTAGATTTCCTCGCTTTTCTGTTAATGTCGAAAATATCACTATACTCTTCCAGAAGATTTAAGAATGCGTCTACTTCTTGACTAGTTAGCTCATTACCTAATATTTCTTTAAATTTTCCCCCGAATCAGTGTCTTTCTGGACTTCCGTCTTTTGGTATGTTCTTTGTCAGTATCATTCAGCGAACAGATGGAGTTATTTTCGATTACTGTTAAGCAAGCTATATTCATCCTCTTTGGTATTATCTGAGTTCTTCCAGAGAAATTCGTTACCCATATTTTACAGCAATTATTTTCTACCGTAACGATTGATGCTGGTATGGATAGCTCTCTTTCCCACATGAGAGTTTTGTTGCCAACAACCATAGCTTTATCTGCTTCTTGAATGTCTGGACTAACGGTACATATTTGCTTAGCTGAATTTGCCTCAATTACGTAATCTGTTGCGGCAAGCAGGGAAGAATCAGATTTACATACCACTGTGTCTAGAAGAATTTCCGATAGTTGAAGCTCTTCATTCCCACAATCTATAACAGCATCAGTGGCGCGGAAAAAGTCCCATCCAAGTATCATTTTATGGCTACATCGTGGAAACACAAGAAAGTCAAATGGTTTCACATTTCCATTCAAGTTGACTTTTAATACACAATGTCCTGAGGCGGCTACCGGCTTTCCAGATGCAGTCTTCAATATAGGTCCATTTTCACTAAACATAGGTACATTCAACTGCCTGTGAAATGCTTCAGATATAACCGAATAATCGGCAGCAGAGTCGACGAGGGCTTTTACACACTGTCCATTTACGGTAACATAGGTGGTGTTTTTTTGTAACTTGGTTATAATGTACGCCGGAGGATTTTCTTTTGTTGCGGCCTCACCTCTTGCATAGGTCGCTAGAGCTAGTTTTCCTCTTTAGCTCGGCGTGGAGAACGGCTAGAGCGACGTATAGGTGACTGCGACTGTCGACGGCTAGAAGAGCGACAGGATAAGGCGAACTACTTCTGAAACTTAAAGATATGGGCTGCGTATAATTCTCGTCGGAGCTGCGTAGGGAGTCAGTGTCCATACCTCGTCCAGGATTGGATGCCCAAGAGGTATTTGCATCCGCGAATACCCTGCGTCTTTCTCTACAGTACCTGAGCACGTGCCCTGGACGTCCACAATGGTAACAAAGGTGTACATTATTGGTAGTTCTCCATATATCTGTCTTTCGTTGTGGAACGGTGCTGTTTTTGGCTTCACACCTTGGTGAAGGCGCCGGGTACGATACGAACTACGGAAGAGCCACGCAGATGTTTACGCCTTCAAGGATTGTCTCCTGAATTTGGCCTCTTACCCGATCCAAGGAGAGTTAGAAGAAAGATGCCTGAGAGTAAGTACGGTGTCCCAGAGAATGCTAGTACCGTTCCAACTAACGTTGCTCCTGTATCCATCCTGACATACCAGCTACCTCGGAATCCGTGCATCTTTTCGGGAGAGGACAAACAAGATGTCAGCAGATGGCTGAAAGATTTCAAACGAATTGCCACCTATAACCACTGGGATGAACCGATGTGTCTTGCTAATGTTATTTTCTATCTTGCTGGAACAGCTCGACAATGGTTCGACAACAATGAGGAAAGTTTTACTAATTGGACTGCATTTAAAAATTCCTTAGAAAACACGTTCTCCCGAACGGACTACGTAAAGAGACAAGCTAAGAGACTGTTGCTTACACGGGCGCAGAAAACTGGTGAAATGGCCGAATCTTACATCCAAGACGTTCTTGCCCTGTGTCGTAAAGTCAACCCCTCTATGCCAGAAGGAGAGAAAGTGGCTCATCTCATGAAGGGGATTGCAGAAAATTTGTACCAGGTCCTGTTGGTTCAGGATTATCAGACTGTCGATGACTTCGTGAAACGCTGCCGTCAAATAGAAACTCTTCGACGTAAACGTGTCACCCGGCCAACATTCCAGAGACTCCCTAATGTTGCTACAATGTCAGCCGAAACGGACATAGGTGACATAACATCATTGATACGAATAATTGTGAAGGAAGAGCTTAAAAAGTTCTTGCCGGAAGCAAGTTGCTGCACAAACGATGAATGCGAATCTCCAACGGACGTCGCTTCGTTAATAAGAGAAGAAGTTATGGAGGCATTGGCACCACTCACGGGTCCAAAAAGACGTACCTTCACTCCCCGACGCACAGTTCCGGTCAGGCCTCAACCAAGGTGTGAAGCCAAAAACAGCTCCGTTCCACAACGAAAGACAGATATATGGAGAACTACCAATAATGTATCTGTCTTAATGAATAATCTGTCTATATGAAATGAAACAGCGAATAGGTTGCCAGAAAATATGTTACCAATTTTCCTTCTTCGCCAAGGCTTCTAAAGTGGAAAAGTACCGAGATTTGGAGTACTTTTTTAAAGTTTGTCGTAATTTGGGTTACAGAAATGAGATTTTTTGCCAAATGATATAAATAGCTATCAAAACAAAATTAATGAACGTTTAAATTTATTTACATAACCTATAAACATTTATTTATATCCATATTATTGTTGTTTTTTTTATATACAATTTGCTTCAGTTTGTATACAAAAATAGTTAAAATGCTTCTTTATATTAAATAAATTGTATAAATATTGAAAAATTACTTGTGTATATGAAACAGTGAATAAGTTGCTAGAAAATATGTTGCCAAACTTCATTTTCTCTATCTCGCCAAGGCACCTAACTGGAAAAGTACCTAAAGCACATTAAAATCGGGTAGTTAGGAGCTCAGACACTACAGCGCCGTCTATTGGCTGTTATGTTATTGTTATTAGCAGCATCGGGATGAAGCTGTAAAGACGTACATTTTCGTATATTACACTTTAAATTATCACCCATAGATTTTGAAAAAAACCCCTTAAAAGCGCGGAGCTTAAATTAAATTGCGGTGACCTCGGTTATGAAATATTAATAGTTTTAAATGGAAATTTTGCCAAATTAGCTAGCTATCACCAAGTTGGCTTCATATATGACAACTTATTTTCGTCGCCAAGTTTGGCGATATTTCGTCAAATTTGGCAATACTTCGCCAATGTGGTCAACATTTGGCGCTACTGTGGTAACCCTGCATTAGAAATTTTCAACAATTACTCATTACAATGAGGCGGCCCTACCGGAATTGTAAGGGACACACAGATACTTGGATTTTATATAAATAGATCATTGAATTTCGGCACCCACCTTCTTAGATGTCTGCAACCATAATTCCCAACCCAAAGAGCATAAAAGCAACACCTGTTGGGCAGTATACATCCAAGCCTATAATAAGGATCTATTTATGTGAAAGTGTAACAGAATATGAAGTTTCATTAAATCATGTGCATTAGTTTTTGAGATATAGCTATCGCGAAAATCGTGAAAAAAAATGAGTCGTAGCAGCGTCACTCGTTATATGATTTGCACAAAAACCTAATCAGCACCAACTTATGTCAAGGTTTAACAAAATATGAAGTTTGATAAAATTACGTGCATTAGTCCTTCAGATATGACTATCGCTAAAATAGTATAAGTCCTGAAAAATTCAGCATAGCAACGCTGCGTGTTGAACGATTTACACCAAAACTTAATCAGCAACAACTTAGTATGTTAACGTCTAAATTAACTTGAAGTTTGATAAAAATCCGTTCATTAGTTCTTGAAATAGAACTATTACGGAAAACGTAAAAAATGCAGCATAGCAGAGCCTCTTATTGGACGATTTACACCAAAAATTAATCAGCAGCAATTTATATCAAGATTTAACTGAATCTAAAATTTTATTAAATTCCGTGCATTAGTTTTTGAGATAAGGCGTCCACAAAGTTTTTGTCACTTGCAGACAGACAGACATTTTCTAAAAACAGTCAAATCGTATTCAGGATCTTCTTAAACATATAAATCCGTCGAAAACAGGAAGTCGAATGTTTTTCCGGATCCAATACTTTCGTCTTGTAAAGATAGAAGAATGTGGAAAATTACGCTCTGACATTGATCAGCACATGCTTGCTATTATCCTGATCAGGGTTTAATTTCTTAACAAAAAAAGTCCCAGAGCCCTAATATTCTGCAGTACTAAAACAGTAGCGTCTCCCCCTCTTCGCGCCGCCACTCCAATCCGCATATTTTATATTTATTACATTATTTGTAAAATTTAAAGCATCTTTTTTAGCAAAATAAAAATTTTAAATACCTGTATATAGTTAACTGTCAACTATTCCATTTTTTAGTTTATCACTCCTTCGGAATAGAAATCTTTGCCTAATTTTAATGTTAATTAATCGCAGAATTCTGTAATAAAATAAGGTAAGGATTATGATTCGAAAATAGTGTTAACACAAAAAAGAAGGATTCTATGCCTTTATAGAAAAAGGCGAAACACTGCTCGATTGTTTCTACGGAATAACAAACAATACATGGCAATTATTTCTACTTACAAGTGCATGTTACTTCGTTAATGTGCAGAGCACAGCCTTAGCATGGGCATCGTTCATGATAAAAAAGAAATAGAAAAATCACAAACGTTATTTTCATACTCTCACACAATAAAAGACTAAAAACCACAAACAAGCAAAACCTCAGGCTGATACTCGTTGGCTAAAACCAAAAGAAAATATTCTTATTAGGTTAGATAGCTGAATAAAATAAATAAACGATCCAATTAAAAAATATCCTACTGTCACAAAAGAAAATCAAACTGAAAGCAAATTCATTGTTTGTTCTCTTGAACGGCGTCATATCAACACGTCGCCGCCATCAATGCCAGGCATAAATCTGCAGATATAACTAGAATAGAAAAATGCAATTTCTGTTTCCCTTCATTCTGATCAAAATAGCATTAAAATGATTTGAAATTAAATGCGTAATTTTTAAGGTGAAAAGTTCTCTTGTTTTTATATGTACAGTCGTGGAAAAAAAAAATAAACACTCCCTACTAACTCCTCAACAAATCATCGTAGAAGAAAGTTACTGGTACCGAACGATTGGAAATAAAGTCTACTTTTAAATGATGTATATAAAATTTTCTTAGGGGGTCATCTACATATTAAAACGAATCCAAACTTCATTTTTTTCAATGGCAATACCCAATTTTAACGAGATATTTCAAATCTTCGGTTCAAACTATGCCTAGACACCAAATTTCAAGTCATTTGAATGATAAGTTTTTGAATTATAAACATTCAAAATTTAGTGCTTCTAATGTTAAATTATATTTTCATATTTTTATTTATATCTCCCGAAATTATGCTCCTAATGGGCTAATTTTTTTTGTAGTAATAATACTAATATACCCAAACATAAATAAGCTGAATTTGCAATTTTTTATAATTTTATGATATGAATTATGAAATTAATATTCGAAAAAAATATGAATTGCAACCTACAATTTTTTTGATGGATTTAGATTTATTAAGTCCTGCTTTATGGAAATTCAAAAATTTCACATTTTTCTTCCAAGTAGTTTTCAAATTATGCTTAAAAAACGGCAAAATGATGGTTTAAGGGACCGTCTATGATGGAAGTGAGTAGACATTTAGAAATTTATTCTCCTGTACTGTAATCTAACAGGCTTCATTGACTCCTTGAGTGGCGCTTAAGGTGCCTTGATCAAGGAAGCGGCTCTCTCGGTTAACAATCCAGTACGGAACTTCAATTTGGATACAGCCCTTAAAATACGCTCGTTTTAAAATAATTAATTTCTCGGAAACTTATGGTACGAATTGTATAAAAATTCGTTTCTAGGCTAATTGAAGGGTGTAGAGTTCATTTATGCTGTCAGAATTGGGTACTGCTATTGAAAAAAACAAAGTTATCGTTTGTTTTAATATGTAGATGGTCCCCTAAGCAAATTTTATATACATCCTTTAAAAGTAGACTTTATTTCCAATCGTTCGGTATCAGTAACTTTTTTCTACGATAATTTGTTGAGGAGTTAGTTGGGGGGGTGTTTACTTTTTTTTTTCCGCGACTGTACATGAATAAAATTTGGAATGTAAGAGAGATTGAGTATTTCCTATGTGTGCGACACATTACGTTAGATTTTGATATAATATGATAGATTTTGATAGGAAATAATGCAATAACTTGGAGATGGGAGGAAAAGGAAAGAGTAATTTAGGCTTTGGATTTTCGCACTGGGCTCCGGACGGAGCTGAGCTCAGATGGACTGGGTTGCAAATTAAGCCCTGATTCCGATGATGAAAGTCGAAATATTGTTGCTTTTTAACTTCAGTCATCGCACATATGTCTTTGACTGATTATGCAAGCCAAAAAATTATCACTTTCTAACTTTGTTCAGCGTGTTTTTGCTTTCCAACCAAATAAAACCAAAAGAATCCTTTTTAACTTTAGTTATCTACACTTGCTTTTGAGTGAGGAAGAACGCCAAAATTTATTACGTTCTAAACTTGGTCAGCACACGTTTGCTTTTGTCTGGTGAAGAAAGCCAAAAGATTATTTCTTTTTAATTTTGGCCACCGCATGTTTGCCTTTGCGTCTACAGAAAAAAGTGAATTTCTATCCACACGTTTGCTTTTGCCTGTTGATTAAAGCCAAACAAATGCTACTTTTTGACTTTTATTAGCGCACGTTTGCTTTTGCATGATGAAGAAAGCCAATATATATATATATATATTGTCCAATATATATATATATATATATATATATATATATATATATATATATTACCATTAATTAAACATAACCTACCACCGTCAATTATTATGAATTAAAGCTGTAAGTATTAAAAAAATAAATAAATAAAAAAAAAAAAATAAAAAAATATAAGAATTATTATGGAAGAAAAAAGAAAAAAGTGGACACCGACAAAAATTGAAAAACTTATACATTGAATTACGTTATCAAGGGCACAGAATTCAATGATATAAGCAAAATGGTTGTTTTCTGTGGGAAAAATAAGCTAAAGCTAAAATTAATTTTCCCCTGTGCCCGAACAACCACTAAAATCAAGTGAATTGATTAAAAATGAAAGCAGAATAGAAACAAATTATATGAAATGGAAGAATCAATAAAACGTATTTAAATATTTATAGGATATAAAATATAAATAATAATCACCATACCGATTAATATTTCAGTATTTTACAAAAATCCATGTGCACATGTCTACCAGTATATCAAAAAGATTAAGGTGAATAAAACAGTTAAGAAATCACAGTAAATGATACCAAAGGATGCAGTTAATACATTTTGAAATAAAATTTGTAATACCTTGTAAAACAAATTAAATCTAATATAAAATAAATAGATATTAATTACATTATTTAAAATGCACTATTAAATTAATAGATAACAGTTTAACAATATCGTCAAAATTTAGCTAAAAATACACCCTGGTGTATAAATTATAACTGAAATGGAGCTAGAAAAATTAAAAATTAGAGCAAGCTGAAAGAGAATATTTTGGTGCTGCCATCTATTATTAATTATATTAAACATCTATCGCAAGATAAAAATTTGCAAGCTTTTGAATGTAAATAACTGTTTAAACAGCAAAACCAAACAAATCCTTATATATAGAGAATTATAAACCTAATACAAATCACACAATGTATTTAAAACTATTGTTAATAAAATTTAAAAGCATACAATATATTCTATTAGCTAACTTTTTTAAACTAAACTAAGATTTTAAATAATGCTAGAACATTGATAATATATAGCATATAGCTATATGCTATAAAACAAAATAAATTCAGTAATAATTAATATAAATAATTATTAAAAATAATTTAAAAATTATTTTTTAATGAATTATATATAAGATATTTATAAAATGAACAGGAAATAAAAAACATGTGGAAGTATATAGAAGGTTAAATAATACTTAAAATCCCATTACTTAAAAAGCACAAATATAGAATGTGGATTATTTTCAGACATCCATAAAAATCCATAAAGTATGAATGTGGGACATTCAAAAACATTAAGCTAAAAGTGGCATACTATTAGTAATTAATATGATATTGTCCATAGTAAATTAAAATTTAATAACAAGTAATTGTAAATTAGATTAATGAATAATTAAGCTAATTATAATATTAATGAAAATCTCCAATTTACATATAAAATATCAAATCAACATCCACATAAAATACATAACAAAAAAATAGTAATAATACAAGAGCCCCGCTTTTTTTTTTTTTTTTTTTTTTTTTTATTATTATTATTATAAATAATTAACCATTGCGTATTATCCAGACAACACCACCCTCCTCCGTACTCTAACATCTGCCCACCCAACCAACCTATAATATTTTTTATATTATTTTACAATTTTTAATTTTTTATATATATTTTTTTATTTTATAATTTTTTTGTAATTTTGTTTACGCATGTGTTAATTTGTGTTTATAGATCATGTAAGAAAAGTACTAATTGTATATTAATGAATATATGAATTTTTTTGGAAAACCATGATTTAATGCATCATAAATTAGTTTTTTAATATTATTGTTAATTAGAGGAGAAGAACATAAACATTTTATTCTATATAAATGATTAAGTATTATATTACGAAATACAGAATGATGTAGACAAGATTTAAAATTTGTAAATGTATTAACTGTGAATTTAAATTCTTTACGTTTGTCATATAAATCTGTGATTGTTTTATTGTCTTTTATTGTAATTTTAAGATCTAAGAAGTTAATTGTATTGTTAGATAAAAGGTTTTCCGTTAATTCCAAATTAGTGGGATAATCAACTGGAAATCGAGTCATTGCAGATTGATCAGTTTCAATTAAAATGATGTCATCAATATAACGATATAAATGTAGATTATTATTAGTAAAATTACGTTCATAATGAGATAAGTATAAGTCTGAGAGTAAACTGGAAGTACAACCGCCTTGTGGTATACCGACATGCTGTAAATATAAAGTATTATCTTGCAATATATAATTATTATAGATAATAAAGTTAGTTAAAGATTTAAAATATGCTATATCTATATTAGATGGTAATTCCAGTTTTTTATAATACTTTTTAAATAATGCATTAATAATTTTATGTAAATCTAATAGGTCTATATTATTAAAAAGATCTTTGAAGTCATATGTCGTTATATTACAAACAGAATGAAGATTTTTTAAAATATTAACAAGTTGATAGCTATTTTTTATACAATGTGTATTATCAATTTTTGTAGTAAGTTCATATATTTGATTAAGAATTTTTAAGAGAAGTGTATTGGCTTTATTATTATATGTATTACAACCAATAGTAACAGTCCTAAATTTAATAGGAGTTTTATGAAATTTGGGAATAAGAACTAAATATGGATAATTAAATATATATATATATATATTGTCCAATATTGGATAGCGTACTTTTGCTTTGTCTGTCGTAGAAAGTCAAAAAAATAATCATTTTTATAATCTTGGTCGACGTAAGTATGTTTTAACCTAAAAGTTTTTGCTTTCGAATTAGTTACATCGTTAAGATTTGTGTAACAAGAAGTTTTAACACATTTTAGTCGTACTTTTGAGTAATAGCATCATCTCTAGGTCTTTTTACATCACTATGTGCCAAGATTCCTTTCTATCACCTGGGTAAGGAGAAGAAAAAGTATTTGCTCCTTCAGACATTTGCTCGCTTTTTCGTAAATTTTTCTGTTTTAGCTATAAACAAAGAGTTCAAGGATGCGAGAGATCTTTTTTGGGATGCTGTTATCCAGGAGAATTATTCGAAGTTTAAGAGTAGGAGCTTCTTTTTTAGATAGTTTCACTATTAAGCTTCAGTTACCCTAAAACTTTTTATTGCTGCATCCTTTGAAAGAGTAACTGATACGTAAAGATCGACCGAAACCGAAACCGAATTTTGGTAATCTTCCTATTTTCAGTCGAAAACGAAAATGTCCAAAAAAATTTTAAGCTATTAATACATACATAAATATACAGAATTATTAATTAATTACACGTGTAAATTATACGAGTGGCCCAAGTTTGCTCTCTGTGATTCTGAGCGAAACTTTTTATTTTCATATAAAATAAAATGTACTTAATTCATGCACGACACAGAATTTTTTAATTATACGAATTTTATGTAATTAAAAAATGTTTTAGGTATACACATCTTGATATATCTTTTATAATGATTTTTGTAAAGGATCATCTGTTGTACTAGAACTTTCTTAAAGAGTATTCGAAACACTTCTGCGGTTTCAAACTAAAAATTGTCTATTACTGTAGTCTGCAGCTTTTAATGGGCACGTGAAAAGCGTCATATATGCAGTGCTTGCTTTGTAATTTGCATTCACGTCTTGAGTCAGTCATGACTGTTAATTATAAACAGCTAAGTTCATAGCAATAAATAAGGAGTGTCTCTTTTGAGCCGATACAGTTCAAATCAGTTGAAAATTTTCGAAGGGAGAAATGAGATTTTTGGAATACGGATAGTTTCGGTCCAGCCGAATTTTCATCAGTATTTTCGCCGAAAACGAATTTTCATCGAAACTCAGATTTAGGACCGAAAACGAAAACAAAACCGAATTTTCGGTCGATCTCTACTGATAAGTAAAACGGCAGAAACCGAAACATGTTGAGAAGTGAACTCTTCGCTAATTAATCAGTAGAGGCTTATAGAGAAAAAGATATACGCAATAAACACTTGACCGCTTAAAATTTAAAACCTTTTATAACCTCAAAAATACTTTTTTTGTCGAGTAGTATGTGTACTGTTTGAAGCTCGCGTCAAGGATTTCATAAGTAAATGATAAATCGAGTATGAAGAACATCAAATCCTGGAACAGGAATGGCGAACATTTTTACATATTTCAAGTATCTTCAAAACATACTTTAAGCGACTATGGCAAGACTAACAACCAAACACATTTTCCCGGTCAAATAGTAATAAATAAAAATTATTTGAAATTTTGTTAGTCGAATTAAATAAATATGTGCCTATAAGTTCACCACCCCTGTCCTAGAATAAATATTGTAATAATGAAAAGTACAACCTTAAACTAGTCGTTGGGGGCCACCGTAATACTTACCCATCATGGATATACATAATATAAAATATGAAAATAAAACATGTGATACATGCTAAGCATTGTATCATGTTACTTTATTCATAATTTAATTTACTTAGACTCCCTTAAATATAATTAATATAATCCCTTAGGCTAATATTACTTTTTGTTGCATTAAAATATCTCAATTTGTTGATTTTCTGTAAGCAAGTAAACGCTATTGGTTTACAATGGAAGTCTATGGGAATTTGGCGAAATATTAGAGATACTGCCAATTTGGCGTCACTTTTGGCGACTCATTTTGGCCGCCAACTTTGGCGATAGGCCGCCAAGTTGGCGACAAACTTGGCGGTATTTGGCGACAGAACAGGGTCCCCCTATGGTAAACTCCTTTATAGGTATGGAGTTGCATTAAATGCTTGACATTTACGATAAGCCATTATTGGCATTTAATCTTACAGTTTGGCGATAGCTTTTTGGTCGGCGAGATAGTCGAGTAGTACCGCATTGCGTAAAAGAAACATCCTAATAACTCGAAAAATTATAATCCTATTAACTAACAGCGTCGGATTAAGCGTCTCATTTCCAATTAAAATATATCATTGAATTGAAATTTGAATGAAATACATGGTCATGAAAAATCGAAGTGTGTGAAAAATAGAATTACAAATATCTCGGCAACTAATTATCCGATTGAGTTCATTCATGATGCAAAATTTATGTTTTTTTATTGCGTTTTATATGCACTCCTTCAAATAAACAATTTCGAAAATTTTTGTATACCTTTTATCAGAACGAATATTTCAAGAGTCCGAAAAAAATAGTTCCGGTTAATCGAGGTTACTGATATTTAATAGGCTTCTTTCCATTATTACTCCCTAAGTACACACCGAATTTCAAGTCTCTATCTCAATTTGTTCGGGAGATAGAGCGGTTACAGGCACACACACATACAGACGGACGAAAAAATTTTTTTTCTAAAAATATGTTTTTCGGAATCTCCAGTGTCTGAAACGCGTAAATCCGTCGAAATTTTTTTTTCGATTTTTAAAACGATTACAAGGTTTACCCTATACTTACGTATGATGGGTAAGTAAAATGGCTACTTAAAAATAAGCAAAATGTATTAATATTTGAGTATTTTCTCCATTTAAAACTGTTGCAAGCATTAAAGTTGGAATTTTGAAAAACACATACGCTGTTTTGCGTTTCTTCTTCTTTTTTTTATATTGAGTTTATACTTTGATTTTTATGTATCTTTTAATTCAACTTCACTTTTACTAATGTGCCCATGATAAATCACTGAGCCACAAGAAATGTAAATGAACGAGGCACATTGTTTAGTCACACGTGGAGTTAAGACATCTGCATTTAGATATAATTGATCAGGCTTGAAGTGCGTAATTTTTATTCTTCAAACTATTTGGACAAACTATTTCCAAATGTACAGTACTGGAAAAAAAGAAAAATAACAATACATAAAATACCCAACCCCAACGAACTTCACATTAAATAATTGTATAAAAATGTAACTTAAATTTTTCTGAGGGAGTCGTCTACATATAGAAATTGTACCAAAGTTGAAAAAGTGAAATACTAACACATAATTTTGGCATTTCCTTTAAATAAACGAAAGTTAGGTATCCTTAGTACCCCAGAGTCCCTATGATTGTTTAAATTATAATCTATACTTATTGAGTTACATGTGTTCATTAATGTTATTATTTTATATCGGATCTAAGCAAATATATAAGGCATGTTGTTGGTGCCTCCATCGTTCTTAAATTTAATAATAAATCATTAATTTGTCATTATTGTTTCTTGAATCTATTTATTTAAGAACACCCGACTGTTCGAACTTGGGAAAACACATCACATAACTGATTGAATATTGTTAAATATTTATGAAATTAACATTCCTAATTTACTCTATTGTGTTTAAATATATAGATAATTTGAGGTAAAAGAAAACAAATAAAGATCAATCAAGCTGTCGTGCAATGATTGTCGTAACCAGTTTACTATTCTGGGTGTTAATAAATGTACACCTGACGATGTAAATAATTTATTTATAAATAAGGATGCCCATAATTAATAGCAATAATTTCAAATAACATTTGATAAATAATTATATAATATATATATACAGGGTGTCCACTCTCAACGGTGTCCAATGGTTAATTTCTAAACCGCTAATCATAGACATACAGTTCCAATTAGAAAAAATGTTTCAAATGAGATAAAAAATAATTTTAAAAGTCGTTTTGATCAAGAAAAACATTTCTTAAGTTACGAAATTATTTTTATACTGTCCCCCGATCCTATAAATGATACTTAGTAAAAATGTCCTATTACACTAACAAGTAAGACAAAAAAAAAAGTCCCATTCATCTAACACTAAAACTGACCGAATTATGAAACCAGTGTTGAATTCAGGCGGTGGCCCGGGAGGTGGGGAATCCCCGGATCAATGAGACATCCCCCCCCGGAAGATTTGAGATTTTTTTTCAATGGTCAAAAAGTGCAATCACCCCCCCCCCCCCCCCCCACGGAACAATATAATGTCCCCCGCAAGTCCTATAAGTGATATTTAGTAAAAATATCCTATAACACTAACAAGTAAGACAAAAAAAAGGTCCCATTCATCTAATACTAAAATTGCCCGAGTTATAAAACCAGTGTTGAATTCAGGCGGTGGTTGGGGGGGGGGGGGGGAGCATCTCCCTTGATCAATGATATGTCCCCCCGGAAGATTTAAGATTTTGTGTTTTTAATGGTCAAAAAGTGCGACTTCCCCCCGGGACTCTATAATCCCACCCACCTCCCCCGGAGCCACAGAAATCTCTCCCAGAGAAAAGTGTCTGAATTCAAACACTGTACGAAAAATTGAATTGCATGACTTATACCGATTTTCTGCATCTGAATCCAGATGAGTTGGGCCATGCTTCGAGGAATCGTACACAAAGTGCTTAAAGTATTTATTAGAAGGATTTATTTCGCGTCTACATTTCTGCATAGCGGCCGAAGGGAGTCATTTCGAGCAAGTTTTAATATAACTTTAATTTGTATAAAAAATTAAGTTTTAGATTAGATAATATAATAGCATTTTAAAATATGTATAATTTTGTAAAGAATTGCAGCTGCTGCTTTTCATAATTTTATTTAACAAAAATTCTGTTATATTTTAATTTGTATTTTTGGTACAAATTGTATGTATATTTTTAACATGTCAAAATGAAAATAGATTTCAAATTTATATTGTAATATTAATTTTACTCTCAACTATTATTTATTTTAATATCTGACGATTATTTATATTTCTAGTAAATTTGTGAACGACCTTTATTTTGCAGCAAAAAAAAAAAAAAAAGCTTCAACTTTAAACAGTTATTACTCGGTCAGTTTTAATCGTAGAAGAATTAGACTTTTTTTTCTTACTTTTTAGTATAATGGGATATTTTTACTAAATATAACTTATAGGACCGAGGACCGTATAAAAATCCAAATTTCGTAATTTTTTTAAAGAAATGTTTCTATTGACCCAAATCGCTTTTCAAATACTTCTTTACCTAATTTAAAACATGTTTGTAATTGGAACTATATGTCCATGACTAACGGTTTAGGAATTAGCCATTGGACACCGTTGAGAGTGGACACTCTGTATATATATATATATATATATATATATATATATATATATATATACATAAATTCTCTTATTTTTATAATCCATTAAATTTATAGTATAAAGTACAATATATTTATGAACTTATTATATACAGCGCAATTAGTGCCACTTGCAATTCTACAAAATTAATGATCAACTCTCAAAGAATTTCCATTAAATTATTATATGGGAGTTTTATTATTATTATTTAAAGTATATTTAAAAATCAAAATTAGGTGTTTATATTAATTTTTTTTAAGCTTGATACAATTTCTATATCTATATGTAAAAGATCCCTAAACAGAATTTAAGTATAGCATTAATAAGTATACGTCATTACCAGGGGTGGGGAATTTCTAGAAAATCTTACCAGCCAAAGATTTATTTCACCAGCCAGTAAAATGCAATGAACAGTTGAAAATTTTTATTACAAAATTACGCAACTCAAAAATAGCTAATTACTATTACTATAATGCATTTTCATATTTTTCTTCCCTATAAATTTAAAAAATATAAACAAGAGATGAAAGTTTAATATAAAATAGAACTTAGTACCATGTTTACATCGCAATAATTAGGAAAATTGAAAAATATAGCTAACTACTAAAAAAAAAAAAAAAAAGGTTTCGGCATATCTCTATAGTTTGCAGTTTTCAAAAACTTCCTAAAAATTCACTCGCCCAGTTAGAAAATTCACTCGCCAGTGGCGAGTAAAATGATACATTTCCCTACCCCTGGTCATTACTAATCGATTGGTATTAGCCATATTTTTAAGGACGATTTCAGGAATGTAGTGGAGAGTATAGGGTGGTATACGCTGTATACTTTCTGGATTTTTTAAGGAACACCGTATACCCTCTGTTTCTCAAAAAAGATATAGTATATACACTGTAGGGTATACCCTCTGCCTTGAGCGTATACCCTCTGCTTAGAGCGCATGCCCTCTGCTTTTTTTACGACTACACCAGATAAGTGGTAGAGTTATTAGGAGGGGGTGCGTGTTTTCCTCCAGGGCTGTTGATGTACTTTATTAAACTATTCCTCTTGAATTCTATACGATGCAAAATTCAGTAACGTGAGATTAGATTTATATTTATAGTCAAGGATATTTTTAAGTGTGTATGGTCAGTGATATTTGAATAGAAGGAAGGCAAGAAAACCACATACACAGGGAGGCAAGAAAAGTATGTATCAGGCCCTAACCTGGGAGGAACAATTTCGTATTAAGTATATAGAGTGTTTCATAAAGTACTAACTTTAAAATTCAATAATTGATTAACTATAAGAAGTACAGAGATGAAATAAATGACATGTTTAACTACGTATCTGATATATGTTATATAAACTCATTTCAAAATAGTTAACTTTTCGTCAATAGATAGCGTTGTGTTGTCTCAAACTGTAAAAATGCTAAAATGGACTTCAAAATTTCAAAATACAAAAGTTTTGTTCACACTTCAATAGCTAGATAGAATAAAAAGTAAAATTTGTGTGATCTTTCACACAGTTTTGTATATCAGTTTGACCATTCTTACAGTTTGAGACAACGCAACGCCATCTATTGGTGAAATTTGAATTGTTTTTTTAATTATTGTATATAAAATTTATGAGCTACCTGATAAACATAAACAAGTCACTTATTTTATTTATAATTGAGAATTAATGAATTTTAAAGTTAGGTATCTTTTATGAAACCTCTTCTGCATAAAAAAAAAAAAAAAAAAACACATAGAGGGGTCATAAACGTAATCTGTACCGAACCTCAAAATTTCCGTGATATTGGCAATTGGCATATATTTACAAAAAAAAAAAAAAAGCAAGTAGATTTAGATTCTTATTTTTGAATAGATTTTTTTCCTCTAACAGTATGCCAAGATTTCTTTGAAATAACTCGGATGAGGAGAAGAAAAGATGTTTGCATCTTCGGATGTTTGTTCTCTTTTTCTTGTAAATCTTCTTCTCTTAGCTATAAACAAACAGCTCAAGGATGCCAGAAAAAAGCTCTCTGGGATGTTGTTACCCAGGAGATTTATGCCAACCTTCAGCGGGGGAACATCTTTCTTAGAGTTGCAGTGCTGATCTCCAGCTCTTTGAACTCTGTTTATTGCTGCATCCTTCGAAAGACTGACTGATAAGAAAAACGACAGAAAAAAAACGTGGTGAGAAGTAAACTCTTCACTAATGAATCAGTAGGCAGAGAGAGAGAGGGAGAGAAACATTGTAAACACTTCACTTTATAAAGCTATCATCTTTTGTAACCTTGATAATTATTTGTTTGGAAAAAGAGTAGGTGTACAATTTGATACTCAGTAAGTTCAAGAATAATGCATTCACTTTTATAATTTTTGCCTTAGCATATTTCTCGCACCCCATACTTTTGAAAGAAAAGTGCTTTAAAAATGAAAATTCGCGTAATTTTTGCATGAAGAATAAGAGATAATTAGAACGATAAAATGGGGTATCATATACAGGGTGTTATCATACGCAGGCTTAGATTGTTCATGCCACAATTTATAGTGCTTATGAAAATTTAAAGAGTATATCAGGTATTAAGTTTGAACCTGTTTTACTTAAGAAATAGTCATTTTACTATTAAAAGTGAGTTTCGTGTAAAACGGACACACATTCGATATTGGAATGTACAAAAATACTAATTTAATAAATAATTTAAAAGTGTAAAAGCAATCCCTGGTCTTAAATCTCGGAAACACTCTCAAATATAGTGTTTCCAGGAGTCCCAATTTACGCGAGATGTCCCGATTTTAACCCCTTGAGGGGCAAGTAATTGTGTTTCTGTAATGTTGAACTCACACCGTAATCTTTGAAAAATTCTACTTCAAAATAAGTAAAAGCAATTTTACGGCTTTTTTCCACCAAAGTTAGAAAAGTAAAATCGAATAAAATTTTTCTGGTGTAAAACTTCATTAATCGTAAGTGGTATATAATATATACCGGTGCCCCTCAAGGGGTTAAGAAGCTCGAAGAGCCGTCTAGTGAAACCCCTGTGTGGTTTCACAAATTCTTCTTAATTCCTTTTAGTATCATGCTATTCGTTAGTCTATATCGATTGAAACTTACTACTGTAAAACCTGTGAAAACAAAACCTGTCTATAAAGGAACATTTTTACTGTTCCTCCACTCAAAGGAATAGCGTACACATCTACCTGCTAAAACGGAATATTTGTTCGTTTCCTAGCTATTTTATTTTTCTATACGTGTAAAACCTTTGTATTTTGATTAACGAAAATTATGAAGGCAGTACCTGTATATAAGGGAATCCTACCTGAAATGTAAAAATTTCATAGTCTTTGCGTAATCAGTACCATACAATTACAACTGTTCCATCGGAAACCTCCCTGAAGCAGAATTTTTTTTCGGCCCCTAGCGATTTCACTTTCACACATTTTACTATATAATGTGTTGATTTAACCCTTAAATGCCTAATTTTTTAAAATTCAATTTAAAAAATGTTTTTCGGTTTCCATTTCTTAAATAAATCACGGAAAAAATACTTTAAAAAATCATATTTTGTTTCAAGTGAGGTTAACGGCTAAAAAACAGGTTTTTTCCAATCGGGGAAACTTGGCTTTAATTGAAAAAGAAAATTGCTTGATAAACATGTATAATATTAAACACACAAGAATTTAGAGAACTATGATAAGGAATAAATTTTATTTGCTCACTGCAGAACAAAATAGGGTATTTCACAAGTTTTCAAACAAAGCAAAAAGCACATGTAGCAACAATTGAAAAAATAAATCTGTCTTTATTCTTAAACAGCACTATTGCAGCCTTCTGCATGCTGAAAATTGACAATAATAAATTCAGTATGTATTTTATAGGCAACATTAGGCATTAAAACTTCAATATTATTCTAATAGTAATTAGAAGACTAAATTAGGTATGTTGCCGAAAGGCAGCACACGGCATTTAATCTCTTCCCTCCCAGGACGAACGCTGCGTACGCCCTCTCAGTTCAGTAATCAGCTACCAGGACAGGACGTACCCCAATACGTTCACTACACATCTTGTTTCATTATAAGAACAAGGCTAATGTATTTTGGTTGTGAAGATTTTCCAGGACTGAGCAGTAAAAGTCATTTTGATCAATATCATAAACCTTTAAAATAAATTTCTGAGTTTTATGTATATACTGTATGTATGTAGATAAGTGTATGTATATAATATGCAAGTTTTATATATTATTTTATACGTATTATGATAATGTTGTAAGTCCTTTAACAACCTTAAATTCATTAATATTATATCACGGAAGTTATGAAATGATTTATGATACAAACATTTTACACCGCACACCCTGGTATATAGCCCTTCACCAGCGAAATTAAGCCTGGGAGTGAAGTGGTTAAGGGTTAAGAGGCTACTTCAGTCAAACGAAAACACCCGTTCGCCAATGCTAATCCTATGGAAGAAATTTATAAAGATATCTCGGTCGCCTTTCAATATTTTTAAATGATTTCTTTTGCAATGAATAGTTGAGATCGATCTGTACAAAGGCCGTTGTTTACTTTTTCGATTTTGTTTACAGGTATTTCTTATGAGGACACTTTCATCGGAACCGGTTTCGAAAGTAAAAGCAACCTCATAAAAAATATCTACAATCAAAATCGAAAAAGTAAAAAAAAAAAAAAATCCCTGCCGGCCCGGCCTACAGAGGTAGATTTCGAAGTTAAGTATACTAATTTCACCAACAAAAACTAAATCATTATTAGATATAAATCCACTTTAACAGTTTTATCTGTCTGCTTTTGACGAGTTTTTATTTCCTTTTTATAAAATAGCTGGTTTTATCAAAATCATGTTAAGGCGATATTAAAAAATATATTTTTCCATACTCAACAACTCGAAATTTTCTGGCACATTTTCAGATTCATTTTTAATTTAAAAAAATGTGAAACATGCTGACGTGATTTTTGAAAAGATTTATAAGCGACCTGTGTTTTTATTTTTCTTTCAATTAATTAAAATTTGATTAATAAACAATTATTTTCTCAGAAGGGCAATATTTTTCGTTTCTAACGCAATCGCTTCGAGAAATTCTGTTCAAAATGCCCACTTTGACATCATTTTTTAAATATATTCTGCCTCTATCAAAAAATCGATCATTACTGTACATTATATAGTTTCTGAATAAGAGAATCTAGCAATTGGAGGAGTTTGAGAGCAAAAATGAATTTAAAAATGAGTAAGAAAATAGACAGTTTGGATTTGAATGCACCCTTAATAAGATGATTTTTTTCTTCAACCGCTATCTATTTTTAATTTGTTTTTGCTGTAGGAATCGGCCCTATCAAAAACTTGTGAATATAAAAGTTGTAGATAATATTAAGGAGATTTATAATAAAATTAATTGGAATTGATATCTTGAGAATTGACGAAGTTACGAATTTTTTTCTCCCAAAAACCCTATTTTTGCGCCCCTTGAGCCCATTTTTAACTTTATCAAAAATCTGTGATACATAAAATTTTGGCCCTATTTTTGGAAGTAATAAAAACTTTAAACTGATTTGATATGTACAAAAATTAAGAAGTTATGGGGGGTTTTCGGTTTTCACAAAACCCCGCCCTATTTCCATCCCCTTCGTCCGATTTTGCCCATTAACGAACTTGACCGAGATTTTATGCCCTTTGATTTTATGTATCAGTTTGGAAGAGATTGGTGCAGAATTAGGAAAGTTATCGTATCCAGAAGAAAGTGATATATATATATTATAGATAGATAGATAGATAGATAGATAGATACAGTTTTTTACTAAGGGTAGTTTTGGCTTCTAGGGGTCATGATCGGTGTAGATCTGCAAAAAATTTTCAGAAATTCCGACATGGGAACGATCCCAATAGGTAGTATTTCATACGAAATCTACCTAAAAACGGCTTGCATACAGATCGATCTCAACTATTCAATGCAAAAAAATCATTTAAAAATATTGAAATGCGACCGAGATATCTTTATAAATTTCTTCCATAGGATTAGCATTAGCGAATGCGTCTTTCCATTTGACTGAAGTAGCCTCTTAATACGCAGTAAAACGTTCTAAGGCAAAATTCCAAGTGACCAGAGAAGATCCCATTTTAGACAGGTTTCCGTCTAAGCAGGTATATTTGCATAATTTTCCTTCCGTAAGGAACATGAATATTTTCTGTTACAGACAGGTACAGTTGTCATAGGATTTACTGTATTTTTATATCCCGATTTAGGAGTTGCTGTCCCCCTTTTGGTGACAGTGGACCTGGCAACAGTACCCAAATAGGAGACTATGAGGAATAATAGCTCGAGAAAATCTAAATGATGACTGCGTGGTATATTGCGAAATATTACATTTACAAACCAGAAAGATAACTCGTTCTGTCAATATTTCTGCCCCGAATACTAGATAAAAACAGACTCATCAATGAATTAAGGTTGTTCTCAACTGTTCTGCTCAACAAAGCGCAAAACGTTTTGACACATTTACAAATTCATTTTCTAACGGAAAGATATAAAAGTGGAAGGCCTGACATTGGAAGCGATTTGGAATCGAACTGTGTTCTCCATTTTTTGATCAATAAATTACCTATTGAGTTATAAGCGATTTTGATCACACCCTTTCTTGAGTGGTTATTCTTCTTTCGCGCGGAAATTCGGTTCAAAACGCCCACTTTGACGCTATTTTCTGAAAAATCTATTGCGTTTGCATAAAAATGGAAAACACAGTTCGATGACATAGTTTCTGAACAACAACACCTGCTAGTTTCATGCATTTCCAAACAAAAATAAATTAAAACTTATGTCACAAACTTGCCCTTTTGGATTTCAGAACAGCCTTAAATATAGCATATGTAGAATAAAATGTTTTACTGGTTTAAAAAGAAAAAAAATGTTTTATTTAATGGCAAATGTTTTAAAATTCTACTGTAATTTAAATTTCAGAAGGAGGTGAGGGGGGGGGGGAAATCAAGAGTAATTTTTTATAAATCAAATTCACTCTAGTTTGCATCCTTAGCACACATATGCGCGGAATTTGCCTGCTCTGTATCACCAAAAGACGCATCTATACGCACAATTTTTTATAAGATTCTAGCCAGAAATGATGTGTAGGCAGGGAACGTCTGACACTTTTACACGCAAATTATCTTTGTAGTTAAATTGTTAAAAACCGAAACTTTTAAATTAAGTATGACTATGTTTAACCAACATTTATTTATCGTAACATATAGCAACGCCAAATTTCTGAAACATCAGTTGCATATGTCTAAACAAGAAAGAAAAATCATGCGTGAAACATAGATTATGAAATACTTTCCAATACATTCAGAATAATGTAACAAAATTTCATCGTTTAATGAGGTGAAATATAATGACTAATTGAACAATTTGTAAAACGCATAAAACATTTGAAATCCCAATTGTTATTCCCAATTAATCCCAATTAAGTAATTAACATCTACTGTCGGAAAGTTATCCGAATTCTTCTTGCACAGCTTGGTATATGATATATAGATTTGTATCTATAAACTATAAAAAAAAAAAAAAATAGTTCAGTTACGAAATACATACCACAGTTGAAAATATCCCTTTCAGCAATTTCCGCTAATAAGGAAAAACGTGCGTGAATTATTTTATGCAGTTCTGTATATGATCTATATAATTAATACACAAGGAGTAACATGGAAAAAATTACTTAAATTTAAAAACGCATACCGAAAGCAAAAACTGACTACCAGAAATTATAGCTCAAAGACAGTGCTGTAACCGAATTTCTTTGTGTGTCCCTGTAAATGAACGATAAAGGCTATGAACATCCTATTCTATAGTGAGCATCTTGTATAGAACTTCAGTGGTTTTATATCAGTTTCAATACATTTGAAATAGCGTAATGTCATTAAAATACGCTGCAAGCGATCTTTCCCTTAATGTTACATAGCTCTTTTGAGAGCCCCTGTAAATGAACTAGTAATGCTACACACACACACACACACACACATCATTTTCAATACCGAACATGCCATGGTATTTATCATTAACATATATCAATTACATGAAAATCAGAGTATATTTACGCGACACGAGTTAGAGCTTGGACGAAAATATAAATTACCTAAATACTAACGTTGATTAATTTTTTTATAGAACAGAATAAAGAATTGGAATCCGTTATCATTTTCAATAACTTACTTTTGGAAAAAATTGCATTTTTTTTAATATTTATTTTTTTTAACTTTTAAAAAGTTTAAAAAAATTAAATTTCTCTATCGTTATGGTAGGTTCTTAATATTTCTGTTTTAGCACTTTTTTTTTTCATTATAACATTCGTTAATCCTTACAAAATTTTAAAATATGTAAGATTTAAGTAAAATTTATAAATAAATAAATAAATCACCCGTGTATAATAGACTTGAATTATCCGAAATTTTGTATACTGAGTGTATATGTAGTAATATAAAATGCTGTTTCATTTAAACATATGAATTGTATTAATAAAACATATGACTGTGTAATCTGTTTTTAACAAAACACTTGTAACTAAGAACTGAGATATTATATTTTCTCAAATCACGTGACAATAACCGAGCTGTCTTAAAAGAAAATATTCATTTTAAAAAAACAAAAATATTCGCAAATATTATAGCAAACATGTGTTATTAAAGAACTTAAACAACCCTGCAATTTCATTGATTTTCTAAGAATGCACTTAGATTGTAACAATTTTATCACCATATTGTTAAGTTGATAACGACGCGACGTAGCACTAATTAGATTAGTTAAAGCTTAAAGTGATAGAAACAGTGTGTACTTCTACGTTATTTAAACTTGATAAATATTCTAGAACTAGAATATAGCCCGTCAGAATGACGTGTTTGCATTTTCAAAAAAATTATATAGCATTGCATTATAAAAAGAATTGTGAAGTAATAAATTTTGTCTTGTCTGACTAATAGGGTCAGGTGGGGTAAAGTAAAAACAGCCCATTTTTCATTGAAATTTAATTGGCAAGAAAATTATTAATTGAATTGGTAAAATACTGATATAAAGTATGCAAATGAACTTCACTCACAAAATTTGAAGAAATATTTCACAAAAACATTCAAATTAGTACTAATAATGCTATTTTAAAACATATTGTCAATTAACTATTTTATCTGATGGTATGTAATAAAATAAAAGACAATTCCAACAGAAAGTTTATTTGTTTTTATTAATTGCCAAAATAATAATTATATAACTTAAATTTTAAAAAGTTGAACAGAGAAAATCCCGATTTATTTTTAAACATGCATAAAAGAAACCTGTAATAAATTTTGATAATTAAAAATCATCTTTTATCACATAAGTAAATTGCAACTATTAATTACATTAACAATTTATTTTCCCAAATTCTGTTATTAAATTACAAATTTATTTTCCCTACAAAATACAAAATTTTATTTATTATAATAATGCATTGATATATATACATATATATATATATATATGTAATAACGGCATTACATATTTCTGATATTCTAATTTCATTTTATAAGAAATATTCATTTTTCCCCCCAATGTCTTCAGAATTTAAAAAACATTTTAAAAAGAAAATTTCTTTTTTTTAACTACCGGCAGATGGCGCAACAGAGCATATAAACGTTTGTTTTAATATTTTAAAAGTTCAAGACGAATGAATCAATTGTTTGTTTACTTTCATATAGGGATAGATAAAGCTACCAATCTAATTTTAACTGAAGTTATCGCAGCAGAATATCAGATAATTGAATGTAATCTCTTAAATGTTAATTTATTTTGAATAATCTGTCTAAAAATGTAACTTTTGCGAATAGTGGAAAAGAAAGCACGCTTTACTCATAACTCTGAGGTTTTACTCAACGTTTTAAGATTGAAAATCCGAGTGAAAATCAAATCAACATTCACTCGTGATGCCACATGTACAACACAAATTCCAAATCCAGAAGCAATTGAATGACTCTTTGAACGAATCATTAAAAAATACGGTTGACATCCGATTTTGCTCTTAAAATATTTGTAAAACCATAGTAAAGCCTTTAAATAATTTGAACTACATTTGATTTTAGAAAGGAAACGTTAATCCGGTACAAAATAATTCACGGGAATGAATCACAGAATATAGCTATATTCACTGAACACCATGAAGCGTTCTCATTGGTCAGAAAATAGATAGCCTTGAAAAACAGAGGTAATTTTTCGCGATATTTTTAACCGTGTATACTGAATTCAAACTGTAAATAAATGTAAACAAAAGTGAAAAACATATTTCAAAATATTAATATGCTTTTACAAAATATTTTAAGAGCATTTAATGAATAGCTGAAAGAGTCATTCATTTGTTTTTGGATTTGTAATTTGTGCTTATGAATGGCAACCGTAATTGCTTGTATACATCGGAACTCTGTTGTTGGTATCTGGTTATTTTTAAATTAGATCTTAAAGCGTTATAATTGTATACTTTTTGAAGGTTTGAGAAAAATTGAAGAATAATATGTTACACAACGAATAGATAGACAGATTAAATAAGGCAGTCGGTAAATACGGCATCGGAATGCTTAAGCCTAACGTGGCCACGTTTGGATCATCAGGAAACGGATGAGTTCAACCCCGGAAGCGTTATACACTTAGTGTCATTCTATGTATAATACCAATGTTTATTGGATAAAACGCAATAATGTATAAAATAACTTAATCCTTTAACTAATCAAAATTCAAAGAATATTTGGTTTTACATTTGGTTTTATACATACGATTATTTGACAGACATTAAGAATTTGCATTTACTAGTACATTAATTTTTTTTTATAGCTAAGCGATTAAAAGCAAAACGAACTCTCATTCGCAGTATTTATTATTATGCAGAAATATCTGCTAAGACAGAATCGCAAGGAACAGAGAAAATTTCCGTTTTAGCCAGCATTCCGTTGCAGCAGGTAAAATTACATAGGGAAATTTTTCGTCCAGACCGTGAAATCTTTCACTTATAGACAGGTTCCGATTCCACAAATTTCACTTGATAAAAAGTAGTAAATAATATTTAATATTAATTTCCTCTAGTTAAAATAAATTTACTCTGGATATTTATTTTAAATAAAGAATGACAATCAATTAAAATCTAGATTTAAGATGGGAAAAAAAAAAAAAAAAAAAAAAAAAAAAACTTTCGGAAAAATCATTACGTGGTCGAGAAAAATCTACATATAATTTTTATGGTTTGATATGGTATGATAAAAAATTATGTAGTGTTTGTCTGGCGTTTCTAATTGCTTGGATGATTTAGACACTAAATAAACTTGGTTATGATTAAATAAATAAACTCGAAATCTACGCCCATATTACTTCAACGGTTAGTGATCTGGGATCTCGCAGGAATTTTAAAGAGTAAGTTGATAATACTAGAAAAAAAATGTGCTCTAATTAAATAAAAATATTAAACAGTGCGTTTAAAGCATTGTGTAATTTTAGTACTAAATTCAAACATACAAGTCCACGATTGACTAATTATATAATTAGAGGAAAATAACCTTTCAATCAAAACCCCTTAATACTTAATCTAAATAAAGACAACACATATGGCGCAGTAAATAGAGAAAATAAATTTATTAATTTAATTTAACCATTATTTACAGGATATTTACACACATAAATTAAAAATAAATAAACATTAAATTAAAGTAAGCTACCCTGACTGTAAAATTTAATTCCATCAAATATCCCTTTTAGGATAGTATGCCAACAATGCATAATAACTTTCTTAATTAATTGGAACTAATACTTAATCTAAATAAAGACGGCCAATATGATGCAATAAATAGATAAGACAGAATTTAACAGTTTAAATTAGCATTTATTTACAGAAGATTTACATAAATAAAAAATAGATAAACATTCTATTAAAGTGAAAATATCCTGTAGCTTTGACTGTAAAATTTAATTCCATCAAATGCCCTTTTAAGGATGATATGCCAACAATGCACAGTAACTTTCATAATTAATTAGAACAAACCCGCAATTTGTTGTGATATATTAGCATTCATTATTTAAAATAACATACTCATTAAAATTAATTGATGCATAAAAGTTTATTATTGGAACTTATTAATTATTAATTTTATATAAAATATTTCGTGCACCACAAGTGATACCTATTTTGAATATACCGGGTGTCCCAAAAATGACTGATGGATTTTAAAATTCCATAACTTGCAAACGGTGACAGATATTAAAAAATTCTTGCAGGAGGTTTATGTATAATGTCTGGAATTTTTTTACAGTGATTCTTGATTTTAGTTAGAATAACAATAGATGGCGCTGAGAACAATAGGTGCTCAGTCCAGGTCCAATTTTTGGTACTTCGGGATTCTTTCATTACGTTTTAGTCTCCTTTTTTTGCATGGAAGAAGAAAGAGGCCGAAAAATCGAACCTGGATTTAGCGGTTATTGCTTGCAGCGCCATCTATCGATGCTATTTGTAGCTAAAACTGAGGATCACAGCATACACACTCCTGACATCTTACATAACACTCCTGCAAGAATTTTTTAAATATATGTCACCGTTTGTAAGTTATTGAATTTTAAAATCCATTAGTCAATTTTGGGACACCCGGTACATAAGAATAAGAATACACTATGAATGACTAAAAACATTTACAAATAAAGCACCTTTGATTCATCACAGGACACCTGGGAGTTGAGAAGGCTGTCGTACAGTGGCTGAAAATTCAATGGCGGATCCAAGGTGGGAGTCCGGAGATACAGGATACTCTACAACGTTTTAAAGAAATATTCTTCCCCTTATCTAATCGCAAAATTTTCAGGGATTGAACAAGGCGAAAATGGCGTTTTGAAATTAGTCGTATCCAGACCAGTTGGACTCCTACCCTGGCTACGCCACTGTGCAAATGTATCATATTTCGCTACATCTGTCGCACCGATATTTAAGTATTGCGCGACAGCGCATTACTTATTTATTTCCAGTGTTACTTCTCAATGTTAATTTAACACAGAAAAGCCTATGGAGATCATAACTTTTTCATTTTATCTTCCCACCTTTTTCTCCCTGATGCCACTCATTTTTTATATTCTTTACTAATTCTAATGATATTATAAATTTAAAGTGTAAAAACGTTTGCCTGACGTCAGGGTCAAAACGAATGGTAAAATGTCTTTGCATATGGGGGAATTATAACCCAGAGAGAAACATAGGCCAATTTTTTTTTACATTATTCAAATATTTTACTTAATAATTCCAATTTTCGCTTTTTTCATTGAAAATCAACGGACATTTTTCATAGAAAATGTAACATTTTTACTTCATTGTTGCAAAAATTTCAAAAGCCTTAATAATAATTTATTTCTTTTTAGTTGAAAGATTTTCATGTGAAATATTAAATTAAGCTAGATTTTTTTTTCAAAAATTAAAAAGGTGAATATGGCGTCATAGTGGAAAAAAAGAATATTTTCAGAATACGTTTTTGCTTTGGTCAAGTTTATATTTTAGTAAAAAGTTTCTAATGGATAGCTATTTTTACGCAGGTAGCGAACTTAGTGGGGAATTACATAACTTAAATTTTAAAATGTATTTTTTTTTTCCGAGATGAGTTTTCCTATTTATACCCCAAGTTAAACTTAGGTAACAATTTTCTGCTATGTTTACATCACCTCTTGGGTGAGAATAAGTTTTAAAAATTTAAGTAAAACTTTTATTTTTTATTTTTTACTGTATCACAGCTATAATATTATTAAATATTAGCAGTAAGGATTCAACACAATTTACATTTACATTCATAGCGTCCCTGAGTGGAGGATAGGGTATCTAAATTTAAGTGAAGTTAATTTTTTATGTTTTGATTATACACTTTTTACGTTCAGATTAGAAGTTTTTGTCGAAACTACCGCAACCTGCATTACTACAGTGGTGAAACATTTTGCATTGGTAAACTGCATCCCACATTGTGATGCAATACCGCATACATCAAAGCCTGATGATGATACTCTCTATTAATTTTGAAATGCGTTCGTCTGAGTGCAGTAGTTATTGAAAAACTTGACATATTAAACAAAAACATAATTTGAAGAACAAATTAAAAAAACAAAATTTATTTCCAACATTGTTTAAGCCCGAGAAGTGACAGATATTAAGTTATTTCATTCAATTAGTTCTACATTTAATGTTAAATTTGTGTAACAAATTAGTTAAGCCAATTGAAGATTAAAAAATAAAAATAAAATTCATACAATATGATACTTAAAACACTCTAAAAAATTAGATTCCGTTCAAATGAAATCGAAAGAAATCTTAGACTTTTTTTAAGTCTTGTATTTTGCATGCATCTTATCATTTTATGCACAATTGTCATAAACATAATACAAAATCTGCAATACAAATATTTTCAATTAAAAATGGAAGAAGTCTAAGATTTATTAAACTTAGATGTATGTATGTGTGCTGTTTTCTAAAGAGACCACTGTATTTATTCCACGAATCTTTGGTGAAATTCGAATTTCTTCGACCCTTTGAAATTTGCGTTTTTTCCGCAACTCTTTGACGAATTTAATGTAATTTTGCAGACCCTTGATAAAATTCGCCTTTTTTCCGTAACCCTTCCACAAAATTCGCGTTTTTCCAGCGATCCTTTGACTAAATTTGCGTTTTTAAAGCGATTATTTGAGGAAATTCAATTCTTTTTTTTTCACGGTTCTATGAAGGAATTCGTGTTTTCTCCACGATCCTTTGACGAAATTCGCGATTCTTTGATAAATTTGCATATTTCTTTGCGATCCTTTGACGAAATTCGCGGTTTTTTTTTGCGGCCATTTGCAAAATCTGCGTTTTCTCCGCGATCCTCTAAGGGGCCGCTGCACTGAAACTCCCAGCACTCGAAATCCCATGTTAACCTATGGGAAAACTTTCAAGCGCGATTACTCATTACCTAATATAATTATTAAAATACCGTTTACACCATCAGAAAGTAGACGTCAGATGCCGATGATGTGCTTTATCAAAAATTGTTTATCTAAATTTTAAGTATTTTTAAGAAGATGATAAAATTTAATCAAATGGAAATTTCAAAATTTATAGGGATTTTTTATGTACTTAAAATTTGCGGAGATAATTTTTAAAAACGCACATCATCGGCATCTCACGTCTACTTTCGGATGGTGAAAACGGTATTTTAATTATATTAGGTAATGAGTCATCGCGCTTGAAAGTTTTCCCATAGGTTAACATGGGATTTCGCGATCGGGAAGTTTTAGTGTAGCGGAGCCTTAACGAAATTTGAAGAACTTCGCGTTTTCCGCGATCATTTGAAGAATTTCGCATGTTTTTCATGTCTCTCTGACCAAATTCGCGTTTTTTTTTTTTTTTCGTGAACATTCGGCGAAATTGGAGTTATTTTCAGCGAACGATTGACGAAACAGATATTTTATGGAGACCATTTATCAAAATTCGCCGTGTCCGAATTTCCTGATAGGGGAGTTTTGTAAATTTTCGGAACCGAATGCTTTAACCCTATAACTGCGTTTTATTATTATTATTATTTATATATTTATTTTTTTTTTAATCAAAATAGGGTAAAAAATCGCGCATATTTTTTATTACACATTTCAAATCCTTTTATACTTTAGAGTTAAAATATGTTAAAAACCTTTGCGAAAGAGGGTTTTTTTTAACAGAATTAGATCACAAAAGACGATTTGCTGCGGAAATTGCGGGATGCGCAAATTTTGCTACTGTTATGTTGACCGTAGAAATCGCGTGATTCGCAGCGAGAGGGTTAAATTTTCGGAAAATTCGGAACAGAATCATCCCTGTTCCCGACATCTTACATAACCCTCCTGCAAGTATTTTTTTAATATCTGTCACCATTTGCAATTTATTAATTTTAAAATCAGTCAGTCCATTTTAGGACACCCGGTATATTCAGTAGCTATGGGATGATGGCTGAAAGAAGCATTTAAAAAAATAAATAAATAAAGCTGTCTTCGATATGTCAGTTAGAGGTTTGCCCGGGCTGAAGTTTCCAGACCCAAGTCCAGATCCAATCCACATAAAAAAAAAAAAACTATTGGCCCGGTCCGGTGCAACCAATTAACAAGAGAAAGGAGATTAGAAAGATCCAGGTCAATGGGAATTAAAATGAAAGTATCATCAACATACCTAAACCAGAAAGGAAATTTATATAAACTGAAGAGTTTTTCTTCAACAAAATGCATATAAATATCACATAAAAGAGGATACAGTGGATTACCCATGGTCAAACCCTCAGTTTGAGAATAGAAAGAATTATTAAACTGAAAAGCAGTTTGCCTGACACAAATACTAACTAAATGCAGGATTTCATCAATCTCAATGGAAGAGTAATGAAATTCGCGCAGCCTTCTTTCCAAACAATCAATTGCCCCTTGAACAGGAACGTTGGTGAAAAGGGATTTAACATCTAAGGAAACCATTATATAAGTGCAAGGAGAAAGGGGTCTAATTTTATCAACAAAGTCAAATGATTTTTTCACGGTGTGAAAGTTAGTGGAAGATAAAGGAGCGAGAAACTTAGAAAGGAACTTGGCAAGTTTATAAGAAGCAGTACCAATATTGGAAACGATAGGGCTAAAGGCAAGAGTAGGTTTATGGGCCTTAGGAAGAGCATAGAAACGAGCACAATTTGCGATAGAAGGGGCGACCAAACGTTTGGTGTTATCATTAAGAAAGACAGAATTTTTAATGACATGCTTGATATCAGATAAATGCTTAGTAGAAGGATCCTTCTTTAATTTGGAATATGGGCCAGAGTTTAAGATAGATTCAACGTGGGAAATATAATCAGATTTATTGAGAAGAACTGTTTGACCGCCTTTATCAGCCTTATTAATAAGAAGGTTAGGAATGGAATTAAGTTCACTGAGAGCAGATTTCTGAGAAGAAGAAAGATTATACTTTTTAAAAGATTTATTGGTAGAAATGACATTAGCCAAAAGGTAGCGAAGAGAATCAAATTGACCAGAAGAAATTTTATTGTTTTTGAAGGAATGTTCAATGGGAGCAATTAAGTGCGGAATAGAAGGCTTAGAAATGCACGAAAAATTCAAGCCAAGTGAGAGAACATCACGCTGAGAATCAGTAAGAGAATGAGAAGATAAATTGACAACATAATTTTGCTCAAGAGGAGAAATACTAGGAGCAGAAGAATTAGAAGTCAGAAGAGAAGAAAACTTCTTGCAATTTAGGTTATATAGGTCAAACAAAGAGAGTTTTAAAATTCAGATTAGGCGAGCATCAGAGGTATATTGCAAACCAAGAAATCTCTAAATCTTTGATTGCTTCTCACTGTTGGTTTTCCACTCATTGTTTCAATTTCTCCGTGGCCAAAATTATTTCTTCCCCTGCCTCTCCCTCTCACTTTGATTTTCATGAAGCATATTTTATTTCTAAGAATTCTGCTAATCTTGTCAATGATCTCCCATCATCTCCTTTCCTATCTCCAGCGTGGAAATTACTTTTGTAATTCTTTTCCCTCTTCTCTTGTTTCTTTTCTTTTTATTTTGTTAAAAAAAGAAAGGATCTTTTGGTTTTTCTTGTTTTATTCTTTTATATTTCTTTCTTTATTATTATTATTTATATTTTTTAATTTACTCCTTTTGTTTTATTTTAATTTTGTTTATTTCTTTTATTTCCATTTTTCCCTATCAATTTCTCTTCTATCTTTTTGGCAATACTATTCTCTTCTGCATGTGCTCCTTTCAGCTAGCGCCAACTGTCGCATTCTTTGCAACATTCTCTACCTTTCAGTTCATTTTTGACCTTGTCCGCTTACGGACACGTGTTTACTGTAGCTGATGACGAGCTGTTATATTTTTAGCTCGAAACGCGTCCTATGTATTGTTTTTATTTTATGGTAATTTTTTACAAAGTTTTATTATTTTAATTGATCATGAATGAAGTTTATTTATATCGCAAAATCTTTATTTACATGCTTTTTATATTTTTACTAGCCGCCGTTGGCGACCAGTTTGATCTCCCTTAAATGTACGCTAACCATTGCATCATTTTGCTTTTATTCATACTTTAATTTACTTGCTCAATCCTTCGTGAAATCAGAAGATCCTGTTAAAGAAATCTTGAACTCTGTTTTTTTTATGTTAGCTAGGCGCAGGTGATAAATCGCCAAACATTGTTCCTGTCGTATTTTTTCGTATTTCATTAATTTCTTTAAAAATATAATCATTTCACCCATTTTATTTAAAATAAATAACTTTAATTTAAAACCGAAACATTTATAACTTTATTCAAAGCTTTATTTTAATTTACCACGCGAAAAATAAAAATGTTAACTGGCGAGGTAAAAAATGTGATTGGTGAGATTTTCTCCCAGCTAACATAAAAGTACCAATAATTGTTTGTGATCATAGGAACTAGTTTTGTTAAAAAAATATAATTTTAACTAAAAATGGTCGCTTCCATATGAAAAGCGAAAGGATCAGACCGAATTTTTTTATGACAGTCACACGACATGGATTGTTATAATATAAATGAAACGATTGCTATGCAACAATATTTGACGATTTATCATCTCCGCCCCGTTAACATAAATGTACCGAAATGGCCGCTTGTCATATAAAAAGTGAAGCGGTCATCCCGGAACTGTTGGTGACAGTCAAATGCTTTGCGCTTTTATTATATAGATAGATTAGTTACAGACGAGGAGGCGGATGCACAAACCATCACCTCATCGAGTTGACGGCTGAAATTCAGAATTAGTTCAAACTCGATTCGCATATTAAAATGAAACTGATCTGCCAAGTCATATCTTGGTGGAAACCACCTGCAAACCCGATTTTAGTGGTTGACTGGTAGATTTACCACCGTATTTTTCTGCTCCCCAGTCCTCCATGTTGTCATACCTTTGGGTGCAGGAAAACAAAATGATAATCCTGCGGACCAACCACTGAAATCGGGTCTGCAGGTAGTTTCCACCAAAGCATTTTAGGTCTGTTCTCAACTGCACTGCTCAACAAGCGCAAAACGTTTTGACACATCTACAGATTCATTTTGTAACGAAAAGATATAAAATCGGAAGGCCTGTCTATGGAAGCGATTTGGAATCGAACTGTGTTTTACATTTTTTGATCAATCAATTATTGAGTTATATAAGCGGTTTTGATCATGTGATAAAGGCATTTTTCTTCCTTCGCTGACTGGTTTTTCTGCTTTCTTCGGAAACTTCGGTTCAAATCGTCAACTTTAATATTTTCTGAAAGATCTATTGCGTTTGCAAAAAAAAAAAAGGGGGCGGGGGGAAACAGTTCGTTTGCATAGTTTCTGAACAACAACATCTGCAAGTTTCATGCATTTCCGAACAAAAATAAATTAAAACTTATGTCATAAAGTTGCCCTTTTGGATTTGAGAACAGCCTTTTATGCTAATAGTGCCCCTTTTCTTTTGCGGCTAAGATTTCCGATGGAAGCATACGGAAATTTAATGCTGTTTCATGACAGTTAAACTGTTGTTCTTCAGACACTAGTTTTCCTTGAGAAGTTTTCGGAACTTTATTATGAATTTAACTTCTTCAGAATCTCCAGATACCTTTTCACCAGCTATGTCGAGTTGACGAATTCCGTATCGATTTTTTCCCAGCGATCCGAGCCATCTAGCACTTGCAATGAAGCGATAGTTACCATAAATTATATTGTGGAGTTCCAGAGCTTTCGACTGCAGTATAAGTCTCGAAACTGGAAAAAGTAGCCATAATTTTGTTTAGGTATTCAAACACCCTAAAAGATACTGTAATTTCTTCATTATCTTTTAGTGTGTGAAGTATTTTTTTTAACTTTAATATACAGGGTGTCCGGTCTCAACGGTATCCAATGGCTAATTCCTAAATCGTTAGTCATAGACATATAGTTCCAATTACAAAAATGTTTAAAATCAGGTAAAGAAACATTTTAAAAGCGATTTGGGTCAATAAAAACATTTCTTAAAAAATTACGAAATTTAAATTTTTATATGGTCCCCCGGTCCTATAAGTTATATTTAGTAATTTTTTCCTATTACACTGAAAAGTACGACAAAAAAAGTCCCATTCATATAAATCTAAAATTGAGCGAGTTATGAAACTTAAAAAATGCATGACTTATGCCACTTTTCTACTCTGAAAACAAATGAGTTCGGCTTGGCTTTGAGGGATCATATACCAAGTGTTTAAAGTATTCGAAGATCTTACTTCATGTGTATCTGCGCTTTGAAAAAAATCCTACAAGTATTCTGATTAAGTCTCAAATTGGCTAAAATAACATATGTTTTATTTTGTCAGGATTTGAGACTGTTTCTCTTATGATTTCTTTTAACAAAATTTATGTTTTTTTATAAGTTTTTATGTTATTTCAACAATCGTATGTATGTTTTTCCAGTTCAAAATTTGCACTCGAACTTTAACCCACTTTTAAATATCCGATCGAGATTACATTTTACATACTGGCGCAAATCTAATATTATTAAGATTTTCGGTTGTTACCATTTATACTTATTTTACAGGATAACACAAAAAATTTCGGATAGATTTCTGCCAAGGAGTTTAAGAAAAAGTTTTAGATTAGATAATACAAGACTGCGATTGTTGGGTTTTTTAACTTTTAAGTATTTTTTAGCACTGAATCCGAAAATTACCTTAATTTTTTAACCATCATATCAGGATATTTCGCAAATCACAAATTTTCAATTAAAGAATAACAAAAATCGAATACTATAAAGTAGAGGAGATGGTTGTGTTTTTTAGCTTTTGATAATTGATTTTTACGCACTTTTTAGCACTGAATCTGAAAATGACCTTCATTTTTAACCATTACAATAAAATTTTTTTGCAAATTGCCAATGTGTAACTTAAAATATAGCGAAAATCTCATAATTTAAAACATATGTAAAACATTTATATTTTATTTGATTTGATGTGATTAAAAAAATTATTCGATATTTTTGCTTTTCCTGGGATTCTTACAGCTAAACAGCTGAGTGGTCCGATCAGATGGGGGAGGAAATTCAATTTTAACACTGAACTTCTTAACTTTGAAATTGGCAATTTGCGAAAAATCCTGATATGATAGTTAAAAATGAAGGTCAATTTCGGATTCAGTGGTACAGAATATATAAGAATCAATTATCAAAAGCTAAAAAGCATGACATAACTTAACTTTTGCCGGCTTGTGCAATTTAAAATTTTTTTAAAATGCGTATCATTTTGAAAATAATTGAGGCTGTTAATTTAGAATCATTTTATTTAACAAAAATTCTGGTTTTTCTTTCTTCTTAAATGTTTATTACAAATTGTATATTTTCCATTAATATGCCAGAATGATTAAAGATTTCAAATTTATATTGCAATGTTAATTTTACTCCCAAACATTTTTTATATCTGACGAAATTATATTTCGACTAAATTTGTGAATGACCCCCAATTTGCAGCAAAAAATATGCTCCAACTTTAAACGGCTATTACTCGGTCAATTTTAATCGTAGAATAACGGGACTTTTTTTGTATTACTTGTCAGTGTAAAAAGAAAATTTCACTAAATATAACTTATAGGACTGGGGGACCGTATAAAAATTCAAATTTCGTAATTTTTTAACAAATGTTTTTATTGACCCAAATCGCTTTTAAAATATTTCTTTACCTGATTTAAAACATTTTTGTAATTGGAACTATATGTCTATGACTAACGGTTTAGGAATTAGCCATTGGACACCGTTGAGACCGGACACCCTGTATATGCACAATTTTTAGTGTATTTTAAACCATTCTAATGTCTGAATAAATATGCACCACAAGTGATTTTAGTGATTGATATATGACACTATGGATGATTAAATATAAAAATTGCATAATTTATTTTCCAAATATTCGTCATCAATTAATTATTCTGACATCTGCGTCAAGCAAATGACGCACTTCGATGTCTACAAAATTCCTTTTCTCAAATAAAATTTTGTATTTCCAAATCATTTCTCGCTGTAAAAAATAAAATCAATAAGATCGTGGTAATTTTAAAGGACAAAGAAAATCTAAAAACTTCGCTGATAATTACTCAGGATTTTTGAATAACAGAATTTAATTTACTGCAATTTTCTTTTCTTTTCAGAAATAGTACATTTTTTCTTTAGTAAAAAAGCATGAGTCGTTTTATTTGTACGTTTGTTTGTGTCGTAGTCATTGACATTAGAATAAAAAGTCTTTCTTTTGAAAGAAAAAAGTAAACACTCTGGAATTTGTTACTGAAAACAGTATGCAATCGTATGAATCTAATGCAATTTTTTTTACAAAATTCCAAACAATACAAATAGTGTAACCCATAAATAAAATAAACTGAAATTTGAATCGAATTATAACGTTATAACTGAATGAATCTCGAGTGGTTTTCTTAAAAGAAAAAAATCACTGATAATTTCCTTTACATAATTTTTTTTATTATCCGGAAAAAAAAGTAAAAAGATTTCTGATAATTGCTCTCGATTTTTAATAACAGAAAAATTTTACCACAATTTTTTGCCAGGAAAAGTGACATTTATTTCACTCCTGACAGATGCTGAATTTTTTTTATTAAAAAATAGCATCATAATCTTATGAATCTATGGTGATTTGATTTAAAAAAATCAATGTATTTCTAACCACTTTAGTCATTTTATTGATTTAATGTCATTAAAAATATCAAATAAGAAATGAATAAGAAATTCTTTAATAAATATTAACATTGAAAATACTAGTATAATTCCATGAATCTAGTGCAATTTTCTTTACAAAAATTAAAATAGAATTTCATAACCAACTGATGAAATGCAGGGTAATTTGTATTTATATATATATATATGTAATAATAAAAACTTTTGCCCTTATATCTTAATTAAACTATTCCAAATTACTATAATAACTACCTTTTTTACTTAACTTTAATACTATCTTAAATATCTTTTACCTTTTTTTTTATCAGAAATGAATGTTTTATCAAAATGCGTCATCCAGGATTGTATATGCATCCCCGACTCTGGGTCAAAGAAGATTATATTTACTAAGAAGATTATATTACAATATGTAAATTTGATTTACATATTGTAACAAAAATAATAGAACAAATTTTAACTTACAGAGATGAAAATCCCAGCAATGTTGACCTAAAATTTATTTGTTCAAAATAAAAAATAAAGTTTTTTTTTTTTTTTTTTTTCGAGTACACACTTGCACATTTCTCATTTATGATAGGTGAAATTTAGTAGATGTCTCCGTCAAGTGTTCTAATTTGCCATCGGGAGGCGATATTAGGATATGAGAATCAATATAGTAGACGAGACTTCCGTATATGTGATTGTAGATGTACCTAGTAGACGAAAATTACGCATCGTAATTCCGATCAGCCAGAAATTCACTGGTTTTATTTTGACCTTGAGAACGCCAGATGAAAGTTAGATATTATAATAATTTTAGAAAGTTTATTTTTTAAGCCTATTCCAAGCGACAAAATTGTAATCCAAGTCCGTGTAACATTTCCCTTCTATGAACTTGCAGGTCGTAGGACCTACCAGTTCATCTAGTCTTTTTGAGTGGGGGGATATGTTATAATAAAAATTTTCGCCTTATTTTATCTTAATTAAACTATTCCAAATTATTATAATATCTACCTTTTTTACTTAGCTTTAATACTATCTTAAATATCTTTTTTCTTTTTTCCATGCTTTAAATGCATATTCTTTTATTATTCTAAAAACCTTAAATCCACCTGTCTAATCCTATAAAACCCATTAAATTGCTTTTTTCTTTCATTTTATTCTGAAACTAAATTCTTTTTGTTTCGAATGTATTTAATATCATTTGTTCTCTGATGTTCTATATCCCATAATTCCTTGCCAAGCCCGCCAACAATTGTTTGCGTTATAAAACTGACGCCCAGACAAAAGAGTTCATCATCGACGTCAGGCATACTTCCCCCTTCCCCCAGAGCTATCGTCGCATCCTTCCGGTTATTTTTACGGGGTTGGTTCTTTCACTTGTAATGTATTCGTACGCTGTCTTTTTCGCAAATATTTAAACTGTTACATTGGCTGGGAGAGAGAGAATATTACGATTACTGATTTGCTTAAATAACCCATGTCACCTGGAGAGCTTTGTTTACTGTATCTTCATCATGCTATTCTAATATTTAGCATCTAGTGGTTTCTATTTACGACGTAACAACGGCCCGAACATGGGTAGCATATTGCTGGTGGAGTTTGGTGCATTTTATGATCATCTAATAAATATTTGATGAATCTAAAGGCTTCAATTATTATTTCCGGGAAACTACCAATGGACGTCGCCCTGACCTTCCACGCTTAACAAAGATTTTACGGCTGGAAAACTTTGATTTCTCGGTTGAGTTAGATAACGAGTGTATGGCTGCTGCTTAAAGCGATATGTTTATATCATACTAGTGAAAACGTATCATATACACATATATATATGTGTGTGTGTGTGTGTGTGTGTATTCTTGGACTTTAATTAGATATTAGAAAAGAGTTCAAGGAATTGTAGATTCCCAATATCCGGCAGAGACCGGTGGGGTAGAAAAATTTGATCCATAACCAATGTCCAGAAACCACAAGTCTGGAAATGCGGAATGAGGAAAATGCCCTGTTCCCACCAAAAAAAAGACCACTGAAATGTACCATACATTAAAATAGAATAAAATAAAATATGCATAAAAAGTAGAGAAAAATTAATAAATAATAGAATTCATAATAATAATAGAAATATATGCAAAATCTAGAAAAAGATTATTTTGAGAGCGACCAGGAAAGCAAACACTATAAAAGTAAAAAGCAGGAAAAACTAGCCAGTATCAACATTTAATATGTATGTATATGTGTGAATAAATAACATCATAACTGAATGATTCTTCTTTAGAAAAATTTAAATTATGCAGAAATAAGGAGGTAACGTATACCGATGAAATATTATCGAGCTTTTATTAAAAAATTGCATCATAAATCAATTTTCGTCATCTTACAGATGCGTCATCAAGCATTCAGAAAAGGTTGTCAAATAAATGACGTACTTCGTTGTTTACAAAATTCGTTTCTCAAATATCTGATAAAATGAATTACGCATAAATTATTATTCAGAACGAAAATATAGCTGTCATCAAGAGAATAATGAATAAATAATGTCATAAGAAGATTATTTTACAGTCTGTTTACACATACATTTGAAGATATTAATATTGTCTTACATAATACTGTTGCAGAATATTTTGAAAGTTTCTTTTTAATCTTTTCAACCTTTCAGGCATCGTGAAATTATGTACATTTTAGTTAAAAAAAAAAAAAAAAAAAAAAAAAAAAAAAAAAAAAACCTTTCCAGCTCGGCCTACAGGCGCAGGTAGATTTCGAAGTTAAGTACTAATTTCACCAACAAAAACTAAATCATGATGAGAGATAAATCCACTTTAACAATTTTATCTGGCCGCTTTTGACGAGTTTTTAATTTCATTTTTATATAAGAGCTGGTTTTATCTCAATCATGTTAAAGCAGTATTCAAAAAATATTATTCCATGCTCAACAACTCGAAATTTTCTGACACATTTTCAGATTCATTTTTAAAAGGAAAAACATGAAACTTGCTGACGTGATTTTTTAGAAATTTTTAAGCGACCTATGTTTTTATTTTTCGTTCAATTAATTAAAACTTGATTTATAAACAATTATTTTCTCGGTAGGGCTATATTTTCCGTTTCCAACACAATCACTTCGATAAATTCGGTTCAAAATGCCCACTTTGACATCATTTTTTAAAATATATTCTGCCTCTATCAAAAAATCGACCATTACGGAACATTATATAGTTTCTGAATAAGAGAACCTACCAAATGGATGCGTTTGAAACCAAAAATGAATTAAAAAATGAGTCAGAAAATAAGCAGTTTGGATTTGAGGATATCCTTTATACGATATTTTTTTTTCTTCAACCCCTATGCATTTTTAATTTGTTTTTGCTGTAAGAATTGGTCCTACCAAAAACTCGTCAATATAAAAGTTGTAGATAATATTAAGAAGATAATTAATAAATTAATGCGGATTTGATATCTTGTCAATTCACGAAGTTATGGATTTTTTTCTTCTTCAACTCCCCCTTTTTATTTTCGTTTTTAATTTTTTTAAACCATTTGGAAATGGTTGTTGTTTTCGGTCGAAGATGGGGCCAAATGATGTTTGCATTTTATTTTGTTTAACGAAATTCAACGATGTTCTTTACTTTTAGAAGAATTTTTATTTGAATAGTTAATAGAAAGGCATAAAATCGTTAAAAATTGTTTGAATAGGTAATCGAAAGGCATAAAATCGTTAAAAATTGAAAAAGTTACAAAATGGGTAGGCGCAAATTATCAGATATGGAAAAATCCAAAGCCAAAGAGCGACGCCGAAATGAAAATCGTCTTGCAAAGCAAAAATCGAGGTCTTCAACTCATTATGTAGGCCATGAAAATCGAGGTCTTAACTGATTATGTAGCCCATGAAAATCGATTACAGAATAAAAGACGAACGCGAAAAAGGAAACAATCTAATGTTTACTCGATTGATAGTAAAAGGCCATGTGTCTCGAGGGACTCCAATCCACTAGCCACGACGTTTTACAATCGGTCGATTCTAACAGGGAAAAATTGAGCTCAACCTAGGTAATTTGTCGCAATCTGTGGATGATTCGGTGGAATTGCTTTCGATTTGTAAACTGTTTTTCTTCTCGAAACGGGACTTGGAGAGTTTATCGATGAAGGTTTTGGTCGTCTGAACTTTGATCTTTGCGATCTGTTGTTGAAAAGGATGCGACGGAATTTGGTGGACGAAATAAATTCCAAATGGTCGTTGTAATCTATTAAATTACATTTTTTTTTTTTGGTAAGAATTGGTCCTATCAAAAACTTGTCAATATAAAAGTTGTAGATAATATTAAGACAATTTATAATAAATATAATTGGATTTGATATCTTGAAGACTGACGAAGTTATGAATCTTTTTTCCCCCCAAAACCCTATTTTTTCGCCCCTTGAGCCCATTTTTAGTTTTATCAAAAATCTAGCATACATAAATCTTTGGCCCATTTTTTAGAAGTAATAATAAGTTTAAACTGAGTTGATGTGTATTATAATTAAGAAGTTATGGGGCTTTTTCGTTTTTCACAAAAGTTATTTATCAGTTTGGAAAAGATTTGTGCAGAATTAAGGAAGTTATCGTGTCCACAAAAAAGTGATATATATATATATATAATATATAGTGTAATTATATAATGGTTATATATAGATAGATAGATAGATACATACCTATATTATAAAGTTTTTTACTGGGGGGTGGTTTTGGGTTCTAGGGGTCATGATCGGTGTAGATCTGCAAAAAATTTTCCGAAATTCCGACATAGGAGAGATACCAATAGGTAGTATTTCATACAAAATCTACCTAAAAGAAATATATATCTGTATATATATTCGTACATATGTTAAAATCTGTACTATTTTTAAGAAGAGATTGTGCCATTCGTTTCTATGAGTTCTCTTGTACGTCGATGCATAACTTTTAAGCATATACTTTTTTATTTTAGATTCTTTTGGTGACAAGTTTCATCAGTATCAAAAAATGCTATCTATATATGTTTATTTATTGGTTTATTTCCTTGACTTTTTTTATTTTCTAGACTCTAACTATCTAACTAAACTCTAACTAATTTTCTAGACTTTTTCTTTCGCAACACTTCTGTAAATCGCCAAAAAAAAAAAAAAATGAAATGTTTATGAAATTATAAAATTTTATAGTTTTTTAAATATTAAGTATAAATCAGTGTTTCTGGCTCGGTTCAGTGTTATACCTCCTCTTTGCGATCGACTGAATTTTTTCACACCACCCCAATTTTATGAGCAATAATATATATATTATCGATAAGCAAAATCTATTGGTAAATTAAAACCAATTTAAAAGGCCACATACATTATTAAAATATTTTAATACAAAAGCATTTACTCTTGCAAAAACATAAAAAAGGACTACGCAAACCAATTAATCCGGACTCTGCAATTCTTTTGTCCCCTTCTATACAGTTTCCATGGAAAAAGGGGTAAACATGCAGTGAATTATCCTTCATAATCCCTAGACATATTTATTGAAATTTTTATTTTTATGGATAAACAAGGGGGAAAAATGTAATTTAACAAATTACAACGAACATTTGGAAAATGATTTTTTCAAAGACTAAAATTTAAGACATAAAAAATCGCACGGAGTTGACCTTGCATTACGTACGCCATGGATTGCATTTTTCGGTACTGTAAATTTTTAAACTTCTACGGAGCTGGTCATTCATTACGTACGCTATGGATTAAACATTAATATTCCGGGACCAATTTTAAATGAAATTTCATTCTTAGACTTCTAAACATCCCACAGTATTACTTTTTACACCGTCGTATAGAGAAAAAAATGTACTTTTAAAGGCAATTTGTTTGAAAGCTGTATCTCAATTTGTTTCTGAGTTATTAATTTTTTTTTCTGTAGTTTTTATTACTTTTTTGTCATAGTGGCAACAGAAGTATCCATCTCTGTTGAAAGTAAAGGGAAAATACAGATTACTGTATAGACCAATCAGACAACAAATAAAATGCGGATTCAACCAATAAAACGCTTCAGATATGTTTTTGATTTCCTACCCTGACAGCGGACAATAACCATTTTTTCCAAATGGTTAAAAAAAGAAATGTCCCTCTTTCGAGACTATCTTTATGCGGCACCCATATTGTTTTCTTAGATCAGTACGACCTGGCATTTGAAAAATACTGGTGTACAGCACTATTTTAAAAATAGTCATCGTATAGTGTATAGTATATTTACAGGGATATGTCGAAATTTTTAATATGTAATCGTCTACTATGCGCCAAATACTGTCAACTATGTTTTTTTCATGGCAAATGTGGATATAGCAAAGGGTTGTCACATAAATTCCTGTGTTGAGCCAAACTAGAGCTTTGAGCAGATCGTACTCGATTCTGAAAATTCTATTTAAGACACTTGTCCCATCGGTCGAAGACACTCTCGAGATAATGCTAAACCTATGGGATAGTTATTTGCTAATATCTCGTTTGTATTTCGACATTTTTATTGTATATTTATTTTTTTTGCATTGGATAGCTGAGGTCCATCTCTACATCGCTCCTTTTTTACTTTTTCGACTTTGGTTGCAGATATTTTTTATAAAGTTACTTTCACTTTCGAAACCGGTTCCGAAAACGAAAGCGTCATTCTAAAAAATATCTGTAACCAAAGTCAAAAGAGTAAAAATGGAGCGATGTAGAGATGGACCTCGGCTATCCAATGCAAAAAAAAAAAAAAAAAAGTAAATAAATAAATAAAATGTCGAAATGCAAACGAGATAGCATCAAAATTACTATCTCATAGGTTTAGCATTAGCTCGCGAGTGTCTTTGCCTGAAGGCTGTTCTTAACTGCTCTGCTCAACAAGCGTAAAACGTTCAGACATATTTACAAATTCATTTTTTAACGGAAAGATATAAAACTGGAAAACCTGGTCATGGAAGCGATTTGGAGTCGAATTGTTTTTTCCATTTTTTGATCAATCAATTATCCATTGAGTTATAAGCGTTTTCGATCACGTGACAAACCCGTTTTCCGCCCTCTCTTGAGTGGTTTTTTTACTTTCGCGCGGAAATTCGGTTCAAAACGTCCACTTTGACGCTATTTTCTGAACGATCTATTGCGTTTGCAAAAAAAATGGAAAAAACAGCTCGATGACATAGTTTTTGAACAACAACACCAGCTAGTTTGCATTTTCGAACAAAAATAAATAAAAACTTATGTCAGGAAGTTGCCCTTTTTGATTTGAGAACAGCCTTAACGGATTCTCTGCCCACAGCCGAAATATGGGCTATAGGCAGATATCGCCATGTGTCCACAACCCGCATATTGGTTGTCCGCCTAGTTGATTTTAATGGATCATATTAAACTGGACCAGGGTAAATCTCTTATTTCAAACGTGAGCCTGTCAGGATAGATAGTAGAGCTACAAAAAAAATAAATGGACATCGAAAAACACACGTTTATTTATTCCTTAGAAAATGGTTGAAAAATGGTGCGAGTGAACTGATGAATCATAGATACAAAGTATACTTATGAACGCTTGTTTATAAAGTTTGCCATCTGAAAAATAAAATTGCAACTGTCAATGTCAATAAAAACTCAAATAAAGAGCCATCTAGTCAAATGGTATTTTAAATATAGTGTATAATGGTTATCAACCATTATAATACTATTTAAAATACAATTTTTTTTTAAAACTTTTTCAAAACTTTTTTTGTAAATTTTTCAAACTTTTTTGTAGTTTTTTTTTTTACAAATTTTTTGCAATTTCTTTTTTTATTTTTTTTTATGTTGTAATTTTTTTTTTCACTTTTGTAAAAAAAAAAAAAAAAAAAAAAAAAAAAAAAAAAAGTAAAAATATTTTTTTTTTCTGTTTTGAAAAAAAAATCTAGTTGTAAAATTGTTTTTTCACTTTTATAAAAAAATGTTTTTTCACTTTTATAAAAGAAAATCAGTTTTGTAAAAAAAAAAATGCCATGTTGTATTTTTTTTTTTTTTTTTTTTTTTTTTTTTTTTTTTACTTTTGTGATTTTTGTCTTTTACTCATGAAATTTTTTTATTTTGTTTTATTTTGTAAATATTTTTGTAAATGTATCTAGAAAACTTTGAAATTACTTTGTGAACTTGCATATTTTTTCATTCATCTGTTCTTATGAAATTTTTTAGGATGGGAAAGCGTTTTTCGTTTAAAATGTTAGGAGATATATTCCAATAATGAAATAGGCTTCAGAAAAATAAACACGTCGACATGTGTAGATAAAAGAATATTTATTATAACAATTTAAGGAATACATTGTGAATAATATCCACATTCATGGTAGTTACGAGAACCATGGGTAACAAAAATTTCTTTACATCCAGTGTGTATGCCTTCGAAATTTTAATTTTGGGATATTGCGGTAACTCTTATGCAAATAGGTTGGGTACATAGTCTAAATCTCTTCCTTGATTGTTAAATTCTTCAAACGTTTGGTTATTTCTTGAATATCTTCACAAAGTTTACATACAACTGGTGATAGACTATATGATGCAGTATGCGTTTTTGATTCATATCTTCTTGAAAACGGCTTTTGGCAATCTTCACAGGTATAGGGTTTTTCATCTGTATGGATCTGTGTATGTTCTTTTAAATTCCAGTTACTTAAAAATTGTTTGTAATAAATAGAACACATTTGTAAGAGAAATAAATGTAAACAATTAGAATTCTCTTCAATGATATAGATAAAAAACATTTGTTAAAGTATAAACAATAAAATATTTGATTTTAAATTTACCCTAATTACGTTTCATATATGAATTATAGTGTTTCATATATAAGTACTTACATATTTGTTATTTTTTAACTCTACATGTGCTAAGAACGAATCATTCAGATCATCCATTTCTGATAAAGAGGATTGTTGCTGTTTTGATTCATCTTGCTGCAACATCTGTACAATAAAAGAAATATATTTATATACTTAGGAAAGGTTTAATATATAAATAATCATTTATTTATTTATTTTTATTAATACATATATGTTGTAATGATATACTAAAACTTACTTTATTCACTAACAAAGAAATCGATTCCTCACTTGAATTAAAATCTGGAAATTTATCAGAGTCGCGCACTTAAAGTCACCTTCTCTCCCAAGTCTAACAGCTGAAATGAGAAATGCTGCGCTGCTTTTCGAAAATTTATATTATTCTCAAACGTTTTGATCACGTGACAATTCACGCATGCGTACAAATCAGTAGTATAATATATGTGATCAAGAAATTATGTTATAAGTATCTGGTAATTATTGGAAAAGTGTGAAGCATAAATCATTCTGTGATATTGATAAGTGATGTAGTAAAAATTCATATAGTTTGGTTTTGAAAATAGGTTATTTGAGATATGAAATGTTAAAATTAAAGATTGCATTAATGTAGGCTATGTATCAATAGAACTATAAACATAGCATTAATATTTTAAGCAACTTGATGGATGATAATTCAGAAATCTTCGAAGTGTAAGATGAAACATATGATAATTTGATTAATAATATAGACTGAATAACTCAGACTAGTTTTAATATATCAAATGATTGTAGCAATAAGAAATGTCATGTAGGACCAATAAGGCGAAAATTGAGTATAATCAATTTTTAACTCTATTGCTATCTTAAGTCTATATCTATCTTAATTATGTAATATAAAAATATACAAGGGAAGAATCAAGTCCGATGTAGATAAATATTGTGGTATTGGTTTAAAAACTGAAAAATCATCGAATTTCACATAATCAGAAAGTATAACATTTGATTAAAGAATGTTTTGAGTACAAAAATTAAGTTCGAATGTGGTAAATTATAGAAATTAGTTTGTAAACTCTTATTTTTATATGTACAATCATGAAAAAAAAAACATTAATGTGAAATTTCCAGTTAAATAGCAATGTTTGCTAATAAGAAGGGTTTATAGAATTTAATTGGGTATATAAAATTTAGACGGAACATAATAAAATTATATGGAAAACTTTAGGTTTTTAATATGAAATTAATAAAAGGTAGTTAACTCATGTTTCATTCGATAAGAAATTTAAAAAATGAAATTATAAACTTAAAAATATATACAATATGTATTTTAAAATTTTAGTAAAATCGTTTTGACTTGATGAGATAGAGTCAAGAAAAATCACAAGTTGATGTAGCAAAAATAAACGACAGAAGCTTTTTCAGTTAAACAATATTTATTCATCATTTTCAACAGTTATAGGAAGATATATACATTTTTAAAATATACAGATATTTAAATCAAGTTTATGACTTAACAAAGTTTGCATTTTTCATTTATGCATGTTGATCAAATGATGAATAAACTCCCTCTGGAGATAAAGGATAATTTTACAGTTTTTACAACTATGTTTCTTAGCGTGAACTTTTTTATGATGTAAAAACTCAACCTCGTCATACAATTTAATGTTGCAGTGTTTACATTCATATTCCTTGGGATGAACTTTTTTATGTTTAGTTAAAGCAGACTTTGTTAAAAAAGAGTTGGAACATTTATCACAATCATAAAACTTCTTACGATATCTCTTGTGAATTCTTAACAGAAATTTTTGTAAATAATGTTTCCCGCATTGATCCCATTTATATGTAGTAGATGTCCTGGAATGGGTTACACTATGTCGTTTTAAATCACTGCTTTGAATGAATGTCTTGATCATATTTCACATTCAAAAGGTTTTTTCTCCAAATGGGATATTTGATGTCTGTTTAATGCATTCTTTTTGGAATAGGATTTCTCACATTGGTTGCAAGAAAAAGGTGGTTTTAATTGCTCTGGTGAAGAGGGTAATATTTCAATGTTCGAAGCATGTGCTTCTTGACTGGGTATAGCTGATTTCATATCCTTTATCTAAGATTCACTTGATTCTTCCTCTGCTAAAAACATTTCTTGCATATTACTCATTTTAGTTAAACTAGAGAATATAAGCTGACGTCTTCATATAACGAAAACAGCATACAGTATGAAACATTCGACTCGTTTCACTCAAATCTATAAAATTATAGGAGGCGCTGTTGTTTTTTAACTCATAGGATTGGTTTGAAAAGTGAAAAATCGCTGAATTTCGTTAAATCTGAAAGTACTGGATTTGATTAAATAATGCTTTGTGTAAAAATTAAGCTCGAATATAGAAAAATCCAGTTAAATGTAATAAAAATAAGGATATTAGTTTGTAAACTCCTATCTTTTATGTACATTCATGAGAATATTTTTAAAATGTGAAATTTTCAGTTATTGATTAGACTAAAATTAATTTATTTTGTTTAGTAATGAGTATTTCTTCGTTGAGAGGTTAAAATTCTACGTAGCTAGCATCTAAAACGATGATAAAATCTCAAACTAGTGTAAAAGTTAATCAAATTCGTTTAAATTTGTCTTTTTTGCATAAAAAAATAATATTTTCCTTTGTTATTTGTTCAATTATTAAAATTCATTAAGGTAATGGTTGTTCAAAAGCTAAAATAAATGTTTAAATTTCCCTTTTAAGTTGATGTCCTCGTATCTTTCCTCTTTAAGTTGATATTCTTATCTTTTTCTTTAAAAATTGATATTTTCCATTTTTTTGCTTAATTATTAACATTCATTAAGGTGTTGTTCATTCAAAATCCGGATATATGTTCAAAATCTCGAATGTATCAATGATCAAATGATCTGATAAAACAATTTTATTCATTTCCATTTTTCATATAGAAAAGAAATTTATACTATTGGTTGTAAGATCTCAAATGTAGTCATGATGTGTATAATTATGAACACTATATAAAGACTATCAAACTTTTAAAGATAGCTAAAGTTTAACAATATAATTAGTGTCTTGTAAAAATATATAAACAAGTGTATTTCAAAGTTGAAAATTTGCTTAAAATTTCTTTTTCTTGAAAATCGATATTTTCTTTTTGTTGTTGTTGTTGTTGTTTAATTAATGATATTTATTAAGTTTTTGTTGTTAAAAATTAAAATATATCTATAACTCTTCTCTTAAAAGTCGACATTCCAGTATTAACGTTGAAAAATTCATAAGAAATCAACTTTTATTCTTAAAATTGAAAATTTTCCATTGTTTTGCTTAAATAATAATAATCATTAAGGTGATGATTGTTCAAAACTAAAGATGAAATATATGATAATTTGATTAATAATATGGGTAGAATAACTCAGATTAGAATCATGTGTTCTCTGAACAGTTCAAAATCTGCGTTCTTGTGATATGAAAATACTTCGATAAAGCTGGTATAACATTTATTTGCTATTTTTATAACATTCTCTTGTTCGCATTCCCTGCTTGAGGGGAAGATTTGGGGTTAGCGAAGGGGTCATTTTTCGAATATTTCTTTCAAATGCTAAACGGAGTATCGTGTTTTTCTTCAAATGCTTTGAGAAGTTGGGAAATTAAGTAATAATAAATACAAAATATGCAAGAATTGGTTTAAAAACTGAAAAAAATCACTGAATATCATTGAATCAGAAAGTATAAAATTTATTAAATAATGGTTTATGTATAAAAAATTAAGTATTAAAATTCATTAAGGTTAATAGCCGTTCAAAAACTTAAATGTGTGCTTAACATTTCTCATTCAAGTGGATATTCTCATCTTATAGTTGGGAAAAAAAATAAAGAAATAAAGAAATCAGCTTGTTTCCTTAAAAATTGTAATTTTCCTTTGTTTTGCTTAATTAATAATACTCATTAAGGTGTCAATCATTCGAAATTCAAATGTATCTTTAACTTTCCTCATTTAAGTTGATATTCCGATCTTGTAGTTGGGAAAAATCTATAGAAATCAGCTTTTTTCCTTAAAAATTGATATTTTCCATTGTTTTGCCTAATTAATAATACTCATTAAGGTAAAGATTGTTCAAAATTCAAATATATGCTTAACTTTCCCCATTTAAGTTGATATTCTGATCTTGTAGTTGAATAAAATCTACAGAAATCAGCTTTTTTCCTAAGAAATTGATATTTTCCATTATTTTGCTTAATTAATAATACTCATTAAGGTAAAGGTTGTTCAAAATTCAAATGTAAATTTAATCTTCATCTTATAGTATGATAATCTAGTCGATATAACATTCAACTCTCATGTTATAGCAGGAAAATACTGTAAAAACGCCATTTTTCCCGCTAGGGGCGGTGCTGTGATGGCGGAGGGGGCACCAGAGGCGGTGTCGGAATGGGTGCCGCAGGAGGTGCGGGACCGGAGGGGGGACGGGTGCGGAGGGAGCACAGGAGGGGTGTCGGAGGGGATGCACCCCCTCCTGTCCCCGTACTCTCCTTTTCCTACTACTCTCAAAAACTCGGAAACCACAGGGCGCAGGGATACGAAATTTGGCACACGGGTTGCTGGCAGGGGGCTCATGAACGATTGGGGCAAGAAATTCGAAAATTTTAAATAGATATTTTTTTATTTTATGTTTTTGTCTAATTTTTGCCTTTTTTTGTGTTCAACCCATAATTTTGCGAGTCCTAACCAGTTCTAAATGTTTACTGCAATGTGAGATATACATATTACATACGTGCAATAGCAAGAATCTGTAGCGGTTATTAGGATAATTCTTTTACCTCGCATGCAAATAATTAGAGATTACTTAATTGCGCTTAATTATTACCTTTAAAAAAAAATAAAGAAAAACATTTTATCACAAACATCAACAAAATGTAGTGAAGAAAGTACAGTGAGCGATGAAAATAATGCAGAAGAAATTGAAAGACTTTCAAAACAATAATGCCAAATGCCTTCGATACAATAAGAAAGGGGATTCCAGTTTTACGAAAATGTTACAGATAAATTGTTCGGATACTTACAAAAGTGCGAACATTTTTATGAACAGTGCATTTTTTATAAGAAACCTATACAAAGTAATATTACACACTTTTTAAATGTTAAGGATTTGGTATATGTTGAAAAAAAAAGAAAAGGTACGCTACGCTTCAGTATTTGTTTATCTCTCTTTATTGTGTGTTTTTTAGACATCATTCTAATTAATTTTTTCTCATATGTCTACACTGTACATAAAAAAAAAAAAATACTGTCCGAATTAAAATACATTTTTCCGATATTTCCATTTTATGTGTATTTTTTATTTTATTTAATACATTTTTAGAACTTGATTATAAATTAATAAATTAATTTTAAGGCATTTTTCCACCGGGCGCAGTTAATAAATCGCCAAGTATTATTTTATAGCTGTGTACGAGTTACAAAAACAATGGCGTTAGTTATGCGCCAAACAGGGCTCTCGCTAAAAAGGCCCGAAATGTTTGCGAATGCTGTTACACTTTACAAATTTAAAAACTTAGTAGGCAAATTTGTTTAAAAGTTTAATAAACACTATAATACACTTTCTATTTCTGATAAACTTGGCAAGAGTTACAAATCTAATTTAGAATACTGTTAAACTTTTTACAAATAAGAACTATATTACATTTTCTACATGCGCTTACGTGGCAAAATTATAAAACTAGTTGGCAAACGTCGAAAACTAATTTTTTTAGCTTTTCAATGAGTTGGCAAATACTGAAATTTGACTTGGCAATTTAAGGCACTCTCCCCGCCCCCCTCCCGAATAAAAAGTCTTAGCGACATCCCTGGCGCCAAAGTACGCTCGCTAAAATATGCCAACTGGCCGTGAAACTGCAACAATGAAATATTTTAAACACTGAAAAGTATAAAAATAAATAAATAATAAATAAAATGTTAAAAAAATATGCTTTTATAATCTTCAAACAGTGTTTATTTATAATTCACTTTACATGAAATTAGATCTTAGAATCCTCAAAGTGAGTGACAAAATGTTGAGCTGGGTTCATAACCATTTCACCAATCTGCCTGGCGGATTTCGATTTTGATATTGTATTTATTAGAATATTAAAATACCTACGGTGTAAATATTACTTAAACTATAAAGATAGATCACAGATCGTAGTTCATTTAAATTTTTCTTACAACTAAGATAAAAAGTACTATGATTTCCCAATAGAAAGTACACTCTATTTCAAAAAAGTGTACAAATTTCTCTGAAGTTTGAGCATTTTTAAGGTCATTATAATAACAATGCATCCTACACACGGGCGTAGCTACAAATATTTTTTCTGGGGGGGGGGGGAATTAAAAAATTGCCCACCTTGAAACAAACTGCTCTTTTTTCCAACTAAAATTATATGTGCAATGTGTGTTTAATAAAAATTATACGTAAAAAAAAAAAAAAAAAAAAAAAAAAAAAAAAAAAAAAAAAAAATACTTTTAAAGAAAAATACTGTAACTAAACACATAAAAATTATAATTATTGGTTCATTTAATGAAAGTTTTTGTCTTCTATTGTGTACGAGTCATAATTGTACTTCATATGAAAATAGCCTCATGATATTTTGAGATTTTTGAGAAAGGAACAAATTTTTGGAGGAAATAGGTTAAAGACACTGTTGATGTACAAAAGTAGGGAAATTCAGGTCTGGTAGATGTATGATATTTTCGTAGCACAGAAAAACGCAATGACAAATTCAGTCTGGCTGCTTTTTTTATTTCTTTTGAAAAATTAACTCTATTTACTGTTACAGAACTCAGAAAGGTAGTCAGCAAAACAATAAAAATACTTAATTTTTGTTTTTACTTTTTATTTAAAAAAAAAAGAAAAAGTGTTTCAAAAATCCAGAATTTCAAAACTCTAAGCTCAAATTTCCCAAGTTCACATATAGTGGAGGGGGAGGCTTCCCCCATAACCCCCCCCCCCCCCATCTCGACACTTCTGATCCTACATTTCAGTTTCAACTTGCAAAAAGCTATATACGAAACGATAATCACATTAAAAGAGGACAAATAAAAGAAAGTATTCTGAGGTCCTTTTTAAAATTTCTTCATAACATGCCTTTTTGGGCTTGATCACGTAGTTATAACGTATACTACATACTTCTAACCATACTAGAACAAATCGTTGAACAATCGCACGGTTGATGACTCTTAATGTTATTAACATATGACATGATTCGTTTAGTCCGAAATGTATTTAAAAATACACATACACAGATATATTGACTGGGTGTAATTTGAATGCGTGGATTCCATCATGAAATACTCGGAGAAAGCTTCAAGTCACTAACAAACCTTTTTCAAGAAGTAATAACCCTCATTTCTTGTCACCAGGGCCGAAACTAAGGTGGGAGGGGGGGGGGGGGGGGGCATGTGCCCCGGGCGCCAGAACGAAGGGGCACCAAATGAAAGATTATACCTTTGGAATGGATCATTTTCTTCTGATGGACTAGTGGCTTCCATTATTATGAAACAGCCATAATAAATGAAGTGTTAAGTGAAGATGAAAGAGCAAAAAAAAATATGGCCATTTTTTTTCTTCCCATTCTGACCAGAAAATCAGAGTTCTAACTTTTTACGACTGCTCTTTCATCTTCACCTAACACTTCATTTATTATAGCTGTTTCATAATAATGGAAGCCATCTGCCCATCAGAAGAAAATAACTCGGTGAAAGCGGAAACTCGGATAATCGGGACTCTATTGTGTATTTCATTTTAAAAATGATCTTTAGAATATTTTTGTTGGTGTTCAGAGGGGAGTCATGACCCCCGTAACCTCCACCTTGGATCCGCCATTGTAGATTACGTAGTTCAGTATTACATATTTTATGATTACATATCTTAAATTTTAAAATAAGTCGGTTATTATCTTTATATTATTTATTTATTTTAGTGGGGGGAGAGTTTCGGCTATTAGAAAATTAATAAAATTCTGTTTGTAAATGTACTTTGCGGAAGAGGGGGAGGGGGGCGCCAAAATACATGCTTGTCCCGGGTGCAAAAAAGGCTAGTTTCGGCCCTGCTTGTCACAGTGGTATCCCTCCAAATAAGATGAGAAAAAACAAAAAATGCTAAAGTAAAAACTAATAACAGGACATGCAATAAAGGGAAAAAAAAGAGAAAGGGGGATAAAAAGTGGCCATGCAAAGAAAACTTAATTGTTACAACGTAACTCTTGTGACACAGAGGTATGATTTTGTGATCCCAGTTTATTTCTTCGAGGAGAAATAAAAATAATTATACAGCAATATTAATAAAATTTCGATTACGCTGCATGAAGTTTATAGTAAAACTAATAGAAGGTTGAGGAATATTATAATTTTAATTAATAGAAAAACTTATAGCGCATAAGGGAGATTTTGATTTCTTGTTATTTTACAGAAACTAGGCATAAAATTCAGATTGTTTAATTCATGAACATCGTTTGACTTTCAAATATACAAAATATTGCAAAAACTGGCTATGAGTAATATTTTTTTGATTCATTATTCAGTATAAATTTTCAATCAAAAGCGGATGCAATGTGTTTGATTTATGTTAAATAAACATGCAGCTATATAGAACACATTTTATCTGTCTAAGATTTAATTAATTTCACACTGTGTCTTTGAGAATTGTTTAATTCCCATATATTTTATGCGATGAAAAAAAAGTACTTAATAGCTTTATTTTCGGATGTACCAATAACAATCTCACTTCTACTATCGGCCAGTCCGCCTAATTTCTATACTGTACCTGGAAACACTAACTATTACTAGGGTATGGTATGATTAATTTGTCTGAAACGCGTTAAAAACTACACATACACATGTGCAAACCACGGCCGAAACGAATGGGGGAGGGGGAAGAGAGAGGGTATGCGCCCCGGCCACCATAACGGAAGGCAATGGGGGACGCCAAAACAAGAAATCGTAAGCTATAGAAGAATCTAAGAATCATATAGTATAAAGATCCTGCATGAAGCGAAATTTTTTTCGATTCTTTTCGATTCCGTTTACAAAGTTTTAATGAATCAATAATATTTGACAAAGCTGATTTCGTAGTTCCGTATTGCATATTTTATGGTTACATATTTTAAATTTTAAAATAAGTTAGCTATTAGAAACTTTGTAAAATTCTCTTTGTAAATTTACTTTGCAGAGGAGGGGGGAGGAATCCATGTTTGCCCCGGGTGCAAAAAAGGCTAGTTTCGGCCCTTGCACTGACATATTAACAGGATGTAGTTTGTTTTCAATTCTAACATAAAATATTCAGAGGAAGCTGTTAGCAACCCACAAACCTTTTTCGTTTCGACCTTGGACGCTGCTGGAAGCACGGAGTAATAATCCTCAATTTTTGTCACACTGGTAGCCCTCCGGAATAAGATAAGAAAAAAACAAAAAATACTAGCGCTAATCACAGGATAGGCAACAAAAACAACAAAGAAAACATGGCCTTGCAGAGGAAGCTTAATTGTTACAACGTAACCCTTATGACACAGAGGCACGATTTTGTGATCCCAGCGCATTTCTACGAAGCAAAATCATTAAGCAACAAAATAATGCTTAATTCTTTTCCATTCACGTTGAGATTAATGTTAAGCAAACGCACAATCAGAAAAAAAGTTCCTACTTATTCGCTTTACCCAAGGTTAAATTTCTATTCATTCATTATTCCTAACTGTTACCAGAGAAACTTGTAACCATGCTGATAAATCAATTTCAATTTTAATGAAGAACACTGTATTACTGTACATAAGTATATACTTTTTTTTTCTCTTTTGGAGCCAAACTGCATGCAGCCTTGGATGAGTTTTGACCCAGTTACGACTGTCGTTTTGCGTTTCAAAATATCGTTTTGTAACAGGACGCTTGGATGGAGGTTTATACGATCCCCTCGCAGTATATAGACAGTTTTTCCATGGAAGGGAAGTTTGTCTTTTATATTTGTTTGACTATTTACAGAAATACTCGGAGCTCTAGTTTCAGAGTTTGATGAAACTTTTGACGATTACCGGGTATATAGAGTTTCATTAGTAGAGACAAGGGCTGGTGCTACAAAGGGCAGACCCCGAAAAGTCTTTCGAAACGTTGCGGCACATTTTTTTGAAATCATGTCATAAACCGTTTAGATTTTTTTAGCACCTGAGTGCTTTTGTTTTTATTCCAAAGAAAAAAAATTGAAAGAAAGACGTGTGTCGATGGACTATGTTTCATTTTTCAAACTTCTTCACATTCTATCATATCATGATAAATTATTATGTCATGTTTTGCAAGCTATTCCACTTATTATCAAACCATAAAAAAGATAATGTCACAATTGCTGTCATTTTTAATGTCGCTATTTCAAATGCTACCACATCATATAAAAAGATGGCATCATTGCAATTTTTATAATGTTAGCATATTCGAAGCGTTTTCTTTTCTTTTCTTTCTTTTTTTTTTCTTTTTAAAAGTTTCTTTGAAAAAATATTCGAAAGTGTTTGAATTTGTTGTAGCCCTTCCGGACTTTATTGAATGTATAAAATCATGCAGCTTATTACCAGATATAGTGATAGCAACACGAGTGCTCTTCGGTAGTCCCACATATGTTGCTGCTGCTGTTCTTTATTTCCTTTTCTCTCAATCTTCCTTTGGTGAAGCTGCTTCTTTATGAAGTCTTGAAAAAATTGCATACTTGATTTATTCTGGCTCATTTTGTTATCTTTTTTTTTTAACACGTTCTTTCATGTTGCGTTTTCCTGCGACTCTGTGAACAATTAAAAAAAAGTTACGTACAATTTAACCATTCCATCTATAAACTATAATGGCATTATTTCTTTGTTGTCAACCTGTGACAAGCAGTTATTCATTATCAGTGTTGATTTCAGGGGGTGGCCCGGGGGCGAATGTTCCCCCCGGGATTCAAAAATGTCCCCCCCGGAGGAAATTTTTGACTTTCTCCTTATTTTTCCTAGTAGTGATATTTTCCTTCGAATCCTCCCGAAAAACCTGTTAAGATGGAATCGTCAGATACCGTTAAAAAATTCTGTCTTAACAGATATACTTGCATAGCATTTTTGTCGTCAATTACAAGGAAATGTTCCTTCTAAGGTATTATTCCGTTACAGATAGATTCAGTTTTTACGACATATAACAGCTTTGCATAAGTAAGTCTTACAAACTATTCGAAAAATCGTACAAATTTAAAAAAAAATTACAAAATTAATGTTTATTCTGTTTATTAATATTTAACCTTTCAGCTAACTTTTTGCACAATAGGTGCTTGTCATATTTTTGTGTACAATAGCAGTTATAAGATTTTAAAGAAGAAGAAGAAGAAACAAATTACATAATTATTAATTAGCATACCGCTAATACTTGCATAATATTTATTTAAAGCATACCGGTAGTAAAACTTAAATTTTAATTTTGGTGCCATATATGAGATTAAACTGTAAGAAATTGTTGTTAAATACTAATTCCAATTTTTTTTTTTTTTTTTTTTTTTTTTGGTAAAATTATAAAATAACTGGTATAAATTTATTTCATTAACATTTTCGAAAAAATTAAATGCGGTAAAGTCTGGGAAACAGAACCTGTCTATAGCGGAATGCGGAATCCTCTCTTAAACAACAACAACAAAAAAAAAATACGGTTCCAGCAAAAATAGTGCACTGCGTGATACTTTCTAAGACGGAAATGTGTCTGTAACGGAATTTTTCTTCCACCCCTTTCAATTTTATATTTGCGGTTTAATATACTACAATTGCTTTCATTGGGACCGTAAAAGTTTTCTGGTTAGGAGAAGATTCCATTATTGACAGGTGGGATGTCAAATCACATATTTTTGGCTTACTTACTCTAATTGCATCAATTATTAAATTATTTAGATATTTTTAATTAGACTCTCAATTTCTCTAAAATGTATTTAAATTATACCATAAAATGTATTTTTTTGCTTAATATCCATTATTCAATCTTAACAATAAACATAATAATTCATTGAATGTATCATATCACGCTAATAATTTATCTAAATAAGCTTTTCCTATCCAGTGAAATATTTATTCATTATATTTTTGAGGTTATAATATTAATTTCATGTATCATAAATAAAACTTTTTCTGTTACAAAGTACTAGCCCATAAAATAAATATTATTACTTCCTTATTGTGAAATTCTAAATTTGTGCGTTTCTTAATTAAAATATGATATATTTTTATTATTCCGTTCACTCATAAAATATCTTGAAAGTTAATCCTTTCAGTAATAATCCATTTGTTTATCCCGTATTACACAAATAACTGCTTTATCTAATTGTAATTTCTCTTGGAAAAATCAAATTCATTTATCGAATGATATATTGATTATGCTGTCAAAAACATTATTATAATAGATTTTGAGCGGGTATGGACAACTGAATTAAAGGCACAGAAATGTTTTCATACTTAATCCTTCTATATATAAAAAAAAGTTTTGATTTGGAAATGGACCAATGAAAATATGCGTAGATATTCCGGGTAGAACTCATCCAATTTAAATGCTTAAGCCACGGCCTCCTTGTCGAAATAACAGGCCTCGCAATCGCTAAGTTTCCTTTGTCCGCTGTACACGTGGTTAGAAACCACATGGTTTACCGTGACTAGCGCCATCTAACGTGAGAAACAGAAATATTTTTTAATTTGTTTCCCATTTGTCTTTTACCATTTTCTTTACGATGTGCTTTGTAGTTTGCAAATGATAGTTGTTAATCTTAAAATTTTCATATGTTCTAGACATTTTATTTAAAAAATGAACTTATTTTACTGTTAAACAAAAAAATGTTTACTGCTGTATTCCGTTATGATAATAAATGATGATAATAATAATAATAATAATCAGGAAAGAAAATTATTTTACCATGAATTTCTCAGTGATATTAGTTATTGAAATAAAAATGGATAGCATCTAGATCCGGAAAATGTAAAATATTTCATTTTCTCTTTTATATTTTGAAATATGTGATTTATTTTATTTCTGCTATTTCTTTTCTTTTCACAATTAATTTCACCTTACAGTATTAATTTAACATCGCTCCTTCAATTTGTTTCAATGCACAGTCTCATTTATTTATTTAATGGCCTATCATTTGTTTTATTTTTGAAGGTATGGGGTATCATTTCAGTTTAACATACTTTAGATGAAAGCTTCACTGTTTTTTCATATAAAGTTTGTATGTATTAATCTATGGAAAGTTTCATAATTGACTCCACAGCCAATTGGCATATCTTGGCGGGCATAGTTTGGTGCGTAATTAATTTCCTTGTTTTAACTCACATATGTTATGTAAGTTTTACTAAAATGTATCAAAGTATTTTAGGAAAGTTAAAACACGCATAGATACACAAAAAAACAGACTGAAGTCATAAACACTTAAAAAATTGGAAAAATAAAGTTTAATAATCACTTAAATTTATACATGTCCCTCAACTTTCCGCAAATACCATATTCTTGTCATGCTACGATTTTGGTGTTTGTAAATCTTAATTTGAGTATTCTTCCTTAATCAGACCTAGAGCCAATTGGCGTAAGTGTAGTTTGGCGCAAAATTAATTTTATTTTTAAACCGTATACTTGATACCACATTATTCCAGCATCGCGTTTTTGCAGTCAACTTTGACTGTGGAACAGATTACAGAACATTAGCTAATACTACATTATATAATAATAAATCGGTATTTTTCAAGTATAGGGGCCTTGGCGAGAGAAGAAAATTTGGCAACGTAATTTCTGGAAGCATATTCACTGTTTCACATAAAGAAGCAATATTTTCCAATATTTGTACAATTTATTTAATATAAAAAAGGCATTTATCTATTTTATATACAAATATAAACAAATCGTATATAAAAAACAATAATAATATCTAGAAACTAAATTTATACATGTAAATTCGGCATAGATGTCATATTGACGCGATTTTTTTCTGGCGTAAATGTCATATATGCACCAGATACTTAACTGGCACCAAAGTGTCATTATTTTGCTTGATATGGTTATCCGGATATAGATGATATGGTAAAGAGGTTTTCGCAAAATTGGCGTCGGAAAAAAATCGCGCCAATATGGGGCGTAGATGACATCTGTGCCGTAAATTCTTATAAAACAAGCTGACAGTTCATAAGTTTTGTTTTCCTAACTGTTTATATCAATCGGCAACAAATCGCTCTTTCCGAAGCCGAAATTGTGCCAAGATTAAAAAAAAAATAACCCGCAAAGTCCTATATACTGAAAATGGTACTTGTTAGTTATCCCGCCGACCAAATTACTGTCGCCAAATTGCAAGATTAAATGCCAATAATGGTTTGCCATAAATTAATTAATTTTAAGATTAAATGCCAATAATGGCCAATAAAACCAATATTTCGACGTTTTATTTGTATTTTTATTAATGTTATACTAATTTATTTGTTTTTTCGTTATTTAAAGTAAAAAATTGTGTCAATTTGTAGAACTTGGCGAGTAGTTTGGAAATTTATATAATTTGGCGAAATTGGTCGACGGGATAACTAACAAGTACCCTGAAAAAATATCAATAAAACTTATATTTAAATCTTCATTTTTGATATGTTTCATTTTTTAAAGCCAGAACATAATTGTGCGAAATATTTTTTTTTACGCCTTTATTTTACTGGAATTCGAAAAATATTTTATACAATTTTGCCAATACCACAACATTTTCAATTTTTTACTATGCATTTGTTTGTGGAGTATTACCAGGAGTGTACACCAGGTGGCGTAACTTACGGGACAAAGTCAGCTAATAAGTTGGCAATTATCGGGGACATTTTCACCCATAGACTTTCTCCGGATTGTCAAGTCTGTTTTATGATAAGGGAGTCTTGGCATAGTAAGCATGGCCATAGCCTACTATGATATACACTCATTGCCATAAAAATTTGCGCACCAAGAAATAATTGTGGGATCGTAACGAAACTTGGCATGAAGGTACATATTAGGCAGATATGCAAATGATTAGAAATGCAGCGTGATTGCGCATTGCGTAATGCCACTAGAGGGCGTTGAACTTTGTCCTCCTTGGAGTATAAAACTGGTAAGCAGAACGTGTCTGAGTGTACCTTTTCTTTTGCAAAGGAAACGCTGAGGTAGACATGCCGTTACGCAGCCATCGAAGACAATATGAACAGCTGTCAGAGTTTTAGAGGGGAAGAATCATCGGGATGATGGAAGCTGGGTGGTCAGCTCGGCGAGTAGCTCGTCAAGTAGGCCGTTCTGATTTTACTGAGAGGAGGTGTTGGGACCAGTTGACTGAAGAGACGTCATTTACACGGCGACCAGGCTCGGGACGCACTCGACAGACCAGTCGTCGAGAAGACCGTCACATCATACGAAACGCACGCGTAGAGCTAACTGCCTCAGTGGCCGCTATCCAGACACAGGCAGAATCTTCACTACGGATCCCTGTGTCTTTCCGAACCATCGCAAGGCACCTGGCCGAAGGGCATCTGGTATCGCGGCGCCCATTACGTGTGCTGCCAATGACACCCACCCACCGACGCCTCCGTTTGGATGGTGTCGCTTACGACAGGATTGGACTGCAACGAAATGGAACCAGGTCGTCTTCAGCGACGACTCGAGATTCAATTTGAGCAGCGATGACAATCGTGTTCGTGTGTGGAGGCCCCGTGGTGAATGCCTCAATCCTGCCTTCGCTTTACAGCGACACACCGCTCTCACAGCTGGTGTGATGGTATGGGGTGCCATTGCTTACGATACACGGTCATACCTAATATTGATCCGTGGCACAATGACAGACCAGCGGTACGTCAAGGACATTCTTCAGCCACATGTGTTGCCACTCTTGGCATTGCTCCCAGGTGCCATTTTTCAGCAAGACAATGCTCGGCCACACACAGCAAGGATGTCACAAGCCTGCCTCCGCCACATTACCACCCTTTCCTGGCCTGCTCGATCCCCAGATTTGTCACCAATCGAGCATAACTGGGATCATTTGGGACGGCAAGTTGGTTACCCTACGAATTTGGTTGAACTCTAGGCGCGTTTACAGCAACTGTGGAACGAGATGTTTCAGGACATCATGCGGAACTTGTATGCCTCAATGCCCGCTCGTATCACATCGTGTATTCGCTCTAGAGGGGGTACAACAGAGTACTAAAATTCCCGTTCATTTGTACTTTTTTCTGCAATAAATGATCCTTTTTATTTGGTTTTCTATTCACTTACTTATATGACAGTAGTACTTACGCGTGTAAAATTTCGTTTCATTTGGACATCTTTTTCTTGGTGCGCAAATTTTTATGGCAATGAGTGTATAACGGCCCGCGCATTTCGCCGAAAAAGTGAAGTCGGATCCAACTTCAAACCCTGAACCAAAACTTCACAACGTGCTCTTTGTTTACATTTATACTCTGCCCAGATAGAAGCTTGTTTCTCATCGTCGATGTTTCAGAATCATTGATCGTATTTTCATGTAATAAATTAAATATTTATATTCTTCAATTTCCTTCGATTTAAAAGGCTATTTTACACAAATTGTAGCATTTTAGTGTTACACATACTTTTAAGATTAGCTAAATTATTTATTGTTTACCTTGATCGTTTGGTTCATTCGTGAAAAATGCCGGTTCTGTTATTCTTTTTTGAATGTCCCGTATTTATATAAAAATAGCTTGGTTTCATATACACGTTTTAAAATTAAAATTTGATTTTTATCAAACTACAGCTCTCATAACTGACTTGAAGCAGCTATTTTTGATTAATTTACTGTTACCGGTAAAATATTTGTTTTTAATATCGCCCGAACCAAGAAGAAGAAAAAAAGCCGATCTTCCTTAAACATTAAATATTCTTATTTTTAATCAGAGAAAGAAATGGTGATCACGGATTTAAATATCGTTGCAATATTCTATGTTATCCAAGCAATTTTGATTAAATCATGCAAGGGTATTTATTACTTAATAAATTACATTTATTAATTATTACAAGGAATTTTATGAGTATTTTAATATATATAAAAAAAAAATTCTATCAGTTTTATTGTTTCAGCAGTGAAAATAGTAAATAAATGGTACTTAGTTATCCCGTCGACCAATAATCTATCGCCAAACTATAAGATTAAATGCCAATAATGCTTGATCGTAAATGTCACATTCACTTGATTGTAAGCAAGTTACACGAGTTTATGTCATCAAGTGATTTTTATTTCGACGTTTTATTTGTATATTTATTAATGTTATACTAATTTATTTGTTCTTTCGTTATTTAAGGTAAAAATTATGTCAATTTGTATAATTTGGCGAGTGTTTTAGCGATTTATATAATTTGGCGAAATTGGTCGACGGGATAACTAAGTGGTACCAAATAAATTTGTGACATTGATGTTTTAGACTAAGCATGTGTTTTTTTATTTATATATTTTTATGTGTGTTGGTTTAACAGTTTTAAAGAGAAACACATTATATTAGTTACTTAAATAAATAGAACTTTACATTTACATTGATATGGACAGTTTATAATAACCTTTAACAGCTGTATTCGAATTAGCTGTCATTTCTAAGCTTGATTGGAATGTCAGCAGATTTGTAAACGTAACCATGGCGACATGACGTAATTTTGGTGTTTGTTTACATATCTACCCTTCCCAGGTTATTTCAGTTACGGTCAGAGTCAAATTTCAATTTTGGGCAGGGTATCAGAGTCCTACGGAGAGCGACTTCATACATTAAACGCAAATCAGTCTGCCTGTAGTAGTATCTAAGTATGCCTTGAGAATGGCCTTTCTTCGTTAATATTAAAAAATCTGTCGTATACAAAAATATGGAAATCGGTGGTATTATAAAGAAATGTTTGATAAACACGCTGATGTAGACAGTTTTCAAATCGAAGAATTACTTACAGAGATATTTAATGCTAAAGTTGGACAAAATCATTCCATTAAAAAAGTTTTATTTGAGCAAAAACTATACATGACAATTTAATCATTTTTAGATCATTTTATAGGTTATAAGTTCCCGGTGTGCAGATTGCATTTTTTTTTTATTATTTGACTATTTTTTGAGGTTTTATTTCTATTTTAAATTCAAATTTTCAGTATTTCGAGAGATATTTTTTACAAATTTAAAAAATGTTATTAATTTAAACTGTTTCCAACTGTATAAACAGCGCAAACAATAATGTTTACTTCAAATTAAAAATTTATTTACACGGGACTATTGTAAACAGAAAAAAAAAATTAAAATTAGAATAAAATGATTACATGTTAAAAGCAGGAAAATTGCGTCATAAGAACCATATTTACACTGGAATTTTAAAAGAGAAACAAAATATTAAAATAAAAAAATCATTACTATGCGTTAAAACCTGTAAATGGAGGAAATTACGTCATATTTAAAATGGCCAAAAAATATGGCAAAACAATTTAAATTAAAAAATATATCTGCGCGAGACATTTACTTGATATTTTGAGATAATATTTTCAACTATTATCGTGAATTCGAAGACAGCGCAAATAATATTTCTTTCTAACAACAAAAGTATTTTGACGTGAATATTAATACAGTGAAACCCCGATTTTACGTTTCTCAAGGGACTGAGTAAAAAAACGTAAAATCCGGGAAAAACGTAAAATACGGGAAATACATAGAAGGCAAAAAATCGTAGAAAAAAAACAAAGGTAGTAAAGATGACTCTCTCAAAAGGTATTACAATCTATATTTTACGAAAAAAACATTATTATACATATCATTTTAAGATAATTTTACTAACACATTTAATTGCGAATCCAGGCGTTTAGGTTGAAAATACTCCGTAATAGTGGAATTTTTTTAGTCATTCAGTTCAAAGTGAATGCAGCATCTTCCAGGATTGAAATACTTTGCAAGTTTTTTCCTGGTCTTTGTAAGAAAGAAAATAGTCTTTCACTGTTTGCAAGCTCTTCAATGCAATATTAAAAGAAGGGACAGGCTGTTCTTCTGTTTCTCCTTCTTCATCTTCATCGGTGGACGAAAAGGCCATAGCGTCGGCTACGGATGGAGTAGTAGCTCTTTCAGCTTCACATGTTGCTAAATTTTCCGGTATGTAATCGTCGAAATCATAGATAACTGTTTCGTTATCATTCTCCGAGTCTACCGCAGCTGATTCCTCATCTGTTCTCGGTTCATTAGATGCTACGAATCCGCTTTCTTCAAAACAATGGAAAATGCACAGTTGTGTAACGTTTCTCCACGGCGCAGAAGCAAAATGCATAGCCTCTAGAACACTTAACTTTAACTTGCAGGCGTCATTTAGGTTTCCATTTTCTATTTCAGCTACAGCTTTCCGGACAAGTTGCTTTCTATAAAAAACCTTGAAAGATGGAATAATGCCGAGATCACAAGGCTGCAATTTGCTTGTGCAAATTGCCGGAAAAAATTCGACATGCACATTAGACAGCTGCAAAACCGGATGTGCACTGCATTGATCAATGAACAAAATTATTTTACAATTTTGAAACTCCATTTTTTTTTTGTTTAATTTGCGCAAAAAGTATTCGAAAAGGGGTTTGGTTATCCACGCATTTTTGTTTGCTTCGTACTTTGTCGGATAACCTCTCACGTTTTTGAAGCCTCGTGGGTTGCGCGACTTTCCAACAACAAGAGGCGCCAGCTTCTCACTTCCATCAGAATTACAGCACAGTAAAACCGTAAGGCGCAATGTAGACATCTTTCCTCTATGGCAGGAGTCTCCTTTAGCAACATAACTTTTATCCTGTAGGAGGTTAAAGAAAAGTCCCGTTTCATCCGCATTGAATATGTCCTTTGGTCAAATATGGTAGATTTTTCTTCCAATCTTCTATTATAGCTTCATTTACACTTGATGATTCTCCCGAAAGTGATCTATACACAAGATTACGTCTTTTTTTCATTCGGTCAATCCAGCCATTTGAAGCTGAGAAATCTTTCAAACCACCAAGCCTATCGGCGATTTCTAGAACTTTTTCTCTTAGTATCGTGCCATTTACAGGTACATTCGCGGTACGAGCTTCTTTAAACCACTTTAATAAGATACCTTCCAGCTCGTCGTACGGCGGTTTTTTCAATGTTCTCCGTTTCTTGGCATTTTTTCTCCCACTTTCTCGATGTTTTCTTCAATGCCTTTTTTTCCTATAGCATAGATTGCAGAGTTGTCATGGGAATTCCTTGCAATTGAGCGAACGCTACTTTGGTTCCGTGGAATTCATCAAATTGTTTAACAATTTCGGCTTTCTCAGCAACAGAAAAGTTTTTGCGTTTTTTACTCGTCATTTTGGCACAAAAAGGTTAGCAATGTGACTACCGCGTGCTAAACAGCAATTGAATTTGAAAACGTGAAGAAGGGTAAGGTCCCCTTTCCCTAACCCGACGAAAGAAATGAGCCAACCCATCTGATTGGTAACAAGAGTGTCTCTTCCCCTGCCCATCTCATTCCTACAACAATAAAGTGTGTTGTTTTTTATTTTGCTCCCCCGCCAGCTGTACGGGGGGGGGGGGAAGCAGTCCGCGACAGCAGGTGTTCAACAAAGAAGGGGGTGGGGAACCAGTTTCAGAAGACAGGAGTCTTTAGAATGCATTTCTGCTTTCATAGATTGCATAACTTTCAACAACGTGGATTAACTTTAAAAAAACACAAAAGGAAAAATTGTTGCTTTTTTTAGAACATTTTTTTTTCTTTTTTTACTTTCCAGAGAAACGTAAAATGCGGGAAATTCCATAAATAACAAACTTACGATCCGGATTAAATTAACATTACAATTATACGGAAAAACTGGGACCTGTTGAAAAAAACGTATAATGCGGGGAAAACGTAGATTCGGGGGACGTAAAATCGGGGTTTCACTGTAAGAGAAATAAAACTTTGGTGTAAATTACGTCAGATTTAAAACGATACATTTAAAATGAATTATTTAAAAGAACTATCTTATAGCGCTGTTAAAAAATACCGGGAGACAATGGCACTGTTTACTTAATTCATTTTACATCAGCTTATTTTCGAATGTTTAACTAATTTTTATAATTAAATATAAAAACAGCCATTGTATCTTTTAACAGCAGCAGATATGGTCTTAAAAATCCCCAATCCAAGAAAAACGAATGGAAACCCGTTTACAGAGAGATCGCTACTGTTTTTTTTTAAATTTTAATTTAATATTTTTAAAGCCGATCAAATTAGCGTGCTTTTTGGATTTTGGTGTCCCTGAACGGGGGTTGGCGAGCGTAGCTCGTAGGGGGCAGAGCCCCCTAGTAGTTTTAAAAAGATTTAGTTACTGAAAATGTCTAAATATTTCTATGCAAACTTTATAAATTACATCCGGTATTTACTTGTTCGCTAACATAAAATATTTTATTTTTCTTATTTTATTGTAGAATGCTAGGGAAATTTCATTTTCAAACACTGCCAATAAGCAATTAGGTGACGCTAGTTCTAGACGACACTGTGTCTGGTTAATCTATTGCGCTTTTCTGTCTTGATTGTTACAGATAAAAATTACAGCTTAAATTGAATATTAGATAGGAATTATTTTTGATATTGAATTATGTCAAAACAGTCGAAATTATTTTCTTATATCCAAATTAAAAAAAGAAGACGTAGTGAAGAACCTTTAGTACAGTCATCTGTTGAAAATCAAAATAATAATTCTCAACTAACTTTGAATGAAAGTGAAACCTGCAATACGATAGTTCCACCCTCGATACCTTCGTGTAGTACTGTTAGTGGACAACCTCAACCGGAAGATAAAAATGTTGGACGCAAGTTCAAATATCAAAAACAGTGGGAAGATAAATATGAATGGCTAAATTTTGATCGAACTCGTGGTGGTGCATTTTGCAAGCTGTGTGAAAAGCATTTAAAAAGTGATGTAGAGGTGGAGTACACAAGTGGAGTATTCGTAACAGTGCCCTTCACAAATTTTAGGAAAGCAACTGGCAGTACAGGAAAACTTGAAAAACACTCAAAATCAGACAAACATTGCAAATCTGTTTTTATGGAAAATGAAAGATTACAGAATTTAAATGCTCCTATACACACACAAATAATCCAATACAGCGAAGACGAAAGGGATAAAAATAGACAAGCTTTATCTTCATTAATTAGGAGTGTGTATTTTTTAGCTAAAGAGGAGATACCCCATACTACAAAATATGAGCCCTTAGTTCAAAGAATTTTAATGAGAGAAAATGAAACTCTTCGCGACTGGGTTAAGTCTCAAAGTGAAAGATCGACTTACATAAGTAAATCAACTGCTTCTGAAATATTAAGCTCAATTGGCCCAATCTTAGACAAAGCAGATGACAAAATACTTAATGGTAAGTATTATTCTATAATGGGAGATGAGTCGACGAACATAAACAATCAAAGTGAATTATCACGAATGGTGCGGCACGTCGTCCATGATCCAGTTTGCGAAGTAAGAGAAAGATTTTTGTGCATAATATACTTAGAAAGAACTGATGCTGAATCAATATTTTTAGCTATAGATGATGCTTTAAAAAAAAGAAATATGTCATATGATAAATTGGTTTCATGTTCTTTTGATGGTGCAGCGAACTTTAGTGGTAGTATAACTGGTGTTCGTGCTCGTATTTCAGAAGCTAAACAATGCGAAGTGCCTTACATTCATTGCAGATCCCATATTCTATCATCAGCTGTCACTAATTCAAGAAACAAGACTATAATGATTAAACGATTTTTTCACACAGTTAAAGATATTTATAAACTTTTTCATAGTTCTCCTAAGAGAGGAAAAATTTTGCACGAAATACAGAAAGCTTTAGAAGAACCCGTTCAAATCATACCTGAGGCAACGGATATACGCTGGCTTAGCAATTACCGTACTGTTCATGCTGTATTTTTATCCTTTAAATCGATTATGATTGCATGCGAACACATACACAAGGATGGTGCTGATTTAGCAAGTTTAGCTGGTGGTATTCTCTTGGAAATGATTAATATTAGTTTTATAATCAGTTTAGTCGTTATGGATGAAACACTTAATGCTGTATCGAATTTAAGCAAAATTCTTCAAAAGAAAACTCTTAGCATTTCATTTCTTCCTCAACTTGTTTCTGGGACAGTTGATCACTTGCAAGAAATTGCCAACTTTTGTGATACTGACAATGATAATAACGAATTGCACATTAAAATTAAAGGTCTCGAGAGTGATGCATCAGAAATTAAGAGCATAAATTTTAATGACACGAAAAAAAATTGCTTAAAAAGTGCAAAAACTTTTATAGAAAAAATGATTCATCAAGTTAAAGAAAGATTTAATGATAAAGCACTGCGCTTAACAGAACTATGTGCATTTTTTCGAAGCTTTGGAGAATTTGTAAAAATAAATGAAAAGCAGTGTAAGGAGCTGTGCCATCTTTTTGGAATTCAGGAAGAGGATGCAGCAGTGGCAGATCTCCATTCTTTTAAGTACGTTGCACACAGTAATTTAGATGATACCAGTACAGATGTCGCTTCTTTCATTTTAAAAGCTGATATTGGATACGAAGTTTTGAAAAAACTTGCCGAGTGTGTATTGTGTGTACCAATTTCAACAGCGAGTGTAGAAAGGTCATTTAGCACAATGAATAGAATTATGACAAAACTCAGAAATCGCATGGGGCAGGATACTTTACAATCGTGTATTAAAGTATCTATCGAAGGTGATGAGGAGCCAACAGATGAATTCATCGATGCAGTGATCACACATTATGCATCTTCGAAACCAAGACGCATTCGCTTAGTTTAAAGGTGAGCAATTACAAATTTAATACTGAACTTATGCGATTTATCAAAAACAGTGCTTTATAAGAAGTAAGGATTAGTTTTATACACAAGGTAGATTTGATGGTTTTACATATAGAATATTATAATTACTATTTAGTACATACACATTATATGGTATTATTTATTTAAATTGCTATTAATATTTTATAAAATTAAAGTATTTAAAAAAAGAGTGAAATCTCTATTTCTTTAGTGGACATGAATGTTACGGAAGATTTGTTTTCATTAATATTAAGAAGTTATACTTAAACATAGACGCAGATAGAAGTATACAAATGGGGTTTCAATTTTAAATTTTGAAATGTTACATAACTTTTATCTTTCATAAGTTTGAAAATATTGCGGACGTTACAAAATAATTAAAAAATTAAGAGAAAAAAAAATATAAATTTCATCTACAGTAAAAGGTTTTAACATAGTAGGGCGTTGCCCAACTATATTCTCGCCCCACGAAAAAAGGAAGAAAAATCTCCCTATTCCATTTAATACTGTCCGCGTCTGTGTCTGAAAGCATTATTATTAAATAATAAGTAAATATCAAATAATAAAAATTTGTTATTGTATTATTTGTAAACTCTGTTTGTTATTCTTGTAACGAAGTTTATTATTTAATTGTGATTTATTGCCATTTTTCGGTGCTGTTTCATGAATAACTGTATATTAATAGAAATATTTCAGAGGTAAATTGTAGCAATGTTGATTCAAAACTTTTATGAAATGGGATATTCAAATCCTGTATGGCAAGTTAAACTGTAGGATATAATGAGATTAAATAAAAAACAAATGACCATAACTTATATAAGTTATATTTAGGAGTGACCTTGGTAGCAGAAAGTTCGAGACGGGAGCAGATTTTCTTTTCTCTTTTGCAGATTCTTTTTCATAGAACTTTTATTTTGCTTCGTATTATGTTTAGCTCTTTATTACTTAATACAAAAAGTTAAGACTATTATTAATAAAAATTTATAAAATGCCTAAAAACGCTGCAGGTAAGTGATTGTTTGATTAATTAACGCTCCATTTATCAAAATATTTTACCTGCAGATTATTTTTTGCCCCTGAATTATCTGTCGCAGACACTTGGAGAAATTTCTGCTACGGGGGGAGTGACAGTAACCTAAGAATGCCACACTTATTTTTTATCTTTTCAATAATGGTTTGCGCACAATAAAGTACAAGAGTATCTTAAATTAAATAGAATTTTTAAAAGTTTTTTAAATTTTCAATTTGAAATAAAAAAATAGAAACTTATATATAGCATAATCTATGGAAACAGAAGATTTTCAAAATCCCGACTGGAGGGATACTTGTTAAGACAGAAACAATTTTCTGATCCTCAGAGATTCCGCATAGCAGGTTTTGGTATATTAATGAAATCAGAGAAAATTTCATGTTGGAATACTAGTGTCCCCCCCAGGGATCAAAATTTCCCCCCCCCCGGAGGTAAAGGTCTGGATTCAACACTGTTCATTATAAGTAAAATTTTCCCCTTTTGTGTTCATTTTAGATTTATTTCGAAGTATCAATGCAATTTTAACGTCTCTGTTTGTGGATAAAAGCAAGCAATACACCCTGACCAAAATTATAAGGACACTAAAAAAATGAAAAGAATCACACATTTTATACAAGAACAAGAATTAATAAACATTATAGAATAGGTATTTATAATCCAAAAAGAACAATCTTTCGAATTTTTATATATAAAAAAAAATTAAAAATTGCATAAGAAATTAAAAAAAAATATATACAAAAATTTTAATGGTCATAATTATAAGGTAATTCTTATATGTTCGAATAGATACAATGTTAATAATGCAACCACCTTTTTTTGGAGACACTCAGCCATACGGTTCTACATGATTGGAACAAGTTTTGCTAACTATGATGTGGATATATAATTGACATCACGAAATGTAAATAGCTCCCTTAAGATCTGTAATCTGTAATGGATGATTATTATTTGCCATTTACATTTTTTTTTTTTTTTTTTTTTTTTTAATCACAGTTGCACTGCATTCGATTTTTCTGTAACTTTCATATCGCGCGATCGAGGTGGTCAACCAAATAATGGGATTAGATTATAATTGAATTATTGACATTAGGGTTATAATTGAACCACATTTCCATAGCTTTTGAGGTATGGAACGATGCTTTATCTTGTTGGAAAATACATTTTCCTCCTTCTAAAACAACCAAATGACGAAATTTGTGTTTCTAAAAAACACGGTAGTATACTTTTGAGTTTCTTTTTTGTTTGTTTTTTTTAGAAAAAATAAATAAATTAGCTTCATTGTGAGCTGAAGCTGATACAGCAGCCCATAAATGACCGTCCTTAATTTTGACGTTTTCATGCAACACATCTATTCCTTCACAAATCGTGCCATTATTAACATATAACTTTAAACCCAACAATATTGAGCCGTTTTAGCTCAGCCTTATGGCTGTTCTCAACTGCTCTGCTGAACAAGCACAAAACGTTTTGACACATTTACAAATTCATTTTTTAACGGAAAGATATGAAATTGGAAAGCCTTACCATGCAAGCGATTTGGAATCGAAATGTGTTTTCCATTTTTTGATCAATGAAATAACTATTGAGTTATAAGCGATTTTCATCACGTGAGAAACACTTTTTTTTTACCTTTCTTGGGTAGTTGTTCTTCTTTCGCGAGGAAATTCGGTTCAAAACGCCCATTTTGACACTATTTTCTGAATGATCTATTGCGTTTGCAAAAAAGCAAAAAAAAAACCCAGCTCGATTACATAGTTTCTGAACAACAACACCTGCTAGTTTCATGCATTTCCGAACAAAAATGAATTAAAACTTATGTCATAAAATTGCCCTTTTAGATTTGAGAACAGCCTTAAGTTATACGTTAATACTGGCATGATTTGATACAGAATAGAAACGTCGCATGGAACCGCCAAAACAAAGGAGGATCAGTTATGATTTGGAGTGCTGTGTCAGCTCAAGATAAGTCTAATCAAGTTGTTGCCACATAAATTTTGGCGTATGATTGTATTTAGGAGGGGCAAAAATATTTTTCAGTAAGATAATGTATCGTGTTATCCATCAAAAGCTACGAAAAAGTGGTTCAATGATAATATCCGGACATGGGATTGGCCACCTTGATCACATGATATGAACACTATAAAACGTTAATTGAATGCAATGGTGAACTGTTTTATATAAATGGTAAGCAAAATTTATGCATTACAGATTTTGAATAAGATATTTACAAATGTTGGGCAGTTATACCCACATCATAATTATCAACAGGGTTAAAGTAGAGGGTATACGGTGGTATAGGCCATATTCCCTTTGGATTTTTTAAGAAGTTCCGTATACCCTCGTAGGTATAGCGTATACTCCCTGTTTGGTGCATGATGCTCTCTGCCTATAGCGTATACCACACTCCTCTGGGTTTTTTTTACTGCACCACTCATTATCAAAACTTGTTCTAAGCGTGTTTAATTGTATGGTTGGGTGTTTTCAAAATAAAGGTGGTTAGAATTACATTTCCTATTAAAATTGTATCTTATTTGAACTTATAAGCAATGCCCTTAGAATTTTCAACATTAAAAAATTTTCATTTTCCTTATTTTATTTATTTTAAATGCGATTATTTTTAATAAATATAGGCAAGACAGTTATCTATGGATTATCAATACCTATTCCATTATATTTTGAATTGTTCTGCAATTTACAGGGAAATTTTTCCGTTAAAATGCGGAAATAGTACTGGCGTCTCGATTGCCAGTACAATTTCCGTTTTTTATTACATTGTATACTTACAAAACGATACAGAAGGAACATAACATTGGATCCGCAGCTATACATAAAATTATTCACGAAGAACTCATATGAAAAAATTTGTTTGTTGTTGGGTCCCCCATAATTTAACAGAACACGAAAAAGCAGAGCGTGTCAGAATCAGTAAAGAAATCCTAAAACTATTTAATAATGGTGGCCACCGCATTATTTCTAAAATAATTGGTGATGAGACGTATATGCCTTTCTTTTATTTTCCAACACGTCAAGAAAGTAAAATAATGCTCTTTGAAGATGGTCTCAAACCAACAATGGTGAAAAGACCGAGCAGTGAAAAAAGTAAACTATGCTGTGTTCTTCAGAAGTACAGATCTGATTAAAGCCTTTAGGTTAGAGGGACAGAAGGCAGTTATAGCTAACTGGTACATCGCTAAGTGTCTTCCAGAAATTCTTCAAGAGGTGAATGTTAGACGGCTCATACCATACTCCACCATAATAATGCATCTTCTCATTCAGCAAGGATTACAATCGAATTTCTTGAACAAAAAAATGTGAAAGTGATAGAACATCCACTCTATTCTCCTGATTTTGCTATTGTGTGACTTTTGGCTATTTTTTAATCTAAAAAAAAAATACGCGGGCGTTGTTTTCATTCCAAAGATAAGATTGATATAGAAAGAGAAGATTGCTATAAAAGAATCTGTTTCATCTATTCCAAAAAATAGATGGCTTCAGGCATTTAATCTTTGGAAAATTCACCAATAAATGAGCATTGATCTTGGAGGGAAGTACTTTGATCACTCCAAAGAGTTAGTAACTTGTGCCATTTAGCCGTATCTCAAAAATTTCAGCGTGACCCTTGTATTAGGAGAAATTAAGCAACACCTGTGTTCATTGGCAACATTCATAGTTGCTGCTGCTGCCGTTCTTCATTGTTTATTTATTTTTTTTCTTTTGTATTACCAAAAGTACTAAAAGTACTTCCTAATGAAGCCTTGAAACAGTTGCATAATTAATTCTATTTATTTGTATTTCTTCTTTTACATATTTCTTCTACTGTGTTTTTGTACATTACGTATTCAAGTCTTGTTTCAGATTCTGAACAATTTTCACCAGAAATTAAAAAGGTTACACGCAATTTAACCGTTCCATCTTTAATGAGCTTTTTTTTTTTTGTATTGTGTGCAAACCCGTGATCAGCAATTATTCATTTAAAGGACGCTTTTTTTTTCCTTCTTTTCCTTTTACGTTCATTTTTAATTTACTCTCACGTATCAAAGAGGTTTTAACGTCTGTGTTTGTGCCCAAGGCAATCGTGTTTTCTCTCCTCTACATTTATTGTTTCTGGAGAAGTCTTGATTGCAGAAATCAGTTTGTTTCTAATGAAGTCCGACTCTTTGCTGTGACCTTTGATGTGGATAATAGGGTGTGACCCAGTTAAAAGTGACGTTACGACGGTTTTGCGCTTATGCAATTTGATGTTTAGATGCTAGAGGGGGAAGGGCTAGAATCTAATGTTTACAAAAGACTTTTTTTTTTTTTTTTTGAAAAATGGTTTAATTTGACCTTTAAGATAAAAGAATGAAGACAAATTAGTGTTTGTTTGATTAAAAGATAGTAAAAGTAAATTATTTTTTTTCTCCTTTGTAATAAATGAGAAATTTTAGAGAGATGGCGGAGATACTGAAGTACTGAATGATTAAAACTCTTATTAAAAAAAAAAAAAAAAAAAAAAAGAAAAAAAAAAGAAAAAGTAAGTAAGAAAAGAAAACTAAAAAAAATATTCCTTAATTTCATTTTTTTAACACTTTCCAACATAGTTGAAAAGTGTCTATGCATACGGTTTGTCTGTGTGTGCTCTAACTCTCTTAAATATACCGGAATTGCTCTGTAATTTTAATATGCTATTGATATTTAATATAGCCTGATACCTATTGAAAATTAAGACTGCAGCATTTATTGTTCATTTACAGGGACACACAAAAGTGTTCCGTTACGGTCTATGGGGAAAAAATCATTTCAAGTATAATTTAATTTTATTCCACCATTTCAAACATATTGAAATTTATATGAATTTATGAAATGCACTAATAGATGCATTCTGTGGAATGTGGGGTACAAAGAATTTATTATTTATTTACAGGGCCACACAAAAGAATTCTATTATGAAATGGTCTACGGAGTTAGTTTGCAGTGTATTTTAATTATGTTACATTATTTCAAATATACTGAAATTGATATTCATTACTGAAGTTTACTGCAACAAGATACTTCCTATAGAATATTATGTGCCTGTCATTTACCGTTCATTTACCAGGACGCACAAAATATGTTGGATAAAGTGCTTTACCGGAAGTGCTGTCTATTATTACTATAATTGCTGGAAATGTGTTTTCAGTTATGATACACTGTGAAGGAGAGCCCCACACATTTAAAATTTGAAATATGGCCAGATGTACAAGTGGAGTACATTGGGATGTCTCACAAAAACCCATATTTGTGAGCTCCAATCCCCAAGAATTTGACTGCAACACATCAAAATTTTTACGATGATTATTGAAAGTTCCGTAAAAAAACAAGTATAATGGGGTGGTCCATAAGACAAACGTGTCTTTACAGTAATCTGAGTATCAGGCCGAATGATACATTTACATATCGAATGCACGCCACACCCACTGGAATACCAAGCCAATATGAGAGTTACGCAAACTCCAAATCATCCGTTGCATAGAAAAACAATGGAAGAGAATTTAAACTATTGGCGAATAAACTGATAAAGACAAAATTGTGAAAATAACTTCAAGCAACCCTACCAAAATATTAACAATACGTAAAATTTATTTATATTATAGATGTCAAATATAATTTTATGATTAAATTTATTGCCTGAGTTAAAATGCAAGAAATGGATAAAAACGCTTTGTTAATAAAAATGATCGCTTTCTTTTATAAACAAAGCAAAGGAAAATTACCCACATAAATATTGTAACTAAAATAGATTAGTATTAAATTAATATCGAAATGACAGAATGTAATTATCGTAAATCAAGTATAATTTAAGCTGTTGACTTGCAGATATAAAATAGCGAAATCAAAATGATAATGAATCATTTCGTTAAAAAGACATGTTTATTATTTAATGTTTTACTTCCGCATGAAAGATACGAGAAATAAGCCTGAAATTACTTTTTAACAAATCCATTTATGACTGACTGAATACATGGAAAGAAAAAAGAAAACATTATGTTAAAAAAAAAAGAATAAAAAGGACAATATATGATGATTGCATCATCATATACACGTTTTCAAGCTTAACAAAATTTTGCATATTACGTGGTACATATATAAAGGCCATAGATTAGTGTCTCCCAACGTTGGGCGTATGCCCCACTTGGGTGCAATTTCAGATTAGTAACTCACAGATTCGCTGTCAGGGTTTTGGAAAAGTAATCTTTTAGAGTAAAAATAAAAAATAATAATATTTAAAAAAAAAGTTTTTTTGTTGAATTAAAAATGTTTTTTTCTGAAAAAAAAAATCCAAATCAATAGCTAAAATAAGCTATGCACAAGAATAATTATATGAGCCATATTTCAAAAAATTTTAACATCCTTTTTCATATTTAAAAATTTTATTAATTTTTCTGGTTACTTTTCTGTTTTACAATTTTTCCCAACTTTTTCGATTATTTGTTAAATGAGTTTTGTATTTCTTTTTTCCTCTGCTGTATATAACATGAAGAAACTTTTGTACGTGAAACTATTTATGGGCATATCTAAATTTTACTGTCTTGAACATATTTAACCCTTTCCGGCGAGGATTAATTCTGTTTATAAATTGATGAAATAATGGATTGACACTAGAATTTATAAACGAATTTATTAGAAAATACGAACTTGCTTATTTTCACGTACATTATAAAAGGAAAATTTTAATTAAATATTCTTGCTGCCGTTTGTCAGTTTTAGAATTAAAATTATGTGTCCTTTTTTAAGGACACCGTCCTCGAAAGGGTTAACCTAACAAATAATGGGAGCATCTAAACGTGGTAATAACAACTTTATAAAATTTATAAATGCGAAATAGCATTATAAAAGGAAATGTGTAACAATTTATGGGTGTAGAGCAGGCCGTCCTAGACAGTAAATAAATATAAAACATATGCAATTTAAATTTTAAAATCAGATGATACATGGCAGTCAATTAATGATAACAGGGAAAGTAAAAAAGATGAATGTGTTTTAATGGAAAATAATGACAACATAAATTTGATAAAGGTTGGAATCTTGAAATGCATCTTTGTTATCCATAGAAAGAAAAAAATTCACCAACTATTAATATGCTGTTAAGAATTATAAAATGTGTCAATGTTATCAGCTTTGATGCTAAATGTAAGAGTCTTTTCAAGAATTTTGGAACATAAAAATGAGTAATATCTAAAACTTTTGTTAAATATTCAGGTAAGTTGGAAAGACAAAACACTTTTTGGCATAAAAGTAAAGATGTATCGCCTCATTTAAGTTAAATTCACATATATGTGACAGAAAAATAATCTCTCTAATAAGTTAAAAAAACTGCAAAATGAATAATTGTTAAGGCTATGCCAGGCTTCTAGTCCAAGAGCTGTTAAACATTTTAGGGAAGGTATTTGAGGAACCCTGAAAATTTGTGAAACACTTCTTTCGTAATGGCTGAATACAAAATCGAATGTCTGGCTGAAGGATCGTGGCCCAAAAACTGTGCCAGACACGTGTCAAGTGCCATTTTTTGACTACCCCCCAAAAAAGTATTTGAGGCACGCTGAGATTGAGACAGAATAATATTTATACTTAGAAAAAAAAATTTTTGAAAACGAGAGACACTTTAGTCGGCCCAAAAACTGTGCCAGACACGTGTCAAGTGCCATTTTTTGACTACCGAAAAAAGGTATTTGAGACACGCTGAGATTGAGGCAGAATAATATTTATGCTTAGAAAAAAATATTTTGAAAATGACAGACACTTTAGTCGACACAAAAACTGTGCCAGACACGTATCAAGTGCCAAATGGCACTTGACACGTGTCTGGCACAGTTTTTGGGCCGCGATCCTTCAGCCAGACATTCGATTTTGTATTCAGGCATTACAAAAGAAGTGTTGCACAAATTTTCAAGGTGCCTCAAATACCTACTCAAAAATGTTCAACAGCTCTCCTACTATTCTGTCGCATTTTTAAATAATAAGAGATATATGTTGCAGAATGTGCATTTGTATGGGGGTGGGGGGAGGGCAATAAAGATTTTACAGACGGTTCTGTGGGGCGAGGCCAACAAAAGCTTGGGAACCACTGCCATAGATCATACACAGGGCTACATAAAAGAATTCGTAAGCATTACTGAATATGAGCATGAATTGCTTAAAGGTGGTTTTTAATTGAGTTTTGCATTTTCAAGCTCAAGTATATTTAGCATACTAAGAGATGTTTGTAGAATATAAATAAAATCATATACAGGGTCACATAAAGAACTGGATAAATGACTACTTATGGACGATAATTTCTAAAAGTGTAATTTCAGTAAGTGTTAAGCGTGTTTTTTCCAGAATTAAATTTTAGCTTAACACGTGGAGTGAATAAAAATCTGTAAGTAATATACAGGGTTGTACAAAAGAAATCAAGTATTTTTCCACAAAAGAATTGAAGTACTTTCCCGGTTGTTGGCGGTAATTGCAGAATCCTCTTTATCAAATACGTTATGCGTTTTCTAACACGATTACTTAAGTATCTTATTTACCTTATTATAAACAGCGAAATATTGTTAAAGTATTCTGAATTGGAAAATATTTCATTATGCTTGACGCATGATTTATCCTTCTTGTTTTTATTTACCAGGATTGTTAAGATAGAAAATATTCATTTTAAATAAATTTTATTTTTCATCATCAGTTCGATTGTAGCTACGTTATTTTCCAAATTTCAAGATTTTATCATCAGTGGTTGAGCTGCGTGTTAACGTATCTGTCTTATATCAATTGTTGATGGGTCAGCAGTGTGATTTTTTTCTTTTACCTGTCTTTCAAATATCACCATAACTCCATAATCAAACATCAAATGATGATGCTCAAAATACTAATTATTTTCCCCAAAATTAAACACTGGGAGTACCTCTGAAATCCATTGCTATCAGTTATGTACTTTTCGTTCGATACGCGCAATAGATATAACGATTTAAACTAAACATTTCTAGAGTTAGATTAAGAAAAATAAATAGTAAAGAAACTGTAGTATTGGTAGATTTTATTTACATATCGGAATAAATACCCGAGAGAAATTACTTGTCAGTTGCATTAAGACTTAAACTGCCGTGGCTCGTCTTTGAAACGGGGCATAATAAAATTGGTGTCACACTCAGTCCTAGTATTCCGGGCCGGAATTTTCAGGCCCGGCCCGTTGCAAAAACTAAAAGTACAGCCTGGCCGTGGCCATTTGCATTTTCGCGGTTCACGGCCCTCCCGACCGCGCTAAAATTAGTGAAATCCGGCCCGGACCGTGCAAAAATCAACGAAATCAGACCCGATTCAATTTCCACAGAAAAAGCCGATTTTACTTAACATACAATTAAGATATTTTCCTGGAATACTGCATACATATTCAGAAGGAAATTAACATTATAGATTACTATATATGTTTTAGATTACTTTTAGAGGTCTGCACGGGCCGGAATTTCTAGGCCCGGGCCCGGCCCGGCCCGGCCCGGCCCGGCCCGAAGGAAAGCTATTTTGGCCCGGCCCGGTCTAAAAATTGAAAGTTCGGCCCGGCCCGTTTACATTTTTACCGTTCTCGGCCCGGCCCGTACAAAAATCAGTGAAAACAGGCCCGGCCCGGCCCGGCCCGACTAAATTTCTACAAAAAATTCAGTTTTTTCTCGACATACAATTAAGATTCTTTTAATGAATACTACATGCATATTTATGGGAACATTTTACAGTATATTTTAAATTACCATGTGTTCGCAAAATACAAAACACACAATAGTAAACATTAACGATTACTTACAGTGTTTTAGTCATCGTCTCTAGAGACGTTTCAAAATTTAAATAAGGGTTCATTAAAAGATTATTGTAGTTTAGAATAAAGGGTTAAAAAACATGATAACTTTTGAAGCTTATAATAAAAGGTAGATTTGTGAAAATATTTCTGTCATTTTTAAGGCTTTTCTCAAATCCAAAGGAGCTACATTTTGATACATTTATGAATTCATTTCTTTTCGGAAACGCATGAGATTGGCAGGTACTCTTATTCAGAAACCATGTAAATGCCGTTTTTTTCTTAGATAAAAGTAATATATCTTTCAGAAAATACTGCCAAAGTTAGCGTTTTGAATTGAATTTCCGGAAGCGATAGCACAGGAAAGGAGAAAAACGCACAGTCACGTGACAAGAGTCTCTGTTATCTCTGTACGTAATTTATGAAAAATGGAAACGCTATTCGATCCCAAATGCCTTCAATACTCAGGCCTGTCAATTTTATGCTTTTATAGTTAAAAATGAGTCAGAAAATGTGTCTGAGAGTTTCGCATTGTTGAGCAGTAAATATGAGAACCATCTTAAGGTACATTTCCAAAGATACTGTTAACAGAAGTTCATTATCGCTATTAATACTTTTACAAAACATAGTGCCTGTCCTACACATCCTGAGAACGATTAAGACCAGTTCCGTCCCGGCACAAGTCTGCCGAAAAAATTAAACCCGGGATCAGGCATCATGTAACTGTACGAGGCCGATCTCTACGATGGACATGTTACATTTCTGTATTGATGTTGTTAAACTCGCATCGGCTCGTAACGCACATTTATACTTCTCGAAAAAGTCATATTCATTGGAAATGGCCTCGTGTTTTATCTGCTACTCTAAAATTCTTATATCGGGCCAGGAGGCCCGATTAATTTTTTTATCGGCCCGGCCCGGCCTTGCAGACCCGTTGAATTTTTTTGCCGGCCCGTTGAAAAAATTATCCTAATTCTGCCGGCCCGGCCCGTTTGAAAATTCTCCTCCATTCTGCCGTCCCGGCCCGGCCCGCGGGCCGGGCCGGGCCGGGTACGGGCCTCGGGCCAAGCCCGGGCCCGTGCAGACCTCTAATTACTTTATGTTCGCAAGCCATAGAATGCAGAATAGTATCAGAACCGGTCCGTCATTAGGCCCAGTATATAGAAAGAAGAAAATGTAAGCCTGATTCTGGCCCGGACCGAGTCTGCTGAAATAATAAATCCCTGGTTCACACTTTTTTAGCTTAGTTTGATCCTTTTAAATTTTTATATACAGCCGAATGTTTTTATCCGATCGGCCGGGCCCATTAAAAAAATTGTCTTTAATCCGCCGGCTGGGCCCGTTGAATATTTTTCCTTCATTTTGCCGGCTAGGTCCACGCCCGGACCGTGTACTCAACCAGTCCTCTGTTTAAATTATCTTCATGCTGAAAAATAGATATTACTCCATATTTTTATAAATCCTTACCTTTTTTCTTATATTCTTGTTATGTTATATGCACGGAATATAGGTTTTTCGGGTGCAATTCATTTTCATGTAAACATTTTTTATGCTCAACAAACATGTTTTACAGACAAACATGATAAATTAACAACATAACATTAGTATTAAAATGAATAATATTTTGTTACTCTTGTATGTATAAGTTCAGTTACGCAGCTGAAAATCTTTAATTTAGAATCGATAGCACCCGAAAATCCGATATTCCTAGTTTGAGAAAATTTGATTAATGTACATTAAAAACTACCCAAAAAAGTTTCCAAAAGTCAGTGACAGTAAAAGAAACTTCGTATTTATAAATGCTTATTTAAATCGCAAAAATGTACATGTTTCTAAAGATAGCGCTTTTCTGAATCACGGATAACTCGGAAGAGGTTATTGTATGTTTTCATTCGTGGTTATATTATATTTTCTTAAATTGAAAAACATTTTCTTTCTTTACAGAGTACTTTCATATAGCATTTTATTTCTTACGTATATTTTACATGCTAACATTCATCTTAAATATTTACATCCAGCATCTAATATCTTTAGATACATGTCATAACCCAAATTCATACTTTCGTATAACTTTAAATACGTACATTATTTATAACAATGCTTCGCATGACAGCAATAGCAACTAAATAAGAATTTTTTTTTCTTTTTTTCTTTTCTTTCTTTCTTTTCTTTCTTTCTTTTTTTTTTTTTTTAAATCCTAATTCAGAAACAGCAATCGCTACAACCCTTTTTTTCTTCCCATAATCGAGGTGCTTTTACCATAACAGACATGATTTTTTTCCGAGAATTAAAATTGAAAGAAATAAGGAAATCTGTCGTTAAAAAGAAATAAAAGGGAAAAAATACGATAATGATTTCGAGAATTTTTAATTAACTTTAAATACATACATTATATATGCATGTCCAACAATAAATCTCAGATTGGAAGATAATTTCCTTTAACTTAGAAAATATCAATTTAAGCATTTACAAAAAGAAATGAATGCTATAGTACGATTTTTTAAAATATTTCCCAATCTTTTAAAATTCAAACAATGCAACTTTACCACCAAACACTACAGTTATACACTGCTAATTATATTTATTAACTATGGATTATCTACATATGTAATACTATTTACAAAAAAAAAAGAAAAAAAAAAGAAGAAAAACCGAAACTATACACACACTACTTTTTTAATAAACTGCGCAAAAAATATGCGTCATTATCATTACAATAAGTTCCCTCATAAGCTTTAATCTCTTTTTAAGTTTTAGTGGTACACATCTCACTTATCACAACTACGCACTTTTTTATCACTTCCTCCATTTCTCTATATACTACATCAGCCATACTCAATTTGCAACCCACGGGCTCCATCTATCCCGCCAATCTTTTTATGTGCGACTCGAAACACACAATTCATAATTCATATTAAAAAAAAAAAAAAAAAAAAAAAAATGAGGTGCGCAAAGCTGTTTAAGACCTTCACTACTGTTTTATATTATTTTTATAGAAAGAAAAATCTGTCTTGTTACTTACAATTATTTAAAAATTATGTTACGACGTCCCAAATTGCATTTTCTTACTTAAAAGTTCTTTTATATATAGCTGTAGTGTTACAGTGGGATATATTAAAAAAACTCTTCACACTGATCAAACATCATTTATTTAAAAACAGAAATATATTACAATTCATCAGACATACAAGTAAAAATTACATAATTACATTTAATATAATTAAAAAGCAAATGTTTCGAGCTAAATTTTAGCCCCTCATGAGTGCAATAAATAACATTCAAATGACAGAAAACTATATATCATGTTTACAGTTAAAAATTACTAGCAATTAAAATTAAATCTACCCTATCTATATTATAAAGGACAAACATATCTGTGCGTAACGCATACGTCATTATATTATAAAGGACAAACATATCTGTGCGTAACGCATACGTCATTCTGCGAATGGCAACACTTTGAAATTTGAAATGAAATATCGGTTTTGCAATTTTCTCTACTGCAAATTTTTAAACTTCTAAACATCGCACAATTAAAATTTTTACACCGTCGTGTAACGAAAAAAAATGCTCTTTTAAATGCAATTTGTTTGAAAGCTGTATCTCAATTTAATTTTGAGATATTAATTTTTTTGTACTTTTTAATACATTTTTTTTGTAATTGTGGCAACGGAAGAACTCCATTTCTGTTGAAAGTCGTGGAGGGTTGAAAATAAAGGGAAACAAATCACGGAAGAAAGAAAATAATATATTACTGTACCTTTTGCTGCCATTTTCTCATAAAAACTGAAAAAATAAATTGAAATTAAAATACGTGTTAAGTCAGCGATTTTTTAAATTTCTAAATATCGCACATTTTCAATTTTTAAACCGTCAAATAGAGAAAAAAAAATCTACTTTCAAATGCAATTTGTTTGAAAATTGTATCTTAATTGACTTATTATGGTTTTTAAAATAACTAGCCACTCGTGGCGACCAATTTGGCCTCCCTTAAATGTATGCTAGGCATTGTATCATGTTACTTTTAATCATAATTTAATTTACTTGCTCAATCCTTCGCCAAATTTGAAGATTCTGATAGAGAAATCGAGAACTCCCTACAGTTATGTTAGTCGGGCACAGGTGATAAATCGCCAAACATTGTACCCGTCGCATTTTTTTTTTCGTTAATTCAGATTAAAATATAATCCGTTTACTCATTTTATTTAGAATGGATGACTTTAATTTAAAAATGAAACCTTTAAAATTCATGGCTTTCACTTAAAAAAAAAATTCTTTAAAAAAAGAAAAAGAATAAATAATACCATAAACCGTTTAATTTCAACATCAAAGCATTGTTTTAAATTACCCCTCGAAAAATAAAAAATTCTGCTGGCGAGTTAAAAAATGCTATTGGCGAGAATTGCACCCAGCTAACATAAAAGTACGAACTCTTTGCGATTATGGACACTTTTGTGTAGTTTTATTAGAGAAAAAATATTTTGATTAAATCGGTTGCCAGAAAAAAATTTCTTTTCTCGCCATGGCTATTTTCTCTATTTCGCCAAGTACCTATATTGGAAAAGCCCCTTTATTTATTTTTTTATTTATAGTATTTTAAATTGGATGAATAAAAGACGGCACACGTGTCATATACGCACTACGTTGGCGCGACTTTTTTCTGACGCCAATGTCATATATGCACCGGGGTACTTAACTGGCGCCAGAGTGCGGTTATTTTGCTTGATATGGTAACCCGGATGCTGTTGTTTATTTATTAATAAATTGTTTATTTACTTTTAATTTATTTTTTAAAATTATATAAATTGTTTTGTTCTATAGTTATTAATTAAATTTTTTATTTATTTATTGTTATTCACTTTTTAAAAATATTACACAATAACCAATGATATGCGTTTCATGCGGGCGTTGCCATTAAACATTTAACCGCCAATTGTTTACAATTAACCAGTTGAACAATTAACCAACAATGAATCGCGATTTCTGTGTCACGTACGATAGCGATATATATGTATATAGATTTTCAAGCATAAATTATTTTTTAATTTATCTCTATCACGTGTAGCTCGATTACGGAAGGTTAATCCGCTTGCTCTTAAAACAATGTAAAAAGTTCAGCATATGTTTCCGTCTAATGTTCCATAACAAAGTTAAAACTTCCTCTATAGCAAAATAAATAAATTAATGTAAATAAGAAACAAATTTATACAGACATGTGATTGAACCACGCGCTTATGCACCGAAATTATAAGAAAGACTTACGTAAGTGGTAAAATCTTAGGTTAATAACTCCTGGTATGTGGTGACATGTGAAAGTGTCGCTTTTAATAAATTTCAAAACTTTATTTGATTGAATAATTGATATTTTTCATATAAAAATTCTTTTTGATGTTAATGGGCAATCGAAAATATATATTACATGAAAAAAAATAATTAGATTATAAAAAATTAGTTTTCACCTATATTCTGTAACCCGAGGGGCTCGGGTCCGATCCCCTAGTATATATAAAATCCTAATGAAACGAATTTATGAAACGAATATATGAAACGGCTGAAATGTAACGATTCTTTGAATCAACTGATTAAACAACTGGTTATGTTTCACGGCGATTTCTCCTAAAATATGGAATACTTTGCGATGAAATTAACACCAAAAATCAATATTGATCCGCAGATTTCAAAACTGGTATTAGAGTTTTTAAATTCGAATTAGTTTTCGAAATATTAATTTTTTTCTAATTTTATATACATTTTTCTGATGATGGCAACTCAAATTTTAATCAAACAGATAATCTTTTATTCAGATGTTAGAAAAGGTTACTATTTTAAACTAATTTGGCGAGAAGTTTGGCCTCCCTTAAATGTATGATAAGAAATGTATCATGTTACTTTTATTCATAATTCAATTTGTATTTCATTATCATTTTATTTAATACAAACAGAAACATTTAAAATAAATGGCTTTCACTTCTTTATTTTTTTTAAACGAAATGAAAAGAAAAATATTAGGCACAGATGTCATATGCCCACCGGGGTACCTAATTGGCGCCAAAATGGCATTATTTTGGTTGACATGGTAACCCGGATATTGTTGTTTATTTAATAATAAGTGTTTATTTACTTTATTTTCTTTTTTTAAATTAGATAAATTGTTTTGTTCTATAGTTAATTATTTTTTTGGTTATTTTCCTTTAAAAATAAAAAATAATAGAAAATAATTAAAAAATACGGTACTACTTAGTTATTCCATCGACCCATTTCGCCAAATTATATAAATCGCCAAACCACTCGCCAAATTATACAAATTGACGTAATTTTTATTTTAAATAACGAAAGAACAAAGAAAATAATATAACATTAATAAATATACAGATAAAACGTCGAAATAAAAATCACTTGATGACGTAAAGACGTGTAACTTGCTTAAAGTCAAGTGAATGTGACATTTATCAATCATTATTGGCATTTAATCTTATAGTTAGGTGATAGATTTTTGTTCGACTGGATAACTAAGTAGTACCAAAAATACATATGTAACTGGTATTCGAAAACGAGGATTTCGCCAAATTTTCGTAAAAAAAAATCACGCCAAACCGGGTGCGTATATGGCATTTGGCCAAATATTAAATGATGTAACAAGCGATGACATTTAATTTCAACTTCAAAGCAATGTTTTAATTTACCACTCGAAAAATAAAAAATATGCTAACTGGCGAGTTGAAAAATATTTATTGGCAAGATTTGCACCCGGCTAGCGTAACAGTATCAAGAATTCTTTGCGACAATGCTTTTATGTAGTATTATTCGAAAAAAAAAATTTGATTTTTTTAATCGAAATGGAAAACTTTCGGCACAGATGCCACATAAAGTCCCATATTGGCGCTATTTTTTTCTGACTCCAATGTCATATACGCAACGGGTACTTAACTGGCGCCATAGTATCGTTATTTTGCTTGATTTGATAAGCCGGATGTTGTTGTTTATGCTGCTGATCTTTTCCCCAAATTAGCGCCGGAAAAAAATCGCGCCAATATGGCGCCGTATATGATATCTGGGCCAAACTTTCATATGAAAAGCGAAGGGATCAGAGCGTATTTATTTATGGCAGTTACATGACTTAGACTATTATACTATAGATGAAATGATGGCGATAGAATAATATTTGGCGATTTATCACCTGTACCTGGCTAATATTAAAGTACCAAAATGGCACCAGGAATATAAAAAGCGAAGTGGTTCACCCGGAACTCTTGATGATAGTCACATGACTTAGGCTATTGTTATAGAAATTGATTTAAAATACCGGGAGACAAAGACTCTGTACACTTAATTCCTTTTATTTTTAGCTTCTTTTCAAACGTTTAACTAATCCTCTTTAATCAAACACGAATAAAACCATTGGATGTCTTAACAGCAACTGATTCGGCCTTAAATTTTTGAAATCAAAGGAAATTGAATGGAAACCCCTTTACAGGGAGATCTGCACAGCTTTTTTCAGTATAATTCAATCTTCTATAATGTTTTTTAAACCGATCAGATTAGCGTGTTTTTAGATTCTGCGGTGTCTGAACGGGGGTTGGCGAGCGTAGTTTGCAGGGGGCAGAGCCCCCTAGTAAAGTATAAAATTTCAAAACAGTGTTGAGTATTCAGGTGGAAGTGCACATGATTCATTTATCGGCGACGTTTGCTTACGAGTGAACACACCTTCCAGAAAAACTCTACTTTTAATATTATTGCTTTAATATAATTATTTATATATATATTTATCAGTGGCGTGGCGTGAAAATTTTCGGTGGTCATCGCAATTATTTAAGTTTGTGGTGAAAAATTATTAACTCTAAAATTCAATGGTTGAATGTTGAAAAAAGAAACTTTAAATCTTACCTTCACTTATACATGAACTCCAAATGTTCTGCTAAAACTGGATCGTAGAGTTTTAAAAGCTTATTAAGAGTTTTAAAATATTGCTTGGTCATCGCCGCATCCAGCGATGACCGGACGCCACGCCACTGATATTTATGTAATATTTATATATATAATTAATTTTGTAAATGCTTAAATAGACATTTTTTAAATTAAAGGAAATTATCTTCCAATCTGAGACTTATTGTTGGACATACATACATAAAGTATGTATTTAAAGTTCATTAAAAATTCTCGAAATCATTACCGTATTTTTTCCTTTTTATTTCTTTTTAACGACAGATTTCCTTATTTCTTTCAATTTTAATCCTCGGGAAAAATATAATTTAATATAATTATATTTAATATTCACTCGTAAGCAAACGTCGCCGATAAATGAATCATGTGCACTTCCACCTGAATACTCAGCATTGTTTTGAAATTTTATACTTTATTTAATTTTAACTGCTAGTAATTTTTAACAGTAAACATGATATATAGTTTTCTGTCATTTCAATGTTATTTATTGCACTGATGAGGGGCTAAAATTTAGCTCGAAACGTTTGCTTTTTAATTGTATTAAATGTATTTATGTAATTTTTACTTGTATGTCTGATGAATTGTAATATATTTCTGTTTTTAAATCGTATATCAGACGTTAAACGATGATTATTTATTTATCATTTATTTAAGTTTGCACTACATATTTTTGCATTAAAAGAAAACAATAAATCCCAACAAAAAGTTTTCGGTAAAAAAAAAAAAAAAGCGCCAAGTTCTCCTTAATGTTTCTGCTAGAAAAAGTAGTGATATCTGAAGTTCGCACAAGTTAAAAGCCAAACATCCGAAATCTTTCATTGAAAATGGCTTCTTGCGACTTGGCCGTTAATGCCTTCTACAGCATTTCAAAATTAATGATTGGAAATTACGCATTTATGAATTATTTAAATATTAAAAGTAATATTAGAATGCAAAGAGGCAAATTCACATGAAGACATTATAAGTAAAAGATTTGTGATAACTACCATTCAATTTCAACAAACATTAGTTTTGATTACACATCATTTAGTCCACTTGTGGTTTAATTGCCATTTTGTACGGTCTAAAGCTAAAGTCATTAACTTAAAACCCAAGAAATAAAACAAAATTTACTTACTTTAAATCTCACAATATGTTACATTATATTTTATTGTATAATATTGAAATATTGTGTATTGACGAAAGAGATTTTTTTCGTTTGAACATTTATTATAGTTTGTTTGCATACATTAAGGGTGTATTCCGATCCAAACTGCTTATTTTCTGATTCATTTTAAAATTCATTTTTGCTCTCAAATGCATCAAACTGGCAGTTTCACTTATTTAGAAACTATATAATGTGCCGTGCTCCTTAATTTTTTGATAAATGCAGAAAATACTGTGAAAAACGCTGTCAAAGTGGGCGTTTTGAACCGAATTTTCCGAAGCGGGCGATCTGGGAATGAAAAAAATGGTCATACTGAGAAAATAATTGCTTAAAAATCAAATTCTAATTAATTGAGCTGAAAATGAAATCACACGGCATGTTAAACATGTCTTCAGAAATCACCCCAGCAAGTTTCATGTTTTTACTTTTAAAAATGAGTCTGAAAATGTCTCAGAAAATTTCGAGCTGTTGAGGGTGGAAAAATATTTTTTCGAATACACCCTTAAGAGGTATTAGATTTATAAACTGTTAAAAGCTGATACTAATTATGTTTTAGCAATTAGGGATATTATCTCCTGAATACAAGTATTTTGTTATTTTTAATTTCTAAGCATTTAAATAGACTGAAGTTGTTTAAATGCTTTTTTCAAATGTGTATTTTATTTCTGTACTCTGTGCCACAAAATGCCTAAAATAATCAAAAAATGTAGTTGGAATGTAATTTATTTGTACATATTTTAAAATTTGAAAAACTCTCTCGAAGGCATTAACGGCCAAGTTGCAGGAAGCCATTTTCAATGAAAGATTTGGGATGTTTGGCTTTTAACTTGTGCGAACTTCAGATATCAATACTTTTTCTGGCCGAAACATTAAGGAGAACTTGGCGCTTTTTTTTTACCGAAAATTTTTTGTTGGGATATCACTACTTTTTATATGTTTTTTCAAGTTTGTTATTCTAAACTATATTAATATGAAAAAACTTAAATTTCGGTACTTTTATGTTAGCCTGAAGTAAATCTCCTCATTAGCCTTTTGTTTTTTCGCAAATAGCAGTTTTCATTTTTCACATGTGTAAATTAGAAAATGCTTTGATTTTCAAATAAAATATTTTGCTTTATGTTATTTCTTATTTATTTATTTATTTATTTATTTCTATGTTAAATATTCTATTAAATAAAATGAGGGAAATGCATCTATTTTAAATGAGATGACCGAAAAGTATTTATCTTTAAATGAAATGAATGCAATATAAACAATGGAGTTGGAACAGTATTTGGCGATTTGCCACTTGTGCCCGGCTAACATAAAAATACCTAAATTTATTTTATTGAGCTTTACAAATTTATAATTTATTTCTTTTTATATTAAAGTACCAGTCGACTCTAGAAAAGCAGTATTTACAGTATTAATTCCATGTTAAACGTTGCATCATGTTACTGTTATTCATAATTTAATTTACTTGTCCATTCTTTCGCCAAGTCGGAAGCATTTGATAGAGAAATCAAGAACTCTTTACGATCATAGAAGCACACCATATATTTTGTGTTGTTGTGTATTTCATCTTTCGTGACAAATATCTCTTAACTCACTTATGCATGTTTCCTTAGCAGTTACGATTCGTTCTCTAATGCGAAAATTTTTAAACCTATTAAGTAATCTTTTCTAACTGGGCTCACTGCCAATTGTTGTATTTTAACTGATACGACTTGGTACAAGTGAAATCCTTTGACAATATCTGCATTTGCATTAAACCATATTGATGCTAATATCTTTTTGTTTCACGTTAATCTTTTCAATAGACTCGATTACGGAAGAATAGAAGGTCTACCGGCTCACTGCCATGATCCATTTGAAAATCTATCATTCTTCTCATCTGATCGTGTTGAAGAATTAGTCAATGTGCCACGGTTTTAAGCTTTTAGCTAATTTTATTCGAAACCTGAAAACTAAAATGCGAGGAACCGAATTATAGAAGATTCATTCTAATGTACATATCGATTAACCTGTTATATATTATAGAATTATAATAATCATAAGGAGAACTGGCAGTTTCAATGCTTTAATAGTTTCCGTAAATTCTCTTTATATAATACAGAAGTTTTAGCGGTGTAAAGATTAACAACATAGTCACAGTAAGTATAATAACAGTGCAATATAATAACAATAGCAGAGGTTTTGGGCAGTGACAAAACTATTAGAACTTTGGAAATATTAGTACGTTAATTCATTGAACGATTCAGATGATATGCGGAAAAAAAGAAATAGATGGCTCGCATTAACTCATTGAAAAATAGCCATTAGCGTCAAAGCCACTAGCAAAGTTTCGCCAAATTTGGTAATATATCATGTCAATTCTCAAATATGGCAACAAAAAATGTTTTTTTTTTATTCTGACGTCATAATGATGCATATGTATTATGTATTATACACATACCTATAATATGTATGATGCAAATGTATTACGTATTATATGCATATGTATAATATGTATGATGCATATGCATAAGTTCATTAACATAACTAAAACGCACTTAAAGGAATAGTGTTCCATAAATAGTAGGGATAATTGCCAGATTGACCAGAGTGCTATTGAGATTAGAATTCCGACATTTATAATAGACCGCGAGGCGTCTCCACACACCATCACCTCATCGAGTTTACAGCTGAAATCTTAGGATTAGTTAAAACTAGATTAGCACATTTAAATGCAACTGGTCTGTTAAGTCATATCTTGGTAGAAACCACCTGAAGACCTAATTTTAGTGGTTAACTGATAGGTTTACTATTGTATTTTCCTGCATCCAAAAGTTTGGAAACATGGAGAGATGGGTGCAGGAAAACACAATGGAAAATCCACCAATTAACCCGTAAAATCGGGTCTGTAGGTGGTTTCCACAAAGATATGACTTGGCAGACCAGTTACATTTCAATACGCTAATCGATATTTAACTAATCCTAAAATTTCAGCCGTCAACTCGATGAGGTGATGATCTGTGCAGACGCCTCCCGGTCTTTAATAAAATTTGTTTTAAGGAAGTAAAAGTTAGAAAGATGGACAGATAAACTGAAAGATTTGCCTTATTAAGATTTTTGTAAAAGCATATAAAAATTCATTCAGCTTGAAATCATGTAACACCTTTATAACTCAGGCTAATTTTCTGTAATCGGGTTTTGGCGACCAACATATATTATCTATAACTATAATCTTTCTTTTACAGATTTAAAATTAACAATAAATTAACAGTAAGTAGGCTAATAATACAATATAATAACATTAGCAGCGGACTTCAGACGCAGCATCTGTCGCACATCGTTAAAGATAGTTTATTTAGTTTAAAGATAGACATTTCATTTAATTAAAAGGAGATTTTTAAACTTTCATATGGAATTAGGATATTTTTCCACTATAGGGACCTTGGCATTTTTTAAAAATCTTGGCGCAATTCGGACTTCAGAAACTGAGATATGTTGCCAAATGATATAAACAACTATGAAAACAAACCTGATGAACTTTTATGTTATTTATATATGTCTTTATATACATATAAACATTTTATTTATACATGTATAAAATATTATTTTTTATATACAAATTATTTATGTTGGTATATAAAAATAAATAAACGGATTCCTTACATTAAATAAATTGTATACATATGGAAAAAATTGCTTGTGTATATGACACAGTAAATTGGTTGCCAGAAAATACGTTATTATCAAATTTCTTTTCTCGTCAAGGCTATTTTGTGTATTTCGCCAAGGCTACTATATCGGAAACGTACTGAATTGCGGTTATATTTTGTTAAACGTTTTATTGTTTTAATATCGTAAATATTTCATAACCTATACTGATTAAAATTTTTAGGTATATTCATTTTTTCTATTTAACAAACATCTTTGGAAAAGCATATATATAAAATGTTATTCTGCTTGAAATCACGTGACCCCTTCAAAACTCTGTAATCGAGTTTTGGCGACCAACATTGGCACAATTGAATGTGTTAAGGAACAGTTTACGGCCAAATGAACACCCCCTGTTTGAAGGGTTTAGAGGCGGAAATTCTGTGTTTTCAGATTTTTCTTTTTAATTGTGCTACGAACCCGACTTACTTGTGAAATTTCATGATTCTACGACTTTTAGAAGTACAGTGACCTCTCACTTATACGACTCTCAGTTATACGACTCTCTCGGTTATACGCCGAATTCTCTTGGTCCCGTCCACGCTTTATGGGAAATAATGCTAAACTTCTCTCAGTTATGCGACTGCTTCTCTCACTTATACGACGCTTTAAACGGTTCAGGCGATTTTACATTTCTCACTCTAGAATTAATTTTTATAATCTTTAAAGTACAAATCATTCACGTTTTCTTACATTTATCCTTTCATTATTGTCAAAGTGTTTATCAATAATGAATAATATTTTTTATCTACTTTCATTTGTTATTAACGATGAAATCTATGGCGGGAGGATGATTGTATGGAATTCTCTTGTGTCTGCCATTTAACAAAAGCCAAATGATCACCTGAAGATCACGTCTCTGTATGGCACTGGGTGAGAAATCAGGGTTTTTGCAAAATGCACTTTCCTGAAAAAAAATTAACAGCTTTTAGGAATGCGTTGTCTTTTAGGAATGAGTTTGTTTTAAGAAAAATAGTCTTTTATTTTAAACTTAAATCGAAAATGGCAGTTCATGAACATCACTAGGAAAAAATACTAAAGCGAGAACATATCGGAAACACATCCCAAGATAGAATCCTGCCAAAAGACCTATGCGCGTACAGCCCGCAGAGCGAAGGGGGGGGGGGGGGGGGGGGAAACGCATACGTCACAGCAAATAGCTACAAGCTTCCCTACTAGACGTGTGAAAGGTTATTCATTTCGCTGTAATTTTTTCAGTTTGCTGCTTGTCGATACCTAAATTGAAAATGCCAAAACGTAAAGTATTAAGCATACAATTCAAAGTTGAAATCATTAAGGAATATGATAAAAATGTACTACAATCAAAGAAGGCATTGGCTGCTCTCTTCAAACTGCCAGAATCGACACTAAAAGGAATTCTGAAAAATAAAAATGTCATTATTAATGCATCAAATAATGTCGATTCAAATTCAAAGAGATCCAGGATAGAATGTGGCAGATTTAAAAAATTGAAATCAGCATTACAATGTGGCAGATTAAAAAAAATTGAAATCAGCATTAATCACGTGGTTTAACTAAATGCGAGCTTCAAATTTACCGATTGATGGTTGGATTTTAAAAGAAAAGGGTCGCACTATTGCTGAGAAGTATGGAATCGAGAATTTTTCAGCGTCTTGGGGTGGCTCGAGAGCTGAAAAAAGACATAGACTTTTGCATCGCCGCATCACAGGACAAAGCGCATGTGTTAAAGAAAATGACGTTAGACAATGGTTGCAAAATCTACCTATGTTAATTAAGGATTAAGGGACCTAAAGACATTTTTAACTGTGATGAAACGGACTCCTATCAAGCTGATGCCAGATAAGACATTATCATATAAAGAAGAACGGGGGCAGAAAAACTAAAGAAAGATTAACTATCCTCTTTTGCACAAATAGTGATGGTTCAGAAAAAATAGAACCTTTAGTAATAGGAAAATGAAGAAAATCTCGACACTTTAAGAATAAAAAATAATTGCCATGTGGCTACAGAAATTTAAAAAAAGCATGGATAACATCAGAGATTTTCATTGATTTTTTAAAAGAGATGGATGATAAATTTCAAAAACAACAAAGAAAGGTTTTACTTCTAATGGATCAATGTCCATCACATCCCAATGTAAAAGATCTACCGTTTCTGCAGCAAATTAAAGTTTAAAATTTTGCCAGCAAATTTTACAAGCAGATTACAGCCATTAGATTTAGGGATTAAAAAGAATTTCAAAGTAAACTACAGAAGGAGTTTGATTCGTCGTTTTATTTTTGATCGGGAAAACAAAAAGGAAGCTAAATCAATTTACATTTTAAATGCTATGCTTTTTACAGCATCTGTATGGAAAAATTGACATCGCAGACAATTAAGAATTGTTTTAGGAAATGCAGTTTTCCACAAGACCAAACTGCTAGTTCAACGAATGAACCTGATATTGATAGAGTATGGAATCCTTTAATAACGAAGACTCGAATGAAATGTTTATGGACGAAGGTGTTAATTCCAAAGATTATGTAGAATGTGATGATAAACTTTTTCTGTCAGAACTGAGAACTGCTGAAGAAATCTTTGAGGATATTAACAATGAAGACGTGAACAAGGAGGATGACGAAGATGAGAGCAATGTTCCTGCTGTTGTAAATTTTTCAAAAGCAAGTACCGCTTTAAATAAATTAAAGACTTATGTCCATCAAAATGATTATTTCCAAACTAGCTTAAAAGCTTTATTAGATTTACAAAAAGACATTTTCTCTTTCCATCTACGACAGGGACAAACTAATATCACTTCATTTTTTGAAAAAATCTGATCTCTAAATCTTTAAAATAAACATAGTGGTAAAAGAACTATTTTGTGAATTTTTTAAATATATTTTATGTTTAATTTTTTAATACATTTTACAAATTTTGTTAAAATATGTTCTTAGTACTCCAAACTTATCGTTTTTAGTATAGGTAAAATAATTAATCTCTATAAAGTTTGAAACTTGTATAATAAGACGGTCTCTCACTTATACGACTCTCTCAGTTATACGACTTTTTTCTACGATCCCTTGAAAGTCGTATAAGTGAGAGGTCACTGTACCTTAGTTATTTGATGATGCGAAGTGAGTCAGTGACAAAAAAGCGCTTTTTCGGAATTTAATATTTCGAAAACTACAAAATATAGAAACATGACATCGTGGAACCTTAGTTCAGTTTGACCATACGAACATGTGTATAAAAGAAAAATTTCTATATCTCTCCCTAAAACGACGTTATGAGGGGGTGAAAAGTATGCCGAAATGGTTCAGGAAAAGGTAGCTTACGGCTTGTGCGAACTTGGCGGACGCACTGCCGTGCTCCCAGAAAGCTTTTGCGATGAATAAAAGTGCGATTTAATAAATGAAATCTCTTGATTTTTTTAGATTTAGAAAAATCTGCACTGTTATATTATTGCGTATTATTATGTAGTTAATACTGATTATGTTATTTTGTTATAAAACATACATTTATGGTCCACCAGGAAAAAAAAAAATCGAGTATGTTTGCCCAATTCCCATGAGAACTTAACTGAATCAACAAACACCAGCATTAATTAAGAACACGGAACAAGAAGTTATTGTACAAAATTAAATATTTTCTACAATTATATGACATAAGTATAATATAATAAGTATAATGTTAAGTATAATATATCTACACACAGAAATATGGTTGAACAATTTCTAGATTAAGATAAGAGGCTACGCTAGATGATATTCGTAAACTAATGTTAAACCAATGAAGACTTTCTTTACGAATTTCTCGTTTGGAAATTCAATATTTTTAAATATAATTTATTTTTTGTATAGGATACCAGAGAGCGATATCTAACATTGCAGTTTTCTGCTTTTTTTACTTTTAGTAGCAGTTTTTTCTGAGGACACTTTCAATTTTGAGAACCAACCAAGCATTTTTTTTTCGAAATTGGAAGTGTCCCCAGAATTAAATTACAATTAAAAAAAAGATACAATACAGTGGCTCCCAAAAGTGTTCATACACTTTAAAAATTTATTAGTAAAAAGGTATTTCCCTGGAATTGAATTTGAATATGAAGTCCAATGTTTTTCCTCATCAACTTTATGTTATTCTAAATAATGCTCAACATTTCTTTTTATTATTGACTGATTTTCTTTTTATATAAAAATGAAAAAGGAAGGAGGCAGAGAAAGAATATGCCACAAAAGTCTTCCTACACTGAAACATTTTCGGATAAATTCATATTTAAAATTATCGTCTGGTCGTATTATTTTTATTTTTGCATTGTGGGAACATTTAAGAAATCGTTTGGCTTTATTTTTTGCTTGCTTTCTCCGTAATATTCTATTTATTATTTAAATATGACTCGCAGTCGTAAGAAACAACTAACAGCATTCAAAACATGATTATCTTTCTTCATAATAGTGGTAAATCAGTTCTGAATATTGCTAAATTAGTTAATTTAACCCATTCTATGGTGCAGTATGTGATAAAATGCTTTAAAGAAGAAAATCGGATCGAAAACAAGGCAAGAAAAGGTCGTCCATCAAAGTTAACACAACGTGATCAGAGATTTATAATTAGAAAAATTGTAAAAAATCCACGTTTAAGTGCTGTAAAGTTGCCACAGAATTTAAGGAAAAATGTTCTACTTCAATTTCACCTGAAGCTATTCGGCGAGTGCTGATATCAGCTGGATTAAATGGACGTTCTGCTCGTAGAAATTTTTTTTTGTTTAATGAGAAAAACAGAACTTACCTTCGCAAAATCAAAGATAGATAAACCTAAATCGTATTGAAATAATGACTTATTTGCAGATGAAAGTAAATTTAATACTTTTGGTTCCGATGGGCGTATAATTGCATGGAGAAGAAAAAATGAAGAACTTAATCCGAAGAACTTAGTTGGAACATTTAAGCATGGAGGTGGGGGTGTCCTTGTGTGGGGTGCATGGCAGCATCAGGACTAGCTAATTTGGTATCTATTGATGGCATAATGAATCACGAACTTTATTTAAATGTTTAAAAATACAATTTAAAATTATCAGCAACAAAATTTGAGTATTGGAAACAACTTTTATTTTAAATCAAGGTAACGATTCTAAGCACACAGCTACGTTCGCCTTTGGTATCTCTATAATGGTCCATAAATTCTGAAAACACGTACTCAATCGTCGGATTTCATATTTGGAAAGAAATGGAGGTTAGAGTACGAAGACACGACATTAAAACGAAAAGCGAAGTAAAAAGAGTAATGATCGATGAATGGATGAACATTGATGCAAAAATTTAAAAAAAAAAAAAAAAAAAAAAAAAACTAGTGAAATCTATTCCTAGACGTTTAAAAACTGTTGTTTATACTAAAGGATATCATACTAAGGACTAATTTACCGAAATATTATAGTATTTACTAATATGGAAAGATATTTTAAAAGTGTACGAAGAAGTGTGACATAACTTTTTTGTTACTTTTTGATTATTGATTTTTTTAAAATAATGTTTTACTATGTTTTTAAAATATTTTACGTAGTTTTGTTAAGAATAAGTTGCAGTTCTTATTATTAAATACTCTTTCCAAAATATTAATTTTAATGAATGGATAGAACACAATTTTATTATAAAATTCGTAAGTGTACGAACACTTATGGGAGCCACTGTAGATAGATAATAAAAGAAAAATACAACGTTAGAATCCGACTACAGATATCCTATGCAAAAAGAATCATATGAAAATATTGAAATGCATAAACGAGAAATTTTCAAAGAACGTATCTATAGATTTAACATCACCTTACGATTTTCTATACTCATTAGTGAGGCTCTTAAGACATAGATATCATTTCAAGAATTATCACATGCCAGTTACTAAATACACAAATATAATCAACCAAAAGAGACTATCTTCAAAAAGGCGCAAACGCAAGAAGCTTCTTCTTCTTTTATTTTCTTTCTCTCTCTCTCTCTTTTTTTTTGGTGTGGTGGTAATGGGGGGGGGGGGGGTAGTCTAATAATTATATCAGGAAAACATGAAAGTCGTTTTCATAAGCCTTTGGGATATTATTTTTTTTTTTCAAAATAAAAAGAAATTGTTTAGTCTCGTTGAAGATTTTAACGCGCATTTGTGCATATGTTTCGCCGTGCCCTCTATTAGTGGCCGCCCTGAAATTAATTGCCAACGCGCAGAAACGGCTGCCAGGTGGTTCGGGACACAAAATTTTATTATTTTCCTTATTTATAAATTGTTTTTACTATTTTTTTTCTTCAATTGTCTATTTATGTATCATTTTCAAATGTATAATCTTTTTCTTAAATATTGTTTAATTTTTCTTAATTAAAAAATTTTAATTTAAAGTATATTTAAAATTTCATCTTAAGCAGTATTTCTCACGTTTTTTTTTTTTTTTGTCTCACAACACACTTAAACCTGTGTTCAAAATTCCGCGGCACACTAAAATTCTCATGATGAGAAACATATGAAAGAGATATACGTCATTTGTAGTTTATTTACTAAATAAAATATTCCATTAAGAGGGAGAAAAAGAACGAAAGAAAAATAATGCATTAAGCATAGATTATGAAACACTTTCTAATATCTTCAGAATACTGTAGCAAAACTTTACCGTTTAATAATGTGGTGTGTATAATTTTACATTAATAAAACAATTTGAACTACGCATGTAACAAGACATTTGAAAACTCAGTTTCAGCAATTAACCGTCTACAGTCGGTAAACTATTGGAATTGTTTTGTCCAGTGCTGTATATATGATCTATAGAATTGTATATTGCTACACTGTATACAAAAATTCAGTTCGGTAAAAAAAACACGCATATTATTACAATTTAATACACACTTCTAGCAATTATTTCTCTTAGATGGTATTGTAACCGAGTCCTTTGTGTGTCCCTGTAAATGAAGGTTATATGATATGCACATCATATTCAGTAGTAAGTATCTTGTAGTGCACCTCAGTGACATATATCAATTTCAGTCTGTTTAAAATAGCTTAACATCATTAAAATGCACCACAAATTACTTTTTCTCATAGCATCTATACTTACTATAACGGAATTTCCTTTGAGTGCCTTGTAATCGACCTCATAAGTAGGACAGACAAACGGACAAACAAACCGAATTCATAATAAATACTAGTCAACTATGTTGGAAAGTGTTAAAAACTATTATAATTTGTAAAGAAAAGTAAATTTGAAAAAAAAAATTATCCTTATTATTACTTTTTATGAGATATCTGAGATTATTTTCTTTACGAAATAGAATTTTCGAATAGAGAATTCTTTTCTCATACACAGGGATGTAGTAGTATACCGGGGCATATGCCGCATGTCATCTGGACCTTTTTATGAAGCTCTGTATATCTTTTGTTTCTCAAGTAGAGTAATAACGTATACGGTCTAGCGTAGAGGTCTGCAGGGGCCCGGGCCGGGGCGGCGGAATGAAGGCGAATTTTTAAACGGGCCGGGCCGTTCCGGCAAAAAAATTAATCGGGCCTATCGGCCCGATATAAGAATTTAAGCGAAGCAGATAAAATACGAGCTATTTTCAATTAATATGATTTTCTCGAGAAATAAATGTGCGTCACGAGCCGATGCGAGTTTAACAACATCATTACAGAAATGTAACATGTCCATCGTAGAGATCGACATCGTACAGTTGCAAGATGTCTGATTCCTAGTTTAATTTTTTTTCAGAAGACTCGTGCCGGGACGGAACTGGTCTTAATCGATCTCAGGATGTGTAGAACAGTCATTGTGTTTTGTAGTATTAATAGTGATAATGAACTTCTCTTAACAGTATCGTTGGAAATATACCTTAAGGTGGTTCTCATATTCACTGCTCAACAATGCGAAGCTTTCAGACACATTTTCTGACAAAATTTTTAACTATAAAGGTATACAATTGACAGGCCTGCCTATTGAAGGCATTTGGAAACGAATAGCTTTTTCCATATTTGACAAATTACTTACAGAGATAACAGAGATTCCTGTCACGTGACTGTACGTTTTCCCCCTTTCCTGTGCTATCGCTTCCGGAAATTCAATTCAAAACGCTAACTTTGACAGTATTTTCAGAAAGATATATTGCTTTTATCTATGAAAAAAACGACATTTACATAGCTTCTGAATAAGAATACCTGCCAATCTTAAGCGTTTCCGAAAAGAAAAGAATTCATAAATGTGTTGAAATGTAGCTCCTTTGGATTTGAGAAAAGCCTTAAAAATGAGAGAAATATTTCCACAAATCTACTTTTTATTACACAGCTTCAAAAATTGTCATGTTTTTAATCCTTTATTCTGAACTACATTAATCTTTTAATGAATCCTTATTTCCATTTTGAAATGTCTGTAGACACGATGACTAAAACACTGTAAGTAATCGTTAATGTTTACTGTTGTGTGCTCTCTGTTTTGCGAACATCATAGTAATGTAAAATATACTGTAAAATGTTCACATAAATATGTATGTAGTATTCATTAAAAGAATCGTAATTGTATGTTGAGAAAAAACGGTTTTTGTTTCTGTTTTTTTTTTTTTTTTTTGTAGGAATTGGGTCGTTGTCGGGCCGGGCTCGGGCCGAACTTCCAATTTTTACGCCGGGCCAAGATAGCTTTCGTTCGGGCCGGGCCCGGGCCTGAAAATTCCGGCCCGTTCAGACCTCTAGTCTAGCGTACATCCCTGCCTATAGAGCATACCGCTTCTGCTTTTTTTTTTTTTTATGACTACACAACCCTGCTCATAAATACCTATGTATATTGTTGAGATCAGAAGATTTTTTTTTTTTTTCCTTGTGCTACTTGGGAAATTTGGAATTGGGTGGATAGTAACAATTTTTAAAACCATTTGTTTTATTGCAATCTTTTTTCGATTCTTATTTCTGATACCCCCTCATCTTCTGTAACACTTAAATTTTCTGACGTGAATGCAGACGCACTTAAAACAGGGGTATTTTTCTTCTAATTTTAGATAATTTACTTGATTTATCCCCCATGTTATCACACTCCTGTTAAATCGTAAAATGTTAAAAGAACTTGACTGAATATTTTTTCGGCACATTTGGGGTCTTCTCACGCAACACCAGTGTGCCGTGTTACACGGGTTGAGAATCACTGTTTTAAAGAAATAACTCTTTTATCATAAGTTTTTTTTATTCTTGACTACTGAAAAGAATAAATATTAATTTGTTTCGGAGTGTACATTAAAAAAAAGTAATAAAAGAAAATGAGAATGTAACATTTCTTTTAGTATATTTTTACTACTATAACTTTAACTACGATAATAATATTTAAAAAAATTTCTATTAAAACTAAAAATCCCAAAGATAATTTTAACAAGAAAGAAAAATCACGAGTCAAGCATAGAATATGAAACACTTTCAGTACTTCCAGAATAACAAAATTTCTTAGTTTAATGAGATAAAAAAAAATACCTAGGTAAACATTTTAAAAAACTTATACCACATGGGAAAACCAGATTTCAACAATTACCGCCATTAGTCAGAAATAGGAACTCCAATATTTTGTGCAGCTCTGCATATAAACTGCATATGCATATAGATTCGAACAGATTCTACATAGTATGCAAAAAGTTAGTTTAGTAAGAAAACGCGTAGCACAGTTGAAAATTAACCTTCAGTAACTTCTACCAATACAGGGAAATGTACTTGAATTCTTTTGTACAGCCCTGTACATTACATACTTATTTTTATATACGCCACGCCACATATTAAGCTGAAATTTATTTCAGCTTCTCAGATTTTTACTTCAGGAAAAAAGCATGCTTTAAAACTACTGAAATCATACTTCCAGGAATTATTATTCATAGGCGGTCTTACAGTTCTTTGCATAGACCTGTATAAGATTTTATTTATATGTTACAAACATCCCTTAGTATACTAAATATAGTTGCGCTTGAAAATGCATAACTCAAATTAAATAAACCACACTTTTAATTAATACACGCTCATTCTCAGTAATGCTTACGAATTCTTTTGCCTAGCCCTGTGTAGGGTCGATAGAAATTATGTACACCACGATGTATACAAAAATTTAGTTAAACTTAAAACGGCATACCATAATTGAAAACGCATTTTCAGCAATCACAACATAGACAACATTAATAATAGACAACACTTTGGTGTGGAAATTATTAGAATAAATGTGAAATTTACATTAAAATCTTTTTTAATTAAAGAAATAATACATTATTAAAAAAAATATTGATGCATTTAATATTTAGTGTGCATCCTCTTTTTTTATTACTAGGGAGCTCGGCCCCCTACGAGCTACGCTCGCCAACCCCCGTCCAGACACCGCAGACTCTAAATGCACGCTAATTTGATCGGCTTTAAAAAGATTTCGAAAGATTAAATTATAATTTAAAAAACAGTGGCGATCTCCCTATAAACGGATTTCTATTCATTTCTCTTTGTTTGGGGAATTTTAACGCCAAATCCGCTGCGGTACTACTTGATTATTCAGTCGACCAATTTCGCCAAATTATATAAATCGCCAAACCACTCGCCAAATTATACAAATTCACATAATTTTCATTTTAAATAACGAAAGAACAAATAAATTAGTACAATATTAAGAAAAATACAAATAAAACGTCGAAATAAAAATAGCTTGATGACGTAGACACGTGTAACAACATTTCAAAATAAGCTAATATAAAAGGAATTAAGTAAACAGAGTATTCTCCTGGTATTTTTTAACAAAGCGAAAAGAAAGTTCTTTTAAGTGAGACATTTTAAATTAATCGTTTTTAATCTGACGTAATTTTGACCAAGCTATTCTTTCTCTTTTAAATATTCACGTGAAAATTCTTTTGTTAGAAATGAAATATTATTTGCGCTTTCCTAACAAAAATAGTTGAAAAGATCCTCTCAAAATATCAAATAAATGTCTAGCGCAATTTCTAAATTTAAACTGTTTTGCAATATTATTTTGTGTTCATTTTATGTAATAACTGTAATGTGACGTAAATATGACGTTATTTCTCCTATTTAAGACTTCTAACGCATGTTAATGAATTTATTATTTTACAATATCCTTTGTCTTTTAAAATTCGCGTGTATACTTCTTATGACGCAATTTTCAATAAGTTCCTGCTTTTTATACGCAATTATTTAATTTTAATTTGAAAGTATCTTTTCTATTTATAATAGTCACGTGTAAATAAATTTTTAATTTGAAGCAAACATTATTGTTTCCGTTGTTTATACAGTTGGCAACAGGTTAAATTAATACAATTTTCTAAAATAAGTAAAAAATATCTCTCGAAATGCTGAAAATTTGAATTTAAAATATAAATAAAACCTCGAAAAATGAGTCAAATTAAAAAAATAAATTAATTCTGCACACCGGGAAATTATAACGTATAAAATGATCTAAAAATGATTAAATTCCCATGAATAGTTTTTGCTCCTATAAAACTTTTTTAGTGGAACGATTTTTTCCAACTTTAGCATTAAATATCTCTTAAAATAATTCTTCGATTTGAAAACTGTCTGCATCAGCATGTTTATCAAACATTTCTGTATAATACTGCCGAATTTCTAATTTTTGTATGAATAATTTTCCTTAATATTAACAAAGAAAGACCTCCGGTCACAAAAAATTCAAAACCAGCGGCGGCGGTGACAGTGGTAGTTACTTTTTTTTATGAATAGAGAGATTATTATTAAAGATTCGATACGTCTTGGCATACTTTTGGCATACTTGTACTCGATACGTCCTGGCATACTTGGAATACTGGCTATACTTGTTTTTGGCAATTAATTTGTATTTCGTTGTCATGATGCCAAATTTGGAAGAGTTTTCCCATCAGACCAATCTCGTGTGTGATGTTGTATTTCTTTAATTTTTAATTAAAGAAAACACTTTTATGACCTGGAAACAATCCAGATATGAACCTCATAGAGAATATTTGGGCCATTGTAAAGAAAAAATTAAAGAAATGCAACATCACAAACAGGAATGAACTGATAGAAAACCTAATCCAAATTTGGCACCATGACAACGAAATACAAATTAGTTGCCAAAAACTCATGCAAAGTATGCCAAAGTAAAGTAATCTTTAATAAAAAACTAGTCGTTGGGAGCCACCGTAATACTTACCCATCATGGATATGCATAATATAAAATATGAAAATAAAACATGTGCGTAAATTATTAATAAAATGCATTGCAATTCCAAAATAAAATTTAAACGCATATTTAAATATTTTTAACAAAACAGGACCTTGGTTGTATTAATTACAATGGAAGTCTATGGGAATTTGGCGAAATATCGAAGATAGCGCCAAGTTGGTGCCACTTTTGGCGAAAAATTTTTATCGCCAGATTTCGCGATATATCGCCAAATTTCGCGATATATCGCCAAGTTGGTGATAAACTTGGCGGCATTTAGCGATAGTCTTGCGGTAGTTTTTTACCGAATTGCGTAAAAGTAGTACCGAATTGTGTAAAAGAAACATCCTTATAACACCAAAAATGATAATCATATTAACTAACAGTTTACTGCATCGGATTAAGCGTCTTATTTCCAATTAAAATACATCTTTAAATTGAAATTTGAATGATATACAGGGTCATGAAAAATCGAAGAGTGTGAAAAATAGCATTACAAATATCTCGGCAACTAATTACCCGAGCAACTTCATCTTTTATGCAAAATTTATGTTTTTTTATTGTCTTCTACATTCACTCATTAAAATGAACAATTTCGAAAATTTTTATATACCTTTTATCAGAACGAATATTTCTAGAGTCCAAAAATAATAGTGCCGGATAATCGAGGTTACTCATATTCAATAGGCTTCTTCCCATTATTACATACTAAGTACACACCAAATTTCAAGTCTCTATCTCAATTTTTTCAGGAGATAGAGCGTTTACAGACACACACACACATACAGACGGACGACAATTTTTTTTTTTCTAAAAATATGTTTTTATGAATCGCCAGTGTCTGAAACGTTTAAATCCGTCAATTTTTTTTTTTTAAACGATTACAAGACTTATACTATACTACGTATGATGGGTAAGTGACAAGGGGATGCACACTAAATATTAAATGTATCAATATTTTTAAAATAATGTATTATTTTTTAACATAACAAGATTTTATTGTAAATTTCACAGTTATTCTAGTCATTTTCACACCTCTGTATTGTATCTGAAATCTTTTATATGTCCACATAAATGAGCGATATGTGCAATGAACATGCACATCATATTCTACTGCAAGCACCTTGTAGTAAACCTCAGTAGTGTGTATACATTTCGTCATGTTTGAAATAGTGCAGCATAATTCAAATACGCTGCGAACAGTTTTTCCTCTAAACCATTATATAACCACTCTTTTGTGTGACCCTGTAAATGTATGATAAATGTTTTTTGCCCCATATTCTGCAAAGATATGTATTAGTGCACCTGAGATATTTATATCAATTTCATTTTATTTGTAACAGAGTAAGATCTTTAAAATATACGCAGCAAACGATTTTTCTTCATAGAGCATAATATGACGGAATATTTTTGAGTTTCTCTCTACGCGTACTGTAAATGCTACAAATAACAAATTTTATAGTAACCCTTTTCTAATACACCTCAATTTCTATAGGTTTCATTGTGTTTAAAATATTGTAACACTGTTAAAATGCACCGTAAAGAATATTTCCCCATAGACCATAATGTAGCGGAATACTTTTGAATGCCTCCGTAAATGAACTATGAATGCTAAACACTTCATTTTTAATACCGAACATGCCATGCAGAACCAAAATAATATATATCAATTACATGGCAATCGGAGTACATTTACGCGAGATAGAGCACAGATAGACGGACAGACAGACAGACAAACTCAATTCATAAACACTTTTCATCTAAGTTGGAAAGTGTTAAAATGTACAACTGAAAACATTATAAAAAGTTTCATAATTTTATCTTTCATACAAATTTAGATATATCAATTTAAATACGACAAATCCCAAAAAAAATGACATTATGAGTTAATGCATTTGAATCAGGAAGAAGGGCAACCACAGGCAGTACAAAATAAAAAGTGTTATCTTTTTTATCTAATTATCATATTTCCATGTAAATTGCATCATTTTAATATAAAAACTCCAGAGGATTACAAAAATTGTATTTCATATCAGTATAATATAACACACTTGAAAAGTGCGAAGTTTTGGTATCGTTTGACTTCGTTAAAAAGTGTTATGTTAGCAAACTATTTAAGCCAAAAAAGTATTGCCCAGCCCTCAGATTTGTGTGTAAGGCTGTTCTGAACTGCTCTGCTCAACAAGCGACATTTTGACACATTTACAAATTCATTTTTTAACGGAAAGATATAAAATTGGAAAGCCTGGCCATAGAAGCGATTTGGGATTGAACTGGGTTTTCCATTTTTTGATCAATAAATTACCTATTGAGTTATAAGCGATTTTGATCACGTGACAAACACGTTTTTCGCCCACTCTTGGGTGGTTATTCTAATTCGGTTCGAAACGTCCACTTTGACACTATTTTCTGAAAGATCTATTGCGTTTGCAAAAAATGGAAAAAACAGATCGATGACATAGTTTCTGAACAACAACACAAGCTAGTTTCATGCATTTTCGAACAAAAAATAAATTAAAACTTATGTCAGAAAGTTGCCCTTTTGTATTTGAGAACACCCTAGGCCCAAAGCGTTTGACTTTTGGGAGGTCCTTTATAAAGAAATTTAACAGAAAGATTTTGACTTGTGGACTAATACAAGCGGAATTAGGGGGTGCGTGGTTCTCTTATTACTGAGACCACAACTTCAAAAGAATTTCAAGGTCATACATGGATTACACTATTACATAATAAAATTGTAATTGATTATAAATTAAACAGGCACAACATGCTGATAGTAATGTTATACAAAATGAACATGACTATTACATACAATTAATAATTTTACAGATACAGTAGAAACTCTTTTAATCGAAACTCTCGGTTAACCAAAATCAATTTTGGTAGCTTTTTTTTTTTTTTTTACTATCACATTCTTTGTGTGCAAAACCCATTTTGAAAGCTTTTTTTTAAAACTATTATATTACTTGTGTGCAAGCTGTCCTTTCCGAACTACGAGTACATATAAATATTTTCAATCCCCTTTTTTAGAGTTCCTTCGAATTTAGCTTGAGATCCCATAAGCTTCGGAGTGGAACAAACAAATTAGAACGAACAAATTAAAAATTCTGAAGAATTTGAATGTTTTGCAAAAGGTTTGGAATGGCTGGAGCAGCAGAAAGACTGCGATACTGGTGAACGAATAATATTAAAAAACTCCGTGATAGAGCTTCAAAACAAAGGCAATCGAAACTGAGACGAACAAAACATTTTTTCAAATCCTTGTGAAATATGTAAGAGGTACTTATTTTAAAAATTAAAATTCACGTAATTTATTCTTATTTCTATTTTGTTATTGCGTTATTTTTATTAAGAACTAATTACCATAATAAGAAATAGCGCATATATTTCTCCTGAATCTTAAAATTAAAACATTCTCGATTATCCGAAAATTTCGATTTTCCGAAAGAGGGTTGGTCCCAATTACTTCGGATAATCGAGGTTCTACTGTACTTTCCGATGATTTATAATCACAAGTTCATGAATGATTTGTCCCTAAAAATGTCTAAAGCATTTATTATTGTCCATAATTAATGTTTCCGAACATAACTGATTCAACACCTTCAAAAATGATCAAATCAACGCTTTATCCGAGGCCATCTTTGACGTCACTGCGGTAATTTGTATCACTGGTACAACATTTTTGCATTTTTGGATGGCGTCATTTCATTTCTTTCACAACAAGGTTATGACGCAATGGAAACCGCGAAGAGTAATAAACGTGTTAGTGTTGACGCTACTATTTCTACAAACATAATGTGAATATGTTGCAAACACAATCGTGTATTTACTCGATTGGAAATTTCCATTTACTGCAATAAATTTAAAAGCAGTTGCATCTAAAGCCAAAAGTAATAAAATATTTGTGACCGATGTTCGCAGAAGATTATAAACAGCGATTAAAAAAAAAAAAAACTGCCAACATACCAATATTGGCATCTATAAATAGTTCTATTCAGGGTTCTCGCTGCCGCTCGCTATTGCGCCTAATCCCGACAAAATATTTCATTTGGCGAGTAAACGGATGATTAGACTCGCCAAATTGCGAGTGCTAAATTTTTGCTCATTTTTTTGTGTGCATGTGTCAGTTGTCAGTTCTAGCGACTCTCTTATTTGTTTTACTGAACGATTGATGTTTCATATGTTCAATAGCACTGTACCTTTTACATTACTCTATTTTTTTATACACTAAGAGAAGACCAGTTCAATATAGCATCAGCCAAAGCCACTGTAATGGTTATGCGAACGGTGTCAAATAACCAGGTACCAATTTAATAGGTGTTTCTGTATTGACAGTTAATAGCTGTGCTTGCGCCAGCGTCGCGACGATAGAAATTCAAACAAAATTACTTGCATAAAGACGTCAAAAAATAGGGAAAAGATTTGCTGGTATGAGGCTCTGGAATTAGTCACTCACCGCTTGTCACTATTTATTAGTTGTATGCAAAGTGACATTTCCTGATAATTTTTTTTTTCTATTGGTTAGCAACATTTTGAAACCCTATAGCAATTTTTAGCAAATATTTTCACAACGTTAAATCAAAGATCGCTAACATATTGAAAAATAAAAGGTACATTAATTGGTTAAAGATTAAATGTTTAATTTTTCACAACGAATTTATTTTGCTAACATTTTTTTCATTTGGCGAATGTTTTTTAATTCTGATTAGCCAAATTGCTAATGTTTGTAAAAAGCCAGCGAGAACACTGGTTCTATTATTCAAAATTAAGCTTTTTTGACGTAAAATACATCAGCACATAAATATACACTAAGCTCAAAACAGCTTGAGAATTTTTTGTAAGAGTAATATTTGATAATTGCTTGAAAATTACCGATTTCTACATTTTCATTTCATTTCACTTTTTTCTAAATATGAGTTGGTCTGCATATTACCAACAGATAAATATTTTGGCTATTTCGAACACAGCTAACTTTTTTTCTTTGTTCTTTTTCTTTAAGTCAAAACTTTCTTATATATACTTTCTTATTAGTTTAAAGTTTCTAAGGTTATAAACTTTCAATTGCAATCACAAAAGAAATATTAGATTTAAGCATGCATAAAAGTTTCAAATATCATAATTAAAACTACAAATAAATGAACAGTTTTGTTTTATCTTTATTTACCTGAAGCAAGAATGTGTAGTTGATGAAAGGGGGGGGGGGGGAGATAAACAAGTGGGCAAGAGTGATCGAAGGTCGCACAATTGGTTTCGTTTAATATTCCTTTCAAAACATTTTATCCTTTAATTAATAAATCCAAATCATTAATTTATAATTATTAAATCCTTACATAGATAGCAGCATCATTAAATTTAATTTAAAATGGTTACAAAAGGAAGCTATATTTTTTAATGAAATTAAAAATATTCAAGTCAAATAGTTTAAATAAAATTCGAAATTCCGAGATTTTTAGAATATAAAATTTCTAAAGTGGGTGTCTAGTGGGTGTTCAAGCAAAATTTAAAATTCCGAATTTTCTCAAAACAAAACAAATTGTTTAAGAGAAATTTAAAATTCCGAAATTTCAAAAATTTAGCGGAAGTTTAAGCAAAATTTAAAATTTCGCAATTTCTGAAAATTTTTGAATTAAAAAAAAAAAGTTAAAATATTTTTCAACAACTGTTTGGCCTTAAAATAGCAAAAAAAAAATATTTTGTGAAATTGAACCTGTCAGATAATAAAATATATTTCGGGAAAAAAATTTCAAGCTCCGTCGCCAAGCTTCGAAACAGGATCCTTTTCCATAGCAGGTAAACACGTTGCCACAGAGTCATCTAGCCAAAACGAAAAAGACTGAAATTAAGGTTCTGTCTGTTTCAACCTTTTTAATTTTAATATCTAAATCACAAAAATGGGTCGGATGTCATTAAATTAATTCATTTAATTAAAATAATATAAGATTTTTTCAAAATTTTATGATTTGTTATGTGATTGGAAGTATTCAGCTATAAGTATGCAAAATTTCGAGTCTGTAATACTGTTTCCGAGGACGAACTTTGACTTTGTGACAGATAGACAGGGGAGTGAGACAAATAGGGTTTCGTCAACTGAACGAAACCCTAAAATAGAATATTGTAAATGATACAATTTGACTAGACAAAATGAAGCTATCTGTGTTAAACAAATTTAAAATATTCAAGTCAAATTATTTAAAAAAAATTCGAAATTCCGAAATTTCAAAAAATTATCGGAAGTTTAAATAAAATTTAAAATTTCTAAACACAAAGAAAATTGTTTAAACGAAATCTTAGAAACTGAAATTTCTCAAGAATTTAGTAGATGTTCAACCAAAATTTAAAATTTCGAATTTTCTCAATACAAAACAAATTGTTTAACACGTTGAGGTTGAGATCCACCACACAGATTTGCCAATTTGGCCTCCATTTTTATCTAGAAATTTAGTGTTCATACCAGAAATAAAGAATAGTATCTTACGCTTTATTTATTAAAAGACCTTTAGCTATAACATAAAGTACAATATCTTCTTTCGAAATTTCCGGTATCAATTTAAAATATCTTATTACATTCGCTGCCGATCCCGGAATCGGCAGAGAAAGTGTTAAATGAAATTTAAGATTCGGAAATTTCAAAAATTTAGCGGTAGTTTAAACAAAATTTTAAATTTCTTAATTTCGCAATAAAAGAATTTTTGAATTTAAAAAAATGATTGTTAAAATATTTTTCAACAACTTTGACCTTAAAATGGCAAGAAAAAAAATCTGTAAAATTGAATATATCAGATAATAAAATATATTCCGGGGAAAAAACATTTCAAACTCCGGTGCCAAGCTTCGAACCACGATAATTTGCACAGCAGGCAAACGCGTTACCACAGAGCTATCTAGACAACACGAAAAACCGAAGTCAGGTCTGTTTTAAAATCTAAATCATACAAATTGTCGGATGTCATTAAACTAATAAATTTAATTAAAATAATATAACTTTTTTTTAATTTTATGATTTGTCGTTTGATCGGAGATATTCAGCTATACGTATGGAAAATTTCAAGCCTCTAACTGATACAGTTTCGGGAGCGAATTCTGTGAGAGGCAGACAAACAGACGAGTGAGACGAATAGGATTTCGTCAAATGAACGAAACTCTAAAAATGATGTAAAAGATACCATTTGACTAGACATTGTGTCTTCTATAACTATTCATGAATTAAGAAAAAAAAAAAAAAAAGAGTTGAAACTTAAGAGACTTCGCGTTGAAATTGCTCTGCAAAGTATCTTCAAAAATACGCTTTGCAGGAAGAGAAAAAACGAGCGATTTGAAGATAATTTTAAAGTAAAATAGGATGACCTAACCAGTAGTTGATTAAATAAGGTCGGTGCTACGGGGTTTTCATTATATTTCCTTCTATTTAAGTTTTAGAAGTAATCTAACATGATTGCTACAACCCTTAATGAATGAACTATAATGGGCAAAAATGAAATATTCTGAAATAGCAACAAAATTATAAGTAAATAGTTTCTTTAATTGCCATTTTCCTAGCAGTTGATCAATCAAAGAAATCAGTCGAAAATTCAAAAATTAATCTTTAAAATATCATGCTTAAGCTGTGATTAACAATAATGATTCATATAAAACTATTATTTGAAATAAGCAAGATGGGAGTGGATTATTTTAACTTATCGTTATTGCCTCCAACTCATCAAATATATTTTGATATCTTATCTTTGAAATATATTATCAATCATATTTTGAATATCTACTGGGAATTAATACGGTATGTTTTGTAAGATTTCTATTGCTATAAATTAAATATTTAATGGGTTGTAGTTTTTTTCCATTTCATGCCATTTGATAATGTTCTGTATTCATCTTGAAACTATTATTTTGATTATATTGTTTGTTTGAGTACAGGGGAAAAAAATTTTCAGCTTATAGCTTTTTTCCCACAGAAAACAACCGATTTGCTTATATCATTGAATTCTGTACTCTTGAAAACGTAATTCAATATATAAGTTTTTCAATTTTTTCGGAATCCATATTCTTCTTTTTTTCTTCCATGTTAATTCTTGTAATTAGGTATACGGTACTTCATTTTACACATACAGATCTATATTGTTGGTTTATGGCATGTAGTCAATCGTTCACAATTTTGCAGTTTTTGATGATATTCGGTAATGTTTAATTAATGGTTATATCTACCCTTTAAATATAAAATCCTAATGAAACGAATTTATGAAACGAATATATGAAACGCCTGAAATGTAACGATTCTTTGAATCGACTGATTAAACAACTGATTACGTTTCACGGTGATTTCTCCTAAAAAAAGGAATACTTTGCGATAAAATTAACACCAAAAATCAATATTGATCCGCAGATTTCAAAACTGGTATTAGAATTTTTAAATTCGAATTAGTTTTCAAAATATTAATTTTTTTCTAATTTTATATACATTTTTCTATTGATGGCAACTCAAATTTTAATCAAACTGATATTTTTTTTCCTCAGATTTTAGAAAAGGTTACTATTTTAAACTAATTTGGCGAGAAGTCTGGCCTTCCTTAAATGGATGCTAAGAAATGTATCATGTTACTTTTATTCGTAATTCAATTTGTATTTCATTATCATTTTATTTAATACAAGCAGAAACATTTAAAATAAATGGCTTTCACTTCTTTATTTTTTTTTAAACGAAATGAAAAGAAAAATATTAGGCACAGATGTCATATACGCACCGGGGTACCTAATTGGCGCCAAAATGGCATTATTTTGGTTGACATAGTAACCCGGCTACTGTTGTTTATTTAATAATAAGAGTTTATTTACTTTTTTTAAATTACATAAATTGTTTTGTGTTATAGTTTATTATTTGTTTGTTATTTTCCTTTAAAAATAAAAAATAATAGAAAGTAATTAAAAAATACGGTACTACTTAGTTATTACATCTACCCATTTCGCCAAACTGCATAAATCGCCAAATTATACAAATTGACATAATTTTTATTTTAAATAACGAAAGAACAAAGAAAATAGTATAACATTAATAAATATACAAATAAAGCGTCGAAATAAAAATCACTTGATGACGTAAAGACGTGTAACTTGCTTAAAGTCAAGTGAATGTGACATTTATCAACTATTATTGGCATTTAATCTTATAGTTTGGTGATAGATTTTTGTTCGACGGGATAACTAAGTAGTACCAAAAATACATATGTAACTGGTATTCGAAAACGAGGATTTCGCCAAATTTTCGTTAAAAAATCACGCCAAACCGGGTGCGTATATGGCATCTGGCCAAATATTAAATTATGTAATAAACGATGACATTTAATTCCAACTTCAAAGCAATGTTATAATTTACCACTCGAAAAAAAAAAAATGCTAACTGGCGAGTTGAAAAATAGTTATTGGCGAGAGTTGCACCCGGCTAGCGTAACAGTACCAAGAATTCTTTGCAACAATGCTTTTATGTAGTATTATTCGAAAAAAAAATTGATTTTTTTTTTATCGAAATGGAAAACTTTCGGCACAGATGCCACATACGGTCCCATATTGGCGCTATTTTTTTCTGACGCCAATGTCATATACGCAACGGGTACTTAACTGGCGCCATAGTATCGTTATTTTGCTTGATTTGATAAGCCGGATGTTGTTGTGTATGCTGTTGATCTTTTCCCCAAATTAGCGCCGGAAAAAATCACGCCAATATGGGGCCGTATATGATATCTGGGCCAAACTTTCATATGAAAAGCGAAGGGATCAGAGCGTATTTATTTATGGCAGTTACATGACTTGGACTATTATAATATAGATGAAATGATGGCGATAGAATAATATTTGGCGACTTATCACCTGTACCTGACTAATATTAAAGTACCAAAATGGCACCAGGAATATAAAAAGCGAAGTGGTTCGCCCGGAACTCTTGATGGTAGTCACATAACTTAGGCTATTGTTATAAAAATTGTTTTAAAATACCGGGAGACAAAGACTCTGTACACTTAATTCCTTTTATTTTTAGCTTCTTTTCAAACGTTTAACTGATCCTCTTTAATCAAACACGAAAACAACATTGGATGTCTTAACAGCAACTGATTCGGCCTTAAATTTTTGAAATCAAAGGAAATTGAATGGGAACCCGTTTAGTCTGCACAGCTTTTTTCCGTATAATTCAATCTTCTATAATATTTTTTAAACCGATCAGATTAGCGTGTTTTTAGATTCTGCGGTGTCTGAACGGGGTTTGGCGAGCGTAGCTTGCAGGGGGCAGAGCCCCCTAGTGTATATATATATATATATATGATCTTGTCATACTGTAACTCTCGTATTTATGAGCCGATTTGGATAACATTTCGTGTGTACCTAGTACATACGAATGTCTCGACCGATTTCGTTGGCCAGCTTCATCCGCCGTCTTGTTTCAAAATGGCGGCCATTTAAAAAATTTTTTAAATTTTTTAAATTTAAAATGAGGTACCAAAAAATTAGACATTGAAAAGTATGTTTTTCTTATGTGTTTGGGTTTGATACAAAGATTCTGGAGCATTTTTAGTTTCGTCTATATCTTAAAAAATGGCTGAGTTATAGCACTTTGAATTTCTAGCATGGCTGACATTTTGAAACGATCTTATTTTTGTCACGCGATAATATACGTATTTATGAACCGATTTGGATGTGACAAGGAATGTGCATAGTACATAGCAATGTCTCGACCGAGTTCGTTGGCCAGCCTCATCCGCCATCTTGTTTCAAATGACGGCCATTTAAAAATTTAAAAAAAAATAAAATTTAAAAGTGAGGTACAAAATAATTAGAAATTGAAAAAGATTTTTTCCTTATGTGCTTGAGCTTGATACAAAGATTCCGGAGCATTTTTTGTTTCGTCTATGTCTTAAAAAATGGCTGAGTTATAGCACTTTGAATTTTTAGCATGGCTGACATTTTAAAGCGATCTGATTTTTGTCACGCGATAATATGCGTTTTAGGTAGCTTTCATTATTACAAAGAGCTACCTATTGCAGCCGTTCGGAGGAAAGCGATTTCAAAAAATTTTGGTATATTTTCATCGATCATGACCCCCAGACCCCGAAACCACCCTCCGTTCAAAATTGATATACATATATATATATATATTATATATATATTTTATTTCAAAATTAATGATAAATTACTGCATGAATGGCGCTACAGCAGCACATATCAAATGCAATAAAACATATTACAATGCGGGGTGAACATGTGTTCAGAAACCTGCAAATTTTAAAAGTGGGGGGTGGAGTTAGTTTTCTGTCTGTCCTCCCACTGATGAAGAACAGACTGTTTTTGTTTTTTTACCTGTCTTTCTTGTTTTTATAAATATTTTATAGTTAAAAAATTTCTGCAGATATACACCTTCCTTTTGAAGTTATGGTGTTTTAACATTTTGAAATGATGTAATATATTATATATATATATATATATATATATATATAACCATTAATTAAACATAACCTATATATATATATATATATATATATATGACCTTTGTCACACTGTAACTCTCGTATTTATGAAACGATTTGGATGTAATTCGGTGTGTACATAGTACATACCAATGTCACGGCCGAGTTCGTTGGCCAGCTTCATCCGCCATTTTGTTTTTAAATGGCGGCCATTTAAAAAAATTTAAAAAGTTTAAAATTTGAAATGTGGTACCAAAAAATTGAAAATGGAAAAATATTTTTTTCTTATGTATTTGACTTTTATACAAAGACCTCGGAGCAGTTTTTGTTTCGTCTATATCTTAAAAAATGGCTGAGTTATAGCATTTTGAATTTCTAACGTGACTGACATTTTGAAAAGTCCTGAATTTTATCACGCGATAAAAGGCATATTTATGAACAGATTTGGAGGTAACTTCGTTTATACATAGTACATACCAATGTCTCGACCGAGTTCGTTGACCAGCTTCATCCGCCATCTTGTTTAAAAATGGCGGCCATTTAAATTTTTAAGAAAAACTTAAATTTGAAATGTGGTACCAAAAAACTGAAAATTGAAAAAATATTTTTTTCTTATGTGTTTGACCTTGATAAAAAGATTCGGGAGCAATTTTTGTTTCGTCTATATCTTAAAAAATGGCTGAGTTATAGCATTTTGAATTTCTAGCGTGGCTGACATTTTGAAACGTCCTGATTTTTGTCACGTGATAACAGGCGTATTTATGAACCGATTTGTTCGTTGTCCAGCTTCATCCGCCATCTTGTTTCAAAATGGCGGCCATTTAAAAAAATTTACAAAATTTAAAATTTAAAATGAGATACCAAAAAATTAGAAAATGAAAAATATTTTTTCGTATGTGTTTGGCCTTAATACAAAGATTTCGGAACAGGTTTTGTTTCGTCTATACCTAAAAAAATGGCTGAGTTATTGCATTTTGAATTTCTATTGTGGCTGACATTTTAAAACGACCTGATTTTTGTCACGCGATAACAGCCGTATTTATGAACGAATTTGGATGTTACTTGGTCTGTACCTAGTACAGACCAGTGTCTCAACCGAATTCGTTGGCCAGCTTCATTCGAAATCTTGTTTCAAAAGGGTTGCCATTTTAAAAAAATTTAATTTAAGGTATTAGAAAATTGGAAAATGAAAAAGATTTTTTTTATGTGTTTGGCCTTGATACAAAGATTCTGGAGCAGTTTTTGTTTCTGAAAATTTGTTCTTTTGTTTATATCTTAAAAAATGGTTGAATTATAGCACTTTGAATTTCTAGCATGGCTAACACCTTGAAATGATCTTGCATTTGTCACCCGATAACACACGTATTCGCCTATTTCTATGTAAGAAGGCATGTAAATAGTATACATCAATATCTCGACCAAGTTCGCTGGCCAGCTTCATCAGCCATCTTGTTTCAAAATGGCGGCCATTAAATTAAAAAAAATTATATTTAAAGTTAGGTGCAAAAAAATTAGAAATTGAAAAAGGTTTCTTTCTTAAGTATTTGACCTTGATATAAGGATTCAGGAGCATTTTTTGTTTGTCTTTATCTTAAGAAATGGCTCAGATATAGCAGTTTCAATTTTTAATGTGGGTGATATTTTGAAAAATCTGATTTTTTGCCTGCGACAGCACTCGCATATATCAACCGATACCGATGTGAGTGAGCATGTGCACAGCAATTACTAACGTCTCGACCAGGTTCACTGGTTAGCCTCATCCACCATGTTGTCTTAAAATGGGAGGCACTTTAAGAAATCGCCGAATTTGGCAGCCAAATATCAGTTACTTTAAATAAAAGCAGCTTGGATAAAGCTGACTAATTTCGCGAAATTCTCATTCATAATAATTTAGTATTGATAAAAATTAGTATTGAATCTCCTATATTCGGTTTTCACTAAATTGAGCTTCGTTTGTTTAAATAATATAAGTTGGCTTTTTTAAAATAAGGAATATGAAAGCTACCTCTTCTTCCCGGCATTGGCCGGAAGGACTTTTTATGAACCGATTTGTATGTGACAAGGCATGTGCATAGTACATAGCAATGTCTCGACCGAGTTCGTTGGCCAACCTCATCCGCCATCTTGTTTCAAAATGGCGGCCATTTAAAAATTAAAAAAATTAAAATTTAAAAGTGGGTACAAAATAATTAGAAATTGAAAAAGATTTTTTCCTTATGTGTTTGAGCTTGATACAAAGATTCCCGAGCATTTTTTGTTTCGTCTATGTCTTAAAAAATGGCTGAGTTATAGCACTTTGAATTTCTAGCATGGCTGACATTTTGAAACGATCTGATTTTTGTCACGCGATAATATGCGTTTTTATGAACCGATTTGGATGTGACAAGGCAGGTGCATAGTACATAGCAATGTCTCGACCGAGTTCGTTGGCCAGCTTCATACTGTTTCAAAATGTCGGCCATTTAAAATTTAAAAAAAAAATTTAAAATTTAAAATGAAGTAAAAAAAATTATAAATCGAAAAAGATTTTTTTCTTATGTGTTTGAGCTTGATACGAAGATTCCGGATTTATTTTTTGTTTCATCTATCTTAAAAAACGGTTGAATTATAGCACTTTCAAATTCTAGTGTGGCTGACATTTTGAAATGATCTGATTTTCGTCACGCGATAACACATGTGTTTATGAACCGATTAGGATGTGACAAGGCATGTGCATACTACATAGCAATCTCCCGGCCGAGTTCGTTTGCTAACTTCATCCGTCATCTTGTTTCAAAATGGCGGCCATTTAAAAATTTAAAAAGTCCTTCCGGCCAGTGCCGGGAGGAAGAGGTAGCTTTCAAATACCTTATTTTTAAAAAGGCAACTTATATTATTCAAACACACGAGGCTCAATTTAGTGGAATCCGAATATAGGAGATTCAATACTAATTTTTATCAATACTAAATCATTATGAATGAGAATTTCACGAAATTAGTCAGCTTTATCCAAGCTGCTTTTATTTAAAGTAACTTATATTTGACTGAGATGTTGATGTATACTATCCACATGCTTTCTCACATGGAAATAGGCGAATACGTGTGTTATCGCGTGACAAATACAAGATCGTTTCAAAATGTTAGCCATACTAGAAATTCAAAGTGCTATAATTCAACCATTTTTTAAGATATAAACAAAAGAACAAATTTTCAGAAACAAAATCTACTCCGGAATCTTTGTATCAAGGCCAAACACATAAAAAAAATCTTTTTCATTTTCCAATTTTTAATACCTCATTTTAAATTTTAAATTTAATTTTTTTTAAATGGCAACCCTTTTGAAACAAGATGGCGAATGAAGCTGGCCAACGAACTCGGTCAAGACATTGGTATGTACTATGTACAGACCAAGTAACATCCAAATCGGTTCATAAATACGCTTGTTATCGCGTGACAAAAATCAGGTCGTTTTAAAATATCAGCCACAATAGAAATTCAAAAAGCTATAACTCAGCCATTTTTTTAGATATAGACGAAACAAAAACTGTTCCGGGATCTTTGTATTAAGGTCAAACACATACAAAAAAAAAATCTTTTTCATTTTCCAATATTTTGGTATCTCATTTTAAATTTTAATTTTTTTAAATTTTTTTAAATAGACGCCATTTTGAAACAAGATGTCGGATGAAGCTGGCCAACGAACTCGGTCGAGATAGTTGTATGTACTATGTACACACCAAAGTACATCCAAATCGGTTCCTAAATACGCCTTTTATCACGTGACAAATATCAGGACGTTTCAAAATGTCAGCCACGCTAGAAACTCAAAACGCTATAACTCAGCCATTTTTTGAGATATAGACGAAACAAAAACTGCTCCCGAATCTTTGTATCAAGGTCAAATACATAAAAAAAAAATTTTTTCAATTTTCAATTTTTTGGTACCACATTTCAAATTTAAATTTTTCTTAAAAATTTAAATGGCTGCCATTTTTAAACAAGATGGCGGATGAAGCTGACCAACGAACTCGGTCCAGACATTGGTATGTACTATGTACAAACGAAGTTACATCCAAATCGGTTCATAAATACGCCTTTTATCGAGTGACAAAATTCAGGACGTTTTAAAATGTCAGCCATGCTAGAAATTCAAAATGCTATAACTCAGCCATTTTTTAAGATATAGACGAAACAAAAACTGCTCCGGAATCTTTGTATAAAGGTCAAATACATAAGAAAAAAATATTTTTCCATTTTCAATTCTTTGGTACCACATTTCAAATTTAAAATTTTTTAGAAAATTTTAAATGGCCGCCATTTTGAAACAAAATGGCGGATGAAGCTGGCCAACGAACTCGGTCGAGACATTGGTATGTACTATGTACATACCGAATTACATCCAAATCGGTTCATAAATTCGAGAGTTACAGTATGACAAAGGTCAGATATATATATATATATATATATATATATATATATATATATATATGGATATATATATATATATATATATATATATCAACTTTTGAACGGAGGGTGGTTTCGGGGTCTGGGGGTCATGATCGATGAAAATATACCAAAATTTTTTTTAATCGCTTTCCTACGAACGGCTGCAATAGGTAGCTTTTTGTAATGAAAGCTACCTAAAAAAAATTTAATTTAAAATGAGGTACAAAAAGTCCTTCCGGCCAGTGCCGGGAGGAAGAGGTAGCTTTCAAATACCTTATTTTAAAAAAGCCAACTTATATTATTCAAACACACGAAGCTCAATTTAGTGGAAACCGAATATAGGAGATTCAATACTAATTTCTATCAATACTAAATCATTATGAATGAGAATTTCACGAAATTAGTCCGCTTTATCCAAGCTGCTTTTATTTAAAGTAACTTATATTTGGCTGAGATGTTGATGTATACTATCCACATGCTTTCTCACATGGAAATAGGCGAATACGTGTGTTATCGCGTGACAAATACAAGATCGTTTTAAAATGTTAGCCATACTAGAAATTCAAAGAGCTATAATTCAACCATTTTTTAAGATATAAACAAAAGAACAAATTTTCAGAAACAAAATCTGCTCCGGAATCTTTGTATCAAGGCCAAACACATAAAAAATCTTTTTCCTTTTCCAATTTTTTAATACCTCATTTTAAATTTTAAATTTAATTTTTTTTTAATGGCAACCCTTTTGAAACAAGATGGCGAATAAAGCTGGCCAACGAGCTCGATCGAGACATTGGTATGTAGTATGTACAGACCAAGTAACATACAAATCGGTTCATAAATACGCTTGTTATCGCGTGACAAAAATCAGGTCGTTTTAAAATGTCAGCCACAATAGAAATTCAAAACGCTATAACTCAGCCATTTTTTTAGTTATAGACAAAACAAAAATTGTTCCGGGATCTTTGTATTAAGGTCAAACACATACAAAAAAAAAAAAATATTTTTCATTTTCTAATATTTTGGTATCTCATTTTAAATTTTAATTTTTTAAAAAATTTTTAAATGGCCGCCATTTTGAAACAAGATGGCGGATGAAGCTGGCCAACGAACTCGGTCGAGACATTGGTATGTACTATGTACATACCGAATTACATCCAAATCGGTTCATAAATTCGAGAGTTACAGTATGACAAAGGTCAGATATATATATATATATATGGATATATATATATATATATATATATATATATATATCAACTTTTGAACGGAGGGTGGTTTCGGGGTCTGGGGGTCATGATCGATGAAAGTATACCAAAATTTTTTGAAATCGCTTTCCTCCGAACGGCTGCAATAGGACGCTTTTTGTAATGAAAGCTACCTAAAAAATTAGAAATTGAAAAAGATTTTTTTTCTTATGTGTTTCAGCTTGTTACAAAAATTCCGGATCATATTTTGTTTTGCCTTTATCTTAAAAAAAGGCCGAGATATAGCAGTTTGAATTTCGAATGTGTGTGACATTTTGAAAAATCTGTTATTTTGCCTGCAACAGCACTCGTATATATCAACCGATTTAGATATGAGTAAGCATGTGCACAGGAATTACTAAGGTCTCGACCAAGTTCATTGGTGAGCTTTGTTGCACCCATTATGTTGTTTTAAAATGGCGGGCTATCACCGATAATTCGGGTTAATATAATTATTAATATAATTCGGGATATCACCGAATTTGGCGACAAAATATAAATCACTTTAATAAAACCAGCTTTGATAACGCTGACTAGTATCGCGAAATTCTCATTCATATTCAATATTGACAAAAATTAGTATTTAATCTCCTATAAACGGGTTCCACTAATTTGAGCTCCGTGTGTTTGAATAATATAAGCTGGCTTTTAAAAAATAAGGAATATGAAAGCTACCTCTTCCTCACGGCACTGGCTGGAAGGACTTTTTTTTATAGGAAATCGAAAAAGTTGTGGCACCGGCTCGTTTTTGCTATGCTAGAAATGGCATATGTAAATTCATATACACTATATTGCCATTAATGACCGGCAACTTTCAATTTTAGACATTTTGTCGAATATTTAGAAATATACTTGACAGATTCTTCTGGAATTTCAGGATTGAAAAGAACACGTATGACCTCATATTTAGCAACGTCGATTGGATAAGGGGGGCAATTAGGGGGCCAACAAAAAATCAAAGAAAGAAAAAAATAATACTTGGGATCACCCTGTAAAATAAAATGCACGAAATGATCTATCGCTACCGAATATAAATAAACAGACATTGTGCATTATGTGTATTCTTTTGTGTAAGAAAAACAACGTATATTAATAGAGATATAGCGATTTATTTAAAAAAATTAAAAAATTCTTGCATGTTTTTTGCTTATAACGTGCAGGATTTTTAACCAAATTTAGCGCCGGTTTCAGAAAAATTGACAAAATATAGCAGAAACAATAAGGTGCAATTAGAATATAAATACATTAAATATTTTAGGAAATATGAGCAGTTGTATGAAATAATTTTTATCTGCGCATGCGCGAACGATAACAAGGATCATTTTGCATAATTTAATAGTCAACTCTATGGAGCAACTTATTTAAAAAAACCTAGTCAAATATCGTAAAAATTCAGAAAGATATCGGCGTTAGAATGAGCAAATTTTTAGTTGTTCTCTAAAAGCAGATGAATGATAAGGGATTTTCCACAAATTGTCATTTTTAATTTTTAATTTCTTTTTTATTTTCATTTTTTATTGATGTTTTAATTCTTCTTGGATAACCACTAGAACGAGCCTATACCATGATCAAAAGAAGTTTCAAAATCGAAGCATTTTTTTCAAATCTACTCGTTGATACTCACAAAATACTAACTTTTTTCTATAAGTCACTTAATAAAAAATGGCAATTTGTATCAAATCCCTTATCATTCAGCTGCTTTTAGAGAACAACTAAAAATTTGCTCACTTTAATGCCGATATCTTTCTGAATTTTTACGATATTTGACTAGATTTTTTTTAATATGTTGCTTCATAGAGTTGATTATTAAATTATGTAAAATGATCCTTGTTATCGTTCGCACATACGCAGATAAAATTATTTCATGCAACTGCTCATATTTCCTAAAATATTTAATATATTTATATTCCAATTGCACTATATTGTTTCTACTATATTTTGTCAATTTTTCTGAAACTGGCGTTAAATTTGGTTAAAAACTCTGCACGTTAGCAAAAAACATGCAAGAATTTTTTAATTTTTTTAAATAAATCGTTATATCTCTATTAATATACGTGCTATTCTTACACAAAAGAATACACATATTGCACTATGTCTGTTTATTTATATCCGGTAGCAGTAGATCATTTCGCGCATTTTATTTTACAGGGTATCCCAAGTATTATTTTTTTTCTTTGATTTTTTGTTGGCCCCCTAATTGCCCCCTTTAACAAATCGACATTTCTAAATATGAGATCATACCTGTTCTTTTTAATCCTGAAATTCCAGAAGAATCTGTCAAGTATATTTCTAAATATTCGACAAAATGTATAAAATTGAAAGTTGCCGGTCATTAATGGCCAAATAGTGTATTGCATATGTGGAGATGCGAGAGAACGTGTTGTCCCTGGAATATTGACGTCGCATAGCTAAAGGACTGCTAACAAGATCGAAATCTAAAAAAAAAAAAAAAAAATTAACCCTTTCAGGAGCAAAGCATTTTCAATTCTAAAGTGTTGAAATAAGTGATTGGCACCGGAATTTGCCAAAAGATTTATTTGTAAATAAGAAAAAGCCTATATTTCACATAGTTATTAAATCGAAAATATTTTGAGGTGCCAGTTGAAATACCGTGTGGGTTTTCTGTTACGATATTTTAGTCATAGTGTACTGACGGTACTTTAAAGTATCACTTTAATTAATTACCTCTAAATAATTAAATTTATCACGGGTGAGTATTTTTTTATGTTTATCCTTTAATTTTCATTGTAGAAACTGAAAAAAAATATTACATGAAAAAAATTGCAGTAGATCATAATGCCGTAGATAAAGGGTTAAAGTCAACCAGAAATCTGACATGAAACCAATAAAAAAAATTTCGTCGACCCGAAACCGACTCAAAAATGAACTGAAAAAAAAATCAATATTTTAATAGTATTGTGAAAAAATATTCTACTACACTTATATCTCTAACATTAATTTTATCTTTCTGAGATAAAAACGAACACAAATACGCCCATTTATATTCAAATATCTAGTTTTTTTCTTTTAAATATATTCAGGACTTTCTTTTTAAAAATCGGGTCAACTCGACCCCGATCCGAAAGAGTCAAAACCTAACCTGAAACCGATCCGAACACGAAACGTTTAAAGTCAATCCGGCCCGCAATAAAAATTAAAGTCAACACGATCCGAGGGTCGGGTCGGATGCGAGTGAAATCGGGTTACCCAACCCGATGTAGGACTGTAATAGAGACACGTCAAAAATTTCAATATATGATTATTGCGTTTCAAACGTAGAGTTGCAAAAGCTGGAAAAAAAAACAAAACTATTTAAACAGGGGAATAAACCGGGGGGGGGGGGGGTTGCAACTTAAGTTGAACGTAAGCCCTACTGGAAATAAGAGTGCACTTAAAAATAAGAGAATGGCAATGGACGGCCAATAAAATTTAATTGGTCGATTGGATTTTGGACAAAAGCTTGGTAAGCATACTACTATGTCAAGAAAATTTTTGTTGATTTTTCTCGCTTTTCTAATTGAACTTGTCCACGCGTGTATACAGCCAAGAATTCGAACCGCTGCAAACGTTTCAACCCCGATTATAGCGACTACAGTAGCTAATTGTTGAATGAACAAATTATAATTGGATTTTAAAAACAATGTCTTTGTGTTTCATAAAATGCATTATTTAAAGGTTAAAAGTATTTTCATTTATTGATTTAGTTAGGTAGGTAGTGAGGAATTTTTTAAGATATCGTTTAAAATTTGAAAAACCGTAAGATTCCTAAAACATCTGTTAGCAAACTGTACGCAGGGCAGAGGCCTGCACCGGCCGAAATTTCCAGGCTCGGTGCCCGGCCCGACCCATAGAAAGAAAATTCGGTGTGGCCTGGTATAAAAATTAAAAGTTCGGCCCGAGCCTGGTCCGGCCCGTAGAAAAAAATTATTGACTCGACCCGGCATGGTATAGCAGCTAAAAGTTCGTCCCGAGACCAGTCTGACCCGGAAAAAAGTTAAAATCTCCGCCCAAACCCGTCCCGGCCCGGTCCGGCCCGAGTGAATTTCTACAAAACATTGATTTTTACGTCGATTTGGTTAAAAAATTGTCTCATACGAGGTACAAGGAGTTCTAACCAAATTTACTTATCTTAGCCTTTTTTTTTTTTTTTTTTCATGTTTATAATCTTCATTTTTAAAGGTGCTGTATGCTGCGATATTTATTTTTTCGACGAATCTCTATTTGTTGTATGTAAAAGTTTCAGTTATCATTAATATTGTTAATCCCTATTCCATGTATTGGAGACTTAAAAATCTGAAAAATGCTGTACAGTAAAATCTTCTAAGACGGAATTGCATAGGAAAGAAAAAAAAAATGCGTTATAGTCAAGTTACCTTCTTAGCAGGTTTAAATGTATTATATATTCTTTTCTTACGTATTAGTTTATTTATTTTGCATGGATCAACATATTTTTCAGTTTATTTAAGACAGGATTCCGCCATAGCTAGGCTCTTTTTCACATGTTTACTATATTTTAATTCAGCTATATTTTAATAAACCTAGAAATCTACTATTCTTTAAAAAGAATAAATTTTAATGTTTAATTGTAGAATAATGACGATTTAAAAAAATTATGCATTTTTCGCAAAAACTTTTAGGCCAGGCCAAATTTTACTGATCTTTGAACGGACAGGCCACGCCGAGACATTGATTTTAACACGGGCTGGATCAAAACCGGGAATAAAAATTTTGGTCCGTGAAGATTAGGAAGAATGAAACCAGCCCCGTATCGGTAGGGAAAAAAAAAAAGTTAGGCCCGGACCGATCCTTCAGGAAGAAAGGCCCGAGCCCAACCCGGAAAGAGATGTGCCTAGGCCGGGATCGTCCCGGCCCGAAAAGAGTGGAGACCGTGCTCGGCAGGGCCAGAGTGTCGCGAATGAAAATAGGCCAGAGCCCAGCCCGCGCAGAGGCGTCGCGATGGGGGGTGGGGAGGTTATTGCGAGGGAGCCTCCCCCTCCAATATATGTGAACTTGGGAAATTTGAACTTAGAGTTGAGAAATTCTAGATTTTTGCAATTTCTTTCTTTTAATTATTAATGAAAATATATAAATATTTTATTGTTTTGCCGATTACCTTTCTGAGTTCTGTAACAGTAAACTAATAGTTAAATTATCAAAAGAAATACAAAAGCAGCCAGACTCAATTTGCCATTGTATTAATTTGTGCTACGAAAATATCATGCATCTACTATACCTGAATTTCCCTACTGTTGTCCATCAACAATGTCTGTAATCTATTTCGTCTAAAACTTTGTTCGTTTCTGAAAAATCTCAAAATACCATGCGGCTATTTTCATATGAAGTACGACTATGACTCCTACACAGTAGAAGACACAAACTTTCATTAAATGAACTAATAATTGTAATTTACATTTCTTTAGTTTCAGTATTTTTATTTGGACAGAAATTTGTTTAAGTAAAGTATCATTATCTTTAAACACACATTGCACATATCATTTCAGTTGGAAAATAGAGCAATTTGTTTCAAGTTGGGAATTTTTTTAATTCTCCCCCCCCCCCAAAAAAAAAAAAATTCTGTAACTACGCCTCTGAACCCGCGGGCCAGACCCGGCCCATGCTGATCTCTGACTCAGGGCCTCATTGTCGCAAATACAATCGGGGCTGTTACCTAGTGACCCTCAAAAATCATATTTCTTTCTTAAAATGAAGCACGTATTGTGCTTTGAAATGTGTTATAGGAGAAGGAAATCACAACAGGCTCTTTACCCCAGGACTTCACTTAGGTTAGTTCGAACCTCGTAACCTGGCTGTACAAATTTGATAGAATGAACCGGTACAGTTATACCTCGGCTCTCAAAAACAATTCCCCAAAGCGAAAACTGTTCTGCAAGTCAGTCGTTCAAGAACCTAATCGAATTTCCCCACAAGAAATAATGAAATTAATTGATTTTGCTTAGGATTGGCCAAAATAACTTTGTGCCGAATTCGGATTGGCTCGGCCTGAAAAAAGAAAAAATAACAGAACCACGGGTACACGATGAAAACAGAGGTATGTCGATGAAAGTGTTTTACTGTTGTTTAGTAAAACGACAGTAAATTTACATAAACACAAATTCCCTTAGAAACGAGAAGGCCAACACACTCTTAGAGAAACTGAATTCTATATCTGTTACAAGTATGTGTAAGAAGATTTTAAAATTCTACTAATATATCCTCTTTAGTTTAAATTATTATTAATTAAATATTGTTTCCACACAGTAAAAACGCCTTCAAAAAATATTGTTCAAACTGTAATATATTTGATTTCACATTACATGTTTAATTTTTTAAATATTACATAATACAGTATATCGCGCAAGCCAAAAGACAAGAAAAAAAGCTTGATATAATAGAGGATATTAAAACATTAAGAAGTATGATAACTCAAAAGTTTTATATTTGCATGTTAGTTAATGCATATTAAAAATTTTACAATAAAATTGGCGATAGAAAATCACAGTTATTATAATTCACATGCATATAAAATTATTTAAAACGAGCGGTTAAAGTAAAACATGTTTTTTCGGGAAACATGTAAAAAGAACAATGGTATTCCGTATGACCGATATGATGCCGCGCAATATAACGAGAGGCTACTGTATAATAATAATAAAACAGTAAATATTGTAATTGTGAAAATAATTTTCCCCAAAAAAGACTGGTTTTTTTTTCTTTTTTTTTTCTTTACTTTTCTTTTTTCCTTTAAATTGCTTTATTTATTTATTTATTTATTTATTTATTTATTTATTTTTGTATCTCTCAGTTTTGTGCTGGAAAAATGACCCAAATATACGAAGATTACACAAATAAATATGCTGATATTTCTTATATTTAAGTAAATTATTTTATTAAATTATTACGATATGAAAAGTCAAAAATTATACACTTCCATTTTCAAAAACAGAACACTATATTTTCTTTAATCTGTCTCTAAAGATTCATCTCTAAAAATAATCCTATTTTTTATCACTTAAAATAAGAATAAGAGTTACATCCCTTACCAGAGTTAGAATATAACGATGAGGGATGATCTTCATTGTGATGAATTAGAGCGTTTCCACGTTCGAAAGCGTATTTGTCATTCATATTTGTGCAATCTGAGATTTCAATGCGTCATGAGGTAATGCAGGCCACTCACCCCATTTGACAAAATTGAGTTGTTTTCAACAAAGAGTTGCAAGTGGCGAAATCCTATTAATTACTTCCTCTTTAACTCCGCATAATTCTTATAATTTAGAAATAAAGTTTCAGTAATATGCCAAACTTTCGCAAATAGCAGCTTCCAACTTTCCTGATTCATTTTGACTTTTCACAGATGGTTACCTCTGACTGTTTATTCTAGTGGACTTCGGGATTTTACGTACTCTGAAAAAAAAAAGGGGGGGGGGGGAACATACGTGAAGCATAGTTTATGAAACGCTTTCCAAGTCTCAGAATTTTGTAAAAGAACGTCAACATTTAATAAGCTGAAAGAAGATATCTTAGTAAACAATTTAGAAAACATAAAACGTACTTTCAGAAATAACAAATTTATAGACGGCATACTGTCCATTTCTTTGCGTAGTCCTGTATATAAGTTTATTTAAATTCTACAATCATCTCTTAGTATACTAGACATTGTTCAGCTGGAAAATGCATAATTTAATTAAAAAGCACCCTTAAGCAATTCATGCTCATACACCGTAATGATTGCGAATTCTTTTGTGTAGCCCTGCATATGATCTACCTACAACATTTATACGCAACCCTTAGTAATAAAAAAATTATTTAATCTTAAAAACGCATACCAAGACTAAAATTGCACTTCCAGCATTTATCGCTCATAGAAAGTTCTGTAACAGAATTATTTTGTATGACACTGTAAATGAATTTTAAATGCTTCCAAATTCTACAGAAAATGTATGCTTCTGAGAAATTCATATCAATTTTATTATGCTTGAAATAGTTTGGCATCATTAAAATACACCGCAAACGATTTTTCGCAATAGACCCTAATGTAACGGAACTCTTTTGAGTGTTCCTGTAAAGGATCTAAAAATGCTACACACACCATTTTCAATAGCGAACACGCCATAGTGAACCTCAATAACATATGTATGTATACGTATATATATATATAAAACCATTAATTAAACATTACCGACCATCATCAAAAACCGCATTATTGTGAATGAATTGACAATATATATATGTAGGGTAAATGCACCAGTAGTGGGCCAACCCCCAGTTAGTCGTCCACTTTGAGATAAAATACGTTATGAATTGCTTATTTTTTTATTTCAAATGAAATATTACAATCCCCCTATATGTAGCCATCCTTTATACGTCATAAGCCATCAGCAAAGAATTGTGGGTATTTTTATTGCGTTAGTAATCAGCCATTTTTTATTTGGTTGCGGTCAAATAACCATTTTTGCTATTTTTTTGTTAACCGATGACAAAATTTTTAAAAGACTAGTATTAATTTATTTTTTATTATTTTCTAAAATTAGAAGACTCTACTATTAAAAAGTTTAATAAACTAATGTTTTTCAGTATCAAAATCAATAAGTGTGTTTGTATTAATTAATTTTAATGTGGCCGACTATTGGGTATTATATTTACTTACATGTTCAGTAATCGGCCACCACGGTTGACTACTGGCTAAAAGGCTATTTCACTTTTTTGAGTCTACTTTTAATAATTTGATTTTTTTCGTAATTTGATTATCGTAATTTGATTATCGCAATTTGAGATTTATATAACCTTTTACTTGCATTTTATTTTATGTACACTATATATAAGGTGTTCTGGGGTAATAACGCTACGTTAAGATTCTACCAATTTTTACGGCTTAGTTTTAGATTTTTTTTCTCCAAACAAATATAGGATTTGATACAGTAGCTTATTGATTATGTAAACAAGAAAGACTATTTTAGCAGATAGCTATTCATAAAATATAGTGGCATGATTTCTTGACCAATGCTATTAAGCGTTATTACCCACCTGTTGGGTAATAAAATAGCGTCTAAATCGCGGCCCTCAAAACGGCTCTTATCCCAAATGCGCCCAAGAAATTCCCTTGCACTTTGCCCTGGCTCATACGATGTTATTATTATTTACTTTAGTGTTGTATTTTTAGACTTCATAGTGTTTACAAATAAGAAATGAGAACAAGTAAAAATTTAATTAAAAAAATCAAAAACCCGACTGCGTAAAAAGCGAACTAATTAATTATTTCCCATCTATGTGAAACTATTTTTATATTACTTACCTATTTTTTTTATTTACTTGTATGGATGACTTTTAAGTTGAGTTTAATTGTTAGTTCCTGTCTATAAACACTGTTTTGATGAGGTCTATACATGTCTATGATGGTTAGAGGTGCATTCAAGCTAGAGATCCTACCTACACGACTTCCAGGTTGTGTCATATTTAAACGGAGCTTCTGACTGTAAAATAGTCAATGAAACATCGTCTTCATTTTGAAAGACCTATCCAATGGTATGCCACTCAATTGGGTGCGAAAAAAAAATTTTCGTCTCTACCGCCATTTTTTATTTTACGGCCGCCATTTTGAATTGATAAAAACAATACCTACCCTATAACCATCGGACGGTTAAGACGAATCGATAGAGCCTCATTCATTAAAATCCATTCAGCCGTTGGGATGTTTCGAGGGTATAAAGAAATCCACACGCCCAGATATGCGTGAAACACATAACCCTTCTTGGCAGTCGGGTAAAAACACTTATAAATATCATTCATGCACAAGTTAAATGAAATTGATTTGCACTCATACGTTCATCAGTGACTGCAATGTTCACGAATTTCGTTTGTTTGTGATCGCGGATTTCGCTAATTTAGTACGTTTTTGAGACTGCTGCATCCAGTGAAATTTTTTTCTGTTTTTATGAGTGTTATGCGCTCATTCGTTCATTAGTGTTTGCGGCGTTAACGAATTTCGTTCGTTTGAGATCGCGGGTTTCGCGAATTACTGCTTTTTTGAGACAGCTGCACAACAAGGTTGTTGCACCCAGTGATGTTTTTTTTTCGGTTTTCAAGAGCGCTATGCGCTCATACGCTCGTAACTGATTGCGGCGTTAACGAATTTCATTCGTTTCTGATTTCGGCTTTCGCGAATTTAGTGCGTTTTCGAGACTCTGCACGACGAGTTTGCTGCATCCAGTCATGTTTTTTTTTGGTTTTCATGAGCGCCATGCGCTCATACGTTCGTTAATGATTGCGGCGTTAACGAATTTCGTTCGTTCGTGATCGTGGCTTTCGCGAATTACTGCGTTTTATAGACTGCTGCTCGACGAGGTTGCTGCATCCAGTGATATTATTTTTTGTTTTCATGAGCGCTACGCTCTCATACGTTCGTAATTTACCGCGGCGTTAACGAATTTCGTTCGTTTGTGATTGCGGCTTTCGCGAATTTAGTGCCTTTTTGAGACTGCTACACGACGAGGTTGCTCCATCCAGTATTTTTTTTTTCGGTTTTGATGAGCACTTTGCGCTCATACGTTCGTTACTGATTGCAGTGGTAACGAATTTCGTTCTTTCGTGATTGTGGCTTTCGCGAATTACTGCTTTTTAAATGCTGCTGCACGACGAGGTTGCTTCACCCAGTGATGTTTTTTTTCGGTTTTCATGAACGCTATACGTTCATACGTTCGTTATTGATCTCGACGTTAACGAATTTTGTTCGTTCGTGATCGTGACTTTCGCGAATTACTGCGTTTTAGAGACTGCTGCACGACGAGGTTTTTGCACCCAGTGATGTATTTTTTTTCGGTTTTCATGAACACTATGGATTCATACGTTGTTACGGAGTGCTTCGTTAACGAATTTCGTTCGTTCTTGATCGTGGCTTTCGCGAATTACTGCGTTTTAGAGACTGCTGCACGACGAGGTTGCTGCACCCAGTGATTTTTTTTCGGTTTTCACGAGCGCTATTAGCTCATACGTTCGTTACTGATTACGGCTTTAACGAATTTTGTTCGTTTGCGATTGCGTCTTTCGCGAATTGCTGCGTTTTAGAGACTGCTGCACGACAAGGTTTCTGCATCCAGTGATGTTTTTTTCTGTTTTCATGAGCACTGTGCGTTCATACGTTCGTTACTGATTGCGGCGTTAACGAATTTTGTTCGTTTATGATCGCGGATTTCGCGAATTTAGGGCGTTTTTGAGATTGCTGCACGATGAAGTTGCTGCATCCAGTGATTAGTTTTAGTTTTGATGAACGCTATGCGCCCATGCGTTCATCACAAAAAAAAGATGGCAAAATACAAGATTTTTTTTTATGAAATCGCATAATTATATCAAAACGACTGTTACTATAAAATCACAAATCTATAATAATAAGATAACTACTAAAATAACAATGATAACAGACGATTGCTTTGTCACGTGTATTTATAATATCGAATAGGGGAAAACAACTGAACAAGAAACCTTATTTTCCCTTAAATAAGAATTGGCGCCTCATTCTGCTCATATTGTTCAAAGATACTACGAGACAGACTGTAATATTTGTAATGTACTATTCGAGATATGCAGCTTATTAAAATTACATTTCGAAACTCGATTACGAGATAGTAACGCGAAAATGAAGAATTGGCGCCGCGTTCTGCAAATATTTAACCACGAAATCACAAGATAAACTAAAATATTTGCATTGTACTAGTCGAGACATGCAACATATTAAAATTTCATCCCGAAACTCGACGACATGATAGTAACGCTAAAATGACGATTTGGCGCTCCCTACTGCTGATATCACAATAAGATATGCATCGACAGATCAGTCATTCATGTTCTGTTAATAATCTTGTCCTACATCAGAATTTCATTTTGAAACAGGATGACGTAATAATTTTTTCTCTGCCCGCAGCCTAGTCTACGATGGTTAAACAAAAAATTTGAAAGGCCCACTACTAGATAATTTGGTACTTTTAACTTTACTTTCCATATGAAATAAGAATGAAAAATCTTGCATGAAGAATAGATTAAAAAAGCATTTCCCATGACTTGCAGAATTCTTCAACGAAATTGAGCTGCTTAATACCGTAAAAAAGTAAACATTTTAGAAAAGGCATAATACTTTTGAAAATCAGATTATGGTCCCTAACCGAAAAAGTAGTTCAATTCTTTTGCGCAGTCCTGTATTTAATCTAAAGATTTGTATATCATTCTATACATAGTATGATAAAACTTAGTATAGTAAGAAAATGCATAACAGGTTGAAAATTTACCTTCAGCAATTTCTACCCCTATAAGGAAACATACTTGAATTATTTTGTACAGCCCTGTATATTACCAATAGATTTTTAAATTCCGCACATATTAAAATTTAGCTAAAATTTAACAGCTAAAATTTAATTAAGGCTAAAACGTGGTTAAAACTACTGAAATGATACTTCCACACATTATTATCCCTGGGAGGTCATGTATTCAGTTTTTTGCGTGGCCCAGTATATGGTTTTATTTGTATTATACAAACATCTCTTAGTATACTAAATATAGTTCAGCTTGAAAGAGCATAAAAGCCTCTTTTAAGCCATTCACGCTGATACTCCACAAAGCTTACAAACTCTTTTGTGTAGCCTTGTATATGATCTATATCAGTTATACACACCGCATTGTAAGCAAAGGTTTAATTAAACTTAAAAACGCATGTCATAAACAAAATCACACTTACAGCAATTATCGCTATTAGAAACATGTAGTACTGTATTCGAATTTTTTGCGTTTCCCTGTAAATGAACGATAAATGCTATGCATATCATGTTATACAACTAGTATTTTGTAGTAAGCCTCAGAAATGCTGTATATCAATTTCATTTAATTGATGTAGTATAAAAGAACTAAAATACACTGCAAACTGCTTATGCCCTGACACTATTATGTAAGGGAATTCTTTTGTGGGGTCCTATAAATGAATAATAAGTTCTTTGGACTCCATCTTGTCTAGAATGCATAGTTAAATGCACTTCATAAATGCATATAACTTTCATTATATTTGAAATGGCCAACATCATTAAAATAAACTTGGAGCAATTTTTCTCATTGAGCGTAATGCATCGGGATATTTTTGACTGTCCCTGTAGATGAACTATAAATTCTACACACTTTATTTTCAATATCGATCGTGCTATTGTTAACGTCAAAAACATACAAAAATTTCAAGGAGATTCGAGTATATTTGCGAGAGTTAGAACTCGGACAGATTGAAGACTATCCAAATTCACAAACACTTTTAAACTATGTTGGAAAGTGTTAAATACTATTATAATATTTTAAATTATTACAGCAATATTATAAGAAAAGAATAAATTAACGCATTTTATCATTAAAATGTTGTTCTGTTTATAAAAGTTATACTTTAAGTTATTTAAATAACAAAGCATTTAAGTGGCCGACTACTGGTCCAGTGATGACCGAACACTAAAATTGAGTGGCCGACTACTAGATCTTTGCTACTTTTAAGTTTAACTTTTTATAAATAAAAACTATAATCAGTTTTTTTTTTAAACAATTGCTGAAACAGTAAAAGAAAAGTGTACATTAACATGTGTCACTGTTAAAAATGTTGTATTGCTTTTTAAAATTACGCTTTGAGCTATATACTTAAAGAAAGCGAGTATATACTTAAAGTAAGTGGCCGACTATTGGTCCTTTTACCCTATATATATATGGGATCATCAGCAGGAGTAGTTTCCAAAAAATAATATATCACTAAACTAAATAAATAATCTTCAAAGTAACTATTTAAAGCAATATAACTGGTTATTAATTCGAAAATACATATTTGCTATTAAAAAGAAACAGATTGTACAACATTTAAATGTATTTCTAAGTAAATCTTTTGCTAAACATTTCTCTGATTATTTATTTTGATCTCATTATGACTAGAGTTAATCTTTTAAATATTAATTTACAAAAAAAAAAAAAAAAAAAAAAAAAAAAACATAAAATTCAAAACACGAATACTCAAATGATAATAACTTTTTCAAATCAAATATTTAATAAAATTAATATCAATTCTATAATTAATGATAAAAACTGTTATTTTCCTATTAATAATCTTCATATATCAAAAACCTTTAAATATCCGAATACAATTAGTAGAAAGATTTTTAACTACAATACATTTTCAAAAAATACATCTGCTGCAAGTAATTTTCCGTATAAATGCAATGACCCCAATCTCAAAAAATACATAAACAATGATCATAGCCATATAATCACTGGAAATCTTAATATTGTTAATGATTTTAAATTGAAAAAACTAATGGGTTATGGTACTAAATATAGACTTCCATCTAAATTTAATGTTAAATCTATTATCAAACAGTTTACATATGATATAGATATTTTTATATATAAAATTTCAATCTCTTACAAATAAACCTATTGAATATTTTAATCAATGGAAATTATTAGTAATTGAAAAATTAACTATGGCTTTAAAATATATTATTTCTGATTTAGTTACTATTAACACAAAGCATTTTTTCCAACAAATTAATAAATTTCAAAAAAACTACGTTATTACATATGTAGACAAATCTCCTAATAATTATGCAATCATATGTAAATCTTATTATCACCAACGTCTTAAAACCTGTATTTCTTCTAATAAATCTTTTTAAAAAACTAATGAAAATGTAATTGTAAATAATCGTAAAATTCAAAGTTATTATAAACTGTTAAATATTCTCTCTACTAACTTTAATTATCATTATTTAGTTCTTATTCCCAAATTTCATAAGACTCCAATTAAATTTAGGACTGTAACTATTGGTTGCAATACATATAATAATAAAGCCAATAAACTTCTATTAAAAATTCTTAATCAATTATATATACTGACTACAAACAATGATAATACACATTGTATAAAAAATAGCTATTAATTGATCAATATTATGAAAAATCTTAATTGTGTATATAATATAACGACATATGACTTCAAAGATCCTTTTAATAATATAGATTTATTAGATTTACATAATATTATAAATGCATTATTTAAAAAGTATCATCAAAAACTGGATTTACCATCTAATATAGATATCGCTTATTTTAAATATTTAACCAACTTCATTATCTATAACAATTATATCTTGCAAGATAACATATTATATTTACAGCATGTCGGTATACTACAAGGTGGTTGTACATCCAGTTTATTATCAGACTTATACTTATATCACTATGAAAGCACTTTTACTAAAAATAATCTACATTTATATCGTTATATTGATGACATAATTTTAATTGCCACTGATCAAACTAAAATTTCTCAATTTCCAGTAGATTATCCCACTAATTTGGAATTAACGGAAAACCTCTTATCTAACAATACAATTAACTTCTTAGATCTTAAAATTACAATAAAAGACAACAAAACAATAACAGATATATATGATAAACGTCAAGAATTTAAATTCAAAGTTAATACATTTACGAATTTTAAATCTTGCCTTCATCATTCTATATATCGTAATATAATACGTAACCATAATATAGAATAAAAAGTTCATGTTCTTCTCATCTAATTACCAATAATATTAAAAAACTAATTTATGATGCATTAAATCATGGTTTTCCAAACAAATTCATATATTCTTTAATATACAATTAGTACTTACATGATCTTTTTAAAAACAAATTAACACATGCGTAAACAAAATTACAAAAAAATTATAAAATAAGAAAATATTTATAAAAAATTAAAAATTGTAAAATAATAATAAAAAAATTATTATAGGACAGTTGGGTGGGTAGATGTTAGAGTACGGAGGAGGGTGGTGTTGTCTGGATAATACACAATGGTTAATTTATTATTTAAAAAAATGATGGGGCATTTGAATTATGACTACATTGCTAATACACATTTTATATGGATGTTGATTTGATATTTTATTTGTATATGGCGACTTTATATTTATATTTCAATTCATATTAAATTTATTTAGCTTAATTAATATTTAATCAAGTTAAAATTAACTTGTTTTTAATTTTTAGTCTACTCAGGACAATACCATATTGATTTCTCATAGTATACCATCTTTATAGAGTATAATATGCATATGCATAATAAGTTTATTTGATATAATTAATGTTATTACAGTTTGTATTAAAAAGGAGTTATTAGTTTTTTATTATTCCTCTATACTTGTTACTATTGTTTAATTTTGAACTTAGTGTTCAATGATTAACTATCTGTTTTATGTGTATGTTAGTCCCAAATTCATATTCTTTAGCTTTTTTATGGCTAATATGAAAATAATCCACACACTTTATTTGTGCTCTTTAGGCAATTGGGAACTAAAGATTCTGGCAAAATTCTATAGACATCCATCTTTCTTTTCCTGTTCATTTTATTAATTATTTTTTATATTTAATAGTATTCTTAAAGTTTTTTATATTTTTATTATATATAATTTATTATATATAATTTAATTTATGTTATAGCATATAGCTATATAATATTATCAATGTTATAAAAATATTTAAATTCTCCGTATAGATTAATTGGGTATTGTAGTAGAATATATTGTAAGCATTCTATTAACATTTGTATTTATTTAATATTTTTGTGAATAATGATATATAATATGGCATTATTTATATATTAGGATTTGTGTGGTAAATAAGTTGGTATATTTTGAAAGCATTAGCTTCTATTAGGTTCATCTTATGATATTTTGATCATAATAGTATTAAGATATCATACTAGATGGCAGCACCAAAATTTAATTTGCATTTTGTCTGTTGCTTCTATTAGAGTAATAATTTCAATTTTTAACACTAGGTGGTACTAAAATGCTAGTTATTTGCGATAATGTAAAATGATTGTTTTGGTATTTTTTACTTTAGTTAAGAAATTAAAAAAAATTAAAAGTGTTAATAGGTATTTTAATTACTAATAATGTAATTATTTTCTATTTATATTATATTAATTGCATTTATCATGGTATTTCAAAATAGATTAACTGAATCCATTAGGTTTTAAAATCTGTCTTAACTTAACAGTAAACATAACCTTAAACTTATCGTGCTTTTGGATACCCTGTGCAAGAGTATATTTCGATAAAAACTGGGATTTTATTAGGTATGTTGTGTAATATTACTATTTTTCCTTGCTATAAATTAAATATTTAAAAGGTTATATTGCTTTTTCCATTTCATGGCATTTAATATTATTCTGTTTTCATCTTGAAACTATTCTCTGGGTCATTTAGTCGTTAAAGTACAGGTAAAAAAAAAAAAAAAATCAGCTTTTAGCTTTTTTTCTCACAGAAAACAACTATTTTGCTTATATAATTGAATTCTGTACTCTTGATAACGTAATTCAATATATAAACTTTTCAATTATTTTTATCGGTATCCATATTCTTCTCTTTTTCTTCCATATTAATTCTTGTAATATAGTACAAGGGAATTTATTTTATACATAGCAGCTTGTATATTATGTTTTTGGTATCCATATTAACTGTGTTGGGGGAAGCTGTATTATTGTCATTTCATTCATACTATCACAATTTTTGAGGGTGGTCGGTAATGTTTATTTAATGGTTATATATTAGCATTCAAATTATTATGCTGCATTTGCGCATGTAATTACGAATGTAAGCTATTTATGATGTTTTTAATTATGATATCTTTTCGTTTTGAATACAACAATTCATTTTGAATTATTATTCCTTATTAATATTGGTATCTTGTATATATTTTTTAAATATACACCATGGTAGCTAAATGTTTCTAGCATACTTTTAAATATATATGTATATAGAATAAGCTAACTTTACAGAAAAAAATAACATGTATGCAACTTTCCCTTACTTTATAAGATTTTGTTTTGAATGCAAACAATAACAGGAGACAAAGTAACCTAAGTAAAATTTGCCCGATATCTCAAAAACTTATGATAAGGAAAATCTGTAATTTCGTATAGTCATGTTTTAGACGATGTTTAATCTTTTTTATGGAGAAATGAATGTATGTCATGAATCATAAATTTATACTTTTCAGAATTAAAAATTATCTTTTGAATTAAAAAAATAACTAGTTTGGGTCTCTTCATTGCATAGGGGCATACAATATGGGACATTTACGGCAAAATCTGTAATGTAACAGTACAAGCGTCACTACCGACAAGGGGAAGAATAAAGGAGTCTACGAAATTTACCTATGTTGAAGAAATATGTTTACGCTCTATGTTTTGAATATATTTTTTTCCTAAAACGAAGTAGAGTCAGCCGATATTTTATTTATGCTTTATTTATTTAGCTGCTTTTTTTTTTTTACCGTACTTGTATCATTCACATTTAACTTACAAAATTATAATTAGAGTAATAATATAAAAGAAAAACTCTAGAAAATTCTGTTAAGAACGTAAATATGTGAGTTTATGAGATAAATTATAAAAAATCAAATTCAGGTGTTAATTTATTCATCTTCTATCTATAATAATAAAGAAAGAAGTTTGTGTGTGAGTGAGTGAGTGTGTCGACGGTGTTCTGAAGAAACCACTGCACGTAGAGCTACAAAATTTGGGAAAAAGGTACGTCTATATATGAAGTTTTGCACCTCGAAGCCCGATTTTCGATTTTTTGATTAGATTATTTTTTTATTTAATTTTTTATGCGATTTTTAGCGATTTTTTATATTTCGAGGCGATTTTTCCATATAAGTGAGAAGAATATGGCTTCTTTCTTTTAACCCAATATAGTAAATTTTATTCTCTTTTCAAAAAAGTTTATTCAGAATTCGTGCAGCGATTTTTGAATTTTTAGCGAATTTTTTTATGCAATTATTGAACAGCATTTAATACATTTCCATACTTATAAGCCGTTTACCGTAGAGGGTTATAGTTCTGTCGCCAAATGCAGCTATGTTTGTCGCCAACTTGGCGGCATATCGCCAAATTTGGCGACCAAAATAAGTCGCCAAATATGACGCCAACTTGGCGATATCTCTAATATTTCACCAAATTCCCATTGACTTCCATTGTAAACCAATATGGATTACTTTCTTACAGAAAATCAACAAATTGAGATATTTTAATGCAACAAAAACCAATATTAACTTAAGGGATTATATTAATTCGATTTTTCCACATTAGGAAAAATAATACAGTTTCTTTCTTTTAACCCAATATAGTAAATTTTGTTCTCTTTTCAAAAAAGTTTATTTGGAATTCGTGCAGCGATTTTTCCCCATCTGTAATTTTACTATTATTTCTTATATGTTAATATTATAAATATTATTGAATTGATTGTACATTATTTACATTAAAAACAATACTTTTATTTTATCTGTAAAAATGCGAAAATGCGTAAATTTTAAAAGATTATTATAACGAATGTTTAATACGTTAAACTTCAAAAAATTAATAAAACATCGGCGATTAAAAAATTTCCTACCAAATGGGAATGTTTATGAAATTTTCTGGGACTTGTAGAGTGCAATATTTCGTATACTTTTATATTACACCATTGCTTTATATAGCTTTAAATCCAATTATACAGGGTGCAATATGTTATCTATCGCCGACCTTTAATTCCTAGACATATGGTTCCAATTACAGAAACATTTCAAATGAGGTAAATATTCCTGTTGTGGCTTTATTTAAAGTAAAAAATCAATTTTATAAAAATTAAGAAATCTAACTTTTTATACGGTCCCTCAGTCCCTATAGTTATATTTAGTAAAAGTTTACACATATCATAACAGATATAACACAAAAAGTTTGACATGTGTACTACAAAAATTGACATAGTTATTAAATTTCAAAGTTTGAGATTTTTGCACATGATTTTGACTTTCATTGAGGGATCAGTTAAAAGATTAACTAAAGCAATTCGAGATCAAAATCAGGGTGCAATGTCCTTTTTACGGCGAAACCACCTTTAGCTGGTATCGCCAAATCGGGGTATCACCAAAGAGGGTTATTTCATCTAAAAATTTGAGCTGACTTTTAGGGGTCGTATACAAAGCGAAGAATGAAATATTGAAATTAAACAGAAAAATAAATATCAATTTATTATAATATCATAAAACGGTCTACTGTAAAAAATGAATACATTAAACGCCTGAATCTTCTAGAGATACTGTTCAAAGTGTTCTCCATTGACGGCAATTCCCAACTGAATGCGTGACAGTACTGAGTCCTGGATACGGTAGAGCAGGTGTGCAAAAGTGTGCGAAAATCAAGGATGATGCACTGCTTCAGATAAACCACAGAAATGGTCTCAGTCTCATAGACCTATACATTGATGCAACCCCGAGGTAGAAGTCCATGAGTGTCAAGTCCGGCGAACGCAGTGGGCACTCTACCGGGTCACCATATCCAAGGATCTGTTGACCGAATTCGGTGGCCAGATACGCCCGGACGTTTGATGTATTATGCGATTAGAGCCCCATTATGGTGAAACCACACCAGGCATGCATGTCGGAGAGGCAGCTCTTCATGCCAGCGACGTACCGTGTTTTGTAGCAGATGCAGGTAACGATCGCCCGTTAAGGTCCCATCGTAGCAGATAGGTCCAGAAATCTGGGTTCCCCATATTCCACACCACAGGTGTCGTACTGTGCTGGCGATGTGGAGGTGTTCCAAAGACCAGTAATGCACATTATACGCGTTCAGAATGCCCGCGTAAACATTGAATCATCTGTCCACATAATGTCACAAAGGAATGACAGATTTTCCTCTAAGGTGTTGAGCATGAAATTACAATAATCAAATCGTCGTGCTTGGTCACCCAGCATCAATGCTTGCACCAGTGCCGGATGGTATGAGTGCGCATTATGTACTTTCAACAAATATTTCATTCTTCGCTTTGTATACGACCCCTAAAAGTCTGCTCAAATTTTTAGATGAAATGATTCACCCTCTTTGGTGATACCCTGATTTGGCGATACCGGCTAAAGGTGGTTTCGCCGTAAAAAGGACATTGCACCCTTATTTTGATCTCGAATTACTTTAATTCATTTTTTAACTGATCCCTCAGTGAAAGACAAAATCATATGCAAAAATCTCAAACTTTGAAATTTAGTAACTGTGTCAATTTTTGTAGTACAGATTAGTGATGGGCGATTCTCGAAAATTCGACAATCGAGAAAAATCGTCATCGTAAAAAATAACAATCGATACAGCCATCGATTAATTCCTAGAATGTACAATCGAGATGTTTTACAATCGATTATAACGAGAGAAGCTAAAAACAATTGTTGGAAAACTTAGCTATTATTCTGGCCGAAACTTTCATAGTAGTGATAGGGTTTGCTCGATAATTCTGCTATCGCAATTATTTTCTCCTGATTTAGGCTTAAGGGGTTACTTCAGTCAAGTGAAAAGACCTGCTCGCTAATGCTAATCTTATGGAAGAAATTTATAAAGATATCTCATTTGAATTTCAGTATTTTAAAATGATTTTCTTTGCATTGGAATAAATTCCCCTTTCTTCTTTATGAAACTGCCATGTCCAAATCGCGTAATTATGGCGCATTTGATGAATCAAATAACCTTTCTACTTTTTAGATAACTCCAAAAAGTTTGATACAGTTTAAAGTTCCCCTAAATGTCAAATACTGTGGAATTTCTCCATTGATCGAAAACAAAAGTTTCTTTCGAAAAACGTAAGGATAGTAAGATAAAGATACCTGCCAAGAAAGAACCTGCCTAACACGGAAACTGTTTTCCAGTACCTAGCGATTCCAACATGACTCTTTAAGTCTGTATCGAAATCCAAAGTAGCTACTTTATGACACATTTAAAAACTCATTTTTTATTTTAGGCGCATTAGCTAGAATCGATTAGCATTTCCCTCTTTTCGATAAAGGAAAAAGGTTTGATATAAATTAAAGTTCCCTAAATGTCTAAAGTGTATCAAATGCTGTGGAATCTCTCCGTTTATCGAAAACAAGACATCTTTATCGAAAAACGTAAGGATAACCAGACATATATAACTACTGAGAGGGAACCTGCCTAACACGGAAATTGTTTTCCAGTGCCTAGCGATTCCAACATGATTCTTCAAGTCTGTATCGAAATCCAAAGTAGCTAGTTTCTGACACATTTACTAGCTCATTTTTTATTTTAGGCGCATTAGCTAGAATCGATTAGCATTTTCTTCTTTTCGATAAAGGCAGAAGGTTTGATACAAGTTAAAGTTCCTTAAATGTCTAAAATGTATCTAATGCTGTTGAATTTCTCCGTTTATCGAAAACAAAGGAGTGTTATCGTAAAATAGAAAAGTAAGCAGACAAATATATCCGCTAATAGGAAATTCTATAACTAAAATAAAACTTCAATGGACTTCATTTTTGGTATTTTGGATAATTTTAATTTTCCAATCCTTACCAACGTGGTATTAGATGATGGGTCTGGAAAAGGTAGAAGAAACGCCACCCCCCCCCCCCCAAAAAAAGGGGCATTAGGCCCCAAATTGACAGTAGGGCAGACTAAGGATGAAAGTTAACTTCATGTAAGAGAGGACTAGGGGAAGTTGAGAATGATAAAAAAACTAAACCATTGAATAAGAAAAAAATTGAAGAAAAAGAAAAATGGTAAAAGAACAAGTGAAGCGTGTGATTAGAGCCGGACAAATGAAGAGGGGCCCGATGGGCCACAGCTGGTCCAGAATGAGTGCCCAAGTAGTCAGAATGGGTCAAGAACTTGGAGACAATGAAGAAATCTACAATGAAGAAAAACAATGTATCTACATATACAATAGGTACAATAGGTATCTACAATGAAGAAAAACAATGAGACAAAACATTATGAAAAACAGATGAAAAATACCAATAGCCTGAGGCTAAAAGTAAAATGTTTCACTGGGCGGCGTCCCCTGGTGGTAGTAAAAATAGAATTGATACGAGAAGATAGGGGAGAGTGAAAAGACTTTATTTTGTGAATTTTATAATTTTTGGACAAACAGTATACTAAAGATTTGAAGAAACAAAACTTTAAAGCGCCCTCTTGAGGCGAAGAAGGGAGTTAAAATTAAGAAACATATGTCCATATTTTTTATTCGATTTTAGACACAATTTGATGTTAGTCTTATAATTTTCCTATGAGTGCAAGATACCGTACCAGAGTACGAAAAAAACCGCCGCTAAGTATATTCCTTTAGAGTATTTTAAGCCCAGGGGCCTACAATTAACGGTGGATTGACAAAAGAAAGGTAGATTTAGAAAGGTTATGAGATTACCCTTATTTTAATATATTACATGAGTGGGGGAAAATAATTTTGAAAAATCCTGTTTCCTGAGGCGACACTTAAAATCTTGAAAACACATAATTTGCAGTGCAGTTTTGTTTTAACAATAGCATTCTAATATTAAGAGATATGGGACAGCTATGAGGGCTAAAATAAGAGAAACATTGAAAATCAAGACAAACTGGCGCCGCCAAATTCACTAGAAAACTTCTATATCAACAACAGAAACCCGAACTGATAACTTAAACCACTATGCCTCCTAACCCATATCGGTTAATAACAAAAGCGAATGGAAAAGAACATGTACTCCTTTGGGAAATCATGACTTACACCAGAAGCGCGGTAAGTTTGACTCTTCTGAAAGCTTCCTTTCTCTCGTCCTCTCTCTCGCATTTCGAGATATATTTTCTGCTGCTGCAAACTGCTCGTTTATCTCGAGGAGATGGCAAAACCGAGGGCAAACCTCTCGCTTACTTCGAGATATCTCATCGATTGTAACTCATTGCTTCCCATTGCCATTCTCGTTTCTCGCTCTCGGTCACTGTTCAACATTTCATATCACATTGTCGAGAATAAGAAATCAGTTTTCGTCCTTCCTCGAAATGTTACTCTCGGTGATTGTCATTTCACGCTCGGCCAAGAAGGGCCGAGATGAGATATTGAGGGGCGAGCTGGACAGAGCTGACAGGCATGACAATGAGCTGTGAAATGAAGCTTTAATTTTCAATGTTTTTCTTATTTTAGCCCTACCAAGCTGTCACATACCCGGAGCCCTTCGATAAATATTATTTATTAAATATAAAAATTTCAAAGAGGAAGGTGGGTCGGTTGAATTCAGAGGACGTGAGAGTGGGCGGGGAGCAATTAAAAAAAATTTACCAAACTCTTCTTGTGACATATTATCGAAAAGTCCTTTGACAACTCTTTCATATTATGAACCTTTCTTCCCCTGAAGGTGAAATTCGGGGGGTGGGGAGGGGGCGAACAAATTTTTAAAACCGTAGCCGATTTCTATAATAAATTTAAATATAATTTTCGATGTGGGTTTTTTTGCAGTCTTCCAGTAAATATTATTTATTGAACATAAAAATTTTAAAGTGGGAGCTGCGTAAATTCCGGGGCGAAAGAGTGGACCCAAGTGGGGGGAGGGAGGGGAATCAATTTTCAAACTTTTTTTCGACCCATGATGTGATATGTTATCGGAAAGCTCTCGAATGACTCTTTCATATTATGAGACTTTCTTCCTCCCCTTCCCAATTTGGCCCCCACCGCGGGAGGTAGTTTTTTCCGTTTTAATCATTTTAGATCGGATTTTTTTATGGAGCCCTCCGATAAATATTATTTATAATATATGAAATTTCAGGACACTTTTCTAAATTTAGTCAAGACCCCTCGTGTGACATATCGTTGGAAAGGTTTGTGACTACTTATTGATGTTATGCACTTCCGGTGGCCGTCCCCCCACTTTGCCCCCCCCCGCGGGACACTTTTCCAAATATAGCCAAGACCCCTCATGTGAGATATCGTTGGAAAGGTCAGTGACTACTTATTGATGTTATGCACCTCCGGTGACAGTCCCCCCACTTTGCCCCCCCCCCGGGGGGCATTTTTCCAAATTTAGCAAAGACCCTTCATGTGAGATATCGTTGGAAAGGTATGTGACTACTCATTGATGTTATGCACCTATGGTGTCCGTCCCCCCCACTTTGCCCCCCCCGGGGGCACTTTTCCCAAATTTAGCCAAGACCCCTCATGTGAGATATCGTTGGAAAGGTCCGTGACTACTTATTGATATTATGCACCTCCGGTGACAGCCCACCCCCCACTTTGCCCCCCCCGGAGGACACTTTTTCAAATTTAGCCAAGACCCCTCATGTGAGATATCGTTGGAAAGGTCTGTAATTACTTATTGATGTTATGCACCTACGGTGTTCGTCCCCCCCACTTTCCCCCCCAGGGGGGCACTTTTCAAAATTTAGCCAAGACTTCTCATGTGAGATATTGTTGGAAAGGTCTGTGACTACTTATTGATGTTATGCACCTCCGGTGACAGCCCCCCCCACTTTGCCCCCCACCACGGGGGACACTTTTTCAAATTTAGCCAAGATCCCTCATGTGAGATATCGTTGGAAAGGTCTGTGACTACTTATTGATGTTATGCTCCTCCAATGACAGTCTCTCTCCACTTTGCCCCCTCCCGGGGGACACTTTTTCAAATTTAGCCAAGACCCCTCATGTGAGATATTGTTGGAAAGGTCTGTGACTACTTATTGAAGTTATGCTCCCCCGGTGTCCGTGCCCCCACTTTGCTCCCGCCGGGAGACATTTTTCCAAAAATATAGCCAAGACCCCACAAGTGAGATATCGTTGGAAAGGTTTGTGACTACTTATTGATGTTATGCTCCTCCGGTGTCCGTCCCCCCACTTTGCCCCCCCCCCCCGGGAGACACTTTTTCAAATTTAGCCAAGACCCCACATGTGAGATATTATTGGTAAGGTCTGTGACTACTTATTGATGTTCTACACTTCCGGTGACCACCCCCCACTTTTCCCCCACGGGGTACACTTTTCTAAATTTAGCCGAGACCCCTCATGTGACATATTGTTGGAAAGGCCTATGACCACTTACTCATGTTATCCATCTCCCGCACCCTTCCCCCCTCTTTGCCCCCAAGGGAAGGGCATTTTTATAAATTCAGATCCAGACCACTCATGTGACATATGGTTCGAAAGGCCTAAAGACCTGTGACGACTTATTCATATTATGCAGCTACTGTGCCCCTCCGCTCACTTTGACCCCTCCCCCAAGACATCTGGTCCGAGGTTCGTTCGTTTCGAGATTATATTTTTTTACAAGATTTTGTAGTGCGTGCACACCACGCCTGCTATACGGTGTCTTATAGCGGGTAACCTGTTCGTGATTTCATATTACAAGATTACGTATAACTTAGGGGGCCCGATTAAAGGAGGGGCCCACTAGCGGGCGAAGTCACCTAGTCTTTATTAACGCCGACTCATTCCAGTTCACCCGCAGACGATTCTTGATAAATGTATGACGTATATAATATATAATATATGATGTATAAAAGCAATTGGCAAACTGGAGTCATCGAGAAAAAAATTACACAATCGAAAAGTATCGAGATGTCCATACAATCGAGATAATCGAGAAAAACATCTCGTTATCGCCCATCACTAGTACAGATGTCAAACTTTTTGTGTTATATATGTTATTATATGTGTAAACTTTTACTAAATATAACTATAGGGACTGAGGGACCGTATAAAAAGTTAGATTTCGTATTTTTTATGAAATTGACTCTTTTTACTTTAAATAATGCCCCAGCATGAATAATTACCTCATTTGAAACGTTTTTGTAATTGGAATTATATGTCTAGGACGAACGGTTGAGAAATTAAAGGCCGGCGATAGATAACATATTGCACACTGTATAATATTTACTTCATATATAGCATTCAAGACGAAATTTTTACCTCGTTTTTCGTTGCACTTAAATTGTTCACTCATCATGTAAAAGAAAAAAAAAAAGCATATATCCGTACATGATCATAGAATAGATATTGGATATATAAAATAGAATATCTATTCTATGTTCATGTATCGGTGTCAGATTCTATTGAAAACGTAAACATGCAACATTAAAAAAAGAAAGATCGCAATAAGGTAGATAATAATAAAAATATTACAAGGATGGGGAGTTTCTTCCCCATTGTCACTAAAGGCGCTACGGTCGCAATCGCATTACCATTACGTTCTATGGAACTGTCCCATCTTGCATGTTAATCTATGCTTCATTGTATCTCATTTTAAAAGAAACCTTTAAATCGGAAGATTTTTTGAGAAAGAAATCTTGTCAAGTGGATTTAGCATTAACATCCTCCAGTTTTGATTCCTCCTAGTTTTATGAGGAGTGAAGAAAAAATACATAAACTATGTAATTTTCAGGGCAGTTTTGTTTGAAGAAACCCAAATAAAGTGTCAAAATTGGATGTTACCATATCAAAAATGAAAGGCAGTACAATATTTTACACTGCATGTTATTATTTTAAAATGTTACTTCAATTCCTTGGGTACATAATTTTTTCACTTTTTTTCTAATTATGAAATAAACCATTGGCGCCGTTTCTGCTTATCTCCGGGCAGGGAACAAATGCAAACAGACATTATTACTGTTGAATGAATTATGTAACAAAAAGCTATTATTAAATACTTTTAAATATTAAGTTCTTTAATGTGTTATTTTATATAAAGTTATTCCATACATTATAGTGATATTTTATTATCTTCTTCTATTCATTTAAATCAGTAAAGTATGGGAACAATAAATGTATAACGGTATATCTGCACATCATTGCAAACGAATAAAAAGAAAAAGAAAGAAAAATAATTTTAGAAATGAAAAGAATTTTTAGACACTGATAACGATATCATTAGGGGGGAGGGTAGGGGGGGGGGCGTGCAATTATAATGTATGATATCATAAAGGGGGCGGGGGCTCCAAAATTGACAGAAAGTTGATAACATACATACACCCCCTTATAAAGAACTTTATACAAATTAAAACAATACCTTTATTTTTTTTGCAACAACTAGAACTGAAATTATAGCCATCGCTCGGATTTTTTTTTTCTGACGTACTGTACAATCTGTTGCACCTAATACTCGAATTTACGGAGATTATAAACGGTAATCGCCCATTTCTACAATAAATTATCAAAATTCCCTCAGTTATTTTTACTAAAATAATATAAGAAGCTTTACTTAGTTTCAATATTGTGAGCAACTTTTGTCCACTGCTGAATGCTATTAGATCTCGATCTATCCTGTTCTTTCTTTTATTATTAAAAAAACCCATCAAACATCATTTCATCAATGCAAGTGTTAAAAATCTTCACTCTCCAATGATCCTAAATCAGGATTATGTTTTTTCCGCGTATGCATGGCAGAAGAAGCTTAAATTTACTCACGGTTCGTCACTCTTTTTTTTTAAAAAGAAAAATAGAAATAATTGCATCAAAATGTGTTTTTACATTCATTGTCTGATATCGGCTACCGTGTAAGTAATGACGTCATTATTTCAGTCGAAGTAATAGAGAGAAGATTAAAGAGATTTCTGATGACACACAAGTATAATTCAGAGGAAAAAAAAAACTGAAGTTTATGTGTCCCTGAAAGTTATGATTCGTTTAAAAAGATTAAGCTCTCAAAACATACTTTTCTGATTCTAAATTTGAATATTCGTCTGCGAAGATTTCGTGCCTTAATCTGGCAAGCAATTGTAATCTTTATATTTTTAAACTAAAGCCACTTATCGCTTCGAGTTTTACACTTACCACAAGAAGGCATTCTACTAAATTTATCATCATTTGTTAAGCGTTTTTTACCGTTTTGTAATACGTACTAGTAGTACCTAAGACTAGACTACCTTTTTAATATGGAGAAAATAAATTTTAAATAAATTAAACCAAAAACTTTTTGTCAACCTTCCATCCCCCACCCCACGCAATATTTGTTTTTAAAAATATAACCTAAATTGCAAAATTTAAATTTAGTAATTAAGAAACAAATAACAATATTTAAAAAATGTTCCTACCAGCATCCTTCAAAATAGAGGATTGAAACAAAATAGTATTTTCTTTTTTTCGGTCAGAGGGGCTTTACTGCATCCAATCCCCCCCCCCCCACCCCATCTTTAAGATGAATTTGAAAGTCATGAACATAAAAAGAAGGGGAAAATAAATGGATTAAAAAACGATTTCCCCTAGGGGAAAAAAATTCTTACTCCCTCTTTATCTTAGTTTTTAATTATTTAAGTGACTCGAAAGAATTAATTTTACTATTTCTTTTCCGAAAGCCATTACATTAAAAATAAATAAATAGATGAAAATTAGTTTATCAAATTTCAGACTCCAGGGAGGGGAAATGGCCTTCCTCTATCTCCCCTTGCCGGCGCCTATGTCAGTACAGTCTTAACGGTTGTGCCAACATGAGACTGTATCCTCAAATCTTTCAAGGGCCCTGATGATGACCTTCATATATTTCCAATTTTTAATTTTTTTAAAAATATTAAGAATTATATTATAGTGAGTGTGATATCAAATTTTCTTTTACTGCATGAGATTATTTCTATCAGTATGTTCAGTATTGTACTTATTAACTATGAATTATGTTTCAGAGATAATTTTGCAGGACGTCAATAAAACAAAATATAAGCATCAAGGAATTTCAGACTATCATCACATGACAAAAGATTTTTTTTTTTTACAACTGATTAAAAAATTAAATAAAATGGTAAATCTGTAAGATGCACACACACACGCACACACACACACACACACACACCAAAAAAAAAAAAAAAAAAAATCAAACGTTCCAGGGCCTTATGCCTTAAACCAGCCCTGAAAATTTCCGTACCAGCTGATTAAAATCAGTCAAGGACAAAAGTGTAATTTATTCTACTGGCTGACAATTGGTTAAATGCATTTATTATCTTTATATAATACCTACTAAAGGAGAAAAACAAATTATCATATTATTGCAGTGTCGCATAATTTTAATTACAATTAAAGACTTCGTCTTTTCGGAATGGTTGTTTTACGCTTTCGTGCATTTACTTCATTCACTATCCACTCTGCCAGATTCATAATATTCCATGAACGCATGAACATGGTAAATTACGAACCTGATCATTAATCAAAAGCTGGACATGTTGACAGTGAAATGTTTCAACAAGGAAACCAACATTTAGCACGCTGGTGACGTTACGATGAGCATGAGCAAGCGAAGCAGCTGTTAAAAAATTGCCCACCAATTTTCATGAATAGCTTTTGATGTTAAAAAAGAAAGACTGGGTAACACGCAGTTTAAGCTAATGGATTACCAGTTTGCTTACATCTTATTTGCTCAATAAAATAAGTCTAAATCAACAGAGACCAATCTTTTGACTTCTTGCTCACTCCTGTAAAGCCTTAGCTAGTCGCTGTCCCTTGCTTGCGACGGTATTTTCCTGGCAGGGCAAGTAGTATCCAGAACTTTTCTCACTTTTATGGAAATACCGCCCACTGTCGCGTTTTCTGGCGGCTTCAGCTCTGGCAGAAAACTGTAATTTTTTTTAAAGACCGCAAGAAAAGGGATCGGGAGGAACATCATGCTCTACAAACTTGGTTTCCTTGTCTGAGATGCCCCTCTTATGTAATCAAATCAAATCAAATCTTTTGACTTCGTCGATCCACATTTTAGGCGACAAATTTGTACGCAAATGTTTCGAAGAAAATAATGCTTGACTTCTCTTCTTGCAGACGTGCTTTGAAAATGTTTGAGCACTTCAGCCAAAACATTGTGATTAGCCACATAATAACGTGTTGATACAACTTAGATATGCAAAAACATTTCACTTTCTTTTGGAATACAATTTCAAGGTCTTTAATAAGTGGCCGAATGTAGCCCATACTAAACATTCAAGGATAGTTTCAGTATAAAATTATACAAATGATATGATCCACTACCTAAAAGATGATTCAAACCGTTTAAAAGATGTTAAAAAATCAAGTACTTTCGGCTATGTACCTAGCCTTCATCAGGATTCAAGATTTAAGCTGGTGTTACGAACGTCTACAAAGCTGACGTTCGTAACAGTAGTCTAAATCTTGAATCCTGATGAAGGCTAGGTATATAGCTGAAAGTACTTGATTTTTTAAAAATCATTTAAACTGTTTTAATCTTCTTTTAGGTAGCGAATCACATCATTTATGTAATTTTATGTTGTATTATTAAGATGAATGTTAGCATTCTGAACTGCTTCATTTTATAGGTTATTCAATTTTACTTCTCAAATGCTGCTGCATTAGATCTGAATCCATTGAGCTAAGAGAACAGAGCATTAATAAAAATGGACATTCATAGTAACTTTTTGTTTGTGTTATGATGCATTGACTTTTTGGGAGATCCATTCTCTATAGAAACTTCTAACAAAGTATTTTAAAAACTACATTAAAATAGCACTGTTTAAAAAATTTTTTTGCTATTTTCTGCCGGGCCGCTTTCATTATTGCATTGAATCATATATGGACCGCGGGTTGGATAGAATGTAGAAAATCTCGTCAGTTTTTTTAACTTTTTTAACCTTTGTAATATCTGTAAAGGCACACACATACATTTAAAAATTATTTTTATAGGAACTAATACTGTTCTAGGGCTGTATCACGATTTATAAAAACTCTTAGTTACACGGAACCGCAAATTCACATATTCTCTAAATTACGGTGACCAAACGTGCCCAAACTTGAGTCACGTTGTTCACACATTTTTTAACTTAAGGCTGTTCTTAACTGCTCTGCTCAACAAGCGCAAAACGTTTTGACAGATTTACAAATTCATCTTTTAGCGGAAAGATATAAAATTGGAAATCCTGGCATGGAAGCGATTCGAAATTGAACTGTTTTTTCCATTTTTTGATCAATAAATTACCTATTGATTTATAAGCGATTTTGATCGCGTGACAAACACAATTTTCGCCCTTCACAGACTGGTTTTTGTACTTTCTTCGGGAATTTCTCTTCAAAACGTCCACTATGACACTATTTTCTGAAAGATCTATTGCGTTTGCAAAAAAAACTGAAAAAATAGCTGGATTACATAGTTTCTGAACAACAACACCTGCTCGTTTCATGCATTTCCGAACAAAACTAAATTAAAACTTATGTCAGAAAGTTGCCTTTTTGGATTTGATAACACCCTTTAAACACATATTACATTTTAAGAATGTGAAAATTCATGGCTTTTAAAAAAATAAAGCGTAAAATGTTTTACATATTAAAATTATGAAAACTTAATAAAGTCCTGTCATAAAATATGGTCACCCTATTCCAAACATAAAGAACTTCTTAATTGAATCCTTTCATTTGTTATGTCCCATAGCTATTCAACTCTGGGCTCCAGATGCCGCGGTGTAAGCACATGCAAGCGCATTAATACCTATTAATAATTATATCGTAATAAACTTTTTCGTATCATTACATTCTTCTCAGGCATTCTTTACCTTCATTCACGCTGCCAGATCTATCATCTTTCATGGACATAATCTACGATCGGGATGAACATTAATCAAGCAGCTGACCATGGTGACAATGAAATATTTGAACAAGGAAACCAACATTTAGCATGCTTATAGTGGCGTTACCTTGAGCAAGCGAAGCAGCTGTCAACGAATTGCCCACCAATTTCCATGAATGGCTGTTGGTATTAAAAAACGAAGACAAACCCTCATTTCATGATTCCGCCCTCTCAGCAAGGTCGAGTAATTTCCATCTGAGCCATTACAAGAACCGGTCTAATCGGAAGAAAATGCACCAAGATTACCATCAATGATTGTGTGAAGGGCAGGAGGGGTGCAGAAAAAAAGAGGGCTTCTCCTATTTTTAATTCAAGGATATCTTGGATTATACTGCCTTTGTTCGAAGATCACTCATAAGGAATTAACTCGTTCCGAACGATATATTGTTATGTTTCGAGATAACGATATAATACGTGCGGATGAATAATAAATATAGTGATCAATTTTAATGTTATAAAGCGTTTTAGAGATGTTATGCGATGGTTGATATAAATTATGGATTTGCTTTGTTGCTTTTATGTTTTCAGGGACATATTGCAATTAGGTGTTTCAGTTTTTTTTCAATGGTATATTTTAGAATAAAAATGAGGGTGACATTAAAGAAAGGACCTACAAGTTTCTTGAGTAGGTTTGGGGATTACTAAAAGATAAAGGAAGTTCGGCAGAGATAATCAAATAACTTAATGATAATGAGATTGTATGTGTACAATTTTTCAGAAATGAATAAAAAAATGGCCTTGTATTATCAATGAAAACTGATTGATATGTTATAACTTTTAATCAAGACAAAGACTGCTGAAGTAACAGCAGAAAACTATATATTTCACTAAGAGTAGCAAAGTAGATTTTAATCTAAATAATGTGATACGTGAGTAAGGTATTACCAAAAAACTTCAAGAAGTACTTTTTCAAACAGTCTTGAATCGAGATCCTTTTTTCCAGAGAAAGATTTCTATATTCTGAGAAGACAGCATTGCAAAGTTTCGCTAGGAAGAAGAATTTCCACTTCCAGAGTATTAACACAAGAGTATTTTTGAAATACACCGGGAAGGAGAAATAATTCTTTCTTTATGTCGATTTTACATTTTGTCTAATAATGATAAAGTTTTTTCCTTTTTCTTTTTTTTTGGCTTTCCCTTTTTGAGATACTCTAAGAGAATGCGAAATGTCAGAAGAGAACATTATGAAAATAGCAACGACAGAAATAATAGTTTGGCCCATCAAACATAAGAAAATCACCCCGATTTTTTTGCAGCGGATCGGATCAACCTGCAAACAATCCCGTCTCCTTGCAGCTTTGAATTGATAACAGTACCACTGGAAAAAACTTCGCGCCTGAATCAAAAAATCAAACAATGAGTATTCAGTTAGCAAGTAATGTTGAAATTTAGCAATTGTATTGCTGTAAAAAAAATTATAGGGTGGTATCATCAAATGTTTTGTTTTTCGGTGGGAGGTGGGGGAGCCCATTCAATAAAAAAAGTAACTATTTTTTAGAAAAATGTCCAAATGGATATATTTCTGCTATATGTGATACATTTTTTTGGAAAAATGAGTCTACAGCAAATAAACTGCTAAATTTAACTGAAGGATGTTTTACTGTCCTACTTCTTTATTATTATTATTATTATTATTATTCTGTAGCTTTCATATATTTTATTATTCAGAAGCTGAACTAAAGACATAGTCAAAATTCTTGTTTGACTTTTATATCATATACAAAATGTACAAATTGGCTATAGTTTTGATTAATATGCCTAAAAGAAAACCGACGTATAAAGGAAATTATATGACGGATAAGTTAAATATTTCCTCATGAAAATGAATAGGAATGAATCGGTGTATAAATAAAAAAAAATCGCATAAATGACCATAAATGAGAAACGTATAAACGATACTCTATCCTCTAATATTTTTGTAACACACCTCCATACACGCGTTGAAAAGTACTGGTGTAAACTATGGATTGTGGGGGAGAAAAAAAAAAGAAAAGGGAAAAAAAGGTGCATAGATACTTTGTAAAATAATTTTATCGGAATGATATCTTAGAAGACGATAGCATCTGGCTCGCGCCGTTGTAAAATTCCACACCCTAATTCCTGAAATCTAGAACACGCACAGGATCAGCGTCACTTTTGCATTATTCAAAACTTGTTACTTGATACACGTAATCTGCGTAAAGCGTCTGATTTTGCTATGGCGAGATCTAATACAAGGATTTTAAACTTGTCACACTAGCGACAAGTGACACCTTCGTTGGTGTCAATGCTGAAAAAGTCCTAACGCTTGCATTCTTATATCTATCGCAATCATGCAATGACGTCTTTAGAAGGGGAGCAAAGTTGGACTGTTTCCACTTGTGCTAAAATGTAAGGGTCGACATATATGCAAAATACTTGGTTAATGCATACTAGTTTCTCTTGAAACAAACACTTTTATATATACTGAAATAAGAAAACACTTTGCGCCAGAGTGCGATGGCAATTACATCTGCCATGGCATACATGGGAAAAGAAACGATCATAAAGGGGATGCTGTATATGCAATGCACTTGTTTTTTATCCTTACAGAAGCCCTCAACCAGACTAAAAAGCCCTTTTGAAGATCTGAAACAAAATATTAACCCCCAAAAAATGCATCACGCCCATCTTAAAGGGGCCTTGAATGAGACTAAAATATCTTATTATTTACTTTTGAAGGTAATTATATCTAAGGAGGTAAAGGAAGGTATGGATTCCACACGATTTCTTGCACTTGAAAAACTTTGAAGAAAAGATCAGCCCTGCGTAAATATCATATGAACAACACATAGCCTTTTTATAAATTCAACAAGAAAAAAAATCATGCATTAAGCATAGATTATAAAACACTTTGCGCCAGAGTGCAATGGCAATTACATCTGCCATGGCATACATGGGAAAAGAAACGATCATAAAGGGGATGCTGTATATGCAATGCACTTGTTTTTTATCCTTACAGAAGCCCTCAACCAGACTAAAAAGCCCTTTTGAAGATCTGAAACAAAATATTAACCCCCAAAAAATGCATCACGCCCATCTTAAAGGGGCCTTGAATGAGACTAAAATATCTTATTATTTACTTTTGAAGGTAATTATATCTAAGGAGGTAAAGGAAGGTAAGGATTCCACACGATTTCTTGCACTTGAAAAACTTTGAAGAAAAGATCAGCCCTGCGTAAATATCATATGAACAACACATAGCCTTTTTATAAATTCAACAAGGAAAAAAATCATGCATTAAGCATAGATTATAAAATACTTTCCAACACTTCCTGAAATCTTTAACAAAATTTCGTTATTTAAGGAAATAAGCTAAATAAGATAACCAAGAAAACATTTTAGAAGACAGATAAAACATTTAAAAATCTTATTTCAGCAGTTACCTTCCATAGCCAAATATGTATTCCAATTCTTTTGAACAGCCCTGTATTTGATCTGTAGGTTGATATACATACTATATAATGGGGAAATTTAGTTTAGCAAGAAAACACATAACAGGTTGAAATTTCTCTTTCGCCAATTTATACTAATTGATTGAATCAACTTGAATACTTTTGTATAACCATTATTACACGCCACTATTAATAGCTAAAATTTAATTCAAACTAAAACACTCTTAAAACTACTGAAATCACATTCCCAGAAATTATCATCCATAGACGGCCGTGTATCCAATTCTTTTCGTAGCCCTGTATATCATTTTATCTATATTCTACAACTATTTCTTAGTAAACTAAATGCCATTCAACGTAAAAATGCATAACACATTTAAAAACCAGTTTTAAGCAATTTACGCTCATACTCAGTAAACTTTACGAATTTTTTTGTGTAGCCCTGTATATTAACTATAGTATTTTTACACACCATATAGTATACAAAAATATAGTGAAACTTAAAAGCGTATATCATAATTACAAATGCATTTCCTGCCATCACCGCTATTATAGAGTACTTCGTATAAAACATACTATCTGAAATCTTTTGCGTGACCCTGTAAATGCTACGCACTTCGCATTGTACATGAAATAACTTCTATCAAGCCTCACTGACGTATAACAATTTCATTATACAACCTGTGGCCAGAAAGTTCGGTGAATGAATTTTTATTTTAAATACAGTACTGTACAGCATCAAATACAATTTACTGTCCTTCAAAATAATCTCCATGCACTGTTGGGAACGAGTATATAAATCCTGGAAACTCCTGTAAAACAGTTCTATCGGAATGGCTTTCAGCTCGGCCTCTCTTATACTCTTATACTCTATTATACTCTTTAGGCGGAATCCGTCGTCGCCTAAAGAAACCAAGGTACGATCAGAAAAATCGTGCATAAAGACAATACTTTTCGCATTCTTTGACTCTAATGGTCTCATTCACAAAGAATTCCTCCCTGAGAGTACCACATTGAATGCTGTTGCCTACGCCGATGTTCTAAAGCGTTTACTGCAATGGATCCGTCGTGTTCGCCCTGAGTACGCCACGCAAGGCTCCTGGACTCTTCTCCACGATAATGCCCGGCCACACGCTGCCTTGGTTGTACGGCAGTTTCTGGCCGCGAATGGAGTTGTTACACTTGATCACCCCCCCCCCCTTATTCACCTGATTTGGCACCTGCAGACTTCTTCCTCTTCCCCAGATTGAAGTCAGCCCTGAAAGGGAAGATATTTACGGACATCACCGACATTCAACGCAACATGACGGCCGAGCTGAAAGCCATTCCGAAAGAACTGTTTTACAGGAGTTACCAGGACTTATATACTCGTTCCCAACAATGCATTACCATCCATGGAGTTTATTCTGAAGGATAGTAAATTGTATTTGATGCTGCACAATACTGTATTTGAAATAAAAATTCATTCACCGAACTTTCTGGCCACAGGTTGTATATGAAATAGTTTAACATAATTAAAATAAGCCGCAAACAATTCCCCCCTATAGCATTTGTAACGGAAAACTTTTGTGTGGCCATGTAAATGAATAATAAATATTCTTTGCACTGCATATTCTACAGAATGCATATTTTAGTGCACTTCATAACTGCATATCAGTTTTATTATGTTTAAAAGGGTGTAACGTCATTAAAATTCATTTGGAACGATTTTTTCCCATTGGCCGTAATGTAGCGAAAAAAATTTGACTTTCTCTATAAATAAACTAAACATGCTCCAAACTTCATTTGAAATAGGGTTCCTGTTAGGGTAAAGGTAAATAACATCCAAAAATTTCAGGACAATCCGAGTATATTTACGAGAGTTAGAGCGCAGACAGACGGTCGGACGGACAGACGGACAAATAAACCGAAGTCATAAACACTTTTTAACTTTGTTGGAAAGTGTTAAAAAGAGCCGTTACTGGATATTTTAATCCACGGAGAAATTTTATGCCAGTATCTGACTTCAGAGATCTTTATCCTACCACACACGAATAAATGACCCACAAAGCAGTCGCAGTCCGAAAGGTCCATAAGCGAGCTCTGTGTATTAGTACAAATTTACTATATGGAGCCAGGTATGAAAGAATTTACTCAGGGTCTGAAGCCCAAGGGTCGTGACTTGAGAAACCTTCACAATTTTTTTAAAATATTTTTCAAACTCTCTTTATAGTGTGGCTCCATCTGCTTGCCTAGTGGTAAAGGCACTGGCTATTGGGCAAGAGAACAAGTTTGGATCCCAATTAAGGGATCGATGTTCGTAGTGGGTCAGATTCTCCTTGAAGCGGAGGTCTCAGTCTGTTTAGCGGCCGTGTGCAAAATGTGACCGTAACGCCTGTAATCAACCAACCAACCAACTTTCGTAGTATGAAGGGATATTTTTGTGAGCTATATTCGGTATATTTATAGAAAATTAATAAAATTAATCTTAAAAACTATTAAGAAAAATCTAATATAAAATGTATAAAATATCGGAAATTTTCAAGCGTAGAATTGAAATCGAGTTTTTGTTGCTGTTGTTGTTGTTACCACACGAAGAATGCGAATATCCATTAAAAAACTAAAGTATTTTTCTTTTCCAATCTACATTTTATGAAAAAACGAAAATACAACAATTACCGGAAAAGTTGTGCAGAAATCCCATGTTGATATATAAAACAAAAATTCTCTAAAACATTACAAACCATTTTATTTTACAACTTACTCCGGTTATTGTTTAAATGACAATAGTCACTATGAATGAGAACCGGCAGCCGAAACTTTAGCCGCTTAATTAACGTAGAACATTCTCCACCCAATACTATATCATATAATGTCGTAATCGCTCATCGTAACTACGTTTCGGATATTTCGAATTCCATAAAGACAACACGGGGCCTTTATAATTATACAAAAGAGAGCCATTATTTGATATATTCGAAGTGGGTTGTTAGAATTGGAGGTCGTGGGTGCCTCACTTGAAAAAGAAAAATGCACAAATAACAAAAGAAAAAAATAAAAATATGTTGCAAGGAGGCAAAGTCAAAATGAACAGTTCGTTAACTTTCAAATATTTAATAAAATCTTCTTGATTAAACTTGGGGTTATAGAGATATGTACAGTGACAAAATTTTAAAAAAAGGCAAAGAATTCCAATATTGATTCCTGAGGAAACTATTAAAATACTTAAAGGGACAACGTCTCAGTCGTAGAAATAAAGTCAACGGTCCACATGAGACGCCCTCTCTGTGACCAACGCTTAAAGACCTCTGGTGTGCCCAGCTATCTGGCTGCAGCATCTTCCAGAATTCAGCACTTAGACTGCATTATTTAGCTGGAACTTCGACGTTCCAATGCGGTTTCATTTCGCACCTGGTTTTGCTTGATAATTCTTGCACCACATGTTGTTCAATGACATTTATTATTTTAGATAAAGAAATATTTTTTTTAACTTTAAACTCAAATATGAAATTACATTTTTTAATGCATTAGGAATTCAAGAATTTATTTTCAAAATTCTATGTGAAAATATATACCCTAACAAATGATACATCACCTGGAGTAACCATGACTTTATTAATGATCTAATTGATGGGGTAGTGAAGCGTACCACAGTTCCAATACTTAGTCTTTAAGTATGGCGAAACCTAACCTCGCCTACTCGAGTTGTGCATGCGCCTCCAGAGTGGTTTAGTTGGTAGTTATGTGCTGGAGCAATACGGCGTCTAAGCTAAAGTATGCACAGCGAAAAATCACTGAACTCGGGATGATAACTCGATCCTTGGTAATATTAGCTGTTATTACTAATACAAATGATGAAAACGGTGGTGGTGTCGTTAATACTGCTGTAGCTAATAAGGCAGCTTTCGCCTTGCCCACTCCTGCTGATGGGAGTAGGTGGGAGTGCGATCTCTGTGGCAAATATATGAAGTCAAAAGTGGGCCAGACATTACATCATCATAATGCACACCCAGTCCAATTCCATCAGTTTGCAATTAAGCAAGAAATGGAATGTGCACAAAAGTTAAGATGTACATCATTAGAAGTTGATAACATGGCTAAGGCCGAGTCCCTGTTTGTTGTGGAAGGGAGGCAGACGAATATCAAACAGTGGTTACTCCGGTGTGTTGTAGGACACATTCTGGAGGCTATAAAGAGAAAGAGGCATTATGAAGAGTACAAGACATTCGTCGCACATCATCTGGACATACTCTCGAATGCCCCAGCGACATCAGGATCTAACGTTCCCCCATCAGCCCCTGCTATGCCTCACGTGAGCGGATCGGAATTGGACAGTCCGACCTGTTCTTCTCGCACACCATCCTTGAGCGAGTCTGATCCATATAAATAAGACCTTATTGGTAGGCACCACGGACTACTACATCTGACAACGACCTTAACATGAACTCCAGTTATGGCGTAATGTGTCAAGGCGATGCTGATCTCCTAAATGAAGCATTGAAATGTTACCCATATGATCCGGAAAGAGCGACTTCTTTATCTTTGTCTGTTGTCTTGCAACTGAATCCTCAATTTATGAAGCAGAAGTCCGTGGTAAAACTAATAACGAATTAGACACCACCACTTTGTCTAGGAGTATGGCCAAGAAACTTGAGTATCAACATCTGCAGCTCCAATACAAAACTAGTCATTGGGGCCACCGTAATACTTACCCATCATGGATATGCATAACATAAAATATGAAAATAAAACATATGTAAACTATTTATAAAATGCATATCCAGGGATTACTAAGGTTACTGATTTTTAATAGACTTTGTCGTACTATTGCATTCTAAGTACATACCAAATTTCAAGCCTCTATCTCAATTTATTCGGGAGATAGAGTATTTAAAATCGTGGCTTGGGTACGTCATAAACTTTAAATGCTCTATTACTGAACTGCTTTTTAAAAAAAGAAAACTTTATAACTCCAAAAATGATAGTCATATTAACTAACAGTTTACTACGTCGGATTCAGCGTCTCATTTCCAATTAAAATATATCTTTCAATTGAAATTTGAATGAAATACAGTGTCAAGAAAAAATCGAATAGTGTGGAAAATATGATTGCAAATATCTCGGTAACTAATTATCCGATCAATTTCATTCTTTATGCAAAATTTGTGTTTTTTTCATTGTCTTTCATATTTACTACTCAAAATAAACAATTTCGAAAAATTTTACATAGCTTTTATCAGAACGAATATTTCGAGAGGTCGAAAAAAAATAGTTCCGCATAATCGAGATTAATGAAATTCAATAGGCTTCTTATCATTCTTACATACTAAATACATACCAAATTTCAAGTCTCTATCTCAATTTGTCCGGGAGATAGAGCGTTTACAGACAAACACACAGACAGACAGACGGACGGCAATTTTTTTTTTCTAAAAATATGTTTTTCGGAATCTCGGGTGCATGAAACGTGTAAATCCGTCAAAAAAATTTCGATTTCTAAAAGGATTACAAGCCTTACCCTACGTATGATGGATAAGTAAGAATCGCAGCGCATTTTTAGCGTTACGTCAGTTTCCCCTGAGTTGACAATTCAAGTAACCTCTCGTACTAGACCCGCTTGTTAACTCAAATTGACTCGACTCAAAGAGTATTTCCATTGCGAAGGAGAGTCTAGTGGCAGAGCCCTCTAAGTTCCGCCCCAAAAGCATCTCGCCAATGACGCTTAGGGGCTTCCACAATGTCTTGGCTAAAAGACTTACCAATAGCCTTACTTTCAGTGTTGAATTCAGATAATTTTCTCCGGGAGGGATATTTTAGAGATCTGGTGGGAAATTGCACTTTTGTCCATTAAAAAGCATAAAATCTCAAACCTTCCGTCGGGAGCATTTAAATGTTCTGGGCGAAGTGCCCCACCCCCCCCCCTTCCTGAATTCAACACTGCGTTTAATCTTCTACAACTTGGGTTCCGACCGTTCGGTTGAATAGTAAATGCCGTAAATCTCCTGGATGATGTCTACAGGAACATTAAGAGTATCAATTCCACATCTGCTGCTTTCTTTTGGGATTTGGCGAAGGCTTTTGACTCCAGGTCGTCGACGCTGCCTTTGCGGCAGTGGAGGTTGTAGGACTTTCAGACAGCTTCCTATCGTATGTGAGGTTTGTAAACAACAACTCGCGAACATTTGTGAGTTCGACGTATCTGAGTCAATCCATCCGACGAGGGTGGTCCAGTAGGGGAAACCTAAAGTTCGATCATGTTTCTTCTATTCATGATCACGATCCTGGCCAATATTTCAACGCATACCTTTGATTCCGAGGCATACCAGGGTATCCAAGTTCGAGTCCATGTCTGGACAACATTTGCTCAGTTGGAATGGTATAAAACTCAACTGAAGATGACTGAACTCCAACCAAAAGGATGATTTATCCAGTAGAAAAATAATTTCCTTCTTTTCATTATGACCTAATTACATGGTATATAGGTGTCATCACATACTCCATCATGTAAATGCTTAGTTACAGCTTGAATGAATGAAACTAGCGCGGCAGTTCGCAGACATGTCCAACAAAAAGAGAGAATTATACAATATATACAAGGTATTGTTCGAATGGCTTAATAGGTAGAGTTTTGGCACGGAAAGCCGAGATATCCAGATTCGAATCCTTGTCTGGACATTTTTTGCTCTGTTGGAATAAATCTCAACTGTGCCATTCCAACCTTGAGGATGATTTATTCAGTTGGGAAAAAATATCCTTCTCTTCATTATGAGAATATAATATTTTACATAAAATTATTATAAAATTGTAAGTTTAAAATTAAAATTACTGCTTTTAAAGGGAATAAAGAACACAAAAAGTCACTTAACCTTTTGACATCCAGGACGTACTATAAATACGTCCTGATTTTATCGTAGACGACTATCTGACGTACAGCGCATACATCCATGTAGAACATGAAAATACAAATTTACACTAGTGAATCTGCAGATCAGGAGCTTCAACGTCAGCTCTGCAAGTCATTATTTTTAAATACACTTTGGTAATATTCAATTTCCTGGAAGCCGCAATTTAAAGTTTTCAAATTACTTAATTATTTATAAGAATAAAAAAATACTAAGCTTACAGATATTAGAAGCGTTAAATTAAAAACGTTGTTATGTAAGGATATTTTGAAATTTTCCTGAGCTACTAATTCTGGTATTTTTTTAGATAATAAAGTAGATTTCTTCAGGGGTGCTCCGCTCCCTTGAACCATCTATGGTCTCATTAAATTTACATATATAACTTTTTATTGATTGTGCTAATGGTTATTGTAAATCTTAGATTTCTTATTACATTTCCGAGCCTTATTTTTCAATATCGGTGGACAGAAAATGATTTACATTGAGACAATTATATTAAAAGTTTAGATTTTATGAACGAAAATGTAATTTTCTTTTAAAAATAAAATAACTTTCATTTATATTTTCTGAAAAGATATGGCATTAAGTAGTAACACTCGTCAAAAAAATATTTTTTCTGGCAATCTAGTTAATATAAAAAGTTAAAATCAGCACGGCACTAGTTTAATATAGTGTTTTGATTTTATTGAATCTAGTTAATGTTTGGTTTTTAAGAAAGAAAATATTTATTTCCCGATACAATGACGTCATTTTCGACAGAGATAATTTTGAGGTGCATAATTTTTGACATTTACTATCTATTTGCTTTTCAAAAGTTTTTTTTCCTCATTGAAAATTTCGATTAAAAATTAAACATTTCTGTTAGCCGTGTGCAGACGACAAACCGTGCGATATTAATAAGAAAAAATTTAATAATATGAATTAATATCATAACACAAGGCCCTTTTATTTCAATCTCAAAGCGTATTCGTTTTATTTTTGATATATGAGGTCAAATTCACCTTCTTTTCGTATTTTTATTTTATTTTCAATATGAAGACGTATTCATGTCTATTTTTTATTTCATTTTACTCTTGCACATGAAAATCTTTCAAATAAAAATTAACTGTTCAGGATAAATTATTATTCCGAAATCTGATTTTCTTGGCAACGGTTAAAAAAAAAATGATTTCTAAATTTTATAGCAAAATGTCAATTTATTCCTTATGAAAATAATGAACTTTTTAATTTAAAAGAAAAATATTTGAACAAAATAAATCGAACACAGCCTTTCTTTATTTCTGGGGTAAATTCCATCTATATGTAAAGACGCAAAAAGCATTAATTCATCCCTTTTGACGTTGATTTGACTCCAAACAATTTCACATACACACATTTTTAGGTGTAGTTCCGTTGCCAGGTAACAGTTAAAATAAAATTAAAACAATGAAATATGTGCATTTAATAAAAGAAAATTTGCAAAAGAAATTATTTGATATTATTGGAATACATATATAAAATCCCTCCATAAGTTATACACCGAATTTAAAATCTCTGAGAAATGTATACACAAAATTACAAACTAATATGAATAATGTATAGTTCTAATTAGGAAATTTCATTATCCATCATTTACCATTTAAATCATGAGCCATTTCTTTTCAACAAATAAAAATGGAAAAATCGTCTGAATTGCTATAGAAAAGCATTATAGCACAAAATAAAATATTCTATATTTTCAGAACGAATGAACCAAATATAACAAAAAACTATACAGGTAAATCCGGATATTTCACCAACATACTCACTTAATTTCAAGCTAATCGGGTGCTTTTTGCGGCAGTTATTGCGGAACAGACAGACAGACTAACAGACAGAGTAACAGAAACCAAAACTTTTCGTGTCTCCACAGTAAGCCTTCACTGACGTTTCGGCAATTAAACGCTAGTATGTACGTCCGTACCTGAAATAAGCGATCTGGGTGTCAAGGGTTTAAGAAAATTATTTTAATTTTGTTGCTATACTGAAATCTGCAGAATATACATTCTCCAACAATATAATAGGTAACAGAAATAATTTTGAGACTGCCTGAAAAGAAAAAAATAACAATGCAAAGCAAAGCAATATTTATTAAAAAAATAACAAAATAAAAATTAATCTAATTCATTAATTAGAAAAAAACCACACTTTCTAAGTAAATATAGGATTACATTAATTATTTGACTCTGATTCAGGACTTTTGCAACAACCTAATATCACATGAAGAGGAAGTCGCCTAAAGCCTCTTTCCAGATAATTCCAAATCCGAAAGCCAACACACAGCTCTTTTTAATACAGCAAACTCTGTCTAAGGCGGAATCGGTCGAGACCGAGAAAATTTTCCGTGGTAGACAATATTACAGCTTATGCAAAAGATCGTGATTTCTTGGAATAAAGCATACGCCAGTCGAATAGCGTTTTATGTTTTCGATAAAAAGATTGGATCTTGAGTTATAATGAATTGCTCGCGATCTTTCATCACGATCTTTCATTGGTTGTCCTGGCTCGAAAATCTGTCGAAAACTGAAATTCTGAAGATCCTTTGTCTTTATAAATAAATGAGAAATGCTATTTAATTTCTTAGTACCGCTGTAATACCTACAAATTTGAAGTTTACACAAAATAATAATAATAACTTCGGGAATGAGACATCAGAAAAGCCATCACTTTGAATTTGAGTACAACCTTAAAGCACTTATATTGTACACAATACATATTTTGATAAATGTGCACTCAACTAATAATAATAACTTTTAAATGCATATTTATATAGGAAAAAATGGCATAAGCAAGAATTCCTTAAAGTTTAAACGGTTTCTGTTCCTTTGAATTAACTTTTTAAAAGTATTACGGAATTTAATTTTTATGTTCGACATTGAGTATTTGACGTATATATATCAGTTTTAAAGTTTCATAAACGAAATGCCTTTCATTTTTAAAATATCCTATTTTCCGCCTTATGCAAAATTTTGTTTTCGGAGGGACCTTAAAACTCTTTCCGTTTCCGCGTTAGGCAGATTCCGGCTTATGCAGCAATAATTAATGTTATTTTCTATGGATTCGCCGGGACTTTAAAAATTTTCCGCGGTAGACAGATTTCCGGCTTACATAGAGTCCGCCTTAGACATAATTTACTGTACTATGCTTTCACCGATTTTAAATGGCATATTTTAAAATTTTCTTGCTATACTGAATACTGCAGAATATGCATTCTCCAACAATATAATAGATAACAGAAATAATTTTGAGACTGTTTGAAAAGAAAAATCTACACTGCTCAAAACAGTTAGGGGAGCACATGGTTTTAACAAAATTACGCAAATATTTACACCGATAAGTAACGGAAAATAAAACATCTATAATTTAAAACGTAGTAGAAAGCAGATAAAAAAAAAAAAAAAAAAAAAAAAAAAACTTCACATGTAAATTAAAGTTTATGACGTCAAAATGTAGAAAAAGGAGATAAGTGTAGAAATCGGAATTTTGCAGAAACGTCTGTTTCTCTGTCTCAGTTGCGATATTCAATTGCTCAGCTTGTGTTTTGAGAAATGGGGACTTGAAAATGTCACAACTATGTGATTTAACGGAATCCATGGCTTGTCGTGTTATCGGGACAGTTAAATCTGGGGGAAACACAACGAAGTGTAGCGGATGCTGTTGTGGTCGTACGAAGTGTCAATGCAACGCTGTGGGATCGATTCCAAGACACATGGGATGGTAGACATCGACAAGGGCAAGATCGGCCATGTGCTACCACAGAAACTGATGACCGATATATCCTGTTAACAGCTCGTGGAGACGGAACGGGCAATGCTATCCTGCTGCAAATACAGATGTTCTTGACCATAGGACGAAGGGTGTCCAGCCAAACAGTCCGAAATAGACTTTATCAGGGTGGTCTCTATGCACGTAAACCAATGGTCTGTATTCCGTTGATCTCAAGCAATTGTGCGGCCCAAAGAAAGTGGGCAACTGAACATCGAGTTTGGAGGCAACGTTGTTGGAGTCAAATAGTGTTTACAGACGAGTCCCGATTCAGTCTGGATGTGACATCTGATGTGTTTTGGCATAGAGAGAAAGAGGCATTCAAAATAATCCCACATTCGTTCGTGAAAGATCACATTACAGACGAGGTGGGTTGATGCTATGGGCTGGAACCAGCATAAGTGGACATACGGGCCTGCCTATCATTCGGAATGGCACTTTGACGGTCCGAAGTTATACAGACGAGGTACTGAAACCTCATATCGCATTTTATGTTGCCGCAGTCAGTGAATTCTTTTTTTCCATGCATGATAATGCCAGACCTCGTACAGTTCGTCTTGTGTAAAACATGCTCGAAGCTGAAACAATACAGCGCATGTAATGACCAGTATGATCTCCTGACCTGAATCCGATCGAGCATGTTTGGGACATATTCAGACGATGCATTGCTGCGAGACCAAGGCTTCCTTTAACTGTCCGGGACTTGGAGATTGCAATTCTGGAGCAGTGGAACAGTATTCCCAAAATCCTTATCGATAACCTCATCGCATCCATGGAAAATAGGTGCGCAGCAGTCTTAGCTGTTCGAGGAGACCACATGCCATATTAAAAATCTTGTATCATTTCTGAACAATACTTTTTTTTATCATTTACAAGAAGCCAAATTGTTGCCCCAAACCATCTTTTCCTGTTCTTTCCATCTTTTCAAAGAATAAAAGCTCCCTTACAAATTTTTTGAGTCTTTATTTCTGTAACATAGCTGTCTTGCACTGTTCTCTTAACTTTTTTGCTTGCTCCCCTAATTTTTTTGAGCAGTGTAGTTGGATGTGCCAATTCCAAAACTTTCTTCTATCTCATATATTTTAATATTTCAAAATATTGTTACAGATGTCAGTATTTCATTTTTATTAGTTCAATACTATATCAGTTTTGACTTTCATCTTAAATTTTTGCTTCAGTCAATTAATCGGAGAAAAAACGAGTTCATCTCGATCATGATATTTATTAAATTCATGAATAGTCGCGAATATTCGGCTTATCAGGATGGGAAGTTCTCGTCGATTCACTAGCCACTGGTGTACAATAAAGCTACGAAAAATTAAGAAGATTACAGAAAAATCGCTATTGCAGCGCCCCCTTCCGGCGGAATTTTTCCACATTCAGGGAGGACCTTCTTCCCATGGCAAAAACATACACAAATAATTTGATTCAATTCTATGCATAACTTCATACACTTTTCGAAGGTACAATATTGAAAACGGCACGAGAATCGCTATTACAGCGCCCCCTTCCAGCGGAAATTTTCCAAATTCGGGGGGAGACCTTTTTGCCATGGCCAAAAACATACACAAAAAATTTGGTCCAATTCTGTACGTACCTTCATACACTTTTGAGGGTGCAACATTCAAAATGGCACAAAAATTCACAAAAATTGCTATTACAACGAACCCCTTCCGGCGGAATTTTTCACATTCAGGGAGGACCTTCTTGCCGTGGCAAAAACATGCACAAACAATTTCGTTCAATTCTATGCATAACTTCATACACTTTTCGAAGGTACAATATTGAAAATGGCACAAAAATCGCTATTACAGCGCTCCCTTCCGGCGGAATTTTTCCAAATTCGGGAAGGACCTTCTTGCTATGACAAAAACACCCACAAAAAATTTACATAGCTTACCTATACCTAGCTTCATACACTTTTCGATGATACAGTATAAAAAATGGCACAAAAATTGCTATTACAGCGTCCCCTGCTAGCGAATTTTTTTCAAATTAAGCCATAGCCAAGAACTTAAAAAAAAATTGATTCAATTCTATGCATAACTCCATACACTTTTCGATGGTACAATATTCAAAATCGCACAAAAATCGTTATTACAGAGCCCCCTTCCGGTGGATTTTTTTCCAAATGAAAAAAAGACCTGCTTTCCATAACCTAAAACTTAAAAAAAAAAAAATCGTTCAATTCTATGTATACCTTCAAACACGTTTTGATGGTACAATGGCGACAGACACACGGACAGACGGACACACGACAGACAGACATTTGCTACAAACATGTTTTGGGGGATCTTCAACCCCTAAAAGGTGTAAATCCGTCGAAAACCGGAAGTCGAAAAAAATTTCGATTACAATACTTTCAATATAGAAGTAAGTAAAATTTTTTTTCAATTCTATGCATAACTTCATACACTTTTCAATGATACAATATTCAAAATCGCACAAAAATCGCTATTACAGTGCCCCCTTCCGTCCGATTTTTTCTAAATTAAGGGAGGACCTACTTGCTATAGCCAAAAACTTTAAAAAAAAACATAGTTTAATTCTATGCCTAACTTCATACACTTTTCGATGGTACAATATTCAAAATCGCACAAAAATCGCTATTACAGCGCCCCATTCCGGTGGATTTTTTCCAAATGAAGAAAGGACTTGTTTGCCATAGCCAAAAACTTAAAAAGAAAAATGGTTTAATTCTATGCATAACTTCAAATACTTTTTGATTGTACAATGGCGACAGACAGACATTTTCTATAAACGTTTTTTGGGATCTCTGACGCCTAAAACGTATAAATCCGTCGAAAACCGGAAATCGAAAAAAATTTCGGTTACAATACTTTCTTCTATTGAAGATAGAAGAAAGTAACAACTATGCAAAGAAAAGCAATATTTATTAACAAAATAAAATTTAATCTAATTCATTAATTTAAAAAAACTACACTTTGTATGTAAATATAGGATTACATTAATTATTTGATTCTGACTAAGGGCTTTTGCAACAGCCTAATATTACATAAGGAGGAAATCGCCTAAAGCCTCTTTTCGGATAATTCCAAATCCGAAAGGCAACACACAGCCCTCTTTAATACTATGTTTCTACCGGTTTTAAATGGCTTATTTTAAAATTTTGTTGCTGTACTGAATACTGCAGAATATGCATACTTAAACAATATAATAGGTAACAGAAATAATTTTGAGACTACCTGAAAAGAAAAAATAACAATGCAAAGCAAAGCAACATTTATTAAAAAAATTACAAAATAAAAATTAATCTAATTCATTCATTAAAAGAAAAAAAACACACTTTCTAAGTAAATATAGGAATACATTAATTATTTGACTCTGATTCAGGACATTTGGAACATCCTAATATCACATGAAGAGGAAATCGCCTAAAGCAACTTTTCGGATAATTCCAAATCCGAAAGACAACACGCCGCTCTTTTTAATACTATGTTTTTACCGGTTTTAAATGACATATTTAAAATTTCGTTGCTATACTGAATACTGCAGAATATGCATACTCCAACAATATAATAGGTAACAGATATAATTTTGAAATTGCCTGAAAAGAAAAAAATAACAATACAAAGCAAAGCAATATTTATTTAAAAAAATAACAAAATAAAAATTAATTCATTAATTAAAAGAAAAAAAAGCACACTTTCTAAGTAAATATAGGATTACATTAATTATTTGACTCTGATTCAGGACTTTTGGAACATCCTAATATCACATGAAGAGGAAATCGCCTAAAGCAACTTTTCGGATAATTCCAAATCCGAAAGACAACAGGCAGCTCTTTTTAATACTATGTTTTTACCGGTTTTAAATGACATTATTTTAAAATTTTGTTTCTATACTGAATACTGCAGAATATGCCTACTCCAACAATATAATAGGTAGCAGATATAATTTTGAGATTGCCTGAAAAGAAAAAAATAACAATGCAAAGCAAAGCAATATTTATTAAAAAATAACAAAATAAAAATTAATTTAATTCATTAATTAAAAGAAAAAAACCACACTTTCTAAGTAAATATAGGATTACATTAATTATTTGACTCTGATTCAGGACTTTTGGAACATCCTAATATCACGTGAAGAGGAAATCGCCTAAAGCAACTTTTCCGATAATTCCAAATCCGAAAGACAACAGGCAGCTCTTTTTAATACTATGTTTGTACCAGTTTTAAATGACATATTTGAAAATGTTGTTGCTATACTGAATACTGCAGAATATGCATACTCCAACAATATAATAGGTAACAGATATAATTTTGAGATTGCCTGAAAAGAAAAAAATAACAATTCAGAGCAAAGCAATATTTATTTAAAAAAAATAACAAAATAAAAATTAATCTAATTCATTATTTAAAAGAAAAATCCACACTTTCTAAGTAAACATAGGATTACATTAATTATTTGACTCTGATTCAGGACTTTTGGAACATCCTAATATCACATGAAGAGGAAATCGCCTAAAGCAACTTTTCGGATAATTCCAAATCCGAAAGACAACAGGCAGCTCTTTTTAATACTATGTTTTTACCGGTTTTAAATGACATATTTTTAAATTTTGTTGCTATACTGAATACTGCAGAATATGCATTCTCCAAAAATATAATCGATAATAGAAATAATTTTGAGATTGCCTGAAAAGAAAAAAACTAGTTGGATGTGCCAATCCCAAAACTTTCTTCTATCTCATATATTTTAATACTTCAAAATATTGTTACAGATATAGTTCAATATAGAAGAAAGTAAAAATTTTGTTCAATTCTATGCATAACTTCATACACTTTTCAACGATACAATATTCAAAATCGCACAAAAATCGCTATTACAGTGACCCCTTCCTTCCGATTTTTTCTACATTAAGGGAGGACCTACTTGCTACTGCCAAAAATTTAAAAAAAAAAGAAAAATAGTTTCATTCTATGCATAACTTCATACACTTTTCGATGGTACAATATTCAAAATCGCACAAAAATCGCTATTACAGCGCCTCCTTCCGGTGGATTTTTTCCAAATGAAGGAAGGATTTGCTTGCCATAGCCAAAAAAAAAAAAGTTTAATTCTATGCATAAAGTCGGATACTTTTTGATGGTACAATGACGACTGACACACGGACAGACAGACATTTTCTATAAACTTTTTTTGGGATCTCTGACGCCTAAAACGTATAAATCCGTCGAAAACCGGATGTCGAAAAAAATTTCGGTTTCAATACTTTCTTCTATTGAAGATAGAAAAAAGTAATAACTATGCAAAGCAAAGCAATATTTATTAACAAAATAACAAAATAACTAGAAAACAGGAATTCTGCTTTTTCAGAATTTAGTGTTGCCCCCGATAAAAAAAAAATGTATCTATAATTAGTACAAACATATTTCAGTTTTAAGACTTAGAGAACACTCTTTTATTTTATGTAATGACTTCAGGTAAATGACGTCATTCGCATCCTCTTAAGAATTCCTCATTTACGATCCACTCTTAAACATCTACACTAAAATATGCATAGGACGTCACTATCGCGAAATAATACACAAATGCAGCAAAAAGCTGCGTCATTAACAGAAATCGTTCGTTTTTATTTTTTCAAAATAGCACGTATTTTAATTACATTTTCTTTCGGCTGTTATTAAAAAATGGCAACAAAAAGATATAATTAATATTTTACAACTATTTTTCCTTTACTTTCTACAGAAATGGAGTACTTCCGTTCCCAATATTAAGCAAATGGCTCCAAAAACTACAAAAGTATTTATGAATTATATGAAATGAAAAAATCATATGAAATTATTTTTACAGTGCTAAGATTAAATAACTGCAGCAACAAGCAACGTAAATATATAAATACAAAAAAAAAAAAAAAAATGTATGCATTAAAGTCTCTCATTGTTTAAGTTTAAATTCATTAAAAGCTATTTACACGCATTCTAACAATCAATTAACAAGCAATTTTCAGATGTATTAAAATGGTTTGCTTTTGGCGGGGAAAAGTGCTCTTCGTCAAATCGCGTGACGCTTTCGTCTTTTCGCGCCAAATACTCGAAAATATTTTATTTTTTTACAGACTTTTAACTGTAATTCCGCCGCTAAATTTGGATGATCCTTTATTACATATATAAGTAGTTTAATTTGTATTTTTATTTTACAAAATATTCTGATATGCCCAGTAAGGAGACCTACCTTGTCAGGATTTTTGCAACAGCCTAACATCACATAAGGAAGAAATCTCCTAAATAATTCCAAATCCGAAAGACATCACACAGCCCTTTTTAATACTATGCTTCTACCGATTTTAAATGACATATTTTAAAAGGTTTTTATTTATGACTATTTTATTTGTAATTTTTAAGATTAAAATAATCACAAATCATTTTTAATATATTGAAGATTTATTTTCACTTATTAGATTTAAAAATTAAAACAAACATAAAACACTTTAAAAGGTGTCATTGGATAACAGCAGAAATGGTGTTGATAATTCAAAGAGGAGCCGTCAGTCGATCCTTTTAACCCTTTATTTACTGGCGGTACTTATAAGTACCACTCACTTTAAACTTTCATCCCATAGTGAATATTACTAATATTCTAATTCTAATGGGGTACTTTTCAAAAACTCTCTTTTAACTCCACTTTATCGGGGTACATGGCAGCAGTAGTTATAGGTTTGTTATTTCAGCGAGAAAGGAGGCTATCTTTGAAACAGTCGATGTGCTTTTTGCCGACATTTTGTACAGATTATCACGCTCGTCTTTTTATTGCTGCAAATACAGTAAAGGATAGAAGATAAGTGTTGATTATTTTTATGTGTTCATTATGATCTTAGAATACAATTTGACTAGCTATTTTAGGTGAACGGTGTATGTATTTCATTTAACAGTTGATTTACTCGGTGATACTTATAAGTACCGTCAGTACACTGGGTGTTGGAGAAAAACTTCTATGTAGTTATCCATCGTTTTCATCTGCTTTAAAATGTAATTACTAAAACGTAGTGTAGTAATAATTTTCCTAGTATTTATTTTCTGTTTCATTATTATTTTTTATAGGAAATCGAAAAAGTTGTGGCACCGGCTCTTTTTTGCTACGCTAGAAATGGCATATGTAAATTATATTTCGCGTATGGGGAGATGCGAGAGAACATGTTGTCCCTGGAATATAGACGTCACATAACTAAAGGACTGCTAACAATATCGAGATTTAAAAAAAAAAAAAAAAAAAAAAAAAAAGTTTTTTAACCAGCGGCAAAGTATTTTCAATGCTAAAGTGTTGCAATAAATAATTGGCACCGGAATTTGCCAAAAATTTATTTTTAAGTAAGAAAAAGGCTATGTTTCACATACTTATTAAATTGAAAATATTTTACTACAATTCCACTGGTGCCATTTCAAATACCTTGTGTATGTTTTGTTACGATATTTTAGTCATAGTGGTACTGATGGTACTTTAAAGTACCATCAGTAAGATGGTTTTAAAGTCTGTGGTTCTAGGCTTCTCTCTCCTACAATTTTCATTTATTTTTCAAATTTTTCATTGCGGAAAATGTAATAATTTGCATAAAAGTTTAAATCTTTGAAGTGAAATCATAGCTTTCAAGGGCTCAAGGATGGCTAAACCTACTTGAGAAAAAATGCTCTATTAAATAGTACAGAAACTTCTCTATCCACTGATATAATACGTAAGGTAATATATGTAGTACAGTGAAACTTGGATAATTCGAACTTGTTTAATTCGAAATTCTGGATAATTCGAATTTTTTCCTCGGTCCATAGAATTCTATATTAAAATAATGTAAAAAAAATCGTGGATATTTCGAATATTATTTTGGATAATTCGAATTTTACGATTGCTCTTAAAATTTTGCGATAAAAAGTGTTCCTGAGACTTTTTTCAGCTAAGGTGCAAAATATTTCAGCAGTTTATTTTAAAAGTCTTTCTAAGCAAAAGAAAGGCAATTATTTGTAATGTCACTATGTGGGGATTTCCAAGGAATTTTTTGACCTTAGGAAAATCGTGCTTGGCAAAATCCCAAGACTTTAATGAAATTGATCCAGAGCTAGCTGTCTATAATTGGGACGATGTAAAATCTGATCCATCCGTCTTGTATGAGGACTATGTCAACATGGACGAAAATGTGGCTGTGTGTGACGAGGCAAGTGATGCAGACATAAATGCTCAACTGCCGGAGAGCAACCAAGCTGAGGACGGACTATGTGGAGATGAAGAGAACAACGAAATACAAGAGAAGTCATTACCCAGTTCGTCAGAAGCTATGTTGCATATACATGAATTTCGATGTCTTTTCTGAAGGCCAGTCTAATGTAGAAGATTCTATTTTTGTATCAATTAATGTTGGAATGTGCATCGCCTTCAAAGAAACAATCAAAGAAGTTGGACTTTTTTCTTAAAATAGACGAATAATTAATCTAGTACAAAATGTTTGATTTAATAAAAGAAATTTATCAGTATTCTTAGATAAACTTTTTATGGTAAATCTTTTATCGTGGATTTAACCTTTTTTGTTTATCTCTTCCTTTTGAGAGAATATATGTAATTCGAATTTTTGGATATTTCGAACTTTTCTCTTGTCCCTTGAATTTCGAATTATCCAAGTTCAACTGTATATATGAGGACGTGAGTAGCAAAATTCGCCTTATCAAGAAAATAAAATTTTGGGAAAACCTCAGAATGCGTCGTAAATTAAAATGCCAGAAATATACAATAAAACCAGTTTTTTTTTTCCAGATTGTATTGTTTTTTCTATGCAGGTTTACCAATAGAATGGATTGATAGAGAAGACCGATTTTTTAAATTTTGGATAAGGCGAGTTTTGAAACTCACGTCCTCATATATATAGGGTGAGACTAAAATCATAGGACAAACTTTAAAGGGAGGTAGGGGACATTACAAGGGTTCAGATTTGCATAGCAACCCATGGATGAAAATACTTTTCTGGTGCGGTAGTGACGACACAAAACACAAGAAAGGAAGGACACGAACAGGGAGAGACAACATGTTTATTATTCTTAGTGTTGCAAAAATGCCGAGACAATGCTGGAAAGTGCTGAGGAACTTGTTGCACACATCGTGGCAGCTGCTGGGGAAGTCCGGGTCACTCCCGGTATTTTCGAGAACATTAGATCTGCCATGGGCCGGAGATGCACTTCCATGCATCACGGCCCGGGGTCGTAATTTCGAACCCCTACTTTGATGACTATCATTGTCTCTTTAATGTTCTTTTTTCTCAGTTTTTTGCTGTACTAAGGATAATAAACATATTTCTCTTCTTATTCGTGTCCTGTCTTTCTTGTGTTTTGTGTCGTCACTACCGCACCAGGAAAGCGTTTCCTACCATGCGTTGCTATGCAAATCTGAATCCTTGGGATATCCCCTAGCCCTACCTCCCCTTAAAGTTTGTTCCATGATTTTAGACTCACCCTGTATATGTAGATTCCACATATCCCCCTTTCCGATAAATCAGAACCTGAAAAGACAGCACACAGCCTTTTTTTAATTATTTAAAAGAGAGCCATTATTCGATACTTTTAATCCTCAGAGAAATTTTATGCTGCTCTCTGTGGCTCAGGAGTATTTTAGGCTTATTAGGAGCAAGTGATCCAGAAAGCAGTGACAGCCAAAACTGTGCTGAATTCAATGGATGCCCCTATGGAACATTCCCTCCCCATCAAAACGGCTCCCCGCCCGAAGATATGAGATTTCATGCTTGCTAATAAGTCCAGAAGCACAACTCCCCCTTATAAGTTAGTAGAGTCTCGATTATCCGAGTTAATATGGTCCAAGCTCACCTCAGATAAGCAAAAAACTCGGATAAACCAGATTTACACAAATCAGTGCCAACTAAGGAGATGAAATATAAATTTTCACTTAATTTATTAATTTTTATGGTACTAGTATCATTTCTTTGATGTACATTTCCATTTTAAGAAAAACGGGGAATTAAATGGTTTATTTGAAAAAGCCCTTGATAGTTTTTTGTTTGTTGAATGTCAATTTTGCTGCAGTTTTTTTTCTTCAATATTACACAATAGCATAGCTACCAATTCCTAAGATTTTTTTTACCACTAAAACTTACCAGTAAATTTTGCACAATTCAATCGCCGAAATCTAACAATTGTCAACGATTAAATGTGGCAAAAATTTGTATTACATTTTAGAGGTAACAAAACAGTACAAATTAGCAGCTATGTGATTCTATTAGTGTCATGAAAATTGCAGGTGTAGCCTCTTCTTTCTGCTCAAAGTGTTAAATAGTTTTTATCAATCGAACTTATACCTTTAGAATGGATCATTTTCTTCTGATGGACTGATGACTTCCATTATTATGAAACAGCCATTATAAATGAAGTGTTAGGTGAAGATGAAAGAGCAGTCGTAAAAGTTAGAAGTCTTGATTTTCTGGTTAGAATAGGGGAAAAGTGACCATATTTTTTATTTTGTTTTGTTTTTGTTTTTGGCTGCTCTTTCCTCTTCACCTAACACTTCATCTATAATGTCTGTTTCATAATAATGGAAGTCATCAGTCCATCAGAAGAAAATAACTTGGTTAAACCGGAAACTCGGTTAAGCGGGACTCGGATAATCGGAATTCTATTTTACATCATATAAGGTAGGAGTCACCTCCTATAACCTCCTTTCGGATAATTCAAAATCCGAAGAGACAACACACAGCCCTGTTTAATTATTCAAAAGAGAGCCGTTACTTGATACTTTTAATCCGCAGAGAAATCTTATGCCGCACTCTGCGGCTCCGGAGCATCTTAGGCTGTCACTCACGAGCAAGTGACCCACAAAGCAGTGACAGACCGAAAGGTCCATAACCGAGCTCTGGCCATCTGAGCAAATTAAGATACTAAACCGATTTATGCATTCAGAGGAAGACAGTGTGAGGCCACTGAACTTCTCTCTCTCTCTCTCTCTTTCTCTGGACAGGAAATCTGAGGCAGTGTTCCCAATAATTCTGGCGTCACTGTTATTAAGAAGCATAATGGAACAAAACGGTACTTTTAATGCTGACTTACATTAGAACAATTGAAGAAAAAAAAGAAAAGAACACGTTCAATAAATATGGAAGCGTGGTTGATGCCGGTGTCTTTCCGCTCATTAGTTTAGTTTGAGTCACACCTTTTTTTTTTTTTTTTTTTTTTTAACAAGAAAACCTTAAACAGAACCTTAAAACAGATGATTTTTTTTTTTTTTTTTTTTGAGGGAAACTAATCCGATCATCGTGATAAAGACAGGAGGCACCCTACAATTCGTAACTGTTTTAATTTTTTTCATGATTACCACTTATGATTGAATCGCAACCTATTATTTCGAAATTACGTATATTTGTTTATCTGTTACATTACTTACTCGGAGGATTTAAATCTTTATACAAACAACTTTAATATGCATATTGGATGATATGTGAAAATCGATCTTTATTTTTAATCATAGTTGTGAATCGATCTATGAATTCAACCCTCAATTTGGGCAGGGGAGGTCATATTTCTTTTTTTGTGTGTGTAGGGGGGAGGGGGGGGTGGCGGATCGCGCACCTCTTAATGATTTTTTTCTTTTTCTATAATAAAATGTATTTCCATACAATAACATATTGCTCTGGGACATACTTTTTTGATTCAGTGGGGCTACATGATCCCATGAACACCTTTGACAATATGCATGTGAGTTCAAGAAAAAGGAGGTTACTAAATAAAATCTCTTTAGTTTTCCTTCTTTATTTTTTACCATTTGGAAAAATGGTTATTTCGTCAGGATGATAAATTCGTCAGGATTCTCGTCAGGATGGGAAATCAAAAGCATATCTGAAGGTTTTTATTGGTTTAATCCGCATTTTATTCGTTTTCTGATTGGTCTATACAGTAATCTGTATTTCCCTTTACTTTCAACAGAGATGGATACCTTCTGTTGCCACTATGACAAAAAAGTAATAAAAACTACAAAAAAAAATTAATAACTCAGAAACAAATTGAGATACAGCTTTCAAACAAATTGCATTTAAAAGTGCATTTTTTTCTCTATACGACGGTGTATAAAGTAATATTGTGGGATGTTTAGAAGTTTAAGAATGAAATTTCATTTAAAATGTGTCGTCAGATTTCTTGGAAATCTGACGATGGAAAAGCCTTTTCCCGAACAGCCAATGAAATGCTTGGATAATACATAAGTTTCCAGTGGATAATACGTACGAGTCGCAGGCGATTTTTGTCGCTTGGAATTTTTTCTTGTAATAACACAATTAATGTTTAATTCATGGCGTACGTAATGTATGATCAATTCCGTGCGATTTTTTATGTCTTAAATTTTAGTCTTCGAAAAAATAATTTTCCAAATGGTCGTTGTAATTTGATAAATTGCTTTTTTTTTAATCATTATTAGTAATTTGATTATTTCACATTTTTCCAATAATTCATAAAATTCTATTTTACCCGTTAAATTGCAGAATTTGTTATTAGTATTGCTTAAGGTATTTAGTATTTTTTATTTTTTATTTAAATCTGAAATGAAGAATGGAATAAAGGGACACAGAATACAGTTTTGCCATCAATCTCCATTAATAAAATTACGCCAATCACTGAAAAAAAAAAAAAAAAAAAAAAAAAGCAAATTCTTGGATTACAAAATCAAAAGTAACAGCCTATCTACTATGATAAAATGCAAAGGAGAATTTCGTTCCGGCTGCTTACAACTTGAGTTCTGCCGAATAGATTTTGATGGGACATTTATTGATAAATTATTAAGGTTTTAGTATATAACATATTGTTCTACATTGCTTGGTTATAGAACTATGGAGTAAAGTTCTATAATCAGGTGAACCCCAATTAGAAAGATTATCCTTTTTAAAAAATTCTACTTGACGCATTTTAATGAGACTTGCATTGTTAATTTTCCAGTGGTGGTTTTAGTATACTGTATCTCTTTGCATTGTTCTTTATCAAATTCTGTAAATAATCAACTAAAGGAGTTGGTGTTTAACCCTTTCAGGGGCAAGGTACTTGTATTCGTAAAATGTTGAAATAATTTAATGACACTAGTATTTATAAGAGAATTTATTTGTAAACAAGTAAAAGTATATATTCGCGTGCTGGATAAAGGTGAAATTTCCATTATAAAATTCCGGTGCCAATGTGGCGACTAGGGATTAAAATTATGTGATGCCATGGCGGCATCACTGCCCTCCAAGGGTACAACAGCCTAAATTTTGTCCAACACCTTAGAAGGCGTTTGTACTGTTTTCGTCCCAGGTGAATGTCCATTATATTGCTTTAAAACACAAGATCAAATTTACAGATATACTGCGAAAAAAAAAATGGTTGATTTTACGGTACAATAGTGGCAGCTGGGGTGTCAGTTTATAACCATAAAATAAGCAGTAATATACCGTCGTAATAAATGAATTAAACAGTATATTCTGCTTAACGTTAACGGTATATTACTTGCTAATTTTACGGTTTATTACTGTTAATTATACAATTTTAAACTGGCATCCCAGCTGTCAGTATTATACTGTAAAATCGATTTTTTTCTTTTTTTTTTACCCGACTGAAAAGAAGGGTTATGTGTTTCACGCGTATGTGCGTATGTGGATTTCTTTATACCCTCGAAACATCCCAACGGCTGAATGGATTTTAATGAATGAGGTCTCCATCGATTCGTCTTAACGACCCGATGGTTATAGGCTAGGTTTTGTTTTTATAAATTCAAAATGGTGGCCGTAAAATACAAAATGGCGGTAGAGACGAAGAAAAAATGTACGCACCCTATTGAGTGGCATAACATTGGATAGGTCTTTCAAAATGAAGACGATGTTTCATTGACAATTTTACAGTCAGAAATCCGTTAAAATATTATACAACCTGGAAGTTGTGTATGTCGGATCTCTAGCTTTACTGCAACTTTAACCATCATAGACATCTATAGACCTCATTAAAACAGTGTTTATAGATAGGAACTAACAATTAAACACAACTTAAAAGTCATCAATACAAGTAAATAAAAAAATAGGTAAGTAATATAAACAAGTAATATATAAAAAAAAAAAAAATTAAGTCAATTCCTACTTAGGTCAATAAGAGAATTTTTTTTTCTCTCTCATTCTTCTTTCGTCTTGAGTGGTGCTTAAAATGCCTTGCTCTCTCGGTCTTAAAATACCTTGATCAAGAAGAGAGCTCTCTCGATTATTGAAAATTAATTAATTAAATACAATTAATGAATTAATATTTGAAAAAAAAAACTGGATTAACATCAAGTGTCATCCACTACAAATTTTACAAAATTTATTTGAGCTTGATTGGATGAATAATAAGTATTTTATTAACGATTGAAAATTTGAACAAGATATATATAGCGAGAGTGTGAGCTAATAGTAGGAATTGAAAAAACAAATAGTTTTACATTGATGAGAAATAATTAATTAGTTCGCTTTTTACGAAGTCGGGTTTTTTGATTTTTAAAATTTAATTGTTTATTTTACAGGGTATGTTTCTTTTGATTCAAGATTCGTTTGGGTACGTCGACGTTGAATTTCGTCCGACTAGCGTAGCGAGCGAAGCCTGTTAGTTTTAAATAAAAACATGGTAGGATAGGGGGTTTTCTCCTGGTTAAAAATTGTTAGCTGAAATTAAATATCAAATTCCCCCCAAAATATATAAAAAATATAAGAATTTTATCCCACGCAATCAGCAGGATAGATATCCAATTACTTTTTTCCAGTGAATGTCAACCAAGCAAACTGACATGGTGAAATCTATGACGTTCTCATTTCTGTGAGAGTAGATAATTACTCCTCATGCTCTCTGGAGATAGACTTAGAGCGTCAAAAGTAATCAGATGTTTTTCATTTACCCCAGGAAAAGAACTAACAAAGAAAAACAAATTTACCTTTTTTGTTTATTAACTTCTATAAATCAGTTACCTTCCCTTTTTAATCAGCATGATACCTCCTCATTCCACGCTCCACTGGTTACGTTTAAAAACATTACTTTCCATGGGGGTGCCAGGAAAAAGTTAATCGTCCCTCAAACAATCCGATGGAACAAAAGACCACCAACCCCTTTAGGCAATTTTAAGGCCTGCGTGATTTCCCAAATTCGAAAATTATCACTTCACCTATCCATCGAGGTCAGAGACCTAAAAGAACCGGAAAACTACGATCGTTAATTTGTGACCCAAATAAAATTCGTTAGGCTCGCACACAATGCAAAGGGTGTAGCTCTGCAGGCTTTTCTACCCATTTCAATCACTTTTTTTTAAATTCTGTCTGTTGTTATTGTTTTATTATCAAAAAGCCGAGTCGTTAGTGTCAACGTTTGAGGAAACCACTTCCAGGCTGGGTATATCAGACAGATGCTTTTAGCTTTACAGCCCGAGGGACCTATCTAAATAGATCTACCCCCACAGTGAGGCCTGGTTTCGGTTTCCCCTTCTGCAGATAAATTCACTTTAATCGGAAACAAGATAAGATTGAGCTGTAATTTACTATAATCTGTATGATATTTCACCTGATGCTTCAGTATAACGTTGATTTGGGCAAAGTAAGTTCACCAGTCGGTCGTACTTTGCACAGCAGGACTCTTTTATATAAGTTTAAATAAAAAGTTCGCTGCCTCCTAGTGTCTTGAGAAGTGCATACAAGAAGGACGGTTAAAGAAGATCGGTAGTATTTTTGGTTAAGCATCTTAAGGGTGTTCTCAAATCCAAAAGGGCAACTTTCTGACATAAGTTTAAATTTATTTTTGTTCGAAAATGCATGAAACTAGCTGGTGTTGTTGTTCAGAAACTAATGTCATTCAGCTGTTTTTTCCATTTTTTTGCAAACGCAATAGATCTTACAGAAAATAGAGTCAAAGTGGGCGTTTTGAGCCGAATTTCCGCGCGAAGGGAGAAAGAACACTCAAGAGCGAGCGAAAAACGGGTTTGTCACGTGATCGAATTCGCTTATAACTCAATAGGTAATTTCTTGATCAAAACATTGAAAAAACAGATCAATTCCAAATCGCTTCCATGGCCAGGCTTTCCAATTTTATATCTTTCCGTTAAAAAATGAATTTGTAAATATGTCAAAACGTTTTGCGCTTGTTGAGTAGAGCAGTTGAGAACAGCCTTAACGATTTGGAGTGTTTAGCAATTCTCATCCTGAACTTAAAAAAAAGAAATTACACTTAGCACCTTATTATGGTCTATAGAAGCGTGCATTAATAGTTAGAAAAAAAAAAGAAAAAGAAAAACAAGACTATTAATTTCACCAAGACTTAATGCTTCATCAGGAGTCGTCTGTATCAACAATTGCAGAAACCACTTCCAGGCTGTGTATCATAACAAATGCTTTAAATTTTACTATCCGAGGGATTTATCAATATAAATGTACACCAATCATAAATTCACCTTAAATGGGACGTTGAATCAGTAACAAGATAAAATTCGAGCTGTAATTTACTATTACCTATATTCTCTGTGTACTGATGTTTCAGTACAACATCGATTTGGACAAAATAAATTCCATTGCACAGTGTGCCTCTTTGTATGACTGAAAATAAAAGAAATTTGTTGCCCCCTATTGTTGAGATAAGCCAGTTAGTTACAGATGTTTGATAAGCATTTTTGACACAACCTCCTCATAGCTGGGATAGTCTTCTTAAACTTAACTCCAGGTGTCAAGAAAAGTTCCATAACGCATTTAATAGCATGAAAGTACACTTTAAAAATTAAAGAACAAATGCTACATTGAGATACATGATTCTTCCAAAAGAGTTATAATAATCCCCTCTCTGCTCCCCCTCCCCCCCACAAAAAAAGATTACGTAATTTATATTTTGTTATTATATACATATAATAACAAAGATAGAAGTTTGTGTGGCGTCTGTGTGCTTGTGCGCCGTTGTTCTGAAGAGACCGCTACGCGTAGCATTACAAGATTTCGCAGGTAGGTACAAAAGTATCTGAAATTATGCACTTCAAAGTCAGTTTTTAGATTTCTTGATCATTAGCCGAGATATTATTTAAAAATTGTAATGAACATGGCAAAATGATGAGCTTCTTTCCTTCCGTGAATCGTGTCTGTTAAAGATGAGTTCAAGTTCTTTTTTCGGGAGACGAACCTGCTCGAATCCAACGATTCAGTATGCGAGGCGCCCGAAACATTTTGTGTCATCAGAACCCGAAATCTAATCAAGAATGCGCCTTATGAGAATAAACCGGTATACCAAATATGAAGTAAATCCGATCATTCTACATGAAAAACCCATTTATCTAAATCAAGGGGAAGGGGATTAGCCCCCGTTCCCCCCTTCATGCTTAACCAATGCACCCCCCAAAACTAATCAGGGAAGCGCCTTATCAGAATAAACCGGTATACCAAATATGAAGCAAATCCGATCATTCTACATGAAAAACCCATTTATCTAAATCAAGGGGAGGGGGATTAGCCCCCGTTTCCCCTTTATGCTTAACCAATGAACCCCCAAAACTAATCAGGGAAGCGCCTTATCAGAATAAACCGGTATACCAAATTTGAAGCAAATCTGATAATTCTGCATGAAAAACCCATTTATCTAAACTAAGGGGAGGATAGCCCTAGTTCCACTCCAGTATACTTAACAAATGAATCCCCAAAACTAATCAGGGAAGCGCCTTATTATAATGAACAAATTTACAAAATTTGAAACAAATCGGATATTTCTGTCAAGAGTTATCGCGTTACTTATATACATACATATGTACATACAGAACCTGCGTGCACATTAGATCTGGTGGTTTGATAGCCTGTGAGCTAAAAACCATAAAAAAATACGTAAATTGATATACAGTTTTCAAATAAATTACATTTAAAAATATACTCTGTTCCCTATTCGATGGTATAAAATTTTAAATTATCGGATGCTTACATGTAATTGAATTTGCGAAAAAGGAAAATGGTTTAATTGGACCTTTCACTTTTGCCATCATTGGTAAGACGCCAGCGTTACTCACGGGCTTTTTTTTTTGCTTTATATAAAGGGGGAATGAACTATTTAGATCACTGCCACCGTCATATGACGTCAGTATCACTCACGGAACCCCCCCCCCCCTTTTTTTTATCATAACATAGATAGATAGTAAGTAAAAATTTTTTGTCATGTTAATATTATGGAGAAAAACATTTAAGAAATTCAATGTGCAATTTTTAAGACAGTATACTCATGGGAGGTTGTAATCTTAAACACCATCCCATGGGCCAAGAAAATTTCAGCATGGGGGTACACTTTAAGGAAAAAAATACTTCAATGAAACATATTAACCTTCCAATGGAGATATGACATTAACAATCTACTTCTAGAGAAAAAATAAATAAAAATAAAACAATATCCTTTCTGGCTCAGAGCTTGGATTTTTTAATCTGTTCTCAAACGGGCTATTTCTTTTTACTTCAAAACGATTTTGAGAAATTTTTCTATTCTTCTAACATGCCTTTTATTACTTTTATCAAAGCCTTGCTTTGTAATAAAGTAACTGCTGTACGTCAAAAGCACATCATGCGCCTGTTGAAAGTTTACTGAATATTGTTTATATATATATACATAAATTTTAAATTCAATCAATTATTAATTATTTTTTCTATGTGGATCTCTCACTTTTCTTTAGTACTGGAAACTGACTATGTAGCATTAATTTAAAAAATATATATATTTATAGCTTATGAAATTTCTGTTTTACTAAATATATGTCGTAGGCTAATTGTGAAATCCGGCTCATTGCAAAGGGCCTAGTCTGTTTGCAAAGAGCCGGGCTAATTGGAGAGTCATCTCCGTTGTTCCAAAGAACCTGATATATATCAGGCTTATTGCAAAGAGCCTAAAGAACATTAGGCTAATTGGAATGAGGCAAGTCATTTCTCAAACAGCCTAAAATTTTTAGGCTCATTGCAAAGAGCTTAGATTGCGTTAGGCAAATTGAAAAATGACCACTTGCTTCAATTCCATCGAACCATAACCCGATCCGACCAAGACAAAATAATTTTCGTCGAAAAGCAAACCGGCTAGAATATGAAAATTCCACCTGAATTCAACCGAAAAACCCGATCTGAACCCGAAAAAATATATATATCGAACTGTAACCAGATGCGAGAAAGACAAAATAATTTCCGTCTACACGCATTGACTAGAACATGAAAATTCCATTTGAAGTCTACCCTAAACCCGATCCGTACCAGACAAAAAAGAAAATTCTATCCAATCGTAACCCGATCTTTGCAAGATAAAATATTTTCCGCCGAAACTCAAACCGACCAAAACCTGAAAATTCCATTTGAAGCCAACCCGAAACCAGGGGCGGATCCAGAGAATCATTTTTTTTTTGGGGGGGGGGGGGCGATCCCGAGTGACATATAATAAATGTAGTCATAATTTCTGTTGCTCAAATCATTCCTTGCAGTTAATTTTTAAATAAATATGAAATAATTAATGCAATTTGAAAATATTACAGACTTTCGATTATCCGACGTCCGATTAACCGAAACACTCGGTTATCCAACACTCTTATTATATAATCCCGCCCTCTCAAAATATGGTTTATTGCTACTTATTAGGTCGTAAAATTAAAAACGTTATAACAGAATTTATTTATTAAATGTCTTATTTTTTTTCTTTTTCTTTTTACTCTTGTACTATGGTAATTATTTATCTTATTTTTTGTTCTTTTAGCTATAGTGAACAACATTAATAACACAAGCCTGCTATGATTGTGTTTTTTAACTTTTGGTAATTGATTTTGATGTATTTTTCAGCACTGAATACGAAAATGACCTTCATTTTTAACCATCACGTCACGATTTTCGCAAATCGTAAATTTCAAAGTTAAAAAGCAAAACTAGAAAACAGGAATTCTGCTTTTCAGAATTTAGTGTCGCCCCCGATGACAAAAAAATATATGTATATAAATATAGATACAGTAGAGTCCCGATTATCCGAGTTAATCGAACTTATACCTTTGGAATGGATCATTTTCTTCTGATGGACTGGTGGCTTCCATTATTATGAAACAGTCGTTATAAATGAAGTGTTAGGTGAAGATGAAAGAGCAGTCGTAAAAAGTTAGAACTCTGATTTTCTGGTCAGAAGGGGGGGGGGGGGGGAATGGTCATAATTTTTTTTGAAAAAAAAATGGAAGCCATCAGTCCATCAGAAGAAAATAACTCGGTGAAAGCGGAAACTCCGATAATCGGGGCTCTACTGTAGTTCAGTTTTAAGACTTATAACATGCGATTTTATTTTACATAAAGTGACGCTATCCACATCCGCTGAAGAATTCATCATTTGCGATCCAGTGTTAAACAACATCTACAGTAAAGTATGCTTAAGACGTCACTATCGCTGAATAATACACACACACACACACAAAAAAGAGATTTCGTCATTCAAAAAACTCGTCTAAAAATCGGCCATCTAAAGATTCACAAGCCTTCATTTGTTTGTATTATCATTATAGATATTTAAAATGAAATTTAGCTTCTAAAAGCTCCCTGTTTTATCAGAAATCTTTCATTTATATTTTTTGAAAATACGTATTTTAACTTTTTTTTTCAGTTTTTATGGGAAAAATGGCAACAAAAAGATATAATTTCTATTTTTCGTTCACTTTCTACAGAAATGGAGTTCTTCCGTTGCAAATATTCAGCAAATGGCTCTAAAAACTACAAAAAAAAAAAAAAATTAATATTTCAAAAATAAATGGAGATGAAGTTTTCAAACAAATTGCATTATAAAGTACTTTTTTTTTCGAATATGACGGTATAAACATTGAAAATGTGCGATGCTTAGAAGTTTAAAAAATTGCTATAGAGTATTTAATCGTACTGCTTTGTTTCACGGCTGGTTTCTGTAAGGTAACGTTATTTTTTGGAGATGTTACAAAATAAGCTGGGAGAAAGAAATAGCATACCGTACCGGGGGCTAAAAATAGCGAAAATCTCTCAAAGCATTAACACAAGAAGGTAAATGTTTTAAATACACAAATTTCTCAGCTTTATCAACCGCCAAAATAAAAGAGGATACCGAGATAAACCCCATAGAGAAGATTAAAAGAAAAGCGCGAAGCAGAGCATGAGCGGTTCAAAGAAACTTCCACGCATGGAATAAAATTATAAGGATTTTAAGTACACAATATTTTACATGTTTAACTGTAAAAATCCATAGTATAAGCAAAAAAATGAATAAGTTATTATGAAAAAAAGTTACGTCTATTTTATAGTAGCAGATTTTCGAAATATTTCGAATATTTAAAAATTTGCGATTTGTGAAAAATTCTGACGTGATGGCATGGTAAAAAATGAAGGTCATTTTTGGATTCAGCACTAAAAAATACATAAGAACCAATTACCGTAGCTGAAAAACATAACAATCACATTTATTTTTTAATATCAGATTTCTGAAAGAGGGTAATCTCTAAAAAAGGATCCCCTTCAGAAATTTGAAGGGCCTTAACATCCTTGAAAGTCAAAATGTGTCATCTAAGTGGTGATTATACCTCTTCACAGGCGCGAATCGCCGCCCCCCCCCCCCCCCTTGGATGAAAAAATATAAATCCATCGATTATCGCGAATTGCGACAAATGGTTGCCGAGAAAAATCCATTTCATCAATCGTTCGCAGGTCAAAGGATCTCGCAAAAAAACGCGAATTTCGTCAAAGAAGCGCGGAAAAAACGCGAATTTCGTCAAAGCGTCGCAGAAGAAACGCGAATTTCGTCAAAGTGTCGCAGAAAAAACGCGAATTTCATTAAAGGATCGCTAAAAAACGCGAATTTCGTCAAAGGATCGCTGAAAAAACGCAAATTTTGTCAAAGAATCACAGAAAAAACGCGAATTTCGCCAAAGGATTGCAGAAAAAACGCGAATTTCGTCAAATAATTGCGGAAAAATTGCTAATTTCGCCAAACAATTGCGGAAAAACGCTAATTACGCGAAAGAATCGTGCAAAAAACGCTAATTTCGCGAATTTCGTCAACAGATCTCAGAAAAAAATGCGAATTTTGTCAAAGAATCGCGAAAAAAAATACGCGAATTTCGTCAAAGGGACGCGGAAAAAACGCACAATTAGCATCAGGAGAAGCGCATCCACGGGGGGGGGGGGGTTCAATCGGGGAGGTCCCCCTCCCAATGATATAAATCCAACGCTTTTAACGGCAGTTTTCGCGGAACAACAGACAAGCAAATGAAAACCAAACACTTTTCGGGTATCAATGGTAAATCTCACTGACGTTTCGGCAATTAGTGAACAAAATAGGATTATGTCCAGTCAAAAGGCATATGGCGACATAATTTTTGACACTATGGGTTGAGGTGGGGAACGATGCCACTTCGTGTACCTTTTGTTGAATCTCTACAACATAAATTGACAACGTTATGCGGATCCCTTTAAAGTGTTGAAACTTTTTCGTTCTTTCAAAGATGCTACAAGTCTAATTTCTGTATAACAATATTTTTAAGGAGTGCTTTATTGTTTGAGAAAAGAATGGGATTGATACAATTTCCAAAGAAAGAAAGAAACAAGAAAAAGAAAGGTCCTTTGAAAAATTCAAGCATCTTAAGCTTTCTGAAGACAGCCACTAATGTGTAAAAAATGTACTGTTATTGCCACCCACATTGGTAAATTTCAAGGGTATTTGATGAATGAACAAAAGAGGATTATATCCTAATCCCAGTCAGTTAAAATGCGTATGGTGTGTTGATTTCTTATAAACCAACTTGGTAAATTTGTTCTTCTTTTCTTTGCCCCGATCGAACCACCCCCCCCCCCTTTCGTGGATGCGCACCTAAGGGAATCTCTTCCCTGTGCTAATTGTGCGTTTTTTTCCGCGGCCCTTTGACGAAATTCGCGTTTTTTCAGCAATTCTTTGGCGAAATTTGCGTATTTTTTTCGGGATTCTTTGAAGAAATTCGCCTTTTTTCAGAGATCTGTTGATGAAATTAGCATTTTTTGCGCGATTCTTTCGCGAAATTAGCGTTTTTCCGCAATTCTTTGTCGAAATTGGCGGTTTTTTCTGCGATCCTTTGACGAAATTTGCGTTTTTTTCGTGGTCCTTTGATGAAATGCACGATTTTTTGACGAAAATCGCCTTTTTTCCGCGCTTCTTTGACAAAATTCGTGTTTTTTCGCGATCCTTTGATGAAATTCGCGTTTTTTCTCGATCATTTGACGAAATTGGCCTTTTTTACGCGATCTTTTGACGAAATTCGCGTTTTTTTGCGACCCTTTGACCTGCGAACAATTCACGAAATTGATTTTTTTCGGAGACCATTTGTCGAAATTCGCGATATCTGTGGATTCCCCCCCCCCCCCCCCCGTGGATCCGCGCCCGAAATGAATGATAATTTCTATGTGGACCATATTCTGCAGCATATGAAGGAATATGCAAAAAATTAGTTCAATTGAAAAAACTCGTACCACATCTGAAATTGCACTACGTGAAATTACATTTCCTAAGCATTATTGTAATTAAATTATTTTCTTTGTTCCTGTAAAGGAATAATAATTTGTATGCGCACCATATTCTGCAGTACACGAAGGAATATGCAAAAAAAATAGTTACATTGAAAAAACTCGTACAACATCTGAAAATGCACTTCCAGAATTTGCGTTTCCTACCCATTATTGTAACTAAATTATTTTTTGTGTTTCTGTAAATGAATGATAATTTCTATGTGGACCATATTCTGCAGCATATGAAGGAATATGCAAAAAAATAGTTCAATTGAAAAAACTCGTACCACATCTGAAATTGCACTTCCAGAAATTACATTTCCTAAGCATTATTGTAATTAAATTATTTTCTTTGTTCCTGTAAATGAATAATAATTTGTATGCGCACCATATTCTGCAGTACACGAAGGAATATGCAAAAAAAAATAGTTACATTGAAAAAACTCGTACAAATCTGAAAACTCACTTCCAGAAATTGCGTTTCCTACCCATTATTGTAACTAAATTATTTTTTGTGTTTCTGTAAATGCCGAAACCCGAGTTGAACCCGAAAAAAAAAATAATCGAACACTAACCCGATCCGAAAAAGACAAAATAATTTCCTTCGATACGCACCGACTAGAACCTGAAAGTCAACCCGAAAAAAAATTCCATCGAATCGTAACTCGATCCGAGAAAGACAAAATAATTTCCGTCGACACGTACCGACCAGAACTTGAAAATTTCAATTGAAGTCTACACTAAAACCAATAGGAACACGATACAAAAGAAAATTTCATCCAACCTTAACCCGATCTATGCAAGACAAAATAATTTCCACCAAAACGCAGCACGACCAGAACCTGAAAATTCCATTTGAAGTCTACCCCAAACCCGAACCGAACCCGAAAAAAAATAAACTTCCATCCAAACGTAACACGATCTGTACAGGACAAAATAAATTCCATCGAAACGCAACTCGACAAAACTGAAAATTTCATTTGAAGTCAACAGGCACCCGAATATAACCGAGAAAAAATGCATCGAACCGTAACCCGATCTGTGCAAGACAAAATAATTTCCGTCGAAACGCAACTCGAAAGACCTGAAAATTTCATTTGAGGCCAACTGCTTTGAAATTGAACTCAGGTTCTTAGTCGTGGTCTTCACTGCACATTTTTTGATATCTTTATGGAGGGTTGGGGGTGGGGGGAATATTTTTTCTGCCAATAAAAAAAAGTATTTATTAATCTTAATTATCAAGCAATTGCATAAATCGAATCTGCCAATAGAGCGATTTTTTTTCTTTTCTTTCTCTTTTTTTTTAATCAAATTTATTCAGCAACCAATCAACTCTTGGAAAAATATTATAAATCTTCTTCATCTGTAGATGTCATTGTTACAGCACTTTTCTTATTTGTTTTTATATTATTTTTGTTCATCAACTCACCTTTCTAGAAAATAAAGATAGGTGAAAGACAACGAAAATCTGCTTCAACTGCAAATATCATTATTGTAAAAAATTCCTAAAATATGTTTAATAATTTTGAGTAGATACCTTTCTTCTCTACATAATGCTGGGAAAACTTTAAAAATCTGCCTCATCTGCAAATTTCATTATTTCAGAAATATTCTTATACCGGGTGAGCAAAAAGTCCGTATAAACTTTAAAAATTCATAAAAACTGAAAAAATAGCTGAAATGAAAAACTCTTTGCAGGATTAGCATCTATAGGTCACGGGAATTTTTTTAAGACAGGAATAAAAAATAACTCAAAAAAACAGCCGACAGATGGCGCTGGTTCGTACGATTTTGGTGGAAATATGCAAATGAAACGGTTATAAGAACTTGCGCTCCTAATCCAGACACTGTCCACGTAAAATAACTTCACCAACAAAGCTTTATCCTTCATACTCAGCATCCTTGATCAAGTACACGGCTCACAACGGTGAACTAGTTCTGGATTAGGAGAGCAAATTCTTAAAACCGTTTCATTTGCATATTTCCACCAAAATCGCACGAACCAGCGCCATCTGTCGGCTGTTTTTTGAGTTATTTTTTATTTCTGTCTTTAAAAAATTCCCGTGACCTGTAGATGCTAATTCTGCAAACACTTTTTCATTTCGGTTATTTTTTTCGGTTTTTATAATTTTTTAAAGTTCATACGGACTTTTTGCTCACCCGGTACATTTTTCTAATTATTTTCATTAGCAATCGACCTTTTCTCCGTAATGGTGAAAAAACATTAAAAATGTGCCTCATCTGCAGACTTCTTTGTTGCAGAAATTTTCATATGTATTTTTATAATTATTTTCATTATTAACCTATCTTCCATTCTCAATACTGCGAAATCATTAAAAATCTGACTCATCTGCAGATTTAATTAATATAAAAAATTTCATATAATATTTTTCATAATCATTATCATTAGTAAATTATCTTCTCTGCGTAATTCTGTGAAAAAAACTAAAAATCTGCCACATCTGCAAATTTAATTAATATAAAAATTTTCATATATGTTTTTCATAATATTTTTATTAACCATCCACTTTGCGTATAATTCTGGAAAAATATTAAAAATCTGGCTCACTTACAGATTTCATTCATACTTAGCATATAACATGTCCATTTTTAAACATAAAAGAAAAAAAAAATAGTATCTGTAATCAGGGTTGCCGGCTTTCAGCCAAGCCAAAAAAAGCCGGCTTTTATTCTTCAAAAAGGTGGTTTATAGATAATTCCTATAAAATTTGGATTAATTTATTTTTAATACACTTATAAATATTTTCTACTAAAAAAGTATAAACATCTATTAAATTTTGTCAAATAAATAAGTCCTTATAACTGCTAGAAAGCAACTGTGAACGCATTATGTCAGAGAAAAAAATTATAAATATTCAGAAGAATACATTAAATTAGACTCTAAAGTATTGGTTTGGAATTGTTTATTATAGCTTTACACATACCGCACATTTTAAAGATTATATGAAAGAATAAGAAAATGTCACACATCAAAATAGAAACATTCTTACATATTGATATTTACTTTTAAAATTGATTAAATAAAACTAAATAGCATACATGTATTTAATAACTGAAATTATCTTATATAATGCTTGAGAACAAACACCTAGTAATAAGCAATTGATATTCTAATTTATAAAAATGATATATGTAAAAAGTTTTTCTGCTACTGAGCTGTTATGTAACTTATTCCAGATATGTCCATATGGGCAGATTAAAGTCATAGAATGAACAATGTTGAAAGAGAAATTAGGAAGGATATAACACAGTGGTTCCCAACCTTTTATTGGTCGCGCCCCACCAAAGTATCTGTAAAGTCACTATATCCCCCCCCTCTTCCTCCCTAATCCTTAAATTATGTATCATTATTTAAAAAATGTGTACTTTTTTCACACAGTGGAAATGTAATAGAGCCTTAACAAAAACTCTTAATTTCACATTTTTTAACTTATCAAAGAGGTGAATCTTCTAGCAGAAATGTGTTTTTAACACAATTTTATAAATGCTATGAGATTATACATCTTTCCATAGATGCCAAAACGAATTTTGTTGTACTTTTCCAACTTAACATATGAAAGTGTTATGCAGTTTGCATTTTTATCTTCAGAAAATATCTTAAATAGACACTTACATTTAACGTTATAAAATTGATAAATTCATACATTTTATAATGCATTCTTGTAACTTATTAAGAGTTGGTGGAAAAGCTTTGAACACTGACTTTTCTTTCTATGGATAACACAATACACAAGAAGTATTTGAATATTCCCATCTTTATCAAATTAAGTAACCATTATTCCGCATAACACATTCTCTCTGTTTTCTCTTTCCCAATATCGTTAATTGTCTTCGCTAGTAGAAGTAGAAAACTTATTCAGTAAATAATCGAAAGCGTTACGAAATTTTTTTTTAATTCACCACCAGAAAAATTATAGCTTGTTTTAATACTTTAAAAGATATCAATTTTCAATAAAAAACTTATTTCTTAAATTTTGCTTGTATTCCATTTTATTTTTAGCCTATACCACTACTTTCCCCCCAAAAGGACAAAAGAAATTGATAGTGAATGAGTGAGTCAGAAATTTGGAATTGCCCCCCTAGAAGGTAACATTGCTCCCCGGTGGGGCGTACGCCCCACGTTGGGAACTACTGATATAACATTTGGGGAAATTTTTAGTACGTGTAAGTAAATGCATAAAATAAAGAGAACAATGAAAAAAAATTCTCCACATAAAATTTGTTGTGTTAGAATTTTGAAAAGCTAGTTGCTATTTAAAATAGTGCATATATATATTCATGCATAAATTAATGCATATGTTATTCATAATACTGTTTTAATAGAGAGAAATTATGTTTTTATTAAATGACTTTATGGGTGATTTTAAATAAATGTTTTATGAAAAATAAAATAAGACTTGTATATTAATATCCCTTAAAATTAGTTAATAAAATATATAACTAAGCAACCATTGTCCTTTTCAATTATATCCCAACAAAAAGTTTTCGGTGAAAAAAAAAGCGCCACGTTCTCCTTAATGTTTCGGCCAGAAAAAGTAGTGATATCTGATGTTCGCACAAGTAAAAAGCCAAACATCCCAAATCTTTCATTGAAAATGGCTTCCTGCGACTTGGCCGTTAATGCCTTCTATAGCATTTCAAAATTAATGATTGGAAATTACGCATTTATGAATTATTTAAATATTAAAAGTAATATTAGAATGCAAAGAGGCAAATTCACATAAAGACATTATAAGTAAAAGATTTCAGATAACTACTATTCAGTTTCAACAAACATTAGATTTGATTACAGATCATTTAGTCCTCTTGCGGTTTAATTGCCATTTTGTACGGTCAAAAGCTAAAGTCATTAACGTAAAACCCAAGAAATAAAACAAAATTTACTTACTTCATATCTCACAATATGTTACATTATATTTTATTGTATAATATTGAAATCTTGTGTATTGACGAAAGAGATTTTTTTCGTTTGAACATTTATTATAGTTTGTTTGCAAACATTAACAGGTATTAGATTTATAAACTGTTAAAAGTTGATATTAATTATGTTTTAGCGATTAGGGATATTATCTCCTGAATACAAGTATTTTGTTATTTTTAACTTCTAAGCATTTAAATAGACTGAAGTTGTTTAAATGCATTTTTCAAATGTGTATTTTATTTTTGTATTCTATGTCACATAATGCCTAAAATAATCAAAAAATGTAGTTGGCATGTAGCTCATTTGTACATATTTTAAAATTTGAAAAACTCTCACGAAGGCATTAACGGCCAAGTCGCAGGAAGCCATTTTCAATGAAAGATTTGGGATGTTTGGCTTTTTACTTGTGCGAACATCAGATATCACTACTTTTTCTGGCCGAAACATTAAGGAGAACGTGGCGCTTTTTTTTTTCACCGAAAACTTTTTGTTGGGATATCACTACTTTTTGTATGTTTTTTCAAGTTTGTTATTCTAAACTATATTAATATGAAAAAACTTAAATTTCGGTACTTTTATGTTAGCCGGGAGCAAATCTCCTCATTAGACTTTTGTTTTTTCGCCAATAGCAGTTTTCATTTTTCACATGTGTAAATTAGAAACAATGCTTTGATTTTCAAATAAAATATTTTGGTTTATGTTATTATTTCTTATTTATTTATTTATTTATTTCTATGTTAAATATTCTATTAAATAAAACGAGGGAAATGCATCTATTTTAAATGAGATGACTGAAAAGTATATATCTTTAAGTGAAATGAATGCAATATGAACAATGGAGTTGGGAACAGTATTTGGCGATTTGCCACTTGCGCCCGGCTAACATAAAAATACCTAAATTTATTTTATTGAGCTTTACAAATTTATACTTTATTTCTTTTTATATTAAAGTACTAGCCGCCTCTAGCAAGCAGTATTTACCGTATTACTTCCATGTTAAACGTTGCATCATGTTACTGTGATTCATAATTTAATTTACTTGCCCATTCTTTCGCCAATTCGGAAGCTTTTGATAGAGAAATCAAGAACTCTTTACGATCATGGAAGCACATCATATATTTTGTGTTGTCATTTTGTGTTGTTGTTTTGTGTTGTCATGTTATCATCTTTCGTGACAAATATCTCTTAACTCACTTATGCATGCTTCCTTAGCAGTTACGATTCGTTCTCTAATGCGGACATTTTTAATCCTATTAAGTAATCTTTTCTAATTGGGCTCACTGCCAATTGTTGTATTTTAACTGATACGACTGGGTACAAGTGAAATGGTTCTTATGAAATCCTTTGACAATATCTTTATTTGCATTAAACCATATTGATGCTAATATCTTTTTGTTTCACGTTAACCTTTTCAATAGACTCGATTACGGAAGAATAGAAGGTCTACCGGCTCACTGCCATGATCCATTTGAAAATCTATCATTCTTCTATTCTTCTCATCTGATCGTGTTGAAAAATTAGTCAATGTGCCATGGTTTTAAGATTTTAGCTAATTTTACTCGAAACCCGAAAACTAAAATGCGAGGAACCGGATTATAGAAGATTCATGCTAACGTACATATTGATTAACAGGTTACATATTATAAAATTATAATAATCATGAGGAGAACTGGCAGTTTCAATGCTTTAATAGTTTCCGTAAATTCTCTTTATATAATACAGAAGTTTCAGCGGTGTAAAGGTTAACAACATAGTCTCAGTAAGTATAATAACAATAGCAGAGGTTTTGGGCAGTGACGAAACTATTAGCACTTTGGAAATATTAGTACGTTATATCATTTAACTTTTCAGATGATATGCGGAAAAATAAAAATAGATGGCTCGCATTAATAATTAACTCATTGAAAAATAGCCACTAGCGCCAAATATTCGCCAAGCTTGGCGACATTTACCAAAGTTTCGCCAAATTTGGTAATATATCATGTCAATTCTCAAATTTGGCGACAAAAAAATGTTTTGTTTATTCTGACGTCATAATGTATTATGTATTATACACATACCTATAATATGTATGATGCAAATGTATTACGTATTATATGCATATGTATAATACGTATGATGCATATGCATAAGTTCATTAACATCACTAAAACGCACTTAAAGGAATAGTGTTTCAAAAATAGTAGGGATAATTGCCAGATTGACCAGAGTGCTACTGAGATTAGAATACCGACATTTATAATAGACGTCTGTACACACCATCACCTCATCGAGTTTACAGCTGAAATTTTAGGATTAGTTAAAACTAGATTAGCATATTTAAATGCAACTGGTCTGTTAAGTCATACCTTGGTAGAAACCACCTGAAGACCTAATTTTAGTGGTTAACTGATAAGTTTATTATTGTATTTTCCTGCATCCAAAAGTTTGGAAACATGGAGGAATGGGTGCATGAAAACACAATGGAAAATCCACCAATTAACCCGTAAAATCGGGTCTGTAGGTGGTTTCCACAAAGATATGACTTGGCAGACCAGTTACATTTCAATACGCTAATCGATATTTAACTAATCCTAAAATTTCAGCCGTCAACTCGATGAGGTGATGATCTGTGCAGACGCCTCCCGGTCTTTAATAAAATTTGTTTTAAGGAAGTAAAAGATAGAAAGATGGACAGATAAACTGAAAGATTTGCCTTAAGATTTTTGTAAAAGCATATAAAAATTCATTCAGCTTGAAATCATGTAACACCTTTATAACTCAGGCTAATTTTCTGTAATCGGGTTTTGGCGACCAACATATCTTATCTATAACTATAATCTTTCTTTTACAGATTTAAAATTAACAATAAATTAACAGTAAGTAGGCTAATAATACAATATAATAACATTACCAGCGGACTTCGGACGCCGAATCTGTCGCACATCGTTAAAGATAGTTTATTAGTTACACATTTCATTTAATTAAAAGGAGATTTTTAAACTTTCATATGGAATTAGGATATTTTTCCACTATAGGGACCTTGGCATTTTTTTTAAATCTTGGCGCAATCCGGACTTCAGAAACTGAGATATGTTGCCAAATGATATAAACAACTACGAAAACAAACCTGATGAACTTTTATGTTATTTATATGTATTTATATACATATAAACATTTTATTTATACTTGTATAAAATATAATTCTTTATATACAGATTATTTATGTTGGTATATAAAAATAAATAAACGGGTTTCTTACATTAAATAAATTGTATATATATGGAAAAAATTGCTTGTGTATATGACACAGTAAATAGGTTGCCAGAAAATACGCTATTATCAAATTTCTTTTCGCGTCAAGGCTATTTTCTGTATTTCGCCAAGGCTACTATATCGGAAACGTACCGAATTGCGGTTATATTTTGTTAAATGTTTTATTGTTTTAATATCGTAAATATATCATAACCTATACTGATTAAAATTTTTAGGTATATTCATTTTTTCTATTTAACAAACATCTTTGGAAAAGCATATATATAAAATGTTATTCTGCTTGAAACCACGTGACCGCCTTCAAAGCTCTGTAATCGAGTTTTGGCGACCAACATTGGCACAATTGAATGCGTATGAACTGTTTACGGCCAAACGAACACCCCATGTATGAAGGATTTAGAGGCGGAAATTCTGTGTTTTCAGATTTTTCTGGTTAATTGTGCTACAAACCCGACTTACTTGTGAAATTTCATGATTCTACGACTTTTAGAAGTACCTTAGTTATTTGATGATGCGAAGTGAGTCAGTGACAAAAAAGCGCTTTTTCGGAATTTAATATTTCGAAAACTACTAAATATAGAAACATGAAATTGTGGAACCTTAGTTCAGTTTGACCATTCGAACATGTGTATAAAAGAAAAAATTCTATATCTCTCCCTAAAATGACGTTATGAGGGGGTGAAAAGTATGCCGAAATGGTTCAGGAAAAGATAGCTTACGGCTTGTGCGAACTTGGCGGACGCACTGCCGTGCTCCCAGATAAAGCAGTAAAAATGAAAAAAAAAGGGGGTGTTAAGATCAGTGTAAACCACAGAAAGCAATTGGTATAGCCTTTTATTCCAATATTATTGTCTTCAGTATTGAAAAATTGGTTATGCTGATTTCCACCTCAATTAAATGTCTTTAAAACTAATTAAAAAACACATAAAAATGTGTCATTTATAATTAAAATGCTTCACTGTATAAAAGCCAATTTTGGCCAAAAAAAACAAACCCAGTTAAAACCAATAAAAGTCACCGGGGTGGCTTTTTTTAATTTTAGCCGGCTTTTTTGCAACCCTGTCTGTAATGTAATTGTAGAATACTTTTCATAATTGCATTAAAAGAGGATTTAATTTCTTTTCAGTTATTATTTAAATTGGAGGATTTCGGGTTCTGGTTGAAATTTTTCGAGTTGGTAGGCTTCAATTGGAATCTTCAGTGTCTGGTGAGTCTGTGTCGATAAAAATTGTTTTGTCTTTCTGGTATCGGGTTACAGTTCAATGAATTTTTTTCGGGTTCGGATCGGGTTTCAGATTGACTTCAAACAGAATTTTCAGGTTCTGGTGAGGTTACGGTTAGAGGAAAATTATTTTATCTTGCACAAATCGCGTTACAGTTGGGTGGAATTTTCTTTCTTGTCGGGTTTGGATCGCGATTAGGATAAGCTTCAATTGGAATTTTCAGGTTCTGGTCGGTACGTGTCGATGAAAACTATTTTGTCTTTCTCGGATCGGGTTACGACATTTTTTTTTTTCATTTCTTTTTTTTTTTTTTTTTGATGCGTTCGGATCTGGTTTCGGGTTGACTTCAAATGGAATTTTCTGGTTCTAATCGGGCTGCATTTCGACGGAAATTATTTTGTTTGCTCAGATCGGGTTACGGTTCGATGATATCGAAACGGGAAGTCATTTTTCAATTAGCCTAATTCTATCTAAGCTCTTTGCAATGATCCTGAAAAAATTTAGGCTGTTTTAGAAATAAATTGCCATATTCCAATTAGCCTAGCATTTTTAGACTCTTTGCAATAAGCCTGAAAAATATCAAGCTGATTGGAAAAACGGAGATGATTCTCCAATTAGCCCGACTCTTTGCAAAGAGCCGGATTTTTCAATTAACCTACGACACATACATCATCTATATAATAAAAGTCTAAGTCATGTGACGGTCATCAGCAGTTCCGGGTTGATCGCTTCATTTTTTGTATGCCAAGCGGCTAATTTGGTAATTTAATGTAAGCCGGGAGCAGGTGATAAATCGCCAAATATTGTAAATATCATGTCATCAGTATTATAATAGATCATTTCATGCGACTGTCATAAACAATTTTTCACGTGGTAACTTAAAGCAAGGTTTTGATGTTGAAATTAAATGTCATGGTTTATGGTATTATTTCTTTTTTTTTTTTCTTTTTTTTTTTAAATGCAATAATTGAGAGTCATAAATTTTAAATAATCCAGTTTTAAATTAACGTTATGCATTTTAAATAAAATGAATGAAAGTACTATATTTTAAATGAAATACCAAAAAATGCGTCGGGAACAATCTTTGGCGATTTATCTGCTGCGTCCGACTAACATAAAAATGCCGAGTTCAGGATTTCTGTATCAGAAACTTCGGATTTGGCGAAAGGTTTGAGCAAGTAAATTAAATTATGTATAAAAGTAATGTGATACAATGCTTAGCATATGTTTAAGAGAGATCAAACTGGTCGCCAAGGGCGGCTAGTATTAAATAATAATGATAATAATTTAGTAGAAATACAGTCGTACTCGGTGAAAACCAGAAGCAAGGGTATTAAAAAAATCCTCATATTAACCGCTAATTGTAAGTCTCAGGAAGATAATAAAAATGTTAAATACATGTACACATATATAATTAAACTAACTAGAGTATAACCTCGATAATCCGGCATCGTCGGGACCGAGACTAAGCCAGAATTTAGAAAATTCCGGATTTCCGAAAGAATATCAAAATTGCTTCCGTAATTTTTCATGGAGCCTTTCATAAATTAATTCATAGGCAAGTGATATTTATGTGATAAAAGAGAAAATTAAATATTTAAAATAAAACCTTACTTTGATATTTTTATGTTAGAAAAAAAAAATCTAATTAACAGTGAATTCATTTCTTCTCGTGTAGTTTTCGAAACATCAATGCCAATTTTATTTGCTTTTTTTTTTTTTTTTTTTTTTTTTTTGAGGGGGGGGGGGGGGCGTTTTTTGACAAGTTTTTTTTTTTCCGATTTTTTGTACAAATGAAGAGTGTGAATTTAGGATATATAGTCTTGTTTTTCTAAAGCAGATGTTAATTTTCCAGTCACATTGATGCATTTTTCAGTGACACCTTTTCTTCTGCCGGCTCCTCGTCCTCGTTTCTCTGGACTGCTGTTGCTACCAGCGTTATGGGCGTTTCTATTTAGCACAGCGCCATCGATCTCGCTGTCCGTTAACCAATCGCTTTTGATCTCGAAGTTTTTAATTTGTAAACAAGTGCCATTTTTCTTTCTCTCATGAGTTGGAAGTGTAAAAAAGAAAGAGGGGGGGAGGGAGATACTTTGATGCTGGATTTTTGAAATTGCCGGATTTTCGAGATTACACTGTACTACTATTAATTGCTCTAATTGTATCGTTGGTAAAATTAACTTAATATAATACAGTTGATATAAAAAAAAATCATTATTACCTTTGCGAGTGCTATTTTCTTTAGACAAAATTCACAGTACTAAACGCAAAACCTATAAAACCCGTACGCACACGCGCCTATTTTTGTAACGGCAACACAGGCATGTGAAAAATTCATTCACCCATTTTGTCTCCCATTATATTTTTGGCTAAAAAAGTTTTAAAAACAAATCTGCTGTTGTAGCTTGTAAAATGTATCATTTCAGCTTCTTTTTATGGGGAAAATCATGCTTTTTATATTTTCTTACAGATTTTTTGCAATTTCTGTAAAAATCCTGTTTTTTTTTTTTTTTATGTTTTTTTTTTTTTTTTTTTTTTTTTTTGAGAAAATATGCTATTGAACCGCCCGGCGTTGCCTAGAGAAAAGGAAAAAAAAACATTTTCCTCTTTTTGTGCGATTTAAAGTCGAGCCTGTACCCACAGAATTGCTTGGATCCTCCCTTGGCGTAGCCTGACATCAAATAGCTTTTTTTTTTTTCAATCAAAGATGATCCTATTAATTAGTGGAAATCATCAAAACTTTTCATTTCTACCAAAAATCTCCCGGTCTTAAAAAGCGTTAATGCAATCGTATCTCATGATAGATAATGATTCTAGGTTGCCATGGGGATTACAACCTATTTAAAATGGAGTCCTATTATTTCCATATTACTATGGGAAGGCTAATTCCTTTCCACTAAGTCATGCGTTTTTACGACTATAGTTTACGACTTGCGAACATTACTCTAGGATAAAGACTCTCTACAGACCGCCTGAATGCTGGAGGCGTGACTAAAGCGCCAGCGGTAGAAATGAACTGATGCGATGAAGGAAGAGAAAAACGAGCATGATGTTGTGATCGCGGGAAAATGACATAGATTTTGGCTATAAGACGATTTCATCACAGTGTAAGACGACTCCAGAACTATCTTTTTACTTTCTTCTATCTTTACAAGAAGAAAGTATTGGATTCAGGAAAATTTTCGAATTCCGGTTTTCGACGGATTTACATGTTTTAGGGGTCAAAGATTCCAAAAACCACGTTTTTACGAAATGTATGTCTGTGAGTCTGTGAGACTGTCCGTCTGTTTGTCTGTGAGTCTGTGAGACTGTCTGTCTGTCTGTATGTGACGCAAATTTTGTGGGCGCTCTATCTCAAGAACTAATGCACGGAATTTAATAAAAAATTATATTCAGTTAGTCCCTAATACAAATTGATGCTGATTATTTTTTGGTGTAAATCGCTCGACAGGTCGCGCTGCTATTCTACATTTTTCACGATTTCCGCAATAGCTCTATCTCACGAAACAAATCACCGATTTTCAGATTCAGTTAGTCCTTAATAGGAATTGCTGCTGATTACATTTTGGTGTAAATCGCCCAACAGGTGGCGCTGTTATGCTGATTTTTGCTGGATTTACACGATTTCCCCAAAAGCTCTATCTCAAGAACTAATGCACGGATTTTCATCAAACTTCAGATTCAGCTATTTCTTGATATGATTTGGTGCTGATTACGTGTTGGTGTAAATCGCCCAAAAGGTGGCGTTTCTGTGCAGCCTTTTTCACGATTCCCGCAATAGCTCTATCTATAGAACTAATGAACGAATTTTCATTTAACTTCAAATTTAGTTAGACACTGACATAGGTTGATGCTAATTAGGTTTTGGTGTTAATCGCCCAATAGGCGGCTCTGCTATGCTGGAATTTTCATGATTTTGCAATAGCTCTATCTCAAAAACTAATGCACGGATTTTCTCCAAATTTCAGAATCAGTCAGACCATGACATTAGTTGTTGCTGATTAGGATGTGGTATAAATCAACCAATAGGTGGCGCTGCTGGGCTGCATCTTGCTGGATTTAGACTATTTCAGTGATAGTCATATCTCAAGAACTAATGCACAGAATTTCAAATCTTTAGAATCCTCATCAGATGCATATTTTGCCATTTAATTTTGGTGATAGCGAATTTTGAAGTATTAACATTGTATGAGATAGAAGAAAGTTTTATGATTGGTACATCCGACTAGTTTAGTTTTGATTAGAGAGCAAGTAAAGCTGTTATGGTGATGTTCCAGATTACGATGTATTAACCTGTAAATATCCATATTGTAAATATCATTTTCATTAAATAGTGGTTAATATAATCTATTTTTAAAGTATGAAGATGTCAGATATTTTTGTTCTACATTACTGAATATAAATCGCAATACATTTTGTATTCCTGCATTTGTGAATTAAGAGTGCAATAGCTATTGCACCATGATCTGAATATTTATAAAACTAGTTATAGTACGAACTCACCTCATTTGCTATGTTGGACGTACAATTTCCGACTTGTTTTTTTTTTTTTGTTTTTTTTTGTCCCTCCCTCATTAAAATAGTATATGGCATGTTATATTGGACTATAGTTAACCTTTCGACTACGAGTCAGAACATATATGTGCCCGTGGATTATTATTATATTTTATTTTATTCTATTCGAACCGCTTTTTGAAAAAAGACATTTTTTCCATACTCTTATACTATACAAATATTTTTGTAAATTATGATATGATTGAATATAAAAATAGTCGCCAGTTCTGGTTCGTGAACAAAGGGTTAAAATAAAAATTTTCACTACAATAAAGTTATTGCTATTTAGATGAAATACTTCTCTGTAACCACAAGTGTATATTTTCTGCAACGATGGAAAAAAAAAAAAAGAGACAAGACAGTGAACAAAAGATTCAGCTATTCATATTTACTTTCCAACTTTTCCAGAGATCATAAATTTGTTCCAAAGAAAAGGAAATCTAAATTGAATGGCTCTTTTTTTACTGTGTGCAATATATATCATGCAAACAGGATTAGCTGAAAAAATCGTTGCTCTTTTATATTTAAAAACTTCAATTCATGCTATTGTTTTTAATATAGCTAGAACATGAAATCCAAAAGAAGTATTCATATAGTAGGTAAGGCCTTTACGAAAATATTTGGTTAAATATTAAAAGATCATAAAGTGATCCAAAGTAGATACTTTTTTTAATTGAAAATTGCATAACCAGAAACATTGTATTTGAAAATTGTAATTGTTTTCGAGTCAAAATCAATACTATACCCTTGTTCTTTCCAAAGACATTTGTATATTATAAATTTGGGCTATCACCTAATAGCTGATGATTTGATATCACGAAAAGTCACAAATGTCAAAGTCGTAATGGTGACCAAAAAGTGGCATCTGTAATTCTTCATATTATGACTTCAGGTGACCGTCACTTCTTGATTTCACTTTGAAGATCAATTTTTGAATCATTTGCATCTCATCTCAAAATGAGACGCGTCGACTTCACAGGACTCATTTTACAGATCACATGATGTCAGTGTGAAAAGGAAAAATGACGTTTGGGTCACGATGCTCTTCACATGTTGGTCGATTTTGGGTCATGGTGCTATTCTACTTGTCATGGGATAATATGCTACCAGGGTTGTTATTTTAAATTCTATTAAAATTCTATCCAGTCCTTACTTCTACCAACTTCAACAAAAGTTCTTTTAAATGGTGTATTCCAATCCAAACTGCTTATTTTCTGATTTATTTTAAAATTCATTTTTGCTCTCAAACGCATCAAACTGGCAAATTCTCTTACTTAGAAACTACATAATGGTCCGTGCTTGTCGATTTTTTGATAAACGCAAAAAATATTTCAAAAAATGCTGTCAAAGTTGGCGTTTTGAACTGAATTTTCCTAAGCGGGAGATCTGGAAATGAAAAAAATGGTCATACTGAGAAAATATTTCGAGCTGTTGAGGGTGGAAAAATATCTTTTCGCATACGCTTTTAATAGGTAATTCTTCTCTCAATTTTCCCTTTTTTTGGTTTAAATTTTACATTTCAGTAAAGGACTGCGCCTGACATGGATTATATTCAGGGTTGTAGTGGGTAGCTGCCCGCCCGGGCTGGGTTTTTTATAAAAAACCCACTTAAAAAGCCCGGGTTTTTTAAAGAGTATTTCTGGAAAGGAACAAATGATGTATTTGTTGTTCATGGTTATTTTATTTTATTTATTCACTTTTTTGAATCTTAGAAAATATATTTGTACTAATTTACTTGCACTTTTAGATTGGGAACCCTTTAATTTTAAAACATTTTAGCTTTTAATTTAAAACGTAAATTTAAGCTTTTCAGTTAGCTTCAAGAGTATTATATTTACTAAACTATTATATTTATTAAATTATTTTATGTATTTTTACTGCTGAATCCGAAAATGACCTTCATTTTTAACCATCACATAAGGAAAATAAAATAAAAAAAGTTTTAAATCTGTTTTAGGGTGATTCCATGCAGAGTGTCACACACGTAACGCAGGCTTTAATTTGCATTTATTCAATTATTTATTAAATTATGTTAATTCTGATTTTAAGTGGTATGGTAAATAAGTTATTACCATATTTTTAAATTTAAGTGTGCGGCAATAAAACTCACAGAAGTATATAATTTAATTTCATTACTCAAAATGTGCTTTTTTCCTATTTCAGAAAAAAGCACATTTTGAGTACTGAAATTAAATGATATACTTCTGTGAGTTCTATTGCCGCACATTTAAATTTAAAAATATGGTAATAACTTATTTACCATACCATTTAAAATCAGAATTAGTATTAAAATTTAATAAATAATTGAATAAATGCAAATTAAAGCCTGCTTTACATGTGTGACACTCTCCACGGAATCGCCCTTTATAGTATTTTTTACTGCTGAATCCGAAAATGATCTTCATTGTTAACCATCACGTCAGGAAAATTAAATAAAAAAAGTTTTACATCTGTTTTATAGTATCAGATGTTTGCTATATTTTAACTTTGACATTTACGTTTTGCAAAAAAATTATAACGTGATGGTTAAAAATGAAGGTCATTTTCAGATTCAGTGCTAAAAAGTACATAGAAATCAATTATCAAAAGTTAAAAAACTCAGCCGTCTCCTCTATTTTATAGTATTTGATTTTTGTTATTTTTTTAACTTTGACAATTTATGATTTGCAAAACATCCTGAGATGATGGTTAAAAATTAAGGTAATTCTCAGATTCAGTGCTAAAAAATACGCAAGTTAAAAAACATAACCATCGCAATCTTGTGTTATCTAATCTAAAACTTTTTCTTAAACTTCTTGGCAGTAATCTATCCAAAATTTTTTATGTTATCCTGTAAAATAAGTATGAATGGTAACCATCGAAAATCATAATAATATTAGATTGTCATCGGATTTACATCAGTATACATGTAAAATTTAGTCTCGATCGGATATTTGAAACTTGAAAGTGAGTTAAATTTTGACTACAAATTTTGAACTGGGAAAACATACATACGATTGTTGAAGTTAAATAAAATAACATAATATTTGTTAAAAGAAATCATGAAAAGAAATAGTCTCAAATCCTTACAAAATAAAACATATGTTAAAATACAATAATTTTAGCCAATCTGAAACTTAATAAAAGTTAACTCAATCATAACACTTTACTATTTTTTTCAAAGCGCTGATACACATGAAAAGTTCTTCGAATACTTTAAGCACTTAGGATATGACCCCTCAAAGCATGGCCAAACTCATTTGTTTTCAGATGCAGAAAAGTGGTATAAGTCATGCATTTTTAAAGTCTCATAACTCAGTCAATTTTAGTATTATATGAACGAGACTTTTTTTTGTCTGTCTTGTCAGTGTAATAGGAAAATTTTACTAAATATAACTTATAGCACCGGGGGCTGTATAAACACTTAAATTTCGTAATTTTTTAAGAAATGTTTTTATTGACCCAAATCGCTTTTAAAATATTTCTTTGCATCAAATGAAAACATTTTTGTAATATTTAAACTATATGTGTATGACTAACGGTTTAGGAATTAGCCATTGGACACAGTTGAGAGTGGACACCCTGTATATACATAAGAAACATTTTTGTTGTAAGATATTTTTTATCAACATTTGCTAATCTTATGATAATTTCAAAGGAGCAAGTTTTTTTTTAAGTTATATTTATATTTTATTATTAAATAACACACAATTGATAGTTTTGCAATTTAAAATTTGTTTGTTATTTAAATTAAAGGGATCATATAATATATATGTATTTTAAGAACAGAGAAAAATATTGAGATCCTTATTAAGACTATGAAGTCATTCCCATCTATTAGACTATGAAGTGTTTGCTTACAAAGATTGTATTTGAGATCAGGATTGCCACTTGTTTCGACAATCAAATTTCTTGCACTTTCCTAAGCAAAAAATTAAATTTTCCCTGAGTAATTCCTCTGAGAATTTCCAAAATTTCAACGGATAAATTTTGCAAAGTACCAAAATTTAGTAGCCAATTTACCCGGGGAAAATTGCCCATTTAACCCGGGTTTTTTAATAAAACCCACCCGGGCTGGGTTTTTAACAAAAAACCCGGGTTTTTTACAACCCTGATTATATTAACTGAAAACACAAAATCATAAAAGTGAAACATAGCTATCATTAATCAAAGAAATATTACTTTTTAGGAGCGTTCGTAATTATAGCACCTATAATCGTCGTTCGGTCCATCTGTCTGTCTGTCCGTCCGCATATAATAGAGCAAAAACTACACAACCGAAAGGTGTGGAATTTTAAATATATAATTGTTGCAAAATTTTGTAGAGTCATTTCAAATTTTATGAAAATCGGATGTATAGTTTAATGACAGGGACAGTCAAAAGTTTTCCGTTACATGACGGCCAATGGGAAAAAAATTATTTCAAGTGCATTTTAATGATGTTACAGCCTTTCGAACAGAATGAAATTGATATGCACTTATGAAGTGCACTTAAAATATACATTCAGTGCAATATGCGGTGCAAAAAATATTTATAAAACTGGGAAACAGGAATTCTGCTTTTCAGAATTTAGTGTCGCTGTCGCCTCGATGAAAAGAATATATATATATATGTATAAATATATAGATAGTACAAAATTGGGATTTTAAGTGAAATATTAAAGAACATAAACCATTTATTTATTTAAAAAAAAATCAAAGTATTTAATTTTTTTTCCACTTTTTACATGAAATTAAGAATTTATGAACAATATCAAAACATTAACCTTACATCATCAATCAAGAATTCGCTTGTCTTTTGTGTTCAGTTTCAGGGGCATCTCTACTTAAGTTCCAGCATTAATCTGTTAACATTGATACATTCCGTCGCCCCTGGTATATTTTTCCATTGTCGATATATCTTGGTGAAATCGTTAGCCATGTTAGTCAAAATACCGCAGTTTGCAGGAAAAAAATCAAGATGAGAGAGAAAAAATTGAATTTTTAGCGACACATTGCAATCCAGATACTGATACTTTTGTAGCAGATTGTTTAAAAGCTCGTCATATTGTTCTCAGATCTCCATTTGCCCAAAAATCCATGAAGTCCCTATTGAAATTTCAACACGTTTTGACATATTCAGTATTAAGACAAAGTTGACATTTGGATTCTTCTATAAATTTTATTTTCAGGTATCAAACAGAAAATCATTTACTGAAATAGTTTAGGATATATACAGATGTACTGTTTGGAACTCCTATTGTTAAGTGCCTTTTTCATATTATTCCAAAGCAAACTGCGATACGGGTATTTTTACTTTCTTCTATCTTTACAAGAAGAAAGTATTGGATTCATGAAAATTTTCGAATTCCGGAATTATACGGATTTACACGTTTTTTGGGGTCAGAGAACCCGAAAAACATGTTTTTACAAAATGTCGGTCTGTGAGTCTGTCTGTCTGTGCGTCTGTCTATCTGCCTGTGTGTGTATGCGACACAAATTTTGTGGGCGCTCTATCTCAAGAACTAATAAACGGAATTTAGTAAAATTTTAGATTCAGTTAGTCCCTGATATAAACTGGTGCTGATTACTTTTTGGTGTAAATCGCCCAACAGGTCGCGTTGCTATGCGGCATTATTCATGATTATCGCAATAGCTCTACCTCTAGAACTAATGCACGAATTTTCACCAAACTTCAGATTCAGTTAGTCCCTGATATAAATTGAGCTTTTAGTTTTTAGTGTAAATCGCTCAACATGTGGCTCTGCTAGATTATTCCGATTTCGCCATCACTGTATCTTAAGGACTATTGCATGAATTTTCATCATACTTTAGATTCAGTTAGTCCCTGATATAAACAGGTCCTGACTAGTTTTTGGAGTAAATCGACAAACAGGTGGCGCTGCTATGTAAATTTTTTTACGATTTCCGTAATAGTTCTATCTCAAAAACTAATGCATGGATTTTCATCAAACTTCAGATTCAGCTACAACTTGACATAAGTTGTTGCTGATTAGATTTTGGTGTAAATCACCTGACTGGTGGCACTGACTTGCTTCACTTTTCAGAAAATATATACATATATGAGATAGAAGAAAGTTTTGGAATTGCCACATCCGACTAGTTTTAAGCACAACTTAAAAAACTACTTGATAGAATAAGCTTCAATTTTAAATTCACATATTTGAAGCTTGTAGAAATCGATTTCTGTTAACAAATTTATAGGTCACATTTCATATATTTTTTTTATGTTAAATTAAAAAGTGATATTTTTGGAGAAAATCTTAATTTTGTACATCTTGTATTTTCAAAACAAGAGACAATGTAGGTTTTTCATGGCGATATTCATGTTCAGTGGGTTAATTTCCTACCGAATTTTACACTTTCATTTCCGAGGAAATTTCATTGTTGAACAATGTTTTTAATTCACGATGCAATTTTACCATTTGATTTTCACTCATGAAACAATCCGAAAGTGGAAACATTGTTAATGTTTCGCTAGTCACAGACTAAAAAAGATGAAGTATGGAGCATAGGATGAAACTTCAATGGTATGGAGCCTCTAATACAACAGGAATACCTATTTCTACTTGTACTTTTTAACCCTTTCCGGTACAGGGATCCCGCTGCAGTACCACCTAATTTTAATTCCAAATTTACAAATGGCACCAAGAATATTTTAATAAAATCTTACTTTTACAATGAATGCTTAAAAATACATATTTTTACTTTCTAAGAAGTTCGTTTGTAAATTCCGGTGTCAATCAAACATTTCATCATTTTACGAACAGAATTTTTCTGTGAAAACAGAAATATCAGTTCACAATTTTTTTGACATATAATAACAAATGCCGTAATAATTATCTCTTATCGTAAACATTATTTCTAGCAATTGCGCATGATGGTTTTAAACAAAATTGCAAGGAAATTTTTTTTAATGTTTAAAATCATTAAAAAGATTTTGATCAACCGCAATTTTTCTCGCATGAAAATCTCAATAAAATTTCATAAAACATTAAAAACTATTTCAAACTGTATAAAAAAGTAGAGTGTTATCGAGACATTCCACTTTGAATAAATAAAATAATTGTTATGGTGTGTCTTTAACATTGTTTAAACTCGTGTATAATTAGCCTTTTATCGCAGAACCGAATCTGAGTATGCTTGTAGGTAGCATTGTTTGCTTATGAAGGTCAAGACAGACACCATAATCGAATGTGCAATGAAGCGATGACTGCAAATGCTGACAGAAAGTGTTAGGAGATATCAGCTTCAGCTCTTGCATGTATTTTTTATGAGATGGATTATCAAAAAAAAAAATCGTGACAGCGGGGTTACGATTTAGAAACTCGATAAGGTCTTACATTCCGATTTTGCTATATGAGGTCATAAAAGTGACTTTAAACCTCGTATTATTTACGTAATTTCTTTTTCGATTTATCTTTACGAGGAGATAATTTTAATGAAGTATTGTGTGCATGTTTTTTGAAAATTTCTTTTTTTCTTTTTTGGATTTTTTTCTATTAAATGTATGTCTGTTTATATGTTAAGTAACCACAATTTACCTGTTTTTAGGTGACGTAAACGTAATATGCACAAATATTCTTTGAAACAACTATGCTGAAAAAAATATTTATAACTATTCAAGCAGATTCATAGTTTTATTAACACAGATTGGGATTATTATTTTATCTTTTCACCATTCAAGTTCAATGGTTTATTTACTTTCAGGCTAACAGATATGAAAATGATTTCAGAAAAAAGGCTCTTGATATAAGTGGGGTAGCGCAAAGGAATAATAACATTGAACACAGTGATGTAACTATAGGGTGGCTGAAGTAGCAAATTTTACGGGTCCAGGGTTCTCGATGCCGATCGCCATTGCGCCAAATCGCAGCAAAATGTTTCATTTGGCGAGAAAACGAAAGATTTAAATCGCCAAATTGCAAGAGTTTGTTTTCTTGCGGCGATATTTTGTTATTGTACGATTAAAAGTTGCCTGTTATTATTTGTGTTTTGATATTTTTCAGAACTGCCTTACAATATATATATATATATGTGTGTGTGTGTGTGTGTGTGTGTAATAATAAAAATTTTCGCCTCTTTTTCTTAGTAAAACTATTCCAAATTCTTAATATTTTTCCTTTTTTACCTATTTTTAATAATATCTTAATATCTTTTGTCTTTTATTTCATGCATTTAAAGTTGCGTATTCTTTTATTATTCTAAAAAACCTTAATCCATTCGCCTAATCTTATAAAACCCATTAAATTACTTTTTCATTTTATTCTAAAACTAAATTCTCTTTCTTTCGAATGTTTTAATATCATTTATTCTTTCGTGTTCTATACCCACAATTCCATGCGTCCGCCAGCGCTATTTGCGCTTTTATTCTGACGCCGTATAAAGAGTTCTTTATCGACGTCATCCTTTCCCATCGAATCGTAATTTGTTCTATGTCCCATCCTCCCCCACCTCTCTTCTAGATTGGTCTTTTACTGTGCTGTAACCATCCGCGCGTTGTTGTTCGGGGTATAAATATCGTTACATCGGCGATGGAGAGAAGATTTTACGTTTTTCTGGTTGTCTAATTAAGCTGCGTCGCTTGGACTGAACGTTCAAATGTGTAGATCCTATTCTTATAACATCTAAAGTCTTATGAAGTGATGATCGATTTTTGTGAGTGGATGGAATAACTACTGGAAGTGTTTTACTATGTTTTTGTCAATAAAACCAGTTTAAAAAGTTACGATGACTTTCTATATTCATTACGTAAGGGAAATTATCAATGTGTTTCGAGCCTGTCTTTCTCGCCACCCTGACTGCAATCCGGTATTTTCAATATAACGGATGGATGGTTTTGATTGCTCTACAACATTTTATGTCGAGGTGTACTGGTGTCGCCTAAATATCTGAAAGTCGGTAGCAAAATGCTACACATATATATGTGACGGGGAAAAGGAGACTCATACTCGAATAATAACACTTGCTAACTTTAAGAATTAAATATATTAAATGAACTATTTACACTATATACAATTACAATTAAGTAGAACATTAATGAAATTAAACACTCATTCGTCTTAATGCGTCTAAACGTCGTTGAGAGCTCGGTGTTTTGCAACCACTCTTTTACCTTCTTTTCCCGCGTCTGTCGAATGTTCTAAAAGGGTATTCTTCTACGCCGACTCGTGGCGCTGCCGTCGTCTCTTACAGACTGTTGCCACAGGTCACACTCGTCCATCCTGATACGCACGACCTCGTGCGCACCATACACTTAAACACAAACTTAAAAAAAAGATACCATATCTTAAAAAAAAAAATTACACAGAATAAAACAGAAAAAAAAAATAAAGAGAGAAAAAATGAAAATCGTCGTCAATGCCGGTTGGCATTTCGTCTTCCATCTCGTCTTAAATGGTACTCGTCTTAGATCGTACCCGTCTTAAATGGTACTCGTCTTAAATCGTACACGTCTTAAATGGTACTCGTCTTAAATCGTACCCGTCTTAAATGGTACTCGTCTTTACTTCGTACTCGTCTTAAATAAAAAAATATATACTCGTCTTAAATAAAAAAAAATATACCCACCTATATACGTCTTAAAGTGGTACGTCTGAAAAACAGAAAGAAAAAAAAAACACAGATCGGCATCTTCTAATCGTCGTCTTCCTTTTTAAAAAAGAAATTGAAACTTCATGCAGAAAAAAAAAATTAGAGTCTGTAATCAACTAAAGTCACAGAATGTTCATATAACAAAAAAAAAAAAAAAAAAAAAAAAAAAAAAATGGAGCTGTCCACAGTTCTAAAGTTCTTTATGCAAAGCACAAAAAAGTAAAAAAAAAATGTCTTTGTAGTTCACAGAAAAGAAAAAAAAACCACAATACTTTACGGAACACACTTTTCAGCAGCAGCATTGAAGAAAACAAAAAAAATGACATCTCGGGGATAGTTGAATCACAATATTTCACAAACACATATTTCACAAACAAAATTTTAACTTTTTGTTAAAATTATTCTTGATGTAAACACAGGTGATGAAAAAAAGAAGAAACACACAAAAGGAAATATTTTGTAGAAAGACGAATTCTTGAATTTTTTTTTTCTTTCTCTTTATATAACGGAAGGGAAGAAAGGAAGAAGAAAAGTTCCTTGATACAGACATTCTTCTGAAATTACAAACAGTATCAGTAGGAGCAAAAGAAACCTTTTTTGATTCACATTTTGGAACTTCTAACACATCTGTTAAGCTGTTGTCTAAATTATCATCACATATAACTTTATTTAAAAGGGTATCAACGCCTATTTCTTTAGTTGTTTGAAAATTAGGCTGGGTTTTCTTCAGAATGCTAGGAGAAGAAAGATCAGGACTAAAAATCAATTTTCTAGCATTTTCATGTATAGGACTTTTGATATTTTCTTTATGAGACACTAACTTTTTAACATTTTTAATTTTATTAGGCTTCATATTTTTATCTTTTGATGGTACTAAATGTTTTTGGGATGATTGTTTAAGCAAGTCATCTTTGCTACTGCTTTTTATATCTTTTGGCTTTTTTGAGGATTTCTTTTCTACTTTTTTGGAATGTAAAACATCTACAGAGCATGTCAAATGATCATTTTTCCTTTCTTTTTCTAAGGGAACTTTATGACAATTGATAAGATCTTCAGTCTTTTCAGAAGATTTATCAGTTTTAGTAGAACGTACTATTTTGACAGGATCTTCAATTGAATTAACTAAGTATACAAACAAATTATCATCAGATGTTGGTTTACTAAGGGAAATACCATTTTTATTATAAAGTAAAGTACCTTGCGTAATTATATCAGTACCAATAATAAGAGAAACATTCATATGATGTTTACTAATTATATAAATATTTGTTGAAAAAATGTTATCATCTATATTTATATCACCCTGAATCGAGCCAAGTGGTGTGGTACTACCACTACCAAAACTAGTTAATGTTAAACCGACCGGTGTTAACGTAGGCAAATTCATCTGTGAATATTTATCTTCACGGAGCAAAGTAAGATTACTACCGGTATCGATAAGAGCATCAATTTCGACACCCGAAATTTTAACTAATTTATGCATTTCTTGTCGAGAATTTTTCTCGGAATCCACATTATTCACTTGTATTTCAGGGTTACGTGCCTCAGTAGAACACTTATTATCAGAGGCTTTATGCCCAAAAGAATTACAGCTAAAACATCTAAATCCCTTGTTCTTGTGAGAACAATACTTAGAAATGTGGTCTTTTCCCCCACAATTAAAACAGATTTTAGTGTTTTGATTTCTTGAATTATTAGAATGAAATGCTGGCTTTTCAGCATCCGCATGTTTTGGTTGAAATTTAGGAACATTCTGGTGAACAAATTTATCAAAGTTGTGTTTCGAGTTCATATTTTGACAATGATTTATATTTCTACCAGAATCACTTTTTGAGTGGTGTGTAATCTCTTCGTAAATTTTCAATTTTCGTTTAAATTCATGCAAATCAGAACAATCGTAAAGTATGGACTTATTTTGAGGAGAATCAGGAATGCCATTGATTATGTAACGTATAAGTGACTGATCATCAATATTGGCCCGTCCAGCCATTTCTTTCATAATTAAGAAATACTCAAAAAAAGATTCCTTTTGTCTAATATGCCGATGACTAAGCATTTCGTGTATTTCAGCCGAATTAATCTGCGAACCAAATTCGGTAACTAAGGCATGTTTCAATTCAGGAAAAGAACGAATCTTGCTTTCACTCTTAGCGAATAAAGAAGCAATGCCTCCGAGCGCTCTTTGCGCAAAAATGAATTTTTGCATTTCGCCTAAATTAAAGGAGGAAGAAAAGGATTCGAATTTTTGCAACCATAAATGAACATTTTCATACTTCTCTCCATTGAATATAGGTACCAGCGATTCAACATCACGAAAATTTACTGACTGCATAAACATAGAATCCTGAGCAATGTTTGAAGCATTAATAGCACATTTATTGGTAAATTCAGAAATTTTAATATTCGACTTATCGTTTGGCACTGGCGAATTGTTGAAAATTTCTTCCGATTCGCCATCTGTATCAACATTAGTTTCAATATGTTTTTGGAGGGATTCCAAATTAGTTAAAAATGAAATTATGCGTTTAGATAACTCAGTTTCTGTGCCATCTATTTCGATGCGTAAAATAGTGGCAATAGTTATAAGTTCAAGTAAAGAAAAATTTTTAGCGGTTTCCTCTACTTTACTCGTAAATTCATCATCGGTTTCACAGAATGGAAATCCCGTAAATGTTCTTATTCGCGATCGATTTAAACGATCGCCTTCAGATGAAAACAAAAGTTTATGGAATAATTTTATTCGATTCGTCTTTTCGTTTTTCAATGCAAAAGCGATGACTGGAATGTCATTTAAAATCATGATGAAAAGAAAAAACAAAAACAGTAAACAGTACTCACCCACTAATTTCTGTCTTTGAAAAAAGATGAATCGATTTCCAGTTTGGAATAATATATTGTTGCAGTTATTTCAAAACAACTGAAGAGTTGGCCAGTTGCCAAGGCTGTAGAAAAAAAAAAATTGTATTCTTCACACACGACATGATCTTTATAAATTTACAGCTCCGGCTTACTTTCTGAAAGAATTTTGGCGTCGATATAAAAATGATACTTGACTTGTCTAGGGTAGAGAATTGAAGAAAAAAAAAATAATCCAATTCATCCCGGCTCAAGCCCTCATGTGACGGGGAAAAGGAGACTCATACTCGAATAATAACACTTGCTAACTTTAAGAATTAAATATATTAAATGAACTATTTACACTATATACAATTACAATTAAGTAGAACATTAATGAAATTAAACACTCATTCGTCTTAATGCGTCTAAACGTCGTTGAGAGCTCGGTGTTTTGCAACCACTCTTTTACCTTCTTTTCCCGCGTCTGTCGAATGTTCTAAAAGGGTATTCTTCTACGCCGACTCGTGGCGCTGCCGTCGTCTCTTACAGACTGTTGCCACAGGTCACATATATATATATATATATATATAGTTATTTTCATTTAGCCAACCAATATACTATGAAGAATCCAGATGTCAGAAACTCAAAATAACAACTTAAAACAATGACATAGAAATGTGCCGCTAAACTGCGATGACACGCCCGCAGGGTGGCTATACTTACTCTTTAAAAAAATACACATTAAACTTCAAATTTAAACCAAAACAAATTAATAAATCTTAACTTTTATGAAACATAAATATATATATTTCTGAGACATAAAAACATAACACACTGCTTAAATTTTGACTATGCGCATTACGCTTAAATTTAGAATATAGAATATTTACACCATTAAATTTAGAACAAACACACAATTATAATACACTATATACATAGAAATAACAACATTTACGGAAATAATCATACTAAAAATCGCAAAGAACTCAACAATAAACGCAAAAGAGGGACTCACTTTCAAATATTATGACGCAATTATAAATACTTTTCTTAATTTCAATTGCTATTTATCCTGTGGGCAGAGGATCTCATTTGTAAAACTTTTAGAACAAAAGCTTTTCAGCACCTAAGAACTAAAATTTCCGCAGCTATGTTTTACGTATAAACAGTGCATATAACTTATGCCCAACGTACATTTTTACACTCTTACTCACAGCAAATATTTCAAGGGTCCAAACCCAGAATTCTAAAAAAAAAAAAAAAAAAAAACGAGATTTTTTCTTATAAAATCTTACATATTCTCTCGGCATTTCGCAGCTAAAACTCTAAGGGTTATCGGCCAGAACTTTTAAAACCGAACCGAACCCTTTTTTCCTTTCATCAAAAATTTCCCATTTTCGCAGCAAAAAAACTAGTATCTACTTTCGCTCTGACTACATGTCTGTTCGAATAATAAAAACTCTACCCTCTTACGTCACATTATTATATTAACCCTAAAAGCGCGCGAAGAGAAAAAATGTTCTCGTTAGCAAAAAAATGGGCAGGAGGAAAAAATTACTTTCGTTACATGCGAGATTTAAAAACACATGGCCCTTGCCAACACCAGAGTTAACTTGGGGTTTATTTCATAATTTGTTTTCTCTCGACTTTGAAAATCATCTATTTTACATAATGCATTCTGTGCAAAAAGTATCCGGAATTGTTAAATAAAACTCAAAAAATTAATTTATTCATCAAAATTTAATTTGTCGCTTTCAAAGTAAGGCCCCATCGAGTTCAATACAACTACGACAACGCAGGACCCAATCCTCCATAGGATCCTCTATAGATTATGGTACGGCCTTTAGCTCCATCAGCGATTTTTTTTATGACCTCAATTACTCAAAATGTCTTCCTTGAAGTGATAATTTTAGCTTTGAGAACAAGAAAAAGTTACACGAAACCATATCAGGCGAGTACGGTTCTTAGACAATGGCATTCGTTGCGATTTTGGCAAAAAAAAAAAAATCTCTTGCACTATGATAGAACAAAATCGTGCGGTGAACAGGCGCTTAAAAGATGTGCTCACCTCTTGAGCCAACTTTCTAAGACTTATTAAGACGATTTTCGAGCGCCAGCTACTCGATTTTATCTATGTTTGAGTCGTTGGTGGATGTTAAAAGTCCACCAGAACAAGGGAAATCAACCACCACTTTTCTTTGAATGCTTTATACCAGGGACGGCGAACCTATGGATATGGACGCGTGCCACAGGATGCACGCAGGAGATTATTTTCGGCATGGCATAGACTCATGTTCTAAATTGAGTTATTGAAGGGCTCGAGTGTAAAATAAAGTAATTCACAAAATGCAATTTTTGATATATTCAATTTTCAAGTTTTGTAAAGAAAAACACAAATAATATGACTGCTTCCTGGAAAACAACTGAATTGTTTAGAATGGAACTATGCAACATTTTTTGCCTGATAGATTTTATTTTATTGGATTTATGCGCAAATCGTTTTCATTTTGTAAATTCAGATGTAAAAAATATTGGGTAAATATAATGCATATTAAATAAAATCGTTGTATTTTTAAAAAGCTGTAATAATGTAGTTAGACAATTTTACAATAAAAAAATCAATCTGAGAAAAATTTTTAAAATGTCTTGCCATGCTTTACACCCCTGCCTTTCATATAATAAAAATGCACAAATTGCACAATTTTGAATTTAGACTCGCTGAGTTTTTCTAAATTAGGTTGGTTGTCTCTGTCATACAGACTGAATAAACTGAAGTACAACTTTATAAATCCCAATCTAGCTAAATATTGGCTCAAAAAAAAAAAAAAAAAAAAAAAGAGATTATCGGAAAATAACGATCATAAGAAAAATGTCGATGGTGAAATTATGATAACTTAAAATTTCGAATTGAATTCCATACAAAAACTTTTTTAAAGAAGCCAATTTGATATTTTTTTTCTGATATTTATATTTTCGAAATGAAAAGTATTAAAAACTCAAGTAGAAACCTGTTGGAAAGGGCTCCAATTCAGCCCGTATTCTCTTAAAGAAAGTATGAAATGCGAAGCTGATCTGAACTATTTGGCATCTAAGACGCAACAAGAGAAATAGGATTTTTTAAAATACTTAAGTATATCACAAAATGTTACCCATTTAGTTTAAACCATAAAACCAGTATTTTAATTAATTTTGCTACTTTGATCGAGTAAATTTGTTGGCACGTCATGATCATGTAAAATATTTTTGGAGAAAAATTGGCACGCGGATGTGAAAAGATTTGCCGACCCTACTTTATACCATCCATATGCCTGTTTTTTTAGCATGCACGATTCTCCGTTGGTCTTCTGCTACATTTTCAGTGATTCGGCACACGAAATTCTGTTTGAAACACAAAATTTAAGGTAAACACTTTGTTCAACTAATTTTTTCCATTTTAAAAATCGCAGAACACTCTCAAGTATATCTTTAAAAAAAGCTGCTAAACTGCACGTTGTAACTCGGTAGGTCAGAAGAAAAAAATAGTCACAATCAATGACCCGGAGCCGAACAATTTTTGATGCTCCAGCTCCAGCTCCGCTCCTAGAGAAAATACCGTGGCTCCAGCTCCGGCTCCGGCTCCAACTCGGCTCCGACTTCGCGCTTTTAAGTTGCAGATTTTAATTTACACGTTTAATCTTTTGCTCACAAATACTTTCTATCTTCATTAAAGATCTGACAAAATGCATTTTTCTTCTCATCAAACTTGAAATGCTTGTTCAGAAAATATGACATCTTTTAGCTTTTGCTTTTAAAATAGAAAGTTTGGTAGAATTTTAAACACAAAAATCTTAAATTTCTTCTACACTTTTCGAACAGCCAAAATTGTACGACTACACATGTAAACAACAGGCGGCCATATTTGTTTTCAAATAGTGTTGACACTTAGTTCAAGTAGAAAGTAGAAGTAAAGTAGTGTTGCCATTTTTTGAGAAGTTTTCCTTCCCTAATAATAATAATAATAATAAAAACCTAAAAAATGATATAATTAAAATACTGAATAATGATGTAATTAAAATATTTTAAGCCTAGAATTTTAAAAGACTGAAAAAAAAAGATTTAAAAGAATATTAAAAACTAAAGGAGCCCTGGAGCTGGGGAAAATTTAGAGCTCCAGCTCCGGAGCGTTCCGGCTCCGGGTCCCTGGTCACAATATCCTTTTATGCGCGTCTTTTAAAGGATAAATTCCGGGTATTTTTTTTAACAGAATGTACACTTGTTTTAATAGTTTTTATAAACGATAGTTCAATTTAGTAGATGAATAACTATTCTAAAAACAGTTACAAAAAATTGGAACACATATTGTAAAGGAAATAAAAAAGAAAAGTGCCCAGTTAAACTGATGGCATTGAGCTTACAGTCTATTCACACACAATTGTATATTATACTCTTTTTTCAAAGAATAATACCTTTCGAAAAATAAATTAAGGGGGGGAACCCCACCCCCTGTTTCACATCTTTGTACTTAACTAATGAGCCTCCAAATCTCATCAGAGAAGCGCTTTATCAGAATAAACCGGTGTACCAAATCTGTAGCAAATCGGATAGAAAATCTCATTTATCTAAATTAAGGGGGATTTTAGCCCCTCATCCCCCTTTATACTTAACCAATGAACTTACAAATCTAATCAGAGACGAGCCTTATCATAATAAACCAGTATACCAAATTTAAAGCAAATTGGATAAGAAAACACATTTATCTAAATTAAGAGGGTAGTACCCGCCCCCCCCCCCTATCCTCCGTTTATACTTAAATAATGAACGAACCTCCAAATCTAATCAGGTAAACGCCTTATCAGAATTAACCAGTATACAAAAATTGAAGCAAATCTGATAATTTTGTATGAAAAACCCATCGATCTAAGTTAAGGGAGGGGGATTAGACCTCATACCCCCGCCTTTAAAATTAACCAATGAACTCCCAAAACTGATCAAGGAAGCGCCTTTTGAGAATGAACATGGAAAAAAACAAGTAAGAAAAATCATGCATACAGCATAGATTATGAAACACTTTCCAACACTATATGAGAACCTGAAAGCTTTAACGAAATTTTGTTACTTAGGGAAATAAGGTAAATAAGATAACTAAGTAAACATTTAAAAATCTGATTTCAGTAGTTACCGCCCATAGCCAAATATGTATTCTAATTCTTTTGAACAGCCCTGTATTCGATCTGTATGTTGATATATGTACTATATAATGGGAAAATTTAGTTTAGCAAGAAAATGCATAACAGGTTGAAATTCATCTTTCAGCAATTTATACTAATAGATGGAAACATACTTGAATACTTTTGTATAGCCCTGTAGTTTACCTAGTACCTTTATTACATGCTACTATTTAGCTAAAATTTAATTCAAACTAAAACACGCTTAAAACTACTGAAATTACATTTCCAGAAATTATCACCCATAGACGGCCATGCATTCAACTCTTTACATGGGCCTGTATATCATTTTATCTATATTCTACAAATATTTCTTAGTACACTAAATTCAGTTCAGCGTAAAAATGAATAACTCCTTTAAAACCCACCTTTAAGCAATTTATGCTCATACTCAGTAAACTTTACAAATTCATTTCTGCCCCCCCGGGTGAAAAGGGCTGAGGTTAGAAAAATTGCTTAAAATACACAATTTAGACCCCGGAGAAGTAAATAATACAAGACTTTCTGAAAATTTTATGATTTGCCGTGTTGTCTGAGGTATTCAGCTAAACGTATGTAAAAATTCATGTCTCCAACTTAATTAGGGGCTCTCTTAGAAAGAATTGCTTAAAATACATATGTGGTAGCTCAAAGGGTTAAACGTAAGACTTTTTCAAGATTTTATGATTTGTCGCCTGGCCTCAGGTGTTCTGCTATAAGTATGCAAAATTTCAAATCTCCAATTTAATAAGGGGAAGTTAGAAAGAATTGCTTAAAATACGCATGTGGGAGCCCAAAGGGTTAAATGTATGATTTTTTCAAAATTTTATGATTTGTCGCATGATATGTGGTGTTCAGCTGTAAGTATGCAAAATTTCACGCCTCCAACCTAAATAGAGGCTCATTTAGAAAGAATTGTTTAAAATAGACATGTGGGAACTTAAAGGGTTAAATGTACGGATTTTTCAAAATTTTATGGTTTTTCATTTGATGCGAGGTGTTCAGCTATAAGTATGCAAAATTTCACGCCTCCAACCTAAATAGGGGCTCACTTAGAAAGAATTGTTTAAAATACACATATTGGAGCCCAAAGGGTTAAATGTACGATTTTTTCAAAATTTTATGATTTGTCATTTGATGTGAGGTGTTCAGCTATAAGTATGCCAAATTTCACGCCTCCAACCTAATTAGGGTCTCACTTAGAAAGAATTGTTTAAAATACACATGTGGGAGCCCAAAGGATTAAATGTACGACTTTTTCAAAATTTTATGATTTGTCGTTTGATGTGAGGTGTTCAGCTTGCAAAATTTCACGCCTCCAACCTAATTAGAGGCTCACTTAGAAATAATTGTTTAAAATACACATGTGGGAGCCCAAAGGGTTAAATGTACAACTTTTTCAAAATTTTATGGTTTGTCGTATGATGCATGGTGTTCAGCTATAAGTATGCAAAATTTCACTCCTCCAACCTAATTAGGGGCTCACTCAGAAAGAATTGTTTAAAATACACATGTGGTAAACGCCCAAAGGGTTAAATGTACGACTTTTTCAAAATTTTATGATTTGTCGTATGTTGTGTAATGTTAAGCTATAAGTATGCAAAATTTCAAGTCTCCAACATGTATAGTTTCTGAGAACGGTCTCTGTGACAGACGGACATGCTGACAGACAGACAGACAGGGGTTTCGTCAACAGACGAATAGGGTTTCGTCAGATGAACGAAGCCCTAAAAAAGCGCATATTATAATTAAAAATACATTTCGAGCAATATTTACTAATATACAGTAATTCGGATACAATATAGTATCTGAAATCTTTTCAAATACATCGCAAACAATTTCCCCTATACCATTATGAACGGAATTCTTTTGTGTAACCCTGTAAATGAACAATAACTATTCTTTGCACCGCATATTCAACAGAATGCATATTTTAGTGGGCTTCATAAATGAGTATCAATTTTACTATGTTTGAAAGAGTGTAACACCATTAAAAATCATTTGAAACGATTTTTTCCCATTGGCCGTAATGTAACGGAAAACTTTTGACTGCCCCTGTAAATGAACTAAACATGCTACAAACTTCATTTGCAATAGGGAACGTGCTATGGTAGAGGTCGCTAACATCCAAAAATTTCAGAACGATCCGAGCATATTTACGACAGTTAGAGCGTGGACAGACGGACAGAAAACCGAAGTCATAAACACTTTTCAACTTTGTTGGAAAGTGTTAAAAATTGATGCAAATCGTATATTTCTATCAAGAGTAATCGCGTTACGTACGTACGTACAGAACTTGCGGGCACATTAGCTCTCAGGCTTTGATAGCCTGAGAGCTAAAAAGCGTACGCTAGTGTGTTTGAAGGGCAATTTTAGAATCAGTGTTTCACAAAGAATCTATTGCTAATATCTATATATATATTACGCTATCGTACGTGGCACAGAAATCACGATTATTTGTTAATTGTTTAATGGCAACGCTCGAATAAAACGCTTCTCATTGGTTATTATGTGAAATTCTCTTGGCAGGATTTAGGCGGAGGTAAATCCTGTTTATTTACGTCTCAGTCTTTCGCTGCAATTATGGAACTTCACAATATCGTTAGAAATGCCCGTAAAAGATCTCGGGGAATGCTTGAAAGTGAAGAATAAGCCGCATTAAGAAGAGAAAATTAAAATAAATTTGATCGAGAGCGCCGTCAATCACAGAGCATAAGCGATCGCCAAAATATGCTTAATAACCGTCGCATGGGCGAACGCCTTGCTTCTGAAATCCAAATTACTGATTTAAACGTTCTGGAGCATAACTGTGGGGAGCATAAACATCGATTTTGTTATGCTAATGTAACCGACGCGAAAAAAAAAAAAAAGAAAAGATTTACGCTCCGATACGGAACCTTCATTTACTCAGTTGTTCGTAGCGTTTGTGGCGTAGATGTTTAACGCCTTAGTTTTCTGTACGAACATACTCTGGTTCAAAACTCGATAGGGCTAAGTTGAAATTTTAGTTAGTATATTTTTGCTATTTTAAGGATTTTATTCTTCTTTTAAGTATATCTAAAGTGAAAAAAGTGGCAATAAGTAAATAAATACATACAGTAAATATTGTAAATTTTAAAACAATTGAATTATTAAAAGAAAAAAAACTGCAAATAAATGAAACTAATTATAAAAAAAATACTACATTTTATAAATATCATTGTTCAACGTATTTAATTAAAAGAAATTTTGTATTTTTTCCCTTAACAATTTTAAGGGTTTCTAATTATTTTTAATTGTAAATCAATTGAATTATTTGAGAAAAAAATTGCACATAAATTAATCGAATAATAATGATAAAAAAAACTACATTTTACATTGTCCAATCGATTTAATTAAAAAATTTTTGTTACATATAAATTTTTTGCAATTTTGAGGTGTTTTTTTTATCTATACCAATAAAAAAATTTCTTTCACTTATAAAAACTCTCGCTAATGGTGCCAAAAAAAAAAAACTGTCTAAAGATATAAGATGATACAAACTTGACCGTACAAAGGGTCTGTCCGTTCAGGTAATAATTCCAATACAGACCAGAAGTAAGATACAATAAAACCTGCTTAGACGGAAACACCATGACCAGTGATAAATTCTGTTTTATGCAGGCTCTTTAAATTGAACAAAGCATCATTGCATTTTTTTTTTTGGGGGGGGGGGGGGAGCTGGAACCTGTTTTTTTTTTCAGTTTATTGCACGACTCCGTTGTAAACAGGCTTTACTGTATTAGAAAATAAATTTGCTGGATAGTATCTTTTTAAAAAATCTATATAGTAGTATTTGCTTTCAATTTTATAATTTCTTTTTCAGTATTACATTTTATGATGCATTTGTAATTACTTTTTCATCTGCAGATTTAAAATAAAAATTTTAAATATTGAAATCATAATTAAATTTTAATTGCATTCACCAATTAATTTTGAATAACAGAGTTTAAAGTGTGAGTCAAATAAAAATTCAAAACCTTAACCACTGACTTGACATAATTTTCCAACTGAACAAGAGCCGGGCCCTGGTAATTTGCACCTTCTCTACCCCTACCTCCCCCACCCCCACCCCTCTGTATCGACCTGCGATACAAATTTCAGGCTTATTTAAGAATATTATTACGGGCCCGGGCAACGCCGGGCGGGGCAGCTAGTTATTTGAATTTGGCCACAGTTTTCCTTTAATGATTAACCTAAGTATTATTACAAAGGCCAGTGATACCTTGCATCGATCCCTGTATTCAGAGCCGGCCTATACCCCTGAGTCCTGGGGTAGCATTTTAAACGAACAAGTTATTTTTAAGAAAAAATGTAATCAACTTTAAAAAGACTAAACTACACAATATGAACTTTAAAACGTTTTCTGTTTACTTAAAAAATGACCGATATTAATATTGTTATAGATGTTACAAGTTTAAACTATATATTTTATTTAAATTTTTTAGTACTTTCGGTCTGCAAAACCCACAGCCATCGTCAGGGAATATTTTCATTAATTGTCATTCTGTTCATTTCAAAAACGCCACTTCGTTTAAAATGGGAGAGTCTATAATACTTAGGGTAGGTGGAAGTAGAAGTAGTAGCACTCTAGATAAAACTTTTGTAGAGAGGGAAATATTTAATTGCCGTTGAATTCATTTTAATATGTCACTTTTTTCACATACGTCACTTCGTTTTAAATGGGAAATAGTAGAAGTAGCCTTGGATTAAATTTACGTAGATGAAAATCATTTGGTATTAAAGTTTTCAGGACATATTGTCAGGATATTTAAACATATATTTGGGATATTTTGAGCTGCGACCACGTGTCCAGTTCTTTGCATTACCCTGTATATGATTTTATTTATATTCTACGAACATCTCTTAGAATACTAAATGTAGTTGAGCTTGAAAATGTATATCTCAAATTAAGAGACAACAAAAATTCTCAGTAATGCTCATGAATACTTTTGTGTATCCCTGTATTGGTCTATAAAATTTATACACAACACGTAGCATGCAAAAATTTAGTTAAACTTAAAAACGCATAAGCATAACTGAAAACGCACTTTCAGCAATCTTCTCTAATGGACAATACTTCGGATACAGTATTGTATTCGAAATCTTTTATGTATCTCTGTAAATGACCGACAAATGCGATGAACATCATATTCTACTGCAAGCATCTTGTAGTAAACCTCAGCAATGTATATAATTGTCGCCATGTTTGAAAAGTGCAACATAATTAAATACGAATACTTTTTCTTCCGAAGACCAATACGTATAGACGAACTTTTTTGTGGGACCCTGTAGATGAATGATAAATGCTTTGTATCCCATTGTCTGCAGAAAACATGTTTTAGTGCATCTCAGAAATTCATATCAATTTCATTATGCTTGTATCAGAGTAACATCATTAAAATACGCGCAAACAATTTTTTTCTCATATACCATAATATAACGGAATACTTTTGAGTTCCCCTGTATACATACTAAAGTGCTACAAATGGGTCATTCTCCCAAAAGTGTAAATTTTCAATACAAATTTTTCTCGTAAAAAAATTTGTTTTCCCAGATAAATGTTATCATTTTTAGAAATTTATCACTTACTGCAAGTAAAAATCAGCAATGGTCCAGATACATTATGTTTATAATTTTTTTTTTTTTCAGAAACAATTTTTTTTATTTACATCATTCACGGAAATGAACTTTATGCTACAGTTATGTTTGTGTCGTGAGACAAAGTGTAAAAAACTATTTATTCTATTAGATATATAACTAAGGAGTAATTCTATATAAGAATGCATAATAAATTTATTTGGAATGAATATATATATATATATATATATATATATATATATAAATTCATCTCCCATCTGTAGCTTTTTTTCATCATCCATCTTTTATATGCTATTTAATTCTTCTCTTTTGAAGTTTTAAAACAATCTTTTTTAATTTATAGTCATTGTAAATTCTTGTTAAGCATTTTTCTCTGAAATATACATTTTCAAAGTTAAGAAATTCTATATTAACCTATATATTTATTTTTTGAGAATTTTTTTTTGTTCTTTAAATGAACATCTATTGATATAATTATATACATAAGCAAATATCTTAGTGTTGATTTAGTCATCTTGAATTTTCAGTTCACGGATGCAAGAATCTCCAATAACCATGGTTGCTTTTTTTATAACAAAATCTAATACCTGATTATAAAAACAAATTTCTGACTTATAATTTAACAATAGCAAACTTACTGGCTAAATGGGAAACAAAATCTGATGACAATTTTGCCATTTTTAAACATGAAAATGCAACTTAATGTTTGGTCCATGGGGGTGATAATTTATTGCGTGACTTTCCTTCCCGTACACAGAAAACAAACAAAAATACGAAGAAAGTAATTGCTGTGCTAAGTTACTTTGCTCTTGAGATAGTAGCCAGAATAATAATTATTCCACTACTAGATGGTACCCGTCAAGATTTGACGGTAAATAACTTGAATGTTTCATTAGAAAAATTCTTGAATTTTTAATGAATTGCTTTTAAATTAATTATTGAAATTGTGGCAAATTTCTATATTGCATAAGTGATTCCTATTTCTTTAAAGCGATAGAGGGTACAGTCAGCCAAACCTATTCAATGAAGTCACAGAATTTTAACTTTATAATTTTCAACCAATTATGCTTCTTTTTACCAGAAATTCAACTAAAAATAGTGGGTAGAGCATTTATTTTTGTTTATTATGGTCTCATTTTTTCGAAAAAATAACAGTATTTAATTTTATTTATTAATTATTATTTTTAACTACATGACCATTAAAAGCTGCCATGAATTTTATTTTTAGCAGTCTCATTCTCTAAAAGCCCAAATTTGAAACTTGGTGCAGCATATAATTGTTATTACTTGAATTTTATTCTACATTTTTATACATTTTTTAAATATTAAACAATGGATATCAAGGTAATATTTTTAATAGTTCTTATATGAATATCTTTCTTTCTTTCCGTTTTCTTTTTCTAAGGAAAAGAAAGGCAAACTTTTCTTTCTGACACACACACACACATATATTCTTGATAATGGTCAGGAGATATAAAAAAAAAAAAAAAATGTAGATGAGCTCAATTTATTTAATTGAAAATTATATTAAAAATATTTTAGCTTAAATATTTTAAATATAAAATTATTATTATTATTTTAAATATTGTTCAGCGTTAAATTTTATTTAATTATAAAGCATTCAAATAATAATAATAATAATAATAAAATAAAAAATCATATAACTTCTCCTCCTAATAAAATATGTCATTATTGAAATAACTTATCGCGAAAAATATTACAGAAAACATTGTGTCGGGCGTTGGGTTCGAACCTGCTATCCACTACAAAATATCGGCGCTTTAAACTGCTGCTTTAGACCGCTCAGCCACCGAGAACTCGTTCTCAATCCCTCCAAATTGAACAGGGTTGATGCATGTGCAGATATCCTGAAATGGGTCTACTTAAAATTTTACTTTTGCGTTTTAATATATATGATGATTTTATAGTTTTTGAAGGTTTTGAAAAACCGAAGAAGGATAGATGTTATACAACGTAGATTAAATAAGGCAGTTGTTCGACTTATAATATGGCATCGGAATGCTTAAACCTAACATGGCCGAAATAAAATGGCTGATTTTAACGAAAGATTATAAAAATCTGGATGAGTTCACTCCGGAAGCGTTATACACTTTGCGCCATTATATATATAATTTTGTTTTCAATTAAATAAGTAATCAAACGTTTTCCTTGGTAACATTGGGTGTGTGACATGACACGGAGATGAGAGCTCACATACTGTGTACTAAGAAATAAAAAATATAAAGTAGTTATAACAAACGTATGCACCAACACATTTAGTCTCCTTTCACTTTCAACAGAAAACATAAATTAATTCAAAAATGTTCATGTCAAATACTGAAAAAGGTTTTATGACTGGAATGGTACACTTTTTGGAGAATGACCCAAATAACATATTCTATAGTAATCATCTTTCATTTCATCTCAATAATGTATATAAATTTCATTATGTTTAAAATAGTGTAACACCATTAAAATATACCGCAAATGATCCCCCCACCCCCCACCCATAGACCATAATGTTATGGAATACTTCTGAGTGCTCCTGTGATGAAGTATAAATGTCACACACTTCATTTTCAATACCGAACATGCCAAGATAAACCTCAATTACTATATCAATTACATGGTAATCCGAGTATATTTACACGAGTTAGAGTTCGGGCAGACAGACGGACAGACAAATCCAATTCATAAACCCTTTTCAGTTATGTTGGAAAATGTAAAAAAAAAAAAAAAAAAATTCAATTAAAAATGATTTTCACCCGTTTTATGTAAACTGAACTGGGGAGCCCGCGTCAGATACCTTAGTTGCAAATCATAGGAATATATTTTCAAAAATGTGAAAACAAATTTGATAAGACAACTATAACATAAAAATTTATTACGTACGTATGGTAAACGCTAAAATAATTTTACATTTAACCCCTTTCTGGGATAAGTGATTGTGTTTCTGTAATGTTGAATTCACACCAGATTTTTCAAAAACTTTATGAAAATAAAGAAATGTAATTTACAGCATTTTTTCGCCAAAGTTATAAAAGTAAAATTTTCTTAGAAATCGCGATTAAAATAAAGTGTCATAAAAAATATCCCACCGCTTAAAAAGGGTTAAACAAGACGCAGAGGGGAGAAGGAGATAGAGCCTGTACAAATTACTGGGAACCAGGGCCGAAAATAGCTGTTTTCGCACTCGGGGCAAACATGGATTTTGCCCCCCTCCCCCCTCTTCCACAAAATATATTTACAAAGAGAATTTTAGCCGAGTTATTTTCTTCTGATGGACTGATGACTTCCATTATTATGAAACAGCCGTTATAAATGAAGTGTTAGGTGAAGATGAAGGAGCAGTCGTAAAAAGTTAGAACTCTGATTTTCTGGTCAGAATGGGGGGGGGGGGGAATGGCCATTTTTTTTTTTTTAATTATGGCCATTTTTTTTTTTTATTTTTTTTTTTTACTATGGAAGCGGTTTGGAATCGAACAGTGTTTTCCATTTTTTTAATCAATAAATTACCTATTGAGTTATAAGCATTTTTGATCACGTGACAAACACGTTTTTCATCCTTTCTTGAGTGATTATTCTTCTTTCGCGCGGAAATTTGTTTCAAAACGCCCACTTTGACACTAGTTTCTGAAAGATCTATTCCGTTTGAAAAAAAAAAAAAAAAAAAAACAGAAAAACAGCTCGTTTACTAGTTTCTGAACAACAATACCCTGCTAGTTTCATGCATTTCCGAACAAAAATAAATTAAAACTTCTGTCATAAAGTTGCCCTTTTGGATTTGAGAACGGCCTTAAGCATGTATTTGCCTGAATTAAATTCCATCTTAATATGTGGAATGTATAAACATCTGTATGTAATATACAGGGCCGTACAAAAGAATTCAAGTACATTGCTGTCTATTGGTAGAAATTGCTGATAGTAAATTTCCATGCTTTTTCTAACTAAACAAAATTTTAGCATGTTATGTAGAACCTGTACAAACTTATTGATCAAATACAGAGTTTCAAACATGAATTGGAGTACCTTTCCGTCTATAAGCGGCAATTGTTGAAATCTGGTTTTCAAATGTATTATACGTTTTCTAAAACGTTTACTTAAGTATCTTCTTTACTTTATAAAACGGCGAAGTCTTGTTAAAATATTCTGGAAGCGTTGGAAAGTGTTTCATAATCTAAGCTTGTCGCATGATTTTCTTTCTTGTTTTCTACATATTTTGTTAATTTACACATGTTTTATTGCACACATGTCTTACGGGCATACAAAATATTTCTTTTATCATTACAGATTCCTGTAATCTATCAGGATCATCTCCATTGTTTTTTCGTTCTTTCGTTCTCATGTTAAAAAGCACAAGCATTGACAGCATCAAAATGGCCGTTTGACCCGACTCTCATTCGGTCAGTCTGCGCGTGATCGAGTACCGAGTGACCCTTCCTGTTACACTCTCTCCTATAAACCGAAGAAACCGGTCCTACCACCGCAGCCTGTGACACTTTCTCGTTTTCGGCTTTCGCTTTTTTTACCCCAGAACACTGCTGACTCACTGACTCACATTCGGCAAAAGAGAATAAATAAGATGGTAGAAAAAAAATACATACTACTTTTTAAGTGATTTTCAAAAAAAAAAAAAAAAAAAAAAAAATAGAAAGAAAGGAAAAAAAAAAGAAGCTTCTGTTTTTTACCTTTATTATGTATTTATGTATCTGTCATGTGTGTAGATCAGGAGCAGGGGTGCAGTGGAGGGTACACAGTGGTCTAAGCAGTATGCCTTGTGGTTTTTATTAAGAAGTTCCGTATAATCCTCTGTTTCTGAATTAAAATTATAGCGTACAGTGGCGCCAACTTATATGTGCCCATGGGGCGCGAGCTCACCCAATAATTTGATATCTCCGCCCACCCAATTTCAATTGATTTAATTCCTAATTTATTTTTTTATTTATTTAATCGCTGAAATGAAATTTGGTTTTATTAACGGCATGAAAACAATTTTGTTTGAAAAATAGTACAGCGGATGCATAATTAAATTTCTCACAAAAACAAATTTCCCGCATATTTTGCCATCTGTGTTGATGTTTTGAATTAATAAAGCAATTAAGTGACTAAAATGTATGCTTTTCTTGACATTTAGTTTTTTGCACTTTTAATAGTTAGTAATTCCATGTTATTAAAAATAAATATTAATGTATTTATAAGGAAGAACTTATAAAAATATAATTCAATAAAATTAGTTATAAATTATAATTAAAGTATGATAATTTAAAAATTTGCTTAGAAAAAAAACCATAATTTAATTTCAAATAATCATCCTTAATCATTTGCTCCTCCCCTCTCTCTCTCTACACGCATACACACTAAGGGAAAAAATCATATGTGTTATTTTACACAAAACGTTTTGAGTCCAACCAATATTTTTGAAAAGTTGGCGCTAGTGATAACGTATACGTTTTTGCATACACCTTCTGCCTATAGCGCGTATCCTCTGGTCGTTTAACGACTGGTCGACAGGAGCCGTAACTAGTGGGGAATACATCAATCGATTTATTTACTTAAATTATACAGGGTGCAAAGAAAAGTCCCTTTAACCTGAAAATACTTGCGATCGGAAAGAGCTACAACTGTACAAGTGAGGTAACGGTATAGTGAAGCGTCTACGCCCGATTTAATGCAAACGACAGCAGCGCCCCCTAGTGGCAAAATTTGGAAGATAGGCTTTGCAAATCGAAAACGAAAGTAGATAGAGCAAAATTACCAATTAGAAAGTTTTAGAGTATCAATTAATCAGTACGAAACGACATTTGGCTTACACGGATAAGATAAATATTCACCTGTATACCCAAAAATGTCCGAAATCGATGCCCTCTATTTTGTGTAAACGTTTGAATGGAATTACCAGAAGTATGAAGAAATACGCACAATTTATTGTATCAATACGTATTTATCTCAATAAATTTTGATAACATCAAAAAAAAAAAAAAACTGTTCTACAGTGATAAAAAGTTAATATTCAGTATGTTCGAAAAGTTCGCCATTGCTCACGATACACATTTGTATTCGTGAGAGTGAATCTGCATGCACATTTCTCAGCATGGAACGTCTAATACGAGCCTCTTCAATACCACGGCATAGATTTAACCCTTTCAAGGGCGCTAGACGGTCTAGCCACCTAATTTTAATTCCAAAATTGACAAATGACACCAAGAATATTTTATTAAAATTTTGCTTTTGTAAATGAAAGTGCAAATTAGCGGGGTTTTTATTTTCTAAGAACGTTTGAATATCCTGGTGTCAGTCAATTATTTTATCATTTTACGAACAAAATTCTTCCGCCCCTGAAAGAATTAAACTAAAAATTTAAATGCATTGTAAATTAATTTTTTACAGACATTACAGTATAGTACAACGTCACAATTTGCAATTGCGCACTGCTACATTTCCGAAATGTGAATATGCAAAGTAAAATCGTCGCTTGTCGATTTCGGACACTTTCGGGTATACAGGTGACGATTTATCTTATCCGTGCGAACCAAATGTCGTTTCGTACTAATTAATTGATGCTCTAAAACTTTCTTATTGGAAATTTTGCTCTATCTCTTTTCGTTTTCGATTTGCAAGGGCTATCTTCCAAATTTCGCCACTAGGGCGCTGCTATTGTTTGCATTAGGTCGGGCGTAGTTGCTTTACTATACCGTTGCCTCACTTGCATAGCTGTAGCTCTCTCCGTTCGCAAGTATTTTCAGGCTAAAGGGACTTTCCTTTGCACCCTGTATGAGGACCTTCCTAGTATTTGTTCGTTTATTTCTATGCTGTACGATTATTGATATAATAGTTGTATATACCGAACAAATTACGAAAACCATTTAATTACCATTCTTTTAACGCCTTCAAGGGCGGTGGTTCCTTTTTGGACCATTTAATTTTAATTCCTAAATTCCACATTGGCACCAGAATAAGGAAATGGAAATTTTCCTAATAAAATCATAAGATGAAACGCTATTTTTCACCTTAATTCAAACATAAAATATATAATGTGAACTTTAAAAAGTTCATTGTCTTACTTAAAAGCGACTAAAATAATGGAAAAGATGTTACAAGTTAAAAATATACGTTTTATTTAAAACTTCTTAGTACTTTCAAGCTTTTCCAAGCTCATCACCAGAGAATATTTTAATAACTAAAGGTTGTTTATTTATACAAATACATCACTTTGTTTTGAAAATGAGAGAGCCAATAATTATTAGAGTTGAAATTGGAAGTAGCAGTTTCTTGGATTAAATTTAATTAGAGAAAATATATACTATTATTAACTGCAGTTCCATTTATTTAGAACAGCTTTAAGGGCCATATCGATCTCCGGCAAATCTTTAACAATGAATCATTACATTCACTTGGAAATATAATAAAGTTCCGGTTAGCAGTTAAAATTGACTATTTTAATATTAACAAAAAATATATATAGTGTATATATTTATATTTTATTGTAATAAAAACAAATAATATGTGTATAGATATATATTAAAGGAAAGAAAAAAAGATTTGACATTTGGTTTATATATATATATATATATATATATATATATATATATATATATAAATCTTAATATTTTCCTTTCCGAACTGAGCTTTCCATATAATCTCTCTATCAATTCCATATTCAGTGAGAAAATGTATGTACGTACTTATAGTTCCTAATTTATTCTAACAATAGTAAAACTTCAAGAAAAAACAGAAAAGTACAGAAAAATGTATTTTAATATTGCTTTATTCTTTAGAATCACAATGATAAATATATTTCATGTTAAATTAATTCTAGTTATTTTATAATTATATAAAAAAAAATATTCTTTCTATGTAATATCAACAATAATTCTAAACTTAATACGAAAACATACGTAATTATAGTTTGTAGTTCAGCCTAACGGGGATTAAATCAAAATCAATCTCCAGGCACGGTAATTTTAAGCAATAATATTCTATTTCCAACTGATAATAAAGATAATTTCAGCATAAAATAGCAAAGGAAGTTTTAACTAACTCCAAAGACGTTGTTCTCCTTGACATCGTTATACGGTGCATGTATTGTTAGGGAAAAAAAAAAAAAAAAAAAAAGGTCGCTGTCCGCTAGTATGTTATCTTCAGATCTCACTTGAGAAAAAATTAGTGAGGGTTTAGATGAGGTTTTTAAAAAAATCACCTTGTTTTATTTAAGCACTTCTTTTTCTTTCTTTATTTCTTTCTTTTTTCATAATAGCAACTTTGTACCAGGAAACACAACATATCTGCAAATCAGGAAATGGTATTGAGATGTAAAGAGCACTCGGAACGTTTTGATTTATTTGAAGTTCTTTGTTATAAGAAAAAGTTAATATGTTACTACTGCATTATTCATCAGGCGTAACTCCGAAGGTTGTTTCATCCAGTTCCAAAATATTTTGATGGCTTGGAAATACAAGAAATGCATGTGATTTTAAATTGTATTTAATGCATTCTGTCTGTTTGAGATAATTCACTGTTGTCAAAGGTCACGTTATGAAAGATGCAATATAGTCTTTCTAACAATATAAAATATGTATGTTTTATGAATGAAATGAAGTATAGCCTCAAGGTTACTTTTTTGATAGAAAATTTTGTTTTAGTTAAGATTGTTTTCAAACCTGCATTTCTTACATTATGACACATTTACGGAATCATTTTTGTATAAAGGCATAAAATGTGTAAATATTATCACTTAGGTTACAAGCAATCAAACAGCGTTTTTCTTTTCTCCTATAAAATTAAAGATTTCTCCTACATTTTAATAATCTTCACTTTATCTAAAGCCAGACATTCTGGCTACAAAAGAAACTAAACAATAATTGAACTCTTGAAGCCTACGCACAATAATTGCTTGAAGTGCGTTTTCAGTTGTGGTATGCGTTTTTAAATGTAACAATTTTTTTCTTTTTTAAATATTACTTGATGTGTATAATTATACACTATATCGCCATTGATGATCGGACACTTTCAATTTTAGACATTTTGTAAAATATTTAAAGATATATGAGGTGTTTCTAAATGAATATCGGGCTTTTAACGCTTGGTAATATTTATTACATAAAACTTAAAATTATAATTAATACATGAAATGAAAGAGCAACTCAAACAGTTTTACCTACAAGCTTACAAGTGTTCAATGTGAGCACCTTTCGTCACACGGCAGATAGCTTAGCTCTTCCCAAACGTTGATTAGCAAAGAAGTTCTATTCAGATGCTTACCCGAACTGACGCCATGTGATTTCTACCTGTGAGGGTTCATAAAGGATAGTGAGCATGTGCCTCCACTACCAGCTGACCATTGCAGCTGTTGCAACAATGACCCCCACAATCACTAATCAATATTTGGGAAGAACTGAGCTATCGACTTGATGTGTGACGAAAGGTGCTCACAGTGAACACTTGTAAGCTTGTAGGTAAAACTGTTTGAGTTGCTCTTTCATTTTATGTATTATTTATAATTTTAAGTTTTATGTAATAAATACTACCAAGCGCTAAAACCCCGATATTCATTTAGAAACACCCCTGCATTTGTCGGATTTTTCTGGAACTTCAGGATTATGATGAATATGTTCTACTTCATATTTATATATGACGATTTGATCAGAAGGACAATTAGTGGGCCAACAAACAATCAAAGAAAAATAATAATGTTTGGGATCACCCTGTAAAATAAAATACACGAAATGATCTATCGCTATAGCTTACGAATATATGGATATTGTACAATATATGTATTCATTTGTGGAAGAATAGAACTTATATTCATGGAGATGTATTGATTTTTTTTTTAAGTTCAAAAAATTTTTGCATGTTTTTACTTATATCATACAGGGTTTTTTTTTACCAAATTTAACGCCAGTTTCAGAAAATTTGGCAAAATGTAGTAGAAATAATATGAGGTAATTGGAATGTACATATATTAAAATATTTGATGAAATATGAGCAGTTGAATGCAATATTTTTTTATCTGCGCATGCGCGCACGATATATATATATATTTTTCATGATTTGATAGTCAACTAGCAACACATAAACAAAAGCCAGTCAAATATCGTGAAAATTCAGAAAGATATCAGCAATATAGTGAGCGAATTTTTAGTTGCTCTCTAAAAGTTACTGAATGATAAGGGATTTTCCACAAATTGTCATTTTTTATAAACTGGCTTTCAGAAAAAGAGTTAGTATTTAATTAATGTCAACGGGTAGATTTAGAAGAAATGCTTAGAATTTGACATTCCTTTTTGCTTGGAATAGGCTCGTTCAGGTGATTTTCTAAGAAAATCTAAAGCATCCATAAAAAATGAAAATCAAAAAAGTGTAAAAATTAAAAACGACAATTTATGGAAAACCTTTTATCATTTAGCTGTTTTTAGAGAACGACTAAAAATTAACTCAGTCAATATCTTTGTGAATTTTTACGATATTTGACTGGATTTTTTTATGAGTTGGTCCATAGAGTTAACTATCGAATCATGAAAAAAAAAAAAAATATCCTGCGCGCATGCGTAGATAAAAAATATTTTATTCAACTGCTCACATTTCATCGAATATTTAATATATTTACATTCCAATTACATCATATTACTTCTACTATATTTTGTCAATTTTTCTGAAACTGGCGTTACATTTGGTAAAAAACCCTGCATGATATAAACAAAAAACATCTATTCTTCCACAAATGAATACATATATTGCACAGTGTCCATATATTCGTAAGCTGTAACGATAGATCATTTCGTGCATTTTATTTTACAAGGTGATCCCAAACATTATTCTTTTTCTTTGATTCTTTTGTTGACCCCCTAATTGTCCTCCTGATCAAACCATCGTAGATAAATATGAAGTAGAACATATTCTTCGTAATCCTGAAGTTCCAAAAAAATCCGACAAATATATTTTTAAATATTCGACAAAATGTCTAAAAGTGAAAGTGTCCGATCATCAATGGCCATATAGTCAGGCATGAAAGAGTTCCCCCTAAAGGAGGAATTCCTCCTTTTTTAAGACAATTTTGGTCATTCTCTGGACTGGATCGATGCAAAAATGCAAAGAAAATATTAGAAGCATAGATTGGGGGGGGGGGGGGGGGAAGGTTAAAAAATTTAATGATCTGATATTTTGTCTACTCAAATTCTTGGAGATTGTTTCTGAATTACTGTGCAAAAGGACTATCAAATCAAAGGAGAGATTATATTATAAGCATATGAAAGTCATGCAAATAAAGTTTTTTAATGTATCTTTCTATAGTGAAAATTTTGCTAGACTTGAGAAAGAAATAAAACACTCATACTACAATATATATTAAAACACACATACACACATAAATAACGCCTGCATTCAACAGTTAAAGGTATATATATAAATATTATACAGACATACAAACAATAATTACAATAAACCCAACTGGAGTGAAAAATTAGCCAGGACCACGAATCGAACCCGGGACCACAGTATACAAGACTGCTGCTCTAACCACTGAGCTACTCCGGCCTGTTGAATACAGGCGTTATTTATGTGTGTATGTGTGTTTTAATATATATTGTAGTATGGGTGTTTTATTATAATTATCGTAGATCGATGTAATAGTAAAATCTATTCATCGTTGTCCGGTCATCCAAGGCTGTCGTATAGATGGCTGGTGACTTCCCCAACATGGTTTATTAGTGAGAAATTGCAGACTCAGGCATCGGCCGGAGTAGCTCAGTGGTTAGAGCAGCAGTCTTGTATACTGTGGTCCCGGATTCGATTTCTGGCTCTGGCTAATTTTTCACTCCAGTTGGGTTTATTGTATTTATTGTTTGTATGTCTGTATAATATTCATATATATACCTTTAATTGAGAAAGAAAGTTTTAAATTTTTGAATAGAATATTTTGTCCTATAGAAAACTTTGATTTAAAGCATTTTTTTTTTTTCTTAAATGCTTTCTAAGTTATGAAAAGAAAATAGCATAATAAGAAAATAACCATACATTTTATTCTTTAAATAAAAGTTAAAATGTATCTAAATTATAAAAGTTTGGCATCATTCTATAGATGGAAAACCTTTTCCACCTTTTCTTATTTTCTGTTTTCATGCCTGTATAGTATATATATATCGTATACAAGGTTCCACAAAAATTCTGAAGAACACACGTCTGCACGAAAAAAGTAGTATATTGAGTAAAAGGTAACGAAAAAAGCACGAAAAGCACGAAAAAAGTAGTAGAATTGAGTTTTCAAATACGTTATTTGTTTTTCAAATTGTCCTTTTAGACATCATGTTTCATCTGAGTAATCTGTGAAGTTTTGTTATTGTATTCTGAATGTGTTGGAAAGTGTTTCATAATTTATGCTGTGTGCATGATTTTTCGTTCTTGTTTCCTACGCTCCAGAGTCTCGACAAATCAGTTGAGAATCACTGGTGACTTGTATAACATTGTAATATAAAATGGTTAAGTGTGTATACAAATGTAAATAAGTGCGAGTAATAAGTCAAGATTACGTCCACTATTAACCATATTACAACATTAAAATATTTATTTGCTTAAAAGACGTTATAAAAACACATTAAAAGTAAATTAAAAATCTATATTTACATGTTTCAATTCTTTTACCGAGTCGTCATCAGAATGTACAACAGAAAATTACAAATACAATGCCTATGAAAAATGGAAAAAAAATCATCGAATATAAACAAATAATCATATAACGCGCCCTACATTTTCGCGATTGAGCGTGTTCCCTCTATGTCGCAACGCCATAAGTTGTCCAACCATTCAACCCATAAATTTTACTTTAATTACTTTTGTTGTTATATACAATAATTTTTAATGCATTCAAAATTTCCATATTTGAATATTTAAGAAAAATAATCAATGTTTGTAGTAAAATACTTTTGATTGTACTGTTAATGTACTTATATAACGTCTTTTAAGGAAATAAATATTTTAATATTGTGATATGGTTGAGTGTGACTGCAAAATTGAATGTGAACCATAAAAGTTGAAGAGAACTCTGAAGTAAAAGTAAAGTAACAGAGCAAAGGCGAAACTTATGCTACTAGTTTACCATTTTCTTAAAAGGAAGTATTTTAACAATACAAGCACACAAAAAAAGCTATTATTAAATCCCACTTCAGAGTTATTCTCGTCTCTCTCTCTCTCAACGTATCCGGAAGCTTTTGAAAACGAAAGAGTCAACGAGGAGCCCATAATTCATTTATTAAAGACGTCCATTTTTTATCCTTTTCCTTTTCATGCCATTTTTCGCGGCTTTGAACATTTTCCACAAGATTCTTCTTCTTGGATTTTAATAAAACACTTTCACCTTCACACTGAAAACAAAAATTTAAATGCTTCTTAATCTATGAAAATATACATTAATCTTTTCCGAGTTACTCACGGTTCAAAAAAGCGTTCTTTATCATTAAAAACCTCAGAATCCAATGTATTTTCGAGATTTAAAAAAGCATTTATAAAAAAAGTATTTTTTTTCCCATTGCTACTGATTTTCAGAAACGTTTCCGAGTAGTGTGTATAGCGAGTGCATTAATAAGTTTTCTCTATAACCGGAATTAAATTCCCATTTAAACAGTTTCAGCTGCGTAATTGAATTTATAAATGTAAGCGTAACAAAATTATATTAATTTTAATCTTGATATTAATGCTGATTAATTTATCATGTTTGTCTGTAACACATGTTTGTTGAACATAAAAATGTTTACTTGAGAATGCGTAGCCTCCGAGAAATTTATATTCCGGAATTTTCATCGCACCAAGTAATTTATGTATACAGTTTACTAATACAATCTAATTTATGTATACGATTTTTTAAATCATCCATGTTTAATTTTATGTTCTCATCGACCATCCAATTTCTTTTTTTATTATTATTATTTAATTTTGTAATTTTTTGTAAAAATAGATATCATCCCCCCTTCCCCCCCAAAAAAAATATCCCCTATTTCCTTTTATTTTTAGATCCCCAATATTAACCACTAAGATTGAAAGGGGGAAAAAATTCCGCTCTACTATATGTAAATTTCATTTTCTCTTTTCTATAACTGCTCCGTGCAAAATTCTTTTATACACTTCTAAACTTTTTTTTTTTTTTTTTTTTTTTTTTTTTTTTTTTTTTACTTTGCGAAAACTCTCAACTTAGCCTCTATCTTTTATGGTCCTTCATCGCTCCAAACAACTCTTATTTATGCATTTATGCATACAAATTTTTGTAAAATAAACATTCAGGTCCGATCTTATCTACTCATCGGCCTTCCGCTATAACTCTTATTTATGTATACAATTTTAATTTTTATAATAGTCCGTGTCCGACCTCATCTACTCATCGATCGACCTTCAACCATTTATTTTTTAAAGAAATCTAAAAAAAAAAAAAAAAAAAAAAAAAAAAATAATAATAAATAACTTCTTCTCTCTCTCTTTTCGATTTTTAATCCCTAATATCAATCCTCAAATTAATAAAAATTTTTGTAAGATGCTTAAAAGAAAAAGTAAGTAAACTTCTCTTTCTAGTCTCTTTAATTACTTAGTTAACTCTTTAATTACTTAGTTAGATTTATTTAAACGTGTCTGAACTTATCTTACTTTGTGGAAGCCAACCGCTCATTTTCTTTTATCTTTTTACAGTCCTTCATCACACCAAATAACTCTTATTCATGAATACAAATTTAATTTATATAATAGTTCGTGTTCGACCTTATCTGCACATTGACCTTTCACCTTTTTATTTCTTAAAGAAATGTTAAGAAAAAATCTTTCTCCTTCTCACCCTTTCTTTTCACTTTTTGACCCCCCCCCCCCCCGCCCCCCAATACCAATCCCTAAGAAGCAAAAGAAACAAAATCCGTTGTTACATCATTTTTCAAAAAAAAAAAAAAAAAAAAAAAAGAAAGAAAGAAAGAAAAAAAACTTTAAGAATGCTTAACGATATTTAGCGCCTTGAGTACGCCCACGTACGATGCGTACATTTTTGAAAATACGTGCGTACCACAGCAACGTACGCGGTTTCCAGTGTTCCCGCATGCTTTTTAGGTGCGTTCGTAATTATATAAACACGTAGCATCTGTAGTCTTCGTTCGGCTCGTCTGTCTGTTCGTCCGCATATAACAGAGCAAAAACTAACCAACCAAATGGTCTGAAATTTTTAATATATAACTGTAGCAAAATTTTGTCGAGTCATTTCAGATTTTATGAAAATCAGATGTATAGTTTAATTACAGGGACAATCAAAAGTTTCCGTTACATTACGGTCAATGGGAAAAAATTATTCCAAGCGCATTTTAATAATGTTACAGCCTTTCGAACAGAATATGAAATTGATTTGCACTTATGAAGTGTACTAAAATATACATTCAGTACAATATGCGATGCAAAAAATATTTATAAAACTAGTTATAATACGAACGCACCTCATTTGCCACGTTTGGCGTGCAATTTCCAACCTGTTTATTTAGGCGTTCCGAATTCTCATCAGTAAGTTTTAAGTTATTTATTCTTTATAAGACGATAGACGTTCCATAAGTAAAATATAAAAAAATTGCTATTCAAAATTTTCTGGTAGAAATTCAATTTTTTTTAAATAAAAAATCCACCAGATGTGGCAACGCTGGTGGTAGTTGGAAGCCGTTCGCTGTTTTCGACGACGTATTCAAGAGGTTAAGGAAACTTCTCCTTCCCCTCTCTTTAATTGATTCCTTAGAGATAGATTCCTTTACGCGCGTCTAAACTTATCTTTGTGGAAATTGACAACTCAGTCTCTATTTTTTTTATAGTCCTTTATCGCACCAAATAATTTTTATAAATCTATACAATTTTTATAACAGTTCATGTCCGACCTTATCTAGTACTCCAACTTTCCACATTTAAAAAATGAAATCTAAAAATGGCTTTCTTTCGCTTTCTCTCAACCTTTTTTAAGTTTAGATATCTAATATCAATCTCTACCATGCTAAATAAAATAAAATGCTCTGTTTTTTAAACTATTAAGGATTTTTTTAATGTTTAAAAAACGATTAAGAAAACATTCTCAGGCCCTCTCTTTAATTGCTTCTTTAGAGATTATTTTAAACACGTCTGAACATACATATCTTACTTTGTGAAAACTGACAGCTCAGTTTCTATTTTTTACAGTCCTTCATCGCGCCAAATAACTTTTATTTATGTGTACAATTTTTGTAACAGTTCATGTCCGACCTTATCTACTCATCGACCTTCCACTTTTTTTTTCATTTTAAGAAATAGATATCACCCCAAAATTTCTTTTTATTCTCTTTTTCTTCAATTTTTTTTTTCTTTTCCATCTCAACTTGTCGTCGCAAAGGCTTATCTCCTGTTTTTCTGGGAAGATGCGGAATATAACAGCGTCCTTGTCATCTGGAGTGTTTTGCGGCGATAAGGGGACCGCTTTTTCCTGTTTACACAACCGGGTGGAAGTTATCGGTAATCTCCGGGGAGGATAAGATATTTTGTCGGACTTGAGAGATGTTTCGACACCATAAACTGCTCTTATTCCTCATTCTCTTTGTTTTACTGTTGCATTTTGATACAAATTATTGCCGATCGCTTTTCACAGACGATTCCGTGGGGGGGGGGGGGGGGGGGGGGATTTGAAAAGGGGTTAATTTCCTTATAGTACACACTCGGTTTCTTTCTTTCTATCTTTTTTTAGCCGCCGGTATGCTATTTCATTCTCCCAGCTTATTTTGTAGACCATGGGACGAGTGGCGAAATTGTTCAAGTCCGTTTACCAACTCCGGGAACTAAGAAATTTTGCATGCAATACAATTATACAATACTTATTAACTAAAAAACGTAAAGTTCACCAAAAAATATTTGCACATTAATTTTTTATACCAATTTAAAGTGGTACCCTAAAGCTGACATTAGAAAGGTAATGTTCAGTGTTTTGATTAGTATTTTCGCTTTTAAATAAGAATGAATATAAAATTTATTGAACTGTCATCATTTACTAATAAATATTAAATACTGACAATAAAATATTATCTTTAATATTAGTATTGTATTTAATATTTGCTGTTTAAGAAGTTGAATATTTTTTAATATATTTTACACGAATGTAGCTTAAATAATAAATTAAATGAAACTTGAAAGTTAAAATAATAGAATTAAAATACTCTACATTCAGAATGTATATTTTAACCCTAATGAAGTAATAAATATAAAATTTAAGGATTTGCCTTCATATGTCGACACTTATATCAATTGTTGAAAAGAGCAATTTTGACTCTTAAACTCGACATTCCCTTTAACTATTAAATTTTTGAGGTAAAAACATTTCTAATAAAACTAACATTTTTTTTTTAGTACTTCTAATAAAACGATAAAAGGTTTAAGTAACACAAGGCTCTTTTTAACATAAAATTAAATATTTAAAAATTGCTCAACTAAAGCTGCTATCTTTTCTGATACTAGCAGGCAGCTTTTCCAAAAACTAAATTGGAAACTGGGATCTTGAAAGATACAAGCAACATTCTTGCTCACATAATTGTAATGGGGCAAACATCATAACCTGATATAAAAAATGTCATGACATATAATTTAACTGCCTATCCCCCACCTATAGCAAACCCTGATTGTTCTATCGTAAAAACAAATAACGCAGCATTGACTCATTCTGTGCTGAAATCAGCGGATCAGTATCAAATTTCGAGTGAGATCCCTGAAAATAATGCCTTAATTTTGGACGGTATGGGAGTTTTGCAACAAATGCAGAATATTCCAAATACTTTTGGAGATCTTGCTTTACAAGTATTGGAATATATTATTGGTATGGGTGTTAGCTAGAAATATAAAGCAATTCACTTTGTAACTGACACATATCCTATTTTCAACATTTAGTGCAGCGAGTGACAAAGGATGGCTACAGGAGGTGAAACTGTTATTAAAATATGAAGTTCAGCTCAAAAAAAAAAAAAAAAAAAAAAAAAAAAACACCAGTTAAAATTTCTAGCAAATGGGTCAAATAAGGCAGCTTTGGTTGAATTTCTTTTTAAAAAATGGTCCTCAGTAGATCCCCCAATTCTGAAAAGTGTATTGTTGATTGTTGCACATGGGGGAAAAGTGTCATATCATAAGCGGTGAAAACAGTCATCTGATAGTAAGGGTTATGCCCGAACTGCATTCTGATCACCAGGAAGCAGATATAAGAATGCTGTTGCATGTAGAAAATGCTTCGATATGTTTCATACATGTTATTATTAAAAGTTAGGACACATGTTTTCATCCTCTCACTTTGTATGAGTAGATTTTTAACAACAGAATTATATTTGCTTCTGGGTACTGCGAGTAATTTAGAATTTCATAATGTTTTATCTATCGCTACTATTTTAGATCCAGACATTTGTGATAATTTAATAGGCCTTCGCAGTTTTACAGATTGCCACAGTTGTAGTGTCTTTAAAGACAAGGGCAAAATTAAAGCATTGACTATAATGAATAGTAAAATTGACTATAATGAAAAGTAAAATTGACTATAATGAAAAGCAAAATTGCTTATATTGATGCATTTAAAGGGTTTGGAACTTCTTGGACTTTATCAAGTGCTCTTATTCAAACCCTTGAACTATTTGTTTGCGAACTTTATGGTCAACCTACTAAAACCTCAGTAAATGATTCAAGATACACATTGTTCAAACTGAAGTTTAAAATTGATGTTGCTTTACCACCAAATTATGATGCTTTAGTATGCCATATTAAAAGGGCAAACTATCAAGCATATATTCATCGTCGGTGTTTCCAAAACATAATGAGTGTCCCTAATCCTGCTGAACATGGATGGATCATTAATGGGATAAATATAAGGATTTGTTGGAACACAATTCTTTGTATTCCATATAGTTTACTAAAAAACATTTTGTGCAAGTGCCAGAAGACCGTTTGTTTATCAAGTAAATGCTCATGCAAATCAACTGGAATTTCTTGCTACGAATTATGTTCATGTACTAATTGGAAAATTCCAATGAACAAAATTAATTTTTCAGTGATACTTTTGAAGTTGATTCAGACATATGAAGATATTGATAGTTTACATAATGTAGATGATATTTTCTAAAAAATGTACCAAAATAAATAATATTATACATAAAACATGCCTAAAGTAAAGTTTTTGTTTAAGACAAGCATTTAAGCATGAAACAATGTGATCTTATTGATGGACTTCCTAGTTGCGTGGCAACTTAACATCCAGTTGAAGAGGTGATCGTGTTGCAAGGGCATTAGGGAGCCTTAAAAAATGAATGTTTAAACGTGGCTGGTAGCCACAATGAGAGAAATCACTAGAAAAGTTAAGAAAATAATAACTTAAAGTGAGAACTTGAAGTACTAAAAGTTTAACAATGTAAGAGAAAAAAGAAAATTTAGATAAAAAAAAAAAGAGAAAGAAATTCCATTAGTTCCAAAAAGGACAGGCGAAAAAGCTACCAAGGGATATCCCATCTAAAAAAGGGGGACTCTTTTCAGTGACCATACATTAAGTTTAAGTTGGTTAAAAATGCTATTTATATAGCAGATAAGCAGTATTATATTTAAGCATTACCAATTTTCTAAAATCATTTAGATATTGTTTGTCTAATTTTTCCTGTAACTTCTTAAGCATTTTATTAAGAGGTAAGTGCATTATATCAAAGTCTTTTTACTGTTATTATGTTGCTTAAAGAGCCTTGTGTTACTTAAACCTTTTATTTATTAATTAGAAGTATTCGAAAGAAATTGTTAGTTGTATTTGAAATGTTTTTACCTCAAAAGTTTAATAGTTAAAGGGAATGTCAAGTTTAAGATTCAAAATTGCTCTTTTCAACAGATAATATAGGTGTCGACATATGAGGGCAAATCCTTAAATTTTATATTTATTACTTCATTAGGTGTTAAAACATACGTTCTGAAAGTATAGAGTATTTTTATTTTATTATTTTAACTTTCAAGTTTCATTTAATCTATTATTTAAGCTACATTCGTGTAAAATATATTAAAAAATATTCAACTTCTTAAACAGCAAATATTAAATACAATACCAATATTAAAGAAAATATTTTATTGTCAGTATTTAATATTTATTAGTAAATGATGACAATTCAATAAATTTTATCTTCATTCTTATTTAAAAGGGAAAATATTAACCAAAACACTGAACATTACCTTCATAATGTCAGCTTTAGGGTACCACTTTAAATTGGTATAAAAAATTAATGTGCAAATATTTTTTGGTGAACTTTGCGTTTTTTAGTTAATAAGTATTGTATAATTGTATTGCATGCAAAATTTCTTAGTTCCCGGAGTTGGCAAACGAAAACTGGTTTTTAGCCACTTTTGATGCTTCGTCCCATGGCCTATTGTGTCGTCTCCAAAAAATAACGTTACGTTACAGAAGCCAGCAGTGAAACAAAGCAAATGTATCATTGTGCGATTAAATATTCTATAGCAAGTTTTTAAACTTGTAAGCATCGCAAATTTTCAATTTTTATACCGTCGTATTTGGAAAAAAAATGTACTTTTAAATGCAATTTGTTTGAAAACTGCATCTCAATTTATTTTTGAAAAATAATTTTTTTGTAGTTTTAGAGCCATTTGCTTAATATTGGCAATGGAAGTACTCCATTTCTGTAGAAAATAAAGGAAAAATAGTTGTAAAATAGTACTTGTATCTCTTTGTTGCCATTTTCTCATAACAACCGAAAGAAAATGTAATAAAAATACGTGCTATTTTGAAAAAAATATAAACGAATGATTTCTGTTAAAACATGGAGCTATTATAAACTATATTTAATTTTAAGTATCTATATTAATGTTGCAAATAAATGAAGACCTATGAATCATTAGACAGCCGGGTTTTATTTATTTATTTATTTATTTTTCCTATTTGTCCCGTTTCTTTAATGACGGTCTCTTTTTGCTGCATTTGTGTATTATTTTGCGATAGTCACGTCCTATGCATAATTTACTGTATACTAGGGGGGCTCAGCCCCCTGCTCACTAACACTCGCCAATCCCTGTGAATTGCTATGCAATTTACATTGGGACCGCTACGCGATCCCAGCCCAGCTCGCTTCGCTCGCTCACCACTGTTTCTGTCAACTCTAGCCAGAATGAGTGCTATCATAAATCATAACATATTAAATCTATATAATAAAAGCCTAAGTCATGTGACTGTCATCAATAGTTCCGGGTTGACCGCTTCACTTTTTGTATGCAAAGCGGTCAAGAGGCCAATTTGGTAATTTAATGTTAGCCGGAAGCAGGCGATAAATCGCCAAATATTGTAGATATGATGTCATCAGTATTATAATAGTCCATTTCATGTGACTGTCATAAACTATTTTTCTCATGGTAAATTAAAACAAAGCTTTGATGTTGAAATTAAATGTCATGGTTTATGGTATTATTTATTACTTTTCTTTTTTTTTTTTTTTAAGCAATAATTGAGAGTCATAAATTTTAACTATTTCAGTTTTAAATTAAAGCTATGCATTTTAAATAAAATGAGTGCAAGTACTATATTTTAAATGAAATACGAAAAAAAGTACGACGCGTACAATGTTTGGCTATTTATCACCTGCGCCTGGCTAATATGAAAATGCCGAGTTCAGGATTTCTGTATCAGAACCTTCTGATTTGGCGAAGGATTGAACAAGTAAATTAAATTATGTATAAAAGGAACGTGATACAATGCTTAGCATATGTTTAAGGGAGACCAAACTGGCCGCCAAGGGGGGATAGTTGCGCTCCGCACGGTATAATTACTTTTTCCTGCATTTTCCTCCCCAAAGGTCAAGATGGGTAGATTAGGAGGAGATTAAAGGAAGATAGTCTGAATAGGTTTGACTGCGGAGTTAGTAAAGCATCCATTTTGATGCAAAACTACATCTTTTTTGTCTCGAATTATACTCTTTATCTAAAATCTTAGAAACTTTTGAAATTTCTCTTAAATTTAAAAATCTATTTTTATCCACTAAAGATTTCACAATCTTCAAACTGCTTACCTAAAGACTTTGCCAAGAACTCTGATAAAAAATTTGCATATTTAAAAATAAAACATAAAATTCAAGTGCGCGGCCTTTGTTTTTCTCTCTTGAGTTTAATAACATTAAATGCTGCATTTAACTGATGAATATTTTTTTAGATAATTTTTATCGACAGAAATAACTGCCTTTTGTAATGCCTGTATTTTATACTTATATTTTGTCCTTTATAGTTCAAAGGACAAAACAACTTTCAAGCTATTAAAAACATGACATATTATTTTTTTCATTCAAAAAATTCCTTATAATAGAAAGGAAAAAAAATTATACAAATATAAGGAATTTCTTGAATGAAAAAATTATGAGTCATTTTTTAATAACTTGAATAATATATGGAAAACATAGGAAAAATTGATTATTGAAAATGTTATTCTTGAATTGAAACTATTAAAGGTATAATTAAAAGATGAATAAAATATTCAAGCTACTTTTTTTTTTCTTGAGTCCAAAGTATGGAGTAACTAGCTCAGTGTTGCCTGGATGTAAGCCAAAGAAATTTTTAGTACTTCTCGAGTTATTATAGTTCATGTATAATAAAGTAGGTTTGTTTAAATTATCTTTACAAGAGCTACATTATTATTAACAACGTCACGACAGTTGTTCCGTATAGTACGGGACATTTAGAATGCGTACAATCTTTAAATTTTCTTTCAATAATTTTGAATATTGAAATCCGCAGAATTTATGCATTTAAGATAAGCGAAGATTTATTTCCATTTCAAGTTATTGATGATAAAAGATTAAAAATTGTTCTTTTATAAGGCTTTAAAACGTGGAATAAAAATAAGACTTCGGCTTAGTGACATATTCTATATTTTTGATTAAATAAGAAGTGAATTGCAATCCTGATTTCTTATACAAAAATTGTCTGTCGTGATACAAAAAAGTACATAAGCACGCAGTTTATACGATTGACTATATAATAAAATCATTCTTTTTTTTTTTTTTTTTTTTTTTTTGTGAAAACAAAGTTCATTATTGTTTAATCGAATCAGCTGGTAATAAATAATCGTAAGATAATCGTAATCTGGGAGGATTCTGGCATAAAATAATAAAAAAAAAACTTTAAATTATTCAAAACATGATAAGAAAACATGTAAAATATTATAGATAAAAAAAAAAAAGGAAAACAATCCCTAGAACAAGAATAACAATTTCTTTAAGAACACTCTCTTGAATTTTGAACCAAATTCTCTCTCTCTCTCTCTTTTTTTTTTTTTTTTTTTTTTGGGGGGGGGGGGGGTTACTGATGGGTGAAAAAAAAAAGCCAAGCTATTGTTGCATTAACACTTCGCACACCTAGTAGCAGAGATTTTTAAAAAATGGCAAGTTACTCTCCACAAAGAAGAGCAAAATGTTAAATAAAACTAAAATTTTGTATTGCACTATACTGTTTATTGAAAATATTAGTATAATGAAAATTTCATAAAAAGGGGTTTTAAGATTTGTTTGTTTAAACGATTAAAGAAAAAATGTGAAACTTATATATTTTTTAAGCAATAAAAGTATTTTAAATTATCATTTGGCAATAATTAGTCGTTAGCCCAGTTTAATAAAGAAATATTTATTAAAAATATTGACTTTGATAAAGTAATTAATGTTTTATCTAAATTCGCCGAGTAATGACGGAAAAAATAATAGCTAAAGAATAAGCATTATGAATGCGGAGTATTTTTATTATTATTATTATTATTATTATAATAAAGGAAAATAATCTTGCTATTTAAATTTAACACATTTATAAAGGTAAATTGGTAACATATTTTTGCAGATTTAGATAGCTTATTTTAAACAAAGGTGTGAAACTTACAATGAAATAAGAAAATGTGTTCCCTTTTTTACTTTCTTCTATCTTTACAAGAAGAAAGTATTGGATTCATGAAAATTTTCGAATTCCGGTTTTCGACGGATTTACACGTTTTAGAGGCCAGAGAACCCGAAAAACATGTTTTTACGAAATGTCTGTCTGTGACTCTGTGAGTCTGTCTGTCTGTCTGTGTGTATGTGACACAAATGTTGTGGGCGCTCTATCTCAAGAACTAATGCACGGAATTTAATAAAAATTGATATTCAGTTAGCCCCTAATACAAATTGATGCTGATTAGTTTTTGGTGCAAATCGCTCAACAGGTGGCGCTGCTATGCTGCATTTTGTATGATTTCCGAAATGGCTCTATCTCAAGAACTAATGCACGGATTTTCATGAAACTTCAGATTCTGTTAGTCCTTGATATGACTTGATGATGATTACGTGTTGGTGCAAATCGCTCAACAGGTGGCGCTGCTATGCTGCATTTTTATGATTTCCGCAATGGCTCTATCTCAAGAACTAAAGCACGGATTTTGATGAAACTTCAGATTCAGTTAGTCCTTAATAAGACTTGATGCTGATTATATGTTGGTGCAAATCGCTCAACAGGTGGCGCTGCTATGCTGCATTTTTTACAATTCCCGCAGTGGCTCTATCTCAAGAATTAATGCACGGATTTTCATCAAACTTCAGATTCAGTTAATCCTTGACATGAGTTGAAGTTATGTACAGTGTGGTGTAAATCGCTCAACAGGTGGCGCTGCTATACTGCATTTTTTACAATTTCCGCAATAGCTCTATCTCAACAACTAATGCTTGGATTTTCAACAAACTTCAGATTCATGTATACTTTGATATGAATTAGTGCTGTTTGTGTTTTGGTGCAAATCGCTCAACAGGTGGCGCTGCTATGCTGTACTTTTCAGAATTTCCATTATAGTGGTATCTGAAGAACTAATGCAACAATTTTCACTAAACTTCAGAATCAGTTAATCCTTGATATGAATTGACATTTTGTACATTTTGGTGTAAATCGCTCAACAGGTGGCGCTGCTATACAGCATTTTTCACGATTTCTTCAATCACTGTATCTCAAGAACTAATGGACATATTTTCATCAAACTTCAGATTCAGTTACTCTTTGATATGAAATGATGCTGACTACGTGTTGATGAATATTGCCCAATAGGTGGCGCTGCTATGCTGCATTTTGCACAATTTCCTCAATAGTGCATTTTGCACTATTTCCTCCCATCTCAAGAACTAATGCACGAATTTTCATCAAACTTCAGATTCAAGTACACCTTGATAAATGTTGATACTGATTATGTGGTTGTGTAAATCGCTCAACAGGTGGCGCTGTTATGCTGCATTTGTCATGATTTGCGCAATAGCTCTATCTTAGGAACTAATGCACGGATTTTCCCCAAACTTCATATTCAGTTAGACATTGACACATGTGGATGATAATTAGGGTCTGGTGTAAATCACCCAATAGGTGGCGCTGCTATGCTGCATTTTGATGGATTTACACAATTTCATGGACAGTAATATCTCAAGAACTAGTGCACGGAATTTCATCTTTTTAGAACCCTCATGATGAGCATAGATGCACTGTGATAATGAATTTTGAAGTATTGACAAGTATGAGATAGAAGAAAGTTTTGTGATGGCCACAACATACTAGTTTTTACAGGGTTTAAGACTACAAAAGCTGAAAAAAAGAATTTTTTTTGTATTAATACCAGCTATTAATTATTCTCTATTTGCCGGGGGGATGGGAGAGAATTAACATCAACGATTCTAATGAATAACAAATACAGTATAATAATCTAAAAATTTTGAAATTATTTTTATATTTTATTTATTAATTTATTTTTTTATTTGGGAGAAGGGTAAGTCATTTATTTATTTAACATTTAACACAACTTAACATTTGAAAGAAACAAGAAAAGAGAAAAATATTTTAAATGTTTTAAGTTTTGTGGGTAAGGAAAATTTTACGCGGATACTTATTGTCATTACTAAGAAGCCAATGGTCAAAAAAGAAAAAAAATTTCATGATTTTAAACTCTGTGCAAGGGAGTGGAGGATTAGATGACATTAAAATTTTTAAAGATACCCCCTCCCACCTTAAAAAATGAAAAGTATTCATATATATAATAAATAAATAAAAAGTGGCTTTTATTTTAAATAGAAAACAAATACTGCTGATGGGAATTAAAATCTCAGTTATATACTGCGTTGATTAACTTTGATGTTGAAAAATCAGACAGACCCCGACAGACCGTTTGGAGGTGGGGAGAATTCTATTGTGTAGTTGACCCGTGCCACATATTGCGAAGACGCCAAGGGCGGCTAGTTTACAAATATTGTTATTATTGTAAAATTGTAACAATATTGTTGTTTACAAATAGTGTATTGTTAAAAAAGTAATGAAAACTTTTCTGAAAATGTAAATAAAAATGTATTTAGATACTGCTGCTAATGGTTATATATCACTTTAACATTATGAAATTAAAAAAAATTTGAAATGCAAAATAATAAACTGAAAAAATTACCTTGGAAATAAAATTAATTTAAAACCTTGGTGAAAATTCAATTAATAATTCATAAAAAAGTAATTGAAATTTTTGCTGAAAATGTAAATAAAAATGCATTTATCAAAATTTTGGCTTTGGTGATCGTCATTGTGAAAGCTAAGCGGACTGGGAATTGACGCCGTTAATGTTTAAATGGCATGTTAGTGTCAGATGGGGGTCCTTCTCCTTTCATTTTGCCTATAAAATTGAACAGCTCGGCTTAAATTCATTTAAAACTATAATAAACTACAATGCTACGTATCACGCTAACGAACTGTAAATAAAACATTTTCGGCTGTGTCTAAATACAATCTTGAACAAAAAACTCATTCGCTGAATTCGCACGTCGCCGTAAAACGGACCAATAGCAATTATTATTCATGCATCGCTCAAACGGTTTGTGTTAAAAGAGAGATTCCGACTGGATTTTGATTTGCTGAATGGGTCGGGACATGAGACCGTAAATTATCCACTAAGAATCGCCGCTGTGGTTGTTGCCAAACGGCAAACTACAAATTCAGCCTTATTTTGGCGCCACGCAAGAGAAATATATATATAGATGTTAAAGAGTGGATCGTAAATATGGAATTCTTAAGCGGATGCGAATGACGTCATTTTACATAAAATAAAAGCGTGTGCTTTAAGCCTTAAAATTAAAATATGTTTTGTACTATTTATATATACATATACTTTTTTTTCATCGGGGCACTAAATTCTGAAAAAGCAAAATTCTTGTTTTCTAGTTCTTTTTTTTTTTTTTTTTATTGGAAGATAAAAATTCTCTGCTCCCTTTTTTGGCCAGAAAACATTCTTTGTAACATCAAAAAAGAAATACGATGATACAAGACTATCTATATTATAAAGGACAAACGTGCCCGTGAGTGACGCTGACGTCATTTTGACGGTGGCAACAGCAAACGATTAAATTTGAGTTTTATTAATTGTTATTGCAATTTTTTTAATTTCTAAATGCCGCACATTTTCAAATTTTACACCGGCGAATAGAAGGGAAAACGTACTTTCAAATGCAATTTGTTTAAAAACTATATCTCAATTTGTTTGATAACTGTATCGCAATTTGCTAAATTTTTATTGTTTTTCAAATAATTTTCAAGCATGATTTTTTTTTTTTTTTTCAATTTTTTTCTTTATCGCAGACGATTACAGAAGATAAATCCATTTGCACTTAAATTAATATATATAGCTCGTTATTTGTTTCCAGCTAACATTCCACAACGAAATTAAAGCATTCAACAATCAAAAATAAAACAATAAAATATTTAAGACAAGACATTTAATCGTATTTAGCGCTTAAACCACTGAAATCAACCGAATCAAAAAGGCTGATTGTAAATAGCGATTTTTTGGGGATTTGTTCGGCTGTTAACCCAAGACACGCGGCTAATATCAAAATATCCCTTTTAATACGGTTCAAAACTCTATTTGAACGCATTATTGCTATTTTTCATATAAATATGATTTTTAATATTGTTAGTGGGCATTCTATGTGGCAAAACAGTAGGTCCAATCAGGGCTTAAATTGCCCACCGGAGCTCACCGGAGTCCAGCTCCGTCACTTCTCTGTTTTCAGTAAATATTTAAATATTGACCGGAATTCACCGAAGCCCATAAATACAGGACTTCGGAGCCTAGTGCAATAGTGCTTCCGAAAAACCGAAGCGCTCGAACTCAATTTGTCTGCAAATTAAAAATTTTATTTACTCAGGTATAGAAAAAATGAAATTACTCTTCCCCCCTTTTTAATGCTATTTTGATCAGAATAGGAAAAACAGAAATCGTGTTTTGTTTATCCTACTGATATTTGAAGATTTATGTCTGGCATTGATTTCGGCGACATGTATATTGGCGCCATTCAAGAGCGCGAACAATGAATTTGCTTTCAGTTTGATTTTCTTTTCTGACACTAGGATATTTTTTAATTGGATCTTTTTCTTAAAATTTAGATATCTAACCGGAAAATAATATTTTCTTTTTTGTGTCAACGCGCATCAGCTTGAGATATTGTTTGTTTGAGGTTTTCAGTCTTCCATTGCGTACGAGTACGAAAATAACGTTAATGGTTTTTCTATTTTTTTATCACGAATGCGGCTCTGCTCTGGAGATTTACAAAGCTGTAAGTAGTAGTCATTTGTAAGTAGGTATAATTGTCATGTATTGTTATTTTTATAGTAAGCAGTAGAGCAGCGTTTCCCCTTTTTCTATAAAAACCTGGAATCTTTCCGATCACGGTGTCAAATGTTTAATTTAATCTGATTTTTAGGGACTCATAACGAAAGATTGTTCTACGGAAGGAATCGGTTATAGTTTAAGATATGTAGCTTTTATAGGAAATTGAAAAACGTTGTTTGATTCTTTAGCATATCAGTGTTAAATTCTGTAAATTTCATTCATTATTTCATAAAAATGTATAGCTGCGAACTATATAACTTATCCCTTTTTTGTTTTAACAGTATTTTCGAGTCATAATCCTTATTTTATTTACTCACACAGAATCCTGCGATTAATTAACATTAAAATTAGGGAAAGATTTCTATTCGGAAGGAGTGATAACTAAAAAGTGGAATAATTGACAGCTAAGCAAATGCAGAAATATTTAAAAAATTTATTTTGCTAAAGAAAAAAAAATGCTTTACATTTTGAAAATAATGTATGAAATACAAATATGCGGATTAGGGGGACGGTGGAGAGGGGGGGTTGACACTACGGTTATTAGAGCAAAATATTAGGGCTACGGCGCTTTTTTGTTAGAAATTAAGCCCTGAGGCCCATGCGAGGCTTTCTTGCCGTAATCTTTGAGATTATTTACAGACTCCATTTTTCATTAATTTTTGATTAATTGCAATTATTTTTATTAAACAGCGTGTTTTAACGAAATTTAAGTTTACTACGTCAAACACCGCTTGCCGAACCTTTCGAAAAATACCTCATTCATCGTTGCCTCTTTAGTGTGTGCAGAAGAAAGAAAATGCTAACATCAAAAATAATATATATGATGGTTTTTATCTATATTCTCTAACCTGGGAAACCCGGGTTTATACACCTGTATATATAAAACAGAAACTTTATTTATTGACAACTTTTATTTACTCAACAGAGAGGTTAGAATATTATATTATATATACATATATACATATACACATATATATATATATATATATATATATATATATATATGTGGAGCAAACATTCAAACCGTGTTTTCTCACAAAAAAATAAAAAATGAGTTATTGTTATTTTTATGAACTCTGTGTTAAATTGCACAGAAATAAATGGTATTTTTTACTAAAAAAATTTTTCTACGATTATAAATCAATTTTAAAACTTGACGTTTCAATCAAAGAGTGTTTCCTCCAAAGCCTGCATTCAATCAAGCAGTGATTTCTCCAGTCTGCCAATCACAGTTGTCACTTAATGTGTACTTTCGAAACCTACCATACATATCACAATTGAAACGGATTGTTTTAGAAAAAAATAAGAGAACTGTTAAAGTTAAAGTCTTCCAATTATAGATTTCAAGATCTAAATGAAGAATATGATGTAAATCTTCTTAAAAAGGGAGTTACTGTTGCCTTGTTCAAAGGGTTGTTTTAGAATATCTTCCTCTTAGCCACGCCATACCAGTTGAAAAGAACAAAGATGTTAAAAAACTTTTGAAGGTAATGTATAGTGAACAGTGGCAAAATCAACCTGATGATATATTCAAATGATACAACCACATTATCCATGATTGATAAGCCTGCAATAAAGAAGAGGGATATGTGTATAACTGTCTAGATGAAGATATTGGTTTTAAAATTTGAAGTGGATTTCTGGCAAACGAGTATTTATTTAGTAAATATTTAATGAATACTACTAGGTACCATAATCTGTCATTTTATTTTAACAATAATCAACTGAAATTCGGTATTTATTCAAATAAAATAATGCTATTGTATTATTTGTGAGTTAGAACTTATTTCATTCAAAAAGCGTTTTATCCACTTGTAAAACAATCAAAACATGTTTCCTCCTCTGAATTCGGTCAAAACGTGATTTCTCCAAATATTAAATGCATTTTATTAATTTGTTTTATGTTTAATATCTTAGGTATGTTTGCAATTCTTTCTAATAAACAGTAGTAAAAATACACAATAAAAATGAGAATTAAATACAAGTTATTTTCTTATTTATCAGTTTTTTGTGTTTTTTGAAAATTTGTATCTGAAGGAGAAAGCATGGTTTGCATGTTTGCTCCACATATATATATTGTTTGTAAATTGCCTTCATTCTGAATACTCCCTACTTAGTACATTATATAGTATTCTCCGTATTTTCATACATTCTACACTTACAGGTATATTTACATACTTTTTACATACTTAAATCAACACAGCACTCTTGCATATGTATCATATTACTTACTTATGTATTCACGTACAACAATTTTCAATACGTGCAAGAAGTGTAACAACATATTTTCAAGTTTCAACAACTGAAATTAATAGCGATTAATGAAGAATTGTCCATAAATATAATTATTATTCTTCCAGTAATCCACGGCAATCGCATGGACAAGTGTGGTTGTGATTTTTATAAAGCTGATAAATAGTTGAAGTTTTTTTTCTTCAATTTCTCAAATTTTAATGAAGATAATTAATTAATCTTTTGTCTTTCAATATTAAATCATTAGACTTGATAGAAATAAGAGTAGTTTAATTCCTTACTTAAAGTTTTAAAATAAAATATATCGTTCTTTGGCGAAACAAATTCTAAACTTTTTCATTTCTTGTGAGATTAACACGCTGTTTTACCTCACCGTTCGCGTAATATAGGATGATTCGACTTTTTATTAATAATCATTTAATAACAAAACTGCGATGAATCAATCATATATTGAAAGTGATATCGTGGTGCAAGAATATATGCAGAATATACACGCAAAGTTACATTAACACGTTGAGTGCCACGATGACTGACACTGAAGTTGAAAAATATATAATATTTTCAGTAATTTTTAAGAAAGTATGATCCTGTAATAAATAAAAGGTGAGTAAATTTTAAATAAATTTTCAGTAATTAATTAAAACAGTATATGTATTTTTAGCTTTACATCATATTTTAGATCGTCAGTCATCGGTGAATGACGTGTTATAAACGGAAAGTTCATCGTCAGTCACCGGTGACTGACGTAGCGCTTAACGTGTTAAAATATGACTTCAATCATAGGGACGCTGAAAAAAATCTAACCCTACCTGTGTACATACGAAAGCCATTTCTTACCTTGTCCGTAATTTATTTCCTCGGGAGGATGGGGGTGGAGGAGGTTATAAACATCAAAATACAGGTTTATTAATTTTCCACTATATACAGCTCAAAGGCTCCTAAAGAAATATTTTTAATTGCATGAGTAGTTGAGAACGTGCACTTTGTACCCCAGCTTTACAAGTTTAAGAAACACCAAATTGCCTTTCAGTAATGTTATATAATTTTCTTTGACTTTATTTTTATTTTATAATGCAAGAATGAATGATAAGTTTGGTGTTTTATTAAAATTTTAAAAATATATTTGAAGTTATTGTTGTAATAATAATATTATTATTATCTACTGGTGGATCATTGTAACTCAAATTTCATTGTCTGTAATAAAATAAAAATGTGTCGGTTATTAACTAAATAAGATTTATTCTAGAAACTAAACGAAGGATTTTTTTTTTTTCGAAATGGCGGCTGTTTGTTCCAATTTATCTTAAAAATAACAGACAGTTTTTGATGATAAAAATAAAAAAATTAAAAAACATAAAAAAAACCACTATTTCAGTTTCTACATGATTATATAAAAAAAGAAATGACAAAATTGAAGTGGATCGATTCAGTAGTTTTTAAGTCCAGTGGTATAGCTTTAAAAAATGCACATTTCAAGAAAAAAAAAACAGAGTTTAAATTCCGTATTATAACTATTATTATATTATATTATAACTTATTATTATTATACAACTTACATAGAATCATCTATTCCAACACCATAAAACGGCCATAGAAAAGCACCTAACAATCCCAATTTTTCACAAGCTTCAATTCCTAATAAAGATTCAATTTTTGATTAATAATGTAAAAATCAAGAAATTCAGACTTATTTTTAACTTTACATTTTAACTTACTAACCCCAATTACGTTCAAACTGTGTCCTGTGTAAGACATCAACTTTCTTTTAGTTTCAGTAACAACTTCCTTATTTCTCCCATCATTAAAAATATTAAGGGGCAAAACATTGACTTCAGCTCCGGTATCTATTTTAAGAGACACTTCAGAATTATTTATAAGAACAGTTTCTCTCCATTCAGATTTTAAAGAATTAATCTGGCACTTAATTGAATCCAATTTAACAGAACCGTCATCACTGCTCGATGGGTAAAATTTATTATTATTATAAATTTCATGTACTTTTTTATTTATTCTTTTCCCTTTATTTTTACAGCCGACCGAGAAATAATTTAATCCGTTACAATAGTAATACTTTTTACCAAATGCAGGGCATATGCCATAATCATGAACAGTTTTATATTTAAAACAACTTTTATAAACTCTCTGGTTAATATAATTACGTTTTTCCGTATTGTATATTTTCTTCTGCATTTCGTTTTTGTTTGCACGAACAGCATTTACGGTGGTAGAACAATTATTTTTATTCATTATTTCCATTTGTTTACCACTGGACTCCTTAGCCCTACAATATTCTATATTGCCTTTGCAAGGGTTTACTCAGTTTCCATTAGCAATTTTTCTTTCATAGTGGAATTTTAAACACAAATAATTAAAAAATCTCTAATTAAACTATCTTCTTGATCCTAAAAAGAACAATCTTTACACAATTTTATTCAAATTTGTAACAAACGAATCAACAGATTCATCTTCTTTTGTCTACAGTTAAAAATTTATAGCGCGCAATAACTGTATTCGTTTTTGGTTGAAAATACTAAAAGAATTTATAACAGTTTGAAAATTATTTGCGTTGTCACCACTAAGTTTAAAACTATTAAATATATCAATGCATTTTTCACCCATTATTCCTAGTAATAGTGCTATTTTAAGCTTATCAGGCTCAGCTATTTTCTCAGAAGCTTCTAAATAAAGCATAAAAAGTTTAAATTTATTCTAATTCTCGGCCAAATTGCCATTTAAACTCATATTTGAAGGTGCCTTTAAATCCATTATAAAGGATACAAAAAATTATTTTCAAAAGCACATACACTCAATTGTTCTTAAATATAAGAATAAAAATTTCTGACCTTTACGATGCCAAATTCAGCGACTACCATGTCATATTGTGTGGTGCTCTTTACTTTAATAAATAAATAAACATAATCGTACATTAACTACTTTTAATTATATTAAGTTAAGCACATAAAGGATATGCCACACAGACCTTTTATTAACGTTTTTAAAACTAACTAGTAAACATTCGAACAACAACAGTTACAATTACAGCAGAAGTTGAAATAGTAGTTGGAACATATTATTACAAAGGTGCTTTCTAATTTCAAATAAAAACTCCAAATACTTTGCTATTAAGGGTCTTTTAATAACACACATTCATAATTTGTCGATTTAAAATGAAAATTGTAACCTTGTTTAACAGTTCGAAATTAAAAGTTAAAACTTAATGATGGAAAGCCGCCAAATACCTTAATAAGAAGGTAGATCTATTTATCTTCCCTACCAATATTTCCAAGATATTTTACAGATTGATGATGCTTAAGCATGTGCGCAGGAATATATTTAATATAAGTTTATAAGCACCATAAGTTTTTAGTCTCATATCCGGCTTTTATAAAATTATCTGCGTATATAAAATAAATCTTTCTAGAAATTGTACTTATGTTTATGGTATTTTCAAACTTCTTTAACATCTCTACACATAATTTCTACAATTTTGTAGGGAATGAATTTGACTCCGGCATATTTAACGTAATAAAAGACAATACTTAGTTTTTCAAAGCAAAATGTATTTTCTTCAATAGGCTTCTTGGCTCAATAGGTTCACTTTGATTATCTTTTAAGAAGAATCAGTTCCAATTCTAACAGTTTATCTCTGATTTTTAGACAGATTTTCGTGAGTTTTCTTCAGGGCCGAAACTGGCCTTTTTCTTTTGCACCCGGGCAAACATGGATTTTGGCGTCCCGCCACCCCTCTTCCGCAAAGTATATTTACAAAGAGAATTTTAACCGAGTTATTTTCTTCTGATGGACTGATGGCTTCCATTATTATGGAACTGCCATTGTAAATGAAGTGTTAGATGAAGATGAAAGAACAGTCGCAAAAAGTTAAAACTCTGATTTTCTGGTCAGAATGGAAAGAAAATGGCCATAATTTTTTTCATAATAATGGAAGCCATCGGTCCATCAGAAGGAAATGATCCATTCCAAAGGTATAAAAGTTCGATTGAAAAAAAAAACTATTTAATTCTTTGAGCAGAAAGGAGAGGCTAAACCTGCAATTTTCATGGCACTCGTAGAATCACATAGCTGCTAATGTGTAAGGTTTAGTTTCCTCTAAAATTGAATACAAATTTTTGCCATATTTAATCGTGGACGATTGTTAGACTTTTTAAACAGAATTTCCGGAAGTGACAGCCAATCGTTCCTTTGCGACGAAATTTCTGTGACTGTTAACTCGTAAAACGAGTCTAAAAATGTTAACTTTTACAACATTTTCTGAATATATCTTTACCTTTATAAGAAAATGTGAAACTCGTTAATTTCTTGGTATCTGAACAAAATCGGAAAATTTTATATTTTTACGAATATGAATGCAAATATTTTGTATTTACGAATGAAAATGGCTTCGCGAAAGTATCAGGAAAGTAGTTAGTTTGGATTTGGGAATAGATTTCAATATAAAAAATTCTCATAACTCGATGTGATTCCCTCCCAAACGAAAAAAGGAAATCCATGACCCCCCCCCCCCCCTCTAAATGGTGAACTGGATCCGCCCTTGGCTTTGTCAAATATTGATTGATTAAAATCTTGAAAATGGAATCGAAAAAAATTCCGCTTTATACAAAATCCTTATGCCATATCATTTTCACATTCTTCTATGCTTTGTCATACGCCAGACAGGATTATTTTAATAATACCACGCTAAACATAGATGTGGGAAAAATCGACAGACAAAACCTTCATTTGCCCCCCCCCCCCCTTCATTCTGGAGCCCGGTGCACATGCCCCCTCTGCCCCCTCCCCCTAATTTCGGCCCTGAACATCTCTACACATAATTTCTTCTGTTTCATAAGGAGATGGATTTGACTCCGGCATATTTAATGTAATAATAAAGACAATACTTAGTTTTTCAAAGCAAATATATTTCCTTCAATAAGCTCAGTTTGATTCTCTTTTAAGAAGAATCAGTTCCAATTCTGACAGTTTATTTCTCCGATTTTTAGACAGATTTTTATGAGTTTTATTTATGCTTTGTGCTGCAGCACCTCTTAATTTTACATTCTCTGCAAACTCCAACAGTGTCTACGTATCAAACATAGAATTTCACTTTCTCTTTGAATGTAATTTATATTGTAAATCACCTTTAAAAAAAAATCTGTGATGTTCATTTTTAGTTTATCATATTTATTCATAGTAGCAAAGGCTTTTAACATATTTTTTTTACAAATCCCCGGAGTATGTCAGTAAAATATGTGTATGTCAGTAAAAAGTGAAAGAACGGAAAGAAAGATAAGACAGGTTTCATTCTAAGTTATTACAGTTATTAATCTAAGTAATGAAAATAAAAAAGAACTTAAATTTAAAATCCATATGTTCGACTAAATCTCAAGTGAAGAACCTGGATGCCATATTCGAGGTTTTTGGTTTAAAGCACAAAAGTAATAATTTGTGTCACTTTCAAATCGACGCATTGAAAGCAATTTCATTTTACATTTAGGTTTTAATTTTTTTTTTTTAACTGTTATTAATTAGCGCCAAATTTTACTAATTTTACAATATATTTATTAGTATTTATTAAGTACAGCACACATTAAATTGCAAAGTTGTGTAAAATCGAAGAGAGTAGTGAAATAAAAGTTTTAGTTTCCACATAAAGCAAATAAAAATTATAAATAAAGTACTGGAAAAATGTTACGAACCTGTTAAGTGTTTTTGTGTTAAGCACAAAAGTGAAAATTTGTGTCACTTCAAATTGACGGATTGAAAGCTATATAATTTTACATTTAGATATTTAAATTTTTTTTAACTGTTATTAATTAGCGCCAAATTTTACTAATTTTACGATATATTTCTTAGTATTTATTAAATACAGCCTATTATTTTGCAGAGTGGTGTAAAATCGAAGAGAGTAGTAAAATAAAGGTTTTAGTTTCTACATAAAGCAAATAAAAATTTTAAATAAAGTACTGTAAAAATGCTACGAACCTTTAAATTTTCAGACACACGATCGGGCATTTTTCTGCGTTCCAATTCGTTATCTTTGTTTCTTTTTTTCTTGTGCTAAAAAGTAAAATTAAATTATATCTGTCTATTTACATCACTGTTGCCGTATGTACAGGAATTTTTTAATTCGGAATACTACCACCTTCTTAAGAGAAATATTCCCTTTATTTAATGACAGATTAAATAAGACAAATATTCTTATCCAAACACAGTAATAGTAGAATTCTGATATTAAAAGTAGCTTGCCAACACGTAACTATGATATTCATACCTTTCGGACGTTTGCCATCTCTAAGACCACGATTGTCGCACGTGTGTTCGAGCACAGTGTATTTTAAACATGCGTGTTCTAAAAACTAAATTAAACACAAGTGAAGTGCCAAAGGCTTCGCGGACCAGCTGTGGCCCTTGGGCCACGTGTTTGACATGCCTGTCCTATATTTATATATTTGTACATTTTTATCTCTGAATGACGGACACCTCTTAATAGCGTACAAATTTCACTCTTACGAAGTGTCCGTTATTGGAGGTTTTACTGTATATACAGCAATCTGTATATACTGGATATACAGCCTCTAAAACGGATACTTCCGAATAGAGAACACGTTCTTCTAACGAGCGTATTTTCGATCCTCAACACCTGTTATTTGTACATTTTTACATCTGAATAACGGATTCTTCCAAATAGCGGAGACATTTTGTGCTTCCGAGGTGTCCATTATTCAGAGGTTTTAGTATATTCCGTTTAAAATTCCTTAAAAAATTTTAATTTAAAGAATTAAAAAACTTTGAAAATTTTATATTTCTTCTGAAAAATAAGTCTTTTTGCATATATATATACAGGGTGTCCGGTCTCAACGTTGTCCAATGGCTAATTCCTAAACCGTTAGTCACAGACATATAGTTCCATTTACAAAAATGTTTTAAATCAGGTAAAGAAATATTTTAAAAGGGATTTGGATCAATAAAAACATTTCTGAAAAAATTACGAAATTTAAATTTTTATACGGTCCCCCGGTCCTATAAGTTATATTTAGTAAAATTGTCCTATTACACTGACAAGTAAGACAAAAAAAAGTCCCATTCATATAACGCTAAAATTGAGCGAGTTATGAAGCTTTAAAAATGCATGACTTATGCCACTTTTCTGCTCTGAAAACAAATGAGTTCGGCTTGGCTTTAAGGGGTCACATGCGAAGTATTTAAAGTATTCGAAGATCTTATTTCATGTGTATCTGCGCTTTGAACAAAATCGCTGAAGTATTACGATTAAGTTAAAATTTATCAAGTTTCAGATTGGCTAAAATAACATATGTTTTATTTTGTCAGGATTTAAGACTGTTTGTTTTGTGATTTCATTTAGCAAAAATTATGTTATTTTTATTCAACTATCATATATATGTTTTTCCAGTTCAAAATTTGTACGCGAGCTTTAATTCACTTTCAAATATCCGATCGAGATTACATTTTACATAGTGGCACAAATCCGATAACAATCTAATATTATTATGATTTTCGGTGGTTACCATTTATACTTATTTTACAGGATAACATAAAAAATTTCGGATAGATTACCGCCAAGAAGTTTAAGAAACAGTTTTAGATTAGATAATATAAGACTGCGATTGTTGGGTTTTTCAACTTTTGTGTATTTTTTTAGCACTGAATCCGAAAATTACCTTAATTTTTAACCATAATGCCAGGATATTTCGCAGATCATAAATTGTCTGATTTAAAGAATAACAAAAATCAGATATTATAAAGTGGAGGAGATGGTTGTGTTTTTTAACTTTTGATAATTGTGTTTTACTTTGTGTATTAATTTACTTTAATTGTGTATTAATTTACTTTGTGTGATAATTGTGTACTTTTTAGCACTGAATCTGAAAATGACCTTCATTTTTTAACATCACATTAGAATTTTTTTTGCAAATCGTAAATGTGTAAGTTAAAATAAAATATAGCGAAAATCTCATACTATAAAACATATGTAAAACTTATTTTATTTTATTTTATTTTATTCAATAATTTATTCGATATTTTTGCTTATCCTGGGATTCTTACAGCTAAATAGCTGAGTGGTCCGATGAGATGAGGGAGGAAATTCAATTTTAACTTTGAACTTTTTAACTTTGAAATTTTCAATTTGCGAAAAATCCTGATGTGGTGGTTAAAAATGAAGGTCAATTCCGGATTCAGCGGTGCAGAATGCATAAGAATCAATTATCAAAAGTTAAAAAACATGACATAACCCAACTTTTTCAGGCTAGTGTAATCTAATAATACTTTAAAATACGTATCATTTTGTAAAGAATTGAGGCTGTTAATTTAGCATCATTTTATTTAACAAAAATAATGTTTTTTCTTTCTTCTTAAATGTTTATTACAAATTGTATATTTTGCATTAATATATCAGAATGATTAAAGATTTCACATTTATATTGCAATGTTAATTTTACTCTCACCATTTTTTTAATATATCGGACCAAATTATATTTCGACTAAATTTGTGAATGACCCGCAATTTGCAGCAAAAAATATGCTCCTACTTTAAACAGCTATTACTCGGTCAATTTTAATCGTAGAATAACGGGACTTTTTTTGCATTACTTGTCAGTGTAAAAGGAAAATTTTACTAAATATAACTTATAGGACCGGGGGATCGTATAAAAATTAAAATTTCGTAATTCTTTAAGAAATGTTTTTATTGGCCCAAATCGCTTTTAAAATATTTTTTTACCTCATTTAAAACGTTTTTGCAATTGAAACTATATGTCTATGACTAACGGTTTAGGAATTAGCCATTGGACACCGTTGAGACCGGACACCCTGTATATATATATATTTAAAATACAGAAAAGTATAAATATTTTTTCTTCTGGATTTTGAAAATTATTTATTGAAAAAGAATTAATAATTTGAAGAAAAGTATTTTTTAAGATCACTTTTTACTAAAAAAAAAAAAAAAAAAGAAAAGAAAGAAAGAAAAAGAAAGAAAGAAAGAAAGGAAAAGAAAAGAAAAAAAATCCGAAGGCAATCTAAAGAATTTATAACTGAAAAGCATTATACAAAATTTTATAATTTTATCTTTCACAGAAATTTAGATATATAGTAAAACCTCAGAATAACAGACAACTCGGGAGCGAGAAATTTGTATGCTTATTCGGAGGTGTCCCCAGGGCTTAATTTGCGCCGGAGCCCGGCTCCGGTACTTCTCTGTTTTTAGTAAATAATTAAATATTGGTCGTAATTCACCGGAGCTCATAGATATAGGGCTCCAGAGCCCAGTGTAACAGCGCTTCCGAAAAATCGAAGTCTAAATTACCTTTTTTGTCTTCTATTGCGTACCAGTATTAAAATCAAGTTAATGATTTTTCTATTTCTTTTGTATCATGCACGGTATCCATGCTAAGGCTCTGCTCTGCACATTTACGAAGTCACTTTCATTTGTAAGTACATATAATTGCCTTATATTGTTATTCTGATAGAAAGCAATCGAGCAGTGTTGGCCATTTTTCTATAAAAGCATCGATTCTTTCCGTTAAAGGTGTAAAATTTTTTATTTAATCCGATTTCCAAAGGCTCACCACAAAAGATTGTTATGCGGAAGGAATCGAGTATTGTTTAAGATATGCACCTTTTATTGGAAATTGTAAAACATTGTTCCATTCTTCCGCATATAAATATTAATTTCTGTAAATTTCATTCATTTTTTCTTAAAAATGCATAGCTGCGAACTATCCCTTTTTGTGTTAACACTATTTCTTAATCATAATACTTACTCTATTTAATCGCAGAATTCTGAAATTAATTAACATGAAAATAAGGCAAAGATTACTATTCAGAAGAAGTGATAACTAAAAAGTGGAATAGCTGACAGCTAAGTATATGCTGATAGGTATATTTGAAATTTTTATTTTGCTAAAGAAAAAAAATGTACGAAAAATAAATATGCAGATTGGAGTGACAGGGGGGGGGGGGGCGAGGTACGGTTGTTGTAACCGGCACCGCAGAATATTAGGGCTCCGGTACTTTTTTTGTTAGAAATTAAGCCCTGGGTGTCCCTCATGTAGAGGCAGGGTTGTTTGGGTTTAAACCGTGATTTAAACCATGGTTTAAACCAAATGGTTTTTTTTTTTCATCTGGATTTTTTCTCTTTTCCCCTAATGTTTGCATTTATTTTACACATTATTGAAAAATGCAAAATCCAAGTTATGCAGAAATTACAAGCAAAGCTTTAGAAAAATGATGAATTAATAAATTCGTAAAGTGACAAACATTTTTAATCAAACTTTTCTTATAAGCTTTAAATCTAGATGGCAGACTAACAATTTTTTCTAAAATTAGCTGGGAAGAAAAAAACAAGTAGTTACTTTTGTTCTTCTTTTTTTTTAAGCCTTTTATTTTTAAAAATAGCCAAAATGGCAGGTTTGAGCTAAAATTAGATTTTTACTACTTACTTAGATTGCTTGATTTATTTAAGATTTACTAAGGATTGCATTATGCCTCAATGATGACATAATCATAATTCTCTCCATTGGTTACTCTTTGTTTTGTATGCTAATGAATGATTGGCTGTGAGTTTTCTTTGCTGTATGGCTATTGGGTTTAATAAGCTTTGTTTTTCTTGCATTTCTACATTAGAATTGCGGTTTTGCATTATGATTTTATTCTGTTACCATCAGGGTTGGCACGGTTTAAATCAATTAGTTAACAAAATGTTTTTTTAGAAAAAATCTAATATAATATATTCTCATTTTTGTAATTTAAGTTTTGGAAATTATTGGATATAAATAATTTCTACTTTTAACAGTCTTATTCCAGCAGTCACCGTGAGACATAGTGAGTCTAGGTTATATTTGTATGCATATAGAATGCAAATTGCATGTGTTGATGAACATATTTGAAGCTCTAAAGAGAAAATTTAAAACAGGTGAATTTAGCAAAGGTAAAATAGATTAAAAATATTCAATATTTTGAATAAAATATTTTCCTTTGAAAAAACATAGATTATTTATAATTAATAACATAAAATGACCTTTAAGATGCAAAAGCAGCAAAAGAAAATTTTCTTGATTGGGGAGATTATCTTTTAGTTCTGTTCTCAACTGTTCTTCTCAACAAGCACTAAACGCTTTGACAGATGTATACAAATTCATTTTTTAACAGAGAGATATAAAATTGGAAGGCCTGACTATGGAAGCTATTTGAAATCGAACTGTGTTTTCCATTTTTGATAAATTAATTACCTACTGAGTTGTAAGCAATTTTGATCACGTGACAAAGATTTTTTTAATCTTCCTTGAGTGGTTATTCTTCTTTCGCACGGAAATTCGGTTCAAAACGCCCACTTTGACAACATTTTCTGAAAAATCTATTGCGTTTGCAAAAAAAAAAAAAAAAAAAAAAAAAACGGAAAACACTGTTTGATTACATAGTTTCTGAACAACACCGTCTGCTAGTTTCATGCATTTCTGAACAAAAATAAATTAAAACTTATGTCATAAAGTTGCCCTTTCGGATTTGAGAACAGCCTTAAATAAAAAGCTCAAGATATGAAGTCGAATAAGAGGACACTGTTGTGACAAAATTGGGCGCAAAAATAGGGTGCTAGCGAAGCACCTGTTTACTTTAACTAGAACATGCAATAAGATATATTTAAATCCTCTATTGCATAATCGAATCCACTATTTAGATCTGAGAAAGAAATGGGGGAAAATTGAGATTAAGGTTCGCTTGAGACATAATAGAAAAAAGGTCTCATAAAAATGCCTAAAAAGATACATTATTAATTTTTAGTTTAGACATTTAAAAGTAATATGTATTATAACATAGCTCAGAAAAAAGCCTGTGTATTAAGTCTGATGTCTGTTTAAATGTTTTAGTGGATGAAAACTTTTATAAATCAACTTTCCATTTTAAGATAAATGTTTTCAGTAGTCTAAAATGCTGGTAAATAGGTATTTCTGTTTATTTTACTGTCGCCTTTTCTTGTTTTTTTACTTGGCAGTTTCAGAGGAAAAGTGTCAAATGACAATACACAATAACTTCTTGAAACGTGTAAAGACTCTACTGCTAAATTCAAATCATTCCAGGAATTCTTTATAAAAAGCTTTACTTTCAATAAAAAATAATAATTGTCCTGTAATGTTCAAACAGAAAAATCAGATATCTCAGATTGCAAATATTTCAAAGAAATTATTTTGAATAGCCATGGGAAAGTATATTATATTTATGAAACTACATCATGTATTTATTTATAGTACTCTTAGTAATTAAAAGATTGTTTATTAAGATTTTCAAGGTATCAATGTTTCTCTGTGTAGAGCATTTTATTCATGGAACATAAGACAGCTTTTACTAAAAAATGTTTAAATATTAAATGATTTCAATTTTCTACATAATTGATTGTAATTATTTAATTTAAATTTTTTTTAAATGAAGTTATATTACTTATATATCCAACAATGTTTATTTTTATCAGTAAATATGAATGTATATGTAATAGGAAAACTTATTTTAAAAAAACCCGGTTTAAACCAAAAAAACCGGGTTTTTTTCCAACCCTGTAGGTAAAAATGTATAAATTCAGTGAAACCTCTAACTGGACACTCCCGATTAGCGAACACCTTTATTTATAGGACTTTTTTTTCAATCTGCAACACATATTTATTTATTTTTTACCTCTGAAAAGCGGACATCTCCGAATAGCGGTCAAATTCCACGCTTCCGAGATTTGCACTATTCAGAGATTTTACTTTATATAGAGATATTGGATATAGAAAATTTTTCCACTAAGTAGAGATGTCCGCTGTTCGAAAGTGTCCGTTATGGGGGTTTTACTGAAAAGATTTAAATATGTCAAGAAAAAATGCATTTTGAGATAACTGAATTTAAATCCCGGTTGAAGACGTGGCGGCAACAACATACTGTACTACACAAAAAGGCCTTATACGTTTTGTTCTTACAATTTAATTTGTGTGCGATCTGCGCCATTTTATTTAAACAACATTACAGTGTTTTTTAAAGTTAGAAATGTGAAAATGTGATTTTTTTCGGGATTTTTATGTTCCGGACTATCTTAATAAAAATTGCGTGCCCATTTTAAAAAAAACTTTCTGTCATGTTAATAGAAACACTATATCATCACTTAGGATGAGCACAAAAAGTAGGGAAAAAAAATAATTTATCACGAGAAATCGAAAAATTACGAATGCATTCTATAGGAAGTAAGTTTAAGATTAGAGATGAAGATTTGAAATCTAACTGATCTGCACCCGTTTTAGCCCTCAGTATGCTATTTCTTTCTCCCAGCGAATACAGTGTCGTCTCTAAAAAATAACGTTATCTTGTATAAGTCAGTCGTAAAAGAAAGCAGATGTATCATTATACTGTTAAATACTCTACTGCAATTTTTTAACTTCTAACCATCGCATATTTTCAATTTTTATATCGTCTTACTGGAAAGAAAAGTACTTTTAAATACAATTTGTTGGAAAACTGCATCATCATTTTTATGTTTGATATATTAATTTTTTTTTTGTATTAGTTTTCAGCGGCATTTGTTTAATTTTGGCAACTCAAGTACTCCATTTCTCTAGAAAGTAAAGGAAAAATAGTTAAAAATAACAATTGTATCTTTTTGTTGCTATTTTCCCATAAAAACTGAAAAAAAAATGTTCTTAAAATGCGTGCTATTTTGAAAAAAATATTAAATGAATGATTTCTGATAAAACATAGAGCTATTATAAACCAAATTTAATTTTAAGTATCTATATTAATGTTACAAACAAATAAAGGCATATGAATTTTTTTTTCTTTTTTTGTCGAGTTTGTTGAATGACGATATTTCTTTTAGATGTAAATTTCCAACAGGGCGAAAAATGTCCGGACCAGGATTGGAACCAGGGATCTCCTGGCTGAAGCCACCAGTGCTCTACCATCTGAGCTATTCCCTGGTGGAACTTTCTCACCTAGCTAACCTTAATTATTATAGCATCTGGGCTAACCTGATGCTAACCTTAATAATTCTGGGTCATCTGGGTCATCCAGATGCTATAATCATTAACACGTTCACGCCGGCGCGGTGGGTCACACTCGACTGTCTCAGAGCTGGCAAGTCTCCGGTTTTTTGGATACCAGAATTTTAATACAGAAAATGTTGCTTTATTTAATTAGAGCAATTGGGCGATTAAAAAGGAACAACATTTTCTCTAAAATAACAGTGGTGTGCAAAAAGCCGGAGACTTGACAACTCTGAGACAGTCGAGTGTGACCCACCGCGCCGGCGTGAACGTGTTAAGGTTAGCTGAGTGAGAAAGTTCCACCAGATTCGTCCAGGGTAGCTCAGATGGTAGAGCACTGGCGGCTTCAGCTAGGAGATCCCTGGTTCGAATCCTGATCGCCCAGTTGGAAATTTACATCTAATATGATTTATTTACCCATTAGAATAATTGTGTTAAAATTAATCTAGACGATATTTCTTTGTTTGTGGATTTTTCTATTATTTAACGATAGTGATGTCCTATGCGTACTTTACTGTAGATGTTGTTTAATACTGGATCGCAAATGCGGAATTCTTCCGCGGATGCGGATGACGTCATTTCATATAAAATAAAAGCGTGTTTTAAGTCTTAAAACTGAAATATGTTTTGTACTATTTATATTTATATATACATACATATATATTTTTTTTTCATCGGGGGCGACACTAAATTCTGAAAAGGGAGAATTCCTGTTTTCTAGTAATTTATCTACTTTTATAAGACGCCCTCTGGTTTTAAGGACTTTTTATTATGATCCAACTATCGTCTTATCTGCCGAAATATAAGTTAATCTCAAACTTGAAATCTTTATTTGTCGCTTTGTAGCATCCGTTGAAAATATGTTTTTATCGACCTTATCGGAATGTTTAAAGAAGATATCTTTTAACTAATCTCAAATGGGATTTCGACACATTAAAAATTTTCTTTTTTATCATTTTTTTACTTTGCGAAATGGATCATAAATATGCACATTTCTGTGATAAGCGGAAACTTGCATTAACGATAAGGGCTGATAATCTTATGTAAAGGACGCAAAGGGCAATTACCCTTGCCTTTTCTTGCCGAAAGATCTAGAAGAATCGGAAATTTGTTCAATGCAAATTAGGCGCAACGTTTTCTGCTCGTGGAAACATTTCCTCTGTTGTTACAGGAAACGATATGACATATATTACAGATGACATTGAATGTAATGAATCAAAATTTAAACGGTGGAATACAGCCACATTCTTTTTCAAATAATATTTTTTTAATGTTTTAATAGTGTTGTCTTTTAAGAATATTTTCTGAAAATATTTATGTATTTGTTAAATGTGTTTATGGAGTTATTCTAAATGATGTCATGGAAGCATGATGCATTTTCTAGCTGAAAGCTCTAGAACACCGTTTCTTAATCTCTTGGTAAACGACGGACCCTTTTCCGTAATCTCCCTGTCTTCGCGGACCCCAGGATTTACAACCGAAATTATAATTCTTTAGACTATTCATTTGAGGACATACAGTAACAACTCCCTTCCAAAACATACACTCCCGAATAGCGACCCCCCCCCCCCCCTATTTAACGCCAACTTTTTCAGCTCCCAACACTTGTAATTTATATTATTTTACCTCTGAATAACGATTACAAGTACCGAACAAATTCCACGCTCCCGAATTATCCGCTATTTACAGGTTTTAACTATGAAAATTAATTGATATATCTAAACCTTTTATAGTGGATTTCTTTTTTAAATCATTATTCTTAGTTTTTCTTTTCGTTTTACTCGCAAGTTTATTCTTGGATTCTAGATAAGGGAATAACATTTGGAGACCCCTTGAAGATGCGCTGAGGACTTTTTGGAGTCCGCGTGCCACGGTTTATGGATAGCTGCTGTAGAAGAATCGTTCATTTTCTCTATGTAAATTAGGTGCAATGCTTTATAATAAGTTGAAACACTCCCACTATTGTTACAGGAAACAACAGTTGTTACATATAATATTAATCAAAATTAAGATATGTGACTTTGCTATAATTAAAAAAATCGATTGTCAAATTTTTGAATGATATCACTTTTAAGAATATTTGCTGAATACTTTAAAGCGATTTGAAAAAAATATACGAAAATCATCATTGGTAATCAATTTAATTCGCGATCCAAATACTCTTCCTGTTAATGGATTTTAACATTTTAAGCCCTGCATCCTTTTCCTGGATAGATTTAAGATCTTACCAAAATATGAAAACTTTTCATTTACATACATGTCCTCCAAATTCTAGTTTACCAGTCATCTTACAACTTAATTCCTGGTTAATATTGCGTGAGAGATAAAACCCTCTTTATATAAATCTTACCTTTTCCTCTTTTATATTGACAGAATTTAGCCATATATTTTTTAAATATTCCTTCGTCAATAATGTGAAAGACATAAAATTTTCTTGATAAAACTGTTCTTCTGCTTACTGCTCTTCTTTTATTTCGACAGAATATTCTAGTCTGCCTTAAGTGCAACATCTTTATAAAAGCAAAAATTTTCTTGGATATAAGAGTTACCGGAATTCCAAGGTGCGTGGTTGGAATTCTTACACATTTAATCATTGGCCAATATTGTGTTCGAGATTTGACATTTATTATAAGCCTAACTCGCTCCTCTTTTCTCAATAATGTTGCCTGAGCCATTTTTTCTTGGTTTATAGTATTTTAGAAATGTGTTCCTCTTTATAATTCCATCTTATTCCTCTTCTTCTATCCTGACAATAAATCCTATTATGACTTGGCATAATGTCTGGTTGATCCAACAGTCACATATGTAAACACAACACATCCAAATCCAATAATTAGAAAAAGCTATCGCACAATAAAGATTTTCACAAAAATGCACGGAAAGGCGTAGGATTTTTTTCAACATTACTGTGAGACTATTCGTATTTATCGTCGACATATAGCTAGAACCGTTATCCCAAAGATGCTGCCTACGATTATTTAAAACATCAGGTAACAAGAATTGCAGAAGAAATACTTTCCAGTGGTTTGCCACATCTGGCAACTATTCTCACTTATGGCATTTATCAAATTCAACATTTGAAACCCTACTTGCGTTGCGAATTGTGCTTCGCCGCTGTTACAAACTGTTCTCGCAACTGAAATGCGACTTTTTGGTGTCATATGTACTTTTGTGACAATAAAAGAGTTGTTATTAAAAAAACCCTATCATTTTGAAATTTATTTAAAAACCGCTACTTGCTATTTCTTATAGTTTTCGAATTATTGAATTTTTATTTCTTTTCTGACTTTTTATTCACCCGGTATAAAAAAAAATTATTTCACTAAAATTTCATTTGGGTATTCAGCCATATTACAAATTTAACCCTTGTTCCGTACTGCGTAAGAGATTTGATATCGCTAAAATTTTCTTCTTTTTCTTCTTTTAATCATCCAGTGTGTCCTAATATGACGAAGATTTAAAATTTTGTTAAAATGCAAAAAAATTACATTTAGATGTAGGGTCTGCCAAAATTTTAGTTTGAGTGTTTAGTCATCTTATTCATTTTTATTCAGTGTATCGGAGAAATCCGTTGTGTTCCAAATTATTTTTTTTATAAAATTGTCTTCTTCCTTTTCTTTTATCTTCACGATACATTTGGTCTACTTTAGACGTAAACAACTTGCTAAAATACGAAATCCTTTCCATTCAGATATAAAGTCTGCCAGAATTTCAGTTAGAATGTTCAGCCACCTTACAAATTTTACTCCTGTATTTGTGAGATGTATTTGAGAGATTTTAACTAATTCATAGTCCTATTGCTTTCTTTCTTTTTTCTTTTAAAAAGTCAACCCTAATGACTTGAACACAGCAGCTTGTTGAAATATGAAAGTTTTCGATTTAGTAATAAGACTTGAACCCTATCAAGAATGCTCAGCTACAGGGCTTAATTTCTAACAAAAAAAAGTACCGGAGCCCTAATATTCTACAGTACTAAAACCGTAGCACCCCCCCCCCCCTGTCCCACCCCACCTTCTCTCCAATCCGCAAATTAATATTTCATACATTATTTTAAAAATTTAAAACATCTTTTTTTTTTTTTTTTTACTTTAGTAAAATAAAAATTTTAAATATAATGGAATATGTAATTTTTAAGGGGGAAAAGTTATTTTTTTCTATTCATGAATAAATATAATTTTAAATGTAAGACAGACTGAGCTTGAGCCCGCCTAAGCCCAACAACTGTTATAAAAATTGAGCCTGTTTCATCTCCATTTCCTACGTGTGCGACACATTACGTCACACATAAGTGCTTTGATAGAAAAGAAAGTAAAATCTTGGAGGTGGGAGGAAAAGGAAAGGGTAATTTAGACTTCAGTTTTTCGGAAACGCTATTGCAACGGGCTCCGGAGCCCTGTATTTATGAGGTCCGGTGAATTCTGACCAATATCTAAATATTTACTGAAAAAGGAGAAGTACCGGAGCTGAGCTCCGGTGGGCTCCGGCTCAAATTAAGCCCTGCTCAGCTATCTTACAATCTTACGTTTGTCTATAACGTTGAAGAGATTCTATTTTCTTCGCAAAACTACCCCTTGTTTCTTTTCGTTTATCTCCACTGTACAGTCGTGGAAAAAAAAAAAAGTAAACACATCCTACTAACTCTTCAACAAATTATCGTAGAAGAATGTTACTGGTACCGAACGATTGGAAATAAAGTCTACTTTTAAATGATATATATAAAATTTGATTAGGGGGCCATCTACATATTAAAACGAACCATAACTTTGTTTTTTTTTTCAATGGCAGAACACAATTCTGACAGCATAAATGAGCTCGACACCCTTCAATTAGCCTAAAAACGAATTTTTATGCAATTCGTATCATAAGTTTCCGAGAAATTAATTATTTTAAAATGAGCTTATTTTAAGTGCTGTATCAAATTGAAGTTCTGTACTCGATTGTTAACCGAGAGAGCCCCTTTCTTGATCAAGGCACCTTAAGCGCCACTCAAGGAGTCAATGAAGCCTGTTAGATTACAGTACAGCAGAATAAATTTCAAAATGTCTACTCACTTCCAGGGCCCGCTTAACACTTAGGAATAGGAGAAGCCCGACGTCACACACGGGGCCCTCTATTACTCTACAAATTGCTTTTTATTTACTAAATATCTTTTTCTTATGCTTAAATAATTTGAAATTTTACCATCAAAGTTAAGTAAATAACATTTTTAATATTAAACTAAAACTACCTATATAAAATTATTTTATTATATGTTTAATTGTAAATAACCAATTTATTTTGTAAATGACAAATATGGAACTATAGTTGAGAATATGTGAACTTCAAAATATTTTTTGTGATTTAAAAATTGCCATATAGTAAGAAAAATAAAGTTTCATAAGAAAAAAAAATGTATTTTTTACAGTGATTGAGTTTCTTTTTTCTAAAACTCTTTTTTCTAAACAGTTTTGAAAAGCAAAATTGGGGGCCCTTTTGTATTTCAGTGGGTAAGCACGGGCTTCACGGGCCTATTCCGTAAACAGGCCCTGCTCACTTCCATCATAGACGGCCCCTTAAACCATTATTTTGCCGTTTTTTAAGCATAATTTCAAAACTACTTGGAAGAAAAATGTGAAATTTTGGTTTTCCATAAAGCAGGACTTAATAAATCTAAATCCATCAAATAAATTATAGGTTGCAATCCATAATTTTTTCGAATATTAATTTCATAATTCATATCATAAAATTATAAAAATAGCAAATTCAGCGTGTTTATATTTGGGTATATTAGTATTATTGCTACAAAAAAATTAGCACATTAGGAGCATAATTTCAGGAGATATGAATAAAAATATGAAAATGTAATTTAACATTAGAAGCACTAAATTTTAAATGTTTATAATTCAAAAACTTATCATTGAAATGACTTGAAATTTGGTGTCTAGGCATAGTTTGAACCGAAGATTTGAAATATCTCGTTAAAATTGGGTATTGCCATTGAAAAAAAATGAAGTTTGGATTCTTTTAATATGTAGATGATCCCCTAAGAAAATTTTATATACATCATTTAAAAGTAGACTTTATTTCCAATCGTTCGGTACCAGTAACTTTCGTCTACGATGATTTGTTGAGGAGTTAGTAGGGGGGGGGGGTTACTTTTTTTTTCCACGACTGTACATACTGGTCTAATTTAGACAAAAAATCTTTCTAAAATATGAAAACTTTTCCATTTCAATATGAAATTCGCTAGAATTTTATTTGAGATTTCATCCATCATACAAATTTAATCTCTGGTGAAGGATGTTGAATTTTCAATCCTCTTTGTAGTTCTATTTTGTTCTTCTTGTGACGACTTTTCTTGTGACGACAGTGAATCCTAGTTTGATTTGGGCTTGAGATCTTGCTGAAATGTTTCTTTCAATGAAAATTTTCATTTAGTTATAGCGGAATTTCATCTTCTATGTTCAGGAACAAAATAAACTTAACTCCAGATCAATAAATGTCAAAAATTCGACTCTCTTAACAAGCCTATCTTTTTATTTTTTATTTATCACGACAATCTATCTTAGCCTAACTTAGTCGAAACATCTTTCTAAAATGTAAAATTTTCCACTTGGATATTAAGCCCACCAGAATTTCATTTGAGAATTCAGCCAGAGTTTGCGAGTTACAAATTTAATGCCGTGTGCGTTAGAGATCTGACCCTCTTTATAATCCTATCTCGTTCCTCCTCTTTTATCTGAACAAAATGTCAAGACCATATATCATAATCGACGGAAATCTGCGATAATGGTAACTTGATGCAAAAATAATCTTATCCAGTAAATCAGATTTCCAGACGTAGCTCTTTCTAAAACAAAAGCATTTGCACTTGACACCTTTACTAACTCGTTTGCAATGAAACCGTTACCATCACTATCTTAACAAACTATATATACAATTGTTTTAAACCGACTGGCTCGTGTGCAATCGGTCAGTTTTCACACTCTGACCTTGACTCTTAATTCTCTTTTGAAATAGTTTCCTGATGACACACAAATAACTGCGAGTCCAATTCGGGATTTTTAACAATGTATAAACTATTGACATCGTTCTTTCTTCTTTTTTTTCTTTTTTTTCCCTTTTTTTCATAATGCAGAATATTTTATAATAGCACAAGTGTATCTGATCACTTTGAATTTAAAACAATAGCTATGAATTCAGGCGTTGCATACACAGAAAAAAAACGTCAATTTCAAAAAGCAAAATTTAAATGTGTTTTAATGTTTAAAATAACTTGCACTTGCACAAATGTTCATTGATATCTATCGAGTTGAAGAAAGCAATAGTTACGATGTAAAATTCCACATTGTACTATGGAAAACCCTGAAACTTGCCGAAACTATTCTATCCTGATTATTTGCCCAATTTGAAAAACTGAGGATTCTCCGAACATGTGCAAAAGTGATTGCCTGGACAACGGAAACTCGTTCATTAGCGTTTAATTAAAACTTTGGCTAATTGTCAAAAAATGAAATATCTGAGCTTCAGGTGCATTCAGACCTGTTTTCGTCTATCCTTATCCAAATTTGCAGATCTCTACTTTTGATTTATTTCCCTAGTCATCACCAACAAAAAAACAGGCAAACACACAGAAAAACACTTTCTTTTATGCTTTTCTCGAAAAAGTCAAATCATCCGGAGAAATTATCTGATCGCATGGATATTAATCGCATGGATAATGTAAGAAATGAAAGAGTTTGAACAAGGCTCTGAAAAGAATCAATATACTTTATTTTACAACTTTAACTAAGGAATTTAACAACATTTCAATTATTTGTCTAATGATTTAATATTTAAAGACAAAAAAAATTATCTTTATTCAATTTGAGAAATTACAGAAAAGAAATTCGCCTGTTTATCAGCTTAAAAAAATCTTCATCTCTCTTCATTTATTTCTTACTGCTGATTAACGGTAATTTCAGATAACTGTATTCAAATTCACCACATAAACAAATATGTCACACTGACTGTATAAACATGCCCTCATAAACACTTTAAAACGGATTGTAAGAAATAAATTTTTAATTAAAACACTAAAACCTTCATGGTTTACACTTTCGATATCGCAAACCATCGAACAGACCCCAGTTCACTGCTCTAACTGAAAACAAACCATTAAAATGCAATTTACACTCTTACAGTTAACCCTTGAAGCTCTTATGGGTAAATTTCTTCAAAATTCTCAAATATCACATTGGCACCAGGATTTTACAAACAAAAAATTCGGTTTACAATATACACGAAAAAACGCATTAATCTTTTTTCAAATAAATTTGGCCGAATATTTCGGTGCCATTGTGACGTTTCGGAATTAAAATTAAATGGGAAGAAATTCAATCGCCAGAGCTCAAACCCAGATAGCATGAACATTAGCAGGAAGTTTGATTTTTTCCTGACATTATCTTGCCGTGACAAATTTGAATTGAGAAATTCGCAGCAAATTTCCCGCAAGGTATACCACCCCCCACTTGCATGAGTAGTTTGTTATGAAACTGATGGCAAGACTGTCTTTAATTCACGAAAGTGACGAAAGCAAAAAAATCCCTCTGTTGAGATTATAGACAATTAACACATACGCAGAAATTTTATTCCGTTGGCACCGCTTTTTCTAAACGCTATACTTATCAAATACCAGAAAAAGGCTCGTATTGAAAAATGCAAATATTATCTTAACTTGTTTATGGTGATGAAAACGATGCATGCACCTTCTGACGGTGTGTTCGCATCAATAGACCTGATCAGGTCAATGGACCCAAATGAAGGGGTTAAACTTATAGTGTAACAGTTGTAAACAGATAGTGGATCATGGAAAGATTACTACTTTGCAGTAAATTTGCAGTATTTTTTATTACTTGTTTGCCATTAATTTGCAATAAATTTGATACAGCATGAATTTAACTTGCACGACAAGTTAGCTGCAAGTTCAAAGTGTGGTGACTTTGGCGTTTGCGTTATCTTGCTGCAGTCTTGTTATGAACTTTCAATCTTGTTATGCTGACCTTGCTGCAACTTTGCAGGTTTTCAAAGCAAGACTGCTGCAAATTTTCTGCAAATTAAAAATGCTATCTGGGAAGTGTTAACACCACAGGAGAAAACAAAACAAGTCACTTACGAAATATCTTTCAATGCGTGAACTACTGTGATACACAAGATCACGTACGAGGCATCGTTCGATACCTGAACTCAATCGAAAACTTGCTATACAAATAATTTCAAACAACTGCCTTTTCTTCAAGCATTGCCTACTGCTCTTCAAGTCTTCTTTTTCTAATATAAAGTTTTATCCTTCATAGGATATACCGTTTTACCGCAAGATAATAAGGATCGGAAAGCAAGACGTAAAATTGCACTTATAAATAATAGCAACACCTTCATTGTGGGTGGAAAAAATCCTTATTATGTCATACGCAATAATTTAAAAAGTTTCAACAACTTTAAATGTATTCATATTTAAGAATTTTCACAAATACCAAACGTTAAAACAAAAAAGGATAAAATAATCTTCTAACACAGAAACTACACAAATGCCACTATAGAAATAAGATTCTGCTTTTTCCTGGCTAAAGCTAAATATTTCGACCTTTATCCGCTAGATGGATGCTCAATTTGAGTCAAAATTAAGATATCTGTTTTGGTCCATTTATACAGTTTCACACTATTTTCCCCTGAATCGAGAGCTAATAATGTAAAGAGTTATAAATCATAAAAAACGAATAATAATAATGATAATAATAATAATAATAATAATAATAATAAATGAAAAAAAAAGAGTGCCTAAACTAAATGTGCAACTGAAATTTAGAAAATGCGACCACACCTTAGTAAGTGACTCAGAAAGTATGAAACTTAGTGTATTCATTAGTGATTGAGCACCGAATATTGATCACATCAGAGATATAATAATGACAAACAATTATTTCTGAAATAATAAAAAACAAATATAATTTTAGAATGGCGCCACTCCACAAGATATTGGTTAATCGATTAAACGCGAACTTTTTCCAGGCAATTAGGTATGCTAGATTTTCTAATAAACTCAGTATTTCGAAATATATTTAGCTCATACTTACTATTTTCCTTTCCTAGAGAAATTATATTTTGACCTAAAACTTTTCAAATTGCTGATAGCAATGTTTAAAACCAGATTTTATCTAATTGTAATGACTTAAATGCTTTTTCTGAAATTGTGCAAATGAATGTATTGTGGAAATTAGTTTTGTTACAGTCTTATAACGAATTCTGCAATTAGATGCCGACTTCTATAGAAATAAATTTTTAAATGTGATGAACTAAGTTTTTTTTTTTATAGGTATCAGAAAATATTTGGTAAGCCAGTTTCATTTTCTAAACTTTCTCATTAATTTCCTATGAAAACTTTCTCATGGATATACAGGATGTTTGTTCCGCAAAAAGGTTGAAAAACACTGTAATTCTTTTATTATATATATATACTCTTTATTATATATATATATATGTATTATTTTATTATCTATATATTTATTTGGAGATAAGTAAACAATGTAAATTGCGAAAAGTTTTCAAAATCAGAGAAAAATTAAGATTATGTTAATGAAATAGTCAATTGTCATCACTCTAATTTTCAAAATGATACACTTTCTACATTAAAAAAAAAAAAAAAAAAAAATATCTCGCTGATACAAAATTGGTCAGTTAGAAAAATTTTCCTTTTCCTCCAACAAGATCATTGCAAAAAGCTGCATAACTGTACGAGGTATTAATAAGTTTTTGCCCTCACATATAAATAGTAATTGAGTGAAATTTATGAAATTGCTACTGTGTATTAGTCATTTTCTATATAGTCACCGTGCATAGTAACACATTTCTGCAAACGGTATTTCAAAGACAGGAGAGAGAATGTATTCCAGGAGGCGCGATAGTAGACCCAAAGGGGGCATTTTTTAAAACTTTTGTCGACCCCCACATATGGCATATTGTTGGAAAGGCCTGTGACCACTTATTCATGTTATGCACTCCCAGGCCCCTCACGCAAATTTGCCCCCCGGGAGCATGAATGGTGTTCGGAAAACACCTCATTCATCGCTGTGCCTTTGGTATGTGCAGAGAAGAAAGGATGTTAAATAATACATATAGAAATACCAGAAATAATACATATTATGTTTTTTACCTGTATTCTGCAACCCCGGAAGCCCGGATTTATCCCCATTACAATAATGGAACAACTACACCAGAAAATAAAATGAAGGGTTAATTATGAATAGATTATATTTATTATTATTCTCTATAAAATTTCATCTTCTTTGCAGTAAAAAATAAATGGGAATAACACTTGCGATTTATTTAAAATATATATATATATATTCAACTTTCTAAGCACTTAGACCAGCATTCGAGACTACGTGTCATAGTAACATCTGCGCTAATTTTTTAAAGAAATTGAAAAGTAATTAGTATACAGTTGTTTAAAAAGCTACAAAAAAAAAAAAATGTACAGCTGCGCCAAAAAAATGTTACACACACGGTATATTTTAACTGTCAAATTGTCACGGAGAAAAATGAAAAACACCATCCGATTGGAAATTATGTCGTCTTTCAATGTATGTTGAAAATTAAGTTTAAAAGGCCGTCTTTATACTAAAATTTTAACAAACTTGGAAATTTCCAATACGAGCACCCAATTTTTATAGCATATTTGCATTCCTTCTGTAAATTTCATCTTCGGTTATCAAACGGGAAGTCATTCGGTGAAGTAGTTTAGGATTTACGCAGATTTAAATTATCAACTTCTAATATTAAATTTCTTTTTTGATATTTGCAAAACTATCTGAAATGGGTGTAGTTTATTAAGTAAAATTAAAAACTTGGCGGAAAATTCTGTAACTTTGGATTCCCTTATTTAAAGCTTTTAGAAAACAATTACTGTTAATTTTTTTATAGTTTACAATACATATATTTTTTTTCGTATATTAGTTTCACAATTAAACTATTTTGAAATTTCAGTGTGTTAAGAAATTAAAAACCATTTTGATTTTGAAAATTATGAAGTAAATAAAGGTTCTAATTATAGTTTAAACACATGAGATATCAAAATACAACATATTTATTAAAACTAGTTTTCAATAATTTTGAATAATGCAATAAATAAGTATGTTAACAAAAATATAAGCAATGATTGAAAAATACACTGTTAACAAATTATAAGATCACTTGTCTAAAAACAAAAATAATATGTATATTAATACGATATTCGTCATCCATTTTCCCTTATAACCTCAAGCACTCAGACTGTCCATAGAATTGACCAGGTGATTAAGTATAGGTTCAGAAATATTGTGACATTCTTTTACAATAACTACTTTTCGTTCATTGGCAGATAAAACTGTTTATTATTAGCATAAACTTTGCGACTTAATTGCACCCCAAAGATTTTCCATAGGATTCAAGTCTGGACTTCCACTTGGCCATGACAAAACATGATTTTTTCTTTTTTAAACCATTGCTGGGTGGATTTAGACACGTGGCAAGAAGCATTGTCCTGCTGAAACATCCAGTTAGCACCACCTAAAAAAGGTCCAAACGGTATCAAATGATCATATAACATACCCTGATATTGCGCAGAGTTCATATGTCCGGAAATTCGGGTTAAATCGCATAATCCATCAGGACTAAAAGCTCCCCAAACCATTACTGATCCTCCCCCCATTACTCGAATGAAGCATTGTTTCGATTCCTTCCTCAAATCATGCCAATAGGGTTTATAACCATCCGGAACTTCAAGATTAATTTTTTTTCATCTGAAAATATCACTTGTTTCCATTTCTTGTCCCATGACAGAACATTTTTAGCCCATTTCAATCTTTCCTCTTTATATGTTTAATTAACTTCGGCTTTTTCAATAGTTCGCACATTTTGCATTTCTATTTTGATTTCAGACTCTTCCAAACTGTTACGAGTGAGGTTCTTTTGCTGAAACGGTTCGAAATTTCTCGAGTTGAAAGACCCTTTTGAGTTGATAATCGAAATATTTGTCGATCATTCCTTGTTGTCAAAATCCTTTTCCTTCCTGATCGTTTAATTTTATTTGAATTCTTTTTTCTAATTATTTCACTGTGAATGGCAGTTTTAGAACGTTTAATTAACAGAACTATTTCTCGTTCAGATTTACCAACACCCTTATAAAACCAAATTTTTCTTATTTCGGTCGCAGACAACTCTTTACCCAGCGCAATCTTCAAATATATCGTAAATAACACTATCTAAACCAGCACCTTTGCTTCTCGGGAATACTTTCACGATATATAAATGCGTACGTTTCATAATGATTCTGATTTGACGTATGATATGCCAGTTTCCACAGGCGGTCTTATAATTTCTTAACAGTCATCTTATTTACGTTTAAAAAAAAAAAAAGCAATTTGACAAATTACAACGACCATTTGGAAAATGATTTTTTCAGAGACTAAAATTTAAGACCTAAAAAAATCGCACAGAGTTGATCATACATTACGTACGCCATGAATTAAACATTAATAGTGTTATTACACGTAAAAATTCCAAGCGACAGAAATCGCCTGCGACTCGTATTTGGTGTGAAATATTCATGTGTATTCATTCCTGTCCTATTTATCTTTTTTGTTATTTTTAATTGGCTTATTCCATTTTTCTTTTGCACGTGAAAATCTTACAAATTAAAATTAACTCTTTGGCAGAAACTGTTATTCATTTTCTTTCATTTTCATTAGTTATTATCCACCTGAAACTTGCGTATTATCCAAGCATTTCATTGGCTGTTCGGGAAAAGGCTTTTCCGTCGTCAGATTTCCAAGAAATCTGATGACACATTTTAAATGAAATTTCATTCTTAAACTTCTAAACATCCCACACTAATACTTTTTACATCGTCGTGTAGAGGAAAAATGTACTTTTAAATGCAATTTGTTTGAAAGCTGTATCTCAATTTGTTTCTGAGTTATTAATTTTTTTTGTAGTTTTTATTACTTTTTTTGTCGTAGTGGCAACAGAAGGTATCCATCTCTGTTGAAAGTAAAGGGAAATACAGATTACTGTATAGACCAATCACAAAACGAATAAAATGCGGATTAAACCAATAAAAACCTTCAGATATGCTTTTCATTTCCTACCCTGACGAGAACAATAACCATTTTTCCAAATGGTTAAAAAGAAAGAAAGAAAAAGGAAGATTTTAATAAAATATAACTTAAATTTTAATGTAGCAATTATAACAGAAAACGTTCTACGATCAATTTTAAATACACACGCTAAAAATTTGCATATTATATCTTCTTCTTCATAAGTGCACCAATTCGTTAGTGGTCTTATAATTTCTTAACGCACTGTAATACACGAAATAAATATATATTGTAACCTGCAGGGTGTGTCTGAAAAAGTGGGCAAAACTTTTCTGGGTGATAGAATGCAGATTTAAGAGCAAATTTCGTCATAGAATGTATGGTCGTAACGCAAACGGTGGGAAATTAAAAGGTAGTTTTCTATTGTCCCAGGGCGATGGATTGGTCGAGGTGGTCCCATAGCTAGGCCACCAAGATGGCCGGATCTCTCGTGTTTAGACATTTTCCTGTGGGGCCATATGAAAAGCCTAATGTACGAGTGCTCCATTGAAACCGATATGGATGCCGGCGATATTCGGGAAATGCCTGGTGTCTTCACAAATGTGCGTCAGTCACTACCTCGCAGGTATGAAGCGTGCATTAAAGGTGGTGGAAGATCTTTTGAGCAATCTTTGAGCACGCACATTAATTGCATTCCTATTAATAAAATGTTTTCTGAAGTATCTCCTCTCATTCTTGTGTTAATTCTTAACTGCAACAGTGGGTAACTATCTTTTAACTTCTCACAGCTTGCGTTCCGATCATATATTCTATGACGAAATTTGCTCGTACAGCTGCGTTCTATCACCCCGTAACGTTTTGCCCCCCTTTTTCGGATACACCCTGTAGAAAATTTTAACAAAAATCGATATCTAGAAATTTTAAATATGCGAATCCATAATTACAGTATAACTGGAAAGCCGTTTGATATATATAACTGCTTTCCCGTTGTATATTCATTTATCCTCCTCTGCCCTCAAAAATCAACATTTAACCTGACTGGTTCATTATAAATTGTCATTATTCTCCACCCCCCCCGCCCCTCAAATAAAATATTTAGTTTAAATTTGACATTTTAATACTTAATTTCATATGTCGGCATTCATTCTACCCCCCCCCCCCCCCTCACACTACTGTAACTTTCATTTAGACTTTAAAAGTACGTTTTAAATGCATACATCATTTATCAGTCTGTTCCCTTTTTCTTTCACTTTCACACGAACAGAAATATATCTTAACCACAGTGATTTTCCGTTGAGATAAAATAAAAGAATAAAATAGAAGTGAATCTCTTTCGCCTCCCAGCCGACAATATGTAATGCATATTTTATGTGTAACGCACAAATGCGCATTAGATCTTTCTCAGCCTCTTGGCTTGCATTAATAATCAATTCTCACCCTTGTATTTTGTCGGAGAAAAGCCATATGCCCCTTGCTGACTAATTTCAGCTGTCGTTAAATCTGTAACGTACATGTAATATCACGTGTTAGCTATGCCTTCAATCACCCCGCTTTACTGCAGGAATTGTTTTAAATACTTGTAACCATATTGCCCGCCATGGCGTAGGTTTTAATTCTATGTAATACTTCGGGGATTCTTCCGATTCCTTTGTCTACGCCACCGATATTCATCGCCAATACAGTACATTTGTTCCTATTTATCTCGCCAATGAGTGAGTGATTGTAATGAATATTTGACCACTACTCCCTCTGATCTTGAACGTGACGGACCTCGGCTTTCCGCCCTTCGGGGCCGCTCAATCGGGCAGTCTTGTGTTTGACTTCTCCCAAAGCCGCCCCAAGACTACAAGCCAGACACGCCCTTCATCCCCCCACGTGTGACGTCACAGCCCGGGGCTGGCTAACTGCCAACGCGCCAGCCCCGAACATTTGAATTTTGTATCTTTCTATTTTACGTGCACGTGTGTTTTACTCAGCCTGATAACACATTCTTTTCAAGGTAAGTTTTATTTTCAAATTATATTTATATGCTATCAGCACAATTTTTATTTCTTGTGTTCAAAATCTTTTATTTTTAATTTCTTTGAAATAAATTAACTAGCAAATCCTAGTACGATTCTATCAATAATACCATGTCTCAAAACGAAACTATATTATTGTAGTTCTGTTTCGTTCCACATAGACCAATAATTTAAAATGGCAAACATCCCTAAATCGTGTCAAGACTTATATCATTTAATTTGTATTTTGTCACACCATCCTCTCTTTCTAATTTGTTCAGAAATTTTCATAAAAGTCGCTGTGAATACATAGCATTTTTATGTTGTTTACTTCTTTTAAAGCAAACCCCGATCGATATACATGTATCAATTTATTGTTGTTTTTTAATCTGAAACGTTTGCTATCTTAATAAAAATTCTTTTTATAATTTTTTGTTAAATTACAAATGCTTATGTACTGCGTAAATAGAGCTATGGGGATAATGTTTTTGAATCTCCCTATTTTTGCCACAAATGTAAACAATTTATTTACAAGACTAGAGGAAGGGTTGTTAGTACCCTTATGCAAAACAGTAGTTGCCCCCCCCCCCCCCACACACACACACCTTCTTCGCAAAAATCCTATGTGTTTTCATATACATTTTAATGTTTAATTAAAAGTAACAATAAATAAAATTATTATTCTATAATTATAAATTTACTTTTCGATCTAGTCAGGAAATACTTTTCATCTCATAAAAATTGATTATTTTAAGCTTAAAAGATGTGAACAAACATTTAAGAACCCACACAACCAGGGCTTAATTTGCGCCGGAGCCCACCGGAGCTGAGCTCCGGTACTTCTCTGTTTTCTGTAATTATTTAAATATTGGTCGGAATTCACCAGAGCTCATAAATGCAGGGCTCCGGAGCCCAAAGCAATAGCGCTTTTTTTTTCATGAACGCTGTCCATTTTAAGGCTCTGCTCTGCACATTTACGAAGTTACTTTCATTTATAAGTAGTTATAATTACCATGCATTGTTATTTTGATCGAAAGCAATCGAGCAGTGTTTCCCCCTTTTTGTATAAACGTATCGAATATTTCCGATAACGGTGTCAAATTTTTAATTTAATCTGATTTTCAGGGACTCACCACAAAAGCGGAAGGAACCGATTATAGTTTCAGATATGCACCTTTTATAGGAAATTGAAAAACGCTGTTCCATTCTTCAACATATAAATATTAATTTCTATAAATTTCATTCACTTTATCATGAAAAGGCATAACTGGTTAACTATTCCTTTTTTGCGTTAGCGCTATTTCCGAATCATAATCCTTACCATATTTAATCCCAGAGTTCTACAATTAATTAACATTAAAATTAGGCAAAGATTTCTTTTCGGAAGAAATGATAACTAAAAAGTGGATTAGTTGACAGCTAAGTATATTAAATTATTATGCATTATAAGTGTATGCTGATAGATATATTTAAAATAGATATATTTAAAATTATTTTGCTAAAGAAAAAAATGCTTTGAATCTTGAAAATAATGTGTGAAATATAAATATGAGGATTGGAGTGACGGGGGGGGGGGGGCACTCTAGGTTTGTTAGTACTGCAGAATATGCAGAATATTAGGGCTCCGGTACTCTTTTTTTGTTAGAAATTAAGCCCTGCACACAACATTATTTTGGAAATGAAATATTTATATTTGTGGAAGGTTTTTTGTGTTTTTCGATGTTTTTTTTTTAACAGCTATTACCTAAACATTCGAGGAAAATGAACATAAATTAGGAATATTTTAATTCCAATTGATGAAAGTCTTTTCTTTCTTTCTTTTATTTTTTTCTTCATATGTCAATACACTTTTTAAAAATCTATTGCTTATACCTTACATAATATATCAAACTAATACAAAACTAAATAATAATTTTCAGTTTCATGAACTTGTGTTGTTTTAGTATTATGACAGTTTTGTGGTTTTTAATTTAATGGATTTTATGTGAAAATTACCCATTTCTGATAAGTAAAATTTACAGTACGAAAATTTATTTATAAGAATACTTAATTTCATGTATACTTTAATTTTACTATTTATTATATGCAGGTTTCAAATCACTTAATATTTAATAGGATATTTACTGTATAATTTCAAGCCCGATTAAAATAAAAATATAACACAACTTGAATTTGTTTTCATTTAACATTCACTTTTCTTCCACTTTAATTTAATTTTTAAATGTGGGTTTTGATTGGCACACTTATTGTTATTTATTTATTTTGAAATAACTGAAAGCAAAATAATTCGATTTATGTGTTTAAACTACAAATTTATATTTACATATATATATATATGTATGTAATAATGTATAATGCCTTGTTTTTGAATATATACCAAATAGATAATTGATATTGTTTCTAAATTTCAAAGTAGAATAAATAATAGAAACTGTCTACTAAAATAAATTTAATACTTGGGATTTTCTTTTCATTAACGAACGAATTTTCTTTAATGTAACTTTAATTCTGATGCACATTTTCATTGACACAGTGGTATTATTTCATAAATATTGTTTTTGTGTTATCGTTATTATTATTGTTTCGAGTGATCGAAATTGATTAAAAAGCACTTAATTAGCGTCTTTAAACTATAAGTTTTTATTTTTTTTCCTATATGCTGTGATAATAAGTTGAAATATAGAGGAAAGAATTAATATGTTTTAATAACGCATGTGCTCTCTACGGCTGATCTAAGCCCCGCGTCGTGACGTCACGAAACCTTGTGTTTGGCTTGTAGTCTTGAGGCGGCTTTGCTTCTCCCCGTCTCTCTGTACATCTTCACGGCACTCCTTCTGAAAATTCTTTATAATAAAAAGTTTAAGTCTCCTAAAGTATTGTGTTGGAGTTTTTTTAATGTTCTGTGAACCTGGGTATACGAAATCACTGTCACATACACCATATTCAGGCAAGGTGTTTTAGAGTTGGGTTTAAAAAACTACCCCCATTGTAGTTTGTTTTGAAACTATTGAAAGGGAATTTCACATTAGAAATTCCAAACTTTAAATCTGCCTAATTCGGAAAATTACTTCATGGAATGACTCCGGTTTGATAGCCATTTAGCAAAGTTTAGCAAATAATCCAAATTATACTGGCAAAAATGTTCGTATTGCAAGTTTGAAAGTTTGTTAAAATTTCAGCATCAAGACGTGCCTCTAAGCTTAATTTTTCAGTATTAATTGAACGAACATACAGGGGGTCCGGTTTCAACGGTGCCCAATGGCTAATTTCTAAACCGTGTTAGTCATAGACATATACTTCCAATTACAAAAAATTTTTAAATGAGGTAAAAAAGCCGAAGGGAGTCACTTCGAGCAAGTTTTATGATAACTTTAATTTTTACCCGACTGCCAAGTAGGGTTATGTGTTTCACGCGTATCTGGGTATGTGGATTTCGTTATGCCTTCGAAACATCCCAACGGCTACATGGATTTTAATGAATGAGGTCTCTATCGATTCGTCTTAACCGTCCGATGGTTATAGGCTAGGTTTTGTTTTTATAAAATCAAAATAGCGGCCGTAAAATACAAAATAGCGGTAGGCACGAAAAAAAAAGTTTACACACTCTACTGAGTGGCATATCATTGGATAGGTTTTTCAAAATGAAGACGATGTTTCATTGATTATTTTACAGTCAGAATCTCCGTTTAAATGTTACACAACCTGGAAGTTGTGTAGGTAGGATCTCTAGCGTTACTGAAACTCTAACCTTCATAGACGTCTATAAGCCTCTTCAAAACAGTGATTATAGATAGGCATTAACAATTAAACACAACTTAAAAGTCACCAATACAAGTAAATAAAAAAAAATAACTTAACATTGAGGAGAAATAATTAATTAGTTTGCTTTTTACTCAGTTTTTGATTTTTTAAATTTAATTTTTACTTGTTATTAATTAAGTTTTACATTTAGTTTAAGATTAGTCTATTAGCATTTTAAATTATGTATCATTTTGTAAAGAATTGTTGCTTTTCATCATTTCATTTAACAAAAATTCTGTTACTTTTTAACTTATAGTTTTAGTACAAATTGGACATTTTTCTTTATTATGTCAGACTGAAAATAGTTTTAAAATTTATATTGTAATGTTAATTTCACTCTCAACTATTATATATATATATATATATATATATATATATCTGACGATTATTTATATTAAAATTATGAATGACGCCTATTTTGTAGCGAAAAAGATGCTTCAACTTTAAACAGCTATTGCTCGGACAGTTTTAACTGCAGGAATGTGGGACTTTTTACCTGGCTGCCAAGAAGGGTTATGTGTTTCATATGTGTATCTGGGTATGTGGATTTCTTTATACCCTCGAAACATCCCAACGCCTGGATGGATTTTAATGAATGAGGTCTCTATCGATTCGTCTTAACCGTCCGATAGTTACAGGCTAGGTTTTGTTTTTATGTAAATTCAAAATGGTGGCCGTAACATACAAAATAGAGGTAGAAAACGAGCCGTTAATTCCCAAATTGGCTCATCCGATCTCAGCAATCTGATCCTTTGTTAATATTAATATTTTGGATTACTTTACTGTGATTTTGATCAAATTTAACAAAATAAATCAATTTAAGTCATTATAATTGCATTCTATTTCACATTACACTACTTCATAAGAAAATAAATATAATTATCTACTATATAAATATCAGTTTTAGCCAATCAGATTGCTGGGCTCGGTTGAGCCAATCTGGGAATTAACGGCTCGTAGGTAGAAACGAAAAAAGAAAAATTTACACACCCTATTGAGTAGCATATCGTTGGATAGGTCTTTCAAAATGAAGACGATGTTTCATTGACTATTTTACAGTCAGAAGCCCCGTTTAAATACTGCACAACCTAGAAGTTGTGTAGGTAGGATCTCTAGCTTTACTGCAACTCTAACCATCATAGACATTTATAGGTCTCATCAAAACAGTGTTTATAGATAGGAACTAACAATTAAACACAACTTAAAAGTCATCAATACAAGTAAATATATAAAAAAAAAATAGGTAAGTAATATAAAAAATAGCATCACATTGAGGAGAAATAATTAATTAGTTCACTTTTTACGCAGTCGGGTTTTTTGAATTTTTAAATTTAATTTTTACTTGTTTTGTTTTATTCTTTTCTTAGTGTAACAGGAGATTTTTACTAAATATAACCTGTAGGACCGCATAAAAATTTTAATTTCGTAATTTTTTAAGAAATATTTTTATTGACCCAAATCACTTCTTTACCTCATTTAAAATATTTTTGTAATTGGAATTATATGCCTATGCCTAACGGTTTAGGAATTAGCCATTGGACACCGTTGAGAGTAAATTCTCTGTAGTGTATAATTACCAGTCCGATGGCTATTTTCATTTTCCGCTGCAACAATTTAGAAATAAAAATGCTTAAAATTTCGAAAAATAATTTTGAAAATAGGGTCTGTGAATGTAACCCATTCACTTTGTTAAGAAAAAAAAACAAAATTTCGAAAAATATATCAGATAATAAGTAATCTTGTTTTTAAATGAAATTGGGGCTTCAAAATCCATGAGGAGAAAACTTGTTCCGCTTTAGTCACAATGTGGACGGATGCTTAAGGTCCCTGTTGTTTTAAAGGGAAGCACAGGCAAGTAGACTCGTACTTTTTTACGTCAAAATTTTAAATTAAAATAACTAACAAATAATAAAATTAAAATATCTGAATTTGCTAGAACGTCTTTACGGGACAGGCTCGGGGCCCGCACTCCTGTGCATGTTTCAAATATTTGAAAGTTCATTTAATATCAAGAAAGTTTTGAAATGGCGCCCTTGTTTTAATGACCTTTCTAATTTCAGACGCGCGAACGGGAATCAGATGGAAAGTTGAGTAAAGTCGCATGTTAAGATTTCGTTTTTTATTTCTTTCATACTTTATACTTTTTCATTCAAAATTAATTGACGAATTCAATTAAAATTTAATTATATTTTCAATTTTTTCAATTTTTATTTAAAAGATTTAGATGAAAAAGTGTTACAAATACATCGTAAACTGTAATAAGATACTTGTACCCAATATGGACAGTGCTCTCAATATGGACACCCCTAATATCTTTAAAAGTAATAATTTTGATCGAGAGATGGCGCAACATGTCCGTGAAGAAAAGCAGTTGAAAAGATAATTAAGCCTGGAAAGTGCAAAAAAGCGCGCTGTTCGCCATTTGGAAGGAAACTTGTTGTTTCGTGGTGTGCTGATAGTAACTATAGGTAAGTTTAAATTCTTATTAGATATGGTAAAATTACTTTAAATATTGAAAAGTGGCGTGTTATAGAAAGCTGATAAAACATATTTTCGATTGCTATTGCATATATTGCTTTAAAATGTTTTCTTTGTTTATTTATTACAAGATTTAATAAAACTATGCCCGATTCCCAATATGGACACCTTATGTCTACGTTGGAAATACAGCAAGTGAATCTTCAGATTCACAAATTTTCAAAATATCTGTTTAATGGCATCTGACTAATCCTCCAAGAAAAAAAATCCTCCAAAAAGCCTTTGCTGAAAAATCAAAAGAAGCCTCCCCTCAGTAGGGTATATGTTGGCGAAATCGCAGGTACCAGCGGTATGACTTCCTCAACAAAGGAGAGCTGGTACTGCTTCTTATGCAGTATTGATGCTGTTGTAGACATCCGGCTATGCATCACATGCGGCAGATATGTCCATGAGGACTGTGTGGGACTTACCGCCCATGATGAAGAAGTTTTTAATTGTCCATCCTGTGAGGACTGAATAATAATAGATGTAAATTCTGCAGACAGATGCAATAAAGCTAAGCAAAACCAATTATATTATTTCATAATATTTTGTAGTAACTGAGGTGCTTTGCATGGGTCTTCGAAGAGCCACAACCAAAAATGACCCCCCCCCCTTCTAAAGTGCACATTCTGAAGATATTTACTGTCCCCCCCCCCTCCCCCGCAATACCTTAAGAAGTATTTATTTTATCCCCTCTCCTCTAAAATCCCTTGGAAGAGTGGCTCTTCCATACACCCTGTGTAGTAGGTCAATAAGGAGCCACCTGTCCCTAATATGGACATGCATGTCCATAATAGGCACAGGTGGTTCCTTATATGGACACTTGTAAACATTTTTTGCTTTTATCATTAAAATTAAACCAGAATACTTACAAGGTCGCTAATTTTAATAATGATAGTTAACAGTCCAGGGACAGTGGTCATATATTTTTGGAGTCCTATGACGTGTACACTACTGTACCTTACTGTAAAAGAAAAATTATAAAATTATAAATGTACATAGATTTTTAAAAAAGGCACTATCCAGCAAATTTATTTTCTAATAGAGTAAAGCGTGTTTATACCGGAATCCTATTATAAACGGAATAAAATCATGGTCCGGCTCGCAGAAAAATATTATGCAATTATACCTTTTTAAAAGGAAAACAACCTGAATAAAACAGAATTTTTCACCGGTGGTTTGAATTTCCATCCAAGCAAGTTTTATTGTGCCATAGTCATGCTGTTTGGGGGAGGGGCGACTTGGAATTGTTACCGGGACACGCGGTATTTTTGTACGGTCCTGGAAGCAATACTATACACGCTTTTAAATTAATATGGAAATCTAAACGTAACTTGAATAAAGCAGATCGGTATCACACCCTACTTGAGAAACCAGTCAAGCAGATCCAAGTTGTAATAATTTCCATCGCATTATATCAATTAGCAAATAAAAGAAAACCAGTGTTGTTATAGACGAGAAGCGGTCAATACTTACTATGACCTTGGCTCCGAAAATCACTGTCCGTGTCAGTATTTTTGTCGAGACAGTTTCTCAAATTTTCTACCTGCCAGGTAGGTCAATATCGTTGGATTATGCGTGGGCAGAAATAGTATTATTCCTGAGCAGTGTTCGAACAAGAAGAGTTCAACGGTCTTGTTCTGTCTGCAGTTTCGGTTTTCACTTAGCCATTCAGATAATTTTTTATGCCAAGGTCCCGCGATATCAGGTGGCGATTTTTGCGGGATTACAGCAGAGGCTCGGGCATCATAATGAGAGGCGCAGAATCAGAAAGTTTCCCGGTTTTATACAGCTATTACATCCAGAAATTTCTCACTCGCAGATTTGGTTTCTGAAAAACGCGCTCGTGAAATACGACCTCTGGGAACCGTAAATGACATCCGATAGTTTATTAAGGTATGAAACGAAGTGGCGTGCAATGTCGAATATTTGAAATATGACGTAGGTAATAGGATGAAATGCGCTTTTGTTATTCCAAGGGAAACCATCGTTCAGATGCCAGCGCTGTGTTTTCCTTTTTAAGAGAATTCGAGAAATCCATTTTCCTGAAAACCGAAACAAAAATTACTCTAAGCTCCGGGGCATTGGTAGAAATTGTGAAGCCCTGTGTAAGTTAAGCTTATAGGCAGTGTTTAATTTGCGCCGAAGCTCACCGAAGCTGAACTCCGGTACTTCTTTGATTTGAGTAAAAATTTAAACATTGGTCGGAATTCATCAGAGGTCATAAATATTACGCTCCGGAACCTACCGGGACAGCGCTGTGTGTTGTAGTCAGGCCCGAAACTAGCCTTTTTTGCACCCGGAGCAAACATCGATTTTGGCGTCCCCCTCCCCCCCTTTATCCGCAAAGTATATTTACAAAGAGGATTTTACTTATTTTCTAGTAGCCGACTTATTTTAAAATTGAAAATATGTAATCATAAAGTATGTAATAATAAAGTACGTAATCTACAATGGCGGGTCCAAGGAGAAGGTCATGGGGGTCATGAGTCCCCTCTGAACACCAACAAAAATGTTCTAAAGATCATTTATAAAATGAAATTGAGTCCTGCTTAACCAAGTTTCCGCTTTAAACGAGTTATTTTCTTCTGATGGCCTGATGTCTTCCATTATTATGAAACAGCCATTATAAATGAAGTGTTAGGTGAAGATGAAAAAGCAGCCATAAAAAATTAGAACTCTGATTTTCTGGTCAGAATGGGAAAAAAATGGCCATATTTTTTTTTTTTTTTTTTTTTTTTTTTTTTTTTTTAATATGGCCATTTTTTTCCCATTCTGATCAGAAAATCAGAGCTCTAACTTTTTACGGCTGCTTTTTCATCTTCACCTAACACTTCATTTATAATGGCTGTTTCGTAATGAGGGAAGACATCAGTAAATGAGAAGAAAAAGATCCAATCCAAAGATATAATCCTTCATTTGGCGCCCGGGACACATGCCCCCTCTGCCCCCCGCCTCCCCCGCTTAGTTTCGGCCCTGTGTATTTTGCGACTTGATAGAAAGAACGCCTTAGTGAGTAGAACTCTCTGAAAATCCCCCCCCCCCCCTTATTTGAAATTTTTGACTCTATTCATTTATTAGACTTCATTATATATAAATGCTTAATAGATATAGTCAAAATATATTAACAAATTTATTTTGCTAAAGACGAAATTGCTTTAAAATTTATAAATAACGTGTGAAATATAAATATGTAAGTGCAGATAACGGGGGGGGGGGGGATACTCGAAACTGAAAAATATTAGAGCCCCGGCAGTTTTTTGTAAGAAATTAAGCAGTACTTATAGGCTACCTACATGCTACACTGTAAATTGAAATGTCTGAAATTAAGACATTTATGTGCCTTAAATGGAGTGTTCAGTTTTCAGACACTTTAAAGCGTCTTTTATTAATACCTTTGTATGCGTCTGAATTTAAGACATTTTAAACGTCTGAATAACGGCCATCTTTAACCATATTTTTTTTCGCATTATACTCGGCCATGTTTGACCACGCTGAATCTCTGTGGCCATGTTTGATCACACTAAATCTTCCTTTATAAATGGGAAAATATTTAATCATAAAGCAAGGATGGATTTGTTTTAGAATCAGAACCTGATTAAAGCATGGAAAAACTGGGACGTGCCCCCCCTCTCCTTCCCCTGATTTTAGGGGCCCTAAATTTGTTAGGAAAAGCAATTCGTTAATTACTTTTTGTGCCAAAAATAACTCAGTTCTAAAACTTAGTAAATGGGCTTTCACAAGTTTCACAAACTTAATATGGTCTTATCACTTTGCTTGTTTTATATAGTTATACCAAATTTAGTGGATGGAAAAGTATTTTAAACATTTTTCATCATTCGAAAACTTTCTGATTATCCTGGCATATATGTATTACAATATAATTGTATGCATATGATGCAATTGTATTACATTCAGACACTTAAGTGTCTGAATTTCTAAATGCCTTCATTTCCGACGTATCATCGTTATTTAGACGTTTTTCTCATGTCATTTATACCATAATCATAGTAAGACACTTACGTGGCTTAAATTCAGACAGCTGTGATGTCTGAAATTTCATATTCAGACACTTGAGTGTCTGAATTACTTTTTCAGTCACACATGTGCATTTAATACGCCTCTATTTGCAGTGAATCATATTCTATGCAATCGGCTTGTGACGGTGCTCTTTTCAGCTCAAGAGGTGACTAGGACGCCTTGACTGTCATTACAAGTGAAGTTCATAAATGCTAATAAAAAATACTGGATAAAAATAACCTGGAAGTAAATAAAAAACACTGGAGACGGAAAAAAAGTTTGTACTTTTGCCTTAAGGTAATAATTCACTAAAAATTCTGAAATTACCGCGAAATTTTACTTCTACAATATGATTTTTTATGTACAATTTTATCCTCGCGTTTTCTCAGTTTAAAATTAGTAAAGGCTACTAGCTCTTGGCGTGTGAAAAAGAATTTACTTTTTTTCTTTTTTGTATTAGCATTGGCTCATGTACTTTTTGTCTTAAAGCAGCAAGATTATATTCTTTTGGCTTGTTTCAGTGTGAAACCACCGTGAGTTAAATCTATATTATCTTTGTTTCACTTTTGTTATCCTTATTTAATTATAATAAGAAACAAATTTTGAAAATGTAAAGTTTTTTATTCTTGCTCTTCTACTACATTCTTTATATATTTTCCATCCTTTCTTTTAGAGTCGCAGCCATTTCGATTTGCTTAATTACTTCAACAAAACTATAATGGAATTTTGCATTCTCAGTCATTAGTTGTTCTATATTTTTTCTATTCTTTTTGAAACGTATATTTTTTATAAATATATTCTTACGTTTACATTGCAATTTATTTATTATTTTTTTAAAAAAATAATTTGCAGACAGCTATTGTAAAATCGGCTTAGGCGGTAAAGCAATTTTTAATTCTTTATCGTTTATATATTTGAATCTTTAACTGTTTTTACAGCAAATACTATTGCTTATGTGAAGCACAAGGAAATGTCCCACTCATAAGATACTTTATTTTTCTCTAACAAAAGTTTTTTTTTTTTTTTGGGGGGGGGGGGGAGTGAAGTTTCATAGATTGCTTCACCAATAAGTACAGTTTACAATCTAAGAAAGGTTTAAATTCGCTTGTTTTGTGTTTTTCGGATGCTGTTGTACTTCCTTCCTCTAAATAGCTTAGCTTTATTTATGGCTTGGTATGAAAAATAATATGTGGAAGCAGTTATATTTCTTATTCATTTAAAATTTCCTTTCGTACTAATAAATAGTTTTTTAAAAAAAAAATGAGTCATAAAATCATTCAGAAAGATCTCAGGATGATTTCCATTTTTTTTTATCCATTTGGAAGGTTTTTTAAGTTTTAGGTTCGGTCCTACTTATACAAATACGTAGCACCTATAGTCATCGTCTGATCCATTTGTCTGTCTGTCCGTCTGTCCGCATATAACAGCGCAAAAACTACGCAATCGAATGGTTTGAAATTTAATATATATAATTGTTGCAGAATTTTTTCGAGTCATTTCAAATTTTATGAAAATCGAATCAAAACTTAAAAAGATATTAATAAAAGTCTTCTTCATTCTATTAAATCCTATCATACGTATATAATTAATTCGATGATATCCTATGACAGGTAATGATTCTAGGTTGCCATGGTGATTACGTCCTATTTAAGATGGAGCCATTACTGAATTTAATACATATAATCGTAGTGAATTTTGTATTCATGCTTTTTTGAATAAGAGTGCAACAGTTATTGCACTAAGATCTGAATATTTATAAAACTAGTTATAGTACGAATGCATCTCATTTGCGACGCTTGACGTACAATTTCCGACTTGTTTCAAGCTGTTGTCACAGGGTGTCAGGGTGTTTTAAAAACAGGGCTGCGGATTCGGAGTCTGGCCCATTTTTGAGCGAAAGAGTCAGAGTCGGATCTGTTAAAATTCCCAGAGTCGGAGTTGTCCACTTTTTCCCACCGACTCCGCAGCCCTGGTTAAAACGGATGTGTTTTAGTGTGTAGGTAGGTAAAGTGTATAGGTAGGTCTTATCTTTAAGGGTGATTGCCCTGTACCTACCATATTAAATTAATGTACCTTTTCTCAGAAACTACCAAACATATTCATTTAAAATTTTTTATGTACATAATCTAAATAATTCCTAATAAAGTGAAGTCAAATTTATAAAAAGATATCCTTTAATTTTGTTTTTTTTAATCTCGAATAACAACCACTTTTAAATAACAAGATATAGTAAAACCACCCTAAAGCGACCACGTTCCGTTCCAATAAAAATTGGTCGCTCCGAGAGGTTCTCTCAATGGAGATCATCTTTAAATCTAAATTTTAATTGTTGAAAAAAGGTAACAATTAATGTTACTAAAATTTATTTATTACATTAGGAAAAAATGGGAAAATTTAAGTATCAAAACAAAAGTTAATTACATAAGTTAATTACTAGAGAGTTTAAAAAATGAATGCATTGACGTTTGCTTTGATTTTACTGTTTTATCTTTTATAACTTTTATTTCCAAGTCCTTTCGAAGTTCAGTTAAATAAATGCAATTTTTTTTCTTTTGGACGGGAACAAATAATGACGATTTCGTTAATTTAGGTATTTCTTTGAGAGTTTCCTGACAGAATAGGGCAGGGGAGTTTATTGACCGTCATCCTTAATTTGTCATCAGAGTAAAATTCATTGCCTAAAAAGGCACAAAGGGGTTTAAACACTTAAAAGTTACCGGAATAAATAAAATTCTAAACCTAGTTTGGAAGTTTGATGAATTAATGGAATAATGGATAATTCTCCGGAATTATTTTTCTAATAAAATCTTCTTCAAGCGACCAGAAAAAAAGGAATTTGTTTCATTTTCTTCAAAGAAATGGGTCGCTCATGGAGGGAGTTCAGCTGGGATGGTCTCTGAATAGAGGTAAAATTAGTATTGAGCCTATAGGGATAAATTTCGTTCCATGAAAAAATGGTCGTTCAGGGAGGTGGTAGCTTAATGGAGGTGGTTGCACAGGAAGGTTTCACTTGCATTTTTCAAAAAAAAAATAAACCTCTTTAATAAAAATTTTGTACGTATATTAGTAACAAAAATTCACTTCAGACTGATCTGGGATAGGATATGTGTAAAACATTCAGGTAAGATTACAGACAATAATGTATAGTAATTTCTATAAAAAGGTACATCCAAAATTCAAAGTTCAAAAAATAAATTTTTGAAAAAAAAAATGAGTTTAAACTTTACATATGTAATGTTTATGTATGATGTAAACAAACTGAATTACTTTAAAAAATTTAACTTCCCTTTGTCATTAAAACAAAAGTAATATACACTGGCCTCCAAAAGTTAAGGAACAGGGACTGGATGCTTTCGATTGTACACGGTTTGTCCAATATCTACCAAAATTATTGGCGAATCGTTCTTGAATTTCTGGGATGTAAAGAACAAGTTTGATTTCATATTTCTCGGTGAAGATTTAGCCGGGAGGACAATTAGGGGGGGGGGGGATAATAATAAATTTAATAATATAATAATATTTGCGATCACTTATGTAACAGAAAATGCTGAAATTGGTTTGTCACTGTGTTAAATGACTATTTGGGTCCTGTTCAACGTTTGTGTGCATTTGTGTCAGCGTATCACTCATGTTTGTAAAGATGTTACTGTGTCTGTGAAAAATTCAAAAGTTTTTTGTTTGTAGCATACAGAGTTTTCAACCAAATTTAACACAACTTTCCGAAAACCTGACAAAGAACAGTAGCAACCGTATACTGCAATTAAAACATGAATATATTGAATATTTGATGAGATATGGTCATTTGTATGAAATAATTTTTAACTACACATGCGTGAAAGATTCTAAAATTTTTATTTTATAATTTATTAGCCAGCTATTTAGGGCAACTCAGATAAAAAGTCCAGTCAAATATCGCGAAAATTCACAAAGATAGGGGCGATATAGTGAGTTGCTTTCTAAAAATTGTTTTTTTTTTATAAGGGATTTTCCACAATTTTCAGTCAACTCACTATATCTTTCTGAGTTTTCACAATATTTGACTGGACTTTTTTCTGAAGTTGCCCAAAATAGCTGACTACCGAATTATGAAATAATTATTTTGAAATCTTCCACGCATGCGCAGTTAAAAATTATTTCATACAAATGCCCATATCTCATCTTATATTCAATATATTCATGTTTTAATTGCGGTATACTGTTGCTTACTGTTCTTTGTCAGGTTTTCGGAAAGTTGTGTTAAATTTGGTTGAAAGCTCTGTATGCAATAAACGGAAAACTTTTGCATTTTTCAACAATTTTTTTCGCATTTTTTTAAGAAAGTTTTGCATTTAACACAACAACATCTTCACGAATATGAGTGCTATACTTACACAAATTCACACAAACGTAGAACAGGACCCATGTAGTCCATTTAACACAGCGACAAACCATTTTCAGCATTTTCTGTTACATAGGTGATCGCAAATATTATTTTATTATCAAATTTATTATTAACCCCCCCCCCCCCTAATTGTCCTCTCGACTAAATCTTCACCAAGAAATATGAATCAAACATGTTCTTTACATCCCAAATGTTCAAGAACAATTCGTCAATAATTTTGGTAGATATTCAACAAACCGTGTACAATCGAATTGAAAGCATCCAGTTCCTGTTCCTTAACGTTTATGGAGCCCGGTTATTTATTCGAAAGGGAAAAAATAAAGGATTCAAAATATTATTATTTTTTTCTCGAAATTTATGACGCCCCTGGGCACTTTCTTTCATTGATGCCTTTTTTCGCCCTTTTATAAATGAAAAATAACCGATTATTATTAGTATTATTATTAGAACCGCAGAAAAGTGCTCCCTATTACAATGGTGGCCCTAGATCGGAGGTGGCCTAAGAGCTGAGAACACGGGGTTGCTTACATATTCTGTTTTTTTTTTTATTTTCTTTTTTTTTCTACGTTTAATAAAATTTGACTGTTGTGTTCTTTGGGAGTTTTTGAACTAAGTTTGCAGCTACATGACATAAAAACAAGACATACAAGGGAAAAAGGTTTATTCCGGATAACTAATTTTATATCGAAAAAGAGGTGCGCGCTAGAGTTAAGATGGGCTCATACCGAGTTCATGCCCGAAATGGCCTCGGGCTCGATTTTATATCAGTCTTCGAGTTCAGAATCGAAATGAAAATTGGATTTAGTTACAAATTGAAAAGGAAATAAACTTGCTGTATGAGAAACAAGAATGTAGTCTGTCCTCTAAAAATGAGTTTAAAAGAAAATTGAATTGTCATTGATGGGATATAAGGAAAGTATTCTATCTTATTCTGAAGCCTGGCACGGTCAGTCTCAGTAAAATAAGGAAGCCGTGGGATACCCCTTGTCCAGGGCCGAAACTAAGGAGGCAGATGGGACATGTTCCCCGGACGCCAGAACGAAGGGGCGACAAATGAAGGATGATACCTTTGGAATGGATCATTTTCTTCTGATGGACTGATGGCTTCCATTATTATGAAACAGCCATTGTAAATGAACTGTTAGGTAAAAAGGAAAGAGCAGCCGTAAAAAAATGCCATTTTTTTTCCATTCTGACCAGAAAATCAGAGTTCTAACTTTCTACGGCTGTTCTTTCACCTTCACCTAACACTTCATTCATAATGGTTGTTTCATAATAATGGAAGCCATTAGTCCATCAAAAGAAAATAACTCGGTTAAAGCGGAAATTCGGTTAAGCGGGACTCGGATAATCGGGGCTCTACTGTATATTTCATTTTTAAAATTATCTTTAGAATATTTTTGTTGCTGTTCAGAGGGGGGTCATGACCCCCGTGACCTCCTCCTTGGATCCATCATTATAGATTACGTAGTGCAGTGTTATATATTTTATTATTACATATTTAAAATTTTAAAATATGTCGGCTATTACAAAATTAATAAAATTCAAATTCTCTTTGTAAATATACTTTGCGGAAGAGGGAGAAGGGAGGGGCGCCAAAATCCATGTTTTCCCCTCATGCAAAAAAATGCTAGTTTCGACCCTGCCCTTGTTAATTCTTCGTTTCTGTTTAAAGTTACTATGGGAATTGTATATAACTACTAGTTGTTTTGAATTTTTTCAAACATTTGTGCATTACAAAAGAAAAGAGAAATGTTTCTTGATCTAGGAAGAAGATTTGTGAAAATACCAGGGTGATCAAAAAAGTAACGACCGTTTGGCTGCAAAAACTTTAAAAACAAACATTTCTTCAAAAATGTTATTTCCCTACATAAGTGGAGCTTACTTTACTTCCTCACATACTCGCCTCCTACATTTAGGCATTTGTCATATCTATTCAATAGCTGTAAAATCCCTATGTTGTACTCGGCTGCTCGGCTGCTGTCAGTCCCGTATTAAGCCAGTTGTTTACTGCAGTCTTCAACTTATCAACACTTCCCATCGTGCACAAATTTTAATGTAGATAAGATGTTCTGATACATTTTCACCAAGCAAAGAACATGGAAACTGTGGGAAAGCGATGTGCAACTCGCCGAGGGCACCTAACCCTAGTCAAGGACATTACCGTAGTTGTTAATCATCATGCACTCTCGAGAGTTGCACATTGCTTTACCACACATTTCACGTTCTTTGCTTTTTGAAAATGTATTAGAACATCTTGGCTACAACAAAATTTGCGCACGATGGGAAGTGACTTTGAGTTGAAGCCTGCAGTGAAAAACTGGCTGAATACGGGACTGGCGGCAGCCGAGTGCAACATGGAGATTTTAAAGCTACCGAACAGATTTGACAAATGCCTAAATGTAGGGGGTGATTATGGGAAGAAGTGAAGTAGGCTTCACTTAGTAAGGAAATAATATTTTTGAAGAAATGTTCGTTTTTAAAGTTCTTACAGCCAAACAGTCGTTATTTTGTAGATCACCCTCGTATAATGGGATCTCTTCCGAATTACCAACAATTCCAGAAAGCGTTCATTTATCTTCAGAAACCCCAAATACCAATTTTTAATTTGAAATCCAATTTCAAACCTCAGATTTCCACGATTTAAAGACCTATTTCCGAAACAAAAGTTTTTTTTTTTTTTTTTGCTACGCCCAATTTTCGAAACGCTTCTCAGTAGTTTGAGGAATATATGTATTAATCCATTTTCTGAACCAGGAATATCGCTTTTTTGGATGTTAACAATTCTCAAGTAAAAGTTCTCTTGTTCTATAGACAAGCATGCTAAATTGAAACATTAACATTATTTTGTTACTCTTGCATAAATGAATGCTGTTATGCAGCTGAATGTATTTACTTGAGAATTTATAACATACGAAAACCAATATTTCGGGTTGCGATAACTGATAGTACACTGTAAAAACTATTGGGAGATTCTCAAAAGGTGGGAGCATTAAACGTTAACTATATGTAATTATTAAAATTTTCAAATTTAAGGGCAAATTTTTTTAATAGTATAGTATTTTGTCTATAAATGTAATATATAAATATTTTAATAGTATGTCTACAAAATTATACACAAACATTAAAAGACAGTACCTATTCTGGAAAATTAATGATTAAAGCATTTAATTAGCAGTTGTGTACGTTACAAATTTTGGACATTTGCAGATTTTGGACGTTGCTCTTAGTATTTAAAAAAGTCTTAAGACTAAGAATGTAGTAAATGTGTCTGTATACATATATATATGTAAAATTAACTTTTTGTTATCCAGTAATAATAATAATAAAATCAAATGCTTTGTTACGTACGTTACTTTCGGACATAAAAAAGTACAGAAAAATGCTTTATAGAAAAGTCCTTCTATCTTCAAAAAAGCAATAAATCAGCCTGCCATCTCTTAACGAAATTATCAAAAAATCATTCGTTTCCTTTATGCATTCGTTGTTTACCATTAGAACCACCTGGAAAAAAGTTATAACTTTTTTTCTTGGTGGTACATTGGAGCAGTTAACGTTATGAATGTCCGAAATTGGCCTCTTTAGCATAAAATAATAAATTTTTAAGATATTTATACAAAGCTTTTACAATAAATTATGAAAATTTCTATCTCTGAATAGAATTAAAAACTCAGTGTAAAAAAAAAAAAAAATAAATAAAATAAAGTCAATGATAATTAAAGTTATGTTTGAAAGGCTTAAAGTTATGACTTGTGTCCAGTGCCCACCTTTTGAGAATCGCCCTATTACAACTTCTGGGTAGTCTCTTTCAGTCTCTTTTCACAACTACTCGGTAAAAACATCTACACTCTTTCAGACATCTCATCAGTCTCTTATCACAACTATTCGGTAAAAACATCTACACTCTTTCAGACATCTCTTCAGTCTCTTATCACAACTACTCGGTAAAAACATCTACACTGTAAAAACTTGCAGTACTACATATTACACTGTAAAAACTAATCGGCACTGTAAAAACTACTGATACTACACTGTAAAAACTACTGATACTACACTGTAAAAACTACTGATACTACACTGTAAAAACTACTGATACTAAACTGTAAAAATTACACAGTGTAGTACACTGTAAAAACTACTCGGAAGCGTTTCCGAAAATTACGGGTAGCTAAAGAAATTTTTATTTCAGAATGCTTTTTTAAATCTCGGAAATCTATTGGTTTCTGAGATTTCTAAAGATAGAGGAACGCTTTTGGGATGCATTGGTAACTCGAAAGAAACTACAGTATATTTTCGTAAATCTTCGTCTATGTTAAGTAACATTTATCTCTTTTTCAATTCCTACTATTAGCTCACACTCTCCCTATATTTATTTATTTATTTATATATTTATCTTGTTCAAATTTTCAATCGTTAATAAAATACTCATTATTCATCCTATCAAGTTGAAATAAAATTTTTTAAACTTGTACTGGATGACAATTGATGTTAATGCAGTTTTTTCAAATATTAATTAATTAATTAAATTTTAATTAATTAATTTTAGTTTTGCATGAGAAACAAAATGGCGGTCATTGGTTATTGAAGGTCAATGAAAGTATTTTCATTAAGGGGTTACCATAGGGGGGACCCTGTTCTCTTGCCAAATACCGCCAAGTTTGTCGCCAACTTGGCGATATATCGCCAAATTTGGCGGCCAAAATGAGTCGCCAAAAGTGATGCTAACTTGGCGATATCTCTAATATTTCGCCAAATTCCCATAGAGTTCCATTGTAAACCTACTTGCTTATAGAAAATCAACAAATTGAGATATTTTAATGCAACAAAAACTAATATTAGCTTAAGGGATTATATTAAATTTTTCTTTGATGGCCTAAGTAGGAATTGACTTTAAAAACAAAATTTTTATATTACTTGTTTTAAGTGCTAATGAAGAAAATGTTTTGCAATTTTTTACAGTGTTCTGAAGTTGACTCAGGTTCGAAATTAGCCGAGAGTTTGACAAATTCTATTGGGAAAATATTATATTTTTAATCCAGCTGAAGGAATATTTCCAGCTTATACCCCCTATGATTCGATAGTATAATTCTTTTAAATTAGTTTGTTTTGTTGTCTACTGCAACTGAAACTCATAAAGGCGTAATAAAAAGCTTTTGTAGCTTGTTTCACTCAAGCCACAACACACGGTTGTCCCGTCACAACACACTGTTGTTGCAGGAAATGAAATCTCAAAAGCGCTGGATCCCTGATAAAAATCAACTTTTTTTTCTTTTTTACATTTTACAGGAAGAAAAAAAGGAAAGGAATTTCCATTGTTCATTAATGTTTTGACCTCATCAACATCAAAGTCAAAAGCGGAAATTTTGACAATCAAAATTACATGTCACGTAGCTGTGTACCGTAACAAAACGTTTTGGTTTATACAGCCCCCTATCCATATCCACACGCTATATATTTTTTTTCACAGTTATAAAACACACGTGTATTCTAGAAGTCAGGGTAAGTAGTAAAGTTAATAACAGGAAGGGGCCCTTCTCGGTGACATAGACGTGTCCGGATGCTATAAAAAAAAGTATCGATGGTTGAACTCCCTATTTGTATGAACGATATCTTCAAATTTGTATTCCAGTCATTATTGTTTAAAAGACTTTTTGCCCCAGGGTAATGTTGTAAAATCTGTGGCTACTGTTGTTATGGTACAGCAGTCCTGGTCATTGCCATAGGAGACGTATGTTCCGTATTATTAATCTATGGACCATGATTATAAATATAATAATAAAAGAAAAAATCATTAAGTCAAGACGTACAAAGAAAACATTCTTCAATTTGCAATAAGCTTAATAAATAATGATTAAATAAATAGCTGTAAATTTGATAGTGTGACTATTAATAAAAGAAAAAGCATTCCTATTTTTTTAAAAAAATGCCTTAATGTCAGAGTTTATTTAAACACACAAGATTAACGTATTCCTTTTTTAATTACTTTCAGACTGAATACCCCGCACTTTAAACATTATCTCCATATTTACATCGAGAATCCGAATAACACAATTTTGAGCCAAATTCAATTAAATTTCGGAGCCTCCTGACTCTCGTTCACTGACCGGTCTGACAGTACTGCATGAATTTATAGCTGTCGTTTATAAGTGGCACTAAGGCTTATTATATATAAATATTTTTTTAATGTCTCCAATTTAAATATAAACATTATGCCATAATCTAATACGGGTGTATTTTAAATAAGCTAAGACGACTTGGAAACCCCCCAAAAGCTGGGGCCAGAGGCAGGGCTGAAATCAGGCGCTCCTTACAGATAGCTTTTTTTTATGTGTTTGCATACATTCATCTTACATATTTATAACCGTCTCACTTAAACGTTTATTTTTATAATTACATACCGGCTTACATTCATCGTTTTAAACAAAGGATCGAGCGAAACAAGCTTTTAAGACCGAAACCGAATTTTGGTAATCTTCCTACTTTCATCCGAAAACGAAAATGTCCAAAACACAAATTTGAGTAATTAGTACATACATAAATATACATAGTTATTACTTAATTATACGTGTTAATTAAATATACATATAAGTATTAAGTAATTATACATGTGGCCCAAGTTGGCTCTCTGTGCCTCTGACCAAAAGTTTTTATTTTCATATAAAATAAAATGTAATTAATTCATCAATGACACAGAATTATTTTCTGATTATACGAATTTCATCTAATTAAAAAAAATATTTTAGGTATGCATACCTCGATTAATCTTTTACAATGATTTTTGTAAATAATCATCTGTTACACTAAAATTTTCTCAAAGAGCACTCGAAACACTTTTCCGGTTTGGAAGTAAAAATTTTCTATTGCTGCTAAGTCTGCAGCTTTTAAGAAGCACGGGAGAAGCGTCTTCAAAGTTTAGTCACATAGGCAGTTATAGTTTACATTCACGTCTACAGTCGGTCATGACTAATAATTCTAAATATTGAAGTTCATAGCAATAAACAGTGTCTTATTTGAGACGATACAGCTCAAACCAATGAGTAATGTTAAAAATTTCCGAAAGAAGAAACGAGATTTTTCGAGCATTTTCGAGAAAAAAGAATTTTTGGCGAAACTCAGATTTTACTCAGATTTACTCAGATTTCAGATATTCAGGCGAAAACTATAACGAAACCGAATTGTCGGTCGATCTTTAGTTTTAAACAGTAATTTTAACCTATGCAGTAATTAAATTATTCATCGGGATGTATGGCATGTGGCACCGTCTTGTCCAAACCACATGTCGTCCACACCGATATCTTGCAATTTAGGCACAAATGGCAGAAAATTCAAATCTTGTTTGAATTATGGGACACACAGCAAAGCCACTAGTGAATCAATAAAAAAAATTTCAACTTTTAATTATAAACCTGTGTTTTCTATCAAAATTACTCCTTGCGTGATTTTTGGGACACCCTTTAGAATATATGGGATTTCATTATATTGTCAGGATAGTAATGTTCTTAAAAATAATACATTTGAAATTTTCTTTAAGAGCACTGATTATCTTACATATACTGTTTTGAAATCCAAAGATTAGTATTATTGAATAAATATAGAGTGAACTAAAAGTCTTGCCCCGATTATATGTATATATATATTGTGCTCAAACTATTATAATTAGACATATGTTTCTTTGGATACATTGTAAGTACTGTATACATTTTTTATAAGACCATGTGCCTCAGTAAATTTTAACGTGTGCCCCCTTGGTAGCTTGGGGAATGTCTAAGCGGTATCCTAGTTCAGCCAAGTGTTCTTTAATATGTCTTCTGCTATAGTACACACAGCAGCTTGTATCCTAGTCTTCAGTTCTTCGACGTCAGCAATTGGTATGGCAAAGAGTCTGTCCTTGATATAGCCCCCAAAGGAAAAAATCCAGTACTAAAACTGACCTATCCAATGATAAAGCAAGTTACATTATTATACAAACGGTTAATTTGTAATGAATTATTACAGTCAGGGCAAGACTTTTGGTTCACCCTGTATATATTGAAACATTTAGAATTTGTTTAAGTTTTATAACTCTAATAGAATGACAAAAAGGAAAAAATCCTTTTTATGTCCCGATTTAGAAGACGCTATCCATTTTATTTTTTAATCTTCCTGTCCCGCTTTTTTGCGACAATAAATCTGACAATACTAACTTTAATATTTCTTTCTTTTTTTCTTATACAGAAGAACGGCAATTTAACTTTACCTTGCATGAGTGTAATGACCTCGACAAGGTATGTTTAACATTCGAAACCAAACCAAAAAGAAATATGCAAAGCTTCCTCAGATACTGAGATTACAGGGGTGTGGTCCGAGAAACCTTTTTTCCTTGATTAATTAATCAACGAAACCCGATTTAATCTAATATTTTGATTATTTCGTGCGTAATTATGCATCGTCAACAAATGAATCAGCTGTCGTTGCATTCGTCTTTAAGGCAGTAGGACGTGAAGAAATCAGGTTTTATGGCCGAGAACGCCTGAACATTTAGCGGGCATTGTTACAGATTTGTTTATTTTTATCACATCGATAATTATTTCAAACTGAGGATAAAGTATATTTTGGTCTATTTTACGAAAATGTGATTATATTTATCTGTAGGGAAAAGAAACATGTTGTTGACGTTTTACTAAAATTCTGCATTGGGTAGTGTAAACTGGCTTTACCCATACCCGACCCGGCTAGCACCACCATGTAACCACAGTAATGTTGGCAGGTGTCCCGATTTACGTAGGATGTCCCGATTTTGAGGTGCTCCAAAACCCGTCCCGCCGAACTTCTATGCGGGACACCGAATGTCACGATTTTTCATGATGCATAAATTCTTCTAAACTCATTTTTAGTACCACGCTATTTGTTAGACTATATCGAGTGAAGCTTAATACAATAAACTCTGTTTATAATGTAAAACAAAACCTGTCTATAAAGGAACACTTTTATGATTCTGCTGAAAGGATTAGCTTACAAATCTACCTGCTAAAGCGGAATATTTTCACTCTCCCTAGCTATTCTATTTTGAGAGGTTTTACTGTACTTTGTTTAACAAAACTTCTAAAAACGGTACATGTTTATAACGGAATCCTGTTCGAAACGTAAAATTTCATAGTCCCTGCAGAAGCAATACCATGCAATGCAATTAAACTGTTATATCAAAATCCTTCCAAAATGAAATTTTGTTTCGGTTCCTAGCGATTCTGCTTTTACAGATTTTACTCTATAGTTGGTTGTGTTGATGACGGCCAATTATCAACACGAGGGATATAGGCCCTAAAGAAGGGACTGCCCTCCGTGGAGGTCTTTGCAAGGAAACCTAACCCGTATTTACGCTTGGAAAATCCAATGTTCGAAGGAAACCACGAAAACTCCGAACGATTAGGCCGACAGGAGCGATTGGGATCGAACCCAGCACCTCCCGTCTACCAGCTTCGAGGGCAGAACCTCTCGCCCACTGGTGGAGCTGATTTTACTGTATAAGACATATTATTGTGTTTATTTAATGCAGTAAAACGTTCTAAAACGGAATCCCAAGGCACGAGAGAAATATTCCGTTTTATACGGATTTTCGTGTTAACAGATATTTTTGTATGGTACCCCTTCCGTAGTGACTATGAATATTTTACGTTTAAGACAGGATTTCGTTATAGACAAGTTTCGTTTTCATAGCATTTACTGAATTTTGATGTCCCAATTTAGCATTCGCTGTCCCGCTGTTTTTTGTTTCCCTCTCCAGCTTTATGTGTCAGTGAGTTGGAATCACTAATCCCATTCCACCTTTCGGGCAGTATGCTCAGTACATGGCTAACCACATTTGCTGTTGTTAGGCTAACTTTATAGGGTGATTTGTAAACACATGATGTATGGAATTATAGGAACAATTCATAACCATTGTTTTATAAATTTCATAAGTGAGAAAACCAACTTTACGATAGAATTGTATATTTACGTTTGATCTGTAAAAAATAGACTTTTCAACTTACAAGTAACTTTAATACTGCGACTGTAACATTTTTAGCATATACACCAGGGATGGCGAACCTATGGCACGCGTGCCGAACTTAACACGTAAGAAAACTTAACTGGCACAAGAAAACACTTACAGATTATACTCAGTTTATAGAGAACAATCTATTTTATGGTTTTTTTTTTTTTTTTTTTTTTTTTTGCAAAAAGTATAGTTTTGTGTAACAGGTATATAATTTACTTTAAAATAATCCATTACATTTGAATGAATTATGGTATTATAAATTTCAGTGAAATCGCCCTGTAGCGTCATTTTCTTGCCAAACCATTCAACATATAGTGTTTTACAAATCATTTTGCTTCTGTATCAAATTTCAAAGGTTTTATTTTTGAAAATTAAATTTTAAGAGGTAATTTGCATAGTAGTATACCTAATTGGTACGCTTCTACTTCAGATTAGGTTTTATTTTACTTAGGTTTAGGGTTTTAAGTTATTTTAAGTTTTATTATATTTAGGTTTTAATTTTGAAAATTTAATTTTAACTGTTCTGTTTGTGTAAATAATTATGTATCTATTGAAGCTTCTTCTACCTGAAGAACTAAAAATGATTTGATTTGAAAGTATACAATAAAAGAAAAACTTATTTATATATTATTAATACGGAATTCGATGCGACATGGCTATATTATTGAGTAAATAGAGTATAATAAATAAGTTAGGAATCGAATTTAGTATGAGTGTAAAAATATTTAAGTACAAATTCTATAAAAATTAATTATTCGATTTTATCTAAGTTAAAATGTTTCTGGCACGTTAGAATATTGGTACATAATAATTTTGAAATTTTTTGCACGTATACTCAGAAAGGTTCGCCATCCCTGATATACACTATATGGCCATTAATGACCGGGCACTTTCAATTTTAGACATTTTGTCGAATATTTCAAGATATATTTGTCGGATTTTTCTGGAACTTCAAGATTATGAAAAATATGTTCGATTTCATATTTATCAATGGCGTTTTGATCAGAAGGACAATTAGGGGGCCAACAAAAAACCAAAGAAAAATAGTAATGTTTAGGATCACCCTGTAAAATGAAATGCACGAAATGATTTATCGCTATAGCTCATGAATATATGGATACTGTACAATACATGTATTCATTTGTGGAAGAATAGAACATAAATTCGTGGAGATATAGCGATTTTTTTTAAAGTTAAAAAAAAATTATATATTTTTTGTTTATATCATGGAGGGCCTTTTACCAAATTTAATGCCAATTTCAGAAAATTTGGCAAATGTAGTAGAAATAATATAGTGCAATTGGAATTTAAATATATTAAATATTTGATGAAATATGAGCAAATGTATGAAATATTTTTATCTGCGCATGCGCGCACAATAATAAAAAAAAAAATTCTTGATTTGATAGTTAACTCTATGGAGCAACTCTTAAAAAAAAGCCAGTCAAATATCTAGAAAATTCAGAAAGATATCGGCAATATAGTATAGTAAGCTAAATTTTAGTTGCTCTCTAAAAGCTGCTGAATGATAAGGGATTTTCCACAAATTGCCATTTTTTATTATCTGGTTTTCAGCAAAGGTGTTTGTACTTAATGAATATCAACGAGTAGATTTAGAAGAAATGATTCTGATACTTCTTTTTTTCTTGGCATAAGCTCGTTCTGGTGGTTTTCAGAAAAATCTAAAGCATCAATAAAAATAATTATCGTGCGTGCATGCACAGATAAAAAATATTTCCTACAACTGCTCATATTTTATCAATTATTAAATATATTTACATTCCAGTTACACCATATTATTTCTAATACATTTTGTCAAATTTTCTGAAACTGGCGTTGAATTTGGCAAAAACACCTGCATGATATAAACAAAAAACGTGCAAGAATTTTTTGAATTTTTAAAAATAATCGATATCTATGAATATACGTTCTATTCTTCCACAAATGAATGCATATATTGTACAATATCCATGCATTCGAAAGCTATAGCGATGGGTCATTTCGTGCATTTTATTTTACAGGATGATACCAAACATTATTATTTTTCTTTGTTTTTTTGTTGGCCACCCTAATTGATCTTCTGATCAAATCGCCGTTGATAAATATGAAGTCGAACATATTCTTCCTAATTCTGAACTTCCAGAAAAATACGACAAATATATCTTGAAATTTTCGACAGTCTAAAATTGAAAGCGTCCGGTCATTAATGGCCATAGAGTGTACGTATATAAGTTTAAAGGTACTGCGCCTGGAGTAGAAATCGAAAGTAATAGTATTAGCTTAAGCAAAAATTAGCATTGTCTCGCTCCTTCCACTGTAAATATATATATTATATTTATCTTTTCAAAAAAAAAAAAAAAAAAAAAAGAAAAAAAAAAGAAAAGAAAAGAAAAGAAAGAAAGAAAATTAAAATTAAAATAAAGTTAAACGGCAGCAAAAACGCATTACGAAGTACAGATATCTCTTCCTGGAGGCCAGATGTCAAGACTATTCGATGTCAATGAGAGGGATCTTAAGGGGCTGTCCATTTAATGAATAGAGTAAATAATCGCATGGAATAGGGTGCTTTTCGAACGCCTATAAAAAACACCAAGAAACCGAATGGCTACCATTCTGCATTTCACAAGTTCTAGTGGAATCTCTTATCTTTACTATCAAAGGGCTTTGTTGTCAGGGTATGATTAATATTACCCGTAACCAGTTCCCTACCCCCACTGTCCCACTCCTGCTTCGTCTTCCCTATGATTTATTGCTTAAACAAATTTCTCAATTTTTAAAATTTTAAAAAGGAATGCACAAAAATTCTTGATATATATTATCTTTTCACTTTGATTTTCTTTTTTCTTATCTTTTCTCAGTTCAAGAGCACATAATCCTTTATTAAAACAAAATATTGCTATTATAATTTTCCCTCGACCTCTTTTATAATCACAAATCACCCGTAACGAAAAATATCTCTCTCACAAATGAACAATTTTTTAACCAATACTTTTATACACTGGAAATAACAATTTCTGTTTTTCCCTTGTAAGTCATGGTCAGAAGTGAATGTTTTTTGTTGCATTCTCTTTTGCCGAAGTGCGACCTATTTAAGTAAATGCATTAGCACGTGTACAGACCTCATAATCTGTTTCTCATCCCTTAACAACAAAACTTCGGTTGTTCATTATGCTTGCCTTGCCTTGGACTGAATGGAAGATGAACAAAACATGCTACAGAGCACCTATGTTTTCATTATAAATTCCTTGATATTATTTTGACGGTGTTGGGTATTAAAAATTAGGCCACTGTAACAATATTTCAGCTGCCACATGTAAATTCGTTGTTTTGGCACATGATTGATTTTTATTTAATGACATTATTCATTTAAATTGAAACTCTAAAAACTGATTAAAAATAAGTAGGAAATTGCACGTCAAACGTGCAAATGAGGTACGTTCGTACTATAACTAGTTTTATAAATATTTTTTGCACCGCATATTGTACTGAATGTATATTTTAGTGCACTTCATAAGTGAATGTCAATTTCATTCTGTTCGAAAGGCTGTAACATCATTAAAATGCACTTGAAATAATTTTTTCCCATTGGCCGTCATGTAACGGAAAACTTTTGACTGTCCCTGTAATTAAACTATACATCCGATTTTCAAAAAATTTGAAATGACTCGACAAAATTTTGCAACAATTATATATTTAAAATTTCATACCATTCGGTTGGGTGGTTTTTGCTCTGTTATATGCGGGCGGACAGATGGACAGACAGATGGATCGAACGACAACTATAGGTGCTACGTATTTACATAATTACGAACGCACCTAAAAAAGCAACCTGCCTTATTGTCAGTTTTTATTAAGAGCGGCTACTTCAATCACGGGAAAACACCCACTCACTAATGTTAACCCAATGGAAGAAACTTTTAAAGGTATCTCGTTTGCATTTCTATATATATATTTTTTTCTTTCATTGGCTAACCGAGATTGATCTTTACAAAGGCCGTTTTTCTGTTTTTTACTTTTTCGGTTTAGTTTACAGATTTTTTTTTTTTTTTTACAAGGATACTTTTACTTTCGGAGCCGGTTTTGAAATTGAAAATATCCTCATTAAAAAAACCTGCAAAGAAAATCGAAAAAGTAAAAAAAAACAAAGTCCTTTGTAGAGAGAGATCGACCTCAGCTATCCAGTACAAAAATAATCATTTAAAAATATAGAAATGTAAACGAGATAAAAAAAAAAAAATTCTTCCATTGGATTAACATGAGCGAGCGGGTGTTTTTTACTAGGATACTATTACTTTCGGAACCGGTTTCGAAATTGCAAGTATCCTCATTAAAAAAACCTGCAAAGAAAATCGAAAAAGTGAAAAATCACCTTTGTAGAGAGAGATCGACCTCAGTTATTCAATGATAAAAAAATCCTTAAGAAATATTGAAATGCAAATGAGATATCTTAAAAAAGTATTGCATACAATAAAAATATTGCTACAAAAATTATTCCCCAAAGGGAATTAGCCGAGTTTACATATATTTCATTAAACAGTAGGGCCGATTTTAGAAAGATGATAGGTAAGGCGAGTGCCCAGCGCGTTGAGAATTAAGGGGAGCAAAATACTTGGTTAGTATTTACAGTAGAGTCCGCTTAACCGAGTTTCCGCTTTAACCGAGTTATTTTCTTCGGATTGACTGATGGATTCAAATATTATGAAACAGCCATTATAAATGAAGTAAAAAAATTATGGCCATTTTCCCCCCATTCTGACCAGAAAATCAGAGTTCTAACTTTTTACGACTGTTCTTTTATCTTAACCTAACACTTCATTTATAATGGCTATTTCATAATAATGGAAGCCACTAATCCATCGGCAGAAAATGATCCATTCCAAAGGTATAAGTTCGTAAGGTATTTAATACTTTGAGCAGAAAGAAGAGGCTACACCTGCAATTTTCATGACACTAATAGAATCACATAGCTGCCAATGTGTACGGTTTAGTTACCTCTAAAATTGAATACAAATTTTTGCCATATTGAATCGTTGCCAATTGTTAGAATTTTTAAACTGAATTTCCGGAAGTGACAGCCAATTGTTCCCTTGCGACGATATTTCTGTGGCTGTCAACTCGTAAAACTTGGCTAAAAATGCTAACTTTGACAACATTTTCTGAATGAATCTTTGCCTTTATAAGAAAATGGGAAACTCTTTAATTTCTTGGTATCTGAACAAAATCGATAAATTTTATATTTTTACGAATATTAATGCAAATTTTTTGTATTTATGAATGAAAAGGACTTCTCGAAAGTATCAGAAAAGTACTTAGTTTTTTGCTTATTCGAGGTGAGCTTGGTGCACATTAACTCGGATATTCGGCGAAAAGCTACCTGTGTAGTGTGGATTCCCCCTCCCCCCCCCCCCCCCCCCGTGCATTAGGCAAAATTTCTCCCTGCAAAAGAAATTTAAAATGAGAATTAGGGACCTCATTTTATATATTCATTTTGAGGACTATTTTAAATTTTAAAGAGGAAGTTTGCTTCTCAAGTGCCTTTTGCTTAATCAAGCCCCGATTTTAGAAATTACTAATTTTTAATTTTAGTAAAACAAATTTGTAAAAATTACCATTTTCCACTTCCTTAATATTTTTGTTTGCATATGCTTACTTCTGTGACTTGAGTTTCGTCTCATTATCAATTACTTTCCACTTGCACTTCTAATACTTTGATTCAAATATTTCTGATTATTCAAATTTTCGATTATACAGATTTTTGTGATATTTTTCCGATTAAAATAATATTTTGATTAGCGGTTGTTGAAATAAATTGTTATTTTGAATGTAATAAGATCGTAATATATTTTTTTCTTGAAGAAATATCATAACAAATGATTTGCATACTTATGTTTACGGTTAAGTGTACTTCACAAAACATACCCACCATCCCAAATTTTAATGATGCTAGCAACATCTGTTGAGATTGGTCATTAATAGGGCTGTAAACCAGAAAGTGAATTAAAGTTGTGTCTTTTATACATGATCAGTTACGGAGTAGAAATTATGAATAATGCATTTCAATGTTCCAGTTATCGAAAAATTAACAAATACTAGTTGGATGTGCCAATCCCAAAGCTTTCTTCTATCGCATATATTTTATATCAAAATCTCTTCGATTATTTTAGTATTGAAACGAAACTTAGAGTACATCGGTGTAATCGAAATACGGTGAAATACGTTTAACAAGAAAACGCTTAACATGAAAAATCGGTTAACACGAAATGATTTAGTGGTCCGGACAGTATATTATGCAATTTAATACATTTTTTTCTTTTAAAACGAAACAAAAATCGTTTAACACGAAAAATTTCGTGTGAAATGTAGTTTCCGACGACGTATCTGACAACGCAATCAACGATGTAGTTCTTGTCCCCTCTACTTCAGAAATGCAGAAAATAATTAAAAGTGTGCGCAGTTAATTAGATGCGCTTTCGAATGGAGAGATGAATAAAACAATAGATGATCTCAAACAATTTGTGGGCAATATGGTGCTGAAAAAGACACTTCAAAAAAATATATCTAATTTTTTCCCCAAAATACAACAATTTTTTACTTGCTTTTTATCCTAAAGAATTCAACCTACTAGTAGTTTAACAGGAAATCGAAATAAAATTTGACGACATAGAAAATATTGGTGAGTTTTCTTTTCTTTTACGAATCTTTTAACACGAAATTCTTTGAACGCGAAAAAATATTTTGATCCCCTCAGTTTCGTGTTAAAAGTATTTCACTGTATTGTAATTAATACAATTAATATCTGTCAATTAATCGTAAATTACTTGAGTGAAAATTTTCTCTGTGAAATATCGCTTAGCATTAAAAACACAAAATAAAGTATGTATATATAGGGTGCAATATGTTATCTATCGCCGACCTTTAATTTCTCAACCGTTGGTCGTAGACATATAGTTCCAATTACAAAAACGTTTCAAATGAGGTAAATATTCGTGTTGTGGCATTATTTACAGTAAAAAATCAATTTTACGAAAATTACAAAATTAACTTTTTATACGGTCCCCCAGTCCCTATAGTTATATTTAGTAAAAGTTTACACATATCATAACAGATATAACACAAAAAGTTTGACATCTGTACTACAAAAATTGACAGAGTTATTAAATTTTAAAGTTTGAGATTTTTTCACATGATTTTGTCTTTCAATGAGGGATCAGTTAAAAGATTAATTAAAGTAATTCGAAATCAAAATTAGGGTACAACGTCCTTTTTACGGCGAAACCACCTTTAGCCGGTATCGCCAGCTTGGGGTATGACCAAAGAGGGTTATTTCATTAAAAAAATTTTACTGATATTTAGGGGTCGTATACAAAATGAAGAATGAAATATTGAAATTAAACTGAAAAATAAATATGAATTTATTATAACATTAGAAAACGATCTACCATAAAAAATGAATATGTCAAATGGCGGAACCTACTAGAGATACTGCTCAAAGTGTTCTCCACTGGTGGCAATGCACAATTGAATGCGCGACAGTACTAAGTCCTGGACACGTTATAGCTCAGCAGGTGTGTAAACAGTGCGACAATCAAGGATGATGCGCTGCTTCAGATAAACCAGAGAAGAGGTCTCAGTCACATAGACCCATCCCTTGATGTAACCCTAGACGTAGAAATCCATGGGTGTCAAGTCCGGTGAAAGCGGTGGCCACTCTACCGGACCAACATATCCAAGGATCTGTTGACGGAATTCGGTGGCCAGATACGCACGTGCGTTTGATGTTTTGTGTGGAGAGGGCTCCATCATGTTGAAACCACACTCGGCATGCATGTCGGAGAGGCAGATCTTCATACCAATCGCGTACCGTGTTTGTAGCAGTTGCAGTGACGGTCGCCCGTTAAGGTCCCATCGTAGAAGATGGCCCCAGCAATCTGGGTTCCCCATATACCGCACCACACGTATCGTACTGCGCGGCCGATGTGGAGGTTTTCCAGAGACCAGTAATCCACATTGTGCACGCTCACAATGCCACGCCGTATAAACAATGACTAATCTGTCACACAGAATGTCACAAAGGAATAAGGTGTTGAGCATGAAATTACAATAAGAAACTCGTCGTGTGTGGTCACCCAGCCTCAATGCTTGCACCAGTGCTCATCAAGTGCATGTAACAAATGCCAGACATGCTGACCACATGCCTCGCTTATTTCCGCCGAGCTCAATTGTGGAATTAAAAGGGCGAATTCCAGCACCTCTTCCGGTGTCACTCGAACATTACACCTTGCCTGTCTACTTGTTCTGGGTCGTGGTGAAACAGAGCCGGTCTCTCTAATATGGTGCAATGCATTAGTTAATTGTTTCATGCGTTGGATGTAGATCCTTAGGGAAACGTTCTGAATAAACAGTCGCAGCCTCTATGGCGTTCCATTGACATTCACAATAAATAAGTATCATTTCGGCATATTGCTTGCATGCGTAGCTTGCCATCACGATCTCAGCGCTGGCTAGCATGTCCACTGCTAGATGGCTCGTGTTTTACCCCGAACGTGTGGCGGCGCTGCGGTACTACTGTAATTTGCATAATCTCAATTTTCATGCTCACTATAGCTCGGATGGTCGTTTTTATTCCGCTGTCAATTATCTAGTCCTTAGTGAGTATGTTTTATTTTCCGGTTGTCGATTCTACCTACTCTGACGTTTGAAGGTTGTTCGACCCATAAAAGAGTTAAACAACAAGAGTTAACTTTGAGCACTATCTCTAGTAGATTTCGTCATTTGACATATTCATTTTTTATAGTAGACCGTTTTCTGATATTATAATAAATTAATATTTATTTTTCAGTTTAATTTAACTATTTCATTCTTCGCTTTGTGTACGACCCCTAAAAGTCAGCTAAAATTTTTTAATGAAATAACCCTCTTTGGTGATACTCTAATTTGGCGATACCGGATAACGGTTTTGTCGTAAAAAGGACATTGCACCCTGATTTTGATCTCGAATTACTTTAAGAGTGACCATCAGTAGTATTTTGTCCTATACTTTTCATGCTATATTCTTATCATCACAGCTACGCATTTTCTATGAAACCGATTTGCTTAAAATTTTTTTTGGTCATTGAAATAACTTATTTCTTTCAGATGGCATAATTTTGTAAAAGAAAAGTACGACCTCTTTTTTAAAATTAAATTTTAAAATTTCTTCCATTGGTTCCTCAAAAAATTACCAGATGGCACTACGGGTTCTATATATATTTTTTAAGGACCACAAATCAACTATTTTTTTTAGTTTTTATACATTTTTTTGTAAATTGTTCTCATTATCTCTTTTACAAATTTAACAAGGGACATTTCTTAGATGATATTATATAAAATGTCCCTCAAGAAACCTTTTTGTTTTCTCAAAATACGATTTTATTCATGAAATTTCACTGCAGAATTACATAGTCCTCCAAATTTCTAGCAACCCTAAGATTTCGGTTTTTCCGAGTGAGGTAAGCACTGTACTTTTCGCTCGACTTTTTGTTGGCAGAGAAGTGAATCTACACAGTGTAAGGACCTGACATTGACCTTTGAAAGGGGTGGGGAGTAAAGGTCACCGTTTGTGGATATTTTCTCTTATTTCTATAAAAGGAAATTTGTCTTTGCAGGAACGTTTAATGATTTGCAGTATGTACTGATCATTCGTATAAAGCGCAAAATGTTTTATCCTATAACAAAAATGGTTCATTGTATGCAAATGAACAGATAATAACGTTAATACTAAGAATTTCTGAATAATTTTTGGTCTAGTGATTACATCAGAAGTTCGGTATCAGAATTTTTTGAGTTCCATTTCTGTTTTTAAAAAATGCCTTATTTAAGGGTGTTCTCAAATCCAAAAGAGCAATTTTCTGACATAAGTTTTAATGTATTTTTGTTCGAAAATGCATGAAACTAGCTAATGTTGTTGTTCAGAAACTATGTAATTGAGCTGTTTTTTTCCTTTTTTTTTTTTTTCTTTTTCTTTTTTTTTTTTTTTTTGCAAACGCAATAGATTTTTAAAAAAAAATTGTCAAAGTGTGCGTTTTGAATCGAATTTCCTCGCGAAGGAAGAAAAAAGACCCAAGAGAGAGCGAAAAATGTGTTTGTCACGTGATCAAGATCGCAATAATTGATTGATCAAAAAATGGAAAAAACAGTTCAATTGGAAATCGCTTTCATAGCCAGGCTTTCCAATTTTATACCTTTCCGTTAAAAAATGAATTTGTAAATGTGTAAAAACGTTTTGCGCTTGTTGAGCGAGCAATTAAGAACGGCCTTAAAAAGAACATTTCCAATACCCTCGCTTGCGCATGGAACCAAGGGCGTAGGAACCGGGGGAGCTGTGGGAATATTTTAGACTCAGCTCCGCCGGGAGAAATTCTCGCACCACATTTGTTTACGATACATTTCTGAATTAAAAATTAAAGTATACTTTTTCTAGGAAATTCACACAATTAACAACAAAGATAAGAAAGAGAGGGGGTGATGAGCACTCTTGTTTGTGCCTTCAGCCTTTTTCTCATTGCTTACAACCCTCCCGATTTCCAGAAAAAAAGGGAGTCTTATATAGGTCTACTACAAATTACCTGCACCGATAACATATTTATAAGGAGGAGGCCTTTAAAATTGATTTAGAAGAGATTTGTAAAGAATATGTAAGCAAAACCACAGAAAGCATTTAAATTTTTGGTAAATGGAAGTGGGAGAAGCCTTAAATTTTAATATTGTATTCGGAATCGTACATAAATTAAGTTTCTATGTATCAAGTATATCGATTAAAAATTATTTTAACTGGATTAAAAAGTTGGTGATCTTTTGATATGCTTCTATTTTATACTCCTGTTTTTGAAACGTGCAAAACTATGAAGGAACCCTCCAAAATAGACGAAATGATCCGCGCCACTAGCTTTCCGCCCCGGCTCCCCCTGTTTGTACAAAGTTCCTACGCCACTGCATGGAACTATTATTATTATTTTGAACTAGCTCATCTTACTTGCAAAAATACATAGGCATGCGAGATTTTATAAGAAAGATGCGAGGAAAAGTGCTCTCAAGACATTTTTTCATTAGATTTTTAAAAATTTAAACCAGTTCTAAAAAAAAAAAAAAAATCCCCTGCTCAACAACGCGAAAATTTGTGACTTATTTTTAAACACAAAATCATGATGGTTGCAGGGACGATTATTGAAGTGATGTGTAATCGGACAATTTTTTTCAAATAAATGAGTTATAAGCAATAGTTGCCCCCAGGGCAACAATTTTTCCTTTTCTGCACTGTCGCGTCCCAGAAATTTTGTTCGAAACATCAACTTTGATAGACTTTTCTGAAAAATCTTTGGCCTTTAACGAAAACGAAAAAAAAAAAAAAACGAAAAAAAAAAAAAAACAGCTTTTTCAAAAAAGCACCTGCTAATTTGTTAGGTTTGGGAAGAAAAATGAGTTTGTGTCAAAAAGGAGTCAATTTGAATTTGAGTCTTAATTTTTTATATGCGATTATTATTATTCTTTTTTTTTCGTGTTACATAGCGGTTTTTCCATATTACTAAAAATATTCTGATTTCATTCTTTTAGCCCAATACAGTAAATTTCATTCGGAATTCCTAGAGCGATTTTTTTTCATTCCATTTATAACGAGATTCGTAAAAGGAATCAAATTTCAATCTAATATGTCAATATGCTAAATTTTGTCCCCCGCAATTTTTGAATTTTTCGCGTTTTGAGGTGCGTATTTTATTTTATTTGTTTATTTATTATTATTATTATTATTATTATTATTTTTTTTTTTTTTTTTTTTTTTTACAATTACATAAAAGGAATCCAATTTCAGTCTTTTAACCCAATATAGTAAATCTTTTTGTAGTTTTTGAATTTTAAATACATATGCAATTTTCCATACTTAAATAATTGTAAAATGTGAATATTATGTGAATATAGCCAACAACAAATTCGAAGAAAGATAGATTCGTAACATGCAGATTATGAAATCAGTGTAATCGAATTTTGTGCTTAATCGACTAGTTCGGCAATTCCAATTCAACAAAAAATTATTAATTGTAATCTAAACGTACTCGTAATCTAGAACTTAATATATAAATTTGAAATCACAAATATATGATATATATATATATATATATATATATATATATTTATATATATCTATTATCGATAAAGGAATTACATCTTCAGTTATAAACGATTATAGTCTCAGGGCGTCAGTTCTCCTTTCCGGCTCTGTCACGTCCGGAAATTTCGTTCAAAACTTTAACTTTGACATCATTTTCTGAAAATTTTTCTGCCTTTACAGAAAAATGGTTTGATAAGACATTGTGCACCTGTCAATTTGGTGCATTCATGAACAATAAACGGTCAAGTGCGAGTATTACTCACACTCGGGGGGTTCTATACAATAAATATATGAATTATTAACTGTATTATTAAAAAAAATCACTGCTAAAAGAATAATAAGACTTTGTAAAAACTATACAATGTAGGGTTGGTTATTGCTGTATATACTAGGAAAGTATTAATGGGCATACAATAAAAGTTAAAAAAGATATGAAGCCTAAATAATAACCAATATTGCTATTCTATATAACCTTTTTTAACTCACAGGTTATCAAAGCCTGAGAGCTAATGTGCCCGCCTGTTCTGTCTGTCTGATGTACGTAGCTATGTATATACGTAACGCGATAACTCTTGATAGAAACATCTGATTAGCTTCAATTTTTTTTTTCTAGGTTCAATCTGATAAGGCGCTTCCTTGATTAGTTTTGGGGGTTCATTGGTTAAGTATAAAGGTGGGCTTGCCCCCCCGCCCCCCTTAATTTAGATAAATGGGTTTTTCATGCAGAATTATTTGATTTGCTCCAAATTTGGTATACCGGTTTGTTATGTTAAGGAGTTGCCTTGGTTAAATTTGGAGATTTATTGTTTAAGTATAAAAGGGGGGAGGGCGGGGGCTTGTCGCCCCTCCTTAATTTAGATAAATGGGTTTTTCATGCAGAATTATTCGATTTGCTTCACATTTGATATACCGGTTTATTCCGATATGGCACTTCCTTCATTAGATTTGGAGGTTCGTTGGTTAAGTATAAAAGGGGGAAAGGGGACAAGTCCCCTCCCCTTAATTTAGATAAATGGATTTTCATGCAGAATTATCCAATTTACTTTATTTTTTTTTCTATATTCATTCTGATAAGGACCTTTCCTGATTAGATTTGGAGATTCATTAGTTAAGGATAAAGGGAGGGGCAGTTAGACACCCCCCCCCCCCTTAATTTAGCGATAAGGTTTTTTCATGCAGAATTATCTGATTTGTTTCAAATTTGGTATGCTGGTTTATTATGTTAAGGAGCTTCCCTGATTAGATTTGTAGGTTCATTGGTTAAGTATAACGGGGGGAAACGGGCGCTAATCCCCCTTCATTTATTTTTTGAGGGCATTATTCTTTGAAATAAGAGTATAATATACAATTAGTGTGAATAACCTGTGAGCTCAATGCCATCAGTTTAACTGGGCACTTTTCTTTTTATTTTTTATATCTTAATCTTTTTTTTTTTTCTTTTTTTTTTTTTTTTTTTTTTAGGATCTTAATTCGGTACTGACAATAAAAGTAGTGAATATTTGAACTTCATTTGGCATTTCATAAAACTAAATTCAGCGCAGTAATTATCTTTTCTTTTTAAAGTGCAGATAAAACAAAATCCTTGTTCAAAGTTTAAACTTGGCATTGTGCTAAGCGCGTTTCGAAAGGAGGTCGCGAAGTTGCAATGCCAACTTGGTCCGTGCCACCTTTTTCCAGATGGGTTTTTAATTAACATTTTAAGACACGGGATGCTTATTGAGAGATCCCCTCAATGCAAACTATTCGCGAATGCCATAGTAATTTATGCGGTTAATTCAAATTAGTCTGTCTTTAACAATTTGGCGTTTATTGCTTTTATACTGTAACTGGGTATGTATTAAACAAATATATCCTTCAAAGTTGTTATCTAGGTTTTAAAAACCGATGATACACAGAATACGCCATCCCTGATCGTCCGTGTCTTCTTTAGTGTTAATATCTCGGCTAATTACTGATGATTTTTTTCGAAAATCATCATCAATTCTTTTATACTTCTGCTACGATAGGTACTTCCAGCGCTTCTCAACACCTCTTGCTGAATGCCCGCAAATCAAAATTTGTGTGTAACGGAAAAATCCGCTTTTCTCAAAAACTATGCGACCTATAGGTCACATCGCAGTGTACATCGTAGGGTAATCGCTATATTTTTCCTGCAAGGTTTAAATTAACGTCTACTACCCGTAATTTTTTCATAATTTTAGTTTCAGTAGATTTGGAAATAGATTGGGGGGGGGGGGGGGGCATATTTTTGCACTATTCTTTCGACGATATCTCTGAAAATATAATACCTAAAATTAAAAAAAAAAAAAAGTATTTTTGAGTCCAGCTTTACGAAAGCATTCACACGATATAAAAAGAAAAAAAAAAAAATATATACATATAAAGTAACTTAATTAGCCCTCTGCATTTTTCCCAAATATATTTGTGAATGTATAATAATCTGTAAATATGTGGGTTTATAGTCTTTATTACTTCCCCCAATTTGAACTTTCCACGTTCCGTAGTTTACGAGTAAAATGGCTGTGACAGACAAACAGACAGACACAGGAGTAATCTTATAATGGTTCTGTTTTTACTTTTTAAGTACGGAACTCTAAAAATGAATTAAAAAATGTGTCAGAAATTAGCCAGTTTGAATTTGAGAACAGCATTAAGTAAATAAAATATGCATGCTAAAATTTAAATTGGTAAGTCGAAAGAGATACATTATGTAAATAAAATGTACACGCGAAAATATAGCATAAATTTTAAATTCTAAATACTTTTTTTTTCTTTTTAATTAGATTTCATTTACCATGCTTCCATTTTTTTTTTCTTTTTCAAAATTTGGTTTGGATTGCTAGGGTTCAACTAAAATGCATGAACGGAAATATTTCCCCTCAGAATTATCCCATAATTTGGCCTTTGGCTAGTTAAATGCATTAGCAATGTACCTGTAAATTTGTGGCAATAATAATTAACCGTTTCAAGGGCGGTGGCTAGAGGGTCTAGCCACCTAATTTTAATTCCAAAACAGACAAATAGCGCCAAGAATATTTTAATAAAACTTTGCTTTTGTAATGACAGTGGAAAATAGCAAGTTTTTACTTTCTAAGAAATTCGTTTGAATATTCTGGTGTCAGTCAATTATTTCATCATTTTACAAACAGAACTCTTTTGCCCCTAAAAGGTTTAAAAGATGCCAATATTGTTGAAATTTCGAATTTAAGTTCTTTAATTTAAAGCGTTACGTAGCAAAACTATATTAAAGCCAAATATTAGATTTAAAATAATTTATTATTAGACATAAATAACACGGGAGTAATGTTGCCTGATAGATATTTATAAATTGGGCTGAAATTTTGAACCCGGTCTCGAATGATAATCATCTTACTCCAGGCCCAACGCACACCACTTACATACTTACATTTCCTTAGTTTAGTTCACGCCGTGGGCCGGTAAAAACTGAATCTGAAGTTTGATGAAATTTCGGGCATTAATTCTTGCGATAGCGCTATTGCGTAAATCGTGAAAAATGCAGCATAGCAGCACCACCTGTTGGGCGATTCACACCAAAATGGAAACAGTATCAACTCATGTTAAGGATTAACCGAATCTGAGGTTTGATGGAAATCCGTGCTTTAGTTCTTGAGATAGAACTATTGCGGAAATCTCGAAAAATGCAGCATAGCAGCGCCACCTGCTGAACAATTTACACCAAAAACTAATCAGCATCAATTTATATCATGGACTAACTGAATATAAATTTTTATTAAATTCCGTGCATTAGTTTGAGATAAAGCGGCCACAAGATTTGTGTCGCATACAGACAGACAGACATTTTGTAAAAACATGTTTTTTGGAATGTTTGACCCCTAAAACGCGTAAATCCACCGAAAACCGGAATTCGAAAATTTTCACGAATCCAATACTTTCTTCTTGTAAAGATAGAAAAACAGTGTTGAATTAAGGGAGAAGGGGGGGGGGGGCAATGGGATGTCCGGAAGATTTGAGATTTTGTGTTTCCAATGTTCAAAAAGTAAAATTCCCCCCCTCCCTGGAATTCTATAATGTCCCCTCCAAGAGCAATAGAAATCCCTCGCGGAGAAAAGTGTCTGAATTCAACACTGTAGAAGAAAGTTAAAAAATAATAATAATAATAATAATCGCGAATCCAATATTCTTCCTGTAAAGACAGATGAAAGTAAAAATTGACCAGAATCCAAAATTGACAGGCCCGATCCATGTAGATAAAGATCAGCCGTGTCCCCTTTCCCCTTTTCTTTCTGTGCTGAGTGAGGTGTTTCACACCTCGGAGGAAAGATAGGGGACTATCTCGGGGAACATATATGAGGCGTCGCTGGTTCACATGGCTTGCCAAAAAATGAAAGTTATCGCGCCCGACCTGTGAAAGTCCGCGCCATCTATTGAGAAAAGGGGTTTTTCGACCTTTGTGATGCAGCCCTTTAATTAATCTTTTAACTGATCCCTCATTGAAAGACAAAATCGTGTGAAAAAATCTCAAACTTTGAAATTTAATAACTCTGTCAATTTTTGTAGTGCAGATGTCAAACTTTTTGTGTTATATGTGTTATGATATGTGTAAACTTTTACTAAATATAACTATAGGGACTGCGGGACCGTATAAAAAGTTAGATCTTGTAATTTTTGCAAAATTGATTTTTTACTTTAAATAATGCCACAACATGAATATTTACCTCGTTTGAAACATTTTTGTAATTGGAACTATATGTCTACGACCAACGGTTGAGAAATTAAAGGTCGGCGATAGATAACATATTGCACCCTGTATATTTTTTGGGTTAAATGCTTTCATGTCTTTCTTATATTGAGACTAATGAAATTACGAATCGCTCATAAGAAAGGAGCTTGTTAACGGCCAGAAAAATTTTCAGAAAACTGTGAAAAATAATAATAATAATAATAATAATGCGCCTGAGTTGTAATTTTGACTCAAACTCCTGGAATTTTCAAGTCTTAACTCAATTCACGTTCGCCTTTCAAAAAGTGAATCTACTGAAATCCATAATCTCAGATATTTTGTCGAACTCGCGAATTTCAACTCAGTGAGTTCACCCCTGGACAACACTGCTTCTAATTTATTTCTCATTCCATAAAAACACTTTAATGTTAGTTGCTCACTATGCATATCTCGCCTTGAACTGAATGTAAGATGAGCAAAACGTGTTACAAAACATCTATGTTTCCATTATGACGGACTGATTGATATTTCTTAACAATTCCGAGATTTTTCTTTTTTAAGTAGGTCATTGTTACAGTTTTCAGTTGCCAGTCATTGTTGTTGTTGTTTTGGTACATGATCGATTCTTATTTAATGATAGTATTCATTTAATTCACAGTAAATTAATTGATTCAAAAAATAATTATATAATTAAAATAGGGTTTTGAAATTCGGACATATTTTGTTTATTTTAGTAAAGCCTACACTAGTCACACGAAAATACTCGCAAGCTGTCGGCCGGTGGCGTGGTCAATAAGCGGAGGCTGCTGCCACGCTGATGGTTCGGGTTCGAATCTCAGGATAAGACAAGGATAGGATTGTATGTTCAAAGTTATATATATATATGTGTGTGTAATGAAAAGAAATAAAAATTGTGGTGTCTGGTTGTATCATCTGTTTCTGTGTATAAATAAGAATCATTCGAGGCGACAGCCATAGTTGAAATAGGCCTCAAAGCAATCTCCACTAAGGAGGACTACAAATGTCAAAATATCAAATACTCGTAAGCTAATGTTAAACCTATGGGAGCGTTCGTTTCAAATTTTTCGTTTTCATTTTAATACAGTTAAATGATTTTTTTTCATAGGATATCGGTTATTTAGAGATCTACCTCAATTATCCTATGCTTATGCTATATATACATAAATATTTAAAAATATTGAAATGCAAACGAGAAATTTGAAAAGAACGCTCCCATAAGTTCAACATCAACTTGCAAGTGTTTTCGCGCGACAGAGCACAGCCGATCGGTGTGACGTCATAAGATCATTGACATACATGTGTCATCAGAAGTTAGAAAACAGACACATTTATTCAGATGGTAACTGATCGCTATTTCAACGGTAACTAAATAGTAACTTCTTTAAGTCGTCCCATCATGACTCTAGGATATTGTCATTTCGTGAATCTAATGTGAAGTTATAATCGTTTTGTAATCATGTGGAACTCGTCACAAAATAGATCGACATTACAATGACCAATACTCTGTACATTTTCCTGTTCATGTGACGATAATGACAATAATAAAAGCAGCATTTTGGTCACGGCACATTTACATATACAATTGGTTATAATGGGGAATGCATTCAGAAGCACAGTACTCGACTGATTTTTTTCAGAGGCCTTTATAAATTAACGTTCACTTATTTATATTTTTTCTCAAGTTATGGAAAAGTATCTTGTAAAAAATGGAATGCGTTGATATATGATGTTCCTGTTTCAATCTTTTCCATTTCCAACAACAGATTGTTTACTAATTAAAAAAGATAACTACAATGTCCCACACTTGTCCCAGCTTGAAAACGAACATCCCATTCTTTCAGATTGCAATGAACATTGAATTTTTTTACTTCCAAATGAAACTACGGTTTTGGCTTTTCGAATAAAAAAAGGGATTGGGGGATGTAAAGCACTAAATTAAGTTCCAAGAATATTAATTCATCAAGGAAGTATCCTGTTGTTAAAGTCGGATTTCCGATGCAGATGCAACACTTAATGGCTGTAAATCCACTTTGCCGGCAATAAGAGCATAAAATACCGGTAAGAAAATCTTTGATTCTTTCTGAGTACTTTACGGATAATATACTACATAAATATAGTACAGATCCCATGTGTTAATAGATTCATTATCTTAGCATAAATATGAAATAAGTGACATGGTTATCAAGTGGATCATAAATTTTGTTTAGAATAATTTAAAAGAGAGATTAATTTTTTTGTTAATAGATGGCGCTACGCCGTCTCAAACTGTAAACATGTACAAATTAATTTCAAAATTTCAAAATACAAACTTTTTTTCGTGTTTCAATAGTTAAATAGAATAAAAAGTAAACGCGCAGATATCTGTGACGCAGTTTTACGCGTTAGTTTAAGTGAGCATTCCTAAATATTTGGGCATTTTACATATGACGTAATTATGTCACCATAAAATAAGTTTCGCGTGCAATAATTTAATTGTATTAAGATTTTTTTAGTTTTTTAATATTCACGTGTAAAAGCAATTTTTATAAGGTAATTTTTCCCTATTTCGTGCTTTTAACACGTGATCTTTAATTATTATTTTAAACTTTCATTTCTGATTTTAATAGTCACGTGTGGATACATTTTTTATTTGAGAACAAATGTAACTAGAAATGTGTTTTAACTGTGTAACAAACTGTGTTTTACAAATTGGCATCAATATCAAAAAATGACTTTTTCTAAATATGAAAAAAAAATATATCTTGAAATGCTGAAAATTTCAATACAAAATTGAAAAAAACTTCAAAAAATACAAAATTGAAAAAAATTAGTCAAATTAAAAAAAAATAAGTGCAGTCTAAACTCCACAAGTTTATGAAGTATATTCCAAGAAAAAAATATTTAAATTCCTGAGTATAGTTTGTGTTCCTATAAAACTTTTTTAATGGAAAGATTTTGACCGACTTTAACAATTAATAGCTCTTAAAATAATTCTTTGATTTAAAAACGGTCTACTTCAGCGTGTTTATAAAACATTTCTTATAATACCACCAATTTTCATATTTTTGTATGCAATATTAGGCTTAATATTAACAAAAAAAGACTTCTCGTCACAAAAAAAAAAAAAAAAAAAAAAAAAAGATATGCGGCAGCGGTGATAGCGTTAGTTACTTCTTTCAGAATAGAGAGATTCTGCATAATAATAAAAAGATCCAATAAAACTTCAAAATTTTTTTTTCGAAAATCCGTTTAGATTTTTTTTATTAAATTGTTTAGAAAATTTGGTACTTTTTGGTATACATAGCTGAAAATACAATTTTCCGCCGTTTCCGTTATCGGATTATAGTAAAAAAAATTATTTTCGTTTGGTTTTTTTTTTCCTGTTTTTGCGAGCGGGCATTATTTTTATAATACATCTTTTTTTAATCCACTGAAAAAAATAAAAGTTTTAAATGTGCATTTAATTATTTATTTATCTTCAAGAGAAAAAAACATTAATTTTACCAAAATATTGCTTTTGTTCTTGTCGATTTTCCGAAAAAAGTACAGCCTTCTGCATTTTTCATTTTAATGGATTAAATTGCCTCTAACTTGATATTTTTAGTTTTTAAATAATTAGTATTAATAACTTATAAAAAATACATTAAAACTAGAGATTATAAATTATTGAAACAAGCAAAAACATCCACAAATTTAGTAATTTTTAGCCTCATGACTCTCCTTTTTAACACTTTCCAACATAGTTGAAAAACGTTTATGAATTTGGTTTGTCGGTCTGCCGTCTGTCCGTGCTCTAATTGTCGTAAATATGCTCGGATTGCGATGTACTTAATACTAGAGTTGCAAAAAACCCGCAGTTTTTGGGAGACGGGAATAAACCCGGGAATTTTGGGGAATATTTGAAATTTTGAAGGAATTTTGAAGCTAAACAAAATCAGCTACTTTAATTTAAAATTTTATTTTTAAGAAATGTCAAATACTGTTCTGAAAAGTTTAAGGCAGTTTTTCTTTATAAATTCACAAATCTTATGATTTTGCGCTCTAAGTTTTTATAATTTATTAAAACTCGTTAATTTTACGACAATGGCAACTGTGGATTGGTGAGGATTTGAATGTTTCTTTAAAAATTAAAATTGTTTAATTTATGTTAGCTGCCATATTTTCTATTCAGACGTACTCTATATTAATATATAGAGCGACTCTTATATTCTAGCGAGTTGGTATTTTTTGCTTGATTTCTTTTAATTTTATAATTTTTTTTTTTGTTGTTGTTGTTGTTCTTTAGATTTGCTGATTCAGAGAACAGTCAAGAGGAATCTATCATCTGACTTCATCACATTTTACTTACGACGATTAAAATATAAAATTACTTATGATATCTTAAATTCTCTTATTTAATATTTCTGAAACTTAACCCTGTATTTCGTTAGTTCTCAGGCAAATTGTGTTATTTTTCTATATTTATGTTATTTATATTGTTAACATTTGCCACGGAGGGCATGAATGATGTCCGCAAAATTTAGAAAAGTTGCTCCCGGAGGATAAATTTTGAGAGGAGAGGCTCGGGAGGTGCATACCATGAATTGGTCACAGGCTTTTCCAACAATTTGTCACATGTGCTGGTCGGAAAAAGGAAAAATGCCCCCCTTTGAGCCTACTACGACGCCTCCTGGAATACATCCTCCTCCCTTCCTTTGAAATACGGTTTGCAGAAATGTGTTACTGTGCACGGTGACTGTATAGAAATTGTATAATACCATGTAGCAATTTCATAAATTTCACTCAGTTATTTCTATGTGAGGGCAAAAACATATTGATACACTCTCGTATGGGGAAAAACCGTCTGCGGTGTATTTTAATGATATTACACTATTTAAAAAAATATTGAAATTTATATGCATCACTGAGGGGTACTACAAGACACTTACAGTAGAATCTGGCGTGCATATAATTTATCGTTCATTTACAGGGACACGCAAAATAATTTGGCTACCGTACCAAAGAACGTAGAGGAAACCACGCTTCAATTTCTTTGACCATACTGCCAATGAGCAATAATTTCTGGGACTGCGTTTTCAGTTGTGGTACAGGTTTGAAAATTTTATTATTATTATTATTATTATTATTATCATTATTATTATTATTGCATATTGATATTACTTGGTGTGTTTAAATTCTATAGATCATATACGGGCTGCAAAAAAGATCTTAAGTACATTTCCGTTTAATGGCGGAAATTGCTGGATGGGAATTTTCAACTGTGCTATGAGTTTCATTGAATTAACTTTTTTTCATACCAGATAGTATACATGCAAATGAGGCATTCTCACAATCTTTTGACTTTTCTATATTTTTCTGTCCCTAAATAATAATTTTTATTTTAGTACATATTCTTGGGATTTTTTTATTTCTTATACTGGAAAACATCCCATGACTGCATAACAATATTAACGAGATAAATAAGTTTTGGACGATGTTGGGGGTCCAGATATACCACGAAATTCCTATATCGTCCCGTGTCCCTGATGCTGATTTTTAAGTTTGGAGCTGTCTGTATAAAATTGTTTCAATAAAAGTAATTCGATGTAATTTTTTTCCGAAACTGGAACTGTTAGTTTATATAAATATGCAGCAAAAAATTAACCTGCACACATTTTTACGTTTGTAATTATTTTCTTAACTCTGTCCCTGAGTTTTAGATTCCTTACCATCCCTATTGCTAAACTTATACAGAAAATCACTTCAGATGCAGCTACAGAATTTTTGTCAACTTTTTTCTCGTGCAGGTGCAGAAGTATGCTAGAGAAAGAATGGCTAAAATTTTTTGACAGGAAATTTACTGCATAATTTAAATCAGCATTTAAATATCAATTTCAAACATCGTGGCTTTATTGCAGTCTTACCGTCCCTGAGGTTTATTCCTGCATTTTCCGAGGTAGATAATTTTTTTTTTTTTTTTAATCCAATGTAAATAACTGTTTCTAAAAATCAATGAACATTGAGGCCATCACTTAGGCGCATCCCACACTGAGACGACAAGCGACATCTAGCCGCAACATGTAGCGCAAAACCGGTCGAAACAAAAACGAAGTTGTTTCAAACCTGTTTTAAACCAGTTTTTCTAGCAAATTCAAGCGACATGTCTTATGTGTCGCCTTAGTGTGGGATGTCCCTTAGTCTTAACATGATTTGCCTAAAAATAGGTGGTAATTTTCCTTACCGTCCCTTTTTTGCTATACCGTCCCCTTTTTCTCCTTACCGTCCCTTCTTTAACACCCCTTTAAAACAATGTTATACCAAAATTTTGTACTAAAAATACTACATTGTTATTATTTCTTATTTGAATATCCTGTGGGTACTATGCAAATTCATTATAAATAAAAATTTAGAAGAAAATAAAAGGTTATAGCGGTAAAAGGGTAAGTAAAATTAAACTTGCAAGTTTATTTTAAACTTCAGTTAAATAAAATTTAAAAAAAAATTGCTGCGGACCATTTTTTCTTTAATTTGAATCATTAAGGCATTCGTCTATAAATTTAAAATGTTATTTTAGTAAGTTTAATTTCACCAGATTTTTATTCCTGGAAAGTCAAAAGATTGTGAGAATGTGCCCCATCTATATTATAGATCATGCACGGGGATCCACACAAAAAATTCGGATATTTATCCGACTATTAATGACAATTGAAGAAATTAGATTTTCGAATGCTTTAAGCATATTCTAAATTGTTTATTTAGGCATCAGCTTTCACCTTAATCGACTGTACAGCTTTGTTACAGTACTTTGAATGTGTTGGAAAGTATTTCATAATCTATGTTAGACGCATAATTTTTCTTTCCTTTGTTTTTTCTTTTCTTTTTCGAAGACTTTGCTGAAAAAGGGCTTCCTTATACCTTGCAGCATTTCACGTTAGTGGTTAAACTGCGCATGAAAGAATCCTTCTTTTCAAATTAGATGCTGGGCAAACACTAATCTGCAAATTACCGGATTTATCTGAATTGCCGAAAGGAAAATTCCTTTTTTAAATCAATTATCCAAACACTAATTAACCTTCTTTAAATACACACCCTATTTTCCTTGAAATAAAAAAAAAATAATAATAGTAATATCAACTTAAAAACTAATGTGCATAAAATTTCGTACCTTTCTTTTAATTGTTATTTTATTTATTTTTTTAATTTTCCAAACAAGCTAAAGAATAGTAACAGTTTGAAGGGCAGTGATGTGCGATTGACCAAAATATGTAGTAAACTATAAGGAAGTAGGCGGGTTCTTTATATAAAAAAGCCATTCACCTTGTGAATTGAATGAGTTTTCCAAAACACGTGCGTATGTTTTGGTATGTGAAAGGAAAAAACCTTGTTTATAACAGAGTTTATAGGTAAAAGCATAACATCAATTATAAAAGATCTATATCTAAGAGAGAGACGGCTTCGAAACTATTATGCTGGTTTCAGTTTGACTATGTTGCTGTCCAAGATAAAAAAAAAAAAAAAAATGAAAGAAATTGTAAGGTCTTGCTCCTTCAGTTAAATTAAGGATTTAGGTCATATGGAAGGAAATCTTTGTTGGTAATGGTTGTTTAAATAGTAAAAAGAGGTTACAGTGATATAAAATAAGGGTTTTACTAATAGAGAGAAAGATGATGAGAGATGGGTTTTTTGACACATTTCAAGATGTAGCAGCAGCTATTGAAGCGAATAGTTTAAAATACATTAATGTTAACGTAATGCATTACTAACGCATTAATAATTAACCTTAATATTAAACGTATGTGCATAACATCAACTATAAAACATCAAAATCCAAGAATGACACGGCTTCGAAACTGTTATGATAGTTTCTGTTTGATGATACAACGGTTTAAGATAAAAAATATTTCATTTTTATTAAATATGTTTTATTTACAGTTTTTAATGTTAAAACATTAAAGATATTTCGTTTACAGATAAAAAAAAATGTTTCATTTTTATCTTTTAATTTTTAAAAATCTGCTCATTAAGGCTTGTTGTCAGTCAGGCTGGAAATTCTCCTCTCTAATGCTAAACCTACGTTTTTGGAATGCATCCGTATTTTTTAAATTTCTCCTCGGAAAATTTAAATTTTTACCTTCTGATTTCTGTATGCTCTTCTTGAAGAATGTTTCTTTCTTTTTTATTTGCCAAAATGTTTTTAAAATATATATTTAATATTATATTTTAAGTGTTAAAATAAAAGTGAAGCAGGCGAGTTGTAAGTAAGATTTTAACACTTTAAATAAAACTAACAATGTATTTTTAAAATATTTTGTCCAATAAAAAAGAAAAAAAAAACATTCTTGAAGAAGATCATACAGAAAACCAAAGAAAAAAAAAATAATTTCTCGAGGAGAAATTAAAAAAATACGGATGCATTCTAAAAACATAGGTTTAGCATTAGAGAGGAGAATTTCCAGCCTGACATGCCTTAAGTTAAATTAAAGATTTAAGCCGTTAGGAAGAAAAATTGTGTAAATAATGAAATTGTTTAAATAGTATTGGAAAATTAAAATGATATAAAATAAGACTTATTTGTGGACAAGCGATATTAAGAGATGGACTTTTAAGTTACGGACATCTGAAGATGTATTAACAGCTATCGAAGCGATTCATTTAAAATTCATTAATGTTAACGTTACGTATTAATGCTTTAATACTCAGTATTAATATTATAGGTATGAGCACAACATTAACAATAAGAAATTTAAGCAAGAAATGGGTTCAAAACTGTTATACTAGTTTCTGTTTGCCTATATTACAGTTTAAGTTTTAAAAAAATAAAGCTATGTTTATAATATTTTTTTAAATGGTACAAAGAGGTTAAAGTGATATAAAATAAGATTTTTACTAATAAAAGGAGATATTTAAAGGTGGGCTTTCAGCACATCTCAAAATGTAGTAATAACACCTAATAAAGCTATTCCTTTAAAATACATTAATGCTCACAGTTCACATAATACATTAATAATGTTTTAATATGTAACCTTAATATTTTAGATATCAACATAACATCAACAATAAAAAAAAAATTATAAACTATCGGGGTAAACCGATTTTGTGCTAACCCGACCCAACCTGCGGTTCAGGTCGGGTTGTTCTAATTATTTTCGTTACGGTTCGGGTCGTATTGACCTCTATTTTTTGCTGCGGGTAGGAGTTCGGGTCGGGTTTACTTTAAATATTTCGGGTTCAGGCCAGGTTTAGATTTTTGCGGGTTGACTTCAGATTGATCCGCACTTTTAGAAGAAAATCCAGAATATTTTCTTTGGTGAAGAAATGTTTTCTTGAATATAAATGACTATGTATATATATACAGTGGCTCTCAATAGTGTTCGTACACTTATGAATTTCAATGAAATAGTGCTCTTATACATTAACTAAAATTGATATTTCAGAATGGGTATTTAACAATAATATATTATTATGTATTAACCATAACTTATTCTTAACAAAACTACACAAAATATTTTTAAAACATAGTAAAATGTTCTTTTGAAGAAATAAATAATTAAAAAATAACAAAAAGTTACCTCACAAAAGTTTTCGTACACTTAAAAAAAATCTCTATATAATTAGTACATATTGTACCATTTCGTTAAGTTAGTACTTACAAGGGAACCACTTTTGGTGCTGCTTGCACTTAGCATCGAGACCTGGTACATTTTGTAGCCCTATACATAAAAGTTAGAGAACCGGTAAAATTTCTCTGTTAAAACCATATTTTATATACTTTTTTATACTTTTAATTTTTAACTATTTGAAAATGGTTGTTGATTTCGGTCGAGGATGGCCAAATGATGCTCGCATTTTATTTTTTTTTAACGAAATTCAACGATTTTCTTTACTTTTAGAAGAATTTTTATTTGAATAGGTAATAGAAAGGCATAAAATCGTTAAAAATTGTTTGAATAGGTAATCGAAAGGCATAAAATCGTTAAAAATTGAAAAAAGTTACAAAATGGGTAGGCGCAAATTATCAGATATGGAGAAATCCAAAGCCAAAGAGCGACGCCGAAATGAAAATAGCCTTGCAAAGCAAAAATCGAGGTTTTCAACTCATTATGTCGGCCATGAAAATCGAGGTCTTCAACTGATTATGTAGCCCATGAAAATCGATTACAGAATAAAAGACGAACGCGAAAAAGAAAACAATCTAATGTTTAATCGATAATGTTTAAAGGTCATGTCTCGAGGGGCTCCAATGCACTAGCCACGGCGTTTTACAATCGGTCGATTCTAACCGGGAAAAATTGAGCTCAACCTAGGTAATTTGTCGCAATCTGTGGATGATTCGGTGGAACTGTTTTCGATTTGTAAACTGTTTTTCTTCTCGAAACGGGACTTGGAGAGTTTATCGATGAAGGTTTTGGTCGTCTGAAGTTTGATCTTTGCGATCTGTTGTTGAAGAGGATGCGACGGAATTTGGTGGACGAAATAAATTTCAAATGGTCGTTGTAATCTATTAAATTACAATTATTTTTTTTATTATTATTACATTTTTATTTGTTTATTTCACGCCAAAAGTGAGTTAAGTGGCCAAATATGGCGTTACAATTTTTCTGCTCGCTTTATCCGAAGAGTAAATCTACATATTGCTAGAATTATATCAGATTGCAATGTTTTTTAATAACTGATAGCATAAGAAACAAATATTAGGTTTTTCTTTTTCTTTTCTATGCAGACGATAAATATATAAATAGTAAATATCTATATTATATAAAAGCCGTTCTCTGGGTGTATGTCCTTTATACAAATCTCCTTTTTTTGACCGATTTGCATAAAACTTGATGTACATATGTTTTAGAACGTGGAAAAGATCGCTGCCTACTTTAAAAACCATCAAATTAATATTTACCCCTTTTTTCTATCACCTTCCATAATTTAACATTATAGAAACATCTTTTTTTTAATTTTCTAATTCAATCATTTCTTTTCTGCTTCCACATCCTAAAAAACGGTACAATAATTTTTTAAAAAATGATAACGCGTGAACTTTCTTTTTATAAGCTAATAAAATTTCAGACTCAATCGCTATATTTTTGTATTTTCAAAAATGATGTCATTCTAATCAGAAAATGCACTTTTTTAATATAAAATGAAAACTTTAACTAAACGTGTGTTCAAACGACGTAATATCTTCATTTGAATGTTTTTGAAGTTAAAAAATCTATTTTGACACAGGCGTTTCAATATCAAGAAAACAATTTAGGAAAAAGATAATAATAATAAAAAAATCGTTTGCTACATATGACGTCAATTTCTGTTTAACTGACATCGCTTTTTAATAATGTTTTATTCTGAAGGGAGACTCTTGATCTTCTGAAATTAATCCTTATCATCCATAAAGTGAAAGATTTATTTTTAACCACGCGAAATAAAATTTCATTTGGATGTATTTATTGCTTTTTTCCGCGAATTGTCAGGGAAATCGTGTACTTATTTTACACTTGCTGAAAAATACATGCATTTTGATTTTAAAAGCTGAAACACTTTACTATAATTACGTCAAAATGAGGTGTTTTCTTCCTGAAATTCAATTTTGCGAGTTTTAAAATTAAGTTTACAAAAATTGAGGCCTATTATTGCATGTTAATATTCTGTAATCGAGTAAACATGTCAAGAATTCCCTAAAAACCTGAATGATGCTATACTTTTGTAAGCAATAGGTTCCAAAAAAGGTATAAGTCACAATTGTTAAAGTACCCCAAATAGCGTAAAGCCTGATTATCGAAGATTAACCTATTTGCACTTACAATGACAAAAATAGTTCAGCATTTTTTTTTGTTTGTTTGTTATTCAATAGTTAAATTAAAAGTTCGCCAAAAAAAAAAAAAAAAAAGACCCTCAAGGTTAATAGGTATGTAATTGAACTACTGAATATTTCATATTTAAAATAAAACTTTAACGATAAGCGCTTTGAAAAGATGTAAAAATTTCATTTAAATGTATTTTGAAGTTAAAACGTTTACTATAACATAGGCATTTCTATTTGATGAAAAAATATCAAGAAACAATTCACTAAATATGGCGTTACGTTCTATAAATATATTGTCAATTTCAATAAATATGATGTCAAATTGATTTTTAAAAAAGGTTGCTACGTTTTATGTCCTATTTTGTTGGCATGCTATATCTTTAATTATACCATTTAGCTAAGAGTTTTAGCCCCTTAGATGCAATGATAACATTCTGCTATTGATATTAAATACGATTACATAAAATATGACTTTTCTACATTTTATATGAAATAGAAAATGAAAAATAGCAAATATTTTCTAAGAGTTTTTTTTTTTTAATTTTGTGTTTTTTTTTTAAGAAAGCTTTAAGACTGGCATCAGGACTAAAAGCTTCTGGAATTTGATGTCATTTTTAGGTTATTCGCTGTAGATTTAGTTTTTATGAATGAAAGTCTCCGTTTAAACATAATCAGGCAATCCAGCCTGGAATATCCGTGGTTAAAGATGATCCATATACCGGCCGTTCACAGAATAGAAAAAAATGTATCGTTTTTAATTTAAAACACTAAAAGATTTTTTTTAATTTACTGTATTTTTAGAATCCACAACAGCTACACCAAAAAGCATCTTTGGTACTTTCGTATTAACAAGCGCTCAACTGTGATTTTTTTTTTTTAACTATTTATAGCAACCTTCATTAATCTGATAATTTTGACTATTTCGATTTCAAATCTGTTAAATTCGTATTTTATTTTATTTTATTTTATTTTTTTGCGGGGTTTTCTTTTCGTTTGTCGATTTAGTTATGAAACATTGAATAAAAAATCTCTCAAAGGATGAATTATTTACATTTTTTTTAAGAGCAATCGGGTTCATCTTTTCTAATTGGGTTGCACGAATATTTAAAAAAATTTCTTACTTAAAAATTACTATAAAATACATAAAAAAATTGAAATTGAGAATCACTTTTCAAACAAATAGCATTGAAAGTACTTTTTGTTTTCCATTAAACGTTGAAAAAATTGAATGTGTGATGTTAGAGGTTAAACAAATTACAATAAAGGCAAAATTTATGGGTTAGGTCATTGCCACCAAAAATAGGATGCCAGCGTTACTCATGGATATATGTCTTTTCCTTATAATATTGCATCCAGAGCAAATGGGTTCATCCTTTGTAATTTTGTGTTGCAAATTTAAAAAGATCCATTCTTGAAAATTAATTTAAAATCATTAAATTCAGAATACTGTATCTCAGTTTTATGATTTTTAATGATCAGTATTAAAATCAGGAACCAATTAAAGTCTGGAAATTGAGATATAATTTTCATATAAATTTAATTTGAAATTGCATTTTTTTATTCAGTGTAAAAAGTGAAATTTTGCATGTTTAGAAGTTAAGAAAAATTACAGTAAAGGCACAATTTATGGGTTAGGTCGTTGCCACAATCAGTATGTCTGCGTTACTCACTAACATATTTTTACTTTATAGTGTATATGTATGCTATGCTGCTGTAAAATCAAGAAATATTATTTTAACAGAAAAATGTTATCGATTCTCAAACTTCATAATATAGGGCTTTGAAATGCACCAGGTCTCTATGCTAGTTCCGAGCAGCACCAAAAGTGGTTCCCTTGTTAGTAAGATATCCTTTAGCTTTCGCACAGCTTTTATACATCTGGGAATAGATTTCACTAGATTTTTTGTAATTTCTGCATCAATGTTGATCCATTCGTCGATTATTATTGTTTTTAGTTCACCTTTCCTTTTGATGTCGTTTCTTCGTACTCTAAACTTCAGTTCTCTCCAAATATGTTCTATTGGTTTAAATCCTTCGATTCAGGTGGTGTTTTCAGAACTTGTGGACATTTATAAAGACACCAAAGGAGCTCGTTGAGTGAAGTGTGTTAGGATCGTTATCTTCATAAAAATAAAGTTCTTTCCAATACCCAAATTTTGGGCTGATAATTTTAAAATATTTAAATAAAGAACATGATTCATGGTATGAATAAATACCAAATTACCCAGTCCTGATGCTGTCATGCACCCCCACACAAAGACACCTCCACCACAATGTTTAACTGCTCGACTGTTCCAACTAAGTTCTTGGGATTAAATTGTTCATATTTTCTCTTCATACTATTATGCCCCCACCGGAACCAAAAATGTTAAATTTGCTTTCATCTGCAAATAAGACATTATTCCAATACGATTCGGGGTTTGTTTAACACTGATTTTGCGATGGAAAGCTCTTTCTGTTTTTCGCACTAACAAAAAATTTTCTACGGGCAGAACTTCCGTTTAATCCAGCTGATCTCAGTACTCGTCGAACAGTTTCAGGGAAAATTAAAGTAGAAAATGTTTCATTGAATTCTGTAGTAACTTTTACAGCAGTTAAACGTGAGTTTTTCAATTTTTTTTTCTAATTATAAATCTCTGATTACGTTATATTAACTTTCATAGACAGCCTTTTCTTACCTTGTGTTCGATCCGGTTTTCTTCTTTAAAAGTATTTCATCACACACTGCGCCGCATAATAGGATAAATTAACTAATTTAACAATATTCTGAACTGATTTACCCCTACTAGGATGAAAAATAATCAATTTTAGAATGCTGTAAGTTGTTTCTTTACGACTACGGGACATTTTTAAATAATAAATAGAATATTACGGAGAAAGCAAACAAAAATTAAATCCAAACGATTTTTTAAATGTCACCACAATGTAAAAATAAAAATAAAGCGACAGATGATAATTTTAATTATGGATTTATCCGAAAATGTTTCAGTGTACGAAGACTTTTGTAGAGAGTTTTTTCTCTGCCTCCTTCCGTTTTCATTTTTATATAAAAAGAAAATAAGTCAATGTTTTTAAAAAATGTTGGGTATTATTTAGAATAACACAGAGAAGATGCGGGAAAATATTGGACTTCATATTCGAATTCAATTCCTTCCATGGTACTTCCTTTTTACTACAAATTTTTAAAGTGTACGAACACTTCTGGTAGCCATTGCATATGTGTGTGTATGTGCGTGTTTCTTTTTTTACATAAAGGATAAAACTGATATTAGAGATATAATTATAGACTATACCCCATAACTGCATTAAAATAATGATTAATTTTCTTAAAGTTTGGGTTCGGTCGAGTATAGGTTTAAACATTTAGGTTCGAGTCGAAATCCGGTTTCGGGTAGAATGAAGTTTTTTTGTTGAGTCTGGGTCAGATTTCGAGTCAATTTTTTTTCGGGTTCCAGTTCTTAAAAGAGATATTTACATATTAAGATGTATTTATGTACAAAAAAGAAGAGCTATTTTGAAGAAATTTCCTTTGCTCGGTGGAGTGATGTTTTGAATTCTCACAATCCCCCCCCCCCCCTACGGACCCCTACGGATACACTCTTATCTGTGATGTTATTATTGTAAATGAGAACGTGTTATACTCAAGATAATGGTGTTAATATATATTTAATACACTATAAGTAGTACATTACATGTCCGAGATTTATTAGACTCATTACAAAATTATGTAAAACAAAAACTAGACGGTATAAAAACGAAATGTCTTTACTAACTTACAATATACGTACAAAAGTAAATACACCTTCTTGTGAGATCCCTTGGTTGCGCCAAGTATGTACAAGCGGTAATCGATTTCATTCCATGTGTTTGCAAGCATTGGAAGAGCTGTGGATTTAATGGTAGCTGTGATACGTTGCATTGTCTTATGAAATTCACTAAAAAGGCAATGTTACGAAATAAAGCTTTTAAAATTCAAACAGCAAGGCATGTCTATACATCTCCGAAAAAGAAAAGATTCTTATGTGTTAATTCAAGAAAAATAGTTGCATGACTTTTTGATAGCTTATACGCATTAAACAAAATTTTATTATAACAAAAAGAAAAATAAATTGTTCTCTATGATGATTATTAAATTTAAATTTTTCGCGTGCGAGAGAAATTATTGTCCGCATCAAGTCGGGCACGCGTACCCATAGATTCGCTACCTAGCAATAGAACATGAACAACAACAGATTGCATTTCATAGCCATAATTGAAACTTTCGACAGCTGAATACATTCAGGAAAATAAATATATGCGGCCATATCTTAATGTGTAACCCCCCCCCCCCCTTCAAAAATAAGTAGGAACCAGGGTCCTCGAATTTATCAAGACGGCCATGAGTTTTAAAATTATTCGTTCAGATGCATCATGAAATTACGGTAATATGTAGCTTTCACCTTGTAAACCAGCAACAATGTAGTTTAGCCGGAGGTAAAACTGGTACAGAAATGAATGCAAACATTCATATTCATTTCGTCTTTATCAAAATAAACAAGCCGAAACGCTCCAAAATGGTACTAAGGAAAACTTAAAAAAATCACAAAAAAAGTAAGTCAAGACTTCAAATTTGGAATCAAGAAAAATAATCACCCACTTCACAAGGTGAATGGCTTTTTCAGAATACCTTATTATACACTTCCTTATTCGCCATTTCAAATCATTGTTGTCCTTCAATGGGCGCGTTCGAATGCTTTGGTTTGGAATTAAGTGACCTTATAACTCGTCCTCGTGTTCAAAAAGACGTATGCCCGGCTCGAAAGAGGAAATACATCGTGCCCAATAATATGATGAGTGCTAATACATTTTGGCAGGTTATGAATACTTACTTACTCGCATGACGCAATCGTTCTGGCAGTTTCAAACGTCACCAGGCAATAAGGTAATTAAGATCACAGTAAACGGCGTTTAACCCCAAAAATGGTCGATGCGTTATTTGCTTTCTGCTGAAAACGAATCCGCATAAATTATGAAGTAGCTAGATATATTCAATAGGCTCATTGACTTGGGGAGCAAGGAATGCGATGTTCAAATTTAAATTTTCCAATTTTCAACTGTAGTTATATATTCTGCACCGTCGCATGTAATTTGCACTTTATATAGACATATATATATTTTTTTTAATAAGGCACAATTATTTTCTAAACAAAATTAACCTTTTTTTAGTAATACGTACTCAGAAAGCACACTGACGTGCCAAAACACCTCCAGAGGATATCATATTTTGATAACCTGATGTCTTATGGGTGTTCGAAATTGTCCTAGTGATAGTCACGGGATATCCTCTAGATACTTAAAAAAAAATGTTACGTGGATGATTATCTGTATCATTCTTTGGATAGTTGGGCTACATTCGGGATAACTTTGCATATAGTGAAAGATGAAACAGTATTACAGATGGTCCCAAGATAACGCCCGAATGGGATGTCTCATCTATAGATACTTTTTTGGGCATTTATAAGATGACTACAGATATCCTCTGTGTAGGATATTAACACGCCCTGCAGAATTTGTAGAATCACTTTACAGCAGAGGTGTCCTACTTTTTTACTTCTTCGAGTCGCTTTTCCAGTGAAAAAAATATCTCTGTTCACAATTTAGGGAGAAAAAATATTTTCGGGCCAATCGTACACTATGCTTATACAAACTACAGCTGCTAAGCAAAAACTTTTATCTGACTTCCTTTCTCGCTTTTAAAATTATTGATCACAAAAGTTATTAGGAATAGTCTCATATTGTGTATATATGTTGATTCAACGTAGTCACTGATGATATTAGAATTTCTTCTCAGAATGGTGACCAAGGACTATTATCAAACATTTAAGCATATATCACTTAGTTTCAGTACTTTACTAAGAGGTAACTTGTGAAGTCCCTGCTCAGAAGCTTAGGACGGCTGCTAAGAAGGAGCGTATAGGATACACTCCTTCTCAGCAGCTGGATTGCTAAAAATTGAACTTTATCTAAAATATTAATAGCACGATCATTTTCCATTATATTCAACAAAATGATACTTTTATATCTCTAGAATCTCTTACATGTATTTTCTAACTTTTCCCTCGGAATTATATTTTAGGCAGGACACTCGTTTGATCATAACATTTTATTTGCTCACTGTTTTGCAGGAAAGAATGCATTGAACGGATTCTTTCAACAATAAATTTAAACTTTCATAGCTATAAATCAATATTTTGGACAAATGTCTTATGGAACCCATAAATTAAATTTCGAAGAGTATATTTAAATCTCCACATTTTAGAGAAATTTTCGGTTTACTGCCAGACCACATTCAGAAGCACTGGGCCACGGGTAGGCGCAGCTCTGCTGCAAGGGCGTCCAGAAAACGATTCTAGTTACATGGATAATGTAGTCCTCCTTCAAAATGCTTCACACTTATTTTAAATTATTCTAAGTCAATTATTTCCTTTCGGGTGTGCTCCATTAATTTTTCTTTAAATGCTCAATAAGGCAAATTCTTATAATCTATTTCCAAGCTTGGTATTTTTATTCCTGTTTTAAGGAGTCAAACAACCTATAAAAATAAAGTGTCATTGAAAAAATACTCTCATAGTTTGTGCTTCAAACCAATTTGTGGATCATGACAATCTCAAAAAGGTAGAACATCAGACAGCAAACGACTGTAATGGTTTCATTAATGGTTACCCTCGAAATCAACAACAATTGTTTAATGAATGTTAATCTATAAATCAAGTTTTTCGCTGATTTTTCTATAACATGACATTTTAAATTGCCAATGCAAAAAAATATGCAGGGTTTCTCAAAAATATAATATACAAACTTTGAAGGAAGGTAGAGTACACTATACAGCATAAGAAATTAAGGCCCCAAATCATTTATTCAGACAAAAATACAGGGCGTCTTACTCCAATACAAACCTTTGTACATAACTTAAAAAATAATATATTTTAGTGAAATTTGTAGCTGACTTACTTTGCTTTGTTTCAAATTTAATGATACAAGAAGTTGTACAACTGATTACTATATGCCTACAAGCAGTACTGAAAGGGATTCCCCATGTTTTATTACATAGTTCCCATAACATGCAGAGTCGTTGATGGAATTCCTATATTCTTCCATCCCTTTCCGTAATATGATCGCATTTAGCACAATAAATCTGTTAAAAATTTCGTTAAAATAACTTCATTATTGTTAAAACTATGAACAAAAATTCGGCTTCGGATTGAAGAGTAGCATCCTGTTATTTTTGGCTGAATAAATGGATTGCTACCCTAATATCTTAAGCCTTTTTTTTTTTTTTTTTTTTTTTTTTTTTTTTTTTTTTTTTTTTTTTGTTATAGGCAGAGTTCTACAAGTTTTAGAAAATCTTGTAGCCAGCAAAATGTTCCGGTTACTAGTAAAAAATGTTTACCCCTATCCAATGTTATCAATTTTTGTCCACTTTTTTATTTAACCATGGATTTTTCAAAAACCACTAAAATTATTTTACGAATTGATTGAAAAAGTCTAATCATAATAATAATATATCTTGAACTGTCTTAACTTTTCAACCCAATTAATACATTAATTTAAAATATTAATATAAATTAAGTTTCTCAACGCAACTTATAAAAATTATAATTTAAAAAAAATTCTAAATATAGGTACATGATAAACTGAATGAAATATGCAACATCACATGAAAAAAAAATTTTTCTTTACTAAAATGATTAATTTTTTAACCCGGGAGAACTCGCTGCATGAGATTTTCTCTCACAGTCGTACTTTTTTAAGACTCTTATTTAAATCATTTTTCATTTTAATTAAAATTTCAAAATGTTTTTCAATTATTTTACCTATTTTGTGAATAAAAGTACTAAGCCAACCAAAAAAAGTTGATATTATATGAATGTAAAGTAAAAGAAAAGCAATTGGGCATTCTCACTAGGGAGTTCTCCCGGGTTATTAAGAAAATTATTTTGGAAGAAATTACTAAGGCAAACCGCTGACCAATGGTCTTAAAGTGCCAACCTTAGGGCATTTTCCTTTATCTAAGGGTTTTACAAACACTTTTTTTGTCGATGTTCTTCAAAATCTGCATTTTTTTAAATCTTAGTTTCTGAACAGCTGGCATATGTTTTTGTGTGACTGTATTTTTTAAATTCAGAATCCAACTTATCTATAGCTTTCTCTGGTTTATAATCATTAAATAAACCATACAAGTGACTAATAATTAGATTATTCAATCTTGGTGTTTCTAGTCGCCAGTTAAAATATTTTGGTCTCCAATGGTTACCTGTCGACCGCATCTGTTGAGCCCTGGTTACAGTGTTACTTCTAAGTTTGTACCGATATTTTTGAGACGCTCTGTATAGTTGAAATAGCTGATGTAATAGCTGAAAAGACACACTAAATTATAAATTTTTAAGATAAAGATGTCCTACTTTCAAATTGAAAGTTTCCGACAACCACTAAAATGAGAAATAAATAAGTTTAACATTTTATAGATTGGATATTTTTCGATAAATATCACATACTAGATATTTTAAAAACAAATAGAAGGGTGTAACGCGAATAAGGAAAAATCGAGTATCATTTCTAGAGGTTAAAAATATTTTTGATTCCAGATGAAGCGTATCGGAAAAAACAGTTCCAAATCCGGTTAATAAAACAGAGTAATAATATCCGTTTTATTTTCACGCCGAATCATTTTCTTAAATGGATTTTTCCATTGCTTCTGATCCCCATTTTATTGTTTTTTAATCTTACTATTCATCATAACGATCAACCGATCTGAAAATTCTTCAACTTGTCTTTCAAAGCTAAAAATGTGCCTAAGAACAGGATATGATAAATTACGCAGACTTAACATGACTTTGTGCGGTTGACTATGATGATTACGAAATATTATTTCTTTTTGTGTAAAACATATACTGTATTTTTTAACTATGCTGATACTTTTGCAATGAGGTTTTTTTTTTTTTTTACAATGAAATGAGCCATACAGCCCAAGGAATAAATACCTTTATAAGTGCATTTTAAAAAGTAGTGTTAATATAACTGAAAATTAAGAACGAATTCTAGAAAAAAGTTTATATTAACATAATTTAAGAAAACTGATTACCTTAATATATCAAACACTAAAATTTATTTCAAATGAAAATCAAACTTCAAATTAAGTGCTTAAAAGGCGCAAAGGCCAACATAGTGAAAAGATTGTTTCTCTCTCTGACAAAATTTCCAAGTATTAATGTAGGTATCAAGTATTAAATCGATGCTGGATTTAATTAAGTTTCGAGTTTGCCCAATGTCGGTGGCTCACGGAAAAATATTTCATCTCGTGCTGCGTTTGTAGCCTTGCCCACATGTAATAGTGAGAAGTTCCAGCTGGGTATCGTTCCATGTGGTTTAGTCGGTAGAATGTCAGTGCGCTATACTCAGGGCCCGCTTAACACTTAGGAATAGGGGAAGCCCGAAGTCACACAGGGGGCCCCCTATTACTCTACAAATTGCTTTTTTATTTACTAAATTTCATTTTTGTATGCTTGAATAATTTGAAATTTTACCATCAAAGTTTAGAGTAAATAACATTTTTAATTAAACTAAAACTACCTATATAAAAGTATTTTATTATATATTTAATTGTAAACAACTAATTTATTTTGTAAATGACAAATATGGAACTATAGTTGAGAATATGTGAACTTCAAAATAGTTTTTGTGATTTACAAATTGCCATATAGTAAGAAAAAAAAAGTTTCATAAGAAAAAAAATGTATTTTTTACAGTGATTGAGTTTCTTTTTCCTAAAACTTAGTTTTGAAAAGTAAAATTGGGGGGCCTTTTGTATTTCAGTGGGTAAGCACGGGCTTCACGGGCCTATTCCGTAAACAGGCCCTGGCTATACTGATGGCCTGGGTTCGAGTCCCGGCATGGAATCTTTTTCGCTATGTTGGTCTTTGCGCCTTTTAAGCAATTAATTTGAAATTTGATTTTCATTTGAAATATTGTATGCAAGGCGAATGTGTCTCTCTCTGGAAAAATTTCCAAGTATTAATGTACTAAAATTTATTTAGCATACCAAAAAACAGGTAAGTTAAATTTAAACATGTACAGTAAAACTACGTTGACCAGGCAATCGCAACGCTTTATGCAGGTTGTTGTTATAAGTGAATTATTTAATTTATTGTAGTTAAATTTGTTATACAGGGTGTATCTAAAAAATGGGGGGTAAACTTTACGGGGTGATAAAACGCAGCTATACGAGCAAATTTCGTCATACAATGTATGGTCGGAACGCAAGCGATGAGAAGTTAAAAGGTAGTTTTCCACTGTCGTAGTTAAAGAATTAACACAAGAATGAGAGGAGATGCTTCAGAAAACATTTTATTAACAGGAATGTAATTAACACGCATGTTCAAAGCAATTACTCAAAAGGTCTTTCGCCAGCTGTAACGCACGCTTCACTCCTGCGGGATAGAGACTGACGCACATTTGCCAAGACACCAGGTATTTCCCGAATATCGCCGGCAACAACGGCAATCCTGGCGACTAGATCCATATAGGTATTAATGGGACACTCGTAGATTAGGCTTTTTATATGACCCTACAGGAAAAAGTCCAAATACGAGAGATCCGGTGATCTTGGTGGCCAAGCTATGGGACCGCCTCGACCAATCCATCGCCCGGGGACAGTGGAAAACTACCATTTAACTTCTCACCGCTTGCGTTCCGACCATACATTCTATCACCTCGTAAAGTGTTGCCCACTGTTTCAGATACATCCTGTATTAATTTTTTATGAACATGGTACTAAAACTTAATTATGATCGTTAACATAAATTTATTTTATGGTAGAGGCAATTTTCTTTTAAGGCTGTTCTCAAATCCAAAGAGTCAACTTTCTGACATAAGTTTTAATTCATTTTTGTTCGGAAACGCATGAAACTAGAAGGTGTTGTTATTCAGAAACTATGTCATCGAACTGTTTTTTCCGTTTTCTTGTAAACGCCATAGATCTTTCAGAAAAGACTGTCAAAGTTGGCATTTTGAACCGAACTTCCGAACGAAAGAAGAAAATCCAGTCAGTAAGGGAAGAAAAATGCCGTGTCACATGATCAAAATCGCTTGTAACTCAGTAGGTAATTGATTGATCAAAAAATGGAAAAAACAGTTCGATTCAGAATCGCTTCCATGGCCAGGCCTTCCAATTTTATATCTTTCCGTTAAAAAAATGAATCTGTAACTGTGTCAACAAAACGTTTTGCGCTTGTTGAGCACGGCAGTTAAGAACAGCCTTAACGCTTAGTGAGAAAAGAATCATTAAACGGAGGAAATTAATCTAGAAATAGCCACTTACAAAATATTTATTTTGCAATAATTATTAAATGCAAATTTATACAGTATGTCCTCGTTTTTGTTAGGTATCTATTACTTTTCAAGCTTAAATAAGGGGACAAGGGACCTTCAAACTCATTTTTTTTTATTTTATTAAAATTGTACCTTTAATACTATTCAAGGGATATGTTCACTATATGAATTATGGCACATATTTAATACACAGGAAATTAAAAAGAAAATTTGGGAGAAAAATAAGGGATTTTCTTGAATACTTTAAACATTATGAAGAACTTTCAAAATGTCACAACCTCACTCCATATCAATTTAAATCTCCAATATTTTTTGTGCCAGTTTAGTTTACATATTACACATAAAACTGTGCATCGTTTTTTGAAACTAACAAGGGGACCACTTTTGGTGCTGCTCGCACTTAGCATCGAGACCTGGTGCATTTTGTAGCCCCTTACATAAAAGTTAGAGAACCGATGAAATTTCTCTGTTAAAATCATATTTTATATACTTTTTTATACTTTCAATTTTTTATTATTACATTTTTATTTGTTTATTTCACGCCAAAAGTGAGTTAAGTCGCCAAATATGATGCTATAATTTTTCCGCCCATTTTATCCGTGGAGTAAGTGTACAGTAGATATTAGAATTATATCAGATTGCGATTTGTTTGATAATTGATAGCATAAGAAAGAAGAATTAGGTTTTTTCTTTTTTTTTTCTATGCAGACGATAAATATATAAATAGTAAATATATTTCTACAAAAGCTTTCAAGATCATTGAAAACTATTTTTTAGTGAAATACAAAATAAGCAAACTATTTTCTTTTGAAATCGAATCGAATAAAGTTTCAAATGTTTAAAAGGAAATGTTGCTGTATTAAATGGTCCTTTGGTAAAAGTAATCAGAAAGTAAATTAATATTTTTACACAATTTAGAAAAATTACTGTGGCTAATTAGGTCAGACATTACAATTTCTACTGAAGTCCAAACCACTCTCCCCACTAGACAAACATCTATGACATTTGGCTAGGATTGTCGGAAAGCTCTACTTTCGAAAAAAATCAGGCAACTTTTCTCCCGCCAAAAATGTGAACATAATGTTGCAATTTTTCAAAATCAAATTCGTGGGTTTTTGAAGGAATATTTAAACTTTTTTCAATATTTTATACTTATTATTAACTAATTTTTATTTTTAAATGTTTTTCTTTAAAAAACTTCAATGTTAATAGTTCGATAAGTGGTTTCGAAAATTGCATTTTCAGAAAGTTATGCTGCTGTAAAATCATTTTAACAGAAAAATTTTATCGATTCTCAAACTTCGTAATACAGGGATTTAAAATGCACCAGGTCCCAATGTGCAGCCCCCTGCGAGCAGCACCAAAATTGGTTCCCTTGTAAGTGTAATTGGAAAAGTTAAAGGTATTTAAGTGCAGAAATAGGATGTAAAAATGTTGAAATATTCATAAAATTTAGAAAATATCTTTTTTCTTACTTTTATATTCGAATATATAAAATTCGATGCACATTTTTATTTGTATATGTAAACCAAACTGGCACAAAAATATTGGGGATTTTAATTGATATGGGGTGAGGTTGAAACATTTTGAAAGTTCTTGATAACGCTTAAAATATTCAGAAAAATTCCATATTTTTCTCTCCCCCCGCCCCAGCCAACCCCCCAAAGAAAAATTAAATTTCTTGTGAGATAAATATATGCCATAATTCATAAAGTGTGCTCTAGAATTGTATTTATGGTGCAATTAAAAAAAAAATAGTTTTAAGGTCCCTTGTCCCCTTAAGCATTCAGAAAGATTTAGTGAAACCATAGGGGAGGTAGGGAAGGTATGATACACTTTTTTTTACTAATTTTTTACAACCCTTAGAAACCTAATTTTAAACAAATTTTTCGTGTTTTTTTATAAAGTGACCTTTTATTCATTTATTAAAAATATTGTGAATTTAAAAAATAATCATTCAAAAAATATATTCGAATTATTGTGAATGGTTACTACTGTATCAAATCTCCCCATTGCTGGGGAGGATTGATACACTAGCAAGGGAGGTTTGATACATTGTTATGTAAATTGAAAAAAAAAATGCAGACAATTCAATTTATGTATCATACAATTTTTTATGATAAATCTTGAAATATTTCAGTAAAATTAAAAAAGAAATGACATTGACCTATTTTTGTTTCTGAAATATTTTTTACAAAAATATTTAAACAATTGCTATTATTTAAATAATTCTATTAACACACTTTTTAGAAAATAAATAATGGAAAAAAAATAGAGATCTTGCTGCAAGAAAAAATGAAGTGAACATTGCTGATTTGCAAACAATTTAACATAAATTTAGCACATTTAAGATTTCTTTAACCCTTTCAGGTTAAAGCATTTTCAATGCTAATGTGTTGAATAAATGAATGGCACCGGAATTTACCAACAAATTTAATTGGAAATAAGAAAAGGGCTATATTTCCCTTTCATATTAAATGGAAGATATTTTACAAAATGCTGGTGCCAAGGTGGCGTTTGGGAATTAAAATTAAGTGGTTTCATAAATATATCACCACCCCTGAAATGGTTAAAAGAAAAACTAATAACTCAATTATTTTGGTAAGTAAAATCGGGTGGATTTAATGTTTTTTTTTAATTTGCCCTTCGTCAATTATAGAAACATCTTCCTTTTCAGGCCATTTAAACTTTTTTCCTTCTACATGACGAGCAAAATGAACTAACCATCTATCATCGCACTGCTTTTCTATGTAACCTACATAATGTCTATGAATAGTCTCTTTGTTCTTCCTCACCAATTTCAGTAGCTCTTGCTGTAAAACAATAATGAACATTACAGTCCTATATTAATTTACAACTTAAAATCTATTAAATTTCAAATATACAAGTGTATCATTTCTCCCCAGCACTGATGTATCATTTCTCCCTATCATGCCCTATTGGATTTTCAATCACTTTGTATAAATGCAGTTGCAAAATGCCAATCTGCTTTCTGGTAAAACTCATCCTAACAATATGTGTTACAAATTAAAAAAAATTACAAGATATTATCTTCACAATAATAAGAGTTACGAAAGAAAATCAATATTTAAAAAAATTTACATTGACATTCCAAAATCCTTCAAAATTAAAAGAAAAAAAACGTTGTCAGTTCTTCACTGATAAGTCCAGTTAATGATGACCTCTGTTAATAAAAGAAGACTTTACATCTGTTACAATGGCTGTTAATGCCATTTGTTGAAAAAAATTGCCACTGTATCAACCCCCCCTATGTATCAAACCTCCCCTACCTCCCCTATAGTTTAAAAGGTTTTTACTTTTTAATATCGATGCATGTTTTATTTTTCACCTTCTCTTGAGCAACTTGTTTACATATCCGAAACAGCCGGCAGTTCGTTTGATTCACTAGCTCCTAAGGTAAATACGTTACTCAGTAACTGTCAGTAACTGTGATTCCGGGATCACGTCTTTCGCTGTGACTAGTTGCTTTGCAACGCCATACTTTGTAGCCAATGGCGTTTCGGATATAAGTTTATACTTACAGATAGGCAACACGATTATGCAAAACAAATGGTAGTTTGTTGTATGGACTGTTTGTGGATCTTTAGCTTCTTGTAATTTTGCACACATATCATATCTTCATATTGTAGGTGTATTTTAAATATTATTTTAAGTTTCTGTGGCTTAGATGTTATACAGGCTGTATCTAAACTCTTGAGTAAAATTTTAAGGGGTGATAGTACACATCAAGACAAACAATATTAAAGAGGAAACTAAGGGTCCCAAACGTCTTCCGAAGGAGATAGGCGCCATTAAAGTTTAGGGTCCAAATTTTCAAATGATTATAAAAAACGGAAGAATTGCTCGATTCATTTGCAGTTTTTTTCTAAAACTATTCTTTATGTCAGTATTTTCTTGAAAATAAATTTTAAAGATAAAGTTCAAAAACTGCCGATAGTGGGCGCTTTAGACTTTGAAGTAACGAACAACTATTTTTTACCGTTATTTTTTGTGTCTTCTTAAATGCTTTCAAAAGCTTAGACTTAAACATAAATTTTGAGCTCAAAATCTAAATCATTGGGAGTGGTTAAGTAGCGCAAATTGAACTGTGTTCAAGAGTTGAAATTTGAACCACCCTCCTGAACACAGTTCAGTTTGCTACTTAACCACTCCCAACAATTCGGATTTTGAGCTCAAAATTTATGTTTCAGTCTAAGCTTTTGAAAGCATTTTATGAGATACAAAAAATAACGGTAAAAAATAGTTGTTCGTTACTCCGAAGTCTAAAGCGCCCTCTATCGGCATTTTTTGAAATTTACCTTTAACTTTTATTTTCAAGAAAATACTGACATAAAGAATAGTTTTAGTGAAAACCTCAAACGAACCAACCGATTTTTCCGTTGTTTATAATCATTTGAAATTTTGGACCCTAAACTTTAATGACGCCTATCTCCTTCGGAAGACGTTTGGGACCCATAGTTTCCTAATTTACATTGTTTGCCTTGATGTGTACAATCACCCCTTAAAGTTTTTCCCAAGAGTTTAGATACACCCTGTATATTTCCGCGGCCGCCATCTTTGATTTCTTGGCGTTTATCGATAAGGCAACCCCGACGAGTGACGTGTTCTGGCAACGCCGTAAAGCGTAACATGCGCATAAATCACTGCTTGGTGACATTTATTACTTGGCGGAAAAGGGGTTTTCACGCCAAGAAAAAATCCAAGATAGCGGCCGCGGGAATATATAACATCTGTTCCGCCTTTGTTTTAGTTAACGGCAAAGTAATACTGTTTAAGTGTAATAGTATTCATCTCACCTCATCTATAATGAATATCTCTTTTTACGGAACTGGCGCTTTCAATTAAGTCTTCCACCTCAACCACTGCGATACTATATCGCCTAGAATATATAGTGTGGAAATCGGCTATCTTTGTAATACTTAAAAAAGCGGTAAAATATTATATCCCTTAAATGTGCAATGATACTGCTGCAATATGCAGATCGCAGCGACATCTGCTGGATATTTTCTACAACTGCAAGAAATTGCTAGTCTATACAATGTAATACTAGTAATACGAAAATCCCGCAGATGTCGCTGCAATCGACACTTGAAATTTTAGCAGTATCGTCGCACATTCAAGGGATACAAATTTTTAGCACTGTTTGGATAGTATATTTCCACACTAGGTATTCTAGGCGCTGTAGAAATACTCTGCTCAGCCATGTTTTCACCTGGCAGTTTCACTACAGCGTCTAGAATACCTAGTGTAGAAATGTACTATCCAAACAATGCTAAAAATTTGCATCCCTTAAATGTGCGACGATACTGCTAAAATCCCAAGTGTCAATCGCAGCGACATCTGCGGGATTTTCGTATTACATTGTATTTTGTATAGACTAGCAATATCTTGTAGTTGTAGAAAATATCCTGCAGATGTCGCTGCGATCTTCCTATTTCAGCAGCATCGTTGCACATTTAAGGAATACAATATTATTAGGGATACTCTGATTTTCTGGTCAGAATGGAGGGGAGAGGGGACAATTGGCCAAAAATTATGCCCATTTTTTCCCCCCATTCTGACCAGAACATCAGAGTTCTAACGTTTTACCACTGCTCTTTCATCTTCACCTAACACTTCATTCATAATGGCTGTTTCATAATAATGGAAGCCATATCAGTCCATCAGAAGAAAATAACTCGGTTAAAGCGGAAACTCGATTAAGTAAGACTCGGATAATCGGGACTCTACTGTATATTTCATTTTTAAAATGATCTTTAGAATATTTTTGTTGGTGTTCAGAAGGGAGTCATGACCCCCCCCCCTCCCCCCCGTGACCTCCTCTTTGGATCCGCCATTGCAGATTACGTAGTTCAGTATTACATGTTTTATGATTACACATTTTAAATTTAAAAATAAGTCGGCTAAGAAAATTAACAAAATTCTCTTTGTAAATATACTTTTCGGAAGAGGAGGGAAGGGGGGGAACGCCAAAATCCATATTTTCCCCGGGTGCAAAAAAGGCTAGTTTCGGCCCTGTGTTAAGATGCACTATACATTGAAAAAAAAGTTAAAACATTGAAAAAAAAAATAATCATTCTTAAATTCAAAGATAAAAGTGAGAATTATCAAACCTTATATCAGTTGCACACCTTCACAATTTCAATTTTTTCTTTTTATGAAAGCTCCTTTCGTTTTCGGGACATTTTAGGAGCATATTAAGTGTTCAAAAGAGATCTAAAAATATATATATAAATCTCACTTACACGTGGTCTCAATTGCAATGAAATCAGGAATTGACGTGACCGACGTTTACTAATCTCAAACTTGTCTTGTGACCAGACCACTCATTGTTCATTCTTTTCGCACCACACTCCCCACAGGCTTCACGAACTTGAAATAACCCTTTTAGTAGTACCACGTGTACTTTTCCTTCATTTTTCTCAAAATATTGCTAGTAGAAAAGTAAAAAAAAAAGAACGCTGCTGGGAGGGAAATTTCTGAGAAAATCGGTTACGACATGAAAGAAGCGACGTATAACAGAAGTTATGCGTCATATAAACGAAACATTGTAACATTAAAATACATAGCGATGAATCGGGACCGCACTGAAACGACGTATAAATGTAAAAGACGTATGAGAAATGTATAAACGGTTCTTTTCTGTACTTTGTTATAAATGTGTTAAAATATGGAGTAATTTTCTTTTACTTCGGTTTTTGGTGGAAGTCCCGTATACTCGTATTATATGATTTAATAAAACAAATAATTAAATAATTTGATAACATTGCAATGATTGCAGTAAATATAATGTGGCACTAATAATCCAAAAAAGTAAAAAAAAGTCGGATAATTAAGAACTTGAAATATACCCCCCCCCCCCCCCCCACCACCACCACCACCAAAAATGAACAAACTGAAAAACTCCACACCTGAATTTCTAGCCCTGAGGGGACGAGTTTTCTTATTATCAAGTTGCACACAGCTGAGAAGCAATTGATTTAAAAAAAATATGTACACATATAATTTTTAAATTAGTCAAAGTACTCATTAACGATATATGTCACCTTGAGGAAGTTCGAATAGTAAGGCTTTGCAATTTTTTTTTTTTTTTTTTTTTGATAATTATTAATTTCTATGCATAAAGCATTTATTTAATGCATATTTTTATTGCAATCAAATCTGATAAGTTATTTTAACATTTGAGCAATTTTTAAATTTTTGTTTGAGTCTAACATTTCATGGTTGATAAATTTTCAGAAATATCAAATTCCTTGGGGGTGGGGCTACTGCCCCCAGCCCCCTCAAATGGCGCCCCTGGGTGTATGTCTTCCATAATTTATATTAAACAGTAAAATTACACAATTTTCAATGTATGATAACACTTAAAAGGATGCTGACATCAAAATTAGTGCATATTTAAACCTCATTCGACATTCACAAACCCAAATTAAGTGTAATAATACTCCCTTCTTTTAACAGTATTGAAAAAAACTTTAAACCTGATATAAAGGTATAAACTATAACATCTGTGCACAATTTCGGAATACATTTTTCTTAAATCAGAATAAAAGTGCGTTATTATGTAATTTTGTGCATTTGTTTACATGTAACATCATCATTTACGTCGTCAATGAAATATATTTTATTCTGTATGCCATCTGTGTTTGTTAGATTCAGTTTTTAGTTTTGTTGTAATTGGATTTCATTCACAGCATGAAAAAGGTTAATGACATTTTAAATCCAAAAATTGAGGAAAACTTTTTCATTCTGTCATTTCGTTTCTGTCATTCGATCTAAAGGTTTGTTCTTTAGAATTTCATTTCATCTGGCAACAAGTTAACGAGGGATAGCAGATGTTTACTCGGCTGATGAAGCATCTGTTATTTCAAAAAATTTTAGAGCAACGTTTTGAATGATGACACATTAGTTTAACAGACAATCTGGAAAAAATAGTACTAGATACAAAATCAAATAATTTACCAATGAGGTTTTTTGGAACATTCGAACTGAATGAAGGAAAAATATTACTAAGCATCACATGGTTAATTTGTAAAAACACCAGCTATTTCCGCAGGAAAAATTCCCTTAAATAATTAGTAAGACAACTCAAACCAGACATTTAATAAATTACAAAATTAACAAGTTGGAAATTGCTTGTCAAACGTGGCAAATGAGGTGCATTCGTACTATAACTAGTTTTATAAATAATTTTTGCACCGCATATTGTACTGAATGTATATTTTAATGCACTTCATAAGTGCATATGCATTTCATTTTGTTCGAAAGGCTGTAACATCCTTAAAATGCACTTGAAATAATATTTTCCCATTGGCCTTAATGTTATGGAAAACTTTTGACTGCCCTGTAATTAAACTATGCATCCGATTTTCCTAAAATTTGAAATGACTCGACAAAATTTTGCAACAACTATATATTTAAAATTTCAGATCATTCGGAAGGTAGTAACATCATTAAATGCACTTGCAATAATTTTTTCCCATTGGTTGTAATGTAACAGAAAACTTTTGACTGTCCCTATATTTAAACTACACATTCGATTGTCATAAAATTTAAAATGACTCGACAAAATTTTGCAACCATTATATATTTAAAATTTCAGACCATTCGGTTGGGGAGTTTTTGCTCTATTACATGCGGACGGACGGACAGACGACGGACTGAACGACGACTATAGATGCGACATATTTATATAATTACGAACGCACCTAAAAACAACACATTATAAATAAATCGCGCAGCTAAAATTAATTATAGGGGAAAGTAGAGGAATGGCGTTCACTTAAGGGAAAACGTGAATAGCTAGTCAAATTTAGACAAAAAAATCAATATTTTATTAATGAAGTATAACTCCAAAGCATAAGGAACAGTTTGCAATCAACAACTTTCATAAAAGTTTTAGGAATTTTTTTTATCGTTTTATTTAAGTAACCATCGATTGAGCGTTAATGCCCGACATGGTAGGATAATCGCGCTCAGAATTTGAATACAACATTTAAGTAAGACAAAAGTCACATATGTAGTTGTGTGGGCTGTTCACACCACTGCAGACTTTTCGCAATCACTTTACACATATTGTGCACACATATTTTGTTAGACATATAATAGGTTACTTTTTTTATATTTAAATTTTTTTTTTATTTTCACCACTTTTTTGAAATAGTAAAATTGTCCTTCTTTAATGACATATTAATTAAGGCGAAAACAGGGGAATTTTACCATTTCAAAAAAGTGGTGTCAATTAACAAATTTGAATTTGAAAAATGTTGCCCACTGGCAACACTTCTTCTGGAATTCCACGCGAGCACCATTACCCGTTATCACCATGTTCGGTTTTAATGCATTATAATTGGCGTAACAACGCACTACAAAAATAAATAAAAGCATGAAAGTGCAGTTAAATGTATATATTTCGTTGACATAATGAGTAAATTAATGTTTGAAAATAAGAGTGTACACTTACCTTGAAGTTAGATGTTGTAGAATTTTATAATAAAACAACTTCAAACTAATAACGTGAGGACACAAAAATACTTTCCTCCCGACGGGCACTAAATAAATACTGGGAACTTAGGATGAAGTTCGCTAGGAGCCGGTACCGATCGCACGTTTTCAAATCTATTCTCTTTAGAGATATTGGGTTCGCGGGATTACCCTTCTGAGCGTCATTACCCTACTTTCCCCTAATTGAGGTATCTGTATGCCTTTAACAAGTTAATTTCTATCAAAATGTCATTTTTCTGTTTCATAAATTAATATAAAATTTCAATATTTGGTTTTCGATTCTCAAGCTTTTTAAACATTTAGATTTCTTATAAACTTTAAAAAAACTGTGTTGAAAGTTTCTTTTTATGATTTTTCTCAAGAGTGATTTTTTGGGGGGGGCGGGGGCGGGGCTGGTATTGTCATAACTCAATAAATAATATTTTAAGTACCCCTAAATGTTTAAATTATGTTTTAGATATATATTCAAAGGAAGTAGACTATTCTTATGCTGATTTATTGAAAAAATTATGAATTACAGAGTTTTAACCCTTTCCGGCGCAGTGTGTCCAGTCTGGACACACCTAATTTTAATTCCAACCTTGCAAATGGCACCAAGAATATTTAACAAAATTTTGATTTTACAGTGAAAGCTTAATTTAAGGAGTTTTTATTTTCTAAAAGAAATCGTTTGCAATTTCCGGTGTCAGTCAATATTTTCTCATTTTGCGAATAGAATTTGTCTGCGCCGGAAAGGGTTAATGTATATATATATTTTTTTCTTTTTGCAGGAATTTTCAGCGTTGTTTGTCTTTTTATACCTATAACGTATTCATCTTATTATCATAAAAATAGTCTAGTCCCTATATGACATCATTATACGGAGGGTTTCTAAAGGAATATCGGGGTTTTAACGCTTGGTAGTATTTATTGCATAAAACTTAAGAAGTAGAATGTAATGTAGAATATGTAGAATGAAAGAGCAACTCAAGCAGTTTTGCCTACAAGCTTACAAGTGTTCAATGTGAGTACCTTTCGTCACACGGCACACTTCAATTCGATAGCTCAGTTCCTCCCAAACATTGATTAGCCAAGAAGTTCTATTCAGACGCCCACCCGATTTGACGCCATGTGATTTCTACATATGGGGGCTCATAAAGGATCGTGTGTATGTGCCTCCACTATCAGCTGACTATTGCAACTGTTTCAACAATGACCCCCGCAAACACTAATCAACGTTTGGGAAAAACTGAGCTACCGACTTGATGTGTGCCGTGTGACGAAAGGTGCTCACATTGAACACTTGTAAGCTTGTAGGTAAAACTGAGTTGCTCTTTCATTTTATGTATTAATTATAATTTTAAGTTATATGTAATAAATACTACCAAGCGTCAAAACCCCGATATTCATTTAGAAACACTCCGTATTTATTATGGAATTCATAAAATGTAATTATATTTAATAATTTTAAATTTAAATAGTTTTAAAAGAATAACAATTTTTAAGTTATAAATAAAAAAAAATTAAAATTATTTATGTGTATGTTTATGTCACATTTTTTGACATTTTTAATGATAATTAGCAATTTTAAATTTACAAATATTCAAAAAATTTGTTCCGAAGGCATACAAATACCCTATATGTCCCAGCAGTGCCGCATACACAGGTGGAATTTTACATGCATAGTTTTCAGGAGTGCTCTTGTGAATGGTAATGGGCAATTCTGGAAAATCGAATAGCGATAAACATCGACATCGCATAGAACAGCATCGATCACAATGAGAATCGATTCCGAAATTCTAGCATCCGATGTTCTAGAATAGATTCTTTGATACAAACACAAATAAGCTTAAAAACAGTAATTCCAAAACTTGGTGATCATTTGGCAGGAAATTTCATCATGAATCGTGATAAAGGGGGTAGTTCTGGTTGCTAAATCCATATCTAAATTTCAGAGCAAAAGATAAATGTGGCACAATAAGTTTTCCAACGATATATAACATGATGGGGGTCATAAGAAAACGAGAAAGGGGGGGGGGGGACAACTAAGCTCCTAATAGTCAGGGGCGCTAACCGAGGGCATAAAAAGCTTGGCGACGTCAAATATGCCTTTGGTGAAGGTATAACCAAGGGGGAACAAGGGAATAAGGGACAACCAAGTGAAAGAAGGGGCCAAGAATTTTCCAACAAGGTATTACATGATGGATCTGGACTGTGAATCAATTTTCCAAGAAATTACATTTTTGTAATTATTGCGGTTGAATAGAAGTATTGTAATATTTCCGAAATCTGATTTGAGACCAGTTTTTATTGTATGAGTAACAAGTTCCGACCGTAAAGCACCGGACTTGAAAGCATATTTATGTTCCTGCAAACGAATGCTGCATGAACAACCAGACTCGTCATTATAGGAGGCATTCTCACAATCTTTTGATTTTTGGGAATAAAAATCTGGTGAAATTAAACTTGCTAAAATAACATTTTAATCTGATAGACGAATGCCTTAATGATTCAAAATAAAGTAAAAATGGTCTGCAGAGAAAATTTTTTTATTTAACTGAGGTTTTAAACTTGCGAGTTTAATTTTCCTTACCCTTTTACCCCTATAACTTTTTATTTTCTTCTAAATTTTTACTTATAATGGATTGCGTAGTACCCACAGGACATTCAAATAAGAAATAATAACAATGTAGTCTTTTTAGTACAAAATTTTGGTATAACATTGTCTTAAAGGGGTGTTAAAGAAGAGACGGAAGAGAAAAAAAAGGGGATGGTAAGAAAAAAGGGACGGTAATGAAAAAAAAAGGGATGGTATAAGGATGGGACGGTCAAGAAAATTACCACTATTTTTAGGCAAATCGTGTTAAGACTAAGTGATAGCCACAATGTTCGTTGATGTTTAGAAACAGTTATTTACATTGGATTAAATTTAAAAAAAAATTAATTTGCCTCGAAAAGTGCAGGAATAAACCTTGGGGAAGGTAAGACTACCCATAAAGCCACGATGCTTGAAATTGACATTTAAATGCTGATTTAAATTATGCAATCCATTTCCTGTCAAAGAATTTTAAAGATTCTTTCTCTAGCATACTTCTGCATGAGAAAAAACTTGAAAAAAAATTTGTGGCTGCGTCTGAAGTGATTTTCTGTATAAGTTTAGTAAGAAGGATGGTAAGGATCTAAAACCCAGGGACAGAGTTTAAAAAATAATAGCAACCCTAAAAATGTGTGCAGGTTAATTTTTAGCTACATATTTATATAAAATAATAGTCCCAGTGTCAGAAAAAAATTACATCGAATTATTTTTATTGAAACAATTCTATACAGACAGCTTCAAACTAAAAAATCAGCATTAGGGGCACGGGACGGTATAGGAGTTTTCCTGGTATTTGGACCTCCAACATCGTCACAAGCTTATTTATCTCGTTAATATTGTTATGCAAACATGCAATGGGGTGTTACCCAGTATATGAAATAAAGAAAACACAAGAATATATACTAAAATAAAAATTATTATTCAGGGACAGAAAAAAGTCAAAAGATTGTGAGACTGCCCCATATACGGAATCACAATCTTTACAAGAGCCATTGTCAAAAAAATAGCCGTTTTTTTTTTTTAAGTTATGGCCATTTTTTTTCCATTCTGACCAGAAAATCAGAATTCTAACTTTTTACGACTGCGCTTTCATCTTCACCTAACGACGATAATTATTCTATCAGTTTATCAAATTGGTGCTAATGTGGAAAATGAAAGCATGCTATTTTATTAAATATATCATGCATTTATTTTCTTATGATAGGCAGAATATCTCCAAGAAAATCTAACTTACGATACACTGTGATTAACATATTTTCTTATACTGTGTTATATTCTGGTTTCTTATATTTTATATATTTTATGAAATCTATCATACATTGAATTTCTTGTTATAGGTAGATACCTCCAAAGAATCCAAAGCACTTCATTTATAATGGCTGTTTCATAATAATGAAAGCCATCAATCCATCAGAAGAAAATGGTCCATTCCAAAGCTATGGTTCGATTGAAAATTAAATAACTATCAAATTTCATTTCAGGGGTCTCAGGACTCTGAAAGCTTCAAAATTTTCGAAATTTTAATTTTTTTAGATGTTAAACTCCTATGTTTTCTGAACATTTTGATATAATTGTTTCTTTGCAATTCCCATCAGAACAGAAGTTATGGCTTTTAAAATTATATCCGCACAATAGCTGAAGCGGCCGGCGTTTCCGAAACTTTGAAATCATTTTTCTCCAAATGACATTTTTGGGCATAACTCGCAGAATATCTCAAATACTTCTGAATATTTTTGCCTGGAAATTTCAAAACATATGTTTCATGTTAGTCTGCATAAACTGAACCTAAAATTTTATTGTTATTGTTCAAAAAAATATTTTTTAATGTGATTATGCTGTTAAAATTTTCAAAATTTTGTATGAGCTAAATACAATTTTGTATTAAAAACATAAAAATGCTTTAAATATAAATTTATTTAGGTTTAGGGTAGTTATTACAATCTGAAGTAGATTTAGGTACAAAAAATTTCATTCTAGTTGTAAATTTTTTTTTCGTAATCCTGCGCGTAAGCTTTCGTACCAATTTTCTGCTCGTCAAATATCTGACAATTTGAAGCCCTATAAATACTAATTCCGCATCTTGCAATTTTTTAAATACACGAAATGAAAGAACATACTTATATCTTTCATCCCAATTAAAATTTTGTTGTTAAATCTTACACATTTTAAGATATTGAATGTAGAAAATGATCTCTTTTTTTCATTTTATCCAATTTTAAGAGTCCTGATCCCCTTAATCACTCAATCGAGTCTCTTAAACTGGCCTCACTTGCATCTGATAGCTTGTCTGTCTAATAATTAAATACCCTGCCCGCTCCCCACCACCACCAAAAAAAGGTTATAATACTGCGTTGTTCACTGAGAAAAAATCGAGAATATAGTTGAAATTTTAAATTAAGCAATAAAATATGAAAATAAATCTGATGTGCTGTAATGTATGCGTACATTTTTCCCTATCTCCGATCAAGTTAATATTTTAGCTACGTTTTTATGCAACTAATAGATCTGCTTGAAATATGCGATTACTTGATAAGCATAACGATAGATTATTTTATTAACAGCGTGGCAACATAATGGAGCGTATTTAATTATTCTATCAGTTTATCAAATTGGTGCTAATGTGTAAAATGAAAGCATGCTATTTTATTAAATATATCATGCATTTATCTTCTTATGATAGGCAGAATATCTCCAAGAAAATCTAACTTACGATACACTGTGATTAACATATTTTCTTATATTGTGTTATATTCTGGCTTCTTATATTTTATATATTTTATGAAATCTATCATGCATTGAATTTCTTGTTATAGGTAGATACCTCCAAAGAAATCTAATTTGTGGTATACATCGATATATATATTTTTTTTTTTTGGTGTTATCAATTCTTTATTTTCTCCGCTCAACAAGGTGAAGTTTTTGACTTATATATATGACATTTTTTTTATGTAAATGCATGAAATTTAAAAACATTACTAGACTGTACTTAAGAATCAAACAGCATTTTTCTCATTTCCTGTAAATTAGACACATGATGCATTACAGTCGATTACTTACTCATGACGACTTTTCCATTACTGCTGTATCCCGAAAATCGGCAACACCAATTTTGATAAAAGAATTTTGAAATATCCTTTAGCTACATCTACCATATATATAAAAAATCCTAATGAAGCGAATTTATGAAACGACTTTATGAAACGACTATATGAAACGACTTTATGAAACGATTTTATGAAACGACTGATTAAATAACTTATTATGTTTCACGACGATTTCTTCTAAAATATGGAATATTATGCGATGAAATTAACACCAAAAATCCGTATTGATCCGCAGATCCCAAAACTGGTATTAGAATTTTTAAATTCGAATTACTTTTCGAGATATTAATTTTTTTCTAATTTTAAATATTTTTCTCTACTGATGTCAACTCCAGAGATTACTTTTTTCATATTTTAGAAAAGGTTATTAATTTAAACTAATTTGGCGATCAGTTTGGCCTCCCTTAAATGTATGCTAAGAAATGTATCATGTTACTTTTATTCATAACTAGCTAAATTAACCCGGCGTTGCCCGGAATTTTAAGAATGTTTGTTTTGAAAAACCAATTTCAAAATTTAACATAAAAAAAAAATAATAATAAAAACAGTCGAAGTGTTGTATACATGAATCAAATGAAAACCTAATATAAAAAAATAAAAATTTATATAATAGACGCAAAATAATACAGCTATAAATGAACTTATTTCCATTCATCATTGGAGCAATGATGTTATACGCCAATATTTCCATAATCGAGTTTTTATCATGCTTCAATACGTTTTATCACACTTATATGACGTTATATATTCACCACGTCCATTATATTTCCAATATCACGTAATATTCCATTTTTTTTATTCATCAAATTAATTAAAGAATTATAATTTTTCACATGGAAATCAGAAAACAGAAAAATTATGACGTAATATTCACTTTTGCTTTTAATTCGTCAAACTATTTATTTTATTTTCATTTTTTCACGTGGAAATCTTGCAGTAGAAAAGTTATGATGTATTATTCCTTTATTATTATTATTATTAGTCATTTATTTAATTTTTTCACGTGGAAATCTTGCAATAGAAAAGTAATTGTCGTGGTAAGAATTTTATTGTGGATTTTTAATTGTTGGCAACAGCTATAAAGGAAAATGCTTAAATTTGATTGGAAATTGGTGTTAAATTTGTTGTTTTTTATTAATTAAAAATTAATTATAAGTTATTCCGATTCCAGATTACTTTAGTTGTCCCTGCCATGTTTTAATACACATGTACGTAACATTTCACAATTCTGGCTTCCAAACTGTGGATTTGTATAGCATTACAGACAGACAGACAAATTTGCATTTTTATATATTAGATTCAATTTACTTGAACAATCTTTCGCCAAATCGGAAGATTCTGATGGAGAAATCAAGAACTCGGTATTTTTATGTTTGCGCGATGCAAGTGATAAATCACCAAACATTTTCCCGTCGCCTTTTTTTTTTCTTATTCCATTATCATTTTATTTAATACAAAACTTTTATTTAAAACTGAAGCATTTAAAATTAATGGCTTTCACTTCTTTTTTATTTTAAAATGAAACGAAAAGAAAAATATTAGGCACAGATGTCATCATATACGCACCAGGGTACCTAATTGGCGCCAAAATGGCGTTATTTTGCCTGACATGGTAACCCGACTATTGTTGCTTATTTATTAATAGATGTTTATTTACATTTATTTTCTCTTTATTTAGAAAAAAAGTTATAATTGTTTTGTTCTATAGTTATTAATTAATTTTTTTTTGATTTACTGTTATTTCATTTTAAAAATAATAGAAAATAATTTTAAAATACATATTTAACTGGTATTCGAAAACGAGGTTTTCGCCAAATTGACGTAAAAAAATAATCATGCGTATAAGACATCCGTGCCGAATATTAAATAATGCAACAAATCATAACATTTAGTTTCAACTTCAAATCAATGTTTTAATGGTACTACTTAGTTATCCCATCGACCAATTTCGCCAAATTATATAAATCGACAAACCGCTAGCCAAATTTTACAAATTGACATAATTTTTATTTTAAATAAGGAAAGAACAAATAAATTAGTAAAACATTAATAAAAATACAAATAAAACGTCGAAATAAAAATCACTTGATGGCGTAAACACGTGTAACTTCTTTGAAGTCAAGTGAATGTGACATTTACGATCAACCATTATTCGCATTTAATCTTACAGTTTGGCGATAGATTTTTGGTCGATGGATAACCAAGTAGTACCGTTTTTAATTTACCACTCGAAAAATAAAAAAATATGTAAACTGGCAAGTTAAAAAAAAAAAAAAAAAAAAAAAAAATAAGCTATTGGCGAGATTTGCGCCCAGCTAACATAAAAGTACCAAGAATTCTTTGCGATCATGGCAACTTTTATGTAGTTTTATTCGAAAAAATAATTCTGATTCTTTAATCAAAATGGAAACCTTTCTTGTGAAAAGCGAAGGGATCAGCCTGTAATTGTTTATGGCAGTTACATGATTGGACTATTATACTGTAAGTGAAATGATGGCGATAGAACAATATTTGGTAACTTATCACCTGTGGCTGGCTAACATTAAAGTACCAAAATGGCCGCCTGGCCATTTTGGTACCATGAATGGTGGCCATTGAAATCAGCCCGTAATTTATTATGGCAGTTATATGACTTGGACTATTATAATATAAGTGAAATGATAGCGATAGAATAATATTTGGCGACTTATCACCTGTGGCTGGCTAACATTAAAGTACCAAAATGACCGCCTGAAATATAAAAATCGAAGGGATACTCCCGGAACTGTTGATGATAGTCGCATGACTTAGGCTATTATGATAGAGATTGTTTTCAATTCTAAAAACAGCGCAAAGCATAATATTTCCTGACGATTAAAAATGTTTTTACACGTGACTATTAAAAACAGAAAAATAACTTTAAAATTACTATTAAATGAGTAATATATATATATATATATGTATATATATATATATAACCATTAATTAAACATTACTGACCACCATCAATAATTGTGATAGTATGAATGAATTTACAACAATACAGTGTCCCCAAACACACTGAATGGATACCAAAACATAATAAACAAGCTGCTATGTATAAAATAAAGTCCCTTGTACTATCTAACAAGAATTAATAATGAAGAAAATAAAAGAATATGGATTTAGATAAAAATAATTGAAAAGCTTATATATATTGAATTACGCTATCAAGAGCACATAATTCAATTATATAAGCAAAATCAGTCGTTTTCTGTGAGAAAAAAGGTAAAAGCTGAATTTTTTATTCCTCCTGTACTCTAACGACCAATAGAACCAAGAGAATAGTTTCAAGATGAAAATAGAATAAAATTAAATGCTACGAAATGGAAAAAGAAATACAATCTTTTAAATAATTAATTTATAGCAAGGAAAAATAGTAATATTACACAGAATACCTAATAAAATCCCAGTTATTTTATCCAAATACACATCAGCACATGGTATCCAAAAGCTCGATAAGTTTAAGGTTATTTTTACAGTTAAGTTAACACAGATTTTAAAACCTAATGTATACAATTAATCTATTTTGAAATACCGTGATAAATGCAATTAAAATAACATAAATAGAAAATAATTACATAATAAGTAAATTATCTCTTAACACATTTAATTTTTTAAAATTTCTTAACTAAAGTAAACTAGTCGGATGTACCAATCCCGAAACTTTCTCCCATCTCATACATGTCAATACTTCAAAATTCCTTATCACTTTGCCAAAATTAAATGGCAATCTATGCTCATTATAAGGATTCTAAAAATATGAAATTCAGTGCATTATTTCTTAAGATATGACTATCGCTGAAATCGTGTAAATGCAGCAAAATGCAGCATAGCAGCGCCACTTGTAGGGTGATTTACACCAGAACCTAATCATCATGAACTTATATCAACGTCTAACTGAATATGAAATTTGGGGAAAATTCGTGCATTAGTTCTTGAGATAGAGCTATTGCGCAAATCGTGACAAATGCAGCATAGCAACGCCACCTGTTGAGCAATTTTCACCAACACATAATTGGCGGCAATATTAATCAAGGTATACTTGAATCTGAAGTTTGATGAAAATTCGTGCATTAGTTCTTGAGATAGAGCTATTGAGGAAATCGTACTAAATGCAGCACAGCAGCGCTACCTATTGGGCGATTTACACCAACAGGTAATCAGCATAATTTCACATCAAGGACTAACTAGATCCGAAGTTTGATGAAAATATGCGTGTTAGTTCTTGAGATCGAGCTACTGCGAAAATAGTGTAAATCCTGCAAAATGCAGCATAGCAGCGCCACCTGTTGGGCGGTTTACATCAAAACGTAAACAGCACCAACTCATATCAAGGAGTAACTGAATCTGAAGTTTTATAAAAATCCGTGTGGTAGTTCTTGAGATAGAGCTATTGCGGAAATCCTGCAAAATGCAGCATAGCAGCGCCACCTACTGAGCGATTTACACCAAAAACTAATCAGCACCAATCTATATCAGGGACTACCTCAATATAAATTTTTATTAAATTCCGTGCGTTAGTTCTTGAGATAGGGCGCCCACAAAATTTGTGTCACATACACACAGACAGACAGACTCACAGAGTCACAGACAGACATTTTGTAAAACCATATTTTTTGGAATCTCTGACCCCTAAAACGTGTAAATCCGTCAAAAACCGGAAGTCGAAAATTTTCATGAATCCAATACTTTCTTCTTGTAAAGATAGAAGAAAGTAAAAATACCAAAACTATAAGTTTACAAAATCAAAAATAGCCAACATTAAGCTCCACCATGTGTTAAAAATTGATATTATTACTCTATTCGAAGCATCAAACAGAATCCAATTTAAATTTTAGTGCTGTCATCTATGATACAGGGTGTCCAGCGAATAAGACCCTGATTTCAAAATTAAATATCTCGAAAACAAAGATCAATAGAATTATGCGGACAACGGTTTGTTTATTAGCTAAGCTGTAAAAATGTTATACAGAAGTTTCAAAAATTAGTTGCAAAAACCGCTAACAGATGGTGCTGTAATCGCAATGCCTATAAACTGTGTTTTGAAGTCCAGAGTACTAGCGTCTCATTATTAGATGGCTTCCTATGGAAGAACGAAAATTGGGAAAGACCACTTTTTCGTTGGGGTGACGTGCAGAAGAGGAGGCATCTGGTCAAAGCTTCAATTTTAGAGAATTTCAATTAATAGAATTTTCAATAAAAAGTTTAGCAATCATATAAGAACTTATTAAAATATTTTATTTGGGTAATGTGCAGAAGCGAAGCCATGTGTTGACAGAATTGAGATTTGTTTCAAATTTTGTTTTAAGCTACTTCGGTCCGGATACCAGTATCTCTGTGGTATGTCTTTTCTCTCCTAATTGGTAGATCGTGGAATCGAATCCAAGGAGAGGAGAATTTGAAAAAAAAAAAAATGGAAATCTTTACTTTTTAATGTTTATTTAAACTGTGAAAAAAGTTTGAATAAAAAAATGCAAAGTTTCTGATTTTAAAATTTAATTAAGCTATAAGAAACCCCAGTTTTAAAAATCATTGAGCATTTTTAATAATGATTCATAAATCATTTTTTTTTTTAATTATAGAGAATAGTTTGAATGAAAAAATTCAAAGTTTCTATTTTTAAAAACTTAATTAAGTTAAAAAAATAATTTTAATTTTAAAAACTCGTTTTCATTTGTTTTTTAATCATTGAGCACAGAAATATGTTGCAGCTTCTAGCGATAGGATCCGAAGTGTTGGAAAGGAATGCAGCATCAAAAATACTTTTGCTTTGACGTTGATGATATGACTTATCATCAGTTCCTTTTAAAAAAGAAATCATTTAAAGCATAATTTCTGTCTCTAAAACTTTGTTTACAAAGAAAAGAAGTATATGTGTTGTGCTAAACAGGGCCCGACTTATGCAGGGGCATGCGGGGCAGCTGCCCCGGGCCCCCCTTTTTAGGGGCCCCCATGGAAGTAATCAGGATTTTCATTAAAAAGTGCCAAATGATTAAAATTAACCAAAAGTGATCAAAATTGATATATTTTCAAACATTTAGGAAGCGAGTGCGGACCCCTCTGCTTCCAGTATCCCCATCATCCATGCAAAAAACTATATCATTAGAAAACTAATGATTAAAATTTTATTACAACAACTTGGTGTTCTATTTTTTCAAAAGAAATTCTTTATTAAAAGTTTTCCTCATAACGTGGTAAGTTAAAACTATTAATTATGACCAATTTGGGGCATTCTCTTTTAGACATCTTATAACGTACGTAGATAAGCAAAGTAAAAGTTTACAAAAAAATACTCGTGTCAATCAAGCTATCATTTTTTCTACTATTATCCTACAAGTATTTTTTCTTAAAGTTGTGACCATCTTTTTGTGATACCCTGTATACAGATGTGAGCAGTATCGGTTACAAAATTCATGCATACATGCAATATGCAATATGTATGAAGTTTAGCAGTAGCCACTTCCATATTATTCACAAAAAAATTCTGTAGATAGATAGAAGAAGGCCCCCCAGAATGATGCTTGCCCCGGGGCCTCCCATAGCCTAAGTCGGGCCCTGGTGCTAAAACCAAAGTATTATGCGGTGATTTAAAAATAAATGAAAAGTGCAAAATTACTTTTTTATTTATAATAATTCAGGTATAAACAATAATACCAAAATATTATGCGTGATTTAAAAATATAAAAAATAAATAAAAAGTACAAAATTATTTTTCTAAATATATGCATTTTGATTTAAATAATTATATGGCATTAAAAATTGAATTTAATAAAATATTTCAATAAGTTCTTATATAATGATTTCTAAAATTTTTATTGAAAATTCTATTAATTGAAATTTTCTAAAATTAAAACTGATGCAATAATTCTGTGACCAGATGTCTCTACTTCTGCACATCACCCCAATGAAAATGTGAACTTTCCCAATATTCGTTCTTCCGTAGGGAGCCATCTAAGAATGAGACACCAGTGCTCTGGACTTCGAAGCATAGTTTACAAGTATTGCGATTACAGCGCCATCTGTTAACGGTTTTTGTAACTAAATTTTGAAACTTCTGTATAGCATTTTTACAGCTTAGCTAATAAACAAACCGTTTACCGCATAATTCCATCGATCTTTGTTTTTGAGATATTTAATTTTAAAATCAGGGTCTTATTCGCTGGACACCCTGTATTAACTTGAAACTAATATGAACAAAATGTCATAAGATTATGCTATTATAAGTTAATTCATTCATAATATACCAACTGCTATATCCCAACAAATCCTAATATAAAAATACCATATTATATTTCATTATTCATATAAATATTAAATAAATACAAATGTTAATAGAATGTTTACATTATATTCAACTACCATACCCAATTAATCTATACGGAAAATTTAAATAATTTCAAAAAAATAATAATATAATATAGCAATATGCTATAACACTAAATAATTTATATATAAAAAATTATATATAATAAAAATATAAATTATAAGAAATACTTTTAAATATAAAAAATTAATTAATAAAATGAACAGGAAGGGAAAAAAAATGGATGTTGATATAATTATGTCAGAATCTTCATTTCCCAATTGCCTAATGATAACAAATAAATTGTGTGGTTAATTTCATATTAACCATAAAAAACTAAAGAATATGAATATGGGATTAACATTCACATAAAACCGTTAATTAATCATTTAATACTAAGTTCAAAAATTAAACATTATTAAAAAGTATAGAGGAATAATAAAAAACTAATAACCCAATTTTAATACAAACTATAATATCATTAGTTATATCAAATAAACTTATTATGCATATTATTCACCATAAAGATGGTATACTATTAAAAATTAATATGATATTGTCCCGAGAAGACTAAAAATTAAAAACAAGTTAATTGTTAACTTGATTAAATATTAATTAAGCTAAATAAATTCAATATGAATTGAAATAAAAATTTTAACGTCACCATATATATATAAAATATCGAATCAACCTCCATATAAAAAGTGTATTAGCAATGTAGTTATAATTCAATAGATATATATATATGTATGCATTGCATAATGTCAGTATAATGTATTGATACTCACTTTATTAATTTTTATTATTATTTTTTTTAAGATGATGAATTGTAATATTATATAATGGTTATATATACATATATATATATATCACTTTTTATGGACACGATAACTTCCGTAATTCTGCACTAATCTCTTCCAGACTGATACATAAAATCAAGGAGTAGAAAATCACGGTCAAGTTCGTTAACCGGGCAAAATAGGACCAAGGCGGTGGAAATAGGGAGGGGAGAGGAAGGTGAACACAGAAAAAAACCTTAACTTCTTAATTTTTATACACATCAGATCAGTTTAAAGTTATTATTACACCTAGGAAAAGGGCCAAAAATTTATGTATCACAGATTTTTGATAAAATTAAAAACGGGTTCAAGGGGCGCAAAAAATAGAGTTTTAGGGAGAAAAAAATTTATAACTTCGTCAATTTTTAAGATATCAAATTCACTTAACTTATTATAAATCTTCTTAGTATTATCTGCAACTTTTATACTGAGAAGTTTTTGATAGGACCAACTTTTGCTGCAAAAAAAAAAAATTTTAACGAAAAAAAGGGGGAGGGGATTGAAGAAGAAAAAATTCATAACTTCGTCAATTCACAAGATATCCAATCCGCTTAAATTTATCATACATCTTCTCAATATTATTTACAACTTTCATATTGACAGATTTTTGATAGGATCAACTCTTTAAAAAAATTGGGGGGGGGGGGGAGAGTTGACAAAAAAATTATCGTATTATGGATGTTCTCAAATTCAAACGGCTTATTTTCTGACTCATTTTTAAATTCATTTTCGCTCTCAAACGCATCCAATTGACAGATTCTCTTTTTCCAAAACTATATATTGTGCTGTATTGGTCGATTTTTTGATAAAGGCAGAATATATTTAAAAAAAATACTAGTGTCGAAATGGGCATTTTGAACCGAATTTCCCGAAGCGATAGTGCTGGAAACGAAAATAATGGTCGTACAGAGAAAACAATTGTAAATCAAGTTCTAATTAATTGAACGAAAAATAAAAACACAAATCGCTTATAAATTTCTTCAAAAAATCACGTCAGCAAGTTTGTTTTTTCTTTTAAAAATGAGTCTGAAAATGTGTCAGAAAATTTGAGTTGCTGAGCGTGGAAAATATTTTTTTTTTAAATACCGCTTTAATATGATTCTGATAAAACGAGCTCTTACAGAAAATGAAAGTAAAAGTTCGTCAAAAGTGGCAACATAAAATTGTTAAACTGGGTTTATCTCTAATCTTGATTTAGTTTTTATTGGTGAAATTAGTACTTAACTTCGAAATCTACCTCTGACTGTAGGCCACGCCGCGCCGGCAGGGATTTTTTTTTTTTTTTTTTTTTCGAAACGTATGGCACTTTATCATGTTGATAGATATTACTGTATATTCCGGCGTATAACGGCACTTTTGATGCTAGGAAATTGATCGAAATTGCAGGTGTACACTAGATTAATTTTAACACAATAATTCTAATTGGTAAATAAATCATATTAGATGTAAATTTCCAACTGGGCGAAAAATGTCCGGGCCAGGATTCTAACCAGGTATCTCCTGGCTGAAGCCGCCAGTGCTCTACCATCTGAGCTATCTCGGACGAATCTGGTGGAACTTTTTCACCCAGACACCTTTTTTACAGGTGTACGTCGGTTATAAAAATAAAAGATTAAAAATTAAGAAAGCGAAAAAAAGATGATCATAAGTATTGAGATTTATAACAATAATCGAAATGCTTTTCCATTTCAATGGTGCCGTGTTCGCTATTAGATTGCGTGTAATGTACTAGCTATTACATTTTTATTTTATTTTTGCTATAATAGTATATATATCACGAAACCGTTACACTCTGGAACGCATTATAAGCTAGAATATTATTATTGTTTTTTCCACTAGTACGTAAAAAGGTTTGCCATCCCTGGCGTCAGCGCCATCGCTAAGACTTTTTATTGGTGGGGAGAGAACCTTAAATTGGCAAGTCAAATATCAGTATTTGCCAACTCGTTTTATAATTTGCCAACTTACCACAGTTAGAAAATATAATATAGTTCTTATTTGTTAAAAGTTTAGTAATATTCCCAATTAGTTTTGTAATTTTTGCCAAGTCTATCAGAAATAGAAAATATATTATAGTTTTTATTACAGTTTTAAACAAATTTTCCAACTAAGTTTGTAAATTTGCCAAACATTCGTGAATGTTTAGGGGGGGAGCTCCACCCCCTTAGCGAGGCCCCTGCCTGGCGTAGAATATGAAACTTGGGATAAATATCTTTAAAAAAGTTTTATATATACTAATTAAAAACTAACTGTTAACACACAATAGTTGAAAAGTGTTTATGAATTTGGTTTGTCTGTCCGTACTGTCTGTCTGTCCGTGCTCCAACTCACGTAAATATACTAGGATTGACATAAAACTGATGCTTATTGGGTTTTACTATGGCGTGTTCGGTATTGAAAATGAAGCGTGTAGCATTTACGGTTAATCTACACGGACACTCAAAAGAATTCAGTTACATTTCGACCTATGGGGGAAAATCGTCGGTGCATTTTAATGATGTTACACATTTTTAAACATATTGAAACTGCTATTTATCACTGATGTGTACTCCAAGGTTCTTATAATAGAATATGGTGTGCATAGAATTTATCGTTCATTTACAGAGAGGCACACAAAAAAATTTGGCTACTGAAGAAAATGAACAATAATTGATCTTATTAACATAATTAGGACAATTGCACCATAAAATTTAATAAATAAGATGTATATGTTAAAAACACATAAACTTGCTCAATGGTACCGATAAACAAGAACGTTTATATGAACCTGTACAAATAAAATTAATAATAAAGCATAATATCGACGGTTCGAACTGCTTCTGCAGTCGTCTGCAGAAGCAGTTAAATTTAAAACGACAATTTATAGAAAACCGCTTATCAATTAGCTGTTTTTAGGGAACAACTAAAAATCAGCTCACTCTATAGTCGATATTTTTCTGAATTTTCCCGCTATTTTACTGGCTTTTTTATAAGTTGCTCCATAGAACTGACTATTAAATCATAAAAAAAACATACTTATTATCGTGCGTGCATGCGCAGCTAAAAAATATTTGGTACTTTTCGGTTAGCCGGGCGCCAGTGTTATGTATACACATATAGGTATATACATATATATGCACCTATATGGACATATATACACACACATACATAATATAGATATATATATACATAAGTGTATCTCTCTATTCTAAAAAAAGTAACTACCGCTGTCACCCCCGCCGCCGCTGCCGAATTTTTTGCTGAATTTTTTGTGACCGAGGTATTTCTTCGTTAATATTAAGAAAAATATTGCATACAAAAATATGAAAATCGGTGGTATAACACAGAAATGTTTGATAAACACGCTGATGCAGACAGCTTTCAAATCGAAGAATTATTTTAAGAGATATTTAATGCTAAAGTTGGGCAAAATCGTTCCATTCAAATTGTTTTGTAGAAGCAAAAACTATACATGAGAATTTAATCATTTTTAGACCATTTTATACGTTTGAAGTTCCCGGTGTGCAGACTGTATTTCTTTTTTCAATTTGACCCATTTTTTGAGGTTTTATTTCTATTTTAAATTCAAATTTTCAGCATTTCGAGAGATATTTTTCAATTCCTACTATTAGCTCACACTCTCCCTATATTTATTTATATATTTATATATTTATCTTGTACAAATTTTCAATCGTTAATAAAATACTCATTATTCATCCTATCAGGTTGAAATAATTTTTTTTAAAACTTGTACTGGATGACAATTGATGTTAATAAAGTTTTTTCAAATATTAATTAATTAAATTTTAATTAATTAATTTTAGTTTTGCATGGGAAACAAAATGGTCGCCATTGGTTATTGAATTTCAATGAAAGTATTTTCAATAAGGGTTACCGTAGGAGGGGACCTGTTCTGTCGCCAAATACCGCCAAGTTTGTCGCCAACTTGGCGATATATCGCCAAATTTGGCTGCCAAAATGAGTCGCCAAAAGTGACGCCAACTTGGCGATATCTGTAATATTTCGCCAAATTCCCATAGAGTTCCATTGTAAACCTACTTGCTTATAGAAAATCAACAAATTGAGATATTTTAATGCAACAAAAACTCATATTAGCTTGATTATATTAAATTTTTCTTTGATGGCCTATGTAGGAATTGACTTTAAAAACAAAATTTTTATATTACTTGTTTACATAATTTTAGAAAATGGTATTAATTTAAACTAAACTGTTGCCAACTGTATAAACAGCGCAGTCAATAATGTTTGCTTCAAATTAAAAATTTATTTACACGTGACTATTATAAACAGAAAAACCCTTTCAAATTAGAATTAAATAATTACGTATAAAAAGTAGGAACTTATTAAAAATTACGTCATAAAAACTATATTTACACGTGAATTTTAAAAGAGAAAGGATATTGTAAAATAATAAATTCATTAACATGCGTTAGAAGTCTTAAATAGGAAAAATTACGTCTCATTTACGTCACATTACAGTTATTACATAAAATGAACAAAAAATAATATTGCAAAACAGTTTAAACTTCGAAATTGCGCGAGACATTTATTTGATTTATTTATTTATTGAACAACAAACATATGACTTGTGTGCTTGACATGACAGCCCGCTTATAAGTCAGAGATAAAATAGCACTAGGAAATATTACAACACAAGAGAAATACATCCTGGGAATTCCACACAAAGATTGTGTGCATTGGAACCAGCGGGATTCGAACCCACAATCTCCTACGCTCGCAAGCGATTAGCAGCGTGGTGCTTTGACCACTCGGCCACGGAGACCGCGTGATTTATTTGATTTGATATTTTGAGATGATCTTTTCAACTATTTTTCTTAGGACAGCGCAAATAATATTTCATTTCTAACAAAAGTATTTTCACGTGAATATTAGAAACAGAAAGAATAGTTTGGTAAAAATTACGTCAGATTAAAAACGATACAATTAAAATGTCTTATCTGAAAGAACTTTCTTTTCGCTTTCTTAAATTATAGCGGGAGACAAAGATTCTCTTTACTTAATTCATTTTACATTAGCTTATTTTGAAATGTTTAACTGATTTTATTTAATCAAATACGAAAACAGCCATTGTATCTTTTAACAGCAGCTAATTTGGCTTTAAAATTTCCCAATCAAAGAGAAATGAATAGAAACCCGTGTATAAGGGGATTGCCACTGTTTTTTAAATTATAATTCAATTTTCCGAAATCTTTTTAAAGCCGATCAAATTAGCGTGCTTTTAGAATCTGCGGTGTCTGAACAGGGGTTGGCGAGCGTAGCTCGTTGGGGGCAGAGCCCTCTAGTCTATATACAAATATTTGTATATGTATATATATATCTGTGCATATATATACAATGTATACACTGCAAATAGAGGTGTCTTAAATTTAGACACATATGTGACTGAAAAAGAATTTCAGTCACTTAAGTGTCTTAATCTGAAAATTCAGACACAATAGATGTCTTAATTTAAGATACATAAGTGTCTTAGTATGATCATGGTATATACGAACCGAGAAATATGTTGGAATTATCTACGAAGTGTCTTATTTAAAACAGTAGTTGAACATTTCTTTTTTGTACTTTTCTGAACAGCCAATCAGAGCATTGATTTCAGCGCATGTCATCTATGGCTCCTTCATGATATAGAAAGAATCACATTTTAAGCGTCGCCATTGCTTGGATTAAAAGAAATGCGTAATTATGGAGTATTTATCGAATGAAAGCGTAAGTCATATTTAATTTTAACTTTTCATTTCAGTAGGTTTGTATCTTATGAATATAAATTAAATAGTTTTTAAAGATTGATCTCTTTTTTTGTAGTTTAATGTTAGTTTTTTGATTTCACAAGCTGTCGTCTGTTATACCTTCTTAATATAACGGTATCGAATATAATTGTTTTGATAATTAAATTGCAATGCTTTAATTCAGCGCGCTTGTCTCCTGTGAATAAACGAATGAGTGATAACTTGTTTAATCTTCCTTTTCGATCCTGTGATCAAAAATATCCTAATTTGTCGTTGCCCAAAAGCAAAACGTGCAACATAAACAGATTTGAAAAGCTGAATGATTCATAGTTCCATTAAAGGGAGATAAAAACATTAAATTGAAGCCGTTTGAAACTGTATTTATTCTATGTTCTGTTTCTTCTGATTTTTACTGTTTATTGATTATAAACTCTTGCAGTTTATGTATCAGTACTTATTGTATTTTTTTGTGATTATTATTTTGGAGCTAAATATGATATTCATTTATGATTATGATATTCGGAAAAGTTTTCAGATTGAAAAAAAGCATTAATACTGTGAAAATTTTCTTTACATGTCACCGTTTTTAATCACAGTACTGAAACTTTTTAAAGATTTATTCTTATTATTGATGCTTTAATTTATTATTGAAAATCGGAAATTTTGATAGTCAAAGTTTCATATTTAACATTTACCAAATTTCTAAAAACATAATAGGTATTTCTTATACTATCATTCCGTAAGATGTTTTAAACATAGAACAAATGCAGAAACATTTTATTCATTAACTGCAATTTCTGTTCTTGTTTAACGGTATATTTATAAAGTATTCATTAATATTTTTTGAGTTTTTTTAAATTGCTACCTATATTATTTTTTTATTTATATGTAAGCCTTTTCCTGCTATGTTTTGTTCATGATTTTAAATTTTCAAACCTGAGAAATATCAGAAACAATTATGAAATTTCCCTTTATTGCAATCGCATATGCAACGTTTCTGATACAAACAATTATTAGTACGAAAAAAATAACATGATAATTTAGGCATAAATAAAAAGTTGTTTATGCTTGATATAAAGTTTATAGATAAAACTGAAATAGTATATATTTTTAAAAGTTCATATTTACTTATATATTATATATTTTTAAGCGATTAATAACTACTTTTTTTATATTCAAAGTATTTTCAAACAACTAAAAACAGTACATATTCTGTCATTTCTTTTCCTTTTCTTCTGTTTTCTAGGTTAATTTTTTCTTATCAAATCTGTAAAATTTATGTAACTCATATTCATAAGATACAAAGTTTACAGGAATAAAAAAATAAATATGACTTATATCCTGTTGTTCCATAACAGCTAAGGAATATGTTTAAAAGAAAAGCTTTTACATATTCCACAGAATGTATAAAATTAGACACCAAAGTTCATTTTTAATTAAACAATGCCAAATCACCGCATATTCAAAAAATATATATTACACATGTTCACTACTTATAGTGACTAAACTTGTTTATTTATATTTACTACTTGAAATGTATATTTGAGGCAAGTTTTGAAACTAGCAGTAATTATTTTCTGAATGTTATTAAATTAGAGTATTTATTTATTATTTTGTATTTATAGTTAAATAGATCTTGTGATTATCTGATCTGTGTAAAACAATGCCTATTTGCCAATATAAATTTTTAAAAGATCTAGTTTTTAAATTGCATGAATTTTCTTTTTTTTTGAGGGGGGGGGGGGGGTTCTTTGCAATTTTCGAACATCTGATATTATAAATATCTTTATTTTTATCCACTGAGTATAATGAATATTTGAACTTTTAGAGTAAGTCAAGATTACAAATATATATATATATATATATATACATATTTATCCATGTACCGTAAAAACCGTCAATAGGGAACACTTTGGGGCTGGGGAATTTGTCAGATAATCGGAGATGTTTCCTTTTGTGAGGTAAAAATATACAAATATTTAGACGTCCACTTTTCGGAAATGTTCATTAACCTTCACAACGGACACTTCCAAATACCGGACACTCCTATTTAGTAAAAGATAATGCAGAGTTGCATTTTTTTGCAAAAGGACCTGATTAAAACATGGGCATGCTGGACAGTGTACCGTCCCCCTACGATTTTCGGACTCAAAAATTTGATGTGCAATTTATGTATAGCTTATATTTTAAATCCATTTCGAAATTGTACTGATCAACATTTTGAATTTTTAAAGTAAAATAACGTTAAAAACTAAACAAATAAAAGAAATCTAATATTTAGATGAATATCTGTTTGTTTTTAATCTTGTTCTACTCCTGAAATTCAAAATTTTTAATATAATCAGTACAATGTCGTAAAAGATTTAAATTATGAGCTTTACAAAAATTGCATACCAAATTTGGAAGCTCCAAAATCAGGCTGTGTGGGGTGGGGGGGACAAGACCACAGCTAAATATTTTTTTAGGATTCACCGTGGTCAAATATGGCTACGTATAATGCTGACAAAAATTGGTTGCGATTAAGACGTTTGAAGTGTCTGAAATTCAGACGCAAAAAGTGTCTGAAAAAATTAAGACATTTTAAAATGTCTGAAAATTGAACACACCGTTTCAGACACTTAAGTGTCTGAATTTCAGACATTTCAATTTAGAGTGTAGATAACATTGGCGCCCGGCTAATTGAATAGTGCCAAATATTTCATACAACTGCTCATATTTCATAAAATGTTTAATATATTTACATCCCAATTGCACTATATTATTTCTACTACATTTTGTCAAATTGGCTGAAACTGGCGTTAAATTTGGTAGAAAATCCTGCATCATATAAACAAAAAACACGCAAGAATTTTTTGAAATTTATAAAAAAAAATCGATATATCTCAATGAATATACGTCTTTCAGAAATGAATGCACATTATGTACAATATACACATATTAGTATGCTATAACAATAGACCATTTTGTGCATTTTATTTTACATGGTGATTCCAAAATATTATTAGTTTACTTTGATTTTTTGTTGCTCCCCTAATTGTCCTTCTGATCAAATCGCCGTTGATAAGTGTGAAGTCGAACATATTCTTCATAATCCTGAAGTTCAAGAAAAATCCGACAAATATATCTGTATATATTCGACATAATGGAAAGTGTCCGGTGATTAATGGCTATATAGTGTATATATATATATATATTTCAAAATAAATTTTAACTTTCGTACCAAGAAATTTGCAAAGAAAAAAAATTCATTAAGGAATGAGTAATATACTTATCACATTAATAAATAAATGACGATGTTAATAGAGAAAATGAGGTGTTGTGTAACACGTAACAGAGGTATACACCACTCATATCTCTGTTCATTAAATAAATAAATAAATAAATAAATACCCAAATCATCAATTTTCATCAAATATATATTTTAAATATTTTATATTAGGCGAAAATCCAAAAACATTAGAAAAAAATATTCTGTCAAAAATTAGCCAGCGTGTACCGGAAACCACTGTACACTAGTGTGAAACGTGACAATATTTTCTAGCCAAATTTAGAAAAGTGAAAATCCTTGTCACAAAACAGAATATCAGAATCGCGTGTGGAAGTCACTGACCTAGCAGCAGCATCAAAAAAAGCATTTAAAATAATTTCAAATTTTCAAATTGTTTCTCTCAGTCACGCAATCACGGCTCAGAATCCATTACAGTGGTTTCTGTTTGCTAAATGCAGGTATAACGCAACAACAACGTGTTTAAAAATATCGACATAACGATTGAATCCGAACAGAGGAAAAAAAGGCACACCTTCAACCTGCAGCTGGAAGAATCGAGAAAATATTCATTCAGACGTATAATATAAAAAAAGTAATATAAAAAATCAAGATTCTAAGTAGAATTTTACATTTCAAATTTCAGTATCTTTCCAAAAAACAATTCTCTATATAATCAGAGCCGGTAATTCTCTTTAAAGACGCCCAGCTGTGAGAAATCCTTTTGATGCTCTACATTTTATCAAAGGGGGGGGACGAAAAATCATGCATCACGGCATAGATTATGAAACACTTTCCAAAACTATCGGAATATTGTAAAGAAATTTAGTTTTTGTTGAAACAGTGAAACGCATCTTTAATAGGTGGGTGGTTCAATAATTATTGTCCCGAGTGTGTATAAAATATTTGTAATTGATGTGGAATATTGAAACCTAATTTCTTAGATGTCTATATGCTCAATTTGAGAACCGTAGCTGCTATATTAAGATTTTTTTTCGTTTTAAGTGTGAAAGGATGGCACCTAGCTTGAAAGGGGTGGGGTTGGGAGGGGGAAGGCTGCTTTGGAGCTTATGGGGCTAGATTTGTTAAAGTGGATGAGACGTGCCTACATCACTATGATCCCATGTCCAAACGACAATAGCCACGACTCATCCACTGTCACAAATCTAGCCCCATAAGCTCAAAACCAGCCTCCTCCGCCCTTTCAAGCTAGATGCCACATCTCACACCTAAAACGAAAAAAAAATATGCTAATATAGCAGCTATGGTTCTGAAATTGAGCATATAGGCATCTAAGACATTAGGCTTCAATAATCCACATCAACCATCGCAGTACAAATATTTTATACACACTCAGGACAATAATTATTGAACCACCCTCGTACATATCTAACACAACGCGGTAAAAATTCATTTTCAGTAATCGCGGTCTATAGCCCAAAACGTGCGCGTATTCTTTCGTGTAGCCCTGTGTATGATCTACACTCCTTGGAACACACTAAAAATCAGTTAAATTTTAAAATGCATATAACTTCTAAAAACGCACATCCAGTATCTATGGCTCAAAGTCAGTTCTGTAACCTAATTCTTTTGAGTGTGTCTGTAAATAAACAATAAATCATGCGTACTCAACAACCTGTTAAAGAAAAAAAGATGCAAAATGTAGTACACCTCGCTAACATAGATTATTTTCATTGGAATAGTGTAATATTATTAAAATTCACCGCAAACGATTTTTCCACATACATCATAATGGAATGGATTTCTTTTGTGTGTCCTTGTAAACGAACTATAATTGCTACTTACTCTATGCTCGATAGAAAGCATGTTACCATTCACCTCAGTGTATATACCAATTTCATTACCTATATTTGAAATAGTGTAACATCATTAAAATGCATTGAAAACGATTCTTCTCCATTGTCTGTAATTCAAAGGAATACTTTAAGGCTAATGTCAGAAAGGCGTCTATTTGCATGCTTTTTGTTTCAACATGAAAAAGAAACACATGCTAGAAAGCGTGCAAATAGACGTTCGTCCGACATTAACCTTTGGCTCCCTTTTAACTAACCATAAACAGCAAACACTTCATTTTTAATAGCGAACCATGGCGAAGCATGGTAAAACACAATAGCATATATAAATTACATGAAAATCCGAGTACAGTAAAGCGCTGATTATCGGAACTCCAATTAGCCGAACCTCCAATTATCCGAACAGCTTATTTCTCTCAAAAAAATTTTAACCGAACTTCCAATTATCCAAACACCTTGTTTCTCTGTCTCTCAATTTTCCCCCGGTCAGATTTAGCATGCAAAATTGAATCCCCGATTAATGTATCGTTGGGAGCAGTAACAACGAAAAAGAAGTCGAAGAAAATGCAAACGAATGCTCTGGAAATGACCCAGGTCCATCACATAACGAAGCCTTTGAATGTTTGGAAACATATGAAATGGCTCGAACGGTATAAGAACGCTGTTCCTATTCAACGTATTTACGAAAAATTCGAGATATAGCAGCATTTTGAAAAGAATGTCTTCTTTGAAGCAAGCAACAATCGAAAGCTTTTTTGCTTAAATTATAATCTCTGGTGTTCAGAAGATGATAAACAAGTAATAAAAATCATGCGTTAAGCGTAGATTATGAAACACTTTCCAACACTCCCTGAATGCTTTAACAAAACTTCGTTATTTAGGGAAATAAGGTATATAAGAGAACTAAGTAAACATGTTAGAAAACGCATAAAACATTTGAAAAACTGATTTCAGCGGTTACCGTCCATAGCAAATATGTATTCCAATTCTTTTGAACAGCCCTGTATTTGATCTGTAGGTTGATATATATATACTATATAATGGGGAAATATAGTTTAGCAAGAAAACACATAACAGGTTGAAATTCTTCTTTCAGCAATTTATACTAATAGATGGAAACATACTTGTATACTTTTGTATAACCCTGTAGTTAACCTAGTACCTTTATTACACGCCACTATTTAGCTAAAGTTTAATTCAAAGTAAAACACTCTTAAAACTACAGGAATCACATTTCCAGAAATTATCATTTATAGACGGCCATGTATCAAATTCTTTGCGGTACACTGTATATCATTTTATATATGTTCTACAAACATTTCTTAGTAAACTAAATGCAGTTCAGCGTAAAAAATACATAACTCATTTAAAAACCACTTTTAAGCAATTTGCAATCATACCCAGTAACCATTACGAAACCTTTTGTGTAGCCCTATATCAATTACAGCATTTATACACACCATATACAATGCATAAACATAGTGAAACATAAAAGCACATAACATAATTAAAAATGCATTTCCAGCAATCATCGCTACTGTACAGTACTTCGGATACAATATAGTATCTGAAATCTTTTGTGTGTCCCTGTAAATGCTATGCATTTCGTATTATACATGAATTAAATTATAGTAAATCTCAGCGACGTATATCAATTTCATTATACATGAAATAATTTAAGATAATTAAAATACGCCGAAAAAAATTCCCTCCACCCCTATATCATTATGTAACGGAATTATTTTGTGTGGCCCTGTAAATGAATAATAACTATTCTTTGCGCCGCATATTCTACAGAATGCATATTTTAATGCACTTGATAAATGCATATCAATTTTATTATGTTTGAAAGCATGTAACATCATTAAAAATCATTTTAAACGATTTTTTCCCATAGGCCGTAATGTAACGGAAAAATTTTGATTGTCCCTGTAAATGAACTAAACATGCTACAAACTTCATTTGAAATAGGGTTCGTGCTATGGTAGACATCACTAACATCCAAAAATTTCAGAACGATCCGAGTATATTTACGGAAGTTAGAGCGCGGACAGACGGACAGACGGACAAACGGCCAGACAAACCGAAGTCATAAACACTTTTCAACTTTGTTGGAAAGTGTTAAAAATTTTTTTTAAATGATAAAAAAGTTTAAAAAAATTAATACGCCAGCACTAACAGTCCTAAGCCTGGATAAAGTGTGAAGGTTTTAGTATAGTCAGGAATATCCCTTAAACAGCCTGTCCATTTATCCGAATTTTTGGTTAATCGAACTACGGTCTGTCCGGACTTGTTCGGATAATTGACGCTTTACTGTATATTTGCGAGAGTTAGAGTACGAACTGACAGGCAGATGAGCAGCCAAACTGAATTCAATAAACCCCTTTCAACGTAATTGAAAAGTGATTTCAACGTAGGTCAATTTCTAAGGAAATCAACTTAGAAATCTTAAGATTAATATACTTCCTAACAATTATTTCATATTAAAAATAAAAATTAAGGGAAGGGATTCAAAACTTCTCTTTATAAATTTATTCAGGAAAGGAGAAGGGGGAAGGGTGCCAGAATTCATGATTGCACCGGGTGAAAAAAATCCTACTTCCGGTCCTGACTGACATGGAATACATCTTGCTCTTTCAGGAATATAGAATATAAGTAGCATTTATAGTTCGTTTACAGGGACGCACAAAAGAATTCCATTACAATATGATCTGCGGAAGAAAATTGCTGTGCATTTTAATAATGATTTGAAACTTCAAACGTAATGAAATCGCTGAAATGCACTACAGCATGATTTCTATAGATTGTGTCGTGCATAGCATTTATTGTTCATTTACAGAGACACACAAAAGAAGCTGACTAAAATTAATAATTGCTGAACGTACATTATCCACTGCGGTATGATATTTAAACTTATTTAATTTTGCGTGTATTAGGTCGTGTGTAAACACTCTATAGATCGCATACAGTACTACACGAAAGAATTCACACGCATTAACGGAATATGGATAGCAATTGCTGAAAATGGATTTTCACTGAGATTTTTTTAAGTTGCTTATTTAGCTATGGCATGTCATCCTAGGAAAAAAGGAAATCTCTTAATAATATTCTGTTGGAATTGAAAAGCGTTTCAAAATCCATACCTGCTACACAGTGGTGTGTAGCAGAAAAAGAAACAGAGGGTATACGCCCAAGGCAGAGGGTATATTGTATATACTATACTCTAGAGTGTATACTATAGATTTTTCGAGAAACAGAGGGCATACGGTGTTCCCTAAAAAACACAGAAGGAATAAGGCGTATACCACTGTATACCCTCCACTACATCCCTGAGTGTTGCATATGATTTTTCGTTCTTCCATTAAATTAAAACGTCTCAGTGGGGGACCCCCTATGCGATCCATGCGAATGTAGACAACCGTGAAAACTTTTTTGAGGACCATAATATATTTGAAAAAGTTTTAAGAATGGTAAACGTGAGTGCGGGTGGATTACACCCACCACACCCAGGGTCTGACTAATGCAAGGACATGCGGGCAGCGCCCCCCCCCCCGCTTCCCCCCTCCTTTTATGGGGTCTCCATGTGAATAATCGGGATTTTCATTAAAAGTGCCAAATGATTAAAATTGGCCAAAAGTGATCAAAATTCGGATATTTTCAAACATTTAGGAAGAAAGTGAGCCCCCCCCCCCCTTCCTCTCTCTGCTTCCCGTTCCCCGCCCTCCAGCCACGTAAAAAAACGAACTACATCGTTAATGATTAAAATTTTATTATAAGAACTTAGTATTTATTCTACAGTTTCAAAAGAAGTTCTTTATTGGCGTTTTCCTCATAACGAGCCAAGTTAAAACCATTAAATATGAAAAATTGAAGGCCTTTTCCTTTGGACATCTTATAACATATATAGATAAGAAAAGTAAAAGCTTAGAAACAAAGAATTCTGTGAACCAATCCATCATTTTTTCTACTATTTTCCTACTATTTTTTCTGAAAGTTGTGGCCATCTTTTTGTGATACCCTGCATACAGATGCGAGTAGTACCTGGTACGGAATTTATGCATATACATACAATATGTATGAAGTTTTGTACTAGCCACTTCCACATTATTGGCGAACAATTTCTGTTGATAGTTCTGATTCTCCCCAGAATAATGCGTGCCCGGAGGCCCTAGATAACCTAAGTCGGGCCTGACCACAGGTCCCTAATGACGGTCCCAATATATAGTGTATACGTAGCACCCTATTCCAGCTAAATTTAGGAAATTGAAAATCTTTGTCAAGAAACAAACCATGGAAGCATCAGAATCGCATGTTAAAGTCACTGACCTACTGCAACATCAAAAAAGCATTTAAAACAATTTCCACATTCGAAATCGTTTCTCCCACTCACGCAATGGAAGCAGAATCCATTACAACGGTTTCTGTTTACTAAATGCGTCCATAACACAACAACAGCGTGTCTAAAAATATCAACTTAACCTGTAACGGTTGAATCCGAACAGAAAAAAAGTAGAGAAAGGAACACCCTCCACCACTGCTGGAGGAATCGGTGACTCAGGTCAACTCACGAAACCAGTGGCGTACTATGTTTCTGGGCCACTGACCTCTCCGAACCGAAAGTGTATTAAGGAAAGGGAATGTGATTTGTATGTACGACTTTTACCGCTTCCTAATGGGTCACAGCGTTCGTTTTGCATGATCCTAAGTTCGGATTCATCCCTACGGGAAAGAACAGATATCTGGTTCGTTGACACTTATTACATAGATAGAGGATAATAGCCATTAATTTCTCCGTCTGCTGCCAATTTCAAAGATACACTTTGCAAGAGACATGATTATCTTTCATTACTGTTGTTATTTTGACACGGTTTTAAATTATTGCTATTTTGAGGCGAGAGGGAATGTACGTCAAAAACAGTCATTTTAAATTGCTGTTTTAAATGTTTGTTCTTAAAAAAAAAAAAAAGAAATCATCCTTTTAAAAATACATTTGTTTCGTGTAACCGATAATGCTTTTGGAACAAGATAAGATAAATTTTCTATAACTCATTCTAAACTGCTTTACTACTAATCGATGAATTAAATGAATTTTATAACAAGTTATTTTAATGGTAACTTTAAAGTACCGTCGGGGCATAAAGGGTTAAAAGAAAGATTACACTGTTCTAAATGTATGCTTATTTTTGCCCAAAGAATTTCCTTTTTATAAGGTGACCCGGCCAGTAGTTGATCTATTAAGGTCGGTGCTATGGGATTTTTATTACATCCTTCCTTTTAAGTTTTAGAAGTAAACTAACATGATTGCTACAACCCTTAATGAAAGTCCTATAATAGGAAAATTGAAATCTGCTGAAATAAATAGCAACAAAATTATAAGTATTTATTTGAGATACTAGCCGCCTATGGCGACCAATTTGGTCGCACTTAAATGTTTGCTAAGAATTGCAACATGTTACTTTTATTTATAATTTAATTTATTTACTTAATCTTTCGCCAAAATGGAAGATTCTGACCGAGAAATGAAAAATTCTTTAAGATCATGGCAGCATTTCGTAATTTTTTTATGTTATGATTTCATCTGTCTTGTCAAAAACCACTTAACTCATTTAGGCATTTTATTTCATGTCCGTCTGCATATCAGTTGTAATACGTTCACTAATGCGGAGATTTTAACATATTAAATAATCTTCCGTAGGGTCCTCTGCCTATTGGCGCATTTCAGCTAATACGACACCAAAAGGATCCAGCGTCAGGGTCAACAAAACTGCTGTGAATTTATCATTTAAATTGCAAAAATTTACTAAGAAACGTTCGTAGCCTGCATCTCAAAGAAAATATTTATGAATAATTCCATGTTACAATTTTGATGCAGCTCTTTCATCATCAAATAAGCACTAAATTGTAATATCCACCCCAGAATCAACGGGAAATGTAAGTTATAGTGCAAACAAATAGTATATTTTCGAAATATAGCAAATAAATTGTTTTAATACGATTAAATAAATGATTCACGTTCAATTGATAGCGAGCTCAATTTTAAATCTAAAATTTATTTCGTTGGTTCATAGGCAAATGACGTCACGTCGACACGAACAAAGCTGCATTCTGCCTCCTCATTTGACAGCTATAAAAATCACAATCTGGTTAATTATTTAAAACTCCTCGCTCGAGAACTCGCTTTACGAATGATTACCTTCATGGCTTAATATTTTTAATCGCCAAAATGAACGAATCGCTATTGTATGTTTACTTTGGTGGAATGAGATATTGAGTTGTCAGCCTAATTTCAATTGATGTTGTCTCAGAATATATCCATATTTGAATATAATTTATTGCTTAAACATCAATTCTTTTTGGTACTACTTAGTTATACCAATTTCGCTAAATTATATAAATCGCCAAACCACTCGCCAAATTATACAAAATTGGCATAATTTTTATTTTTAAATAACGAAAGAACAAATAAATTAGTATAACATCAATAAAAATGCTACTAAAACGTCGAAATAAAAATCGGCTGATGACGTAAATACGTGTAACTTGCTTTGTGACATTTACGATCAACCATTATTGGCATTTAACCTTATAGTTTGGCGATAGATTTTTGGTTGACGGGATAACCAAATAGTACCAAGTAGTAGTAATTTAAACGATCTTTCGAAAAATTTAACTTTTGTGCAGTTTTATTGGAAAAAATAATTTTGATTAAAAATAGCTGCTTATCATATGGAAAGCGAAGCTGTCAGCCCGTATTTGGAGATAACAGTGGCACAGATGTCATATACATATATTGGCGCGATTTTTTTTCTGACGCCAATGTCAAATACGCAATCGGTTCTTAACTGGCGGCAAAGTGTCGTTACTTTGTTTGATATGGTAGCCCGGATATTGTTGTTTATGCCGTTGATGTTTTCACCAAATTGGCGTCGGAAAAAAATCGCGATATGACATCTGCGCCATAATAGTCACATGAGTTAAACTTTTATTATTAGAGATATGAAAGAAATGTAGATTAAATTAGTTTGATATATGTGTTTTAAATGAAAGGTATGTATTTTAAATGAAATGAGTGATAAGTTTATATTTTAAATGAAATGATGGCGTTGGAACAATATTTGGCGATTTATTACGTGCGTCCTTTTAACGTAAAAGTACCGAATTGGCCGTCTGGCGTATAAGAAGTGAAGCGGTCATCCCGGAACTATTGATGACAGTCAAATGCTTTGCGCTTTTATTATATAGATAATAGGGTGACCCACATCAGAAATTGATATCCTTTCAGTAGTTGATCAACTTTTTTAAGTATTGCGCCATTTCAGGCGGAAATGAGCTTTACACTTGGCCATAAACATAATATTTTTGTTTGAATGTTGGAGCACTTTTGCCACATTGTTATCAGCTGCCTGCTGCAATAGAAGCCGTTTTATGAAATTTTTTTATTAGAAAGTGTAAAAATTTAGTTTTTGATTAGTTGGAGACAATTTTACGGTAAGTTGAAATAATCCACTTCTATCTTGCTTATTTCAAATAATAGTTTTATATGAATTGTTGTTAATCACAGTCCAAGCATGATGTTTTAAAGATTATTTTTTTTAAATTTTCGCCTGATTTCTTCGATTGATCCACTACTGAGAAAATGACAGTTAAGAGCCCACTTCAGTCACGGGAAGAAAGGAAAACGCTAATGCTAAGCCTATGGGAGCGTTATTTTCAAATATCTCGCCCAAATTTTAATATTTTTGAATAATTTTTTTTGCATAGAATAGCTGAGGACGATTTACAACCGGGCTAGTTTTTACTTTTTAGATTTTTGGTTATAGTTTTTTTTTTTATATTGGGGTAGTTTCAATTTCAGAACCGGTTCCGAAAGTAAAAGAATTAAAAAAAAAATTCTGAAACCAAAATCAAAAAAGTAAAAACTAGCCCGGATTTATATCGTCCTAAGTTATCCTGTGTAAAAAAAAATCATTGGAAAATATCAAAATTTAAGCGAAATACAGTATGACTTCAAAAATCCGGCAACTTCAAAAATCCTGCATGAAAACCATCTTTTCCCTTCCTTTTTCTTTTACACTTTCAAGTTATGGGAGAAGAAAACTAGAAATTCTTTATGAATGAAAAACTTCAAGGTCGAAAGTAAAAATGCAAAAAAAGAATATTTGACTTTTTTTTTTTTCATTTGTCAGAGGCGATTATTTTCTGAACAAATTTTCTGGGAGCTGCAGTGTTCCTTACCAACGGGAACAACTTTGGCGAATGCATGGCACAATATATGGCCGGAACGAATATTCGGCAACGGCGACATCAATGATTTGGAAGAATTTTCAGACTCCGCAATTTATGAGCTGATAGAACACGCAAAATCTGAAAATGCATTATGTGTCGAAAATACGGATATAGATGATTGGCTAAGCATTGACTAAAATGCATCAGCAACGAACAGTTTAACAGACAGCGAGGTCACTGATGCTGTGCTAAATAGAACTGCCGATAATGCTAGGAGCAGCTCAGAAGACGAGGGTGAACAACTGGCGGAAGAAAAGGTGTCACTAGAAAAATGCATAAATTTTATTGGATAATTAATATGTGCTTTAGAGAAACAAGACTGTATATTTGAAATAGACATTCTTCATTTGTATAAAATACAAAAAAAAAAAAAAAATGTTAAAGAACGGTCAAAAATATTCAAGCAAACAGAATTGACATCGATGTTTTCGAAATTACAAGAGAAGAAATAATTTCACTCTTCGTTAGATTTTTTTTTTCTGTAACATAGAAAATATCAATTAAAGTACCGTATTTTATGGAAGAAACGCCGCGGCGTTTACGAGTTTAAAAGTTAATTTTTTCCCAAGTGCGGCGTTTACGCCATGTGCGGCGTTTATGATTTTTTTTAAATACCAACTGAGTTTCCTTAATTTAAAAATTCATAAAAATATTTAAAATCAGATTTAAATATTTTAAATAAAACTTCAGCCATCTTAAGATATTAAAAACGAGGCATCCTACATTCCTCAGAAAACTTTGATTAAATTTAAGTCAATGTGACGCTGTCGACAAAAGTAGCGTTCCGATGGATGCGGCGTTTACAACGGGTGCGGCTATTATGATATTTTTAAGCTTGTTCAGGCCAATTTGAGGAGTGTGGCGTTTACGACGGGTGCGGCCTTTCTTCCATAAAATACGGTAAGGTTTTTTATATTGACTTTTCTCTTTTTCTTACATAATTATCACTTAATAATGAATTAAATTATGGCTGAAGGCACCATTAAGAATATAGAACTACTTTTGATATTCCTAGTTACTACTTTTGGTATTCCTACATAAAATCCGGAATTTTCAAAAATCTGGCATAGTCTCTGTCCCGATGATGCCAGATTTTTGAAGTTACACTGTATTTGAAAATAACTTTCCCATAGGATTAACATTATCATCCGGGTCTATATGAGTGACTAGTGTGGTCTCTTAAATAAACTATTTGCTTATAATTTTGTTGCTATTTAATTTCAGCATATTTCATTTTTGTCCATTACAGGACATTCATTAAGGGTTGTAGCAACCATATTAGTTTACTTCTAAAACTTAAAAGGAAGGATATAATAAAAACCCCGTAGCACCGACCTTATTGGATCAACTACTAGCTGAGTCACCCTATAAAAATGAAATTCCTTGAGCAGAAATAAACATAAATTTAGAAGAGTATAATCTTTCTTTTAACCCTTTAAGCCCCGACGGTACTTTAAAGTACCATTAAAATAACTTGTTAAAAAATTCATTTAATACATCGATTAGTAGTAATGTAGTTTAGAATGAGCTATAGATAATTTATTTTATCTTGTTCCAAAAGCATTATCGGTTTCACGAAACAAATATATTTTTAAAAGGGTGATTTCTTTTTCCTTTGCATCAGTTCAGCTTTCTTGACGTTGAAACATTGAGGGGGGGGGGGGGATTTCAGTTTGGAAATATTTCTATATTTATATTGCAAAAACGTTATATTTGTAGATTTCCTAATTCTACAAAATAATAAAAAAAATTAAATAAAAGATTTGAGTGAAGTTATAAATATTGCACAAAATCCCTATTAATTCAAATTTAAATAATTAATTTTAATTATAAAAATTCTTCTAAAGTTTATTAAATATTGTGTAAATCTTCTAATATAGTTCCGAAAATTCACGAAAGATGCTTTAGAACATGAAATTTTCATGAATGCATAATTTGGGACATAAAGGGTTAAGGGCGTTTTCATATTTTTTATTTTCTCCCTACAAAAATGCGAATCTTTCTGGCACATTCATTAATTCGTTTGATACAAGGGTGGATCAGCCGGGCGATACCGCCCTGTGCCGTTCTCACTAAAAAATTAAAAAACAAGCGTGGATTGGCCGGGCGATGCGGCTCAGCGCCCGTCCCCCTAAAAAATGTGAAAACAAGGATGGATTTGCCGAGCGATACGGCCTTGTGCCAGTCGCCTAAAAGATGATTAAACAAGGGTGGATCGGCCGGGCGATGCGGCAGTACCCATAAAAAATTAGAAAACAGGAGAGTATCGCCCGGGCGATGTGGCAGTCCCCCTAAAACCTGAGAAAACAGAGGTGGTTCGGTCGGGCGATGCGGCCCTGTGCAAGTCCCCCTATAAATTGAAAAAAACAAGGGTAGTTCGGCCGGGTGAAGGGGCCGTGTGCCAATCCCCAGGGCTTAATTTATAACAACAAAAGTACCGGAGCCCTAATATACAACGGTACCGGCACTAACAGCTGTACCGATCCTCGTTGTACCCCCCGCCCAGTCACTTCAATCTGCATATTTATATTTCATACATTATTTGCAAAATTTAAAGCATTTCTTTTTCTATTAGTATATGCTTAGCTGTCAACTATTCCACTTTTTAGTTATCGCTCCTTCCGAATAGTAATATTTCCCTAATTTTAGTGTTAATTAATTGCAGAATTCTGCGATTAAATATGGTAAGGATTATGATTCGGAAATAGTTTTGACACGAAGAAAGTGTGGTTCGCAGCTATGCATTTTTATGAAAAAATGAATGAAATTTACAAAATTAATATTTGTATACCGAAGAATGGTACAATGTTTTTATATTTCCTATAAAAGGTGCATATCTAAAGCTATAATCGGTTGTTTCCGCATAACAATCTTTTGTGGTGAGTGACTGAAAATCGGATTAAATTAAAAATTTGACATTATAGGAAAGATTCGATGCTTTTATAGAAAAAGTTGAAACACTGCTTGATTGCTTTCTATCAGAATAACAATACATGGCAATTATATCTCTTTACAAATGAAATTCACTTCGTAAATGTGCAGAGCAGAGCCTTAGCATGGGCAGCGTTCATGATAAATATCCAAATAAAAAGATATAATAAACTAGCCAATTAAAAACTGTCCTACTGTCACAAAAGAAATTCGAACTGAAAGCAAATTAATTGTTCAGTCCTTTGAATGGCGTCATATGAACAGGTCGCCGCCATCAGTGCCAGGCATAAATTTGCAAATATCACTAGAATAGAGAAACAGGATTTCTGTTTTCCGGTCATTATGATCAAAATAGCATTAAAATGATTTGAAATAGAATACAATACATAATTTGGAAGGACGAAAAGGTTTTTTTTTTTTTTTTTTTTTTTTTTTTTCTATACATGAATAAATAAAGTTTTGACTGTAAGACGATTGAGCTCCAATCAGTCCAAGCCCAAAAACTGATATGAGTGACGTAAACGTCGCATATAAGTCTTTAGATAAAAAAGAATGCAAAAACTTGGTGATAGGAAGGAAATGAAAAGGTAATTTAGGCTTCAGTTTTTCGGAAGCGCTGTTGCACTGGGCTCTGGAGCCCTGTATTTATAAGGTCCGGTGAATTCCGACCAATATTTAAATATTTACTAAAAACATAGAAGTACCGGAGCTGAGCTCCGGGGCAATTAAGCCCTGTCAGCCCCCTAAAAAATAAAAAAATTAAGGGTGGATCGGCCGGTCGATCCGTTCCTGTACCAGTCCTCCTAAAAAATGAGAAAACAAGGGTGGATCGGCCGGGCGATACGGCCTTGTGATAGTCCCCTAAAAAATGAGAAAACAAGGTAGGATCATCCGAGTGATCCGTTTCTGTACCAGTCCTCCTAAAAAATTAGAAAACAAGGGTGGATCGGCCGGGCGATACGGCCTTGTGATATTCCCCTAAAAAATGAGAAAACAAGGGTGAATCGACCGGGCGATGCGGCAGTCCCCCTAGAAAATGAGAAAACAGGGGAGGATCGGCCGGGCGATGCGGCAGTCATCCTAAAAAATGAAAAAACAGAGGTGGTTTGGCCGGATGATCTGTTCCTGTACCAGTCATCCTAAAAAATGAGAAAACAAGGGTGGATCGGCCGGTCGATACGACCTTGTGATAGTCCCCTAAAAAATGGGAAAACAAGAGTGGATCGGCCAGGCGATGCGGCAGTCCACCAAAAAAATGAGAAAACAGGGGTGTTTCGGCCGGGCGATGCGGCCCTGTGCGAGTCCCCCTAAAAATGAAAAAATAAGGGTGGTTCGGCCGGGTGATGCGGCCCTGTGCCAGCTTCCCTGAAAAATGAAAAACAAAGGTGGATCAATCAGGCTATACGGCGCTGTGCCAGCACCCCTAAAAATGAGAAAACAAGGGAGGATCGGCCGGGCGATCCGTTCCTGTACCAGTCCCCCTAAAAAATGAGAAAACAAGGGTGGATCGGCCGACCGATAAGGCCTTGTGCCAGTCCCCTAAAAAATTAGAAAACAAGCGTGTATCAACGGGCGATGTGGCAGTCTCCCTACAAACTGAGAAAACAGGGGTGGATCGGCCAGGCGATGTGGCAGTCCCCCTAAAAAATGAGAAAACCGAGGTGGTTCGGCCGGGCAATGCGGCCCTGTGCGAGTCCCCCTAAAAAATGAGAAAACAAGGGTGGATCGAACGGGCGATGCGACCCTGTGCCAGCCCCCCTAAAAAATGAAAAACAAAGGTGGATCGGTCGGGCGATACGGCGCTCTGTCAGTCCCCCTAAAAAATGAGAAAACAAGGGAGGATCGGCCGGGCGATCCGTTCCTGTACCAGTCTCCCTAAAAAATGAGAAAACAAGGGTGGATCGGCCGGGAGATCCGCTGCTGTAGCAGTCCCCGTAAAAAATGAGAAAACAAGGGTGGATCGGCCGGGCGATACGGCCTTGTGCCAGTCCCCTAAAAAATAAGAAAACAAGGGTGGATCAGCCTGGCGTTGTGGCAGTCCCCCTAAAAAATGAGAAAACAGGGGTGGATCGGCCGGGCGATGTGGCAGACCCCTAAAAATTGAGAAAACAGAGGTGGTTTCGGCCGAGCGATGCGGCCCTGTGCCAGCCTCCGTAAAAAATGAAAAACGAACGTGGGAGAAAACAAGGGAGGATCGGCCGGGCGATCCGTTCCTGTACCAGTCCCCCTAAAAAATGAGAAAACAAGAATGGATCGGCCGGGCGATACGGCTTTGTGCCAGTCCCCTAAAAAATGAGAAAACAAGGGTGAATCAACCGGGCGATGCGGCAGTCCCCCTAAAAAATGAGAAAAAAGGGTGGATCGGCCGGGCGATGTGGCAGTCCCCCTAAAAAATGAGAAAACAGGGGTGTTTCGGCCGGGCGATGCGGGTCTGTGCCAGCCTCCCTGAAAAATGAAAAACAAATGTGGATCAATCAGGCTATACGGCGCTGTGCCAGCACCCCTAAAAAGGAGAAAACAAGGGAGGATCGGCCGGGCGATCAGTTCCTGTACCAGTCCCCCTAAAAAATGAAAAACAAGGGTGGATCGGCCGGCCGATAAGGAATTGTGCCAGTCCCCTAAAAAAATTAGAAAACAAGCGTGTATCAACGGGCGATGTGGCAGTACCCCTAAAAACTGAGAAAACAGGGGTGGATCGGCCAGGCGATGTAGCAGTCCCCCTAAAAAATGAGAAAACAGAGGTGTTTCGGCCGGGCGATGCGGCACTGTGCCAGCCTCCCTGAAAAATGAAAAACAAATGTGGATCAATCAGGCTATACGGCGCTGTGCCAGCACCCCTAAAAGGAGAAAACAAGGGAGGATCGGCCGGGCGATCAGTTCCTGTACCAGTCCCCCTAAAAAATGAGAAAACAAGGGTGGATCGGCCGGCCGATAAGGCCTTGTGCCAGTCCCCTAAAAAATTAGAAAACAAGCCTGTATCAACGGGCGATGTGGCAGTCCCCCTAAAATCTGAGAAAACAGGGGTGGATCGGCCAGGCGATGTAGCAGTTCCCCTAAAAAATGAGAAAACAGAGGTGGTTCGGCCGGGCGATGCGGTCCTGTGCGAGTCCCCCTAAAAAAGGAAAAACAAAGGTGTATCGGTCGGGCGATACGGCGCTCTGTCAGTCCCCCTAAAAAATGAGAAAACAAGGGAGGATCGGCCGGGCGATCTGTTCCTGTACCAGTCTCCCTAAAAAATGAGAAAACAAGGGTTGATCAGCCGGGAGATCCGCTGCTGTACCAGTCCCCGTAAAAAATGAGAAAACAAGGGTGGATCCGCCGGGCGATACGGCCTTGTGCCAGTCCCCTAAAAAATAAGAAAACAAGGGTGGATCAGGCGGGCGTTGTGGCAGTCCCCCTAAAAATGAGAAAACAGGTGTGGATCGGCCGGGCGATGTGGCAGACCCCTAAAAAATGAGAAAACAGAGATGGTTTCGGCCGAGCGATGCGGCCCTGTGCCAGCCTCCGTAACAAATGAAAAACAAACGTGGGAGAAAACAAGGGAGGATCGGCCGGGCGATCCGTTCCTGTGCCAGCCCCCCTAAAAAATGAGAAAACAAGGGTGGATCGGCCGGGCGATCCGTTGCTGTACCAGTCCCCCTAAAAAATGAGAAAACAAGAATGGATCGGCCGGGCGATACGGCTTTGTGCCAGTCCCCTAAAAAATGAGAAAACAAGGATGGATCGGCCGGGCGATACGGCCTTGTGCCAGTCCCCTAAAAGATGATTAAACAAGGGTGAATCGGCCGGGCATTGTGTTAGTCCCCCTAAAAAATGAGAAAACTGGTGTGGATCGGACGGGTGATGTGGCAGCCCCCCTAAAAAATGAGAAAACAGAGGTGGTTCGGCCGGGCGATGCGGCCCTGTGCGATTCCCCCTAAAAAATGAACAAACAAGGGTGGTTCGGCCGGGCGATGCGGCCCTGTGCCAGCATCCGTAAAAAATGTAAAACAAAGTTGGATCAGTCGGGCGATACGGCGCTGTGCCAGTCCTCCTAAAAAATGAGAAAAGAAAGGAAGATCGGCCGGGCGATCCATTCCTGTACCAGTCCCCCTAAAAAATGAGAAAACAAGGGTGGATCGGCCGGCCGATAAGGCCTTGTGCCATTCCCCTAAAGAGGATGGCCGCCCAGGGAAACCCAGCAAATGCTTTTGAGTTTTAGTGCAGTCCCTGGGGGAAGACACTTGAACCAAACCGTCCCGCTTTCCGATGCCGAAAATTTATTTTCATTTAACATTATGTACATTTCCAATCACAATTGGTTAACCAATTTTTCTGGGCGAACCGGGTCTTTACACTTTTAATACTTAAAAAAACAATAATGAAGTAATAAAATATAAATGATGTATGACAATAAATGCACCAATATTTAAACATCCAAAGATAATAAGCCATGTGAACATCCACAGATGGCACCCAGATCCACAACAAAACACAATAATGAAATAATAAAATATAAATGATGAATGATGTATGACAATAAATGCACCAATATTTAAACATCCAATAAATGCACCAATATTTAAATATCCAAAGATACCTAAGCCATGTGAACATCCGCAGATGGCACCCAGATCCACAACGCCAGGGAAGGAAACACACATATGAATTTTGTTACACTTAATTGCAATTATGCCCTAATAAATACAGTTTTCAAAAAACTATAGGACTCAATACAATTTTAATTAGAATGAGGTTCCTGCCTGGTACATCAGAGAGCAGTCCTCCCCTCAGAAGGGGAGTGGATTAGAGAAAAAGTGTTCGTTATTTTCTAGGAACTTCATGCATTCGCAAATCCGATTTAGTAGTAGCGGCCTATCCAACAGGTAGACCAGCCAATCTTTTAGTGACATGTTTTGCGGCTTTTTAACATGATAGTGTGACGTGAGTGTGCAGTCTAATATGTAATGTAATGAATTTGCCAGTGAACCACAGATGCATAATGGTGAGTCCCTTTTGTTTATTGTATATAAGTGTTCTTGAAATGGTCCGTGGTTTGTCAAGAATATGTACAAGTATCTATTATGAATAAAAAAGCGGGATGAGACATCTGGGACGAAGTCTATTGTATAGCGACCCACCGCTGCTGTGATCCAACGCTGCTGCCACTTTTCTTGTAGTCTTCTCTGTAATTCACGTTTCAGTGTAGATGGTGGCAGTGGCAAAAATGTTGTTGGTATTGTATCATCCTCTGTTGCTGATCTAGCCAGTTGGTCGGCCAGTTCATTCCCCTGTATTCCCGAGTGGCCCCTCACCCAATTAAAAAAGTAGTTTTTATTGGAGTGTGTCAATTGTTCTATTATTTCTAGAACGAGATAGTTGTCCACATCAAATTTTGACAAGGCCATCAGGCTCGACAGACTATCCGTAGAAATTAGGAAATCTGTGTCAGCATCCTCCACTGCCCAGAGGACCGCTCTCAGGATTGCAAACAGCTCGGCCTGAAATACCGAATTGCCCGGGTCCAAACTTGTCTGCCATAAGTGAATAAGTTGATTTTCCCTGAAAACACAAAAAGCCGATGCAGTACCGGAATCCGTTTTTGAACCATCTGTGAAGATGTGGGTTTTTCCCAAAAAATTTTGAGTTGGACAGATCGTGATAGGTTCAAGTAACGAGGAAAGGCGATACTTTGAACATTTGGAAGAATATAGGGGAGCAAAGTAGTTGGTTGTTGAGACACCCAAGCGAGAAACCAGCGCAAACTCAGACTCCGCCTCCAGCTGCAAGTCTAATGGCGGGAGGCCCGTTAGAACCTGGAGAGCCACAGTGGAAGTATTTCTATATGCACGTGAAATTACCAGTAAAGCCCGCCTCTGAGCAGCCAGGAGATGTCGAGCACCGTGTGTGTACGACATACGCGGGTACCACACCCCACACGCATAAGCCAGTTGACGCTGCAGAATTGATGTGTACCAGATTTTGAAGAAATATAAGGGTAGGCGACCCGAAGAAGTGAATTTGTAGATGTGTTGTGTGATTTCCGTTATTTCTTGTCTCTTGTTTACCAAGTGTGGTAAAAAGTTCAAGTGTTGATCAATTAATACCCCTAAGTATTTCATAACCTTTACCGTTTTAATGTTTTTCCCCTTTAATTTGTATAGTGGGCCTCTCTGCAATATTTTTGGTTTTCCGAATGTGACTGTTGTTGATTTTTCCTGGGATATGGTTATGTGATTTGTGTCTGCCCAATTTTGAATGAAGTTTAATGCTAGTGAGCCCCAGTGTTCTAAGTGATCACGCGATTGTCCCCAAATGACTACCAAAACATCATCTGCATACGCCACCAACTCACAGAACTCGAAAACAAATGAGACCAACAGTGTCTCCAGAAGTACCAGCCAAAGGAAGGGACCAAGGCAGGAACCCTGGGGACAACCTTTTGAAAAATAATATAACATTGTTGGGACTAGCCAGTCAACAAGAGCTCGTCTACCTGAAAGAAAGGAGGCTATGGTTTTTATAAACTGTAGAGGAATTCCCAAGCGTTGCAGAGCCAGAATTACCAGATCCCATGGAAGATTGTCAAATGCCCCCATGAAATCTAGTGAGATAAAAGAGGTATAATTATTTTTACTTTTATTTAAGTCTATGTATGATAGGGCGGTTTGAAGTGCGGTCTCCGTTGATTTTGTTTGGAGAAAGCCGTGTTGCTTGCCTGAGAGTGAGTTATTTGTTGTTATTAAGTGATGAATTCGACGTAATAGTAATTTTTCAAATACCTTGCCTAAAATAGGTAATAATGTAATGGGACGGAATGAAGTATGCTGGTCTATGGGCTTACCCGCCTTCCTGAAGAAGACAAGCTCGCCCACCCTCCAGGCCTCCAAAAAGTAATTAAATTCAAACGCTTTGTTAAAGAGATTTAAAAATAGGTCTGGCAAACCATGAAAAAGGGCCCTGATCATCCGATGGTCTATACCATCGGGGCCAGGGGCCTTATTCGGATTGAAACTATAAATTGCGTTACGTAATTCTCTTTGTGTGAATGGCGTTTGATCGTTGGAGTTGTTTAATCTATTTGCCATAACCGGGAAGGTTGGCGCTCCCGAGGAAGCACCAAAAAGATTTTCTGTTAGGGTGAAAAGGGTGGAAGACCTGGAAGCCGGGAAAGCCGTGTCCGGGAGGTAGCTGATGAGGCTGTCCTGGAAGTCTTGGAAAGCCAGTTTTTTTGAAATACCGTAAGGATTTGTCTGTTTCTTACAGAAGTTGTCCCATGCCAAGCTTTTTTCCTTTTGTATTTGTCGTTGGTATAATGCTCTTTCTTTCTTGTAAGTTTGATAAAAAGCTGGATCAAGGTCCGAAGACTTATACTTTCGGTACAACGCTCGGACCTTATTCCTCTGCGCACGAAGACTCGGCGACCACCAAGAGAACTTTGCCTTCCTAAAGGGGGGTTTCAATTTAAATGTGGCCTTTGCCGAAATTTGTACTGATTCTTCAAATTTTTTATAAGTATCGTCTAGATCTTGTGGTGATTGTGCTGCGGCGAAGTTAAAATTAATTTTTTGAAGTGATGTTTTAGCTTTTGATAAAAATTTTGAAAGAGGAACATTTTTGAGTTTTATATCTTCTCTTTGGCAAGGGGGGGATTTCCATAAGGAGTTCCGTAATGATAGGCCTGTGGTCGCCGAAAAGTTCAGGGACAACTTCTCAGCTGCCAATTTTGCTGAAGAGTGGCTGTGAACAAACGGAGAGATCTGGACGACCACTCCTAGCCCCCACCTCAAATGTTGACAGGCAATCCGGGGAATTCAGGATTATTAAACTGTTTGCGAGCAAAAAGTCGACGAGGAGCCTCCCTCTGGCATCATCTTTCTCATAACCCCAGAGACCGTCGTGGGCGTTAAAATCTCCAAGAACCAGAGTCATTTCGCTTAGTTTACTCAAGGACCGCCAGTCCTGTAGGTCCACATCAAGATCAGCTTTCGGGGGACAGTACAGACTGCCTACTGATAGAATTAATTGTGGGAGTTCTAAATTTACAAATACGGAATGATTATTTTTAGAGGATAAGCAATGTTTTAAATTTTGATCTAGAATTAGTATTTGACAATTTAGAGAACTGGAGCTGTAACAAGGGACTGTTAGGGGGAGTGCGCAAGGGCGGCCCTCCCAGATGTATGCATCCTGAAGACATGCCAGAGCGAACCCCCCGTCGATAACAAACTGAACAAAAGCTGCCGTCTTACTTTTGTTTCTTTGAAGGTTACACTGGATTACCTTAAAAGCTGGGCCGTTGATTACGCTGTTGTGCTACTGTTCTTTGGCCTTCTTTATAAGACGGGTAGCGACTGTCACCTCTATAAGACAATGACGCTAGAGCTTCTTGTTTCTTTCGCAGGTACACGCTGCAGGATGGATCGTAAGATGGATGTTTTTCATACAGTCCAGCTTTCCTATGGTCCCCCTTGTAGTAGTCGAGCACTATTTTGCAGTTAACACACTCTTCTTTTTTTGAAGTACAATCCTTGATGTTGTGGCCTTTGCCACATTTAGCGCAGGCCTCTGGATTATGGCACATTCTTGCCGTATGCCCGATTTGCTGACAGTTAAAACACCTTTGAATGAACACGTACCGTCTAACCGTGCACCGGTTAAATCCTATGCACAATTTTCCAGCCATTAGTTGCAGTGCGTCTCTCTCCAGTAGCTGTAACACCAAGTGCGAGGTTTCCTCGCCCTCTCTTCCTTTCAATACTCTTATCAGCTTATATTGCACCTTCTTCCTCAGAGCCCTTTCCAAAGCCGGATAGAGTACTTGTTTTTCATATAATTCTTGTTGCTCTTCTAAGTTGTCCTGTGAACTGTCTGCTTCTCTTTCTACGTTTTTCCGTGTTACTACTGGGGCCTCTGGGGCTCCAAAGACTATCACTCGGGCTGTTCTCGGGTTTGATTCTTTAATATCCAGTTTTTCCGCCATATCTTCTGTAGTGCGGATTTTATCTTTCACCTGTTCTAGGTCAAATTTGTTTTTGCATGTTATTATTATTTTATTTTGTTTAGTTGTTTGGCAGTCTACTGGTGGTAATTCAGCCATATTCATAGAATTGAGAACTTTCTTTATTATTGGCATTTTTGTTTCCTTGTCTTTTGGTGTTAGTATTAGTGTCGGTTTTTCTTGTGGGAGCGGTGGAAAATTTGCCATTTCTGCATATGTTGGTCGATCATTTTCTATTGTTGTTTCACCCTCTCTATGGTCAATCGAGTCCTTTTGGTTTTCAGCCTGAAGAGTGGTAACATGTTCGACGAGTCTTTTTTCCATTTGTTCATGATTCTGTTGTATGATTTTGTTCATATCGTTGATCAATTGATCTTCTCTTTCGATTTTATCTTGTTTTGTCTGTTTGATTAACTCTTCTTGGAATTTAATTCTTTCGCTGAGTTTCGTTATTAAGTGATCTTTTTCTTCTGTCTGTTGTTTGAGCTGCTTAAGGTTTTTGATTACTGATGCCATGGTGTTCTTTATCTTTACTTCTTTGTTTGTCGCTAACTGCGTTTGTAGTTGGTGCATGAATTCTAGTACCTGGTCTGCCATTTTCGACAACGTGTCTCGTTCTTGGTGTTCTTCCTTCTCAGCCTTGTCGTGTTGTCTTGCGGTTTCTTTCTCTAATTCCATCACTTTTTCCTCCAAAATCTTTCTGTATTTTTGTGCGTTTTCACTACTTCCTTTTTCGTGTTTCTTTAGATGTCTCAGCATTTGATCCATTAAAGCCGGTATCGTCATTCGTGATGCTGTTTCGGCGTCAAATGGCAGCAGTTCATCTCCCGACTGGTAATTTTTGTTTGCTCGCTGTGGTAGCTGTGTTTCTTTTTCGTTAGACTTCATCCCGTCTCCATCTGACTCTGTTATGACAGAGGAATCATTCCTTTGCGACTGCAATTCTTTTTCATTTCGCGGATCGCCCGGGTTCATTGTGAATATTTTTATAATATCAGTAGATAAAAATACTTCTGATTTTCTCTATCAGCTTATGTCTTCTATTGTGACTTTTTCGGTCCTGATTATACTGTTTGCACAGCGCTTTCACTTAGTATAATTAATTATCCTTCTTTATAATTATTATATTAAATTTTACTAGATAGCTGTTTATAATGTTTTAATAATACGGATGAGGGTCCGCTAGGCCCGCGCTACATATCATTGAAAGAAAGGTATATAGAAAGTACAAAGCAAAAACCAGCAGTCATGACTGCCGAAAATGACTAAGTGAAAATGAATGCAAAATAAATTAGGAAAAAAAAAAGGGGGGGGGAGGAAATTTTGAATTAATAAATGAAACAAAATAAATAAATAAAATGATAGCAGTTTAAATGCCAAAAAAAAGGGGGGGGGGGGAGTATGTGCCTCTGCCTCCCGTGCCACCGTGACCATGCACTTTAAAAAAAACAATATTTTACATATTTAATACCAATCCAGTAACCCATAATTGACAGATTATAATTACAATTATTATTACATTCATAAGTTGATTTCAAAAATAGTCTCCATAGTTTAATTCACCTGTTATAATGCAGGAATAATATTGCACTATTTCAATATGAATCAATAGAATAATAAAGTAAGTTAGTTAACAGATTTATTTATTTTACACTCTTATTGTAAAACTGATGCAAACATCTCCAACAGTAATACTGCAGTAAAAACAATGCCTTTCAATTCCCGACTTCCCACAATTGAACAAAATACGGAACTGATATTGTTAGGGCTGACTGGGTAGACCAGATGAATGGAAAACAATAATTAATACTTTAAAAAATTAAAGTAAGTAGTACTCACCCAACGCTACTAGGGTCCCGCCGCACTTGCCTGAAAAGGAAAAATGGTGCACTAAAATGTTTATGATGAAAATGCGCCAAAAATCAGTGCAGGGACCGCCCGTGAACCAGGAATTGTGAACTTGGCTGACAACAACCCGAAAGTCATATAAAGTTTAGGAAAGTTAGGGGAAAGGTGTCGAATAGGAAGAAATGTAAAATGACTAATGGGAACATAACTGGAATACATTTAATAAATCCCTGAGGAAAAAGCGAAGAAATTAAATAATTTAAAGTAAATTATTAGTTAAGTTGCTAATTTTAAGCATAAGAAGTGAGCTAGAACAAAAAAATGAAATGGGAACAAATCTAATGCCAATGTCCAAATAACTGCGAGAAAAAACCAGTGATGTATCCCAAAAAACAAAGAAGTTGCTATTGATAGGGATAATGTATGCTGAATGTAAAAATGTTAAGTGGGATCAAAAGTGTAAATCAAACGAGATATCCCAGTGAAAAAATCAGGAGAATAACTCAAATAGTAAAAAAGTTCTCAATGTTAAGCAAGAAAATACGTGTTTGGTCAAAAAAAAAAAAAAAAAAAAAAATTAAGTGGGAACAAAACTGTCAGCAACCTCCAGCAATTTCAGGAAAAGCCAGAGATGTATCCCAAAAAACAAAAAAGTTGCTATTGTTAAGGATAATGTTTGTTGAATGTGAAATTGTTAAAAGGGAACAAGAAAGTAATTCATACGTAATATCCCAGTGAAAAAAACAGAAGAATAACTCAAATAATAATTTAAAAAAAAAAGAAAAAAAAAAAAAAAGAAAGTCATTGTTAAGGTAAGAAATACATGCAAGGTCAAAAAATTTAAGAGGGATCAAAACGCTTAGCAACCTCCAGCATATTCGAGAAAAAACCAGAAATGTATCCCAAAAAACAAAAAGAAATGCTATTGTTAGTAATAATGCATGCTGAATGAGAAATTGTTAGGTGGGATCAAGAAAGTAATTCATACGTAATATCCCAGTGAAAAAAACCAGAAGAATTACTGAATTAATAAAAAAGTAGTCTTTGTTAGGCAAAGAAATACGTGCAAGGTCAAAAAAAAAAATAAGTGGGATCAACACTGTCAGCAACCTCCAGCATATTCAAGAAAAAACCAGAAAATTATCTTAAATATTGAAAAAGTTGCCATTGTTAAGGAAAATCCTTAAGAACTGGGAAAAAGTGTGAAATATGATGGGGGACTGTTAAGACTGTCAAAAATGACTCTAAAATAGAAAAAACCAAAACTCTAGCTCAACTAGCAAAAAGTAGCCATTGTTAAAGATAAGGAGAGGGGGGGGCAAAAAGTGGTGCAAAAGTTGGTGACAGTAGTATGAATAATAGTAGATATGAAAATGTGACAATTGATGTGGCAGATACAAAGATAACAGCAATAATAACGAAGGGCCCCATTTAGCCCCTCCCCAAACGGCCCCTAATTGAGCTAGATACAAACAGAAGAGTGGAATAGACGAGGGGGGGGGAGTTCACTTAGGCGGCCCGCAGCTGATTTTGACGCAGCAAAAAACCCCTACGATCAGTATTTTCCAAGATATTTAGCATTTTGTGCAAAATTTCCAATATAAAAAACACCCATTAAAAACAAAATGACGTTTTTAAGTGTTTAGATGGCAATCCTGCTAAATAATTTTTTATCTAAAAGTTGAAGATGACTTTCCTAATCATGTTGCCATCGAAAGAAAAAAAAAAATTTAATTTTAACATTTAGTACTTTATTATGGATTATTTATGTATTGGCTTTATGTGGACTCTTTTAAGAAACAAAATGGAGGATAATCTATAACATCCCACATTTGTGAGATTGTTTAAGTTTTACCATGAGCGTACCTCTAAAGACTCTATAAACCTTAAATGGTATTCAGAATAAAGTCCTAAATAAAACTGGTAGTTTTTTCAATAATTTTACCAATAACTTTCCCATAGGGAAAATTCGTGGCCAATAATGGCGAAATATTAGCCCGTAAAAGGCTAAGTAGTTATATCTAAAACCTTGGCTAGACCCCAGAAGCCCAACTAAACCCTAACAAAACCATTAAAAACCTTCATAGAGAAATCCGGTATCATTTTAACAAGTATAACTTTGATGAAAATTTCAAAAACATTGGCTGTCGGATAATTTTAGCTGTTATTTACATTTATCCGACCAATCATCAATCTTTGAGCAGGTATGACGTCAAATGTAGCTACTCAGTTTTAAAGGCAGCCCATTCAAGTTCAATTTTTTTATAGCATTAATTTAAATTTGCCCTTATTGGACACAGACTGTATGTGAGCAACCAGTGTCCACCAATCGCTCCAGATCAAAAATTGTCAATTTTAAAATTGAAATTAAAACTACTTAGAGATATAATTTAATAAAACAAGTTATACCGCTAAAAAGCTCAAAGATTCGACTTTCAGAATATGTAATCTGTTAGAAGATCGGAACATAAGTAATAATTTAAAAGTTAAGTTCAATAAGTAAACAACCTAACACAATCCTATGGGAAATCGGGAAAAAAAATCCAAAAATTTGACACTTTTTTAAAATTCAATTAAAAATTATTAAATCATCCTAGAGAAACATGGGTGGAGGCGGAGAAAAGCCAAAATTTCAAATTATCGAGATCTGGCGTTAGTTTTTCAGAAAAGTTTGGAAAAAATGAAAATCTAGCTATATTAAAACATTAGAATTTGCCTCCAAAATCCAGGGTTCGCAAAGCTGGGCCCAGTTTGAAAAAACCCGGTGGGTTTTTTCAGAATGGGCCCACTTGAAAAAGCCCGCTGAAAAACCCATAATGTGGGTTTTTTCAATTTTCAGAAATATTTAAAATTTTAACCATATACATTTAATGAATTTAAGTCATTTCAGTTAATTTTGAAAAAAAAAATGTATAAAAGCCATTAGATAAACACCCGAGGTAAAATAAAAATGTATTTTAGCACATTCAAATACTTTACTAACATAGAACATAGTAGGCAACATACATAGTACATAATTATAGAGGCATATCATCTTTATATAAAAAATTCAACTGAATTACATTCATGAAAATAAAATATACGTATTTTTACTTTTTTCTATCTTTACAAGAAGAAAGTATTTAGTTTGTGAAAAATTTCGACTTCTAGTTTACGACGGACTTATACATTTTAAAAATCTCCTGAAGACGATTTGATGTTTTTTAGAAAGCATCTGTCTGCATGTGACAAAAATTTTGTGGGTGCTCTATCTCAAGAACTAATGCATAGAATTTCACAAAACTTTAGATTCAGTTAGACCTTGATGTAAACTGATGCTGATTAGTTTTTGGTGTATATTGCCCAAAAGGTGGTGCTGCTGTGCTGCATTTATCTCAATTTTTGCAATAGCTTTATTTCAAGAACTAATGCACGGATTTTCATCAAACTTCAGATTCAGTTACAAGGTAAGTTGTTGCTTATCAAGTTTTGGTGTATATCGCCCAACAGGTAGCACTGTTTTGCTGCATTTTTTTCATGATTTCAGCAATAACTCTTTTCTTAAGAACTAATGTCCGGAATTGAATAAAAATTTAGATTCAGTTAGACCTTGATATAAACTGGTGCTGATTAGTTTTTGGTGAATATAACCCAACAGTGGCTCTGTTGTGCTGTATTTTGTATGATTTCTGCAATATCGCAAGAATTAATGCACGGATTTTCATCAAACTTCAGATTCAGTTACAAGGTAAGTTGTTGCTTATCAAGTTTTGGTGTATATCGCCCAACAGGTAGCACTGTTTTGCTGCATTTTTTTTATGATTTCAGCAATAACTCTTTTCTTAAGAACTAATGTCCGGAATTGAATAAAAATTTAGATTCAGTTAGACCTTGATATAAACTGGTGCTGATTAGTTTTTGGTGAATATAACCCAACAGAGTGGCTCTGTTGTGCTGTATTTTGTATGATTTCTGCAATATCGCAAGAATTAATGCATGGATTTTCATCAAACTTCGGATTCAGTTAGACTTTGATGTAAGCTGTTACTGATTAGGTTTAGTACCTAATAGCAAATTAAATAGCTATTAGGTGTAAATTGCACCTAATAGCAGGCAGTGTTGGTATGCTGAATTTTTTACGATTTTTGCAAAATCTATATCTCAAAAACTAATGCACGTAATTTAATCAAACTTAATATTCTGTTTCATTTTCATGCAAATAGATCCTTATTAGACTTGGATGCAAACTGAACAACAGGTGTTGATTTTATATTGTTTGGGTTGAAAATTTTGGTTGTGGACATCTAAGAGGGTGGGTTCCAAAATTCAATGATTTGTTTGAAACAATGTGATACTTACATCTCCTTGTTAAATGCATCCAATTCAACGAACCTATATACCTTTACAATACTTGTGATGGGCATAGATGTGGCACTGTGATAACGAATTTTGAATTATTAACATGTATGAGATAGAGGAAAGTTTTGGGATTGGCACATCCAACTAGTTTATCCTTTTTTTTTTCTTTCTACTTATCTATTTTAAATATTACTATTCTATTCATTATTTGATTTTAAAGCAAATTAACAATTTTATATCTTCTATTATATTTAAAACTAATTTGTGAGAAACACTGACACTTAATTGATTTAAATTCATATAATTTATACAATTTATAACTTGTAAAATAGCATTACAATTATATTGCATTTAAGAAAACAATGTATTGTTTTATGTATAGTATATATAATATATAAATAATGCAGTATACAAGAACGTAATATCGCATATATTGTACTTTTGAAAAAACCCGATTTTCCCCGGGGAAAATTGGGTTTTTCATGAAAAAACCCGAAAAAACCCATGTGGGTTGGGTTTTTTCAAAAAAACCCGGGTTTTTGCGAACCCTGCCAAAATCCCATGTTTCCCTACGGGAATGAGGGTTACTTCAATTTCTCAAAAACTCAAAAAAGTACACTTTTTAAAATAAACGTTTTTCATAGTAAATCACAATTTTGTACAACATAATTGGTATCAAAATAAAGCTAGGACTCATATCTAGATTAAAATTACAATATATTTACACTTTGAGCATTTTTAGATAGTTTTTAAAACAATAGAATTCCATTGATTATCCCATGTTAAGTCTATGGGAAAAAAGTACAAAAAAAGCAGTTTTTGATGTTGAGAATAAAGGGTTAAAATTTAACGTTAGTTTAAAACGAATGGTACTAAAGTGATCTACGAACTATAGTTAAGATGAATGAAACAATAGTTTTTAGTTTTATGTAAGTTTAAGTTGTTTTTAAGGGAACTGAAAAGTGTCAAAAAAAAAGAAAATGGCTCTAGAAATTTGAAAGTAAATTAGAGAATTTATGTTAAAAGTTTTAGAAAAGAATAACTTAGAGTTACAAGATTGGGCTTAAAAGAGAGCTTAGGAGTTAGTGAAGGTGAAATGAGCCATTAAAAAGCAAAAAAGGTGACTTAACATGGTCAAAAGTGTAATGGAATTCCGTTATTTTTCCCATGTTATCTCCATGGGAGAAAAACATGAAAACATCACGTTTTAAATTGGATATTTAAGGGTTAGATTTTCGTGAAAACATAATACAAATGGTACCAAATTAATCAGCATAGTTTAATTAACACAAAATGAGCCTTTGTTTTTAATTATCAATTATTTTTATATATCTTTTAAACATGTTTAAAACACCTTAAATTGAAAATGGTTCATGTAAACAAAAAGTGCATGGTCTTTAATGGGTTAATTTTTTATGAAAAAATACACTCCAATGGACATAATAGATATCAAAATGATCACAAAAGAATATAGATTTTAAATTTGTCAAGTTTTAGAATATTCGAGATTGTTAAGGGGGCACAAGAAGCAGTTGAATAGGTGGCAAAACCTGGTTCAAGGAGAAATCGAAAGTAAAGAAGAAGAAAGTTTAACTATATATTTCTCCTGAACCCCTACTCATAAATGCACATACTAGATATCATTTTGAAGAGCATTTAAAGAGGAAGAGAAAGACATATAGCACGAGGCTCTAGCTTACCCCGTTCCCGAAAAATTTACGCTTTCATCAGGAGCGAAAACAGCAGCATGCTACTATGATCACAACTACGTCAGCCTTTTGTTTTTTTTTCCCCCTAAAGAATTAGAAAACAAGCGTGGATCAGCCGGGCGATGTGGCAGTTCCCCTAAAAAAATGAGAAAACAGAGGTGGTTCGGCCGGGCGATACGGCGCTGTGTCAGTCCCCCTAAAAAATGAGAAAAGAAGGGAGGATTGGCCGGGCGATGCGACCCTGTGCTAGTCACCCTAAAAAATGAAAAACAAAGGTGGATCGGCTGGGCGATCCGTTGCTGTACCAGCCCCCCTAAAAAATGAGAAAACAAGGGTAGATCGGCCAGGCGATACGGCCTTGTGCCAGTCCACCTAAAAAATGAGAAAACAAAAGAAGATCGGCCGGGCGATCCATTACTGTACCAGTCCCCCTAAAAAATGAGAAAACAAGGGTGGATCGGCCGGCCGATAAGGCCTTGTGCCAGTCCCCTAAAAAATTAGAAAACAAGCGTGGATCAGCCGGGCGATGTGGCAGTTCCCCTAAAAAAATGAGAAAATAGAGGTGGTTCGGCCGGGCGATGCGGCCCTGTGCGAGTCCACCTAAAAAATGAAAAAACAAGGGTGGTTTGGCCGGGCGATACGGCGCTGTATCAGTCCCCCTAAAAAATGAGAAAACAAGGGAGGATCGGCCGGGCGATGCGACCCTGTGCCAGCCCCCCTAAAAAATGAAAAACAAAGGTGGTTCGGCCGGACGATCCGTTGCTGTACCAGTCCCCCTAAAAAATGAGAAAACAAGGGTAGATCGGCCGGGCGATACGGCCTTGTGCCAGTCCCCCTAAAAAATGAGAAAACAAAGGAAGATCGGTCGGGCGATCCATTCCTGTACCAGTCCCCCTAAAATTGAGAAAACAAGGGTGGATCGGCCGGCCGATAAGGTCTTGTGCCAGTCCCCTAAAAAATTAGAAAACAAGCGTGGATCAGCCGGGCGATGTGGCAGTTCCCCTAAAAAAATGAGAAAATAGAGGTGGTTCGGCCGGGCGATGCGGCCCTGTGCGAGTCCACCTAAAAAATGAAAAAACAAGCGTGGTTTGGCCGGGCGATACGGCACTCTGTCAGTCCCCCTAAAACATGAGAAAACATGGGAGGATCGGCCGGGCGATCCGTTCCTGTACCAGTCCCCCTAAAAAATGAGAAAACAAGGGTGGATCGGCCGGGCGATCCGTTGCTGTACCAGTCCGACTAAAAAATGAGAAAACAAGGGTAGATCGGCCGGGCGAAACGGCCTTGTGCCAGTCCCCTAAAAAATGAGAAAACAAGGGTGGATCAGCCGGGCGTTGTGGCAGTCCCCCTAAAAAAATGAGAAAACGAGGATGGATCCGCCAGGCGATGTGGCAATCCCCCTAAAATAAGGAGAAAACAGATGTGGTTCGGTCAGGCGATGCAGCCCTGTGCGAGTCCCCCTAAAAAATGAAAAAACAATGGTGGTTCTGCCGGGCAATGTGGCCCTGTGCCAGTCCCCCCTAAAAAATGAAAAACAAAGGTGGATCGGTCGGGCGATATGGCGCTGTGCCAGTGTCCCTAAACAATGAGAAAACAAGGGTGAATCAGCCGGGGGATACGGCCCTGCGACATTCCCCTAAAAATGAGAAAACAAGGATGGATCGACCGGGCGATACTGCCCTGTGTCTAACTACCTATTGCTGTGTTCTACTGCCTATTCTAAGAAATGAGAAAACAAGATGGATCGGCGGGGCGATACGACCCTGTGCAAGTCCACCTAAATAATGAGAAAACAAGGGGTGATCGGCAAGGGTGGATCGGTGAGAAAACAATACGGCCTTCTTGCAGTCCCCGTAAAAAATGAGAAAACAAGGGTGGATCGGCCGGGCGATACGGCCCTGTGCCAATCCCCCTAAAAAATGAGAAAACAAGAGTGAATCGACCGGACGATACGGCCCTGTGCCAATCCCCCTAAAAAAATGAGAAACGTTCTTTTCAGTGGCCGGATCAAAGAACTTACAATCTTACTATTTTCGTTGACCTAATGTTCAATTTGTGTCCCTAATCGGCTGTGGTCCATTGTTAGATGTATGTGTTCGTTCGGACTGTTCTGTTTGTCTTCCCATAGCAGCTAATTCCATATTTGCTCCTGCCCTAGGTTATCTTTTTGCTTAACCTGAAATTCGAAAGTAAATTTGAAATTAAAAAAGATATAAATTTTATATGTTATAATTGCGATGATGGAAAAATTATTACATAAAATATAAAAAGTAACATTTATATTAATATTTCTTCACAATACAATACACTTTACTTGTAGAAAGTACACTTTTTTAATATGTATAATGATAATGTGGTAAAATTTAGTAACATTTATCTCTCTACATTATCTCTCTAATCTGTAATTTATGCTAATGCATTATATTTGTGTAAATAAATACTAGATAACTGTTTTGTAAAGATATATTAATTTATATAGCATTGCAATACAATAAATAAAGTTTTTATACCATACTTATATATTTATATATTATTTATATAGTAGATAAATAAAATATAATCACTATAGATACGAATACTTTCTCAAACGAAATAAGATACTTGTCCTGCCAGTGCTATCTTTGAGCTAAAAATCGCAACATTCCTAATTTCAACTTACTTCTATGGTGTCCATTTTATTATTGACTTATGGGAGGAATCTCCATTGTTAGAAATGACTTGACCTATTGCTTTGTGATTATTGAATTAAACGCAATTGTTAAGTTGCAACAGGGAAAAAATTTTACATCCAAAAATAACCTGAAAATTAATTGTTAGAATTAATGTATCAGATTGTTGGCCTACTGTTAATATACTAAAAACGTTTGTTATTTTACAGTATTCACAAAGAGTCATTCATTGTTTCATCATTATTGCTGTCCTGGTAATACACTAAAACACATGAAAACAGAACAAATCAAGTATACAGTAGATTCCCTCAAATCCGCACAGCTTGGGACGAGAGGTTGTGCGGATTTTGGGATTTTGCGGATTTCTGATCTTTTTTATTTTTATTTTTATTTTTATTTTTTTTACATTTTTAAACAGTAATTTCAATGTGATAATGCAATCAAAATTATAATGAATGCTTACAATATAGTAAAAATTTAAATAATTAAGTAAAGTAATAAACTAAAATAATAAAAATTAAGATAATTTTAATAAAAATGATGAAATTATTAAAAGTAAAGTTCAAATAAATAATTTATAATTTATAATTAATATTCATAATAAAGATGAGATACATTTATCTTGAATTATTTAATGAAACTTGCCTCGTAAAATTACCCTACTAATTTATATAAAAATCATAAAATAAGGAAATTCTACTTCATGTTTAGTCAGACTTAATAAACGAAAAAGCTTGATTAATACATAAATATATTTGGTAAAAAGATTGTGATTACAGTGACCTCAGAAATATCTTGAATTTTTTTCAGAAATTAATTTATACTTGCTTCAGGAAAAAAACATGAGTTCAGTCATGTTAACAAAAATTACATATTAAAATACCTACAGAATTATATAAAAATAAAAAAGTCTGTAATTTTGTCCCTACATCTGAATTGAAAGTTTCATTGTTTACATCTGCGATGATGTGCAGATTTTAGGCGTTTGTGTACATTAGAGTTGCGGATTTGAGGAAGTCTGTTGTTATAATTCTGTGTATCATAGTAAAAAATTCTTCGCTGTATTTAAGACTTCTGAAGTCCTTTCAGAAAAAAAAACAGAAGTGCTACATCAAAATTTTTTGAAATCTTTTTTACATTCTGTCAAAATCTTTATACTACATACACAGAGACGACCTAATCTAAAGATCGCGGAGTCCACACTGATGTTGACCACACATAACAATCTTACAAAGAGTTTCATGCTTACTACATATAATTATATAAATAAATAGCATTTTTTATTATAGAAATTTCAAATTGTTGTAATAAACTTTTATTACATTTTTTCCAAAATTGCACAGGATGCATATATGTTACGTAAGGACGAAAACATACAATTAAAAAAAAAATTCCTCGATTAGAATCCCCATGATGTAAAATATAAAAAGTGGTATTTAAATTATAGCTTTTTCATAATACAAAGTCGTTTTATCTGTAGTAAATTCATTTTTCTTCTTTTTTTTTTTTTATAACGCTAATGTGTAAAATTTTTAATAACATTTCTCCCTCTATAGTCACGTACACTGTGCACGGATACATTAAATTTCGTAGATAAATACTAAGTAATAGTATTGTAAAGATATATGAATTTTTAAAGTAATGCAAGAAACAGAATTTGCATACGATATTTATATATTAATATATATATTTATGTAGTAGATAAGTAAGTAATCACCAAGTCTCACCACTTTCTTTATACGGCGTCTTGGTGAACGCTTGTAGCTGGAGATGAAAGAAAATACTTGTCCTGCCAGAGCTAAATAATTTGAACATTCTTAAATTTCAACCGACTTAATCTGGTGTACATTTTATTACTGACGTGTGGGAGGAAACTTCATCGTTAGGAATAATTTGTCCGTTGTTATGTGATCGTTCAATTAAGTGCGATTGTTATTTTACACTAAGATAACAAAGAAAAATTCTTACATTAAAAAATAACCTGAAAATTCATTGTTAGAAATAGCATATCAGATTGTTGCCCTACTGTTGATGTAAAAACGTTTGTTATGAGTAATTCATTGATATTTCATAATATTGTAAAGCGGAAACTTCATTGTTAGAAATAACTTGTCCTGTTGTTGTGTAATTGTCCAATTAAGGGCAATTGTTATTTTACACTAAGATAACAAACAAAAATTCTTACAATAAAACACTCATACTACAATATATATTAAAACACACATAAATAACGACCGGAGTAGCTCAGTGGTTAGAGCAGCAGTCTTGTATACTGTGATCCCGGGTTCGACTCCTGGCTCTGACTAATTTTTCACTCCAATTGGGTTTATTGTATTTATTGTTTCTATGTCTGTATAATATTTATATATACCTTTAAAAATTCTTACATTCAAAAATAACCTGAAAATTCATTGTTAGAAATAGCGTATGAGCTTATTTTCTTACGGTTAATGTAAAAACATTTGTTATGAGTGAGTTTACAGTGAGTCATTCATTGTAACATCACATTTTTTTTCCTGGTAATACAGTAAACTGATGAAAACGGAACAAATGTGTAATAGAATCTGTATATAATGGTCACAAATTCATCGCCATAACTATAGTTTTTCAAGCACGTTCAAAAATATACAAGTATCAATGAAAATATTCTCCAGTCTTTTTGACATTTTGTCGAAAATATTGTAATGCAGAGCATACCCTTATAGATGGTCAATCTAACATATCGATGCCCACGTCGATATAGACCACTATGGCGAGGCCATATATTTGTGTTATATTTTTATTCAAAATTAATCCTGTTTCTAAATTTATTTTCCTTTCTTCTGTTAAAAGCTATCATTCAAAAATGATTTCTCTTTATTTCTAATTTAAGCGCAATCATTATCCCCGTATAAATATTCTTTATTGATATTTTATGAGATAAACGCCGCTTTTTACAAATCTGTTTACGTAATCTAGAATTCATACATTTAATTTAAGCTATATGGCGCCTCGTATAAACATTAAAAGACCCATAAATTGCATTTTCACATATGCCTGCAAGTAGATATTGGTCATTAATTATCCTCATCGTTAGACTTTCTGTAAGCAAAGATAGGTTTGCCTTTTTATTTAACTTTTTAATTGATAGCCAAATTGACACCCCTTCTTAGCATTTACCTCGTTCAAATTTTAATATAGCTTTCAGCTTAACCGGTAATTTATGATTGGCGTATTGGCTCAACGCACACGTGTTCTGTGTTCTTGGCGTTATTACATGCGCAGATTGAACAAGTCTTCGCCTCTGAGTGTCATCGTAAGAGGACAGCAAAAAGTCTTGCTGAGTTTGGGGGAGGGGGGCATAACTAAAAGCCTTCTGTTTTGTATAATAAAGTTTTCTCATGGAAATATTTGCTGAATTATTGCCTGGTAGACTTTTACAGGAAACGGATCATATTTGTCCGGGGTTTTCTTTGGATTACAGCGTGTTGTAGGTACTATTGAAACTATGCAAACGATCACCTTGGATTATTTGTTTGCAACGCTTTTGGACTTACATTTTACGATCACTTTGCATTTCTTAATCAAGATAGATCATGTTTTTCAAAAATTCAACTTAAACCTATTTCATAATCATCGGTCTAAACTTCTTCATAACCATCTACAAATATATTACACAGTGTTTTATGCTTAACGCGTATAACTTTACTTAAAGTAATCAGTATCTCTTATTACATAAAATTCTAATTGTTGTAATATTTTTCTTTATTTTATCAAAGCTACACTGAATGCACAAATATTAAGCAAGGACGAACACATGAAAAAAAAAAGTAAGTATAATTGCAATGATGCAAATATAATGATGTAAAATATAAAATGTAACATTTAAATTAATACCTTTTTCATAACACAGGGTATTATTTCATAATAAAGAGCTGCACATAAAATAAACTAATTTTCCTGCCAATGATATTTTCTAAGCTAAGAAAATGTGCATCTCCTAATTTTTCGACCTACTTATCTGGCGCACATTTTATTATTGATGAAACTTCATTGTTAAAAACAACTTGTCCTTTGTTTTGTAATTGTTGAAAGAAACGCGATTGTTATTTTACAGCATGGTAACGAACGAAAATTCATACATTCAAAAATAACCTGAAAATTCATTGTAAAAAATAGTTTGTCAGATTGTTGTCATACTTTGGATGAAAAAACATTTTGTATTTTACAGTGTTATACAAATAACCATTCTTTGTTTCACCATCAATTTTGTCCTGGTAATGCAGTAAAACCCATGAAAACAAATAATAATCTGTATATAATGGTAACAAGTTCATTGTCGTATTTAAGGCTTCCAAATCAAATTATACAAGTATACATGACATTTTCCTGTAGTCTTTTTGATATTCCGTGGAAATCGTTAACGATTTCTGGGAATGGAGTGAAATTGTATAAAACAGAAGTGGAGTCGAGTAACTTTTTATTTAACATTGTGAATATCTTAGATGAGCGTAAAATTGATTTAAATCACATTGCTGGCAAAAATTTGCGTTCGGAATTATCCTCTTTAATTGAGAATTATGTGCCGATTAAAACTAAAACAGTAGATGTTAAATTGAAAATTAATTTCACTGATGAAATCCCAATTTGTTCTTCCCCTCGAAGATTACCGTCGCGCCATGTGAGAAAAAATAGTAGAAGCCCAAATTGAGGAGTGGCTAGCTCAGGAAATTATCCGGAGAAGTTCTTCTGATTTTTCATCGCCAGTAGTACAAAAGATAGCGTAGCCAAAAAATAACACTATGAGACATTGTATTGATTACAGACGTCTTAATAAGAGGTCAGTGAGTGAACATTTACCACTGCCAGTAATAGACGATGTTATTGACCAATTACATTGTGCTGAGGTATTTCAAACAACAGATCTAAAAAACGGATTTTTTCATGTTTCGGTTGAAGAAGGCTCCCGGAAATACACCTCTTTTGTTACTCACTAAGATCAGCACGAATTTCCAAGTGCATTTTAAAGATACATTTATAATGTATTTTGATTACCTTAAAAAAAAAAAAAAAAAAAAAAAAAAACACAGCAGTCATTTACATGCATGATCTGATAACACCCGCCGAAAATTAGGCTGAAAGTATAGAAAAATTAAAACTTGTTCTCCAAACTTCATCGGAATACGGGTTAGAATTAAATCTAAAAAAGTGCAGTTTCTTGAAGCGTGAAATTGGGATACAGGATTGCAAAAGGTAAATTGTATCCCTCCCCAATTAAAACAAAAGCTGTTATGAATTTTCATGAATCAAAGTGTACGAAGGGCATTCAAAGCTACTTGGGATTAACAGAATATTTTCTGAAATTTATAAAAGATAATTCGGTCATAGCTAAATCTTTGAGTTATTTCTTAAGAAAAGATTCTAATTTTCGGTTTGACGTAGAAGAAAAGAAAGCTTTTAATTAACTTAAACGTAGTCTGTCATCAGAACCAGTACTTTCGATTTACAATCCCAAAAACGTGACCGAAATTCACTGCTATGCCAGTATTGATGGCTATGGAGCCTTGCTAATGCAACAATCTCCTGTATACAATCAGTTTCATCCCGTTAATATTGCTAGCAAGAAAACAACAGAAGCCGAACAGAAATATACTAGCTATGCATTCGAAGTCTTAGCTGTAATAGAAGCCTTGAAAAAGTTTAGACTGTATGTGTTAGGCATCCCGTTTAAAATTGTAACCGACTGTAATGCATTTAAAAAGTCTATGGATAAAAAAAATATGAGTACGAAAATAGCTAGATGGGCAATAATGTTATCTGATTTCAATTATACTATAGAGCGTAGACACGGTACTAGTATGGGCATGTTGATGCACTTAGCAGGAATTCTCTATTTGTATGGTAATTCAAGATAGCTTAACTCAAAAAATTATTCAAGCTCAAGAGGCAGACGATCAAATAAAAACTATAAAAGAAATTTTAAAAGTAAAACCCTATGGTGATTATTTAGTTAAAAGTAATGCCCTTTATAAGTGAGTTAATGGTAATGATTCATTAGTCGTACCTGAAATACGAATGAACGTAATTAAAGCTGCTCCCGAAAAGGGTCGCTATGCTGTCGCATAAACAGAAAAGAATTTAGAGAATGATTTTTACATTCCTAAAGTCAAACAAAAAATTGAGAAGTGTCCCCTATATTCTAGTTAACAGAAAATCTGGTAAGCAAGGAGATTTGCTGCATGCAATAGAAAAAGAAGAAACCCCATTACATACTTATCACATCGATCAGCTAGATCCATTAGAGAGTACACATAAGAACTATAAACATATTCTCAATGTTATTGATGCTTTTACAAAATTTATTTGGTTGTATCCCACAAAATCCACGGATGCCGCAAAAGTAATTTCAAAATTAGAAATCCATCTCGTATGATTTCAGATACTGTTCCTGCCTTTACCTCTAAAGCTTTTGAAGATTATTGTGCCGGAGAAAACATTCAACACACCCCGATTACCGCAGGGTTACCAAGGGCTAAAGGCCAGGTCGAGCGTTTAAATTCCGTTATAATAGATGTTTTGTACAAGTTGTCTATAAATAATCCATTAAAATGGTATACACATGTAAGTAATGTCCAGCAAGTAATAAATTCAACCTTTCAAAGAAGTATTAACACAACCCCTTTCGGGTTGATGTTTGGTACTAAAAGGGAGTTAAAAAATAACATAGAAATTACTAGTATTTTGAATGCTGAAATACAATCCGATTTTATTAATAATCGTGAAGAATTGAGAAAGGACGCTGAAAAGCCGAACAATTTTAAACTCAATGATATGGTCGCTATAAAACGCACGCAATAAGGTCCCGGTTTGAAGTTAAAATTTAAGTAATTTAGGCCCCTATAAAGTTACAAAAGTAAAACGTAATGACACCTACGACGGACGTAGAGAAATTAGGATTTACTGAAGGCCAATGATCACAAGTACTTGCGCTCTGTGCATGAAACCATGGACTAATGAAGCTTGAGGTCGTTTAACAAAAGAATTTCCTCGCTTATGACATCACCCGACTATGACACACTCACCGGACTAACACACAAGATTCTACGAAATTAATTCCGAAAAAAATGAGAATTCATTAATTAAAAAAAGAGAGAGAGGAAAAGACGTAAAAAGAAAGAAGACGAATAAGATGAAAAGATGTACACATAACAAAAGAAGAAAAAAGGAAGAAGAACCATTCTTTTCAAGAAATATTGGGAAATAATATTTTTATGATGCGAGACGCCCTTTCTTGAATGTTCATCTAGTGGTTGACTAAAAATGACTCTCTTTTTATCTAGAACTTTGGATGATTCTCTCTCTTTATTTTTTATCTTTCCAGGCGATCCAGCTGCTCCTTCCAGCGGACCAAGGTGTCATCCGAGAGCGAACGACTCTTCAACATGGCTGAATGTTGGAAGACGTAATTCCTTTCCACTAGGTCATGCGTAGCCAGCTTTCCGACATCCGAATAGTCCTCTGTAAAAAAGATACGGACCATCTGAATGCCTGGAGGCGTGGGTAACGAGTAAGATGTCGAACTGAAGTGATGTGAGAGAGAAATTTGAGAACTGATAAAAAGGAACTGTATTAACGGCGGGAAAAGAAAGATGATGTGTGTGCTACGACAAACGGAATGTTTTATGATCGTTTTCGGCAGAATTGTGATGTTCTAAGACAGCAATATTGTTCTTTGTATATAATTTCGTAAATAGTTTAATTTCTTAATATAATCTCTTTCAAAAGTCATGTTGTCAGTCTTCAGTTCTATATTTTGGATTTTTTTTTCAAACTGAAATTTCCACTGAATTTCAGAACAAGCCAACTACTTCAGCGTGTATCATCGTCAAACTTGACGAGAATGAAAATGTTTATTAGACATCCTTTTAAAATTAGTTTATATAATAAAAATCCTTGATATTGATGTTATTCAGTGAAACTTTCCGGAACGAGGGCCAAGTTTACGTACCGTACATTCTAAAAAATAAATGCGTAAATTTACACATTAAAACAGATATACTGATGATACAAAAACGATTTGTGTTTGTCTATATATATGAAGTGGCGTGTAAATTGCCAAATACACTACTGGTATGTCAGTTTGAAAATAGACATTGTTCTGTGTATTTTGATGATAACACAGCTTAAGTGAACACACATTAAGCCACTTAAGTCAATAAACAGTTATCACATAACTCTGAAATACACAGCTTAATTTATAAATTGCACATGAGTGCACACTGTTAAAACTTTTGCAGCATTCTGGCAGGTCATTCGACCGTTTTTTTAAAAAAACGGTTTCATGAGCATAATTTAACTACATTCTGACCATAAAATAGCCAATAATATGGTCAGAATAGTGTTAAATTTACGGTTGTGTAACCGTTTTCGGGAAAAACGGTCAAATGACCTGCCAGAATGCTGCAAATTTTTAACAGTGCACATATATCTGTATAATATACAAAAACGAAGTGTTTTGTGTACATAGTGCATAACCTTATAGTTTGTAAATTTTGAACTGAATATTTTTATGGTCGCAAAACAAATTTGCATGAAAAACAAACTCTTATGTTTGGTGTGTTTGATTTCTTTCCAGCAGATTTGTTTTAAGACCACAAAATAGTGTACCTTTAATTTACAAGAAACAGCATCGTCTGAAATTAAATTTACTGCATGCCATCTCTCTGTTAGAGTTGTTTTGAAGTCCTAAAAACGTATGCACAATTTATGTACAGAACCTATACAATCTAAATAAAAACACTATAAAATAAAATTTCGCTAAAATACGGAAACTGCGACGCCAATACTATTTCCGTATTTTGTCGATTATTTTTATCTATCAATTTCAGTCATTACTTTTTAAATTTACATCTACATCAAGAAGATAAATTCTCTATTTAATTCAATAAACAGTAAACAAGCAATACTTACTGAAACGGGAGACGAACGAAGGACCTGCAACTTTCCAAATCAACTTTCCCATTCAGCTACTATTACACACGACAAGTTTTCAAGTATCGATATTTATTGAGCGCACATACATACACATAATTCTGTGCAATATTCTGCTTTTACACATATTCCTGTGTAAAATTTTGCTTTTAGGCATATTTCTGTGTAATATTCTTCACATAATCCTGTGTAATTGTCTGTTCTTACACACATAGCTGTGTAAAATGCATACGCATATTTCTGTGTAATATTCTGTTCTTACGCATGTACCTGTGTAATATTAATACACATATTTAGGTGTAATATGCAAAATACACAGATATTTGTGTAATATGCAAAATTGATAAATTTACATCAACACACCGTGTAAATCCGTACAATTTTCTACATTTACACACTTGTTTGAGTTTTTGAAGGGATAAAAAATTACGCACTTCCATTAAGCCGATAAACACATATAAATACAGGTAAATTTTTACGACAAGAGTGTAAATTGTATGACAAAAGTGTACTTTTACAAATTTATACATATACTTTTGTAAAAGTGACTAATTTACCCATTTATTTTTTACAGTGTACAGTCCTTAATTCTTAATACCACTATTTCGGAATAAGTTCTACGATTAAATAAAGCGAACAATTAAGAACTTTTATTATTACTAAATATTATTTTAGTAAATAGTGGTTCTCAAAAATAAAAGTCTCAGATGGGACGCTCGTTCCGGACGGATTTAAAGTGATAAAAGTTTATTAAGAACAAATAAAGACATTGCATTGTTCACTGACACTAAATCTATATGTGCCATTAAAATAAGCCAGATTACTCACCGATGTTTTTAAATAAAGTTTTAAGATTTGAAAGTGACCGAACTACATTTAAAACATTTACAAAAAAAAAAAAAAAAAAATTTGAATCGGTGTTATAAATAATTAAAGATCTTTTTCTTTTAAGGGGTCTCAGGACTCTTAAAGCTTTAAAATTTTCGAAATTTTATTTTTTTTTTTTTCTTAGACGTTAAACTCCTGTCTTTTCTGAACATTTTGATAGAACAGAAGTTATGGCTTTTAGAATTATTCCCGCTCAATAGCTGAAGCGGCGTTTCCGAAACTTTGAAATCATTTTTCTCCAGATGACGTTTTTGGGCATAACGCGCCCGATATCTCAAAAACATCAGAATATTTTTTCATGAAATTTTCAAAGCATATGTTTCATGTTAGCCTGTATAAAGTGAGCCTAATATTTCCTTTTTAGTGTTCAAAAAATATTTTTTTAGGTGATTATACTGTTGAAATTTCCAGATTTTTTCATTAGATAAATACAACTTTGTATTAAAAATATAAAAATTCTTCAAAATACAAATTTATTTAGGTTCAGGGTAATTATTACAACCTGAAGTATAAGTAGGCGCCATAATTTTTTATTCTAATTGCAAAATTTATTTTGTAATCCTGCGCGTAATCTGTTATGCCGATTTTCTGCTCGTCAAATGTCTGACAATTTGGAGCCCCCTATAAATTCTAATTCTGCATCTTACATTTTTTTAAATACATAAAATGAAAGAACATACTTATATCTTTAATCTCAATTAAAATTGTGCCTTAAAATCAAATACATTTTAAGATATTAAATGTTGAAAATGGTCTCTTTTTTTTTTTCCTTTTTTCCAACTTTAAGAGTCCTGAGACCCTTTAAATTCTCAATTCAAACTTTTCAAAAATTAAAATAAAATTAACTAAAAACTGAACAAAATGGTCATTTTTAACATACTAGAATGATGTTCAAGTAAAGAATCGTTGCATCATTTCGAAGTATTATATTCTTATGTCAATAACATTTTTTTGCCTTCGAATAAATCACTGGGCATAATTGCGTTAAATTATACACTACATGCGACAAAACTAGTTAGCACTATTATTATGAGCTGATTAAAACAATTAAATGAGTTAAATGAACAGGAAAACCTTTCACTTGTTGTCTGTTTTTCAAATTAACGTTGTCTATTTCAAAGATATCAATTCTAATTGCCATTTATTTGCATAAAAAACAAATATTTTAATATTTTAATCCAAGGCCTAGTGGGAATAAAGTTCGTATAAATATTTATTAATATGCTCTGATTCAACAACATACCCAATGAAAGTGGGATTCAATGAAATTAATTCATTTTTGGTTGGAGTTATTTACCTACATTTATTTAGAAGATATCTGTAAAAAATATCTTATTTTATGCATAGCTGTTATTTGGTGTATGCCTGTTTACAGCAGTTTGCAAAGAGGAAAGATTAATTAGACAGATAATAGACATGATTATGATGAAAATTACTTGAAATCTCGTAATTTATTGATTAAGTATAATAATGAAGAAATTTATTTATGATCAGATGAAGATTTTTTTTTCTTACAAATATTTGAAACAAAATATGGCAGTTTTTATTTCATATATGAATCAAAAAGCCTATTCTTTTATTGCATTCATAAACGTGAATATAACAGGTTTCAGACCAGAAATGAAAAATATCGTGACGGTTAATGTTCCGATAATGTTCCGCTACTTCGCAAAAAAGATGGGGTGCACAGAATCTAGGGTCCTTTGCTTCAGTTACTGACCGGAGTACACCCTTTAATAGACCGGATCACTGAAGAAGCCACCGGAAAAATTTAAAAGCTAAATTAAAAAAAATAATAATAAGACTTATAGTCCAGGCAATAGAGACCGTATAGGGACTCCAACTAGCAAAATTAATGGTAGTACTGGAAATCGGCTTTCTAGATGTTTTTGGGGTCGCTGAATCCGAATTTGTAACTTCCCACCAAAATTTCCCCCGGCAACCCCCCAAATTTTGGTAAAAAGCCCCCAAAAAAGTTTTTTATTAAAAAATTCCATTTTTTTATTGTTTTAGGGGGAAAGTAGCTAGAAATTCAGAAAGTAGACAAAATTTGGAACAAATTAGATATATGATATTATGACTTAGGATGAAGGGGAAGGGGGGATCTGCCTCGGAACATGCGCCGCATGTTTTTATAATCATGGCGCCCTTAGTCAGATATTTTTCAGCGCCTCTGTAAAAATGCCTTTCAAAAGCTATTACCGTGCTTTTCTAATCATGGCGCCCCTGGTCAGATTTTTTTTCAGCGCCTCTGTAAAAATGCCTTTCAAAAAACTATTATCGTGTTTCTCTAATTATGGCGCCCTTGGACTGATTTTTTTCAGCGCCTCTGTAAAAATGCTTTTCAAAAAACTATTATCGTGTTTTTCTAATCATGGCGCCCTTGGACAGATTTTTTTCAGCGCATGTGTAAAAATGCCTTTCAAAAGCTATTACTGTGCTGCGTGGACTATGTTGCGCAATTCCACTTAACCACTCACACGTTTACATCAGCCCTCCCATCTTCCCTCCGAACTTTCTCTATAAGGTTTACTTTAAGTTTTTTGGGTCGCTGAATCCGAATTTTTAACTTACCACCAAAATTTTCTCCCCCGATAACACACACCCAAATAGTTGTTTTTAACTTAGATTTCTTATTGTTCTAGGGGAAAAGATTCAGAATCTTCGAAATTCGAAATTCAGAAACTAGACAAAATTTGCAACAAATAGGATATATGACATTATGACGTAGGATAAACGGGGAGAGAGGGGGCTGCCTCGGAACATTCCCCGCGCGCTTTTCTCAAAAACCAATTTTTTTTTCAAAAATCAATTTTTTGGGGGGTTGCCGGGTGAAATTTTGGTGGGAAGTTACAAATTCGGATTCAGCGACCCAAAAAACATCTAGAAAGCCGATTTCCAGTATTACCATTAATTTTGCTAGGTAAAATTCCCTATTTCCTGACTGTTAAGCCTAAGGACGTTTAATACATCGGACGAGATCATTATAGCGCACAGCGACGATCGGGGCGGTTGGGTCACATGAAATATAAGATAAAAATATACATTTTAGAAATATTTTGTTAACAGAAAAGCAAAAATACATCCTTTAAGAAAAGTATACAGAAAACAAAAGTTAAAAACTTTAATTTTCTGATGAAAAATTTACAAAATACGTTTGCATTCCAAGCCCATAGAATTAAGAGGCTACTTCAGTCAAACGAAAAGACCCGTTCGCCAATGCTAATCCTATGGGAGAAATTTATAAAGATATATCAGTCGCATTTAAAATTTTTTAAATGATTTCTTTTGTATTGAATAGTTGAGATCGATCTGTACAAAGGCCGTTCTTTACTTTTTCGATTTTGTTTACAGGTATTTCTTATGAGGACACTTTCATTTTCGGAACCGGTTTCGAAAGTAAAAGCATCCTCATAAAAAAAAAATCTGCAATCAAAATCGGAAAAAGTAAAAAACAGCCTACATACAGATCGATCTCAACTATTCAATGCCAAAGAAATCATTTAAAAATATTGAAATGCGGCCGAGATATCTTTATAAATTTCTTCCATAGGATTAGCATTAGCGAATGCGTCTTTTAACTTGACTGAAGTAGCCTCTTAACATTGAAGAGGGGAAATTGCGGTCTGACTGGTAACAAGCTTTGACCCTTTAACCGGATGGGCCGGATTTTTCCGTTTCTAGAAATCATGTTATAATGGCTGTAGACAAAAATATTTTAAACAGAATTCTATTTTGAACCATTTATAGAAAGAAGTGATATTAAAGATATCATAGCATCAAACTGCGATTAAAAAATATATATCCTTGGATTTACAAGCATTCTTATAAAAATATGTGAAAACCCTCGAACGGTGAAAGGGTTTGGTAGATCTAAGATTATGTACTTAGGTAGCATTACAGCAAAATTCTAACTCTTTGTTTAAATAGTGACAAGTTTTTCTGTTGAATTATGTTACAATAAATGTAACTCAACAGCCATATAAATTTTGAATAATCTGTGTTATTGCAGTTTTGCTTAATCATAAATCATTTTTCAGTCTCTTCAGAAAATATAGTCTTAATATAATCTGCATGAAAATGTCACAATAAAAACTAAAAATAAATCGCGCATTAAAAATTATATATTCTTACTTTTATTTCTAGGAATTTGCATTTTGTTCAGAATGTAACACGGAATAATGAATAGCATATGTGTACTATGTTAATGAATAGCATCTGTGTAGAGCGTAAATGAAAAGCATGTGTGTCCTGCTAAATGAATAGCATGTATTTTCTGTGTTATGACTTGCAGATGGTACACACGAAAATTTAAAGCAATTTCATACATTCTGAAAATTTTTTTGGTACAGTGTTTGCGCGTACTGAAATTTCCACTTAATTTCAGAACAAGCAAGCTACTTCAGCGTGTACCATCGTGAAATTAGACGAGAAGAAAAATGTTTACTAGCTATTCTTTTAAAATTAAGTTACATAATAAAAATTCTTGATATTGGTATTATTCACAGGAACCTTTCGTGGCGAGTGTCACGTTTACATATACATGCCTATGGTCCTTATTTTTTGCACCACTATTTCGGAATGTTTCATCTTAAGAGACTTCTTCAGTCAAGTGAAAAGACCCGCTTGCTAATGGAAGAAAATTATAAAAATATCGCGTTTGCATTTCAAAAATTTTACTTTATTTTATTTATTTATTTTTATTTATTTATTTATTTATTTGCATTGGATAGATAAGGTCGATCTGTACAAAGGCCGTTTTTTACTTTTTCGATTTTGTTTATAGGTATTTTTAATGATCATACTCTCATTTTCGGAACCGGTTTCGAAAATGAAAAAAAAAAATCCTCATGAAAAAAAAAATCCTCCTCATCCATCCTCATGAAAAATCAATCCATCCTCATGAAAAAAAAAAAAAAAAATCTGCAATCAAAATCGAAAATGTAAAAAACGGCCTTTGTACAGATCGATATCAGCTATCCAATGAAAAAAAAAAAAAAAAAAAAAAAAAAAAAAAAAAAAAAAAATCATCTAAAAATATTGAAATGCAAAAGAGATATCTTTATTTTTATAATTAGCGTTAGCGATTAGCGGTTTAGAGTAGCGGATTTAATAGTTATCGGATAGTTAGCGGATAGTTAATTAGAGTAGCGGATTAGCGTTAGCGACCGGGTGTTTTCGCATGACTGAAGTAGCCCCTTAACTCAGTGTTGAATTGAGACACTTTTCTCCGGGAGGTATTTCTGTGGCCCCGAAGGGGGGCCTGGCATTATAGAGTTCCGTGGGGGGGGGGGGGGGATTGCACTTTTTGACCATTGAAAACGCAAAATCTAAATTCCCAGTTCAAGTTTTTCAAAAATTAAAATGAAATTAACGAAAACTTGAACCAATGATTATTTTAACATACTAGAATGATGTTCACCTAAAGATTACTAAAAATTCCTAAAGACTGAAATCCTAGAAAATCAAGACTCCCACGTAAATAGGCATAACCTTGCAATAGAGGTCTGCACAGGTCGAAAATTCCAAGCCCGGGGCCGGCCCGACTCGTATAAAGAAAATTCGGCCCGACTCGATACAAAAATTAAAAGTTTGGCCCCGGTAAAAAAGTTAAAACCTCGGCCCGAGTCCGACTCGGCTCGTAGAAAATAATTATTGACCCGGCCCGGTATAACAGCTAAAAGTTCGGCCTAAGTGAATTTCTGTAAGACATTGATTTTTACCTGAAAAATGCTATACAGAAAAATCTTCTAAGACGGAATTGCACAGAAAAGAGAAAAAAAAAATGTTTTATAGACGAGTTCCCTTCTTAGCAAGTATAAATGTATTATATATTCTTTTCTTACGTATTAGTATATTAATTTTGCATGGAGTAACACGTTTTTCATTTTAAAACAGGATTCTGCCATAGGCACGTTCTTTTTCGCACATTTTATATATTTTAATAAGTGTAGAACTCTACTATTCTTTAAAGCGAATAAATATTAATGTTTAATTGTATAATAATGGCGATTTAAAAAGGTATGCATTTTTTGCAAAAATTTTTGTACCAGGCCTAATTTTACTGACCTTTGAACAGACTAGGCCACGAAAAGACAATGATTTTCATACGGACTGGGTCAAAACTAGGACTGAAAATTTTGGGCCGTGAAGACTTACTTAGGAATCAAACCAGACCCGGCTCTGAACAGAAAAAATAAGTTAGGCCCTCCCGGCCCGGCCCATAAAGAGTAGTCACTAGGCCCGGTCCGAGCCTTCAGAGAAAAGTATGGCCCGGGCCCGGGTGCCGTGAACGAAAATAGTTCGGATCACGGGCTGCACTGCAAATATAGGCGTCTTAAATTTAGACACATAAGTGACTGAAAAAGAATTTCAGTCACTTAAGCGTCTTAATCTGAAAATTCAGACACAATAGATGTCTTAATTTAAGATACATAAGTGTCTTAGTATGATCATGGTATATACGAACCGAGAAATATGTTGGAATTATCTACGAAGTGTCTTATTTAAAACAGTAGTTGAACATTTCTTTTTTGTACTTTTCTGAACAGCCAATCAGAGCATTGATTTCCGCGCATGTCATCTATGGCTCCTTCATGATATAGAAAGAATCACATTTTAAGCGTCGCCATTGCTTGGATTAAAAGAAATGCGTAATTATGGAGTATTTATCGAATGAAAGCGTAAGTCATATTTAATTTTAAATTTTTATACCAGTAGGTTTGTATCTTATGAATATAAATTAAATAGTTTTTAAAGATTGATCTCTTTTTTTGTAGTTTAATGTTAGTTTTTTGATTTCACAAGCTGTCGTCTGTTATACCTTCTTAATGTAACGGTATCGAATATAATTGTTTTGATAATTAAATTGCAATGCTTTAATTCAGCGCGCTTGTCTCCTGTGAATAAACGAATGAGTGATAACTTGTTTAATCTTCCTTTTCGTTCCTGTGATCGGAAATATCCTAATTTGTCGTTGCCCAAAAGCAAAACGTGCAACATAAACAGATTTGAAAAGCTGAATGATTCATAGTTCCATTAAAGGGAGATAAAAACATTAAATGGAAGCCGTTTGAAACTGTATTTATTCTATGTTCTGTTTCTTCTGATTTTTATTGTTTATTGATTATAAACTCTTGCAGTTTATGTATCAGCACTTATTGTATTTTTTTTGTGATTATTATTTTGGAGCTAAATATGATATTCATTTATGATTATGATATTCGGAAAAGTTTTCAGATTGAAAAAAAGCATTAATACTGTGAAAATTTTCTTTACATATCACCGTTTTTAATCATAGTACTGAAACTTTTTAAAGATTTATTCTTATGATTGATGCTTTAATTTATTATTGAAAATCGGAAATTTTGATAGTCAAAGTTTCATATTTAACATTTACCAAATTTCTAAAAACATAATAGGTATTTCTTATACTATCATTCTGTATGATTATTTAAACATAGAACAAATGCAGAAACATTTTATTCATTAACTGCAATTTCTGTTCTTGTTTAACGGTATATTTATAAAGTATTCATTAATATTTTTTGAGTTTTTTTAAATTGGTACCTATATTATTTTTTTATTTATATGCAAGCCTTTTTCTGCTATGTTTTGTTCATGATTTTAAATTTTCAAACCTGAGAAATTTCAGAAACAATTATGAAATTTCCCTTTATTGCAATCGCATATGCAACGTTTCTGATACAAACAATTATTAGTACGAAAAAAATTAAACATGATAATTTAGGCATAAATAAAAAGTTGTTTATGCTTGATATAAAGTTTATAGATCAAACTGAAATAGTATATATTTTTAAAAGTTCATATTTACTTATTAATCGCTTAAAAATATATAATATATAACTACTTTTTTTATATTCAAAGTATTTTCAAACAACTAAAAAACAGTACATATTCTGTCATTTCTTTTCCTTTTCTTCTGTTTTCTAAGGTTAATTTTTTCTTATCAAATCTGTAAAATTTATGTAACTCATATTCATAAGATACAAAGTTTACAGGAATAAAAAAATAAATATGACTTATATCCTGTTGTTCCATAACAGCTAAGGAATATGTTTAAAAGGAAAACTTTTACATATTCCACAGAATGTGTAAAATTAGACACCAAAGTTAATTTTTAATTAAACTGACAAAGCACCGCAAATGCAAAAAATATATATTACACATGTTCACTACTTACAGTGACTAAACTTGTTTATTTATATGTACTACTTGAAATGCATATTTGAGGCAAGTTTTGAAACTAGCAGTAATTATTTTCTGAATGTTATTAAATTAGAGTATTTATTTATTATTTTGTATTTATAGTTAAATAGATCTTGTGATTATCTGATCTGTGTAAAACAATGTATTTGCCAATATAAATTTTTAAAAGATCTAGTTTTTAAATTGCATGATTTTTTTTTTTGAGGGGGGGGGGGGGATTTTCTTTGCAATTTTCGAACATCTGATATTATAAATATCTTTATTTTTATCCACTGAGTATAATGAATATTTGAACTTTTAGAGTAAGACAAGATTACAAATATTTATATATATTTATCCATGTACCGTAAAAACCGTCAATAGGGAACACTTTGGGGCTGGGGAATTTGTCAGATAATCGGAGATGTTTCCTTTTGTGAGGTAAAAATATACAAATATGCATACATTGTGTATTAAAAAAGGTATTAGACGTCCACTTTTCGGAAATGTTCATTAACCTTCACAACGGACACTTCCAAATACCGGACACCCCTATTTAGTAATGATAATGCAGAGTTGCATTTTTTTGCAAAAGGACCTTATTAAAACATGGGCATGCTGGACAGTGTCCCGTCCCCCTACGATTTTAGGACTCAAAAATTTGATGTGCAAATTTTGTAAAGCTTATATTTTAAATCCATTTCGAAATTGTACTGATTATAATCAATATTTTGAATTTTTAAAGTAAAATAACATTAAAAACTAAACAAATAAAAGAAATCTAATATTTAGATGAATATCTTTTTGTTTTTAATCTTGTTCTACTCCTGAAATTCAAAATTTTTAATATAATCAGTACAAAGTCGTAAAAGATTTAAATTATGAGCTTTACAAAAATTGCATACCAAATTTGGAAGCCCCAAAATCAGGCTGTGTGGGGTGGGGGTGGGGGGGGGGGACAAGACCACAGCTAAATATTTTTCTAGGATTCACCGTGGTCAAATATGGCTACGTATAATGCTGACAAAAATTGGTTGCGATTAAGACGTTTGAAGTGTCTGAAATTCAGACGCAAAAAGTGTCTGAAAAAATTAAGACATTTTAAAATGTCTGAAAATTGAACACACCGTTTCAGACACTTAAGTGTCTGAATTTCAGACATTTCAATTTAGAGTGTGGCACGTGCAGATCTCTGCCTTGCAACACTAATCCCGATCACCTTTTAAAAAAATAATAATAATGAATCTGTCTCCCTATTGACCGCAAAACACAACTCTTTCTCTTTTAAATAAGGAGACAACCCCCCGATCTATACATCTAACTTGTTAAAAATCTCATTATTATTCTCCTAAGGAACTATATCTCTTCGGTAAACTAGAAAAATGTCAGGACCTGCTTTGATTGAGAATGGCATTTCTCTTAACTAATTATTTATTTATTTCTATTTGAAATTCTTCGCTTCTTTAAAGCAGAACATAAAACTTAGAGGAAACTAGACATGGTAATTAATGACGTTGCTGTGCGATGCATTGCGTTTTAAAATCAGAGTCACTTTTTCGTGAAGGAGAAGAGTTACCACGTTTTAGAATTTCTTTTATGTTTTAATGGATAAGTAATTGATATTCTACTTATGATAAGTGTGTATGAAGTATCAATTATGAACGTATCAGAGAGGGGGGGGGGGTTAAGGGTGGAATTATTTGACGAAATAAATGTCAATAATGCTTACTTTAGAAAAGGAACCATTAATCATAAAATTCTATAATCCATATAGAACATTAGAAAAAAAAATTATTAGACATTTAAATTTATACCGCTTTCCATCAGGCATTACTGTACCGAAAAATATCCCTGCCGGCCAGGCCTACAGGCGGAGGTAGATTTCGAAGTTAAGTATATATTAATTGCTCCAACAAAAACTAAATCATGTTTAGATATAAATCCACTTTAACAGTTTTATCTGGCCGCTTTTGACGATTTTTTGTTTCATTTTTATATAATAGCTGGTTTTATCAGAATCATGTTAAGGTGGTATTAAAAAAAAATACTTTTCCATGCTCAACAACTCGAAATTTTCTGGCACATTTTCAGATTCATTTTTAATAGAAAAAATACGAAACTTGCTGACGTGATTTTTGAAAACATTTATAAGCGGCATGAGTTCTTGTTTTTCTTTCAATTAATTGAAACTTGATTAATAAACAATTATTTTCTTAGTAGGGCAATATTTTTCGTTTCTAACACAATCGCCTCGGGAATTTCTGTTCAAAATGTCCACTTTGACATCATTTTTTGAAATATATTCTGCCTCTATCAAAAAATCGATCATTATGGTACATTATATAGTTTCTGAAGAAGAGAATCTATCAATTGGATGCGTTTGAGAGCAAAAATGAATTTAAAAAAGAGTCAGAAAATAAGCATTTTGGATTTGAATACACCCTTAATAAGATGATTTTTTTTCTTCAACCGCTATGTATTTTTAATTTGTTTTTGCTGTCAGAATTGGTGCTATCAAAAACTTATCTATATAAATGTTGAAGACAATATTAAGAAAATATATGATAAATTCATGTGGATTTTATATCTTGTGAATTGACGGAGGTATGGAAATTTTTCTTCTTCACCCCCCTTTTTTTGTTTTCGTTTTTAATTTTTTTTGCGGTACGAATTGGTCCTATCAAAAACTTGTGAATATAAAAGTTGTAGATAATATTAAGGAGATGTATAATAAAATTAATTGAATTTGATATCTTGAGAATCGACGAATTTATGAATTTTTTCCCCCAAAAAACCCTATTTTTTGCGCCCCTTGAGCCCATTATTAATTTTATCAAAAATCTGTGATGCATAAATTTTTGGCCCTATTTTTAGGAGTAATAAAAACTTTAATCTGATTTGATATGTACAAAATTTAAGAAGTTATGGGGTTTTTTTTCTGTTTTCACAAAACCCCTCCCTATATCCAGCCCCTTGGCCCGATTTTGCCTATTAACGAACTTGACCGAGATTTTATGCCCCTTGATTTTATGTATCAGTTTGGAAGAGATTTGCACAGAATTGTGGAAGTTATCGTGTCCAGAAGAAAGTGATATATATAGATACATAGATAGATAGATAGATAGATAAAGTTTTTTACTGAGGGTGGTTTTGGGTTCTAGGGGTCATGATCGGTGTACATATGCAAAAGTTTTTCAGAAATTCCAACCTAGGAACAATGCCAATATGTAGTATTTCATACGAAATCTACCTAAAATGGGGTACTCATGTACAGTCTGTGTCTGAAATACTTCATTATTGTAAAAAGTCATAAGGTAGTTTTCAAAAAACGCTTTAATTCTATCCTTAAAAACACACTTATTATTGTTTTATGGAAAAACATTCCATTTTCATTTTATGAGCAAATAAGCACTTCCGAGTTGCCTAATAAAATTTAATATAGCACTGAAACACAAATTCACATACATGCATCTGCGCTAAAAAATGCTTATGATAACCTTTTTATTGTTTTATGGAAAAACATTTCATTTTCATTTTCAGAGCAAATAAGCACTTTCGTATTGTCTAACACAATTTAATATAGCACTCAAATACAAATTCACATACATGCATCTGTGCTAAAAAATGCTTATGATAACCTTTTTGGATTTCTTCAAATTCGTTTTAAAAAATTGTCTGTGTCCTTCAGAACGTTCTAAAAATTCATAAAATCATGTTCTACATTGTCGTTAACATATCAAACACCATCCTGCCAACCATTTTTCTAGAAAAACTTTTTCACCTCTCCTGTGGTATCATCAGTTTCCAGAAAAATGGACGGCAGAATGATGCCTGATATGTCAACGACAAAGTAGAAAATGATTTTCATCAATTTTTAGAACGTCTTAAAGGACACAGATAATTTGTTTAAACGAATTTGAAGAAATCCAAAAAGGTAATCATAAGCATTTTTATCACAGATGCATGTATTTGAATTGTGTTGGTAAGTAATTTCGGTTTTCACACATAGTGAGCGTTATGTAAATTTTTTTGAATGAATTCTGTCAGTGACGTTCCTGGTATTTTGCCATATGATAGCAGTGACATTGAGGTTGCTTTAGAAACATGTGTAGTGTGATTTTGTTTGCACCTGTTAATTGGGGGTCAATTTTAACATGGAGTGCAAAAACGAACATTTTCGGCATCTTTTACTTTTTTATTTCCGTAAAGAAAAGAAAGCTGCAGAAGCTCATAAAGAGATATGTGAAGTTTATGGCGTTGATTGCATAACAGATCGCATGTGTCAGAATTGGTTTAAAAAATTCCGTTCTGGAGATTTTCCCCTGAAAGATGACCAACGTTCTGGTCGACCAACTAAAGTTGGTGATGACAAATCAATGTCACTATTAAAGAGGATCGTCATATAACTTTTCGAGAGATTGCAGTGAGGTTAAACGTATCGCACACAACCATTGAAAATCACTTAAAAGATCTTAGACTCATTAAAATGCTCGATATTTGGGTTCAGCGTGAATTGAAAGATATTCACTTAACGCAACGAATCAATATTTGTAATATGCGTCTTAAGCGCAATAAAAATTATCCTTTCTTGAAAAGAATCATCACTGGTGATGAAAAATGGATCACCTACAGTAACATCATTCGAAAACGGTCATGGTCCAAGCATGATGAACCAGCACAAACAACATCGAAAGTTGAATTGCATCAAAAAAGATCATGCTGTCAATTTAGTGGGATTAGAAAGGTGTTGTGTATTTCGAGCTGCTTCAAAGGAACCAGACAATTAATTCAGATATTTACTGTCAACAACTAAAGAAACTGGATGAAGCAATCAAAGAAAAGCGGCCAGCATTGGGAAATCGCAAAGGAATTGTCTTCCACCACGATAATGCCCGGCCTCATACATTTTTGATAACTCGTGGGAAATGATTAGAGCTTGGTTGGGAAGTGATGTCGCATCCCCCCCCCCCTGCAGCCCAGACCTGGCACAATCTGATTACCATTTATTTGAAAATTTGCGGAATTTTTTGAATGGTAAAAATTTATGGTAAAAATGTAAAATGGTAAAAATTTAAAATGGTAAAAATGGTAAAAATGACCTCAAATTGTTTTTGGTTCAGTTTTTGTCTGATAAGGGCCAGAAGTTCTATGGACGCGGAATCATGCAGCTCTAAGAAAGATGGCAAAAGGTCCTTGAACAAAATGGAAAATATATAATTAATTAAAGTTTACTCCTGGTCTTAAAAAAATTAGTTTTTTTTTTCTTCTATACTACAAAACCGAAATTACTTTCTCGCCAACTCAATATTAAATTTTATTGGACAACACGAAAGTACTTATTTCCTTATAAAAAGAAAATGGCATGCTTCTCCATAAAACAATAAATGTATTTTTAAGGATATAATTAAAGCGTTTCTTGAAAACTATATTAGAATTTCTTATAATAATAAAGTATTGCAGACACATACATACGTGTGTACCCTATTTTTCGGTACAGTATAATACCTCATAGAAAAAAAAATCGATGTAGATTTAAATTTATGATATAATACGATGTTTATGATGTAATTTATGATGTAAAAAATAGTTTCACATTGATGAGAAATAATTAATTCGCTTTTTACGCAGTCGGATTTTTTGATTTTTAAAATTTAATTTGTACTTTATTAAGGCTCTTATTTTGTATTATTTATTAACACAATTGTTTATTTAGCTCATTTAATGAATGAAAATTATAAAAGTTGTGGATATTTTGTGGAAATATGTAGATTTGAATTCATTTTCGTGTTCAATAATGGGAAAGTTCTGGTTTCCGCATCTCCCGCGAAAAGGTAAACGTCATTCTTGTATTCTCTCTTCATGACAGCGCACCAGAAGTGATTACGTTCTATAACACAACCAAAAGTGGAGTTGATACTCCATATCAAATGTGTGCTACATACAACTTAAGCCGAAATATCAAGCGTTAGCCAATGCGTTGGCTTTTTCTTTACAATGCTCAATGTGGGTAGTATCGACACTTAAATCATTTACCTTGGCAAACAATTGGAACCACTGCCCAGAAGAGTGTACCTGAAAAGGTTGGCCCATGAACTGATAATTGGAAAGCTACCTCGAAGAAGTTTGGAGATAACTGGAATTCCAAACAGCCTGCAAGTCCACTTGAAAATATATCGTCCCACCGATGATCGGGAGAAATACTCCCCTTCTCCCCCTATCTAAGTGATGTAGATGCATCACCTGTACTGCAGAAACAGGCCATAGAAGGATATCAAACTAGAAATGCTATAAATGTCTCATGTGATCTGCCTGTCCCATGCAGTTATGATCTGCCAAAGCTGCACTTCAACGGGTCAACGCACCTCCACTGTTCAATATTTTGATGGTGAATCCGACTAAGGCTGACTGTATTCTACCTGTATTTTCAGTTTTGTACATAATTGTAATGTTTTTTGTTTGTTTTTGTGAAGAAAACTGAAGGTAATTTGGTGCTGGGTTTGAAATTTTAGACTTTTTTGTATTACTTACTTTTAGTGTAATAAACAAGATTTTTTTCTTTCAAATTTGAAATATTCGCTCATTGTACATCGTAATGAATGCCACTGATCACTTTAAGAGCCTTAAAATTGCGTCAATTAATTGCTAATGATGATTTTCCAGCAGGCGACCGAACTCGGGAGTCACAGAGTAGCGACCGACAGAGGGTTAAGCATTTTAAACGATAGCAATTTCCAACGGTAAAAACAAAAGCAAAGAAATACAGGTTTGAATTAACAGGTGCGTCAAAACACGTGGTTGTGTTTGGGTCGAATGTAACGGATTTTAGGGTTGCATTTTCGGCGTCACGCACAGTCACTGTACTTCATCTCTATCAGAAACCTCAGGAACTACTACATTTTGCAGATTTAATGAAGCATTTATAAAAACAAAGTTTCTTTTGCCGACACTGATTTTCAAAAACATTTCCAGGTAGTTTTTTATAGTATATTAACCATTTTTCTCAACCCGGAATATAGGTTTTCCGGATGTTATGAATGAAACATTTTCATGTTCAGCAAACGTGTTTTACAGATAAACATAATATATTAACAGCATTAATACTAAATTAATATTATTTTGCGACTTCTTCATGCATAAATTGAATTACGCAACTGAAAATGTTTAATTGAGAATGGATATCATCCTAGAAACCGATATTCCGGTTTGAGAAAACGATTGATTACACTATAAAAACTATTCAGAAACATTTCCAAAAATCAGTGGGTGGAAAAGAAACTTTGGTTTTTATAAAAGATTCTTCAGATCTCAAAAATATAAGGGCTTCTGAAGCTTCTAAAGATAAAAAACGTTTTTCGGAATCCTGGGTAACTCGTAAGAGATTATTGTACATTTTCGTTCGTGGTTATTTGATATTTTCGTAGATTAAAAAACATTTGTCTTTTTTTACAGTGTGGAGAACTTTGGTAGAAAATTTCTCAAGTGATTTTTCAAAGTCTTTATTGTCGTTGGAAATTACCTTTAGGCGAACCTAATACACCTTAATAAATAAACAGATTTCGTATAGGAATATGGGTGCGGAAATGCAGCGTTGAGGCAGTAGACGGCGCTGTTGTGTTCAGTGGATAAAACACTTCGCTAGCTTTAATAGGCATTCTCCTCACGGATTTCGAGCAATGTGCTTTGTTACACGAATGCGGAGCTTGCTGACATGCATTTCATGCATGGAGCTGAGCAAAGAAATGCAGCGGATGCTCAGAGGATGTACATGGAACGATTCCCGGTAGGAATCTGCTGGATCGCCGAACATTTGAGCGTTTTCATGGGGAGTTGTGCGCGAGTAGATCGTTTTATGCTTCGATGCGTGATACGGGCATTGGAAGATATCGCAGAATTCCTGCTGTGAAAGAAGTAATATTACACATAGTAGAGGATAGTCCTTCAACAGGCTCAAGAGCTGTTAGACGCGCAATGTGTGTGCGCCATTTCCTTGTGCAGTCCCATACCTAAAAGGCATGTCGACAAGCTCCGTATTGGTGTAATGATGCATGTTGCTCGAAATCCCTGCGGAGAATGATGATTCAAGTCAGCGAAGCGCTTTCATCCCCCGAACTCAACAGCGCCCCCTACTGCCCCAACGCTGTATTTCCGCATCCTCATTCCTAAACGAAATCTGCTTATTTAGGTCCCCTTTGCCTGCCTTTACATTTTTGACATATTTTGGTTTGACAAAGTTTGGTTAGACTAACCAATAACCAAAATTTGATCATTCTAACCAAAATATTTGGTTCGAGCTATATTAATTAAAATTTAGTTGTTTCAATAAAACACTTTTTCCGTATAATTCTGAATATCCTGTATTTTTTATTAAATACGTGGTTTGCGACCCTATGTTCTATGGTAATTTTTCGTTCTCTTGATGCCTACTTTCACCCCTCTGAATTTGTCGGTCGAATTCGGTAACACCCTGTGTAATTAAATGGTATGCATATCATTCCAGTTTCTTGTCTCATTGTTTTTCAGGAAATGCTATGAGAAAAATTATAAGCAATTTTGCTCACTTTGTTGTAAATATATTTCAGCACTTTGCATGTCGTTAGGATAAAATTTTGGACTCTCTTCCTCAACTGTAGGAATTAGAACATCAACATGTTTAAAAATATATATATAAACATAAAGGAAACTTGAAACAATAATTAATGACGTTCCCTGTGCGATGCATTGTACTTTAGAATACCAGTTAATTTTTCATACAAAGGCAGATTTAGTCTTTCAAGTTTTAGTCTTTCATTTCTGTTTCAGTGGATAAGTAATTGGTATTCTACTTAAGTGTTTATTACTTGAATGTAGTATCAATTATAAATATGTATCAGAATGTTTAATGCAAGGAGAAAAACAGTAGGAATTATTTGATTAAATTATCAATATCTTAGAATCATTATCATTAATTATAACATTTCATATTACATGTGGAAAGCTTGGGGGGGGGGGGGGGGGATTCAAGCTTCTGTAGAGAGCACCCGCTTTGGGAAGAATTTGAATAACATTACACTAAGCTAAGAATCGAAAGTCGAAAGTAAAATTAAGTACTGGGAATAATATGAAAAACTACTTCAAAGATAAATAAAATATAATTTAAAAATTTTAAAAGGGAAAAGGATTGCACAGGGCTGAAACTAGGGGGAGCAATGGAAGGCAAAAAGGAGACAAAACAACGATTTGGTTTGTCATATTTATATTAATTTGTCACACATGATTTTGTTAGTCAAAGTTTACATTGGTGGTAAATCTATCTCACGTTAAGAATTTCATTTCCAAAATAAAGAATACCAATAATTATACCTAAACCTACTAAGATGGAAACCTGTATAAAGGGGAATTGTTTTCGGGTTTTTTGTGCAGAAAATGTTACCATATTTTCTTGCAGCTGGTCATTTCAACTATGCAAAAACTGCTCCGTTCTAGTTCTACCTACAAGATATGCGAGCGAGAACTGGAAACAAACATGGGCAATTGGACATGGGGGTTTTGACAAGTTCTGGTCGGGGATCTGGTCAGACATGACAATAGGACAAACGTTGACGCGAGGGCCAGGCATCACCGACAGCACCCTCATCAAATGGACATTAGAAATGATTTATTTACAGAATGTGTGTGACTAAATTGATATATACTGTGGCACTGCTTCAGCAACATCAGAACAGCATGTTTAGATTACCCTTCAAGAACCAGCCGTGACGATGCTGATGTGAACAAGTTGATTCAATGGCTTTCCAGCTATCACCCACTTCCACAAATTAACGAGCTGTTGTCTATAAACAGAGGAGTGATCGGAGGCGGAGGTAGAGAAGTGAATTGCCATCTTTCGCAGGAAGTTGGTAGTACAGGAATGTCAAGCATCGTTCATCAAAATTTTGAAAACTTACATTTTAAACGCAAGGATGCAGTGGTTTCTCTTGCTACAGTAACAAGAAATACAAAAATGAAGGAAGCGAAAGTAACATAGATCCTCTTGTGCTGTTTCACAGAAAGTGCATCGGCAAGCAATCAGACGAATAAATGAAAGAATACTTCCCGTATGAGCTGGAGCCTTTTCTTTTGTCACTTTTTAAAGAGGAAGGTATGCGCATAGGCACCATGTTGATGTTTTACTCTGCTTTTACCCCTAACAAGAGATCCAATATAGGGAACGAAAAGAGTGGAGGTAGTTGATGGGGGACATCTTCTACACAAAGTTCGTTGGGATCGCAAGGAATTTTTCTCTGCCATCTTCGCAAAGTATCTGGGATACGTACAGTATCATTACAGTGGAACTCCAGTCGTTGTCTTTTATGGTTATCCTGAACATAATAGAAAACGTATAAAAAGTGCAGAAAGAGTTCGTTGCTTGAAGATTCATACTTCTGATGAGGTTCAGTTTAATGAGACCATGTTTCCACAAATACAAAAGAAATTGCTGGAGAATGAAAAAAAAAAACAAAGCACGTTTCATTTCTATGGTTCGAAAGGAATTTGAAAAAGTACAAATGGTCACTGAGCAGGCCAATGAAAATGCAGATGTGCTAATAATGAACACAGTTATATCCTTGACCAGTGATTACGATGCTGCCATTGTCAATGGTGAAGATATTGACCTTCTTGTTCTTGTGACTGCACTAGCTCTAGACAATGTTTATTTCCGAAAGGCCGGGAGAGGGAAATTGCCTGATGTTCTCTACTCCAACAAGTGTTTCAAATTTAAGGAAGGTACACACAATATTCTTTTTCTTCATGCTGTAAATGGTTGCGACACCACTTCTGCGCTCTTCAGCCATTGGAAAGTGAAATACGGCAGAATTCTTCAGAACCCATCGCTGAACCAAAACGTTCAAACCTTTAAAGACCCAAATGCAGAGAGGCACAAACTTGTTGAAGCAACAGAAGCTGTACAGTTCTTGCCCTGTATGGAGGTGATCCCAGCCAAAACTTGAATGTGTCAGTGTGTCAGCCTCGTTATAGCAGCTAAAAATATTAAATTTAACGAGACTACCACCTATTGCCGATTCTACCCGCTGAGGACATACCTACAAGTTCAGACATGTCTGAGAAATGAAAAGCACCCCTCGGATGGGGTTGGAAGTGGGATGAGCATGGGTTCATTCTAATCACCATGATGGACGAACCAGCCCCTCAAACCCTACTCAATTTCATATCTTGCCAATGCAAAAAAGGTTGCAGTACGAAGTGCAGTTGTAGGAAGGCAGGATTGAAGTGCTCAGTTATCTGTGCGAAGTACCACAACCAATTACGTGGCAACGATCCTGATATTATACTGGACCTTGAGAACTTTGACGACCTAGAACAAACAATCGAGTCAATTACAGAGATGGGCGGTGAGGAACCTGAGACGATGGTATCACCGCCAGTACCAACAAACAGAAAAATGAAACATAGCTAAAGTGACTATATTTACTATATATTTGTTGATTAGTTTCTTGTACATGCTATAATTAATTAATTCATATTTTCAATATGAAAAATAAAAGCTCTTTTTTAAAATTCTTAACTTGCCATTTTTCCGAGCCCGATCGACAAAACATGTTTTCCTTGTCCGATCGACGGAATTACAGGTATTCTTAACTGATTGACGAAATTTGTAAATTTTTTCCGCGGCAAATTGACGAAATTCGCGATTTTTTTTCTCGCGATAAACGGACGAAACTCACGATTTTTCCGCAGCCGATCAACGAAGTTTTCAATTTTTTTGCGCACCATTCACAAAATTCGCCGTTTTTCCGTGTCCGATCAACGGAATTCACGATTTTACCGTGCCCGATCAGCAAAACTCGGGATTTTTTCGTGTACGATAGACGAAATTGGCAATCATTATGCGCCTGATCGATGAAATTTGCGATTTTCCCGCGCTCTATCAACGAAATTCTCGATTTTTTCTCGCGATAAACAGACGAAACATGTGATTTTTCCGAAGCCGATCAATGAAATTTGATATTTAGCTGACCAACAAAATTTGCAATTTTTTCGCGCATCATCAACAAATTTGACGATTTTCTGTCCCTTGTTAACGAAATTTTTCCATGCCCGACCAACGAAATTTGCGATTTTTCCGCGCCTGATCGACAAAATTCGCAATTTTTCCGTGCCCGACCAAAGAAATTCGTTATTTTTCCGCGCATAAGCTACGAAATTCGCTATTTTTCTCTCCCAATCGACGAAATGGGCGATTCTTAACTGACTCTGACGATATTGGCAATTTTTCTCCTCGGCAGATTGACGAAATTCGCCATTTTTTTCTTGTGACTGACGAAATGAACGATTTTTTCGCAATCGATCAACAAAATTTGAAAGTTTTCCGTGCACCATCAACAAATTTGACGATTTTCTGTCCCTTGTTAACGAAATTTGCGATTTTTCCATAGCTGATTGACAAAATTCGCGATTTTTTTCGAACCCGACCTGCGAAATTCGCTATTTTCCCGTGCCCGACCAGCAAAATTTACGATTTTTCCAAGTCCGGTGAACAAAATTCGCTATTTTTCCTTGTCCGATCGGCGAAATTTGTGATTATTCCTCGCCTTATCGGCAAAATTCGCGATTTTCCCGTGTCCGATCAACGAAATTCAGGATTTTTCCGAGAAATTTCGCTATTTTTCCGCACCCGATCAACGAAATTCGCGATTTTTTCCGCTCTCGATCAACGAAATTCGCGATTCTTAACCAACTGACGAAATTTTCACTTTCCCCGCGGCAAATTGGCGAAATTCACGATTTTTTTTCTGAGACCATATGGACAAATATTACAATTTTCTCCACTTATAAATTGAAATTCACGGGCCACACGTTAACCCATCGCGGTTTAACGCATCGCGTTACAGGTTGTGCACCCCTATATTAAAATATTTACAAATTTGCAATTTTTTTGCGTAAAACAGCCAAGCGACAGTAGTTTTTACTTGTATTATGCAGATGTGCAACAGAAGAAAAGATTGACGTTTTATATGAAAAATGTATATCTGAATTTTTCATTATTTTTCCTGTGTAATAAACCTTTCAGAGAATCATATATAATTTTTTCTAAACAAAATAAAAAATCGCGCATTTAAGGGTTAAGAGTGAAAGGTGCCGGGCTATGTGTGTCGTTCCATATGGCTCAGATGGAAGATCAAAGCGCTGAACCAAAAAAAGAGGTTCGAAACAAGGCCTGGGATACTTTTTTACTCTGTTGGTTATATCTGTTGCTCTATCTGTTACCTTGTTAGTAATGTGAATAAAAAAGTTCACGTAATTAAATTTATTATTTTTTATCTTTTTAATCTGCTGTTGGTCCCCTGATTGTCATCGTGATAAACCTTTTGCTGAAAAATATCAGGTCAAACATATTCTTTATATTCCTAAAGTCCCAGAAGAATGCGTCTGTATTTGTCTAGACATTCGACAAAACGTCTAAAATCGAAAGTTTCCGGTGACTTTTAACCATATGGTGTATATGATTAAATGGTATCAATTTTATTCCAGTTTCTTGCATAACTTTTTTTCCGAAGTTCTACTCTTTGGCTACTTATAAGGGTAAAATTTTAGAATATCTCCTTTAATTGTAGAAATTGGAACATTTGTATCTTTGGAAAAGCAGAACATAAAACCAGTGTTGCCAGATTGGGGGCTTTTTTAATTCAGATTATTTGTCTATCACCACTTTTTTTAAATAGTATAATTCGCCTTTTTTTTTTCAGAATTTTTAATCCATTTTTAAATAGGCCGAATATTTCTATTTCAAAAAAGCGGTGAGAATCAACAATCTGGGGACAAAAAAGCCCCCAATCTGGCAACACTGCATAAAACGTTCATAGAGGAAACTAGATACGATAAATGAATAACTGCACGATGCATTGCATTTTAGAAAAGGCGTGAATTTTTCGTACAGAGGAAAAAGAATTGCAAAGTTTTGATCTTCCTCTTGTAATGTATTTGTAATTGATATCCTACTTAAGTGTGTATTAACTGAATGAAGGATCTATTATAAATGTATCAGAGAGGAGGAAAAAGGGGTGGAATTATTTGATGAAATAAATGTCAATATGTATAAAAGACGTCATTAATCATATAACATTGTAGACTATATGTGAAGAGATTGAACGAAAATACTTAATACAGAGAGCGCATGTTTGGGGAAGAATTTCGACAACGATAATATTTCAAAAAGCTCATAAAATAATTATTTAATGATTTCCTTAAAAATCAATAGCTTATTTTTCTTTCGAACCATTTTAGTACAACTTGATTTCAAAGCAATATGGCTTTTTATAAAAATCCCAGCCGGAATAAATCCAAATACACAATAATTTTCTAAACCTGCTTCTGGCTACTTTGTTGGAATTTGATTAGCTGACATACATTCGATTACTTTTTTTATTTTCCTTGTCTCCCCTTTTCCTGGTATGCGAATGGTAGATTTGAAGGTATGGACAACTTTAAAAAAAATACATAAAGAAATAAATTATAAAAATACATATGAACTTTAAAAAACTCGCCATTTTACTTAAAAAGCGACAAAGATTATAATAATATATATATTACAAGTTAAAAATATACATCTTACTTAAATTTCCAAGTACTTTTGGCCTGCAATCCCGCGGCCATTGTCAGGGACTATTTTTATTAATTGCTTTTCCATTCATTCAAATACGTCTCTTCGTTTGAAATGGGACAATCTATAATTATTAGGGTAACTGGAAGTAGAAGTAGCAGTGCCTTGGATTGAACTTATGTAGAGAAAAATATTTAACTGCCGTATTTTTCTCTACATAAGTTCAATCAAATTTTTTCATCAAAAAAAAAAAATCCCTCCCTTAAATAACTAGCTACTGCAGCTCACAGAAGTGTAACACTGCTATATTGGAATGATATACAAATACAGTGACCTCTCACTTATACGACCTTCAGGGGGCCGTAGAAAAAAGTCGCATAACTGAGAGAGACGTATAAGTGAGAGACCGCTTTATTATACATGCTTCAAACTTTATATGCATTAATTATTTTACTTACATTAAATACGATACGTTTTGAGTACTAAGAACATATTTTAACAAAATTTATAAAATATATTAAAAAATAAAACATAAAATATATTAAAACAAACTTCACAAAATAGTACATTTACCACTATATTTATTTTAAAGATTTACAAATAAGATTTTCTAAAAAAAATAAAGTGATATTAGTTTGTCTCTCTGGTCGACAAAAAGAGAAAATGTCTTTTTTCAAGTTTAATAAACATTTTAAGCTTTTTGGGAATAATCATTTTGATGGATATAACACTTTAATGTATTTAAATCAGCACTTGCTTCTAAAAGATTTACAGCAGCAGGATCACTGCTCTCATTTCGTCATCTATCTCGCTCACGTCTTCATTATTTATAAACACTTTACCAATAGTGAAAGGATAAAGGTATGAAAACGTGAATGATTTGTACTTTCAAAATTATAAAAATGAATTCTTGAGTTAGAAACGTAAAATCACCTGAACCGTTAACGCGTCGTATAAGTGAGAGAAGCAGTCGTATAACTGAGAGAAATTTAGCATTATTTCCCATAAAGCATGGACGGGACCAAGAAAATTCGGCGTATAACCGAGAGAGTCGTATAACTGAGAGTCGTATAAGTGAGAAGTCACTGTAAATTGATTACTGAAAGGAATTATCTGGAGAAGAATTTCGCAATTTGCTATAAAAACCTGACAAACTGTAAAGTTGTTTTCTTTCTCTTTTCACTAAAAATCCCCCGACCCACCAAATAATACCATTCTGTATTTCTCCTCCTTTTTTTCGTTTGACTGCACTCTCTCTAAAATGCAGGATCTTTCTATAACAAGAGCAGAAAAGCTGAATTTTTCTGATTATTATCCTACAAAATGTACTAAATTGCTAGAGACAGGTTGTTGCATGTAGATACATTGATTTCATCAGTGTGACAGAAAGTTTCTTTTTTTACCTTTTGGGGTGTTTTAACAGTAATCTAGTCAAACATTTGAATTAGTAAACTGGAAAGAAGTATTTTTAGATAGACTTTTTTTCCCTCTCAGCAAATAGAATGCTTTCATCGCAAAAACATTTTACTCATTTACCTGACTATGATAAAAATGTCAAATGGAAAATTTTGAATTAGTTTATAATTATGTGAGATGTAACCGAACTGGTTACGTCTGGTGGGCAGAAGTATAAGCTGTGATAAAGTATGTCAAAACAAACAATTTTTTGTACTGGGAAAACCAGAATCGCGATTTACGCATTTAAGGCTGCTAGTCACTCAGCTTCCGAATTCCCCTCGGTAATGTTAAGTCTATGGGCAATAATATTTTTAAATTCTTTTTTCAGTGTTCTCTTCTTAAAGGATGTCACTTTTTTTCTTAATTGCCAAAATATTTCTAAACTCTATGCTTAATTTATTATTTTATGGTTTAATAAAAAGAAATGTGCCCAGTTAAACTGATGGCATTGAGCTCACACGCTATTCCCACTAATTCTATATTATACTCTTATTTCAAAGAATAATGCCCTTCAAAAAATAAAGGAAGGGGGATTAGCCTCATTTCCCCCCTTTATACTTAAGCAATGGCCCTCCAAAAATCAGGGAAGCTCCTTCACATAATAAACCGGTATACCAAATTTGAAGCAAATCAGATGCATGAAAAACCATTTCGCTAAATTAAAGGGGAGGGGGTATCAGCTTCCCCATTTCCTCCTTTATGCTTAACCAATGAACCTTCAAATCTAATCAGGAAAGCTCCTTATCAGAATGAGCCTAGAAAAAAAAAATAATGTAAATTGGATAATTCTGCATGAAAACCCATTTATTTAAATTAAGGGGAGGGGACTTGGCCCCATTTCCCTCTTTTATATTTAACCAATGAACCTCCAAATCTAATGAAGGAAGCGTCATATCGGAATAAACAGGTATATCAAATTTAAAGAAAATCGAATAATTCTGCAAGAAAAACCCAGTTATCTAAATTGAGGGGGGGTGACTAGCCCCCGTCCGCCCCCTTTCTACTTAACCAATAAAGCTCCAAATCTAATCAAGGCAGCTCCTTAACATAATAAACCGGTATACCAAATTTAAAGCAAATCGAACAACATGCACGACAAACCCATTTATCTAAATTAAGGGAGAGTCTATCCCCCCTTTTGTACTTAACCAATAAACCTCCAAATCAAATCAAGGCAGCTCCTTAACATAATAAACCGGTCAACCAAATTTCGAGAAAATCGAACAACTCTGCATGAAAAACCCATTTATCCAAATTAAAAGGGGGGAAGGTCTAGCCCCCCCCTTTCCGCTCTTTATACTTAACTAATGAATCTCCAAATCTAATCGAGGTAGCTCCTTAACATAATAAACCGGTACACCAAATTTGGAGCAAATCCAATAATTCTGTATGAAAACCCAATTTATCTAAATTAAGGGGGGTAGCCCCCTTTCCCCCCTTTATATTTAACCAATGAACCCCCAAAACTAATCAGGGAAGCGCCTTATCAGAATGAATTTAGAAAAAAATTTGAAGCAAATCGGATGTTTCTATCAAGAGTTATCGCGTTACGTACAGTCGTGGAAAAAAAAAAGTAAACACCCCCTACTAACTCCTCAACAAATTATCGTAGACAAAAGTTACTGGTACCGAACGATTGGAAATATAGTCTACTTTTAAGTGATGTATATAAAATTTGCTTAGGGGGCCATCTACATATTAAAACTAATCTAAACTTCATTTTTTTTCAATGGCAATACCCAATTTTAATCAGATATTTTGAATCTTCGGTTAAAAGTATGCCCAGGCACCAAATTTTAAGTCATTTGAATAATAAGTTTTTGAATTATAAACATTCAAAATTGAGTGCTTCTAATGTTAAATTACATTTTCATATTTTTATTTATATCTCCTGAAATTATGCTCCTAATGTGCTAATTTTTTTTTTTTTGTAGCAATAATACTAATATACCCAAACATAAATACGTTGAATTTGCAATTTTTATAATTTTATTATATGAATTATGAAATTAATATTCGAAAAAATTATGAATTGCAACATACAGTTTTTTTTTTTTTTTTTTTTTGATGGATTTAGTTTTATTAAGTCCTGCTTTATGGAAATCCAAAATTTCACAATTTTCTTCCAAGTAGTTTTCAAATTATGCTTAAAAAATGGCAAAATGATGGTTTAAGGGGCCGTCTAGGATAGAAGTGACTAAATATTTTGAAATTTCTTATGCTATTCTGTAATCTAACAGGCTTAATTGACTGCTTAAGGTGCCTTGATCAAGAAGGGAGCTTTCTCGGTTAACAATCGAGTGCCGCCCTTCAATTTGGATACAGCCCTTAAAATACGCTCGTTTTAAAATAATTAATTTCTCTGAAATTTATGGTACGAATTGCATAAAAATTTGTTTTTAGACTAATTGAAAGGTGTTGAGTTCATTTATGCTGTCAGAATTGTGTAATGCTATTGAAAAAAAAAAACAAAGTTATGGTTCGTTTTAATATGTAGATGACCCCCCTAAGCAAATTTTATATACATCATTTAAAAGTAGACTTTATTTCCAATCGTTCGGTACAAGTAACTTTCTTCTACGATAATTTGTTGAGGAGTTAGTAGGGGGTGTTTACTTTTTTTTTTCCACGACTGTACATACATACATACATACAGAACCGGTGGACACATTAGCTCTCAGGCTTTGATAGCCTGTGAGCTAAAAACTGACGAACTTGGAGTAAAATTTTAACACTTCATACAAAATTAAGCATAGATTTTAGAAATATGTTGGCAACTAAAGAAAAAATAGACATCCTTTATGAACACTGAAAAAGATAAAGCTAAAAATATTATTTTTCTGAGGAGATATTTTAAATATACGAACGCATCAAACGCCCATAGACTTAACATTACGGAGAAGAATTCGGAAGCTGAGTGACTAGCATCCTTAATGAAAATCCCTGCCGGTACATAGCTGCTAATTTTCTGATTTATTCAAGTTAAATGAATTTATCTTTTTTAATGTGTTTATTTGATCAGGACTTGTACTTAATAAATAAATTCAGTCAAGTGTCACATAGAAACAAGACACATTTTATTAAATAAATTTTCTGGTTCAAAACATGTTTATTTCATTTGAAAGAAAATCGGAAAGTCGATAGCTATGAAATGATTACTATGCATGTCCAAATAACAGTAGCTAGAGCTTCAAAATTCTGAAAGTAGCTGATAGTACATACTGTGTCATTTACCGATGGTTGGTAGGTTGTGTTTATGACGGCCAATTATCAACACGAGGGATATAGGCCCTAAGGGGGGGGGGGGGGGGGGCTCCATGGGGGTCTTTCTAATGGAACCTAACCCGTATTTACGAATGGAAATTTACATTGCAATTCGAGAACGGCACTTGATTTCATGTCATTTTAGAGTTTATAAAAAGCAAAGTTATTCTGCTGAAAGTTTCACCCAGGGCCGAAACTAGCGTTTTTTGCACCCGGGGCAAACATGGATTTTGCCCCCCCCCCCCTCCCTCTTTAGCAAAGCATATTTACAAAGAGAATTTTAACAGAGTTATTTTCTTCTGATGGACTGATGTGTTTATTATGAAACAGCCATTATAAATGAAGTGTTAAGTAATTTTTGTTTTTCTTTTTCAAAAAAAATTATGGCCATTTTTTTCCCATTCTGACCAGAAAATCAGAGTTGTAACTTTTTAAGATTGCTCTTTGATCTTCAGCTAACACTTCATTTATAATGGCTGTTTCATAATAATAGAAGCTATCAGTCCATCAGAAGAAATGATCCATTCCAAAGGTATAAGTTCGATTGAAAAAAACTATTTAATACTTTGAGCAGAAAGAAGAGGCTTCACCTGCAATTTTCATGACACTAATAAGAAAAAGAAAAAAACAGTGGACCATCAGCTGGAAAAAAGATGGCAGCCAGCAGTGCCATCAGCGGTAAAGTGCAAGGGCGCCATTACTTAAACCTGTCGAAAAGTGTCCGAGCCGAATGCAGCTGGCCCATCAGTGATGGCCAACAGCAGGCCAGCATTGGTATGCCATCACATTATTTCAACCCGGCACTTTTCCTGCAGTGCTAGACCTATCCCACTGCTATTCCTTTGCTGGCCCAGCACTTTCCCTTACAAAAATTTCTTATAGAATTCTATAAAAAAAAACAAAGTATTATATAATTATGGCTCTTTTTTCTATAAGCTAGTTTCACCAAGCGATATAGAAATACCTGTAGAAGTGTCTATAATAGAAATATCTATAGAAATATTTGAACATTCAGCGGTTTCCATGTGGTCACCCTCCCAAGTACTAACCGCGCTCGATGCTGTTTGGTTTTCGTGATTGGACATGAACTGAACAAGTGCTTTCACGGTACGCTACGACTGCTCGTAGTATTCAAGCTCTCATTACACTATTTCAAGTTTGTTTCTTTTGTGATTTACGTTCCCAATCAATAAACTGGTATAGAAATTATTCTATTATGTAGAAATCCTATGTATTTTATACGCTTTTTTTTATTATTGATTCTGAACTGCGTAAATTATGAAAACCGAAATCCTTTGTAACCTAGTAAAACCAGATTTAAGGAGAAAAAAAAAAGTGCGTTGAAATAAAGAATTTATTTATTTATTCATTTACTTGTTTATTTTGTTGGTGGCAGTGGTGCTATATTTTCTACAGTTTCAAAAACAATTAGCTTCACAGCTTAAATTGTGTTAAGATTATCATTTCAGATTTGTGTTCAAATACTCAATGTCTTCGATATTCACAGCGCCACCTAGCGTAAGGGTTCCCAGCACCAATACTGCAAAAGTTCGTACACTTCCATGAAGTGGTGGGCCAGCGCATGAGATAGAATGGCTGTCCACCAGAATTTTATCTGATCAATTCCAACAGCAAAGTTGACTGAAGCTGTCCAGCAGTGGTCATGCAGTGGTAGACCATCAGCCAGCACTTCTCCATCATTGCCAACACCTATATTGCTGCTGGCCAGCAATTTCCTCTTTGCTGGGATATAGCTGCCAATGTGTACGGTTTAGTTACCTCTAAAATTTAACACAAAATTTTGACCTATTTAATCGTTGACAAATTGTTAGACTTTTTAAATTGAATTTCCGAAAGTGACAGCCAATTGTTCCCTTGCGACGACATTTCTGTGGCTGTCAACTCGTAAAACTTGGCTAAAAATGCTAACTTTGACAACATTTTCTGAATGAGTATTTGTCTTTATAAGAAAATGGGAACCTCTTTAATTTCTTCGTATCTGAACAAAATCGGTAAATTTTATATTTTTACGAATATTAATGCTTTTTTTTTTTTTTTTTTTTTTTTTTTTTTTTTTTTTTTTTGTATTTACGAATGAAAAGACTTCGCGAAAGTACCAGAAAAGTAGTTAGTTTGGATTTGGGAATAGCTTTCAATATAAAAAATTCTCATAACAAGATGTGATCCCCTCCCAACCAAAAAAAGGAAATCCATGACCTCCCCCCCCCCCCCCTAAATGGTGAGCTGGATCCGCCCTTGGTTTTGTCACATATTGATTGATTAAAATCTTGAAAACGGAATCGGAAAAAAATTCCGCTTTATACAGGATCCTTATGCCATATCATCTTTAGATACTTCTATGTTTTGCCATATGCCAGATAGGATGATTTTAACAATACCGTGCTAAACACAGATGTGAGAAAAAGCGACAAGCAAAATCTTCATTTGGCGCCAGGGACGTAGCTTTAGGGGGGGGGGAGCCTCCCCCCCTAATATGTTCAAGTATTAGGGCGCCACAGAAGGTTTATGGGCGCCTGACAGTGCCCATAAAAAAGGGTTTATCAGTAGTAAAAAGTAATTATAAAATAATTTCATTTTAAATTTAAAATTACAAAGTGAGTTATTTTTTACATACAAAACTTGTATGCGGCATTGAATTTTAGATCTGTTACTTCCTCTATACCCCCACCCCCTATCCCGAAGAAAATTTTTACATCCGGAATGAAAAAAAATTAAAGCAGAAATTGTAATCAATTGCAGGATAGAAGTACAATTATTTCTTCTTATCTCGGTAGTTGTTGGTCACCCTTGGCAGTAGAAAGAAAGTAAAAAGAAGTATCTGGAGGGATTAGAAATGTTCGCAAATATGTTCAATAGTAGGGCGCCACGAAGCCCAGTGGCATAGCGGCCAGAGCATCTGTCAGCCGCGCTGCAGGTTGAGAATTCAACTCCCGACTGAACAGGGTTCACTCAGCCTTTCATCCCCTCGGGGTCGATGAAATGAGTACCAAGCCTGCTTGGGAATTAAACACCAAGGGTCCCGCGTTTAGCTGACCACTTGATTTGGACATATACTGCATAGTACCTCGGTGCCACGGTGAAAAAAACAGGGATGGCCAGTTTCGACCCAGATCCTTCATGGATTGCATAGTCATAGAGATTAGTTTAGTTTAGTAGGGCCTAGAGTCAAGGGCGGTCCTCAAGAGAGCTTGCTTCTTACTTCCATTTAACGAAGTTTCATCGTTTCACTTAAACACTTCGTTATGAAGAAAATTCGTTAAACAGAAATCAACTCAAATTCATGATATTTGTATAATAAAATACGCATTAATATAAAATAAAAAATACACATAAAATGAAAATATTGGAAAAATGCATTTTAATTCAATGCAATTTAACTTTTTTTTATGCAGTGTAGACATATGGGAAAAATTTAATCAGAATAATGTCTAAAAAAAAAAACACATAATAAAAAGAGGTAAACAAAAACTGAAGCGTAGCACACTTTTTCTCTTTTTTCTCAGTTTACCAAATCCTTAACTTTAAAAAAGTCTGCAGTAATACTTTGTACAGCTTTCTTGTAAAAAATACACTTTTCATAAAAATTTTCGCACTTTTGTGCGTCCGAACAATTCATCTGTAACATTTTCGTGAAACTGGAATCCCCTTCTTATTGTATCGAAGGCTTTTAGCTTTTTTCTTTTTTTAAGGTCTTTCAATTTTATTTTCATTATCATCTTCATCGCTTACTGTAGTTTCTTCACTACATTTATTACACTTTGCAATACGTCATCTTCAGTAGGATATTAACCTTTAACTAATGTTACCGGTCTCTCAGACCGCGGCTTTTTTCAATTTTTGTAGTTTAACTTAAAACTTTCAGTTTAACTACAAACACTACCGAAATTCTGTTCTGTTTGGAACTTATGTACTATCACCAAAAACTTTTGAATAGGTGAATTTTAATTATAACAGCCCTGTACAAAAGGTTTAGTACAAAAACACTATCCTATGAGTTAATCGTGCCTTCTAATCATCTTTCGTTGCAGCGGTCTCACAGACCGCTTCACACTAGTTATGACAATTTCTGTGACATCAGTTAAAGGTTAAGTTGTCTTAAGCAGTTCAATTGTGCTAAGTGAAATAAACTTCGTTATATAGAATATATTTTTCGTAATATGGAAATTAATTTGCATATTAATGATGTTCAAAGTCAAAGTTCAGCAGAAAATTTTGTAAAGTAGGAAACTTCTTTAAATAGGGACTTCGTTAAAGGGAGTTCTACTGTATTTTTAACCAGAACATGTATTTAATGAAATGCAGGTCTTTATTAAATTAAATTTAAATTAAATTAATAATTAATAATAAAATTAATAAATTTTTATTAAATTAAATTAAAAAAAATTAAATATATATTTTTTTTTAATATGAAACTAAAGAGATGCTGGATTCTTTTTAGTTTCGTGTTTGTTCCAGAGTTGGTGGCTCACAGAAAAACATTCCATCTTGTGCTACGGTTGTAGCCTTGCCAACATATGATAGTGAGAAGTGTCAGGCTGGATGTCGGTGTGCTATACCGATGACCCGGGTTGGACACTTTTTCACTCTATTGGCTGTACGCCTTTTAAGCAATTAAAATTTGAAATATTATTGAATGCCAGGCGTGAGAAATTTTCTACAGAAAAATTTCCAAGAATTATATCGAAATATGACTTTATTAAATTTGAGACGGATTCATCCATTAGTATGTTCCCATGGCGAATTATGGGTGAATCCCTGTTCTAAAGGGTAGGCGGAAAAAAGCGCATGGAAAAAAACCGCCCCCGGAAAAAAGCGCACCCATTTACAAATCACGTATTAAATAAGTCTGATAACAATATACATGGTTAACCTCAGAATATAAGCATCAGATTGAGATGAATTTCTGAAATCTGACGTCCTTGCTCTCTCGGGACGAAAAGGAGGGGGGGGGGGGGGCTTTAAAAGGTATCTCAAAACCTGCATTGCCTCAATGATAAAATTTTGTAAGGGACGGAGAATCAGAATATAAACATCAGGTACTTATATATATATATATATATATATATAGTCACCCTTGTTCTTTTGGAGTGCGGCGGGGGGGGGGGGGGGGGGTCAACAAAATCCGAACTAAAATTCGTTCTAAAGTAGTGTCTTAATTGACAAAAATTAGATGAATTGCTTTTTACTGGGAACTCTTGAAATTACCCCACACAACTTTTATCACTTTTGTACTGAGATATTTCCTTAGTGTATTTCATCTTAGCTGAGAAAAAGGTTTTAATAGCTAATTAAAGGCTTTTTCTGTACAGGAGAAGCCCAAGCCCTTCCTAATATTTTGAAATGTAATTAGCTAAATTTTCTTTACTTTTGATAATTTTGAAAATATATATATATATAAATTATTCTTCGCAAGTGACGTAAAATAATTAAAAACTAAGAGAAAGAAGAAATTAAAAAAAAAAAAAAAAAAAAAACCCTCAGAATTTACACTCTTTTCCCAATTGAAGGAAATTATCGATATTTTTTCTCTTTTCTTGATTCATGTGTATCAAATTTATTTTAAGCGCAGTATTCAAAGATAACCCCACACACACTTGTGACAAAAACAACAGAGTGAACTGTTTCAATATTCCATTTTGTTATTGATATGTTTAAAAATTGTCTTGCGCGAAATGTTTTGACAAAAATGTTAGTATTTCAGTTTATTTTATGTTTATATTTTCCATTTTTAAAATAGCGGGCTGGGCTGCGGATTACAGACATATCTATTCCAAAAATTTTCTCCTCTTTAAATTTATTTCAGCCGGCGCCTTTGAATTCTACGGGTGATCGAAACTGAAAGAATTTTCGAAGTGAACAACCACACCGTCTTGCAGATAGGCTAATGATGCCCGGGGTCTAAGATTCCGAGTCAAGCTAGGATCAACCGAATCAAATTAACTTTAAGAAAATATTTATTTAGAATTCAGGGGCATTGTAATAATGCACAGTAAATAGTAATAATAAAACTCATTTAATTATTTGTTGTTATTATTATGTTCATTATTAATCGCTGTAAGAAATTATTTGCAGAATTATGTGAATTATCGCACTTTTCTCTCGTGTATTATCTAAAATCCAAAGTTCGCATCAGAGGAAGTGCAATGGTGGGCGGCTGCATAGGCGTAGCGTCGGGGGGGCACGGGGGGGCACGTGCCCCCCCAACATTCTGTATCCCGGGCGCCAGAACAGAAAGCTTAGGGGGCGCCAAATGAAGATTTTTTTGTCTTTACATACAAAAATGTATAATGTATATGTATATATACGAATTCGCATAAAAATGTCTCAAAGCCAGAAAATCCAAAAGGAAAACTGAACCAAATGCATTAAAATTTACAAATATATAAAAAGATTCATCTATAACAGAAGACTGCAAATGAATTAGAAAAAAGAGCTGTTCTCCAAATGTACCATATTTACGCCTTCTATCACTTAAATCCCTTCCTGTGTCAGGAGAATCACTAACATTTTCCAAGGTCAGTCTCTACCCTATCTTCTGTGTGAAACTGACCCTCATCGATAATTGCCAAACGTCAACCGATTTCCCTGAAAGGGGGACTGCAGAGGGGGCCCCGGGCCCCAGAACAAAAAGTGAAGGGGGCGCCAAATGAAGATATTGTTTGGCTCTGAGTTTTCTGATGAAAACATTCCATGAAGGCTGCTCTAATTTTTTTTAAATCTCTCTCCCTGAGCAGCATTGAACTTTTTTTTCCCGCCTTGCTATGGGCAAGGTCGAGCGACTGTCCGGGACAAAAAAAAAAAAAAAAAAAAAACGAGAGAATGAGTCAGGACCGAAACTAAGGGGGGGTGGGCGTAAGCCCTGGGCGCCACGCGGAGGGGGCGCCAGATGAAAATTTGGTTTGTCGTTTTATGCAATATATAAATGTGCGTGTGAAATTTATGTAAAAAATATTTTGTAGCCGAAAAACCAAAAAGAAAAGCTGAGTAAACTGCATTAAAATTGTCAAATAGATAAAAAGATTCTCCTGCAATATACAATGAACATGAATACAACAGAAAATGAATAACCTCATTCTTTTTTTTTATATAATTACTTTTTTACATGCATATCACCATATCTAAACTTAGAGATGGTGAGGTCAGGTGACTGGTTGGGACAATAAAAACCAAGCTGTCGAAAATTCACAAAATAAAAAGTAAAAACTCAATAATTTTGTTGTTGTTGTTTTGAGTCACACATAAATTTGAAAATTAGCATTAGGTTCAGAAAAGTATCTAGACATATCAATCTATAAATAAGAAGAGTGGTATAAGTGATAATTCCACAAAACTGGTGTAAATAGTACAGGAAGATATTTTACAACACTGAAATTCATTTTCATGCCTACAGTAAATCGTAGTTTTTATAGTTCATGAAACGATGTGAGTCATATCACTGTAACATTAAAGTGCCTCAAATGTAATAATTTGTAATGCTACAACAAGTAAAATCTGGAAAAATGAAATGTGTCTGTAATGGAATCTGGTCTTAAATGAAAAAAAACTACCCGGTTCCAACAGAAAGTATTCCAACACTTATACCTGCTAAAACGAAAACCTGTATAAAGCGGAATTATTTCCCATTCCTTTTGATTTTTTTCCAGGTTTTAGTGAATAAATATTTGACAAAGCTGGTTATATATTTCAGTATTACGTATTTTATTGTTACGTATTTTACTGTTACGCATTTAAAATTTTAAAATAAATCCACTAATAGAAACTTTCTTAAATTTCTCTTTGTAAATTTACTTTGCGGGGAAAGGGAGAGGGGCGCCAAAATCCATGTTTGCCCCGGGCGATATTATATCTAGTTTCGGCCCTGGAAGAGTGCACAAAGTAAAATGCTTTAGTAAAACCATTTAAAAGAAGAAATATATATATAGCATTTGCAGTGGTACAGTAAAAAATCTCGCACAGGGCGCCATGGCTAATAAAACCGTCCCTGCCTTTATCCCTCAAAATGATTTTTCTCTTCTTTTTGCCATTTCTAGGCGTTTTGCCACCTTAGGCGGAAATTGAAAAATGCCGCTCTGTTCCTTTTGGTGCAATTATTTTTTGCATTACTTTTGGGGCAATTGTTTTTTGCAACCAACTAGATCCAGTCTTAGAGAGACGAGGCGAGCTTGGGCGACTGACTGCCCGTGATAAACAAAAAAGGGCGCCACCGCAGCCGCCCCTGCTTTTACCTTACCAAATTGCATTTCTCGTCCTTTTGCCATTTCTAGGTAGGTGACAACTGAAAAATGTCGCCCATGCCTTTTACTAAAATTACATTTTTTATATCCAGATCCGGCCTCAAAGGGCGCGAGGTCGGGCAACTGTCAACGACTAAAGACTAAGGGTTGAAATATATGCAAGATAGAGTAGTAACTCATTTTTTAAATGTTTTTTAAAGAATATAGCCCGGACCGAAACTAGGGAGGGGCAGAAAGGGCATGTGTCCCAGGTGCCAGAACAAAGGCGAAAGGGCGCTAAATGGACATTTGGGTTGTCGTTTCATACAAAAATTATATATATATATGAAATATAAAGAAACTCGCAAGCTAATGTTAAACCTATGGGAGTGTTCTTTTCAAATTTCTCTCTTGCATTTTAATATTTTAAAAGGATTTTTTTTTCCTTAGGATAGTTTAGATTGATCTTTAGCATTGCTATGCTTTTCTTTACGAGCGAGACAATTTAAAAAGAACGCTCCCATACGTTTAGCATTAGTGATCCAGTTTCTTCGCGTAACTAGTGTAGGCTCTTAACCCTTTGAGGGGCGGTGGGATATATTATATCCCACCTACGATTAATGAAGATTTGTACCAGAAAAATTTTATTAAATTTTACTTTTCTAATTTTGGTAGAAAAAAGTCATAAAATTGCTTTTCCTTATTTTGCAATAAATTTTTTGAAAGATTCAGGTGCGAATTCGATGTTACAGTAACGCAATTACTTGCGTCTCAAAGGGTTAACGCTCAGGCTAATGTTAATCCTATGGGAGCGTTGTTTACATATTTTCTGCTCTAATTTTTATTATTAAATGATTTTTATTTTTTATAATTGTTATTTATTTATTTATTTTATTATTATTATTATTATTTTGCATAGGGTACCTGAGATCGATAACTTTTTTGTGCGTGAGGAGAAGGGGAGGGGTAGGGGGGCGGACAAAATCCATGTTTCCCCGGACGCAAAAAAGGCTAGTTTCGGCCTTGAACGTATGATTGATATAAGATGTACTCAGGACCATCGCGTTTTAGACGTTTTGTTGGTGGGGGAGAGGATCTTAAATTGTTAAGTCAAATTTCAGTATTTGCCAACTCATTGAGAAGTAAAAATAAATAGTTCTCGACATTTGCCAACCAGTTTTATAATGTTACCAAGTTACCACATTTAGAAAATGTAATATATCTCTTATTTGTAAAAAGCTTAATAATATTCCCAATTATATTTGTAACTTTTGTCAAACCTATCAGAAATAGAAAGTGTTTTGTAGTTTTTTATTAAATTTTTAAACAAATTTTCCAATTAAGTTTGTAAATTTGTCAAGTGTAACAGCATTCGCAAACGTTTGGAGAGGGGCTCCCCCCTTCCCCCCCTTTGCGAGGTCCCTGGTTGTACTTATTGTGCAAATTATTAAAAACATTCATAAGTCACTGTTTTAAAAGGATATGTGATTGTATAATACATGGGATTTGCAGATAAATTAATGTGAAATTTATATTCACATATTTTAGGACTGTGATTTATTGAGACTTTTACAAAGACGATAAATGGCAATGATTTTCAATTTTTTTCTTTTTTTTTTAAAGATGCAATCAAATTTAAACCTCTTTAGTATGTAGCATTTCACCCACTCTCTCTTCCCCCCAAAACAAAAACGCTTTAGTTCTCAACCATCAATTCGGTGCTGGCCAGTCATTGATATTTGGTCAGTAGTTGTAAATTGATCGGTAGTAGAAAAATTTTTCCTAACTGCAAAGCTATATACTATTTCTTATATTTCCAGTCACCCTCGTAGTTTAATTGCAGTGAGTAACATGGTCACACAAAGAACTTCTTTGACCTCTGAACTCGTGTTTCCCTCTTGTGCAAAGTAGATAGTAGGAGCGTCTCTACCTAACCCCCCCCCCCCCACACACACACACACACACACGCTCCTATACACACTTGGTTTGGTCTATTCTGGTCATTTGTGAGAATCTGCTTGTAGATAAATGTTGTTATTATTTTTTTAACTGATCAGGAATGAATGACCCACGCAAAAACAAGTGCGATAAAAAAGTAGGAAATTTTTATAGAAAACTCAATAAAAAGAGATGTCACGGAGTACGCCATGCTGGTTTTAAATTATGCAAGTCTGGCTTCAGAAGGACGAAAATGGAACAGAAGGTAAGAATATACAGAATTGTTTGTTTTAGTAAATTAATACGTTTTCAGAAAAAAACAAAAATCCCCACTCAAAAATGTGATTATTTTTGACACATTCATAAACTCATTTCTATTCCTATTTGCCTGAAAATTACAGCATTCTCCCTTTTCCTAACATTTTTCCTATTTCGAAGCAGCTTGATTTAAAGTGGATTACTAAATGGATCCGTCTTGTAATTGTCAGCCTTCGAATTCGGAAATCAAAAGTCCAACTTTGATGTTATTTTATTTAAAAAATCGGGGGTTTTAAGAAAAAAAGAGTTTATTCTATTTCATAAAAACATCTCAATTGCAGGGCTGCCACTGCCGAATGACACTGAAAATAGTAGCTTTAGTAGCCTCCAACGGAAAAAATAGTAGCATTTGTTCGAAAATAGTAGCCAAAATAGTCTTATAATCACTTTAAAAAGAGGGAAGAAAAAATGCATCCATAACAAATGAAATTACTTTATGAATGTTCACATCTTATTTCACAGTTTATCAATCAATCACTGAAATTACTCAAATCACTGAATAAAGAATGGAGTGATTTCTTCAAATGAGAAAGCAAGTTATCCTGAAAATAAGGCCCTAATGTTTCAGTTATGAAGTAAGTAAGCTTGGTTCTTCAACAATAAAAATTATGTACAGCACCAGGAAACATAGCAGTAAAAACTTCTTGCAGATTATCCCCGATACTATTTTCCATCAGGCCTTTCATTTCAAGAGTTTCTTGGAGAGAAGGAAGAAAAGTTTTATTTGAGGGGCAGGATTAGAAATAACGTGTGGGATATCGCAAATCCCATACAAAAAAGAAAAATCCTGCATAATAAAAAAATTCGTTTGGATGAAATCTTCTAAATTTACTTCTTGCACAGGCATATGATTCAGAAGCGATTTTTTTTTTTTCCTGTGAAAGCCACGATTTTCGTTTCTTCGGGAATTCCGCAAAATCAGTTCATCAAACAGTCGCGAATTTTTCCAATCGGTAGCGAAAAACATCGCAGATATCAACAAAAAAAGTTTTCCATCGGTCGCATAAAAACTTGTAAATTTCGCTTAAGGATTAGGGAAGAAAATCGAAAATTTTGTCAAACTGTCGTGGACAGAAAAAAAATACCCGTGAATTTCATCAAAAATTGAGCAAAAAATCAAGAACTTCCTCACTCGGTCGACAAAAGAAAAGACGAATTTCGACAAACAATCGTGGAAAAGAATCGCGAATTTAGTCAAAAAATCTCTGAAACAAATACTGTATATCAATTTCGTCAATCGGTCGTAGAAAATTCCACGAAATTTTACAAAGCATAGTATGTAAAGGAATTCGTGAATTCCATGAAACGATTGGCGGGAAAAAAAAATGAATTTTGGTAATTCATCGGGGAAAAAATCGCAAATCTCCTCAAAGGACCATGGAAAAATATCTTGAATTTTATCAAAGGTTGCGAAAACAAATGGCGATTTTCGTCATTAGGTCACGGAAAAATCATCGCAAATTTCCTCAAAAGAATGCACAAAATATTACGAATTTCGTCTAACGATCAAGAAAAAAAAATTGCAAATTTCGCCAAATGGTCGCGGACAAAAAGACGGCAGGGGTAATTCTGAGTAAAAAAAAAAAAAAAAAAAATCAAATTCGCAGTAAATTTTCTGAAAGGTTACGGCAGAGGAGGGTAAGAAGGAAATTTTCCTCCCGGCACCAATTATGCGTTCTTTCCGAGGTCCTTTGGCAAAATTCGCGTTTTTTTCGCGATCCTTTGGTGAAATTCGCGTTTTTCCGAGATTAACGGAATTCGCGTTTTTCCGCAATCCTTTGATGAAATTTGCGTTTTTTGCGATCCCTAGACGAAGTTTGCGTTTTTTCGCTATTCCTTGAAGAAATTAGCGTTTTTTCCGCGATTCTTTTGCGAAATTCGTTTCTTCTGTGATCTTTTGAAGAAATTGGCCATCAACCTGTCGTGGAAAAAATATATATCGCGAATTTTGACAAATGGTGGCGGAAAAACAAAATGGCAGAAAAATTCGATGATTTTGCCAAAGGATCGCGGAAAAAAAATCGTGAGTTCCGTGAAACGATCGCGGAAACAAAAACGCAAAATTTGGCAAAGGATCACGGGAAAAAAAATGCGAGTTCCATGAAACAATCGCCCCCCAAAAATCGGGAAATTTGCAATAGCTCATAGGAAAAATTGCGAAATCTCCTTCAAAGATCGTAGCAAAAGATGGCTAAAAGAAATAACTATTTTCATCAATCGCGGGGAAAATCGCCCCCTAATTGGAGAAAAATTCGCGAATTTTGCAATTCGTCGTGGAAAAAATTGCAAATCTCCTCAAACAACCGTAAAAAATATCTTGAAATTTACCAAAGGTCGCGGAAACAAATGGCGATTTTCGTCAGTCGGTCGCAGAAAAATCATCGCAAATTTCGTCAAAAGAATGAACAAAAAGTTGCGAATTTCATCTAACGATCACAAGAAAAAAATCGCAAATTTTGTCTAATGGTAGCGGACAAAAAAAACGCAAATTTGTTTTTTTTTTTTTTAATTGAGAATTTAACCAAATGATCGCGTAAAAAATCACGAATTTTGTAAGTCGGTCGTGAAAAGAAAATCACGAATTTTGACAAACGATCTGGAAAAGAATCGAGAATTTCGTCGAAAGATCTCTGAAACAAATAGTAACTACCATCAATCGGTCGCGGAAAATATATATTGCAAATTTGGACAAGTGGTGGAAAATAAATAAATAAATTTCGTCAATCTGTCGTAGAAAAAATTGCGAAATTTGGCAAAGGATCGCAGAAAAAAATCACGAAATCTCCTTCAACCATAGTATAAAAAGATCTCAGAAAGAAAGAGGTATTTTCGTCAATCGATTGCGGGAAAAATCGTGAATTTTGGAATTCGTCGCGGAAAAAATCGTGAAACTCCTCAAATAACCGTTGGAAAAGTGCGTTTGGGAAGATGACTTTACAAGCGCTTTGAAGGAAAAGATCGAATATTTTCAGTAAAAATAGTCGTTTAAATCCGAAAAAAAAAATCACCTGTTTTCTTGAAATAGTCGCTTTTTAATGGTTTCCGGCCTAAAATAGTCTGCATAGCCGGCGGATGCTTAAAATAGTCGCTTTCAGTAGGATTTTAGTAGCAAGTGCAGCCCTGCAACTGTATGTTAAGAAAAATCGGAATTTTATGAGAAATTGAGTCGGGCCGGACCGGGCCTGATTTAATTGATTTTCCACGGGCCGGGCTTGTTTTTACTGATTTTTGTACGAGCCGGGCCTGACCATAATCTGTGAAAATATAAACGGGCCGGGCTCGGGTGGAAGTTTTAATTTTTACTCCGAGCTGGTCGTCTGAGCTTTGAAATTGCGGTCCGCGCAGACCTCTAGTGTGCCTTCCCAGGTCCTTGCAAAGAGGATGCTAAAGGAGCGGTCGGTCGCCCTGGGCGCAAAATTTATACTGCGAACCACGGTTTTATTCATTTTTTGGCCGCCGATCATTTTCCGGGGAATTTCTTTTTCTCTCTTGATCATTTTTTTTCCTGTCGCAAAACATCATGAACTCTCTAACAAATAATTGCAATTTTCCCTTATGTTGTTTAGTTGTTTTGAATTTCTAAATTAAAATTAAACCTTTTAAAGTTCCAAAATAAACGCGAAATATTTATTCAATAGAATTTATTTATGTTTCTGCACTTTATCAATTTTATTACACCCATCACAAAGAGAAAGTTTTTTTTTTTTTTTTTTGGGGGGGGGGGGGGCGCAAAATTGAAAATTCGCTCGGGGCGCAGTTTCACGGCCTTAGTGCCCCCCCAAAATTTCTGGTCACGCTACGCCTATGGGCGGCTGCCTGCGGCACTAAAACTTAAAGAGGGGGGGGGGGGATAATTGTTTAAAAAATATATATTTAGAATGTATTATTCACAGGGACACTGAAAAATATCTCACCCATGGCACAATGATTATTAAAGCTGCCCTAACTAAAATCTATGTATTTGTTGATCATTTTACTCTAGGTCGATAAAAACAAAATACGAAAAAGAGATAAATATAGTTCGGCAATCAACATCACGAGATTTTGTTTTATACTCACAAGGTGATAATATCTTTTCAACGCTATTCGCTCAATACTTTTAGAAAAATAATTAAGTTAATATAGGTTAAATTGTAAGGGCTCCTCAAAATTCAATAGAGTGCAGGGATTCTGAATCTGAATGCACTAAGACGGCTTTGTTTCTAAGGGAAAATTGTCTGAATTTAACACTGTTGGTGCTCCTGTTTATCATTATTATTTTTTTATTATAGGAGACCCTGTAATCTGTAACAGTCTACCATTGAGCTCCGCGAAATCTCTCTCCACGATTTTGTATAGGCACTTATTCAAAATATGTAAACAAAATCCTAACCTTGCATCCTTTCTTGAATCTTTAAAGAATTTTCTGTTTTATCGAGAAAATACCTACTGGAGTTCATCACATTGTCTTCTCCAGAGTTTTTTGCAGGGGCTGAACGGGGACAGTTCTTGAATCGAAGTTATATCCTGTTTCGAGATTCAACCGACGATAAACTCACGTCATTCCACAGAAATCAAAACAACCAAGTCGGAGCAAATTACCTATTTTCACTCACAAAATGGCAGTCGCCGCTGATAAAGTCCCCACTGCACGTAAACAAGAAAGCCTCTGCCCCTACTCTCGGTCACGTGACTGCTTCCCCGGCAATAAATTTTGACCTCGGGTGGGGAGCTGAACTCCTTTCTCCTTTGCAGTCAAACAAAATTCCGGGGTTAGCTCAATTTTGATGAGACAAGTCAAAAGATGGGAGCACGAACGTCATCCAAATGCGGCAGACGTGTTAAAAGATGGTCAGGAATCACGAAGGATGCAAAGTGAGATGTAAATAAACGCCAGCCTTTTATTGCATTGGTGGATTTGTATCTTTTCTGGATGACTATTTCAAATTTTGATTTTTGATTTTTCTTTGAAGCTAAAACTCATCTCAGTTATTGCTCTCATCTTAATCAGGATGACGATGACAGCAAATACTGTCATTCATTTCGTGTTTGGTTGTGAAAATGTTGTACGAATGTTTGCATCAGGATTGATTGGCAATAGTTCAATTTACGGCCTAGCTGGCTATAGACTGTATTTCAGCTACTTGTCGTCTCGTGAATTGTCCTGTTTCAGGTGATATTACCAGTACAGTTTTCACATGCAACGCAATACCTATTTTAAGGGAAGGGAACAGTGGTTGAAACCTTTGGGCCAGCAAAATGAGTTTTACTTACGGGTGTATTCGAAAAAATATTTTTCCTCCCTCAACAGCTCGAAATTTTCTGAGACATTTTCAGACTCATTTTTAAAAGTAAAAACATGAAACTTGCTGAGGTGATTTTGGAAGAGATGTATAAGAGGCCGTGTGATTTCATTTTTTCCCCAATTAATTAGAATTTCAGTTTTAAACAATTATTTTCTCAGTATGACCATTTTTTTTTCATTCCCAGATCTCCCGCTTCGGAAAATTCGGTTCAAAACGTCAACTTTGACAGAATTTTTTACAATATTTTCTGCATTTATCAAAAAATCGAGAAGCACGGCACATAATGTAGTTTCTAAATAAGAGAATTTCCTAATTTGATGCATTTGACAGCAATAATGAATTTAAAAATGTATCAGAAAATAAGCAATTTGGATTGGAATACACCCTTAAATGTAAAAGTTTCGATAAAGTATTTTCGAATGTTTTGAATTCAGAAGTTAGCAGTAGATTTTTAATTAATAAATCATATTTTTTATGCAATAATCATCTAGTGTTTATTTGATAGCATTTGGTCTAGAAATTGTTATTGAAGTAATTTGGTGTATAAACTGCTCTCAAAGAAGTTCTTTGTGATTCGCTTATTTCATTCAAGAATTTTAGCACTTTACTAATCCAGCGTATTAGTTTACATAAGTACATTGCTTAGTTGAAATATGTATTTTTGGTTATCAATTATCTGTAGTGTGCATTGTAATGATTTAGTTTGATTATGTTTCAAAATAAATAGGGGCTTCATCTGTGCTCGAGGTCTTCATCTACATTTTACCAAACGAATATTCCTGATGTCATGCATGCAAAATGTCCTTCAGCATTTGAAAATATCCTTATAACGCGTACGCGCATATAACTCTCTGTGAGCGCACAAATGCTTGTCAAGCAAAATTCCGGGGTTAGCTTAACTTTAATGAGACAAGTCAGAAGACTGAAGCACGATTGTCATCCAAAAGCAGCAGACATGCATATTAAAAGATAAACACGAAGTATAGAATGTGAGATGTAAATGAATGCTACTTTTTAATTGAAATGATGCATTTGTTTATTAACCATTTGGAAAAATGGTTATTGTTCTCGTCAGGATGGGAAATCAAAAGCATATCTGAAGGTTTTTATTGGTTTAATCCGCATTTTATTCCTTTTCTGATTGGTCTATACAGTAATCTGTATTTCCCTTTACTTTCAACAGAGATGGATACCTTCTGTTGCCACTATGACAAAAAAAGTAATAAAAACCACAAAAAAATTAATAACTCAGAAACAAATTGAGATACAGCTTTCAAACAAATTGCATTTAAAAGTACATTTTTTTCTCTATACGACGGTGTAAAAAGTAATATTGTGGGATGTTTAGAAGTTTAAGAATGAAATTTCCTTTAAAATGAGTCGTCAGATTTCTTGGAAATCTGACGATGAAAAAGCCTTTTCCCGAACAGCCAAGGAAATGCTTGGATAATACTTAATACGTACGAGTCGCAGGCGATTTCTGTCGCTTGGAAATTTTACGTGTAATAACACTATTAATGTTTAATTCATGGCGTACGTAATGTAGGATCAACTCCGTGCGATTTTTTATGTCTTAAATTTTAGTCTTCGAAAAAATCATTTTCCAAATGGTCGTTGTAATTTGATAAATTGCTTTTATTTATTTATTTATTTATTTTTTATTTAGAATTTTCCGGGTTTTTTTGTTTAAGCAATATTTTTGTCTATATTAATTGGTTCAATTTTTCCTTTTTTTATTCTCTTTGGTCAGTGAGGGGTGTCCAATTTCACTCGCTAATGTTAAACCTATGAGGATAGAATGTATTCGTAAATTAAAAATATATCATTGAGAAATTATGTTTTTAACTTATTTTTACTTTGTACTCTTCTTCAAAGATGTTTATTTTTTTTTTCTTAGTTCTCAGAATATTTCTTAAACCTATGCTTAATTTAATATTTTATGTGTTAAAAGTTGACGAGCTGTGTTTAATATTTTAATACTGCAAATAAAATGAAGTACATATATTTTAGAAATATTTTGAAAACTAAGAAAATAAGAAACATCCTTTAAAAGGTCCCAGGACTCTTAAAATTGGAAAAAATGAAAAAAAAAAAAGACCATTTTGGACATTTAATATCTTAAAATGTATTTGATTTTAAGACACAATTTTAATTGAGAGGAACGATATAAGTATGCTTTTTCATTTCATGTACTTAAAAAATTGCAAGATGCAGAATTGGCATGTATAGGGTCTCCAAACCGTCAGACATTTAATGAGCAGAAAATGGACTTAACAGGTTACGCGCAGGATTACAAAATAAATTTTGCAACTAGAATGAAAATTTTGGTGTCTTCTCATACTTCAGATTATAATAATTACCCTGAACCTAAATAAATTTGTATATAAAGCATTTTTATATTTTTACTACAAAGGTGTATTCAGCTAATGCAAAATTTAGAAAATTTCAACAATATAATCATCTAATTTTTTTTTTTTTTTTTTTTTTTTTTTTTAGCAATAAAAAGGATATTTTAGGTTCACTTTATACATACTAACATGAAACATATGTTTTGAAGTTTTCGTGAAAAGATATTCAGAAGCTTTTGGGATATCATGCCCAAAAACGTCATTTGGAGAAATATGACTTCAAAGTTTCGGAAACGCCGCTTCAGCTATTGAGCTGATGTAATTCTAAAAACAATGTTTTCTGTTCTAATGGGAATTTCAAGGAAACAGTTACATCAAAATGTTCAGAAAATATAGAGTTTAACATCTAAAAAAAAAATAAAATTTCGAAAATTTCAAAGCTTTAAGAGTCCTGAGACCCCTTAAGGCTTGTTCTTAACTGTTCTGTTCAACAAGCGCAAAACGTTTTGACACATTTGCAAATACATTTTTTAAACGGAAATATATAAAATTGGAAATGATGGCCATGGAAGCGATTTGGAATCGAACTGTTTTTTCCATTTTTTGATCACTCAAATTACCTATTGAGTTATAAACAATTTTGATCATGTGACAAACACGTTTTTCGCCCGCTCTTGAGTGCTTTTTCTTCATTCGCGCGGAAATTCGGTTCAAAACCCCCACTTTGACACTATTTTCTGAAAGATCTATTGCGTTTGCCAAAAAAAAAAAAAAAAAAAAAAAAAAAAAACAGCTCAATTACATAGTTTCTTAACAACAACACCAGCTAGTTGCATGCATTTTCGAACAAACATAAATTAAAACTTATGTCAAAAAGTTGCCTTGTTAGATTTGAGAACTCCCTTAAGAAGAGTAGAAAGGAAAAAGGAGTTAAAAATATTAATTTCCAGGGGTGATACTTAAAATATACGAATGTATTTCACGCCCATAGGTTTAACATTACCTGTGGGAATTGGGGAGTTGACTTAGAGGTCTGCACGGGCCGGGCCCGGCCCGTCAAGACACAATTTCTACAAAAAAAAATCCGTTTTTTCTCAACATACAATTAAGATTCTTTTAATGAATACTACGTACATATTTATGAGAACATTTTACAGTATATTTTAGATTACTATGATGTTCGAAAAACAGAAAACACACAATAGTAAACATTAACGATTACTTACAGTGTTTTAGTCATCGTGTCTACAGACATTTCAAAATTCACATAACGATTCATTAAAAGATTAATTATAGTTCAGAATAAAAGATTAAAAACATACCTTTTGAAGCTGTATAATAAAAAGTAGATTTGTGAAAATATTTTTCTCATTTTTAAGGCTTTTCTCAAATTCAAAAGAGCTACATTTCGACACATTTATGAATTCATTTCTTTTCGGAAACGCGTAAGATTGGCAGGTATTCTTATTCAGAAGTTATGTAAATGTCGTTTTTTTTTTTTTTTTTTTTTTTTTTTTTCATAGTTAAAAGCAATATATCTGTCTGAAAATACTGCCAAAGTTAGCGTTTTGAATCGAATTTCCGGAAGAGATAACACAGGAAAGGAGAAGAACATACAGTCACGTGACAAGAATATCTGTTATCTCTGTAAGTAATTTATCAAATATGGAAAAAGCTATTCAATTCCAAATGCCTTCAATAGTCAGGCCTGTCAATTTTATGCCCTTATAGTTAAAAATGTGTCTGAAAGTTTCGCATTGTTAAGCAGTGAATATGAGAACCACCTTAAGGTATATTTCCAAAGATACTGTTTAGAGGCTACTTCAGTAAAATGGAAAGACGCATTCACTAATGCTAATCCCATGGAAGAAATTTATAAAGATATCTCGGTCGCATTTCAATATTTTTAAATAATTTCTTTTGCATTGTATAGCTGAGATTGATCTGTATGCAGGCCGTTTTTTACTTTTTCGATTTTGATTACAGATATTTTTTATGAGGATGCTTTTACTTTCGAAACCGGTTCCGAAAATGAAAGTGTCCTCACAAGAAATACCTGTAAACAAAATCGAAAAAGTAAACAGCGGCCTTTGTACAGATAGATCTCAGCTATACAATGCAAAAGAAATCATTTAAAAATATTGAAATGCGGCCGAGATATCTTTATAAATTTCTTCCATAGAATTAGCATTAGCGAATGCGTCTTTCCATTTGACTGAAGTAGCCTCTTAAGAGAAGTTCATTATCACTACTAATGCTACAAAACACAATGACTGTCCTACACATCCTGAGATCGATTAAGACCAGTTCCGTCCCGGCACGAGCCTGCTGAAAAAAATTAAACTCGGAATCAGACAACTTGTAACTGTACGATGCCGATCTCTACGACGAACATGTTACATTTCTGTATTGATGCTGTTAAACTCGCATCGGCTCGTGACACACGTTTATACGTCTCGTGAAAATCATATTCATTGAAAATGGCTCGTATTTTATCTGCTTCGCTTGAATTCTTATATCGGGCCGATAGGCCCGATTAATTTTTTTATTGGCCCGGCCCGTTGAAAAAATTGTCCTAATTCTGCCGCCCTAGGTACGGGCATCGGGCTAAGCCCGAGGAAGTGCAGACTTCTAAGTTGACTGCCCAATTCCCTTGAGGGAGGAGGTCACCTTCAGCAGCTGGGTATTGCTTGATTTTAACACAATATTAAAAAGATCTTGAAGCTGTAAATATTTCTTCAAATTAAATAATTTTTTTGTACAAATTGTACAAATCTTTGTTTACGTATTCCTTTAAATACATTTAATGAAAAGTAATTAGAAATTAGTTTAATTAACACTAGAACGCCCGGAAGGAGTCGATCCGACTCCGAACAAATGGTTAAATGCCCTTTGGAGCCAGACATTTTTTAATAAAATAAGTTAAATTAAATTCGTACAGAAATGCGTTAAATAAATCAATTAAATAATTTTAAATAAAAATTCTGGTATGAAATATTTTTATGAAACTTGAGTAAAATTTCCGGGCGTTCTAGTGTTAGGACATACTAACTAAGGATTTTCAAAAAAGTGATGTGACATACATGTGTTGCGTGCAGGATTATTCAAAATATATTCGATATATCCATTTAATATTATAGTATTCGTAAAATATTGTACTTTAACTTCTACCTAAAATAATAATAAAATTTACAGATGATTTTTTTTCAGGCAATTAAACAATAAAATACAAAATTTATGATAAAATTTCAATAAAAATGCAAAAAATAAATAAATATATTACAGGTACTTACTTAAAAATAGGTAGAGGTTATAAAAGTATATAAAATACAATATAATACAAAATATTAAGTTTCTACGTTGCTTAGTTTAGGAAATAGGATGCGCGCAATGTCAAAAATAGTATCTGTTTTGAGAAAAATGACTTTTAAGTTCAAGTTTACCCCCAATTTGGATAGGTAACGCTCCCATATTTTATCATAAAACCGGTTCTAATTCGAGAATTGTCATAATTTTTCTTTTCAAAGTTTTGTAACGTGTAATTTTTTAAAATAATATACCAAAAAAATTGACTTTTTAAAAAGTTTTAAGGTGATCGATCTCCCTCCCCCCCCCCCCCCCCCCTATTGCTCTGATACGCAAATTCAACTATTTTCCCTGTAAAAACGTCTAAAATTAGATTAGTTGGTAAGTGGAAAAATCATATATCAAACAATATTTTTAAATATTGTAATTTTTTTTTTTTTATCTTTCTCGGGGTTTTGAGAACAATTGTTATTAAAAAGATGGTTTAACCTGTAAAAAAAAAAAAAAAAAAAAAAAAATAGGCGTGCAGTCTCAGAAACCATATTTATTCATGGATAAAATAAAGCTTCCTTATTTAAATACCTTGAGATCCTTCCCGGGTTCCAGAACATACTGTTTGCTGTAAAAAAACAGTGGAGTTTTTTTTTATTTTTATTTATTTATTTATTTATTTTTTTTTTTTGAAAATTCAAAAAAAGAAAAAAATTGCGCTTAAGGCTATTCTCAACTGCTCTGCTCAACAAGCGCAAAATGTTTTGACACATTTACAAATTCATTTTTTAACGGAAAGATACAAAATTGGAAGGCTTCATAATTTGGAACCGAACTCGAGCTGTGTTTTCCATTTTTTGCTAAATAAATTACCTATTGAGTTACATAAGCGATATTGATCACGTAACAAAGACTTTTTCACCCTTTTTTGAGTGGTTATTCTTCTTTAGCGTGGAAATTCGGTTCAAAACGTTCACTTTGACACTATTTTCTAAAAGATCAGTTGCGTTTGCAAAACAAATGGAAAACGCAGTTCGATTACATAGTTTCCGAACAACAACACCTGCTATAGTTTCATTCATTTCCGAACAAAAATAAATTAAAACTTACGTCATAAAGTTGCCCTTTTGGATTTGAGAACAGCCTTAATACTCGTACACGTATATATTTTTAGACTGCACACTATCAACACTAAAAAGCATTTTTATACGGAAAATGTAAATTATATATACAAATAAAGTTTTGAAATTTTTGAAATAAATGAAATTAAAATTTTGAAATAAAAGAGATATCTTTATATTGCCCTCACGACAGGGGTTAATAACCGAAGAAATTGCGAAAGATTTTACTATTTGCAACAGCTTTTTTTAGCCCCCGGTACGCTATTTCTTTCTCCCAGCTTATTTTGTGTCGTCTCCAAAAAATAACGTTACGTTGTATAAGCCAGCCTTAAAACAAAGCAGATGTGGGTCAATATCTGAAAACTGGACAATTTCACCCAGAATTTATATATTTTTAAATTAAAGTACCAACTTCCAAATACAATTATATACTATGATACATGTTTTGTCATTTGAATGCTTTAGTCTTTTGAGATCAAGGATGTATATTTTATGCTTAGGATAAACTTTTATGGAAGAAAGTGTCTGTTAACACCATAATCAGTGTCCAATAATTGGGACTGAGGTGATGTTTTTGTCTTAAAAACTGCACAGCCATTTTGCTGAATCATTTTGCCCACATGTAAATTATTAAATATGCCATGTGAAATTTGTATGTTACGTAAATAAAGTTGCAATAAACTTTTTGTTTATAAATAAAAAGTTAAATAGGGGGACATGAATGATGCTATAAAAAATACTTATCCCTATTCAGAACAAATATTTCTACATATTTCTGAATATGAAACAAAGAGAAAAACAACTTAACTTACCTTCATCCATGGTGGCTGGCTAGTTGAACGTTAGTTGCTGTTGCAATGGAAATGATTCTGCCAGCGCCACCTAGTATCTGTTAACCTAAATGTTTGTTTAGAGGGACTGAGAGGATGGTCAACCTCAGGGACAAATATATTTACTACAATATTTTACTATACAATCTATACTAAGAAAGGATAATTATATTTTCCCATACTTTATATATATATAGGTATAAATATATAATAGCAAAAGTTAATAATATTTATAGAAATGTTTACAGCATACATTTAATATTGGATATTTGTACCTGGGGACAGGGACTGAAATGATGATTTCGCTTGTTTAAAGCTTAAAACTAATTATTTATACATCGTTATATGTCCATTTATCATTGGTAATTGATATAACAAATGTTACAATATATTACGTTTTTCAGTTTTTGGTTTTAGTATAATTAATGAAATATTATTGGCAGTGGACGTAAATTGTCCAATTTTCAGACATTGACCAATGTATCATTGTACGATTAAATACTCCACTGCAATTTTTTTAACTTCTAAGCATCACACATTTTCAATTTTTATACCGTTGTATTGGGGGGGGGGGGGGAGTACTTTTTAATGCATTTTGCTTGAAAACTGCATCACCATTCATATTTGAAATATTATTATTATTATTTATTTATTTATTTTTGTAGTTTTTAGAGTCATTTGCTTAATTTTAGCAACAGAAGAACTCCACTTCTGTAGAAAGTAAAGGAAAAATCGTTGTAAAATAGTAATTATTTATTTTTGTTGCCCCTTTCTCATAACAGCAGAAAAAAATTTAATTAAAATGCGTGCTATGCGTGCTATGCGTGCTAGGCGAATGATTTCTGTTAAAACTTGGAGCTATTATAAACTATATTTAATTTTAAGTATCTATATTAATGTTACAAACAAATGAAGGCATATGATTCATTAGATAGCCGATTTTTTTGGCGAGTTTCTTGAATGACGGCATCTTTTTGCGGCATTTGTGTATTATTTCGCGATAGTGACGTCCTATGCATGCTTTACTGTAGCTGTTTAAGAGTGGATCGTAAATGTGGAATTCTTAAACGGATGCGAATGACGTCATTTTATATAAAACAAAATTGCGTGTTTTAAGTCTTAAAACTGAACTACAGTAGAGTCCCGATTATCCGGGTCCCGCTTAACCGAGTTTCCGCTTTAACCGAATTATTTTCTTCTGGTGAGCTGATGGCTTCCATTATTATTATTGATGGCTTCCATTATGAGAAAAAAAAATATGGCCATTTTTCCCCCCCATTCTGATCAGAAAATCAGAGTTCTAACTTTTTACGACTGCTGTTTCATCTTCACCTAACACTTCATTTATAATGACTGTCTCATAATAATGGAAGCCATCAGTCCATCAGAAGAAATTAATCTATTCCAAAGGTATAAGTTTGATTGAAAAAAACTATTTAATAATTTTTTTTTTTTTTTTCATCGGGGGTGACACTGAATTCTGAAAAAACAGAATTCCTGTGTTTTTTTTTTTTTTTGTTTTTCTTTTCTCTGACAGTGATCGTCTTGGTCAGCTACAGAATCCTACATTCTCTTGTCTTTCTAATTTTCTGTCTTTAAGAGGGTAATCCGACACAGCCTTTATATTTGTGTTTGATTTATATTATTTTATCCATTAATTGATTGAGTTTTAATTTCGTTGTAGAATATTAGACAGAAACAGATGCTGAATTATTTATAGTGCTTTTAAGTTCAAACGGGTTAATCTTTCGTAATTAAAATGCACGTGATAGGGACAGCTTTAAAAAAATGCATGTTTGAAAATTGTGTTAAAAACCGTAAAAAATCAGTAAAGTAACATACACTTTTCAGATAAATTGCATTTGAAAGTATTTTTTTTTTTTTTATTCGACGGTGTAAAAATTTAAATTGTGGGATAAATAAAAAATAATAAGAGAAAATAATGCAAAAGATTGTCGCCGTGTTGCCACCTTCGGTATGATGTCAGCTTAACTCGCGGACATGCTTTTTGCTTTATAATATAAATTAAAGCTGGTATAGATGAATTAAATGAGTTTATGGGAGTTCTAATATAAATTGGTAGGAAATTGTACAGTTGTGATTTCGGGCATGCAACTAACGACAAAAAAGATGTTTTCAAAGAAATTTTCGCACAGAGGGAATTTCTAAAACAATGTGGGTTTTTTTTTCTTTTTCTTTTTCGTTTTTTTTTTTTTTTTTTTTTTTTTTTTTTTTTTTTTTTGTGTGTGTGTGTTTTCAAAAAAAATCTCAGTGCGCACCGTAAAAAAAGACAATTATTTCCGAAAATATTACGCAAATGTAATACAACTTCTTCCGAGTAACCCACTTATCCGAAAAGCATCCCGTTATCTTCCAAAAAACAATAGATTTCCTGCTATTTCAATAAATATTTTTGAAACAAAGATTTCTTTTCCTGACCGTAATTTCCGAAAACGTTTCATAGTAGATTTTTACAATGTAATAATCCGTTTTTTTTTTCAACACAAAATAATGATTTTTCACTTGCTATCAGATCTCAAGTAAACATTTTCGGATTTTTAACAGATTTTTTGCATGCAAAAGTCACAACAAAAATATTTAAAGTTAACGTTAGTGCTGTTAATTAAGCACGTTTGTTTCTTGAATATGTTCGTCAAATCTGAAAATGTTTACTTTAGTAGAAATAGGCCTTGAAGTTTGTTGTTTGGAAATAGTAATAAAAATTTTGCTTGCTAACATTTTCCTCGACAAATGTTGAGCCCTAAAAAGCAGTATTAGTTATATAATAAGTATAAAACCTTACAATATAAAAATACAGAATTTTGAAGTTCTAAAGTAAAATATCAGGAGATTTTTCTCGAATTAATCAGTCTTCTCCTTAATGCAAAACTTTATTTTCTTTTTATTGTAGAAATACATAGTGCAAACTTAATTGTAATAAAGCTTGATTATTTTGAAGTTTAAGAAATATATACAATACTGTAGCACAAATAGTAATGTAAAATACTTTTTGATTTAGGAAGCGGCGTTTAAGGTGTTTTAACACAATTATAAATTAATTATAAATAGCAGGACAGATTTTGTCCTCCCATGAAAATATATAAAACAACAGTGAAGTCTTAAATATTTTTTATGCACATCTCAATTAATTTTTTAAATATGGATTAATGTGTCTCGGGTCGCACATAAAAGGTCGCCGAGCCACAAGCGGCCCGCGTATGGCTGGTCTAGACCCTTTAACCCTTTATGTACTGAATTATGAAATCATGAAAATTTTATCTTCTAAAGCATTTTTCGTGAATTTTTGAAACTACATTAGAAGATTTACATCATCATTTAATAAATTTTAGAAAGATTGAATGATTTAGATGGGTTACTTAAATTAGAATTTATAGGGATTTTGTGCAATATTTATAACCCCACTCAAATCTTTTATTTTAAATATTTTTCTTAGTATTTTGTAGAATTATAATGTTCTTACAATAGAAATATAGAAATATTTCCGAATTGACCCCCCCCCCCCCCCCCCAGCGCCAAGAAAGCTGAAAAGATGCAAACTCAAAAGAAATCATCCTTTTAAAAATATTTTTATTTTGTGCAACCAATAATGCTTTTGGAACAAGATAAAGTAATGCATCTATAACTCATTCTAAACTGTATTACTACTAATCGATGTATTAAATGACAGTGCCGAAACTAGCCTTTTTTGCACCCGGGGCAAACATGGATTTTGGCGCCCCCCCCCCCCCCCCTCTTCAGCAAAGTATATTTACAAAGAGAATTTTACTAATTTTCTAACAGCCGACTTATTTTTAAATTTAAAATATGTAATCATAAAATATGTAATACTGAACTACGTAATCTACAAAGGCGGATCCAAGTGAGAGGTCACAGGGGTCATGACTCCCCTCTGAACACCAATAAAAATATTCTAAAGATCATTTTTAAAAAGAAATATACAGTAGAGTCCCGATTATCCGAGTCCTGCTTAACCGAGTTGTTTTCTTCTGATGGACTGATGGCTTCTATTATTATGAAACAGCCATTATAAATGAAGTGTTAGATGAAGATAAAAGAGCAGTCGTAAAAAGTTAGAGCTGTGATTTTCTGGTCAGAATTGGAAAAAAAATGCCATTTTTTTCCCCATTCTGACCGGAAAATCAGAGTCAAAAAGAATTATGGCTATTTTTTCCCCATTCTGACCAGAAAATCAGAGTCAAAAAGAATTATGGCCATTTTTTTTCCCATTCTGACCAGAAAATCAGAGTTCTAATTTTTTTACGACTGCTCTTTCATCTTCACCTAACACTTCATTTATAATGGCTGTTTCATAATAATAGAAGTCATCAGTCCATCAGAAGAAAATGATCCATTCCAAAGGTATAATCCTTCATTTGGCGCCCCTTCGCTCTGGCGCCCGGGGCACATGCCCCCTCTGCCCCCCCCCCCCCACCTTAGTTTCGGCCTGAAATGGATTTTATAACAAGTTATTTTAATGGTACTTATAAGTGCCGCCAGTAGATAAAGGATTAAACTTTAAACGGTGCCGTACTCTACGTCTTTTCCTTGAAAAAAAAAAAGCATTCATTTCTCTGATCTCTGTGAGTGTTTTCTTTTTAAAAAGAGATGAGAAGGGGTTCCCTCTTCCCTCCGCAGAAGTATGGATTTACACTGATCCCCATCATTATAGGATGCAGTTCGTCCTTGGGGTAAGATTTCAAGTTCAGACAGCATCCTGCATATTTAGGGGGCGAAATCATAGGTCCCACTTGTTCTCCTGCTCGCACATCCACCCCAGCAGTGATTTGGAAGAGGATGTAGGGAATTGAGGGGCGAACATAAACGATAAAACAGGTTGCTTTAGAATTGTAAATAAACAAACAAACCGTGATCTGTTGATGATGTTTGAAATTATGTCTATTCTCAAATCAAAATTCGCTATTTTCATATATGCATTAATTCTTATTCTTCTTTTATTAGCTCCCGGTATGCTATCGCTTTCTCCCAGCTTATTTTGTCTCCAATAAATAACGTTACCTTGTATACGCAAGCCGTAAAACAAAAGCCGATGTTTCATTGTGCGATTAAATACTCTACAGCATTTTTAAAAACTTCTAAGCATCGCACATTTGCAAAGTTTATACCGTCGTATTGCGAAAAAAAAGTACTTTTTAATGCAATTTGTTTGAAAACTGCATCTCCATTTGTTTTTGAAATATTAATTTTTTTGTAGTTTTTAGCGACATTTGTTTCATTTTGGCAACTCAAGTACTCCATTTCTGTAGAAAGTAAAGAAACTATTGTTGAAAAATAGCAATTATATCTTTTTGTTGCCACTTTCTCATAAAAATCGAAAAAAAAATTAAAATACGTGCTATTTTGAGAAAAATATAAATGAAAGATTTATGATAAAATATTATAAACTATATTTAATTTTAAGTATCTATATTAATGCAAATGACGTCATTTTACATAAAATAAAAGCGCGTGCTTTAAGTCTTAAAATTGAAATATGTTTTGCAGTAGATCCCCGATTATCAGAGTCCCGCTTAACCGAGTTATTTTCTTCTGGTGGACTGGTGGTTTCTATTATTATGAAACAGCCATTATAAATAAAGCGTTAGGTGAAGATAAAAAAAAAAATTATGGCCTTTTTTTTTTTTTTTTTTTTTTTTTTTTTTCTTTTTCCTATTCTGACCAGAAAATCAGAGTTCTAACTTTTTACGGCTGCTCTTTCACCTTCACCTAACACTTCATTTATAATGGCTGTTTCATAATAATAGAAACCACCAGTCCACCAGAAGAAAATGAAGTAATGGAAATGCCGGGGGCGACACTAAATTCTGAAAAAGCAAAATTCCTGTTTTCTAGTTTTTATATTATTTTATGGGCAATACAAAAATCGACAAATATTCAGAAAGCAAAATTTATAAAATATTTCTTTTCTGAGACTTAAAAGTTATTTTTTAAAATAGGGTACATTTTTAACACTTGGGACATTTTTTTTTATAAATACGAAGATTAGGGTACTAAATCTCAAAAACCTCTGGTCATAAAGAAAATTATTGGTATAAAAACATTACATATAAAATAATGCAAATAGAGAGGTTCTATTCAGGGGTCTGTCCAGATTTTTTTCACAGGGTCCTGTTTTTGTGAAATTGTGAACTTTTACTTATATTTGTGAAAATTCCAGTCATAATTTTGTGAATTTCATACTATCGTTATATTCAAGTTCTAACCTTCATATAAAAAAAAGCTAAGTAATGCACTGTAAAAAAAAAAAAAAAAAAAAAAAAAAAAAAAAAAATCTGTAGTTCTACAGATGTAAAGTTACATGCTTAGTAAACTTTCATCTGTAACTGTACAAAAAAAGCTGCAAATCTACAAAACTAGTCTTTGCAAAGCTACAGAATTCTGTAACTTTACAAATGAATCTGCTAAAATTACAGTAATATTACTAAAATTTTATCTGTAACCCTGGTCGCAGTTACATGAAAAGTTCTAGGCATCCCAGTTTCCTAAAAAATTCTTACTAACCTTAGAGATTTTTTTATTTTTCCCGCAAAAGCGTGTCTGTTAGATGAATTTTTGTTGTTGCCGTTACATAAAAAGTTCTAGGAATCCCAGTTTCCTAGAAAAACTTTCGTAACTTTACAGACTTTTTTGTATGTTATTTCATGAGTTCAGCTGCTATTTTGGAAGTCAGATTTCACTTTTAAATGAATAAATGTGTGAAAGGTTCAATTTGAAGGTGGGAAAATGAAGTAAAAGGTCTATTTATAATACAAAGAATTTTGTGAAGGGTTCTGTTTTGGAATAAAAAATTTTGTGAAGAGTCCTGTTTCGGGATGAAAAGTTTTGTGAAGGGTCCTGTTTTAAGATTTAAAAAAAATGGGAAGGGTCCTTTAAGGCTGTTCTCAACTGCTCTGCTCAACAAGCGCAAAAAGTTTTGACACATTTACAAATTCATTTTTTAACGGAAAGATATAAAATTGGAAAGCCTGACCGTGGAAGCGATTTGGAATCGAACTGTGTTTTCCATTTTTTGATCAATCAATTACCTATTGAGTCACAAGCGATTTTGATCACGTGACACGGCATTTTTCTCCCCTTACTGACTGGATTTTCTTCTTTCGTTCGGAAGTTCAGTTCAAAATGCCCACTTTGACAGTATTTACTGAAAGATCTATTGCGTTTACAAGAAAACGGAAAAAACAGTTCGATGACATAGTTTCTGAATAACAACACCTTCTAGTTTCATGCGTTTCCGAACAAAAATGAATTAAAACTTATGTCAGAAATTTGACCCTTTGGATTTGAGAACAGCCTTAAAGGACCTAGAATTTTCCTAAATAGATCCCTGCTATTACAATAAGAAATTACTTGGCGCAATACAATATAAATAAAGAAACAACGTTCAAAACACCAAAACACTTTATTTCTTCTTGCAAACTAGTTTCAGTAGCCATAGCTGACCGTCATCAGTGCAAAATATGATGTTATGATGAAATAAGCAAAATATCATATTCTGCACTGATGGCGGTATGCTCTGGATAATGATAGGGCCGAAACTAGCCTTTTTTGCACCCGGGGCAAACATGGATTTTTCCGCCCCCCTATTCCACAAAGTATATTTACAAAGAGAATTTTACTAATTTTCTTATAGCCGACTTATTTTAAAATTTAAAATATGTAATACTGAACTTAGAGGTCTAAACGGGACAAGAAATTTCCAGGCCCGAATATTCCCGACTCATAGAAAAAAAATTTTCGGCCCGGCCTGTCGAAGAAAAATATTGGCCCGGCCCGTAGAAGAAAAATATTGGCCCGGCCCGGCCCGGCCCAGTAGAAAAGTTAAAAGTTCGGCCCAGTTAAAAGTTCGGCCCGAACCCGGCCCGGCCCGAGTGAATTGCTACAAAACATTGATTTTTACGTCTATTTGGTTAAAAATTTGACTCTTACGAGGAGTTCTGACAAAAAATATTTATCTTAACTTTCATGTTTCTAAACTTCGTTTTTATATAACGCAGGCTGCGATATTTATTTTTTTAATGAATCGCCATTTCTTCTATGTAAATATTTCAGTTATCATTAATATTGTTAATCCATATTCCATGCATTAAATTGTTAAAAATCTGAAAAATGCTATACAGTAAAATCTTCTAAGACTCAATTACATAGAAAAAAAAAAAAAAATGCGTTATAGACAAGTTCCCTTATAGCAAGTGTAAATGTATTATATATTCTTTTCTTACGTATTAGTATATTCATTTTGCATGTATCAACACGTTTTTCAGTTTAAAACGGATTCCGTCATAGGCAGGTTCCCTTTCACACGTTTTACTATATTTTAATTTAGCTATATTTTAATTAGCGTAGAAATTTAATATTCTTTAAAAAGAATAAATGTTCATGTTTAATTGCAGAATAATGGCGATTCAAAAATGTATGTATATTTTGCAAAAATCTTTGGGCCAGGCTTTATTTTACTGACCTTTGAACGGACAAGTCACGCCGAGACAATGATTTTCATGCGGGCTGGCTCAAAACTAGGACTGAAAATTTTGGGCCGTGAAGACTAGAAAAGAAACCAGTCCCGGCTCTGTACAGGAAAAATAAGTTAGGACCGACCCGTAAAGAGTAGTCACTAGGCCCAGCCCGGCCCGGCCCGGCCCGAGCCTTCAGAAAAAAGTATGGCCCGGTCCCGGCCCGAGTGCCGCAAATGTAAATAGGACCGAGCCCGTGCAGATCTCTAATTTAACTACTTAATCTACAATGGCGAATCCAAACGGGAGGTCACGGGGGTCATGACTGCCCCCTCTGAACACCAACAAAATATTTAAAGGTCATTTTTTAAATGCAATACATAGTAGAGTCCCGATTATCCGAGTCCCGCTTAACCGAGTATCCGCTTTAACCGAGTTATTTTCTTCTGATGGACTGATGTCTTCTATTATTATGAAACAGCCATTATAAATGAAGTGTTAAGTGAAGATGAAAGAGCATCCGTAAAAGTCAAAACTCTGATTTTCTGGTCAGAATGGGATAAAAAATGGGCATAATTTTTTTTTTAATTATGCCCATTTTCAGAAAATCAGAGTTCTAACTTTTTACGGCTGCTCTTTCATCTTCACCTAACACTTCATTTATAATGGCTGTTTCATAATAATTGAAGACATCAGTCCATCAGAAGAAATGATCCACTCCAAAGGCCTAATCATTCATTTGGCGCCTGGTGCACATGCCCCCTCTGCCTCTCCTTGGTTTCGGACCTGGCTACTGAAACTAGTTTGCAAGAAGAAATAAAGTGTTTTGGTGCTTTGAACGTTGCTTTTATTTACATTTATAGAGAGAGGGTTCTGTTCTTTAAGATTTAAAAAATAAAAATAAATTAATTAAATGGAATATAAAATTATATCACAAATATTTCCAATTTTTCCTCTTGTTTAACCAACGTTAAATTACTTGAATTTATGGATGTTTCATGAAGTATTTGGTAAGAACATATCTTAGGGAAATACTATACTAGTTGTTAAAGCAATAAAAAACCAAGGATTTCTATCAGCGTTACGAAGGATAACAACAATGGATAGTGTGAAAATCAATTCAACGTGTTTTAAACGCCTTTTAAATGTAAAAAATATGTTCTGACCGTAAATAAATAAATAAGTGATGATAATAACAATAATATCATAAAATATTATAAGATATTTGAAAAAAAAAAGTGATAACTTAACTGTAAAATTTACTTTTTACTCCAGAAGTTCCCAAACTTTTAGACTGATTTGCCACTAACTCAAAAATCAACAGATTTTTTTTATTAATATGGACATTTAAATAAGAAAATACATCACGATTATGTATGTATTATATTAATGTAGGCAGAACGCCAAAAAAGAGAAGAAATAAATCCGAACAATGGTGTATAACTTCAGTTCTAATTAATATAAAAATGAAAGAAAATTACCTTTTTAATTCGTATCTGTGTTCGTATTTTAATTTCATGTGTTTACTTAAAATCTATTATTAAGCTCTCATAATATTCATTTGTATACCACTAATGAAATTAGGATTTTTTGTAATATTATTATTAATTCGTAAGTAGTAGATAAAGGACAGTTCTACGGCCACAGGCGGAATCCGGAATGAGCAATTGAGAGCAATGCTCATTCAGGTCCGCCTTCCTTCTAATCGCGACAATCATTGTGTCATGTTGTTGTTCAGTTTAACACTTTGCTAGAAAGATGTACGCATATATCAAGAATTAAGGTGTCAAAGCGGTTTCGTTTAGAAACACTTGTTTATTTTTATCTCATTTTATTGTTTTCTCCGATATTTTGTTAGAAAGATGCGTGTATACAAGTTTGTTTTTGAATAAGTATATATATATATATATATATATATATATATATATATCACTTTATTGAATACAATTGTTAACAGATATACACGGACAGTTCTACGGCCACAGGCGGAATCCGGAATGAGCAATTGAGAGCAATGCTCATTCAGGTCCGCCTTCCTTCTAATCGCGACAATCATTGTGTCATGTGTGTTGTTCAGTTTAACACTTTGCTAGAAAGATGTACGCATATATCAAGAATTAAGGTGTCAAAGCGGTTTCGTTTAGAAACACTTGTTTATTTTTATCTCATTTTATTGTTTTCTCCGATATTTTGTTAGAAAGATGCGTGTATACAAGTTTGTTTTTGAATAAGTATATATATATATATATATATATATATATATATATATATCACTTTATTGAATACAATTGTTAACAGATATACACGTGTTAGTAAGTATAGGTATCAGTAGGCTATGTACACATGTTAGTAAGTATAGGTATCAGCAGACTATGTACACGTGTATATATATACATGTAGATAAAATGTATATAAGTGTTTATAAATTTATAGATATAAATGTTTAAATATCGCTAAACATATATGTCTAAATCTATCCAAATGAATATATATATACGTATATATAGTATATAAGTATATGTTTCTAAATATAAGTATCTAAGTATTAATATGTTTATATGCATGTATAAGTTTACATATGCGTGTTTATATAAAAAATTATTGGTTTAAAAAATTACAAAATCTAATTAAAAAAAAAGTTAAAAATATATATATATATATATATACATATATAAATTTAAAAAAAAATAGTTTTAGCAAAATTAAAAAAGTAAAAAAAAAAAAGTTTTAACAAATTTAAAAAGTTTAAAATATATATAAATTAAAAAAAAGTAGAAGAAAAAAAAAGTTTTACAAAAGCAAATGTTTAAAGAAAATTAAAAAAAAAAGTTTCAACAAAATTTTATAAGTAAAAGAAAAAAAAATTATAAAAAAAAAAATTATAAAAAATATAAGTTATAAAAAAGTTTTAGCAAAAAAAAAATAAAATAAAAAATAAAAAAAATACAAGTTATAAAAAAGTTTTAGCAAAAAAAAAAAAATGTTTTACAAAAATAAATACAAGTTATAGAAAATGTTTAACAAAATTAAAAAAAAAGTAGAAAAAAGTTTTACAAAACAAAAGTTTAAAAAAGTATATTTAAAAAATTATTTGTAAATGAGCACAGATATTTATGCATATATTATATGTAAGTGTGTGGGTAGGGAATAAAATAAATACGCATATTTAATATTATATTAGAAAGGTTTATGTATATGTTTTAAATAAGTACTCATATAAAAAAGAAACAATTTTTTATTAAAAACAAAACAATTTACAGGAAAAGTATATTTACAAGAAAAGATTTATTTACATAACAATATTATCTTGATAAATTCTTCTTTATATTAGTGTAAATTAGTATTATTGCAATCTTGAATAATTTTACAGTGGCCATACGCAAAGCTGGTGATCCCATCTTTGAACAAATAACGTTTATCATCAAACGGTGACAAACATATTTTGTTCTGACTTAATGTAAATAATTTATGAGCATCTTGCCCAATTCTCATTTGTACTTCAAAAGAAGTCGATTGGTTTTTGAGACAGTTCACATAGTCTTCATGCTTTAGACGGTTCTCGACGACGTGTTTAGACACACCCTTCGCTCGTTTCTTCTCTTCTATGGAAGATTTCAGAGAGTACATTTTTGATTTCAATCCGACAAACTCAAGGGCTAGATTGCCTTTTAGTTCATCTTTAAATTTGCCGTAGTAGATAAAGGACAGTTCTACGGCCACAGGCGGAATCCGGAATGAGCAATTGAGAGCAATGCTCATTCAGGTCCGCCTTCCTTCTAATCGCGACAATCATTGTGTCATGTTGTTGTTCAGTTTAACACTTTGCTAGAAAGATGTACGCATATATCAAGAATTAAGGTGTCAAAGCGGTTTCGTTTAGAAACACTTGTTTATTTTTATCTCATTTTATTGTTTTCTCCGATATTTTGTTAGAAAGATGCGTGTATACGAGTTTGTTTTTGAATAAGTATATATATATATATATATATATATATATCACTTTATTGAATACAATTGTTAACAGATATACACGGACAGTTCTACGGCCACAGGCGGAATCCGGAATGAGCAATTGAGAGCAATGCTCATTCAGGTCCGCCTTCCTTCTAATCGCGACAATCATTGTGTCATGTTGTTGTTCAGTTTAACACTTTGCTAGAAAGATGTACGCATATATCAAGAATTAAGGTGTCAAAGCGGTTTCGTTTAGAAACACTTGTTTATTTTTATCTCATTTTATTGTTTTCTCCGATATTTTGTTAGAAAGATGCGTGTATACAAGTTTGTTTTTGAATAAGTATATATATATATATATATATATATATATCTCTTTATTGAATACAATTGTTAACAGATATACACGTGTTAGTAAGTATAGGTATCAGTAGGCTATGTACACATGTTAGTAAGTATAGGTATCAGCAGACTATGTACACGTGTATATATATACATGTAGATAAAATGTATATAAGTGTTTATAAATTTATAGATATAAATGTTTAAATATCGCTAAACATATATGTCTAAATCTATCCAAATGAATATATATATACGTATATATAGTATATAAGTATATGTTTCTAAATATAAGTATCTAAGTATTAATATGTTTATATGCATGTATAAGTTTACATATGCGTGTTTATATAAAAAATTATTGGTTTAAAAAATTACAAAATCTAATTAAAAAAAAAGTTAAAAAAAAATATATATATATACATATATAAATTAAAAAAAAAATAGTTTTAGCAAAATTAAAAAAGTAAAAAAAAAAAAAAGTTTTAACAAATTTAAAAAGTTTAAAATATATATAAATTAAAAAAAAGTAGAAGAAAAAAAAAGTTTTACAAAAGAAAATGTTTTAAGAAAATTAAAAAAAAAAGTTTCAACAAAATTTTATAAGAAAAAGAAAAAAAAAATTATAAAAAAAAAAAATTATAAAAAATATAAGTTATAAAAAAGTTTTAGCAAAAAAAAAAAAAAAATACAAGTTATAAAAAAGTTTTAGCAAAAAAAAAATGTTTTACAAAAATAAATACAAGTTATAGAAAATGTTTAACAAAATTAAAAAAAAAAGTAGAAAAAAGTTTTACAAAACAAAAGTTTAAAAAAGTATATTTAAAAAATTATTTGTAAATGAGCATACATATTTATGCATATATTATATGTAAGTGTGTGGGTAGGGAATAAAATAAATACACATATTTAACATTATATTAGAAAGGTTTATGTATATGTTTTAAATAAGTACTCATATAAAAAAGAAACAATTTTTTATTAAAAACAAAACAATTTACAGGAAAAGTATATTTACAAGAAAAGATTTATTTACATAACAATATTATCTTGATAAATTCTACTTTATATTAGTGTAAATTAGTATTATTGCAATCTTGAATAATTTTACAGTGGCCATACGCAAAGCTGGTGATCCCATCTTTGAACAAATAACGTTTATCATCAAACAGTGACAAACATATTTTGTTCTGACTTAATGTAAATAATTTATGAGCATCTTGCCCAATTCTCATTTGTACTTCAAAAGAAGTCGATTGGTTTTTGAGACAGTTCACATAGTCTTCATGCTTTAGACGGTTCTCGACGACGTGTTTAGACACACCCTTCGCTCGTTTCTTCTCTTCTATGGAAGATTTCAGAGAGTACATTTTTGATTTCAATCCGACAAACTCAAGGGTTAGATTGCCTTTTAATTCATCTTTAAATTTGCCGATCACCTTCTTATTGATATCTGAGTAGAGTGAATGATGCTTTGGATAGTCTGAGAAATCGAACAAGCTTGCATGATGTTCCATATCATCAAAAATATTTTTTGTTTTAATATGATAGCACAGTGAGTCCGTATCGGTGAATAATAGTTTTGCATCATCTTTATATGTTTTCCTTATAAAATTATAGTGAAAGTCATACATAAGTAATTTAGAGAGTTCTAATATTGCAAACCCGACATAAATCGGTCGATTCATGAGTATGCTAGTTTTCATCCTTTCAACAGCAGTTAGATCTTCATCAAATGTTTTAAATGACTTAAATGTAGGCGAGGCCACTAATTTTTTAGCTCTTTTTTCATTATTACAAAGCACAATATTTCTCCTTTTTCGCAAATTCTCCATGGTTTTTCCAAAAACAGAGTTATTCATTAATTTAAAAAAGTCTTTTTCAAAGGTGGATTTGGCCTCTTTTCTTTTTTCAGTATTAAAATTAATATATTTCTGAAGCCAAGGTGTCTGTTTAAATTTAAGGACTTTATGAACAGCTTTAAGTTTTAATCCAAGTTGTAAATAAAATTTAAGATTACGATAATGAGTGATATAATTCTGCTTATCATTTAAATTTGGGATAAGTTTAGGTGTTCCTTTAAATGGTTGATTATTGAGAAGGGACTTGGCGTAAGGAGAAAGCATGTCTTCGCTAACTGTGAATCTTTCAGGGGCAAGTGGGTAATCGTTATGAAATGGATGAAGTTCTTCAGGATATTCTAAATCAACCTCGAAAATGTATCCAATATCAGAATCATCAAGTAGAGATAAAATCCACTCTTCCGTAATATGATTTGTTGTACACCATTCAAAACCACCAAAAGGTAAGAAATGCGACATAGCCCATCCATACAAATTATTTGCATCCCAGTACATAATGTAGCTGGGTGCATCATTTTTATTAAAATCAGCTGTATTAGGTATGTTCGCTCTGGCATATCTATGACTAATCATACTAATACCACCACGTATCCCATTCTCGATCAAAAGCAACATATCGATATCAGTAAGTAACTCTAGAGGTGTTTCGGACATTTTCAAACAAGCTTGCCAGGAGAGTGAAGGGGCGGTAAACAAATGTACACAATCAATATCATAATATTGCTGACATAATTTCATAAAATTTTGGAATACATCAGCAAGAAGCACAACATCTGTCTTGACGTATAGGTCGTGATATTCTCCTAGGGATTGGATATTAAAGGTTTTCCAAAACTTCTGGGCGTATTTATAATCTTCCTCGTCTATGGGCTCATCAGTTAAGCTATTAAAAAATGCAGAAGGTGGAGGAAGTTCCTTCTCATTAAATTTTTCAAAGGAAGTGAAATGGTCATAAGGGTAGACCCCTTTTCTCATCAACAGATCTAAATTACTATTTTTTAAGAAATTTTCTTTTAGAATGGTAAATTGGTCAGATCGAAGGTTTTCAACGAGCTTTTCTAATGACGTTGGCAAAAATTGAAAGGAATCTATAAAGACCATCTGTATAGGACTTGTTGGCTTTCTTAACTTAAAGGTTATATAATTTTCCATAGTGGAGGCAATAACATCAATTTCATGATCTTTAAATTTCCCGATCTTACTCATTAAATGATGTCCATCATAGTTTTTCAGATTATGGAATATGACAGGGATTGTTTTACATTGCTTAAAATTGAGATTACATGCTACATGTGCTGCTCCTCGATACACTCCAGAGATGTGATCATGATCACGTGTGCGTTCTGAATCTAATGGCTGTTTACAAATATGACAAAATTCTGCTTCTTGAAAAGCTTTTTCTTGCAAAGGTGAAAGTTTCATAGGCTCTATGTTCAATAACTCCCGTCCTAAAATATCTTTTTCTTTCATCATTTGTTTTAAAAAATGATCCACACAGTCTTTACCACGATACACTTTCGCTTTCTCCATACATCTTCCATCGGGTCCAACAACGACATAAGCGTACCCACAAGGAAAATGATATGTGGTTTTTTCAGTATAAGATGGTTTAGAAGAGGGTGCACCTGGTGCAATAGGTATAAGTAGACTCTCAAAATCTGCATAAATGGTATAGGGAATAGGATGTTGGAGATGAATACCAGAAAACTTGAGTATGTTATCGTTTTCACTGGGTAGCTTTATAGACTGTGCTATATGTTGGCGACAATATTCATCATGTTTATTCAAAAGATCTTGTCTTGAAAAGCGATGTAAACATCTATATCAATAATAACATACTCCATCATGCTTGGTGAGATCACCCAAAAGTCTTGAAAAACTTCTAATTAAACAATAATGTTGCTTTTCACCATCACCGATTAATAACAAATTGATAACATCTACATTCTGCTTTTCAGAAATATACAGAGGACAAACTTCATCCTCATCATATCCAAACACATTAATCCGTAAATCATTAAGCTTTTCAATAATAGGTATCTTGTGTAGTGAAACAGGATATTTCACCTCTCCTAGCTTAATCTCATTTTCATAAGGGATATAATGAGAAACTCGCTCAGGCTTTTTTGTAAAATCTAAGTTCAGTTTAAATGCCAAAAGGCACCAAACCAAACACTTATTGTCTTCATTTTTTATATTGAGCACTGCTTTTTTGTCATATAATTTCTTAGATAAGGCTATATAAGAACTTGCAGCAAGGGGATGATATTTAGCAATCTTGAGTTCTAAATGATGAATTTTTCTAAGTTTCCATCCAGACCCTCTTTGTATAAATTCTTCAAAGGATTTAGTTATTTTTGAAAATCCTTCTTCAATATGTTGCGAAATATTATCTTCAGTAAGTTCAGTAAAACACTGGCTTCGAAAATAAGGTTGAATCTCCTCTATCTCTTGATTGTCAGTCATACGTTCAAGAGATATTTTAATCACCATATACCATTTAACAGCCCCTTTTTCATGAATTTCACTCATTAAACGCTCTTGTAGTTCAGCTCGTAAGTGGGTATGAAACACTGCTATATCACTTTCTTCACGCTCATCAGGATAAAGCATAAGAGTTTTAAACACATTAAGTATATCAAATTGGTTTTGCTTTAGTTTTTTAGACTTTACATTAGAGAAACTTGTTTTCCGTTTCACACTTACAAGAGGTGTACGGGAGTGTTCAGTACGTATATGTTGTTTAAGCTCAAAATTTCATCCGAACATTTTATTACATTCACGACAAGGGAATTTTGAACTTTCATGTGATCTAAGATGATGCTTCAAGTTATCCTTCCGTGTAAAAACATACTCATACTTGTCACACTTAAACTTAGACTGATCATCAGTGTTATGAGTTTTTAAATGTCTTAACAAGTGTGATTTCCTTGTAAAAGATTTTTCACACATGTCACAGATATGAAACTTATCACCTAAATGAATCTTCAAATGCCGATTCAAATTAGAAGTAGATAAAAATCTCTTATTACACGTAGGGCATATAGACATCCTCTTTACAGAAACAGAATCTTCAGGTGTTATGTTGATATTAATAGTATTTGAAGATAAACTACTTTTCAACGAGGATTCTTCAGAAAATCCATTATCTTCTAATGATCTAACATTGCTATGGGTCTTCAAATGTCTTTGTAAGTTAGATCTCCGTCCAAAAGTTTTCCGGCAAACTTCACAAGTGTACAGCTTCTCACCAGAATGTATCTTCATATGCTGATTCAAGTTGGATGTGCACGTAAAATCTTTACCACAAGTCAAACAGGTTAAAAATTTCTTCATAGATGTAGAACTTTCCAAAGGCATAATCTCATCAATAGGTATGATAACATCCATAGTAGAATAAAAAGAAATAAAAAACACTTCAAAGAAATCAACAATTAAAAAACAAAAAAGCAATCTTTTCAAACAAACCGAATCAGAAAAAAGCAAGATCAATTAAAGACACGTCTTATCACTACCAAAATTAATCATCAAATGATGGAAGTCTGATTTTCCGAATCCTATTTATATCCTGAACCTTCCCCGGTCCATCCATCTTAATCTGGCGACGAAATATTCTACTTAGCGAGAAAATAAAAGATCAAAATCGCCAAATCACGACGAAATAATTCATTTGGCGAGCAAACGAAAGAATAAAATCACCAAATTACAAAAATATTTTTTCCCTATTAATAACACTCTAAGTGATCATTAAACCCGAAGACTTATAATTTATTCTTGATGTAATTAAATTTCCCTTTCAAATGCTTAAATACAATTAACATTATTATATACTTATATACAATTGATATTATTAAAAGGTCTTTACCAAAGTCTAATACTAGTGACTTTTATAGTTGATTTTAGAAATTAACGATTAAAAATGTTTTATTCAAACAGAAATAGTTATACTTTAAAACTGTTTCTCAATATATTTTTCAAAACTCTCATGCATAGAGTCATGATTTCCTTGCATATCAATAACAAATGTTTTATACATTGAATTATATATTTCCAATTCAAGTGAAAATTCCTAAAAACTGTATACATATAAGTATATTAAATAAAAAGATATGAAAATACAACTGATTAATAATATAAAATCCAACTAGCAATTCAAAAGTTTAAAAATACATATGGTTATTTTATTATGTTAGTAAATTTTGTGTGTGTTTTTTTTTTATCCAAATAAATCAATATACAGTTTCACAAAAATATTACTGTTCGACATATAATACCAATTTCGAATATATGTATAAATACTCTAAACTGAATAACTTTAAATTCAGAAAAATATAATTACAACAATTTTTTAAGTTTAACGATAAACAATAATTTTAAATTATATACTTAAACTACTAAGACATGAAAATTAATTAAATGGAACTACATAACTCAGATAATTTAAATTTTTTATGGAATTTTATAACAAAATAAATTTTACTTTAAAAATATTAACGAAACTTTCTAAAAATTTTATATGTATATACATGTAAGTATACTAAACAGAAAAAAAAAATTAAATAATATAAAATTCAACTAAGAGATCATCTACATTTTAAAAAATACATATAATAATTTCAATACATCAACTGCATTTAAAAAAATACATATAATAATTTCAATACATCAATAAATTCTGTGTGTTATATTACGATCCTACATTAAATTTAATAATAAATAATAATTTTTAATTATATACACGGTCTACTACACTATGAAAATTAATTAAAATGAGCTAACTGATTAAATTTTTTGTTACGTTTTTAAATATAACTCGAATTCTACTTAAAAAATATTACAAACAGATCTCATATTATTGAATTTCGAATTGTTAAAACCAATCACATTAATTTTTTTTTTCAAGCATAATTCATATTTAATTGCTCGCGTAAGACAGAATACTATTTTCTCTTAAGACAGATATATATTATTAACACCAGTGCAGACAACTGTCAAAGTGTTTAACCATATAGTCTAATTACATGACTGTTAAATTTATTTTATTTATTGTTGAAGTGTTAATTTTGGTATTAAACAGAAACAAATACCAAGCTGTTTACCCTGTTCTAAGTATACATAGAAGTTAATTTTACTATATCGGACAACATATAATATACATTTTTTTAAATTCTATATCTACTAATCATACTAAAATGATCTACCTAATTATTATTAAATACTATTATTAAATTCCTTTCTCCACAGAATGAATAAAACAGCTTTCAAATTTATGAAACCTCTAAAAATATTGCATCACCCCAAAAAAATCCTAATTTAGATTAAATTAATGAATCAATAATCTCGAATAACATCAAAACTCATTTTGAAAAACAAAACGACATATTATTTACTTGTTGCAATCTCTAAAAGTATAACATCACCCTGAAAAATAAACCACAAATTGTTCTATCGCAACCTTTTTAAGGTATTGCATCATCCTTTAAAAATCATATTTAAGATTAAATTAATGAATCCTAAACCTTAAATAAAATCAAAACTCAGTTTGAAAAGAAAACAATCTATTATTTTCGCTAAATTCTTACAAATATTTCATAATCAAATCATTCTAACACTCATTTTCAAGCTTTTACGTCTATTATTCAAATTAAAAATTATACCTAATTAACATTTTTATTTTATATTCTAAATTAATTCCGATCAACATCCTTGAAATTCATTCAAAAATCAAAGTTATCCAACTCCGATTACAATCGATACAAATTGTCTGCCTCAGAAATATTAAAACCACTATTTTCAAAAATCCGCTCGCTAGGGGGCAGCACTGAGCAAAAAAAGTTTAAAAAATTAAATTTACAACTAGCATAACAAAATTGGTGTATAAAAACAGCTAACCACTAGTAGGGAAAGAAGGAGAGTTCAACCCCAGCAGGTCGTGGTGGTGTGTGTGGATGTGGGTGGAATCCACCTTGTGGGTGGAGGAGGAGGGTGGAATCCACCTGTGAGTGGTAAGGGAGACTTATCCTATAGTAGGAGGGGTTAAATGTTGGAGGGGGCTTAATATTAGAGATTAGATAATGTGTTGGCTGAACTCTCCTTCTTCCCCTACTAGTGGTTAGCTGTTTTTATACACCAATTTTGTTATGCTAGTTGTAAATTTAATTTTTTAAACTTTTTTTGCTCAGTGCTGCCCCCTAGCGAGCGGATTTTTGAAAATAGTGGTTTTAATATTTCTGAGGCAGACAATTTGTATCGATTGTAATCGGAGTTGGATAACTTTGATTTTTGAATGAATTTCAAGGATGTTGATCGGAATTAATTTAGAATATAAAATAAAAATGTTAATTAGGTATAATTTTTAATTTGAATAATAGACGTAAAAGCTTGAAAATGAGTGTTAGAATGATTTGATTATGAAATATTTGTAAGAATTTAGCGAAAATAATAGATTGTTTTCTTTTCAAACTGAGTTTTGATTTTATTTAAGGTTTAGGATTCATTAATTTAATCTTAAATATGATTTTTAAAGGATGATGCAATACCTTAAAAAGGTTGCGATAGAACAATTTGTGGTTTATTTTTCAGGGTGATGTTATACTTTTAGAGATTGCAACAAGTAAATAATATGTCGTTTTGTTTTTCAAAATGAGTTTTGATGTTATTCGAGATTATTGATTCATTAATTTAATCTAAATTAGGATTTTTTTGGGGTGATGCAATATTTTTAGAGGTTTCATAAATTTGAAAGCTGTTTTATTTATTCTGTGGAGAAAGGAATTTAATAATAGTATTTAATAATAATTAGGTAGATCATTTTAGTATGATTAGTAGATATAGAATTTAAAAAAATGTATATTATATGTTGTCCGATATAGTAAAATTAACTTCTATGTATACTTAGAACAGGGTAAACAGCTTGGTATTTGTTTCTGTTTAATACCAAAATTAACACTTCAACAATAAATAAAATAAATTTAACAGTCATGTAATTAGACTATATGGTTAAACACTTTGACAGTTGTCTGCACTGGTGTTAATAATGTATATCTGTCTTAAGAGAAAATAGTATTCTGTCTTACGCGAGCAATTAAATATGAATTATGCTTGAAAAAAAAATTAATGTGATTGGTTTTAACAATTCGAAATTCAATAATATGAGATCTGTTTGTAATATTTTTTAAGTAGAATTCGAGTTATATTTAAAAACGTAACAAAAAATTTAATCAGTTAGCTCATTTTAATTAATTTTCATAGTTTAGTAGACCGTGTATATAATTAAAAATTATTATTTATTATTAAATTTAATGTAGGATCGTAATATAACACACAGAATTTATTGATGTATTGAAATTATTATATGTATTTTTTTAAATGCAGTTGATGTATTGAAATTATTATATGTATTTTTTAAAATGTAGATGATCTCTTAGTTGAATTTTATATTATTTAATTTTTTTTTTCTGTTTAGTATACTTACATGTATATACATATAAAATTTTTAGAAAGTTTCGTTAATATTTTTAAAGTAAAATTTATTTTGTTATAAAATTCCATAAAAAATTTAAATTATCTGAGTTATGTAGTTCCATTTAATTAATTTTCATGTCTTAGTAGTTTAAGTATATAATTTAAAATTATTGTTTATCGTTAAACTTAAAAAATTGTTGTAATTATATTTTTCTGAATTTAAAGTTATTCAGTTTAGAGTATTTATACATATATTCGAAATTGGTATTATATGTCGAACAGTAATATTTTTGTGAAACTGTATATTGATTTATTTGGATAAAAAAAAAAAACACACAAAATTTACTAACATAATAAAATAACCATATGTATTTTTAAACTTTTGAATTGCTAGTTGGATTTTATATTATTAATCAGTTGTATTTTCATATCTTTTTATTTAATATACTTATATGTATACAGTTTTTAGGAATTTTCACTTGAATTGGAAATATATAATTCAATGTATAAAACATTTGTTATTGATATGCAAGGAAATCATGACTCTATGCATGAGAGTTTTGAAAAATATATTGAGAAACAGTTTTAAAGTATAACTATTTCTGTTTGAATAAAACATTTTTAATCGTTAATTTCTAAAATCAACTATAAAAGTCACTAGTATTAGACTTTGGTAAAGACCTTTTAATAATATCAATTGTATATAAGTATATAATAATGTTAATTGTATTTAAGCATTTGAAAGGGAAATTTAATTACATCAAGAATAAATTATAAGTCTTCGGGTTTAATGATCACTTAGAGTGTTATTAATAGGGAAAAAATATTTTTGTAATTTGGTGATTTTATTCTTTCGTTTGCTCGCCAAATGAATTATTTCGTCGTGATTTGGCGATTTTGATCTTTTATTTTCTCGCTAAGTAGAATATTTCGTCGCCAGATTAAGATGGATGGACCGGGGAAGGTTCAGGATATAAATAGGATTCGGAAAATCAGACTTCCATCATTTGATGATTAATTTTGGTAGTGATAAGACGTGTCTTTAATTGATCTTGCTTTTTTCTGATTCGGTTTGTTTGAAAAGATTGCTTTTTTGTTTTTTAATTGTTGATTTCTTTGAAGTGTTTTTTATTTCTTTTTATTCTACTATGGATGTTATCATACCTATTGATGAGATTATGCCTTTGGAAAGTTCTACATCTATGAAGAAATTTTTAACCTGTTTGACTTGTGGTAAAGATTTTACGTGCACATCCAACTTGAATCAGCATATGAAGATACATTCTGGTGAGAAGCTGTACACTTGTGAAGTTTGCCGGAAAACTTTTGGACGGAGATCTAACTTACAAAGACATTTGAAGACCCATAGCAATGTTAGATCATTAGAAGATAATGGATTTTCTGAAGAATCCTCGTTGAAAAGTAGTTTATCTTCAAATACTATTAATATCAACATAACACCTGAAGATTCTGTTTCTGTAAAGAGGATGTCTATATGCCCTACGTGTAATAAGAGATTTTTATCTACTTCTAATTTGAATCGGCATTTGAAGATTCATTTAGGTGATAAGTTTCATATCTGTGACATGTGTGAAAAATCTTTTACAAGGAAATCACACTTGTTAAGACATTTAAAAACTCATAACACTGATGATCAGTCTAAGTTTAAGTGTGATAAGTGTGAGTATGTTTTTACACGGAAGGATAACTTGAAGCATCATCTTAGATCACATGAAAGTTCAAAATTCCCTTGTCGTGAATGTAATAAAATGTTCGGACGAAATTTTGAGCTTAAACAACATATACGTACTGAACACTCCCGTACACCTCTTGTAAGTGTGAAACGGAAAACAAGTTTCTCTAATGTAAAGTCTAAAAAACTAAAGCAAAACCAATTTGATATACTTAATGTGTTTAAAACTCTTATGCTTTATCCTGATGAGCGTGAAGAAAGTGATATAGCAGTGTTTCATACCCACTTACGAGCTGAACTACAAGAGCGTTTAATGAGTGAAATTCATGAAAAAGGGGCTGTTAAATGGTATATGGTGATTAAAATATCTCTTGAACGTATGACTGACAATCAAGAGATAGAGGAGATTCAACCTTATTTTCGAAGCCAGTGTTTTACTGAACTTACTGAAGATAATATTTCGCAACATATTGAAGAAGGATTTTCAAAAATAACTAAATCCTTTGAAGAATTTATACAAAGAGGGTCTGGATGGAAACTTAGAAAAATTCATCATTTAGAACTCAAGATTGCTAAATATCATCCCCTTGCTGCAAGTTCTTATATAGCCTTATCTAAGAAATTATATGACAAAAAAGCAGTGCTCAATATAAAAAATGAAGACAATAAGTGTTTGGTTTGGTGCCTTTTGGCATTTAAACTGAACTTAGATTTTACAAAAAAGCCTGAGCGAGTTTCTCATTATATCCCTTATGAAAATGAGATTAAGCTAGGAGAGGTGAAATATCCTGTTTCACTACACAAGATACCTATAATTGAAAAGCTTAATGATTTACGGATTAATGTGTTTGGATATGATGAGGATGAAGTTTGTCCTCTGTATATTTCTGAAAAGCAGAATGTAGATGTTATCAATTTGTTATTAATCGGTGATGGTGAAAAGCAACATTATTGTTTAATTAGAAGTTTTTCAAGACTTTTGGGTGATCTCACCAAGCATGATGGAGTATGTTATTATTGATATAGATGTTTACATCGCTTTTCAAGACAAGATCTTTTGAATAAACATGATGAATATTGTCGCCAACATATAGCACAGTCTATAAAGCTACCCAGTGAAAACGATAACATACTCAAGTTTTCTGGTATTCATCTCCAACATCCTATTCCCTATACCATTTATGCAGATTTTGAGAGTCTACTTATACCTATTGCACCAGGTGCACCCTCTTCTAAACCATCTTATACTGAAAAAACCACATATCATTTTCCTTGTGGGTACGCTTATGTCGTTGTTGGACCCGATGGAAGATGTATGGAGAAAGCGAAAGTGTATCGTGGTAAAGACTGTGTGGATCATTTTTTAAAACAAATGATGAAAGAAAAAGATATTTTAGGACGGGAGTTATTGAACATAGAGCCTATGAAACTTTCACCTTTGCAAGAAAAAGCTTTTCAAGAAGCAGAATTTTGTCATATTTGTAAACAGCCATTAGATTCAGAACGCACACGTGATCATGATCACATCTCTGGAGTGTATCGAGGAGCAGCACATGTAGCATGTAATCTCAATTTTAAGCAATGTAAAACAATCCCTGTGATATTCCATAATCTGAAAAACTATGATGGACATCATTTAATGAGTAAGATCGGGAAATTTAAAGATCATGAAATTGATGTTATTGCCTCCACTATGGAAAATTATATAACCTTTAAGTTAAGAAAGCCAACAAGTCCTATACAGATGGTCTTTATAGATTCCTTTCAATTTTTGCCAACGTCATTAGAAAAGCTCGTTGAAAACCTTCGATCTGACCAATTTACCATTCTAAAAGAAAATTTCTTAAAAAATATTAATTTAGATCTGTTGATGAGAAAAGGGGTCTACCCTTATGACCATTTCACTTCCTTTGAAAAATTTAATGAGAAGGAACTTCCTCCACCTTCTGCATTTTTTAATAGCTTAACTGATGAGCCTATAGACGAGGAAGATTATAAACACGCCCAGAAGGTTTGGAAAACCTTTAATATCCAATCCCTAGGAGAATATCACGACCTATACGTCAAGACAGATGTTGTGCTACTTGCTGATGTATTCCAAAATTTTATGAAATTATGTCAGCAATATTATGATATTGATTGTGTACATTTGTTTACCGCCCCTTCACTCTCCTGGCAAGCTTGTTTGAAAATGTCCGAAACACCTCTAGAGTTACTTACTGATATCGATATGTTGCTTTTGATCGAGAATGGGATACGTGGTGGTATTAGTATGATTAGTCATAGATATGCCAGAGCGAACATACCTAATACAGCTGATTTTAATAAAAATGATGCACCCAGCTACATTATGTACTGGGATGCAAATAATTTGTATGGATGGGCTATGTCGCATTTTTTACCTTTTGGTGGTTTTGAATGGTGTACAACAAATCATATTACGGAAGAGTGGATTTTATCTCTACTTGATGATTCTGATATTGGATACATTTTCGAGGTTGATTTAGAATATCCTGAAGAACTTCATCCATTTCATAACGATTACCCACTTGCCCCTGAAAGATTCACAGTTAGCGAAGACATGCTTTCTCCTTACGCCAAGTCCCTTCTCAATAATCAACCATTTAAAGGAACACCTAAACTTATCCCAAATTTAAATGATAAGCAGAATTATATCACTCATTATCGTAATCTTAAATTTTATTTACAACTTGGATTAAAACTTAAAGCTGTTCATAAAGTCCTTAAATTTAAACAGACACCTTGGCTTCAGAAATATATTAATTTTAATACTGAAAAAAGAAAAGAGGCCAAATCCACCTTTGAAAAAGACTTTTTTAAATTAATGAATAACTCTGTTTTTGGAAAAACCATGGAGAATTTGCGAAAAAGGAGAAATATTGTGCTTTGTAATAATGAAAAAAGAGCTAAAAAATTAGTGGCCTCGCCTACATTTAAGTCATTTAAAACATTTGATGAAGATCTAACTGCTGTTGAAAGGATGGAAACTAGCATACTCATGAATCGACCGATTTATGTCGGGTTTGCAATATTAGAACTCTCTAAATTACTTATGTATGACTTTCACTATAATTTTATAAGGAAAACATATAAAGATGATGCAAAACTATTATTCACCGATACGGACTCACTGTGCTATCATATTAAAACAAAAAATATTTTTGATGATATGGAACATCATGCAAGCTTGTTCGATTTCTCAGACTATCCAAAGCATCATTCACTCTACTCAGATATCAATAAGAAGGTGATCGGCAAATTTAAAGATGAATTAAAAGGCAATCTAGCCCTTGAGTTTGTCGGATTGAAATCAAAAATGTACTCTCTGAAATCTTCCATAGAAGAGAAGAAACGAGCGAAGGGTGTGTCTAAACACGTCGTCGAGAACCGTCTAAAGCATGAAGACTATGTGAACTGTCTCAAAAACCAATCGACTTCTTTTGAAGTACAAATGAGAATTGGGCAAGATGTTCATAAATTATTTACATTAAGTCAGAACAAAATATGTTTGTCACTGTTTGATGATAAACGTTATTTGTTCAAAGATGGGATCACCAGCTTTGCGTATGGCCACTGTAAAATTATTCAAGATTGCAGTAATACTAATTTACACTAATATAAAGTAGAATTTATCAAGATAATATTGTTATGTAAATAAATCTTTTCTTGTAAATATACTTTTCCTGTAAATTGTTTTGTTTTTAATAAAAAATTGTTTCTTTTTTATATGAGTACTTATTTAAAACATATACATAAACCTTTCTAATATAATGTTAAATATGTGTATTTATTTTATTCCCTACCCACACACTTACATATAATATATGCATAAATATCTATGCTCATTTACAAATAATTTTTTAAATATACTTTTTTAAACTTTTGTTTTGTAAAACTTTTTTCTACTTTTTTTTTAATTTTGTTAAACATTTTCTATAACTTGTATTTATTTTTGTAAAACATTTTTTTTTTGCTAAAACTTTTTTATAACTTGTATTTTTTTTTTTTTTTTTTGCTAAAACTTTTTTATAACTTATATTTTTTATAATTTTTTTTTTTTTATAATTTTTTTTTCTTTTACTTATAAAATTTTGTTGAAACTTTTTTTTTTAATTTTCTTAAAACATTTTCTTTTGTAAAACTTTTTTTTTCTTCTACTTTTTTTTAATTTATATATATTTTAAACTTTTTAAATTTGTTAAAACTTTTTTTTTTTTTTTTACTTTTTTAATTTTGCTAAAACTATTTTTTTTTAATTTATATATGTATATATATATATTTTTTTTTAACTTTTTTTTAAATTAGATTTTGTAATTTTTTAAACCAATAATTTTTTATATAAACACGCATATGTAAACTTATACATGCATATAAACATATTAATACTTAGATACTTATATTTAGAAACATATACTTATATACTATATATACGTATATATATATTCATTTGGATAGATTTAGACATATATGTTTAGCGATATTTAAACATTTATATCTATAAATTTATAAACACTTATATACATTTTATCTACATGTATATAGATACACGTGTACATAGTCTGCTGATACCTATACTTACTAACATGTGTACATAGCCTACTGATACCTATACTTACTAACACGTGTATATCTGTTAACAATTGTATTCAATAAAGTGATATATATATATATATATACTTATTCAAAAACAAACTTGTATACACGCATCTTTCTAACAAAATATCGGAGAAAACAATAAAATGAGATAAAAATAAACAAGTGTTTCTAAACGAAACCGCTTTGACACCTTAATTCTTGATATATGCGTGCATCTTTCTAGCAAAGTGTTAAACTGAACAACAACATGACACAATGATTGTCGCGATTAGAAGGAAGGCGGACCTGAATGAGCATTGCTCTCAATTGCTCATTCCGGATTCCGCCTGTGGCCGTAGAACTGTCCTTTATCTACTACTTTCGTATGTGCATTCGTATTTTAATTATGTGTTTACTTAAAATCTATTATTAAACTCTCATAATATTCATTTGAGAACTTGAAAAAATCATTAATGAAATTAGGATTTTCTTTTATATATTATTATTAATTCGTATGTGTGTTCGTATTTTAATTACATGTGTATACTTAAAATCTATTATTAAACTCTCATAATATTAATTTTTAATCACTAATGAAATTAGGATTTTCTTTTATATTATTATTAATTCGTATGTGTGTTCGCATTTTAATTACATGTGCATACTTAAAATCTGTTATTAAGCTCTTTTAACATTCATTTGAGAGCTTCAGAAAATCACTAATGAAATTAGGATTTTCTTTTATATTATTATTAATTCGTATGTATGTTCGTATTTTAATTACATGTGTATACTTAAAATCTATTATTAAGCTCTCATAATATTAATTTGTATATCACTAATGAAATTAGGATTTTTTTAATATTATTATTAATTCACATGTGTATTCGTATTTTAATTATGTGTTTACTTAAAAACTGTTAATAAGCTCTTTTAATATTCATTTGTATATCACTAATGAAATCCCGATTTTTTTATATACATTATTTTTAATTCGTATGTGTATTCGTATTTTAATTACATGTGTATACTTAAAATCTATTATATAAGCACTCATAATATTAATTTGTATATCACTAATGAAATTGGGATTTTTTTTATATTATTATTAATTCGTATGTGTATTCGTATTTTAATTACATGTGTATACTTAAAATCTATTATACAGGCTCTCATAATATTCATTTGTATATCACTAATGAAATTAGCATTTTTTTTTATTACTATTAATTCGTATGTGTATTCGATTTTAATTATGTGTTTACTTAAAATCTATTATTAAGCTCTCATAATATTCATTTGTATATCACTAACGAAATTAGAATGTAATTTTATTAAAACTATCTGAGTGTGTAAATGATGATTTTATTCGGCTTTTTAAACCTTTTCCAAAAAAGTTTTTTTTTTTCTGAAAGCTTTCTTTGTGTTATGGACAAAGCAGAGGTAAGTGTTATGTTAAAATTCACGAAATCTTTTAATTCATTCATTCAGAAAACAAGATATATCTCTAAATATTCTAACTGGCAATACCATTATAGATACCTTTCTTTAAGAATGAGATAGTTTGGTAAATTCGAAAATAGTTGATTTTACAATAATTTTCTGTATTTCCTTCGGTCTCTCCCTCTCTCTCTATATATATATTAATATTTTATATTCAGTTAAATTATTTATATTTATGATTATTTCATAATTTATTTGAAATAACTGTAACCATTAATACTTAATGCGTAATCTTTCCATGTGATTATCGCTCTCACTTTTCTAGTTCATTTGGTTAGAGTAGTATTAGTAAGTGATGTTTTCCTATTTCCACTTCTCATATTGGATTTCTTTAATTATTATTTTATTTTTTTCCATTCACTATTAAAATATATTTATTAGCCCCCGATAAAACAGATGCGCAATAAAGCAGATGAAAATGAAGCAGATGCATCAATGTCTGTTAAATACTGATACTCTGTACTGCAATTTTTTTAACTTCTAAGCATCTCACATTGTCAATTTTTATACCGTCGTATACGGACAAAAAGTAATGCAATTTATTTTAAAACTGCATCTCAATTTATTTTTGAGATATTAATTTTTTGTAGCTTTTAACTAATTTTTTTTAATTGTTGGCAACTGAAGTACTCCATTTCTGTAGAAAGTAAAGGAAAAATAGTTGATTATTATATCTTTTTGTAACCATAGTCTCATAACAACTGGAAAAAAAATGTAATTAAAATACGTGCTATTTTGAAAAAATATAAATAAATGATTTTTGATAAAACATGGAGCTATTATAAACTATATTTAATTTTAAGTATCTATATTAATGTGACAAACAAATGAATGCATGTGAATCATTAGATAGCCGATTTTTTTTGGTCGAGGTTCTTGAATGACGGCATCGCTGTTTGCTGGAATTGTGTATTATTCTGCGATAGTGACGTCCTATGCATACTTTTCTGAAGCTGTTGTTTAAGACTGGATCTGGATTGTAAATGTGGAATTCTTCAGCGGATGCGAATGACATCATTTTATATAGAATAAAAGCGTGTGTTTTAAGTCTTAAAACTGAAATACGTTTTTTACTACGTATATTTATATACATATATTTCTTTTTTCATCGGGTGCGAAACTAAATTCTGAAAAAGCAGAATTCCTGTTTTCTAGTTATAAATTTTTCCATTGGCATTGCATTAGCATTTTCCTTATATGGAATTCAGGATTTACCCATTCTTAATTTTTATTATTTTGACATGTGTAGTTGCAGTAGTTCGGGCAGCTTTAACGTAGAAATTTCTGCTTAATTGTTTAATTAATTCAAACAGATATCATCTGCGACTTCCTTATTCTTTATATTGTGCTATATTGTCCTAGATAACGTGTTTCGCAATGTAAGTTTCCGATTTCTTATTGCATTGTTCTTCCCTAATATTTTTAGATTTTTTTCTTCCTCTTTTTTATTAACCAGTAAATTTAACAATATTGGATTGATGTTATTTTTAACGCATTCTAATAATTGATTAATTTCAATCGTGTCTATTTTATCTTATGATTTAATAGTAATTTTATTTGCAGATAGTTTTATTATATATATACTACACACACACACATACCGGGTGTCTTAAAATGGACTGACTGATTTTAAAATTCAATAATGTGCAAACGGTGACAGCTTTTAAAGAAATTCTTGCAGGAGAGTAATGTATGATGTCAGGAGTCTTTTAACTGTGATTCCTGGGTTTAGTTCCAATTACCAGCGATAGATGGAGCTGAAAAAAGTAGTAAAAAAATCAATGTCGGATCAAAATCTAAATCTCAAATCTTAATCATATCTGCGATCATCCAATTCGAATCAAACATTATCTAAAACATGTAATATATCAAAGGCATTCTAATATAATTATCTGGCGAATGAATGATGTTGCTGGTGCCAAAAACGAAAGTCAGCAAATCGTGGCGCCGAATATTCTTTGAACTAAACATTTAATTGAAGTAGAAATATTTTCAAGTTATGATACATATTTACACAGTTTCAAAATCATTTCACTGAGAGACGAAATGTTCCACATTCATTTTATAGGATAACAATAAAATGACATTTTCAATCGTATCAAATCATTCTATTCTAAAAGCAACATTTCGTTTCATTCTGTTTACAAAAAAGGGTGTTCTGAGAGTGGAAGTAGAAGTCAAAATTACATAGCGCATAGGGCCAATCTAACTGTAATTCTTTTTTCTACAATAGACGCTGAATCAAAGCAGAAATACTGAGATGGCATCAATGGTGGGAATAACGGAGGTCAAATGTATGGAGTGGGTTATATTGGTCGATAAAATTTTGTTCTTAGGATCCCGATTCTGAATTTAGTCTGTATGACTATTATTTTTGAATCCGAATACGACACCAGCCATATCCAAATAATACCGACTGAGTTCAAAATCGGGCCCTAAAAACAAGATTATATAGGCGAATGAGACACACTCCATACGTTTGACCTCCCTCATTTCCACCTTTTCTGCCTCGATTCAGCACCTACTGCGCCATCTATCTCTCATATTTGAAATTGAAACGAAGAATCACAGTTTAAAAAACTACTGAGATCATACATTACTGTCCTGCAAGAGCTAAACAGCTTTCTGTAACAGCTGTTACCGTATGCAAGTTGTTGAATTTTAAAATCAGTCAATCCATTTTAGGACACCCGGTATATAATCTGGTATATTAGATATTATAATATTATATACTTTTGAAAAAAAAAAAAACTAACAAGTTCGTAAAACAAAAATGATCAAAGCTCTTATTTAAAGATGGCCTGAAATAATGTAATAATATTATTCATTAATTGTTATAGTAAAATATATTATATATATATATGCAGAAAAAGCATCATAATAAATAAAACCTTACCAGGAAATCTCATAACATGAAGAATTATAAACTTATTTAAAAAATAGATGATACCAAAAAAGGAATGAAATAAAAATGATAAAATTTCCAAAAAATATAGCAAAATAAAATTTTAAGAATAAATTGGAACAGAGATAGTATATAGACATCTTATGATGTTTTAAAAATGGAAACATATAGTAACACTTGAATGTCTAATCTTCACTCGGCAATAACATCGACGTGTCGCAAAAAAAGTATTAGTTCATAAAATAGACTGGCGAGTTGCCCAGTTTGTCTATTATTGTCAATACAATGCATTGAATGTAAGTAAAAATTGGGATATAAAAGAGAAAAATGTTGAATTAGAAAATCCTATAAAAATAAATGGGAAATTAAATTATAAGAAAAAAATCCAATAAAAATATAAAAGCATTGTACTCGCAGTCTTTTAAACCATGTGAGAAGCACAAATAGATGAATCCAACAGTTTTACTATAGTTGCGACAAGTGACGAATTGAACAGACAAGAAGTTTAATTAGTAGGGTTACAGTTAAGATATAATACGTAGAGTTAAGCTGGTAATGAACTTCAATTTAATCATTAATAAATTACTATATATGTATGCACATATATAAGCACAAATTATCGAAAACTTTGCATTCAACTGTTTCAAACTATCTTCAGCAGGCTCCGCTTAAGATTTAGAAGTAGGGGAATCCCGACGTCACACAGAGGCCCCCTTATTACTCTACCAATTGTGGAACAAACATTCAAACCATGCTTTCTCCTTTAGATACAAATTTTCAAAAAACACAAAGAACTGATAAATTAGAAAATAACTTGCATTTAATTCTAATTTTTATTGTGTATTTTTATTACTGATAATTAGAAAGAGTTGCAAGCATACATAAGATATTAAACGTAAAACAAATTAATAAAATGCATTTATTATTTGGAGAAATCATGTTTTGACCGAATTCAGAGGAGGAAACATGTTTTGATTGTTTGACACGTGGATAAAACGCTTTTTGAATGAAATAAGTTCTAACTCACAAATAATACAAAAGCATTATTTTATTTGAGCAAATACTGAACTTCAGTTGATTATTGATAAAATAAAATGACAGATTATGGTACCTAGTAGTATTTATTCATTAAATATTTACTAAATAAGTACTCGTTTGCCAAAAATCCGCTTCAAATCATAAGACTAATATCTTCATCTAGACAGTCACACACTTCCCCCTCTTCTTCATTGCAGGATGGTAAATCATGAATAATGTGGTTGTATCATTTGAAGACGTCATTAGGTTGATTTTGCCACTGTTCACCATACATTACCTTCAAAAATTTGTCAACATGATTTTTCTTTTCAAGTAATATGGCGTGGCTAAGAGGAAGGGATTCTAAAACAATCCTTTGAACACGGGCAACAGTAACTCTTTTTTTAAGAAGATTTACACCACATTCTTCACTTAGATCTTGAAATCTATAATTCCGGAAGACTTTAACCTTAACAGTTCTCTTATTTTTCTTTAAAACAATCCGTTTCAATTGTGATATGTATGGTAGGTTTCGAAAGTACACATTAAGTGACAACTGTGATTGGCAGACTGGAGAAATCACTGTTTGACTGAATACAGGCTTTGGAGGAAACACTCTTTGATTGAAACGCCAAGTTTTAAACTTGGTTTATAATCGAAAAAAAATTTTTTTTTTTGTTAAAACAACCGGTTATTTCTGTGCAATTTAACACAGAGTTCATAAAACTAACAATAACTCATTTTTAGGGTTTCGTTCATCTGACGAAACCCTATTCGTCTCGCTCCTCTGTCTGTCTGTCTGTCTGTCTGTCCGTCTGTCTGTCCGTCACAGAGCCCGTTCTCAGAAACTACACAAGTTGGAGATTTGAAATTTCGCATACTTATAGATGACCACCACACATCATACGACAAATCATAAAATTTTGAAAAAGTCGTACATTTAACCCTTTGAGCTCCCACATGTGTATTTTAAACAATTCTTTCTAAGTGAGTCCCTAATTAGGTTGCAGGCATGAAATTTTGCGTACTTATAGATGGACACCTCAGATCAAACGACAAATCATAAAATTTTGAAAAAGTCATTCATTTAACCCTTTGAGCTCCCACATGTCTATATTAAACAATTCTTTCTATGTGAACCTCTAATTACATTGGGGGCGTGAAATCTTGCATACTTATAGCTGAATACCTCACATCAAACGACAAATCATAAAATTTTGAAAAAGTCGTACATTTAACCCTTTGGGCTCCCACATGTCTATATTAAACAATTCTTTCTATGTGAACCTCTAATTAGATTGGAGGCATGAAATTTTGCATACTTATAGCTGAATACCTCGCATCAAAGGACAAATCGTAAAATTTTGAAAAAGTCGTACATTTAACCCTTTGGGCTCCCCCATGTGTATTTCAAACAATTCTTTCTATGTGAGCCTCTAATTAGGTTGGAGGCGTGAAATTTTACAAACTTATAGCTGAACACCTCACATCAAACGACAAACTATAAAATTTTGAAAAAGTCGTACATTTAACCCTTTGGGCTCCCACATGTGTATTTTAAACAATTCTTTCTAAGTGCGTCCCTAATTAGGTTGCAGGCGTGAAATTTTGCGTACTTATAGATGGACACCTGAGATCAAACAACAAATCATAAAATTTTGAAAAAGTCATACATTTAACCCTTTGGGCTTCCACATGTGTATTTTAAACAATTCCTTCTATGTGAACCTCTAATTAGATTGGAGGCGTGAAATTTTGCATACTTATAGCTGAATACCTCGCATCAAAGGACAAATCATAAAATTTTGAAAAAGTCGTACATTTAACCCTTTGGGCTCCCCCATGTGTATTTCAAACAATTCTTTCTATGTGAGCCTCTAATTAGGTTGGAGGCTTGAAATTTTACAAACTTATAGCTGAACACCTCACATCAAACGACATACTATAAAATTTTGAAAAAGTCGCACATTTAACCCTTTGGGCTCCCACATGTGTATTTTAAACAATTATTTCTAAGTGAAGCCTAATTAGGTTGGAGGAGTGAAATATTGCATACTTATGGCTGAATACCTCACATCAAACGACAAATCATAAAATTTTCAAAAAGTTGTATATTTAACCCTTTGGGATCCCACATGTGTATTCTAAACAATTCTTTTTAAGTGAGCCCCTATTTAGGTTGGAGGTGTGAAATTTTGCATAATTATAGCTGAACACCCCACATCAAACGGCAAATCATAAAATTTTGAAAAAGGTCGTACATTTAACCCTTTGGGCTCTCATATGTGTATTTTAAACAATTCTTTCTAAGTGAAACCTAATTAGGTTGGAGGAGTGAAATTTTGCATACTTATAGCTGAATACCCCACATCAAACGACAAATCATAAAATTTTGAAAAAGTCGTACATTTAACCCTTTGTGGGCTCCCACATATGTATTTTAAACAATTCTTTCTAAGTGAACCCTAATTAGTTTGGAGGCGTGAATTTTTTTATACTTATAGTTGAATACCTCACATCAAACGACAAATCATAAATTTTAAAAAAGTCGTACATTTAACCCTTTGGGCTCCCACAAGTGTATTTTAAACAATTCTTTCTAAGTGAACCCTATTTACGTTGCAGGTGTGAAATTTGGCATACTTATAGCTGAACACCTCACATCAAATGACAAACCATAAAATTTTGAAAAGTCGTACATTTAACCCCTTGGACTCCAACATGTGTATTTTAAACAATTCTTTCTATGTGAGCTCTTAATTAGGTTGGAGGCGTGAAATTTTGCATACTTATAGCTGAGCACCTCGCATCAAACGACAAATCATAAAATTTTCAAAAAGTCGTAAATTTAACCCTTTGATCTCCAACATGTGTATTTTAAACAATTCTTTCTAAGTGACACTCTATTTAGGTTGGAGGCGTGAAATTTTGCATACTAGCTGAACACCATCATGCGACAAATCATAAAAAATTTTAAAAGTCGTACATTTAACCCTTTGGGCTCCCACATGCATGTTTTAAGCAATTCTTCCTAACTGAGCCCCTTATTAAATTGGAGATTTGAAATTTTGCATGCTTATTATAGCAGAACACCTGAGGCCAGGCGACAAATTATAAAATCTTGAAAAAGTCTTACGTTTAACCCTTTGAGCTACCACATATGTATTTTAAGCAATTCTTTCTAAGAGAGCCCCTAATGAAGTTGGAGACATGAATTTTTGCATACGTATAGCTGAATACCTCAGACCACACGACAAATCATAAAATTTTCAAAAAGTCTTATATTATTTACTCCTCCTTGCTCTAACGTATATTTTAAGCAATTTTTCTAACCTCCGCCCTTTTCACCCGGGGAAGACTTTTCCAACTTTTGCCGACACCCCTTTGACCATTCTTTCATATTATGCACCATAGCCTTACATATTTGAGTTCCACTTTTTACCGCCAGGTGTGCCTACTTATCTCGGGTGCTATGGGCCCAATCCCTTCGACTAATATAGATACGGATAGTATGTAAAACGGAATTTCGTTCGGATAGAGATTTGTTTAGAATAGAGTGCGCCCCTGGTTGCGAAATGCGGAACTAACAGATTTTTCAAAAGGATAAAGTGTTTTGAAATGAATATTAAACGAAACCCTCTGTGCGATCTGTGATCACACTTACCCACTTGTTTATTTTTGTGTGAGAAAACACGGTTTGAATGTTTGCTTCTCAATTGCTTTTTTATTTACGAAATCTATTTTTCGTATGCTTAAATAATTTGAAATTTTACCATCAAAATTTCGAGTAAATAACACTTTTAATATTAAACTAAAACTAACTACCTATAAGCATTTGAAAATGTATTTTATTAGCAACATAATTATACATAATCAATTAATTTTGTAAATGACAAATATGGAACTAGAGTTGAGAATATTTCAAAATATCTTTTATGATTTACCAATTGCAGCATAGTAACGAAAAAAAAGGTTCGTAAGGGAAAAATATGCATGTTTTTTTCTAAACATTACGTTTGAAAACTGAATTTGGGGGCCCCTTTGTATTTCAGTGGGTAAGCAGGGGCTTCACGGGCCTATTCGGTAAACAGGCCCTGATCTTCAGTGAAGAATAAATAAAGAAATAATAAAGAATAGTAGTAGCAAACAACACGCATATTTTCCAGAAAAACCATAATAGTCTGTAGATTTTTATCGATGAGATTTTCTACTATTTTGCGCCCAAATATTAAAGAAAATTCGTTATATCGCAGACAGCTATATGTTATGCTGTGACTTATGTTACTAAGTAATTTTTTATCTCAGAATTAAAATAGACATAAAGCTGGACAGCAATTGCTGGCTCACTGACCGGCGACCGCTGTCAGTTCTTTGATGTGGTTGTCATAACAATCTAAGGCAGGGTCCTCCCCCTACGATCTCCTCCTTTAGATACCATTTATTTATGTAATTCGTTCCTCGGAAGAATCATAAAATGCCTTTGAAGCTTGGCATACATAATAACTAGCATAGAGCCAGGCATAGCCCGAAAGTGGTTCTTCACCTTAAGGTTATGCGATATTACCAAAAATAAAAAAAAAATAAAACTAAATTAACTCACCCCTCATAGTTACATGTTTTTTACATCCCCCTTAAGCACCCCTACACAGCAATAAGGTCGAAGCATAGAAGGGATTTACCATAGATTACTGCAGACAGGTCAAGACATTTTTCGCGTTACACCTATGGCGTGATTTACAAGTTCAGGTGGATAGAGCAAGCAGGAGCAGGGGTGCAAGTGCTTCACCAGGGGGAGTCAATCGCCTGTTGCTCTTCATGCAATCTTGTTTCGTTTTCTGATTCCATTATATGTAAGATCTAAAAAAGCGGAACATTGATTTGATCAATTGATAAAGCCATCGAAATTGCATGTCTCAAACAGATGAAAGCTAGCACATGCCTTAGCTGTGCATATAAGAGTCCTTTGCGATGAACGTCGTGAAGTAATTAACGCTACCAGTGATTTTGCATAGTAAATATATATAGCCTTGCTTAATCACAGAACTTATGCGATTACATTAGACAAAGATTTCTACTTAAAATTATTGGTGCTAAAGGATTAAAAATTGCGTACGAGACGCTCGTCGTGAAAGAATAAATTCTGTTCTCATATCGATTCTCTGTCCCCATAGGCCTGTTTTTGTTTTTACAAAATTACATTTCAAACACTGGCCTGTTGTCTCTACTTAAAAAAAATTCCAGATTTAAAGCAGGCCTAGTAAGGGAATTTTTTAAATATGGAAAGATAATTTCAAAAATAAATTGGTCACTATTCAAACTTACGACCATAGCCATCCTATATTTATCCCACTGAGCAATGCCCTTACTCAAATCGAAAAGTAAAAGTCACTGTTCACAACCCCCCCCCCCCCCCCACACACACACACACACACTTGTGACATTGAAAAAAATCGCCCAACCAGTGGCCGAGAGGTTCTGCTCTCGAAGCTGGTAGGCGGGTGGTACTGGGTTTGATCCCAATCGTGCCCGTCAGCCTAATCGTTTGGAGTTTTCGTGGTTTTCTTCGAACCTTGGTTTTCCAAGCGTAAATACGGGTTAGGTTCCCTTAGAACGGCCCCCTACGGAAGGCACTCTCTCCCCCCCCTTCCCGTAAGGGATATATCCCTCGTGCTGATAATTGGCCGTCATAAATACAACAACCATTGTGAAAGCCACCAGCTAGTATGAGGGCCTATTGATCTGGCGATATTGTGACTGGGCCTTTAGCCTCAAACTTGTTAATTTTAAACAAGACTTTATTTCTCAGAGTTTCTAGAAAGACCCTGCATCTGTTATCTAAAAATTATGAGGCTTCAACATATTCAGAAAATTACAAAGTTAAAAAAAAATGAGCTACTAAAAATATCTGCAAATGAATGCATCCTGTAACGTTACATAAAAAAACACAATGACAATGAAAATTAAATTAGAAATATATTGCTGTTGATAACTGCATTTATATCTGGTGGATTAGTATTTTAAATTCAATCAATTCAATTTAAATTCTTACATTTCTAACATGAAATGTATTACAGTTTCCTTATTTCGATCCTATTTCTCCATTTAGTATTTTTAAAGTAACGCCAGTTAGTTGAATTCTCAATCATCCTGCATTCTTCAAGTGATGTATAAAAAATTCGGTGAAATTTTATTTACGATTGTTTAATGTTACTGTGATTAATCCGACTAGAATTTATTTTGTTCCAGAAAATTAACAATAATAATAATAGCAATAATAGAGATAAAGTTTTGAGTTCCTGGTCTCTTGGAGCTCTGAAAATTTTTCTTTTCGCGGTTCGATTATTTTTTCAATAATCCCGGACCGACGGACTACAGATGTTTCGAACCCCTTAATGTATGATAAAGATAATCAATATAATGTTAGTCATCAACACTTCATTTAGCTCTCAATATTTTTCATTTACCCCCCCCCCCATTCTACATTTAACACGTTAAGCGCCACGTCAGTCACCGGTGACTGACATTGAACTTTCCGCTTAGAACTCGTCATTCACCGATGACTGACTGTCTAAAATATGATATAAAACTAAAAATATGTATATTGTCTTAAGTAATTACTGAAAATTTATTTAAAATTTACTTACCTTTTATTTATTACAGGATTATACTTTCTTAACCCGGGAGAACTCGCTAGTGAGAATGCCCAATTGCTTTTCTTTTACTTTACATTCATATAATATCAACCTTTTTTTGGTTGGCTCAGTACTTTTATTCACAAAATAGGTAAAATAATTGAAAAACAGTTTGAAATTTTAATTAAAATGAAAAATGATTTAAATAAGAGTCTTAAAAAAGTACGACTGTGAGAGAAAATCTCATGCAGCGAGTTCTCCCGGGTTAAAAATTACTTAAACATTGTAAATTTTTCAGCTTCAGTGTCAGTCACCGTGTTAACTTAACCTTAAACTGATGTTACCAGTCTCACAGACCGCTGCTTTTTTTCAATTTTTATAGTTTAACTTGTAACTTTCAGTTTAACTACAAACACTACCGAAATTTTGTTTCATTTGGAACTTTAGTACTATCACTAGAGGCTTTTGAATAGGTGAATTTTAATTATAACAGCCCAGTACAAAATATTTAGTACAAAAACACCGTCCTATGAGTTAATCCCGCCTTTTATCTATCTTTCGATGGAGCGGTCTCACAGACCGCTTCGCAGTAGTTGTGTGATAATTTCTGTGACATCAGTTAAAGGTCAATTAATGACTACGTCTGGAACAAGTATCTGATTTATGCTATCAAAAACGTTCTACTGCTGATTTAACGTTTGGCATTTCTAATTGAACATCTGTGATAAACAATATTTCTAAGTAAATAATTTTTCATGACTCACATATCATTTTTTATTTCAAAAAATTTCGTTTGACAAGACAATCGCCCAATTCTCTCCTGAAAAACCCCAGCTTTACTTCTTGTGGAATCAGAAAGCGAAAATGAAAAAGTTTGAGAAAAATCCGTGGCAGCAAAGTTACTTGTAATTAACATGTAGTTGACAGATTCTATAGATGTAAAGTAACATAGTTCATGTTTGTATAATACAGCCTGCATATCTATTTAGAAAGGAAAACCCAATTTTCTAGTCTAAGCATAATACCTAATTTTTCAAACTGTCTTCGAAATATTAACATTTGAAATCTCACTCCTGCCAAGAGGGCAAATATCTGGCCCAAATTATCAAAAATGCCTTACCGCTGATTAGTGTTTGTCTTTTCTAGTTTCCAATAAATAATCATACAACATTTTCAATTTTAAAGGGTTTCATGTCACACTCCGAAAAAAAAGAAAAAGAAAAAAAAAAAAAAAACAGAAAAAGAACAGCTTTACATCTTGGTGGAACCCGAAACCGAAAATCCGTGCCAACAAAATTGTTTTTAATAATGCGTAGCTGACAGGTTGTATAGATGTAAAATAACATAGTTCATGTTTGTATAATGCAGCCTGCACGTTTATTTAGAAAGGAAAACCCAGTTTCCTGAGCTAAGCACAATGCCTAATTCATCAAGCTGTCTATTTATCATTCGAAATATTAACATTTGGAATCTCACTTTTACCAAAGGGAAAAGACAAGCATCACACGCACATTATAAAAAAAAAAAAAAAAAAAAAAAAAAAAAAAAAAAAAAAAAGAGTAAAAAAAAATAAATGTGCTCGATAGCTTTTCGCTTTCGCTTGAACCATCTAGCTAGCTCTGTTTCATTCTAATACAAACCGGCTGGACCGGCCTCCAGCAATACCAGTATGCAGATGAGCTCCGTGCCCATGAGGAAATTTAATTACTCAATCTTCTAAACGTGCGAGAGTTCCTTTTGATACACTCCATCTTTCTGGCTCACCAACCAGTTCCATCACGTAACTTTAAACATGATGTGCTTGTCAGTTTAGAGCAGCCATACTCAACCTGCGGCCCGCGGGCCACATGACGCCCGGCGAACGTTTACGTGCGACCCGAGACATAATCATTATAAATTTAATGAGATGTGCATAAAAAGTATTTAAGACCTTCGCTGTTGCTTTATATATTTCCACAGGAAGACAAAATCTGTTTTGTTATCCACAATTCATTTAAATTTATGTTAAAGCATCTTAATTTCCAATTTTATTGACAAAAGTTCTTTTACATGTGTGCCACAGTGGTGTATACATTTCCCTATCTTCAACGCTAATCAAACATTATTCCAAATTAATTTAATTTGCACAGTATATTTCTACAATAAAGAAAAAAATGTTTTGATTTGATCAAAAGTCTGATTTATTAGAGAAAATCCCTTGATTTTTTTTTAACTTGGGAATTCTGCATTGTTATATTATTACGTTTTATATTTATTATAGGGCTAAAACTACTTTTGTTGTTAAACGTTTCCCCGTAAAAAATTGGCACAAAAAATATCACACCACGTTTTGCAAAAACAAACTTTGTTATCTATTTCTACAACATTTGCAATAGTGCTGTTACGTTGCTATTACGATGTAGTGGTGTTAAAATTTTTTGGTAACGTTTCTCTGCAAGAAACGTTAAATCTCACATATAATATTAACTTTGTTATACTAATGTTACCTTACTATTTTTATTTGCTCCCGGTCTGCTATTTCTTTCTCCCAGTAATTAAAGTGTCGTCCCTAAAATTTAAAGTCCCGTTAAGCCGTCCGTAAAACACAGCAGATGTAACATCGTACGGTTAAATATTCTACTGCAATTTTTTAAACTTCCAAGCACCGCACATTTTCAATTTTTATACCGTCGTATTGGGGAAAAAAAAAGTACTTTTAAATGCAATTTGTTTGAAAACTGCATCTCAATTTATTTTTGAGATTTTTTTTTTTTGTAGTTTTAGCGCCGTTTGCTTAATTTTGGCAACTCAAGTAACTTCATTTCTGCAGAAAGTAAAGGAAAAAATAGTTGGAAAATAGCAATTTGTTGCCATTTTCCCATAAAAACTGAAAAAAAATGTAATTAAAATACTTGCTATTTTGAAAAAATATAAATGAATGATTTCTGATAAAACAGGGAGCAATTATAAAATAAATTTAATTTTAAGTATCTATATTAATATTACAAACAAATGAAGGAATATGAATCATTATATAGCCGATTTTTTTTTTTTGTCGAGTTTCTTGAATGAAGACATCTCTTTTTTTGGATTTGTGTATTATTCAGTGATAGTGATGCCATATGCATACTTTACTGTAGATGTTATTTAATACTGGATCGTAAATTTGGAATTCTTCAGCGGATGCGGATGACTTCATTTTATATAAAATAAAAGCGCGTGTTTTAGGTCTTAAAACTGAAATATGTTTTGTACTATCTCTCTCTCTCTCTCTCTCTCTCTCTCTATATATATATATATATATATATATATATATAACCATTAATTAAACATAACCTACCACCATCAAAAACCATAATATTATGAATTAAAGCTGTAAGTATAAAAAAGTGCCAAATAATTTATTATAAGAATTATTATGGAAGAAAAATGAAGAAAGTGGACACCAACAAATAATGGAAAAGCTTATATATTGAATTACGTTATCAAGGGCACAGAATTCAATGATATAAGCAATATGGTTGTTTTCTGTGAGAAAAATAAGCTAAAGCTAAAAATTATTTTTCCCTGTGCCCAAACAACCATTAAAATCAAGTGAATTGATTAAAATTGAAAACAGAATAGAAACAAATAATATGAAATGGAAAAATCAATAAAACCTGTTTAAATATTTATAGGATATAAAATAGAAATAATAAACAACATACCGATTAATATTTCAGCATTTTTCAATATATCCACATGCACATGGCTACCAAAATATCGTAAAGATTAAGGTGAATAAAACAGTTAAGAAATCACAGTAATTGATACCAAAGGATGCAGTTAATACATTTTGAAATACCATGATAAATACATTTAATATAATATAAAATAAAATAAATAGAAAGTAATTACATTATTTAAAATAACTAAAATGCACTATTAAATTAATTAATTACTATTTAACAATATCAACAAAATTTAGCTAAGAAATCCACCCGGTGTAGTAAATTATAACTGAAAAGGAGCTGGAAAAAGCAAAATTTATAACTTATCGTCAAAAGAAAAATTTTTGTGCTGCCATCTAGTAGTACTTTTATTATTCAAATGTCACAAGATAAACAATTGTAAGCTTTTGAAAGTAATTATATTTATTAACAGCAAATATATATATATATATATATTTCATCCGGGGCGACACTAAGTTCAGAGAAAACAGAATTCCTGTTTTCTAGTTAACATTTTTTTTTTTACCCTTTTTACGTGCGTTTGTAATTATATAAATACGTAGCACCTATAGTCGTCGTTCAGTCCGTCCGATATTACAGAGCAAAAACTACCCAACCGAAAGATCTGAAAATTTAAATATATAATTGTTGCAAAATTTTGTCGAGTCATTTCAAATTTTATGAAAATCGGATGTATATAGTTTAATGACAGGGACAGTCAAATGTTTTCTGTTACATTACGGCCAATAGGGAAAAAAATATTGCAAGTGCATTTTAATGATGTTACAGCCGTCCAAATGGTCTGAAATTTTAAATATATAATTGTTGCAAAATTTTGCCGAGTAATTTCAAATTTTATGAAAATCGGATGTATATTTTAATTACAGGAACAGTCAAAAGTTTTCCGTGGCCAATAGGAAAAAATTATTTCAAGTGCATTTTAATGATGTTACAGCCTTTCGAACAGAATGAAATTGATATGCACTTATGAAGTGCACTAAAATATACATTCAGTAAAATATGCGGTTCAAAAAATATTTATAAAACTAGTTATAGTACAAACGCACCTCCTTTGCCACGTTTGACGAGCAATTTCCAACTTGTTTTAAGTGTGTTGCGGCCCGCTTAACGTCGCAAACATATGTTTGTGGCCCGCTAGGAAAAAAGGTTGAGTATGGCTGGTTTAGAGAATGCGGTAAGCTCTGCTTAGTGTTGTCACACCAGGCGTCCCGGTTTTCAGAAGACCTCCGAGGCCTGTCCCGCGTAACCACTGCGCGGGACGCCAGAAGTTCTCATTTTTCATGATGCACATATTCTTTTTAATTTAGTATAGTATCATTTTATTCGTTAGTCTGCATCAAAAGAAAGTGAATACTATAAAATCCCTGAACACAGAACCTGTAAACAGCAGAAGAACTTTATAGTCCATTGCAAAGTAATGCCTAACAAATGTACAGTCGTGGAAAAAAAAAAAAAAAAAAAAAAACTCCCCCTACTAACTCCTCAACAAATTATCGTAGACGAAAATTACTGGTACCGAACGATTGGAAATAAAGTCTATTTTTACATGACGTATATAAAATTTGCTTAGGAGGCCATCTACATATTAAAACGAATTCAAACTTCATTTTTTTTTCAATAGCAATACTCAATTTTAACGACATATCGACTACGATCTTTGGTTCAAACTATACTTAGACACCAAATTTCAAGTCATTTGAATGATAAGTTTTTGAATTATAAACATTCAAAATTTAGTGCTTCGAATGTTAAATTACATTTTTATTTATAACTTCTGAAATTATGATCCTAATGTTCTAGTTTTTTGTGTAGCAATAATACTAATATACCCAAACATAAATACTGATATATGAATTATGAATTATGAAATTAATATTCCAAAAAATTATGAATTGCAACCTACAATATTTTTGATGGATTCAGATTTATTAAGTCCTGCTTTATGGAAACCCAAAATTTCACATTTTTCTTCCAAGTAGTTTTCAAATTATGCTTAAAAAACGGCAAAATGATGGTTTAAGGGGCCGTCTAGGATAGAAGTGACTAAATATTTTGACATTTCTTATGCTATTCTGTAATCTAACAGGCTTAATTGACTGCTTAAGGTGCCTTGATCAAGAAGGGAGCTCTCTCGGTTAACAATCGAGTACCGCCCTTCAATTTGGATACAGCCTTTAAAATACGCTCGTTTCAAAATAATTAATTTCTCTGAAACTTATGGTACGAATTGCATAAAAATTTGTTTTTAGGCTAATTGAAAGGTGCAGAGTTCATTTATGCTGTCAGAATTGTGTACTGCTATTGAAAAAAAAACAAAGTTATGGTTCGTTTTAATATGTAGATGGCCCCCTAAGCAAATTTTATATACATCATTTAAAAGTAGACTTTATTTCCAATCGTTCGGTACCAGTAACTTTCTTCTTCGATAATTTTTTGAGGAGTTAGTAGGGGTGTTTACTTTTTTCTTTCTACGACTGTACCTGCCTAGATGGAAACTTGTCTAAAAGTAATTTATTGAGTTCCTGCCGGTTCTGTTTTCATGCGTTTTACTGCACTCTGTTCAGTAAATTTTGTATAAATGGAACCTGCTTATAACGGAATTCTGAATTTTTTCCCTAGCGATTCCACTTTCAGTGGTTTTACTGAAAAGAGTGTTGTATTTGTTTAGATAATAAAACCTGCTGAGACGGAATAGTAATGAAAGGAGAAAAATTCCGTTTTAAACAGGCTTTTGTCTTAGCAGATTGTATGGTATTACTACCGTAGAGACAATGAAGTTTTTATATACAATACAGGATTCCGTTATAGACAGGTTCTGTTTTCATACGGTTATCTGTATTTTAATGTCCCGATTTAGAAGCCCTTATCCCGATTTTTTTGTCTCCCGGTCCCGATTTTTGTGACACTGGATCTGGCAGCACTAACTCTGTCTAAGGTATAGAATCGATCGGGACAGAGTAAAATCTTCCTTCGTAGACAACAGGGCCGAAACCAGTATTTTTTTTACTCGGGGAAAGAATGGATTTTGTAAATCCCCCCCCCCCCCCACACACACACACACCTTTTCCAAAAATAAATGTGTAAAGAGAAGTTTTCGCCCCTTATGAATACGTACGCATACTTACTGCATGCATAATCAAATATAACACAACCAAATATAATCAAATTTCAATAAAATTAACGAAGTAATATTAAAATTGCCCAAAGAGAGAAGAAAAGTTTTTCAATAATTTTCATTAAGTTATATTTTAAACATAAATTATGGAAGAATAGAAGTTTCATTAGATGTACAAGCGCCCCATTTTTCTGCTCGCTCCCCCCCACCCCCGTCCCTCCTCTTCCAAGTAGGCGGTCACTTAATGGAAAAAACAGCCCTGCTCATAGCAAAAAGTATAAAATTAACAAATACATTTTTACTTCATCGATTACTCCAAAAGTACGTGACTGATTCATGCGTTTTTTTTTTTTTTTTTTTTTTTTTTTTTTTAAATTGAAAGAGGATATTCTCGAATTGGCTCCATTGAAATTTCATCAAAGTTGGTTCAGTACTTTTTTAGAAATGCAACAAAACCAATAAAATCAATATTTTTTTTCATTCTGTTGTACGTTAGCTGCTTGTGAATCGTTGGGTTTGCTGGATGCGAAATGCCCGTCGCTTCACGAACAGACGATGTACAACAGAACTATGAAAATTCACCGTTATTAGGTAGCTTTCTTTACAAAAAGCTACCTATTGCAGCCGTTCGGAGGAAAGCGGTTTCAAAAAATTTTGGTATATTTTCATCGATCATGACCCCCAGACCCCGAAACCACCCTCCGTTCAAAATTGATATATGTATATATATATATATATATATATATATATGACCTATGTCACACTGTAACTCTCGTATTTATGAACCGATTTGGATGTAATTCGGTGTGTACATAGTACATACCAATGTCTAAGGTACGCCATTTTGTTTCAAAATGGCGGCCATTTAAAAATTTTTAAAAAATTTTAAATTTAAAATGTGGTACCAAAAAATTGAAAATGGAAAAATATTTTTTTCTTATGTATTTGACCTTTATACAAAGACTCCGTAGCAGTTTTTGTTTCGTCTATATCTTAAAAAATGGCTGAGTTATAGCATTTTGAATTTCCAGTGAAGCTGACATTTTGAAACGCCTGAATTTTGTCACGCGATAAAAGGCGTACTTATGAACCGATTTCGATGTAACTTCGTTTATACATAGTACAGACCAATGTCTCGGCCGAGTTCGTTGACCAGCTTCATCCGCCATTTTGTTTAAAAATGGCGGCCATTTAAAATTTTAAGAAAAATTTAAATTTGAAATGTGGTACCAAAAAATTGAAAAATGAAAAAATATTTTTTTCTTATGTGTTTGACCTCGATAAAAAGATTCGGGAGCAGTTTTTGTTTCGTCTATATCTTAAAAAATGGCTGAGTTATAGCATTTTGAATTTCTAGCGTGGCTGACATTTTGAAACGCCCTGATTTTTGTCACGCGATAACAGGCGTATTTATGAACCGATTTGAATGTAACTTGGTCTGTACATAGTACATACCAATGTTTCGACCGAGTTTGTTGGCTAGCTTCATTCGCCATCTTGTTTCAAAAGGGTTGCCATTTTTAAAAAAAAATGTAATTTAAAATTTAAAATGAGGTATTAAAAAATTGGAAAATAAAAAAGATTATTTTTATGTGTTTGGCCTTTATACAAGGATTCTGGAGCAGTTTTTGTTTCTGAAAACTTGTTCTTTTGTTTATATCTTAAAAAGTCGTTGAATTATAGCACTTTGAATTTCTATCATGGCTAACACTTTGAAACGATCTTGTATTTGTCTCGCGATACCACACGTATTCGCCTATTTCGATGGAAGAAGGCATGTGGATAGTATACATCAATATCTCGACCAAGTTCGCTGGCCAGCTTCATCAGCCATCTTGTTTCAAAATGGCAGCCATTAAATTAAAAATATATATATTTAAAGTGAGGTGCAAAAAAATTAGAAATTGAAAAAGGTTTCTTTCTTAAGTATTTGACCTTGATATAAGGATTCAGGAGCATTTTTTGTTTGTCTTTATCTTAAAAAATGGCTCAGATATAGCAGTTTCAATTTCTAACGTGGGTGACATTTTGAAAAATCTGATTTTTTGCATGCGACAGCACTCGTATGTATCAACCGATTCCGATGTGAGTGAGCATGTGCACAGCAATTACTAAGGTCTCGACCAAGTTCACTGGTTAGCCTCATCCACCATGTTGTCTTAAAATGGCAGGCACTTTACGAAATCGCCGAATTTGGCAGCGAAATATAAGTTACTTTAAATAAAAGCAGCTTGGATAAAGCTGACTAATTTTGCGAAATTCTCATTCATAATGATTTAGTATTGATAAAAATTAGTATTGAATCTCCTACATTCGGTTTCTACTTAATTGAGCTTCGTGTGTTTGAATAATATAAGTTGGCTTTTTTAAAATAAGGAATATGAAAGCTACCTCTTCCTCCCGGCACTGGCCGGAAGGACTTTTTTTATAGGTATGTTCGCCGATTGCTCCGAAACTACGCGACCGATACATGTGATTATTTTATTTTATTTTATTTTTTTCAATTCGAATCAATCTCGAATTGGTCCCATTTCAATTTCCTCAAAATTGTTTCTTTAGAAATTCAACACAAACTAAAATAATAATAATAATAATAATAATAATAATAAATAAATAATAAATAAACATTTTTAAAATATTTCATTTTCAACAATTTTCATCAAGTGACGTGGCGCTATCTATTTGACGAGAAAATCAGTACCCGGAAATTTTCCTACTTCTTTATACGGTTTTGTTTCTACGATTGTTGTAGGGAAAACCATAAAGTAATTGAAGACGGTTTTTTTTTGTTTTGTTTTTTTTTTGTTAAAAAGTATATGGTTGAAAAGTAAGTTTGGTTAATAATTATTACCCAAATTTAGTTATTTGTTTTATGTACTGAACAGCGAACCAAATCTTCTTTTGGTGCTCCCTTCTGCTCTGCTGCCCAGGGCATATGTCCCGCTTGCTCTACCCTAGTTTCGGATTGCCGCGTTCAACCTAGTTTATTCTCTTTCTATGGATTTGCCGAGAAAATCTTTAGCATTAGACAGATTTCCGTCTTATACAGAGTTTGCCTCAGACAGAATTTACTGTATTGCGATTCGCGCGTCACAAATGAGTCAATGCTTGGATGGAACAAAATTATTTAGATTTCGTAAGATTTTTTAACCTCTAAGAGAAAAATAAAAGCTAATTTCCGAATTCATATTTATTTCGTTAAAATGTTTCCAATTTGCGATTATGATGATACTTTGACTTTCACCATTGCAGCCAAGATCAGGTTCCAATTTAAATTATGCATAGGAACAACATGCTTCAAAACATGGGTGCCGGCAGAACAGTTGTGTCTATGGTCCGTAGCCTAGTCTAAGTGATTTTGTCAAAACCAGGTTGAAATTGATGACCTCGCTAACAGCTCGGAAAAACTCAAAATATTAAAATTTCAAAAATAACTTTCTATCTTTTTTTTTTTAGTGCATGGAAACAAGTTCTAGTTTATTTCGTCTGGAGGGAGGACTGTGACAGAGGTTCCCCCGTTTAAGATAACTTTTAAACAAATGAATCCAATTAAATAAAACCAAACAGAATTGCAAATTATCTTGCACAGCGGTACGAGAGTATGCAGATGAGTTTCGTGCCAGGAGGATATTTAATTGCCAAAGAATTACTTTTGATGCACTCCATCTTCTTTTTCTCGCCAACCAGTTCCATCACGTAACTTTAAACATGATGAGCTCGTCAGTTAGCAGAATATTGCGATTCATGCATCACGAATGAACAAATTATTTCTATTTCGTGAGGCACTTTTCCCCTTACAGAAATTAGAAGCTAATTAGAAGCTAATTCATATTTACTTCATTAAAATGTTTCCAATTTGCTATTATGCTACTTTCATCATTGTATCGGCATGACGTTCTTGTGAGATCGCCTTTCCCTTTCATGTTTAGGTAATGGAAGAAAATTACTTTGATTTCGTGAGGATTTTCATCCCTTTAGAGAAAATAGAAACTGATTGGCACTCTCATATTTACTTTGTTAAAATGTTTCCAAATAAATGTTGTGTCATTTTAGCCAATTTGTCTTTTTTGGCCATATGTCCAATTTGTTGTTATGTCATTTTAGCCAATTTGTCCTTTTTGGCCATATGTCCAGTTTGTTGTTATGTCATTTTAGCCAATTTGTCTTTTTTGGCCATTTGTCCAATTTGTTGTTATGTCGTTTATGTCAAGATTAGGCTTCGATCCAGATAATCGGGCATAGCATTCTGCGTAGATGACAGACACTATTCATTTATGTGAAGTTCAGTTTTTGTTCTAAATGTATATAAACTGATGCACTTAAATTTAAGGAAATTCAGGGGTTTTTAAGTGCCTTCCAAATACGACATTAAACGGTATTTATTGATTATTCCGATTTTGATTTGTATGTTTGTATAGTTTTTTTACTTATTTAGTGCCTTGTTTTTTAAACTTGTTTTTGGCAATGGAAGCGAATAATAAAGCTCTTAAGGGTGTTCTCAAATCCAAAAGGACAAATTTCTGACATAAGTTTTAATTTATTTTTGTTCGAAAATGCATGAAACTAGCTGGTATTATTGTTCAGAAACTATGTAATCGAGCTGGGTTTTTTTTTTCATTTTTTTGCAAACGCAAGAGATCTTTCAGAAAATAATGTCAAAGTGGACGTTTTGAACCGAATTTCCGAGCGAAAATAGAATAACCACTCGAAAGCGGGCGAAAAACGTGTTTGCCACGTGATCAAAATCGCTTAAAACTCAATAGGTAATTTATTGATCAAAAAATGGAAAACACAGTTCAATTCCAAATCGCTTCCATGGCCAGGCTTTCCAATTTTATATCTTTCCGTTAAAAAAATGAATTTGCAAATGTGTCAAACCGTTTTGCGCTTGTTGAGCAGAGCAGTTAAACACAGCCTTAAGGGATTGTTATTGTACCTTATACATAGTTTTGTATAGAGGGTTACATTATATAATTTTTTTAAGTAGCCATTTTCGGGATTTTGGTGTTTAAGAAAAGGACAGAGAATAAGTTTGGTCTGGACTTCTGGAAAGTCTAAATGCTTAATATTTTTGTTTATGCTTGCTGTCAAGAATATGTTATATGTTAAATGTATAGAGAAGGAGCCTTACAGTAAAGTTTTGCTACGATGTTAATGGATAGGGTCTCAGCAGGGGCGGATCCAGCCCTCCATTTAGATGGGGGTCATGTGGCTCTTTTATTTTGGAAGAGAGGGAGGTCACATTTCTTAATGCAGGGCTTAATTTGCGCCGGCTCCGGTACTTCTCTGTTTTTAGTAAATATTTAAATATTGGTCGGAATTCACCGGAGCTCTTAAATACAGGGCTTCAGAGCCCAGTGCATACTGCAATAGCGCTTCCGAAAAACCGAAGTCTAAATTACCTTTTCCTTTCCTTCTAATCTCCAAGCTTTTGCATTCTATTTTTCCAAAACACTTATATGTGACGTAATGTGTCGCACACGTAGGCGATGGAGATAAAACGGACTCAATTTTTATATCAGTTTTTGGGCTTGGACTAGCTCGAGCTCAATCTGTATTACATTTAAATTTTTATTTATTCACGATTTAAAAAAAAAAAAAAAAAAAAAAAAAAAAAAAAAAAACTTTTCCTCCTTTAAAATTACCTATAATAATTTTAACTATTATAATTCTACTTTTAATCATTTTAATGCTAGTTTGATCATAATGAAAAGGAAACAGAAATCGTGTTTTTCTATTTCAAATTTATGTCGGCGACTTGTTCATACGACGCCACTCTGGAGACTGAACAATGAATTTGCTTTCAGTTCGATTTTCTTTTGTGACAGTAGGATAATTTTTTATGGGCTGTTTTTTTTTTTTTTTTTTTTTTTTATTTAGCTATCTTAACCTGAAACGAATATTTTCTGTTTCAGCCGACGAGCATCAGGTTGAGGTTTTGTTTGTATGAGGTTTTTTGTCTTCTATTACGTACGAGTATAAAAATCACGTATTTTGTATCATTAACGGTATCCATAGTAAGCCCCTGCTCAGCACATTTACGAAGTCGCTTTCATTTGTAAGTAGATATAATTGTCATGCATTGTTATTCTGATAGAAAGCAATCGAGCCCCCTTTTCTATAAAAGCATCGATTTTTTCCGATAATGGTGTCAAATTTTTAGGAGGCTCAGGGACTCACCACAGAAGATTGTTATGCGGAAATAATCGGTTATAGTTTAAGATATGCACCTTTTATAGGAAATTGAAAAACATCATTGTTCCATTCTTCAGCATATAAATATTAATTTCCGTAAATTTCATTCACTTTTTCATAAAAAAAATGCATAGCTGCGAACTATCCCTTTTTTTGTGTTAACCCTATTTCCGAATCATAATCCTTACTATATTTAATCACAGAATTCTGCAATTAATTAACATTAAAATTAGGGAAAGATTACTGTTCGGAAGGAGTGATAACTAAAAAGTGGAATAGTTGACAGCTAAGTATATGCTGATAGATATATTTAAAATTTTTATTTTGCTAAAGAAAAAAAAAATGCTTTACATTTTGAAAATAATATATGAAATATAAGTATGCAGATTGGAGTGACAGGGGGAGGAGGGACGGTACGGTTGTTGTACCGGTACCGCAGAATATTAGAGCTTCGGTACTTTTTTTGGTAGAAATTAAGCCCTGGTTAAATTACTATTTGAAAAAACCTAATACTCACAGAGATTTTAACCCCTTCGGGACGAGCGTCTTTTACAGACTGTTTAATCGTTTATCACCGGTTTTTCAAAACAGAAATTTTTGCCTAATTGAATCGGAAAAATGCTCGGATTAAATAAGGCAAAATTTACAATAAAAATTTACTGGTGAGAATAATTACTGATTCTGAACATCTTACGCGGCACGAATACCGGTCGCTCGTCCCCTAGGGGTTAATGGATAAAGGAGGCAAATTTGGCCATAAACGAAAACAGATATTTGGAACTTTACCGCTCATTTTCTCAAAATGATGGTTGTGTCTCTTACCACCTTTATCATCCGAGCTCTTCAATTATTTAAGGGGGTTTATGCACGCAACAAAAATGAAACCAAATTTATGTATTTTTCTGTTCTAAATTTCAGAATGCGGTTTCTGGGAGTCTCATTTTATGAGTAGGCGAAGCATGTTTTAACAGGCCTTTTTTCTGGAAATGTGCACATGTCGGATTAGTGATCCTAATTACTGTCGGAGCGGAATAAATATTAATACATTCGCCAAACGAGCACTTTCGCATATGAAAAACGACAGTCCCACTGACTTTGTGCTGCGGGCGACACAAACTAGCCGATTAGCATAACCAGTCCCGCGGAACGAGTTCCTCGAGACGCGGAGAGTTGAGCATCCCTACCGAACGTTCCCTCATCCCCCTGAGAGGTGCGTCTCTGACCTTGTTTTCTCCCGATTAAGGTCGACGGAGAGAAAAATAAAAAAAGGACGCTGTGCCTTAGCTGAGTTTTCTTTTCAAGCGTGCATTCTAATGCCTGAGTTATCGTGTGATACCAACAGAGATGGACACAGCAAATGCTCTTGAAAAAATGCATTTAACAGGTCGTTCAAGGATGCATCGGATAAAAAAAATAAAGAGGAAATATACAGTTACCCAAATACGAATTCGAGCATTAGAAATTTCTTTTATGAAAAAGTATGCTTCATAAACAATTCAATAGCATATAGCCAGTGAGAATTTTTTTTTTCAGATACATTTCCTTCTGATCAGGTACATTCAGCGATCGAAATTGCATTGCATTTCCTTTCGTCTGCAGTATGCAATTTTTTCGTTTAAAGGAAGATTCCGTTATAGGCAGGTTCTATTTTCATAAGTTGCACTATATGCACAATTAATGTATGTAGTGTAGGTTCAGGGTTCGGAAGTAGCGAAACTACAGTAATATCTACTTTTTACAGTAGTTTGTAATGTAGCGCGCTACATTTTGAACAATGTAGTGTAGCGAGTAGCGCGCTACATTTTTTGAACAATGTAGTGTAGCGAGTAGCGCGATACATTTTGAACAATGTAGTGTAGCGAGTAGCGCGCAGGGGCGGATCCAGAGAATCGTTTTTTTTGGGGGGGGGGGGCGATACCGAGTGACATATAATCAACGTAGTCTTACTTTCTGTTGCTCAAATCCTTCCTTGCAGTTAATTATTAAATGAATATGAAATTAATGCGATTTAAAAATATTACATACTCTCGATTATCCGACATCCGATTAACCGAAACACTCGGTTATCCAGCACTCTTATTTTATAATCCGCCCTCTCCTCAAAATATCGTTTATTGTTACTTATTAGGTCGTAAAATTAAAAACGTTATAACAGAATTTATTTATTAAATGTCTTTTTTTTTTCTTTTTCTGTTTACTCTTATACTATGGTAATTATTTATATTATTTTTTGTTCTTTTAGTTATGGTGAACAACGTTAATAACACAACCCTGCGATGATTATCTTTTTAAACTTTTGATAATTGATTTTGATGAAAGGCTTTTTAAAAATTTGCGATTTATGGAAAATCCTAACGTGATGACATAGTAAAAAATGAAGATCATTTTTGGATTCAGCACTAAAAAATACATAAGAAACAATTATCGAAAGCTGAAAAACATAACCATCACATCCATTTTTTAATATCAGATTTCTGAAAGAGGATAATCTCTGAAAAAGGATCCCCTTCAGAAATCTGACGGGCCTTTAACATACTAGAAAGTCAAAATATGTCATCTAAGTGGTGTGTATACCTCTTCACTGGCTCGGATCCAAGGAAGGGGTGGGGGAGATCGCCCCAATCGCTCCCCCCCCCCTTTGGATAAAAAAATATAAATCCACCGATTATCGCGAATTTCGACAAATGGTCGCCGAAAAAAATCAATTTCGTCAATCGTTCGCAAATCAAAAAATCGCGCAAAAAACGCGAATTTCGTCAAAGGATCACGCAAAAAAACGCGAATTTCGTCAAAGGATCGAGCATAAACGTGAATTTCATTAAAGAAGAGCGGAAAAAACGTGAATTTCGCCAAAAAATTGACATTTCATCAAAGGACCACAAAAAAAAACGTGAATTTCGTAAAGGACCACGAAAAAAAAACGCGAATTTCGTCAAAGGATCGCAGAAAAAACCGCAAATTTCGACAAAGAATCGCAGAAAAAACGCAAATTTCGTCAAAGGAACGCAGAAAAAAACGCTAATTTCGGCAAACAATTGCGAAAAAACGCTAATTTCGCGAAAGAATCGCACAAAAATGCGAATTTCGTCAAAGAATCGCGAAAAAAATACGCTAATTTCGTCATTGGTCCGCGGAAAAAACGCACAAGTAGCACCAGGAGGGATCGATCGGGGCAGTCGCTACCCCAAGATATAAATCCAATGTTTTTATCGGCAGTTTTCGCGGAACAAACAGACAAACGAAAATACTTTTCAGGTGTCAATGGTAAACCTCACTGACGTTTCGGCAGTTAGTGAACAAAATAGGATTATATCCTGTCAAAAGGCATATGGCGCCATAATTTTTTACACTAATGGGTTGAGGTGGGGACGATGCCATTTCGTGTACCTTTTGTTGAATCTCTACAACAGAAATTGACAACGTTGTGCGGATCCCTTTAAAGTGTTGAAACTTTTTCGTTCTTTCAAAGAAGCTGCAATTCTAATTTCTGTATAACGATATTTTTGAGGAGTGCTTTATTGTTTGAGAAAAGAATGGGATTCATAGCAATTTCCAAAGAAAGAAAGAAACAAGAAAAAGAAAGGTGCTTTGAAAAATTCAAGCATCTTAATGTTTTCCGAAGAAAACCAATCATGTGTTAAAAATATACTGTTATTTCCACCCACATTGGTAAATTTCAAGGGTATTTCATGAATAAAAAAAAAAGGATTATGTCCTAATCCTAGTCAGTTAAAAGCTAAAATGAGTATGGTGTGTTGATTTCTTAAAAACCAACTAAGTAATTTAAATTAAAATAATAAAACTTTGTAAAAAATCACCATAAAATAAAAGCAAAACATAGGACGCGTTTCGAGTAAAAAATATAACAGCCCGTCATCAGCTACAGTAAACACGTGTCCGCAAGCGGACAAGGTCAAAAATGAACTGAAAGGGAGAGAATGTTGCAAAGAATGTGACAGATGGCGCTAGCTGAAAGGGGTACATACAGAAAAGAGAAGTGTTGCCAAAAAATAGAAGAGAAATTGATAGGGAAAAAATGGAAATGAACGAAAAACAAAATTAAAATAAAATAAAAGAAGTAAATTAAAAAATATAAATAATAATAATAAATAAAGAAATATAAAAGAATAAAACAAGAAAAAAACAAAAGATCCCCCTTTTTTTTACAAAATAAAAAGAAAAGAAACAAGAGAAGATGGAAAAGAATTACAAAAGTAATTTCCACGCTGGAGATAGGAAAGGAGATGATGGGAGATCATTGACAAGATTAGCAGAATTTTTAGAAATAAAATATGCTTCATGAAAATCCAAGTGAGAGGGAGAGGCAGGGGAAGTAATAATTTTGGCCATGGAGAAATTGAAACAATGACTGGAAGACCAACAGTGAGAAGCAATCGAAGATTTAGAGATTTCTTGATTTGCAATATACCTCTGATGCTCGCCTAATCTGAATTTTAAAGCTCTCTTTGTTTGACCAATATAACCTAAATTGCAAGAGCAAGGAATAAAATAAACACCCCACCGGTTCTCAGTAGGAATATGATCTTTTAGAGAAGTGAATTTAATTTTATTCATAGGTTTGAAGATAACTTTAAAATTAAAACCAGAAAGGATTTTAGCAATTTTAAAACAGAGAAGAGAATAAAAGGGCAGAACTATTATAGAGTTAAAATTAGGAGGATTATTTGAATCAGAAAAAGGACGTTTAGGGTTATTAAATTTATACAAAGCTTTATCAATCAAAGAGGGATTATAACCACGAGCAAGGGCAAGAGATTTGAGATAATTAATTTCATTATTCAGAGTAGAAGAGACAGAACAAATGCGTAACGCCCTAAAAACAAAAGTATAAAAGGACGCCACTTTTTGTTGAGGAGGATGATTTGAAAAAGCATGAGGAGGAAGAGATACAGCGAAAGGTTTTCTACATACGGAGGTAGAGAACCGATCTGGGCGTTTCGAAACCAAGACGTCAAGAAAAGGAAGAGAATTGTTCTCTTCGACTTCGAGAGTAAATTGAATACAAGGATCAACAGAATTAACAAGAGAAAGGAGATTAGAAAGATCCAGGTCAGAGGGAATTAAAATGAAAGTATCATCAACATACCTAAACCAGAAAGAAAATTTATATAAACTGAAGAGTTTTTCTTCAATAAAATGCATATAAATTTTCACATTAAAGAAGAGACAGTGGATTACCCATGGCCAAACCCTCAGTTTGAGAATAGAAAGAATTATTAAACTGAAAAGCAGTTTGCCTGACACAAATACTAACTAAATGCAGGATTTTATCAATCTCCATGGAAGAGTAATGAAATTCGGGCAACCTTCTTTCCAAGCAATCAATTGCCCCTTGAACAGGCACGTTAGTGAAAAGGGATTTAACATCTAAGGAAACCATTATATAATTGCAAGGAGAAAGGCGTTTAATTTTATCAACAAAGTCAAAAGAGTTTTTCACAGTGTGAAAGTTAGTGGAAGATAAAGGAGCGAGTAACTTAGAAAGGAACTTGGCAAGTTTATAAGAAGCAGTACCAATATTGGAAGCGATAGGGAGAAAGGAAAGAGTAGGTTTATGGATCTTAGGAAGAGCATAGAAACGAGCACAATTAGCGATAGAAGGGGTGACCAAACGTTTGGTGTTATCATTAAGAAAGACAGAATTTTCAATGACATGCTTGATATCAGATAAATGCTTAGAAGAAGGATCCTTCTTTAATTTGGAATATGGACCAGAGTTTAACATAGATTCAACGTGGAAAATATAATCAGATTTATTGAGAAGAACTGTTTGACCGCCTTTATCAGCCGTAGTAAAAAGAAGGTTAGGAACGGAATTAAGTTCCTCATGCTTTTTCAAATCATCTTCCTCAACAAAAAGTGGCGTCCTTTTATACTTTTGTTTTTAGGGCGTTACGCATTTGTTCTGACTCTTCTACTCTGAATAATGAAATTAATTATCTCAAATCTCTTGCCCTTGCTCGTGGTTATAATCCCTCTTTGATTGATAAAGCTTTGTATAAATTTAATAAGCCTAAACGTCCTTTTTCTGATTCAAATAATCCTCCTAATTTTAACTCTATAATAGTTCTGCCCTTTTATTCTCTTCTCTGTTTTCAAATTGCTAAAATCATTTCTCGTTTTAATTTTAAAGTTATCTTTTCAAACCTATGAATAAAATTAAATTCTCTTCTCTAAAAAATCCTATTCCTATTGAGAACCGGTGGGGTGTTTATTTTATTCCTTGCTCTTGCAATTTAGGTTATATTGATCAAACAAAGAGAGCTTTAAAATTCAGATTAGGCGAGCATCAGAGGTATATTGCAAATTAAGAAATCTCTAAATCTTCGATTGCTTCTCACTGTTGGTCTTCCAGTCATTGTTTCAATTTCTCCATGGCCAAAATTATTTCTTCCCCTGCCTCTCCCTCTCACTTGGATTTTCATGAAGCATATTTTATTTCTAAAAATTCTGCTAATCTTGTCAATGATCTCCCATCATCCCCTTTCCTATCTCCAGCGTGGAAATTACTTTTGTAATTCTTTTCCCTCTTCTTTTGTTTCTTTTCTTTTTATTTTGTAAAAAAAGGGATCTTTTGGCTTTTTCTTGTTTTATTCTTTTATATTTCTTTCTTTATTATTAATATTTATATATTTTAATTTACTTCTTTTATTTTATTTTAATTTTGTTTATTTCTTTTATTTCCATTTTTTCCCTATCAATTTCTCTTCTATTTTTTTGGCAACACTTATCTCTTCTGTATGTTCCCCTTCCAGCTAGCGTCATCTGTTGCATTCTTTGCAACATTCTCTCCCTTTCAGTTCATTTTTGACCTTGTCCGCTTACGGACACGTGTTTACTGTAGCTGATGACGAACTGTTATATTTTTAGCTCGAAACGCGTCCTATGTTTTGCTTTTATTTTATGGTGATTTTTTACAAAGTTTTATTATTTTAATTGCTTCATATCGCCAGTTTTCGGTGCTGTTTCGCTGTCAACTTGGTAATTTGTTCTTCCCTTCTTTGCCCCGATCTAACCCCCCCCCCCCGGTGTATGCGCACCTAGGGGAATCTCCTCCCAATGTGTTATTGTGCGTTAATTTTGGCGAGCCTTTGACGAAATTCGCATTTTTTCAGCGATTCTTTCGTGAAATTCACGCATTTTTTTCGCAATTCTTTGAAGAAATTCGCATTTTTTTAGAGATCTGTTGACGAAATTAGAGTTTTTTGCGTGATTTTTTGACGAAATTCGCGATTTTTCGCGATCTTTTGACGAAATTGGCGTTTTTTGCGCGATCCTTTGGCGAAATTAGCGTTCCTTTTGCGATCCTTTGACCTGCGAACGATTGACGAAATTGATTTTTTTCGGCGACCATTTGTCGAAATTCGCGTCAATCGGTGGATTTTTTTTTTTGGGGGGGGGGGGGGGGCGATCGGGGCGATCGCCCCGCCCGTGGATCCACGCCTATACAAAAAGTCAGTAGTTTGTATCGATAACCAACTTACTTTTAACGCTACTTCAGGAATGTACCATTCTACAAATGACGTTGCCCCGTAACTTGCTTCTTTCGTGCAAAATTTGTTTTGCTCCCTCAACAATTTGTGAATCTAAGTGGTAAATCTCAGCTGCAGTGTATAGCACGCTCAACGCATGGCATGAAATCATAGATTTTTCTCGTTGACACTTTCTGCTAAAATCAAGTACATTAAAGCATAGGTGCCAACTCCAAACTAGCCTTCCGTAATATATGCGTTAATTTGACCATAGTTTAATACGTTTCGAACCAGAATTTTTTTTAAAGAAATGAAATTAAATATGTTCCACGTATAGAAATCTGGAATTAAATAAAGATTCATGAAATAAATTTTCTGGTTCGAAACGTGGTTAAGCTGGGTCAAATTAATCCAGATATTACGGAAGATTATGCGAAGGTTGGCAGCTATGTTAAGGGAATAAATTTTCTTGCTCTCAACACTTATCTAAATACTCATTATTAAGTTTTTAACACTTTCCAACAAAGTTGAAACGTGTTTATGACTTCGGTTTGTCTAGCCGTCTGTCCAGGCTCTAACTCTCGTAAATATGCACGGATCGTTCTGAAATTTTTGGATGTTAGTGACTCTACCATAGCATGTTCCCTATTTCAAAGGAAGTTTGTAGCCTGTTTAGTTCATTTACAGGGACAGTGAAAAGTTTTCCGTTACATTACGGCCAATGGGTAAAAAATCGTTTCAAATTATTTTTAATTGTGTTACACTCTTTCAAACATAGCAAAATTGATATTCATTTATGAAGTCCACTAAAATATGCATTCTGTTGAATATGCGGTGCAAAGAATAGTTATTGTTCATTTACAGGGCCACACAAAAGAATTCCGTTCATAATGGTATAGGGGAAATTGTTTGCGGTGTATTTGAAAAGATTTCAGGTACTATATTGTATCCGAATTACTGTACATTAGTAATGATTGCTCGAAATGCATTTCTAATTATGATATACGCTTTTTTAGGGTTTCGTTAACCTGACGAAACCCTATTCGTCTCGCTCCTCTGTCTGTCTGTCTATCCGTCTGTCCGTCTGTCACAGAGCCCGTTCTCAGAAACTATACATATTGGAGACTTGAAATTTTGCATACTTATAGTTGAACACCACATATCATACGACAAATCATAAGATTTTGAAAATATCGTACTTTTAACACTTTGGGCTCCCACATGCGTATTTTAAGCAATTCTTTCTAACTGAGCCCCTTATTAAATTGGAGATTTGAAATTTTGCATACTTATAGCAGAGCACCTCAGGCCAGGCGACATATAAAATCTTCAAAAAGGTCTTACGTTTAACCCTTTGAGCTACCACATATGTATTTTAAGCAATTCTTTCTAAGAGAGGCCTTAATTAAGTTGGAGACATGAATTTTTGCATACGTATAACTGAATACCTCAGACCACACGGCAAATCATAAAAATTTCAAAAAATCTTATATTATTTACTCCTCCGGGCTCTAACTTGTGTATTTTAAGCAATTTTTCTAACCTTCGCCCTTTTCGCCCGGGAAGCACTTTTCCAACATTTGCCGACACCCCTTTGAGCCTTCTTTCTTATTATGCACCATAGCTTTACATATTTTAGTTCCACTTTTTACCGCCAGGGGCGCCTACTTATCTCGGGTGCTATCGGCCCAATCCCCTCGACTAATATATCTACGGATAGTATATAAAACGGAGTTTCGTTCGGATAGAGGTTTGTTTAGAATAGAGTGCGCCCCTGGTTGCGAAATGTGGAACTAAAAGATTTTTCAAAAGGATAAAGTGTTTTGAAAGGAATATTAAACGAAACCCTCTGTGCGATCTTTGATCACACTTACCTACTCTTTCACTATATTTATGCATACTATAAAGTGCGTATAAATACTATAGTTCATATACAGAGCTACAGAAATGAATTCCTAAAGGTTACTGAGTATGAGCATAAATTGCTTAAAGATGGGTTTTAAAGGAGTTATGCATTTTTACGCTGAACTGAATTTAGTGTACTAAAAAATATTTGTAGAATATAGATAAAATGATATACAGGGCGACGCAAACAGTTGGATACATGGCCGTCTATGGGCGATAATTTCTGGAAATGTAATTTCAGTAGTTTTAAGCGTGTTTTAGTTTGAATTAAATTTTAGCTAAATAGTGGCATGCAATAAAGGTACTAGGTAAACTACAGGGCTGTACAAAAGTATTCTGGTATGTTTCCATCTATTAGTATAAATTACTAAAAGATGAATTTCAACCTGTTATGCATTTTCTTGCTAAACTAAATTTTCCCATTATATAGTATATATATCAAAACATACAGTTCGAATACAGGGCTGTTCAAAAGAATTGGAATACATATTTGGCTATGTGCGTGGGCGGTAACTACTGAAATCAGATTTTTAAATGTTTACTTAGTTATCTTATTTATCTTATTTCCCTAAGTAACGTAGTTTCGTTAAAGCTTTTAGAGAGTGTTGGAAAGTGTTTCATAATCTATGCTGTACGCATGATTTTTCTTACTTGTTGCATTTTAATGTCCGTTTCTTATTATTTAGAATTGCTTTATTTACAGATTTATTAAATGTTTGCATTTAGAGTTATTTTTCTGCAATTTTCTAGACAAAATTAGACAACTCAACATAATTAACTCTCATCAGTACTGCACACAATTAACATATTAAGAGTGAATTGGAAAGGTAAGGAAATAAATCTGTTGGTAAATACATGTCAACGGTAATTTTATATCACAATGCAATAATTACTGTAAGAATGGAATAGTAAAATGAAATTTATTCAGTGGTATGATTGTACATAAATATGTTATATACTTGAGTAGCCCCTTGTTATATCGCTCATTCATATACAGGATGTCCTCTCTCAACGGAGTCCAATGGCTAATTCCTAAACCGTTAGGCATAGATATATATAGTTCAAATTGCAAAATGTTTTAAGGTTCTCAAATCCAAAAGGGCAACTTTATGACATAAGTTATAATTTATTTTTGTTCGGAAATTCTTGAATCTAGCAGGTGTTGTTCAGAACGTAATAGATTTTTCAGAAAATATTGTCAAAGTAGGCGTTTTGAACCGAATTTCCACGCGAAAGACGATTAACTACTCAAAAAAGGGTAAAAAAGTCTTTGTCACGTTATCAAAATCGCTTATAACTAGGTAATTTATTGATCAAAAAATGGAAAACACAGTTCGATTCCAAATCACTTCCATAGTCAAGCCTTCTAGTTTTATATCTTTCCGTTAAAAAATGAATTTGTAGATGTGTCAAAACGTTTTGCGCTTGTTGAGCAGAGCAGTTGAGAACAGCATTAAATGATGTAAGGAAGTATTTTAAAAGCAAGTTGGGTTAATAAAAATATTTCTTTTAAAAAAAAATACGAAATTTAAATTTTTATACGGTTTCCCGAGCCTGTAAAGTTATGTTATATTTCAAAAAAAATATCCTATTACACAGAAAAGTAAGACAAAAATGTCCTATTCTTCGACGATTAAAACTGACCGAGTTATAAGTTGTTTAAAGTTGAAGTATCTTTTTTACTGCAAAATATGGAACATTCACAAATTTACTAAAAATATAAATATTCGTCAGATATTAAAAAATAATAATAATAGTTGAGAGTAAAATTAACATTACAATAAAAATTTGAAGTTTTCATTCAGATATATTAGAAAAAAATATACAACTTGTACTAAAAATATAAGTTAAAAAATAACAGAATTTTTCTTGAATGAAATGGTCCAAAGCAACAGTCGCAAGTCTTTAATGATACATATTTTAAAATGCTATTAGATTATCTAACCAAAAACATAATTTAAAAACGTTCTCTTAAAACTTGCTCTAAGTAACTCTCTTCGGCGGCAATGCAGAAATGTGCAAGCGAAAGAAATCCAATACTTTTCTTTTATTACAAATCAGCACTTTGTGTACGATCCCTCGAAGCATAGCCCAAATCATCTGTGTTCAGATGTAGAAAATTGGTGTAAGTCATGCAATTCAAAGTTTCATAACTCAGTCAATTTTACTGTTAGATGAATGGGACTTTTTTGTCTTACTTCTTAGTTTAATAGGAAATTTTTAATCGCTCATAGGACCGGGGGACCGTATAAAAATTTAAATTTCGTAACTTTTAAGAAATGTTTTTATTGATCAAAACGACTTTTTAAATAAATTTTTACCTCATTTAAAACATTTTTGTAATCGGAACTATTTGTCTATTACTAATGGTTTAGAAATTAGCCATTGAATACCGTTAATAGTGGGCACCTTGTATATACGGGTGAATATCACAAAATGTTAGATTTTGAAAACAGAAATTTTGAAAATGTAAATCGTTTCAAAGCTTCTGATTTTTTTTTTAAATGTTGGTTGAACAGCTGAATAAAGGAATCTATATGTAAAATTGTTAAAGTTTGAAGAGCTTAAGTTCATTTTTATATAATTATAATTATGATTCATTTTCTTGGCATATGTATGCCAGGATAATGACAATTTCATTCTAAAAGATTTTTCACATTCTTATTTTTTTTTAGATCTAACATTTCAATTTTGTTTAAAGGAACATGTTTCCTCTATAGTACCTCAAATTCAGTGTAATGTTCAGTTTTATTTGTAATTTATAGAAGCCAGGAAAATGACATAATAAAAGTCTACTCAATTTTTTCAAAGCCTTTAAACACATTATTTTAAAAGAAATATCTAAAAGATCCTGCTGGTAGCATTGATTTTACTACTTCTAACTTGAACTATGTCAAGAACAAGAAAAATTACTCTGCAGCGCCATCTTTATACCTCATAAAGAACTAAAATGAGCAGGCCAGGACAATGACATTCATTTTCAGTGACAATCATATTTTAATTATAGAAAATAATTTGTAAAATACAGAACTTGTTATCTTCCACATATATGTGTTATATAAGGTATAATTATTAAATTAGAAATTTTAAAAACTAGAAAAAGATATTTGTACATGATAGCAATAAGCCTTTTACTTTGCACACATCACCGTGTGACATGCCAGGAAAATGACAATCTGAAATTTTAAGTCTTTTAATTGCTTTATTTTTGTGCTATTATGAATATAATATCTCTTGAAAATACTTCTAAGAATATTTTTTTTTTAGAATGTAAAACAGAAAATTGCATTATATAACTTTAAATAGAAATTTTATTGCGCGAATTACAACTTCCGTATTTTGTGATATTGACCCATATATTTCTGTTTTCGTGCCTTCTCCCCCCAAGAAGCTGTCGTTTATGTTTAATTACATTTTTAGTTTCCGTATGCATACAGCATAAAGAAAAAATTGTAATGCTGATTTAAAAGAAAACAATATGGAAATATCGGTATATTTTTACATTTTGAGGTACCCAGAATCCGCGTGCGGAATACGTTTATTTGATCAAATGGCTTTTGATAAAATGACCTGTTCATAATATGTTAATCTCAGTATAGTTTTTTTTCATCGCATTGTCTGTGTAATATTTTTTACTTTAATTTCAGAAGACTGCATAACATTATATTAACAGATTTTTTTTTATTTTTTTTTATTTATTTATTTTTTTTTTTAATGAAAGATGTGCACAGGATCATTCATTTTATCACTTCCCTGTCATCATTTTTTGAGAAAATTGAAATAATGGACTAGGTATTTGGTCACGTGACTGTAGTATTTATATGCTCGGTAAGACATAGAGAACACTCTAAAACCGTGAAATCATAAAGTTTTAAATGACCCAAAAAATAGTGGATGATTTTGACTTGAAATATGCACATTGATGAAGAATGTGATAACATAATCGTATATTTGTAAATTAAGTGCATTTTAAATAATTTACTCTTCTATTCCAAATTTACGATCACGTTTCATCACTAAAAGGCTATAAATAATTTCTTGTCTAAATTAAAAACATAACTATGAATTAGTATCGAGTTTCTCATTAAGTTATTTCATAACACTAAATAATATTAAACAAAGGAAATTATTTAATTTATAATCGCAAAGGGTATCTGTTATTCATCTAGTGCGGTATACTTCTTAAAATAAACGCTCATGTTTCTATAATTTATCTTTATGAGTTTCATAAGGATTTCAATTTCTACCTAACTACCCTCATAGCATGCATGGTCACAGTGACGTCATTGTGACGTCACTGTAAGTCACTGTGGTCACGTCACATCTGTGACCAAAATGCCACCACTCAGTGATGTCACATTGTGACTGAGATGTGAACTTCTTAGAAAACTTTAAAAAATTACGAAAATTCTTCAAAACATGTTATTTACTGTAAAATTATATTTTTCTGGCAATTAAGAAAAAATGTGACGTCACTGTTATGTCACTGCTATGTAACGTACGTCACGTCACATATGTGACAAAAAAAACCACTATATTGTAAGTCACAGTGTGACAAAAATATGAACTTCAAAAATCTTTGAAAATGAAGAGAAATATTTTAAGCAGTCACGAGTTATAGCGGCATAAGGAATGAAAATATATTAGTGGATAGCAAATGGTAAATTCTGTCACTAAAGGGGAGAGGGGGGGGGGGGCATAATAAATAAAGTGCACGATACAAGCATTAATAAACTAAATTTTCAGGCTATATTTTATCCATTTGATATCTAAGACAGTGAATGTATACTTTTTCATGATTTCAATTTTATCTAGCATTTGGATAATATATTTAGAATTAGGATTATTAAATTTATACACTTTACATATTTAGTTTGCTGGGAGGAAATTTCTTTCTTTCTTTCTTTTTTTACCGACCAGGATTATTCAAAACACTTCTGTGGTTTCAAACTAAAAATTTTCTATTACAGTTAAATCTGCACCTTTTAATGAGCACGTAGAAAGAGTCTTCAGAGTTTAGTCATCTATGCATTTCTTGCTTTAGAATATTTTTATAATTTGTATTCAAGTCATAAATTCTACTTCTTTCAGACTTTTTAAATAAAATTAGCATTTTCCGAAAATAAAAGGAATATACAAAATTTGTGCAAAACAAACTTTACTTTAAAAAAAAGAAGAAGAAAAAGGGGGGGGGGGTCGTTAATACCATTAAATTTATTTTTACACCTTTTAAAAATTTAAACAATGTTTTATCTAATAAACTCTAATTAAGAATATTATTATTATAATTATTTAGAAAAAAGGAACTTTACAATACATTTAACTTGAATTATTTGGTACGGATAAAAAGAAAAAGTTAAATATATAGGACATGTCTTCAAATACAAAATTTTAATTAACGATACTTTCAGAAAATTACTGCGCATTCAAGTTCAATATTTCTTGTATACAAAAACAAATAATCTGTAACAGAACACCTGCTTGAAAATCGTCTGCCCACAGAAAAATAAATATGAGAAGACGCGGGAAATTGTTCACTGTTTTTAGAACATCACCAAGTCTACAACACTTTAAGATAAGGAAATGACCATTTTAGGATACACGGATATTAATGGAACGTATATGTAAGTGTTATTTAATTTAAATATTTTGTTCCTGATTTGTATATTATGAGTTAAATAGTTTTATGTTATATTTGTAAGAGACTGATCTTTATGTCAGAAGCGATATTTTTCAATTCGATAACTGTAAAGAAAAATATCTTAATCTGCCATCGCTTGAAAAAAAAAAAAATCTGCGCAGAGACTGATTCAGGCTTAAGTTCATACTGGAATTAATATAAACATTAATTTACTCTTACTTGAGATTGAAAATGTATGGAACGACAATGATTTGGAATTATTTTATCGGCTTCTTACTATTTTTTGATTACTAACACTTATAGTTATTATTATTTTGGGGTTAAATATGATGTTCGATTATCACGAGATTACGAAACTGTTTCAGATTAGAAATTAACATTATACTGGGAAAATATATTTTTACATATTACAGTAGTGAAACATTTGAAAGAATTTTCTTTTAGTGCTAATAATATTTTAAATTATCTTTTAAAATCCTAAATCTTCAAACCAATGTTTTCAGATTTAACATTTGCCAAAATTATAAAATAATAGTAATTCCTTATACCATACGGAAATATTTTTGAGATATTGTTAAATCTAATAGCGCATTTAATTTATTTATTGTATTTTGCTGTTGTTTAATAGTACAATTATAAATACTAATTATTATTTTTAGTGTTTTTCAAATTGGTATATTTATTTTTTTAAATTGTATGTAAGAATTTTTGTGCTTGTGATTTTAATCAAACATTTAATTATAGACATTCTGAATCGGTTATTAAATTTTCTTCTATTGTAAATTCATTTTCTACGTTTATGATACACGTAATTATTGGCACTAAAAAGTAAAATATGATATTTAAGCATTGAAATAAAGTGTTTTTCATGCCTGATATTAAGTTATAGATTAAACTGCTTTAGTATATATTTTTTAAAAGTTCATATAATACAGGATACATAAGGACATAAGTTGAAAAGTGCTTATGACTTAGGTTTGTCTCTCCGTCTAGCAGTCTGTCCGCACTCTAACTCCCGAAAATATACTCGGATTGCCCTGAAATTTTTGGATGTTATTGACGTTTACCATAGCACGGTACCTATTTGTAATGAAGTTTGTAGCATGCTTTGTTCATTTACAGGGCCAGCCAAAAGTTTTCCGTTACATTACGGCCTATGGGAAAAAATCGTTTCAAATGATTTTTAATGATTTTACGCACGCTTTCAAACATAATAAAATTTATATGCATTTATGAAGGGCACTAAAATATGCATTCTGTTGACTATGCGATGCACAGAATAGCTATTGTTCATTTACAGGGCTAAAAAAGGAATTCAAATACATAATGATATAGGGGTGGAGGGAATTGTTTGCAGCATACTTTAATTATGTTAATCTATTTCATATATAATGAAATTGATGTATGTCGCTTAGGTTTACATACTATAAATTATTTCATTTATAATACGAATAATACGTATATAGCATTTACAGGGACACCCAAAATATTTCAGATACTATATTGTATCCGAAGTACTGTTCATTAGCGATGTTTGCTGGAAATGTATTTTTAATTATAATATGCGCTTTTATGATTCACTATATTTATGCATAGTATCGTGTATATAAATGCTATAATTCCTATACAAGGCTACACAAAAGTATTCGTAAGGATTACTGGGTATGGGCGCAAATTGCTTAAAGGTGGTTTTTAAATGAGTTATGTTTTTTTTTCGCTGAACTGCATTTAATTTACCAATAAATGTTTGTAGAATATGGATAAAATGATACACAGGGTCACGCAAGGAAATGGATACAAGGCCATCTATAAATGATAATTTTTGGAAATGTGATTTCAGCAGTTTTAAGAGTGTCTTAGTTTGAATTAAATTTTAACTAAATAGTAGCGTGTAATAAAGATTCTAGGTAAACTACAGGGTTGTACAAAAGTATTCAAGTATCTTTCCTTACATTAGTATAAATTGCTGAAAAAGAATTTAAACCTGTTAGGCGTTTTCTTGCTAAACTAAATTTTCCCATTATATAGTACATATACACTTAAAAAATGGGTACTCAAAATTGAGTAAGAAGTACCCAATTTTAAATGCGTCACATACTCAAAATAGCTCCGATCCAAATGTACTCAAAGTTGAGAAACACATGTATTCATTTTTTATTCCATGGTTGTGATGAAATATGAATCGTTATGCACTGCCCCCCCCCCAAAAAAAAAAACAACCTAAAATTTAAAGTAAAAATGTACTGACATTTATTTCCCGTTCAAAGTTCTTAACAAGAAATGTTTAATTGATTACTTATTAAGAAAAATAGCAAAATTCTTAGCAAGATACTCAAATCGAATATTTTTATGACAAGAGCATTATTTCCAAGTACTTTTAAATTATTTTTAAAATGCTGTGCATAATTTAATATTTACATTAATAAACATCATTTATGCCGCTATGCCGCTATAAATGAAATGAACCATTACAGGGTACAAAACTATTCGTTTGTTTGGGTTTTATAACATGTGATGTTTCAAAATAGAGAAAGCATAGGTTCATTTTTGATCCAAAAATATTCAATTCGATATGAGTACGTCGGTTTACTCATTTTTGAGTACTTCATTTTTTTTCAGTGTATCAACCTACAGATCAAATACAGGGCTGTTCAAAAGAATTGGAAAACATATTTGGCTATGGACGGTAACTGTTGAAATCAGTTTTTCAAATGTTTTATGCGTTTTCTGAAATGTTTACTTAGTTATCTTATTTACGTCATTTCCGTAAATTACGATGTCTTGTTAAAGCATTCAGAAAGTGTTGGAAAGTATTTTATAATCTATGCTTAACGCATGATTTTTCTTAATCGTTTTCTTTTTCTATTTCCTAGATCAGTCTTTTCCTATAAAACATACCAAATCTATTTAGCTCATATTCACAAAATACAATATACACGGGAATAAAAAATTTAAATAAATATCGCTTATCATGCCGATCTATAAATAATAGTTGTATTAATATCCGTTAGTCTCCATGTTCATATTTAATAAAGCAATGACAAATAACAACAAATTAAAAAAACTTACACATTCTAAATATCAAGCTTGAACTCAATATCAAGCATAGAACTTAATAAAAAAATATGGCAGTTGATAAGCATTGTTTTTTAAGTGGAAAAATTTTAAATGTTTTAGAAGAATAGGACTCCAAAATAGCGATATTTTGCTAAAAAGTACGGTAAAAAGATAAGATTTTATATTTACAGCAAAAGTTTATTTTAAAATTCATCGCTGTATTAATACTTAGAAATTTTTCCAGAGAGAATCATTAGCCTTATATACAATATTTCAAATGAAAATCAAATATCAAATTAATTGCTTAAAAGGCGCAAAGGAGTGAAAAAGATTCCATGCCGGGACTCGAACCCGGGCCATCAGTATAGCACACTGACATTCTACCGACTAAACCACATCGAACGACGCCCAGCCTGTAAAATTTCTCACTATTACATGTTGGCAAGGCTACAAACGCAGCACAAGATGGAATATTTATCGTGAGCCACCGACATGGGGTAAACACGAAACTTAATTAAATCCAGCATCGATTGAAACTATATTAATAATTGGAAATTTTTCCAGGGAGAAACATTCGCCTTGCATACAACATTTCAAATTAAAATTGACTTTTAAGCAATTAATTTGAAATTTGATTTTCATTTGAAATATTGTATGAAAAGCGAATGGTTCTCGCTGGAAAAATTTCCAAGTATTAATATAATTTCAATCGATGCTGGATTTAATTAAGTTTCGTGTTTGCATCATGTTGGTGGCTCACGCTAAATATTCCATCTTGTGCTCGGTTTGTAGCCTTGCCAACATGTAATAGTGAGAAATTTTTCAGCCTGGGTATCGTTCTATGTGATTTAGTCGGTAGAATGTCAGTGCACTGTACTGATGGCCCGGGTTCGAGTCCCAGCATGGAATCATTTTCACTATTTGCGTCTTTTAAGCAATTAATTTGAAATTTGATTTTCATTTGAAATCACAGTGTTTATGACAAGTTCGTCACAAATGACACATATTTCACAAATTGGTCACAGTGTGACTTCAAAGCATTGTCGCTTTCGTCACAGGTTCGTCACAAAGTTAATGCCAAAATAGTCACAAATGACACACTTTTCACAAATTTGTCACACCGTGACTTCACAGAGTGGTCACAATGTGACGTCACAAACGACCTCTAAAACGGCCATAACGACCTCGCATTCTAGTCACTATGACGTCACATCGACGTCACGTGACGTCACATCGACGGTCACAAAGTCACAGTGTGACTTCACAACGACGTCGCCGTGACGTCACCATGCCTTACGGGTATTGCATGCATCTGACGCAATCAATACTTGCATATTATATGCTTTGAGTACAATAAAAAATCTCCTAACTCACTCAAATATAACCATTTTCGGTCATTGTTATAAATAATTTTATTAATAATTTCTATGTTGCGCCATTTAGTTGATTAGATGTCTGTAGCGTTGCCATGACATCGCGCCTTATGGAAAACCTGAACAATTCAAATTACCCCATTAGCTGGAATGCAATGTACTTCGTTTTTGGGGACTTTTAGCACTCACCATGGCTGGGTTTGATAAAAATCTTGGCATTCAAAATGTAAGTTTTTCTCGTTCATTTGGATTCTAACCGTCCTACAGAGAGGACCCAAAAAAGGAAAACGCCACCTTTGCCTTGTTCAGCTTACTTTTGGATTTTATAGTTGTCTATGTGAAAAACAAACCATCTGGATCTTAGAATGTCATCTTTGGACTTTTATTTTGTATCTACAGGCAATAACCTCTATGCGCGGGAAATATCTCCCAGGTTTTGCACCATATTCTTTAAACGCAATGTCCATTCGTAATTTTAAAGTTTTTTTTTTTTTTTTTTTTTTTTTTTTTTTTTTTTTTTTTTTTTTACAAAATTGTGCTAACACAGCCTTTTTTCTTCTCCAGCTAATAATAACTTCTTTTATTTACACCATAAAGAATGACCGATATACAGAGTGATTCTGAAATACCAGGCAAAAGTGAATGGGAAAGGCGTGTGGAAGGAGGCACAAATCGCATAGGACATAGGCAGTGGTGGGATTCAAATAATTTAACAACTGGTTCTCTGCCCGAATGAATTTTGATGCATGAACGTGAAAGAAAAATGAAGCATCACGCATAGATTATGAAAAACTTTCCAATATTATAAGAACATTGTTAAAAAACTTTGATATTCTGGTATAGTAAAAAAAAATCCTGAAACATGCTTCCTAGTGAAAGGACATAATTTATTTATTAAACTAGCTGACCCGCCCGGCTTTGCCTGTGCCCATGATAATAACTTTAAATGATAGTCAAATTTGTATGATTTTATATCTTTAACTCCATTTTGTCTGAAGTTATATTTTTAAACAAAAAAAAAACGCGAAAAAATGCTGGATTGAAAGTATATGCTATTTGGTATTTTATTTTCTGCGTACCTGGAGCCTATGACAGAAAGCGAGCGAAATTCGCGACGAAACACGCAGATTTTACTGATTTCTTCAAAATTTTCACACATGTTATTTTGAAAAAAATATTTTTACCCGTCCGAACTTTTCAAAAATTTTAATTGCTGATGTGAATCTCATCTATTGAGATGCACTAGAAAGACTGTGTTTAGTTATGGTGTTTAGACTGACGTTGTGTTACTTTTAGCGTATAAAAAATATCGTCTCCGTGAGGCGCGAAGTGACCTGCGTTTGACAGTATATTTGTAAGGTTGAAAATAATATTTTTTAAAACCGATTGCACTATGGCGTGGCCATATATTTGTAATCGAAATTAATCTGTTTTCAAAATTTATTTCCCTTTCTTCTATTTAACGCTTGCATTCAAAAATCATTTCCAAGTTATAATTTAAGTGCAATCGTTATACCCACATAAATATTCTTATTGTTTCTGTTAAAAGCTATCATTCAGATAAATGATTTATTTGTTATTTCTAATTTAAGCACATTTCCTTTCCCCCGCATATATATTCTTTATTGATGAGAAGCAAACATTCAAACCGTGTTTTCTCACAAAAAAATAAAAAATGAGTTATTGTTAGTTTTATGAACTCTGTGTTAAATTGCACAGAAACCACCGGTTGTTTTAACAAAAAAAATTTTTTTTTTCGATTATAAACCAAGTTTAAAACTTGGCGTTTCAATCAAAGAGTGCTTCCTCCAAAGCCTGCATTCAGTCAAACAGTGATTTCTCCAGTCTGCTAATCACAGGTGTCACTTAATGTGTACTTTCGAAACCTACCATACATATCACAATTGAAACGGATTGTTTTACAGAAAAATAAGAGAACTGTTAAGGTTAAAGTCTTCCAGAATTATAGATTTCAAGATCTAAGTGAAGAATGTGGTGTAAATCTTCTTAAAAAGGGAGTTACTGTTGCCCGTGTTCAAAGGATTGTTTTAGAATCTGTTCGATGAATTGTATATGTTGTGTCAACAGTTAATAAATACTAGAGATAAAAATAAAATTATATTGAAACAAACATAGATTTACATCTTCCTGCAGATACAAGAATGCGGTGTTTTAATGTTGACAAGAGCCAGGCTTTTTGGTATGCCCGGTTGCGTAATTAAAAAATATCGCAGCTAAAGAGCTAAATGCTGCGTGCGTTTAATCTGAAGGTTGCACTTCAACTGCCTCTTCAAATGTAAAATCACTGAAACCAGGAAGTGTCCTTGGCCAATACATATAAATCACAATAATTATTTTTAAACAACTGAGAAAAATGTCTAAATAGAAAAGTATCTTGATATGATAAACAAAGTTATTTCAATAAGGAAATGAAGGTAACGTTTATAACACCATTTCAGATGATTTATAGTTTCATAATTGCTAATTGCTAAAGGAATGTATTTCAGAATAATGATGAAGCTGTTGGATTGTTTATATTAAGTAGATATTTGTGTCTGCACAGAAAATGATCTATTATTTATTATTGATAAATGCTTTTAGTTTAGCATCAATAAGGTTTCTCTTAAATAATAATTGCAAAAAATGTATGTTCACTGAACATGCTCCCCCCCCTATCAGGGCCTTAGTCCTGATACTGAGGGAGTAATGCTATTTTGTTGATTGGACGCTTGACTAATGAAGACCCGCGTTGCACTGTCACCACTCTGTTGAGTCCATCACTGCCTGAGTGGACCTCCGTAATGTGACCCAAACGGCCAAGTTCTAGGCGGTTGATATGCGTCCATGAGTAACACTATCTGACCCACCTTGATGTTAGGCGTGGCGATCTTCCACTTAACTCTGGGTTGCAGCGAGGCCAGGTATTCTCTGGTCCACCGTTTGGCAAAACCAGCTTTCATGTTTTGGATCAGTTCCCATCGTTTCTTTAGATTCGTTGTCGGGGTTGCTGACTCATCGGATATGGAATGCAAAACATCCCCTGTAAGAAAATGTGAGGGAATGAGAACATTTATTGAATCAGCATCATTATCGTTTAAATGTATAAGCGGCAGCGAGTTTAGCAAGGATTCTATTTGAACGAGTAACGTAGAGCTCTTCGAAAGTGAGCAATGTCTCTAGTATGACTCGATAGATGTGATACTTTGTTGATTTTATCGCAGCCTCCCAAATCCCGCCAAAATGAGGGGCAGAAGGAGGGATGAAATGCCATTCTAGAGAGTTTTCAGCTTGATAATGTGACATTATTTCATTATCTGTAAATGAACGCCACAATTCATAAATTTTGTCCAACTATCTGGATGCACCGACAAAATTGGTGCCATTGTCGCTATAAAGATGCCGTGGGGCGCCTCGCCTTGCACTAAAACGTCGAAGGGCGGCGATAAATGCTTCAGCTGTCATATCACTCACAGCTTCAATATGCACAGCTTTTGTAGCCAAACAAATAAACAAAGCTATATAGCCCTGAGTTGTTTTTGCACCCCGACCCTTACTAAATTTAATAGATATAGGGCCTGCGTAATCAACACCACTGGAGAAAAACGGCCGTTCCAGGGTTACTCGGTGCTTTGGCAAATTCCCCATTAGTTGAGGGGTTGCAATGGACCTTTTATATCTGTAGCATTTTAAGCATCTATTGATGCATTTGTTAATGATCTTTTTTCCACCAACTATCCAATAAGATTGTCTTATGATGTGGGATAGCAGTGAAGGCCCGGCATGCAAATGGGCAATGTGTTGTTGCTGTATTAATAACTCAGTCATTTTATGCTGTGAGGGCAAGATTAACGGATGTTTGTGATTAAATGATAATTGTGAATTTTGTAAGCGTCCTCCCACTCGTAACAGACCCTTATCATCAATAAACGGGTGGAGGGATTGTAACGCACTTTTCTTTGGAAGAGCTTTTTGTTCTTGGATACATTTAAATTCTTCCTGAAAGTAAGAATTCTGAATCCAACGAACAATATTCTCTTCGGCATCTTTTGTTTCTTTGTAAGTAAGATGTGGTGAAGAAATTTCTGTTTCGTTAGACTTCTTGCATTTTTTGATAAATCTTTGGCAATATGCCAAAATGCGAATAATTTTTGCAAGCGAAGAGTGCTTTTGAAACAAATTGTCAAATAGATCATTTGATGTGCGGGCGTAAAAGGAAAAAAATGGATCAGACCTTTGTTCGGCTTTGATTTGATCATCAAATTACTCAGCATTTGAGTCGTCTTTGGGCCAATTGGATGGGTCCAAAACCAGCCAACTTGGCCCCTTCCACCACAAGTCGCAACCTGGAAGACATTTTGGATCAATACCGCGTGAAGCGATATCTGCGGGATTCTCTTTGGATGGGACATGTCTCCAGTGCTTAGTAGGTAGAATTTCGGTGATTTGAGATGTTCTATTCGCGACAAAAGTTTTCCATTTACGCGGATGTGCAGATAGCCAAGAAAGGACGACTTTTGAGTCCGTCCAGGCGAAAATATCGAACTTGTAACTCTTTAATGTTTCCATGACGGAACGGAACAGCTTAGATAGTAGGCGCGCACCGCAAAGCTCTAATTTTGGCACTGAAATCTGTTTGATTGGAGCAACTTTAGTTTTAGAAACTAAGAGAAAAGAATTTGTTTTCCCCTTATAACTTTGTCGGCAATAAATTGCGGCAGCATATGCCAATGTTGAGGCATCAGAAAAACCGTGTAATTCAAACGGGTTACCGGATGAAATCGTGACACATCTAGGAACAGACAATTGATTTAATACGTTAAAGGAAATTTGAAATTGCAGCTATTCGTCTGTAAGATGTTGCGGTATAATAGAGTCCCAGTCAGTGATGTAGTCGTAAAAAAAACAGAGGGTATACGTTCTAAGCAGAGGGTATACGCTCAAGGCAGGAAGTATACCTTAGTGTATATATACTATAGCTTTCTTGAGAAACAGAGGGTATACGGTGTTCCTTAAAAAAATCCAGAGGGTATACGGCGTATACCCCCGTATACCCTCCACTACATCCCTGGTCCCAGTCCCCTTTTGTAAGCCAAAGTTTCTGATAAAATACCTTTAAAGTTACAGTACAGGGCGAAATTAGACCTAGTGGGTCGAAAATTCGTGCAGACTCAGCTAAAATATGTCTCTTTGTCAGAGGTGGAGTGAGTGTTAATGCAGTTATGAAAATAAAACTATCTGATGAAGCGTTCCAGCTTAAGCCTAGAACTTTGGAGCTTCCGTTGTCACTAGGAATGATTTCAAAATTTGATTCAGTGCTAGAAGAATCTATAAATTCATTAAGAAATGCCTGTGAATTCGAATTCCACTTCCTCAAGTGGAAACCATGCGCGTCTAAACAATCTGTAATTTCTTTGCAAGTTTCTATTGCTTCCCTAACAGTATTCGTACCGGATAATAAGTCATCCATGTACATATCTTCTTCTAACATGCGCGAAATGCAAGGATTTTTTGTATAATCCTGAGCGATTTGTTTTATACATCTAGTTGCCAGAAAAGATGCTGGCGCTAAACCATATGTGACAGTTTTCAATTTGTAATTTTTTATTTTTTCATTAGGATTAGACCTCCAAACTATTTGCTGATAAATTTGATCCTCTTCAGCAACCAAAATCTGGCGGTACATTTTTTCTATGTCCGCAGAAAAGACTATTTTCGGAAATCGAAAATTAAGTAAGATTTCGAAAATGTCCCTTTGTAACTTAGGGCCTACACCCAAAATGAAATTCAAGGAAACACCACTTGAAGTTTTGCATGAAGCGTCAAAAACTACCCTTAATTTAGTAGTGATACTAGAAGATTTAAGAACCGCATGATGAGGAAGAAAGTAGTGTTCGTTTTCATAATTATTAATGTCATTTTGTGCAACTAATTCCATGTGATCTAATCTAATTCTTCATATTCGTACATAAACTCTTTGTACTGATTTTCAAATTCTGGTTTTTCTCTAAATTTCTTTTCCATAGCAAGCAAGCGAGAAATTGCGGCATGTTTAGAATTACCTAATTCTGATTTAGATTGAATAAAAGGTAACTTAACCACAAAACGACCCTCGGAATTAATTAAATAATTTTCCTGAAAATGTGATTCAACAAATTGCTCTTCAGGTGACAACATTTGAGTATTCTTATTAAATACTTCTTCTACTTCCCAAAATCGCTTTAATTCTTTATCAATATTAACTTCATAAATGTGTAAATTATGCATCGAATTTGGAGATGTAATAGCATGTGGCATTTTCCCTGATACCAGAAAGCCAAAAATTGAATTTTGAGCAATTAAATTGCTCTGCGTATCTGTTACTTGACCAGGAAGCAAAATAGAAAAGAAATAATCAGATCCTAGAATGATGTCTATTTTACTTGGTGTCCCGAAATGTGGATCCGCTAAGTTTACATTCTTTAAACGCGAAAAATGCTTCTCATGTATTCTTTCCGCAGGTAACGGAGCAGTTAAATCATCTAAAATAAATGCCTTCACAGACAACTTGGTGTCAGCATTATAAATTGATGTAAGATCAAATATTACGTAACCCTTAGTTACTGCGATCTTTGAATTAGACAGACCTTTTACGGGGAACCTAGCATTTTCCCTTTTAATTCCTAACATTTTCATGCAGGATTCAGAAACAAACGTAGACTCTGATCCACTATCACACATGATTCTCAAAGTGTGCTTTTGACCCATGCAATCATTAATATATACACTAGCAGTGGGCAAAAGTGCGAAAGATGTTTGAACTGCATTTATGGAAGGAGAATTTTCCTTTTTATTCTCATCGGGAATCAAACCGGCCTCTGAATCAGGTTTGTTTTTGTGGCTCTGTTTTGCATTTGAACGAGAAGTTGATATCGCGTAATTTTGCAGTTTGTTTTCGCATAAACTAGTATGATGTTTCAGCTTGCAATTGTGACAAGAGTAAGAGGAATTGCATTCCCAGGTAGTGTGCTTGTCAGACAAACAATTACTGCATAACTTGTTTTTCTTAACAAACTGTCTCCTATCCCTAGTGCTTAATTCCTTAAATTTAACACACTTGTAAAGTGAGTGATTAAATTTACAAAGTAAACATTTGTTAATGACACTGGAATAAGATCTATTGACGTTATATTGTTTCTCTTGTTTATGCGAACCTTCATTTTCACTTTTATACAACTCTAAAGATGAACATCTATCATTTATAAAACTGAATAAATTGATCAAAAGACGGAAAGTCTTCGCTTGAGGTCAATTTTGCCCATTCCTCCCTTCTTTTAGAATCAACCTTTTGTAATAAAATATGAATTAGCCATAAATCACGGCCAGATGCCTTTTCATCGATTGATTTAAGGCCTCTAATTACTTCATCTGATACATCTGATAAACAGCGTAAGCTAAATGCATTCACTTGAGTAATGGGGGGAATGTCCAAGAATGTTTTAACTAAAGTGGAAGCAATTTGTTTTTTCTTATCATATCTCGACAGCAATTTTTCCCACGCTTCTGAATAACTGTTTTCAGAAATAGGAATATGTTTTATTATAGAGGCTGGCTCTTCCCCTAGTAACCCTCTTAAATACTGAAACTTGTGTATATTAGTTATGCTGTCGTTATTATGAGGTAATGATAAAAATAAATCTTTAAATGACAGCCAGTTTTTAAAATGACCATTAAATTGCTCTATATTGAGCCTAGGCAATTTAAAATTGTTATAAATAGTAGAACTAACAACTGGAATCTGATCATTTATTTTTGAGATTGCACATGCACATTTACGGTAACTTTTTCAAGTTCCGTTTGCAGTTTGGCTTTGGTTTCATAATATTTTTTTTTCAAATTCCTCAATTTCAGATGCTTCAGCTGGTAATTGAGCATCATATTTATCAAAATCTGAGTAAACTGTCCCTAATTTTTCTAATTTATTGTACAAATCATTCTTTTGAAACGTTTGCTCAGAGTTAATGAAGTTGTTTATCCTTGTTAGAACAGATTTAGCTCTGTCACGTAAATTTATAGCTGCTTTTTCCAATTCTTCAGCAGCCTTTTTTCCGGCTTCCAAGTCGGTACTCATTATTCAAATAATGAGGTGAATAGCGTAAAAAACAAAAGCCAAACCGATAATAATAATAAGATAAAATGTACTTATCTGTAATAAATGTGATTCGAGGTGCTCCGTCTTCTGTTGCAATTCCACATAAGACTGGTGAAAATTTTACTTAAAAAACTGCAGTAAGATATGATGAGCGTACACACACTTATTCCAAGCTTGAAAAAAGTATCCAAGATAACGCCGCCTCCAGCTTTTAATGTTCGATGAATTGTATATGTTATGTCAACAGTTAATAAATACTAGAGATCAAAATAAAATTATATTGAAACAAACATAGATTAACATCTTCCTGCAGATACAAGAATGCGGTGTTTTAATGTTGACAAGAGCCAGGCTTTTTGGTATGCCCGGTTGCGTAATTAAAAAATATCGCAGCTAAAGAGTTAAATGCTGCGTGCGTTTAATCTGAAGGTTGCATTTCAACTGCCTCTTCAAATGTAAAATCACTGAAACCAGGAAGTGTCCTTGACCAATACATATAAATCACAATAATTGCCGAAACGTCAGTGAAGGCTTACTGTGGAGACCCGAAATTTTTTGGTTTCCATCTGTTTGTTTGTTTGTTGGTTAGTTAGTTAGTCTGTCTGTCCCGCGATAACTGCCGTAAAAAGCATCCGATTAGCTTGAAATTAAGGATGTATATTGGTGAGCTCCCCGGATTTAGCTGTATAGTTTTGGGTTAAATTTGGTTCATTCGTTCGGAATATATAGAACATTTTATTTTGTGACATAATGCTTTTCTATGGGAAGTCAGACGATTTTCAAATTTTCATTTGTCGAAAGAAATCGCTCATATGAATAATAGATTTAAATGGTAAATTTTGGATGCTGAAATTTTTAAATAAGAGTATTAAATTATTCCTTTTAGTTTGCAATTTTGTCAAAACATTTGTCAGAGCTTTTAAATTAGGCGTATAACTTATGATGGAATTTTATACATGTGTTCGAATAATATAAAACATTTTATTTTATGAATTTACTTATATTTCATTTTTTTTTCTTTTAACTGTTGCGTAGCAACTATATCTCATCTAAAAATATCATAAATGAGAAAGTATGTACGATTTTTAAGTCAAATCAAAGTTAAAAGGAATGAATTAATGAATGCCTTTGTATAGATATTTGCATATAGATTGATTTAAACGCAGAAATGAAAATAGTATTTATGTACTATATAGAATAATATTTTTATTTATGTATTCAACTATTTTGATTATAAATGAAAAAGTTCGTTATTTTCATACAGAATAAACTGACATTATTCTATTAAACTTTATAAACTTTATTGTTATCAAAAAAAAAAAAAAAAAAAAAAAAAAGGAATAACAATTTCTCCCAAAGAGTTAATTTTAATTTGTAAGATTTTCACGTGCAAAAGGAAAATGGAATAAGCAAATTACAAATAATAAAAAAGATAAATAGGACAGGAATGAATACATATAAACATTTCACACCAAATACCACCAAAAATAATTTTTGTAGTGGTATTTTCCCAACACTACGAAGAAAGATTCCTCGATTTACACGATTTTACTCGGACTTTCTTTTCTCATTGGTTGCGATTTCATTTTCGCAATTGTGTATATTAATTGGCACAAAATTTTACATTTTTATGACTGAGGTATATGTAAGGCCATACAAATAAGAAATTCCGTATTGTCTCCTATAAAATGTGATAAAGTGTTGGTTAACTATATATGTTTCTATTAAGAGGAGCAGAGCTGCCAAGCCTCCGGCGTTCTGGATACCAGTATTTTAATACAAAAAATGTTACTTTGTTTAATTGAAACATTTGCGCGATTTAAAAGAACAACATTTTCTGTAATATAATAGTGTTGTGCAAAAAGCCTGAGACTTGCCATGTCTGGTGGGGCGTGAAATATTTTATTTAATGCATTTATCTCTATTTTAATGCTACGTGAACAACGTCCCGTGTTCACGTAGGCTAAAATAGAGTAGTAGTGCTTGTAGCTAGTAGAGTGTAAAATAAATTAAATTATTAAAATAATCCCTATTACGAAAAATGAAACAAAATGCCCGGCTAAGGGAAATAAAAGGTTAGTTAACCTTTCGTAATTTGACCTGAACACAGGCGTGCGTCAAATTTCAACGGTGTTTGTAACATCACGATTTTAAATTAAATGTGGATACTATTAAAAGGCTATCACAAAAAATACTTAACGGCGCCAAATCACGTTTATCTATTTAGTCAATTGGAAGTGGACACGATGATGAATTATTAACCGTTAGGTTGAGAAGTCCCCCTACTTTAGGGTGATTTTAGTAAGTTAATGCTATCGAGTACATTTTTAGATATTTAGATTAGATCTTAGATATAAATATTGCAGAATGGTAATCAAAATTATTTTTTGGAAACAAAAATTATAAAGGTGTTAGATTTTTAAATTAGATGTCTCAGTTTACATTTCCAAAAGTTCTTTATCCATTAGATACAGGTGTTTGTGGTTAGCAGGCAAGTAAATACTGCTGTATGGATATTAGGATAACGTAAAATGTTTGACCAAATTGTTGCTTATCCTTATAAATCGCAGTGTAAAAAGGAATCTAAGATATAGGATAATCATTAACTCAATAGAAAATTACAAATGCAAAATAAATTACACAACGGGGGTTCAGGGGGGCGCCCCCTGAAGAAATTTGCTTTATTATATAAAAATTACTAGAATAAGTAGCTCATGAGAATTTCAAAATACCATTACATAACAACGTGTTTAATTTAACGCTTCTAATGTCTGAAACCATCGAAATTTTTTTTTCCTTTTATAAATGTTTGTGTAATTTAAGAAGTTTAAATTTTGTTTTTGTAGAAAGATTAATATTACGCAAAGTTTGATAAAAACAATAAATTGCAGAGATGACGTTGAGGCTCTTGATCTGCAGATTTACTAGTTATTTTTAAACAACTGAGAAAAATGTCTAAATAGAAAAGTATCTTGATATGATAAACAAAGTTATTTCAATAAGGAAATGAAGGTAATGTTTATAACACCATTTCAGATGATTTATAGTTTCATAATTGCTAAAGGAATGTATTTCACAATAATGATGAAGCTGTTGGATTGTTTATATTAAGTAGATATTTGTGTCTGCACAGAAAATGATCTATTATTTATTATTGATAAATGCTTTTAGATTAGCATCAATAAGGTTTCTCTTAAATAATAATTGCAAAAAATGTATGTTCACTGAACAGAATCTCTTCCTCTTAGCCACGCCATATCACTTGAAAAAAAAAAAAATGTTGACAAATTTTTGAAGGTAATGTATGGTGAACAGTGGCAAAATCAACCTAATGACGTCTTCAAATGATACAGCCACATTATCCATGATTTACCAGCCTGCAATGAAGAAGAGGGGGAAGTGTGTGACTGTCTAGATGAAGATATTAGTCTTAAGATTTGAAGCGGATTTTTGGCAAACGAGTATTTATTTAGTAAATATTTAATGAATAAATACTACTAGGTACCATAATCTGTCATTTTATTTTATCAATAATCAACTTAAGTTCAGTATTTGCTCAAATAAAATAATGCTTTTGTATTATTTGTGAGTTAGAACTTATTTCATTCAAAAAGTGTTTTATCCACTTGTCAAACAATCAAGACATGTTTCCTCCTCTGAATTCGGTCAAAACGTGATTTCTCCAAATAATAAATGCATTTTATTAATTTGTTTTACGTTTAATATCTTATGTATGCTTGCAATTCTTTCTAATTATCAGTAATAAAAATACACAATAAAAATTAGAATTAAATGCAAGTTATTTTCTAATTTATCAGTTTTTTGTGTTTTTTGAAAATTTGTATCTAAAGGAGAAAGCATGGTTTGAATGTTTGCTCCACATTTGTCAGTTATTATCCTCACCGTTAGACTCTATGGAATCAATAATAGGTTTGCTTTATTATTTCACTTAATAATTCGTTGCCAAATGTGGTTTCTGTTCTTGGCGTTTTTTCGTTCAAATTTTAATATATCTCCCAGTTTAACGGTTATTTTGTGATTAGAGTATTGGCTGAAGACAGGTGTATTTTTGGCATATGAAATTACGCAGATGGCTTCACCTCTGCTCTTGCTACTGACAACACCTGAATACTTTGCTTCCACTGGGGCCACCACTAGTTTTACATCTTAGCCTTAATAAAGATTTTTCCATGGAACTTTCTTCTGAATTATTGCCTGGTGGACATTCTTTATAGGAAACGGATCCCTGACTGGGGTTTGCGAAATATACAGCGTTTTTGTACTACCAATTTATTCCATATAAACCGGCCTTCAACGTTATATAATCCGATTATCAACAACTCCATACATGGTGCCTTGAACACAGTTTATCAGGAAATAATTTATATATATATAAAAAAAGAAAGGCTTGAGTGGTGGCCCTCCCAATATTTCCAGATTTGTATTCCTGTTTTTATTAAATCATGCAGAAGTATCAGTTCTGGATTTCATCTAATTAAAATGACTTCGGAAGCTGGCATTGTTTATGATGTGACAACGACATTTGCTCGGGACTGGTGCGGATTATCTGTGACAAACTATGTTCGGATATTATTCTCGAACTATCTGGTACACACACTACACAGCCCTAGCCCCTCGTCGCAGTGATGAACCTACACCGATGACGGCGTGTTATGGTGCTCTCTAATGCAGTTGCTCGAGCCGGCATCCAAGTTTCCCCGTCTAGGCCTAATGACTTCGGTTCGGTTCCAGGATTGCTATCCGATGTACTGTGCTGTCAATTGGTTCCTGTCTGCATATCCGGCTCGTAACCGATTCCGCCGGCATTTCGCGGTGTGTTTCATCTACGTCTTTTCGGGACTGCAGAGGCCTTTGAAATCAGTTTCGTTTTCGTGTTTATATCTGGTGTCTCAAATTCGCTGGTGAAGACGTTGTGCTGCTGCAAAATATTATCAGTGTTAATGTGATTTTTATGTCTAATGATATGCCGCTCTTTCAGTTTCGCATCCCAACACGACGGAATTCGTTGGTTTCAACTCTACAGTTTTGATTGAAGCGTGACAATCCTACTTCTATTGATAGTGGTGTGTGCCGAAAAAAACTCTGCCTTTTTAGCAGAGTCAACATGTGTTTTTTTTTTTTTTTTTTTTTTTTTTTTTTAAGGGAATGTGAGATATGCTCGAGGGGTTGCTCTTCGTGAGCTTGCCTCCCAAGTTTCAAGCATGTTGCAGTGCGGGTGCAACATACTCTGGTGGTTACAAAAAAAAAAAAAAAAAAAAAAATCGCACATAGTGAAGCAGATAATTTAAGACATAGAGCGAGTAACAGTGAAATACACTGCATTAAAATATCGGTTTGAGAGGGGTATGGAATGTATATGTTTTTCTTTATTATTGTTTTATTTTACCTGAAATTAATATTGTGTAAATTAAATGTTAAATATGTTTTTTGATGGTGCATTTTAGATTTTTATCATGCCCATACACATATTTACAGTGCAAATATGAGTAGATATTTTTTTAATATAATTTATGAATACTGTGTTTGCATGCATGTCTCTCACTTTAAATTTAAAATTTAATGATTATAAAATTTGTAAATGTGCTTTACTTAACTTTAGATATAGATAAAAATATTTGTGTGTTTATTGATAGATAGTGTAGTTTGACAGCAAAGTGCTTCATACTTATTTCGCGTCATGCATGCATGCATTCACAATGTTTTTAATATCCTATATTGGTTTTGCCTATATTTAGATAGATATTTTTGGTAATAATTCATTGATTTTGAGAAAGTTTTTTTAAAATGTGTGTTCTTGAATAGAAATTTTTGCATTTGAAATTATTTAAGATTAAGGCATTTTTTTCTTTTAAAGGTAAGTTTGTTTTTTTTCTCTCACAATTCAGAATCCGATTTCAGTGTAGTTTTTTTTAAGTTGCATATTTTGTAACTTTCATGTAACGTGTCTCTGGGTCATGCAAAAATAATAAAAAAAATTCCCATGATATTGCTGCATTAATTTTTACGGCAGCAGGATTCGTGCATTTTTGCTTTCTTTTAATAAGAAAGAATGGAAAATATTTTTATATATAAAGTGTTTCTTTTTAATAATAAAATATGTAATTAGTACTTAGTTATTTTTAAATGCAGAATCTTTAAGGTAAGTGGATTGGGACTGCCATTCGTCCATGTTCATTAATAATAAATAAATAAGTTTTTTGATACTTTTATTACATTTTTGAATTGACATACCTTTAAAATTATTGGAGAAAATGTGGTATTTTACATATTTTTGGAATTTCATTGCCAGTCGAGTACACTGCTATTTAACATTCAGTACTTTTATTAATTTTTACTGCTAGTTATCTATTGTTGCTATCTCCCTACATTTTCACATGGAATTTCTCTGATTTTGTCATACGCCCCACCAGTGGCCGAGAGGTTCTGCTCTCGAAGCTGGTAGACGGGAGGTGCTGGGTTCGATCCCAATCGCGCCCGTCGGCCTAATCGTGGTTTTCTTCGAACCTTGGTTCTCCAAGCGTTAATACGGGTTAGGTTCCCTTAGAAAGACCTCCACGGAAGGCACTCCCCCCCCTTAGGGCCTATATCCCACGTGCAGATAATTGGCCGACATAAATACAACCAACCAACCTGATTTTGTCATAGGATTCAGTCAGGTGTTTGCTACGTATTTACATTTTTGGCATATTTTAACTCATATACATGCATAGGCATTACATTTCATGTTAAAAATTTTTAATTTAAAATTTAGGTATTCACTTTGTCTAGGCGAACAATTTTCATTATTCCGAGTGTAGGTGTTTCATTAATTAGGCTGTTTCTTAGGGCTGTTTCCTAGGTCCTGCTCGGTTATGTTTGCATATGTTTCTTGTTGGATGTAGATGAGGTTGTCCTCTTGTCTACTCGGATAGGAAGCGTTGCCACTTTCACTCTATCTGTTAGACATTGTTTTTTTTTTTATTTGTGCCTTCAGAAATATTTAAAAATTTATTTTTTTTTCTCTTAATGCGAATTTTTGTTCAGGTTTTACCTAGCACATTGGTGGAATTTCACAGAGGCATTGTTTCAGGCTTTCTGATTAATTTATTAAATAGTATGCTTGCATTTCAATTTCTAGATTTCATTGTGGCATTCAACATAATATTTGAACACCTTGCATTGTCATATTTTTGCTATATTATTGTTACAATTCGTTTTTTTTTTAAATTCATGTGTACGTTTTGTTTTTGCATATGCTATGTGGCTGGTCCACTGATGTCTAGGCTATGCTGATATAAATTGTGCATTGTATTATTTCTTGTGCATTTGCATTTTAATCCTGCTTTTCCGATTTTAATATTGTCATTCATTCAAGATGGTTTTTACCGGTTACACAAACACAATTATTCCATGAGAGGTTTTCAGCGATTTTCCACGATTTACACACGCCATGTTTGAATATGTCTTGACGATTGATATTTTTGGGATTACTCGATTTTATGCTTTCTAAATTTTACAATTTTTATTGTCATTTTATTTTCTGTTATCCTTTAAAATTATGTTAACTTTTATTTTTGGACCATTTGTTCATTTAGATATGCAGCATTCTTTTTAGTAAGTGGTAATTACACTTTAGATTTGACAGTAATTTTTTTTTTTTTTTTTTTAATTCTATATCATGTTTGGCATTTCTTAATGAAAGATTCGGCATTATTTTTTTACACTTTCACATGTAGTTCATGGTAATTCTGACTCTCTTGTAGTCGGAGGATTTTCTTTACACTTTCACATGTAGTTCATGGTAATTCTGACTCTCTTGTTGTCAGAGGATTTTGCACATCTTTTGTACACACACACTGTTGAGTTTTTCATATTCGAATTTATACTATACAAGTGTCGGTTTGTGCATTTTTTTACATGGTGCCACATTGTTTCTAGCTAATTTTGGTTACTCTATAGAAATTCATATTTTTTTTATATAAAATTCTTGGGAGATAGGCACAAGATTTATCTGAGGGTTGTGATATTTTAGTTACATCATCTATTTTATTGATTTAGATACTTCAGTCGCAGTCTAGATTTTCTTTTTCGTCGTTTCATGTTACACTCCGTTTACGCATTTTGGCATTTGTACAATTTTTAAATTCAGGTCATAAAAATTATTCTACACCTTGCAATACTATATGGTTGCTTCGAATTATACGGGCTGGTGCTTGCATTTCATAGTTAATTATAAAATAAAAAGGAGTGGAAGTTTAAAAGGGTTGTAGTAATCAAAAATTTGATTATTTTAACGATATTTTTTTTAGATTTTAATTGTCTGCTTTTGCTTTTGGTATTTTTTCACAGGTACACTATCGTTTTTGTTGTTGTTGTTGTTGTTGTTGTTTTTTCTTTTTTTTCGCACAAACACTTTTTTTCTCCAGTGGCAGGGATATGTACAAGGAAACATTGGAAGTTTTTACATATCGCCATGCATTCTTCACACCTTTTTAAAGGAATGTAAATTTTATACTTAGGTAATGTCATTTGGATACTTACGGCGCACAGAGGCACTCCATTTTTTTTTTTTTTACACAACTACAAGAAACAATGTTCAACGGTCAACGATTTTTTTACACACGTGCTTTCTGTACTGTCACAGTGTCTAATGTACTTACTTCTTCGTTCAAAGGCATTAGGTTGGAAATTGTTTTAGCAACAAGGTTCACATACCTTCTAAATTTAAATGTTTTCATGTTCATTGAATTTCACATCACTTTTGTCATAATTGGTTACATGTTGGTATAAAACGAAGATATGGTAATTTTACGTGTATGTCAGTATTTATATTTTCATCTACTCTCGCTTCTAGACACCAGCCATAGTTGTAATTCAGCCATCTAGATAGGATTTTTTTTTTTTTTTTGTAAACATTATTGTTTATCGCCTGATATTACACATCATAGGCTTTTACATGCAGGTTTAATTGTTATGTACTAGTACTTTTTTTTTCAATTCAGGTACATGTTAGATATTTAGAGATATCTTGGTAACATTTATGCAGCACATTCACTTGTTGCATGTTTCAAACAGGATGGCAGTTGGTAGTACCCAAATATTTTTCCTTTATTATGATTTAACTTCTGCATTTTTGTATGTTAAAGTTCAAAGTTAAAGGGTCTGTTTAGACAATTTAATAAAGTTACAAATACATGTACAGATTGCACTGAGCATTGGTACAGAATTTTTAATTTTTGAAATTTGAGTATATTATAACATTGCATTATTTACATTTGCTTATTTGATTTTTATTACTATTGCATTATATAAATAGTATATGCTAGCAATTGAATGCCAGTTGGCATAAAAGATGATTTGCATACAGAGTTATGCTATTTTTAATGTAGGCCTACTTTTAAATTTTATGTGTACTTGAACTTTTACCGTCTCAAGAAGACGAGTTTTTTATGGTTTCTGGACTAAAGAAAATAAGAAACCAAATGTCATGTATGTGACTAATTTTGATGGTACCTAGTTTATGCAAAAAAAAAAAAAAAAAAAAAAAAAAAAAAAAAAAAAAAAAAAATGCATCTTTTTAATGTACATGTACTCTTTTTTTATAGTTGGTGGTCTTCCGATAGCTTCAAAAGTTAATGCTTTGTGTTGTCATGTTTATAGTATGTGTGCGCATCTGTGTTGGGCCAAGTTAAGTCTAATTTTTTTTACAACTTTGCGAAGGGGGGGATATATATGGCGTGGCCATATATTTGTATTCGAAATTAATCTGTTTTCAAAATTTATTTCCCTTTCTTCTATTTAACGCTTGCATTCAAAAATCATTTCTAAGTTATGTCTAATTTAAGTGCAGTCGTTATACCCAGATAAATATTCTTTTTGTTTCTGTTAAAAGCTATCATTCAGATAAATGATTTATTTGTTATTTTTAATTTAAGCGCATTTCCTGTCCCCCGCATATATATTCTTTATTGATATTTTATTTTTTAAACGCCGTTTCTTTACAAATCTGTTTACATAATATAAAGATCATATAGCTAATTTAAGCTTGCTGGCGTCTCGTAAATGCATTAAAATACACATAAATTTCATTTTCACTTCGGCCGGTAAGTAAGTAGATATTTGGCAGTAATTATCCTCACCGTTAGACTCTATGGAAGCAATAATAGGTTTGCTTTATTATTTCACTTAATAATTCGTTGTCAAATGTGGTTTCTGTTCTTGGCGTTTTTCTCGTTCAAATTTTAATATATCTCCCAGTTTAACTATTATTTTGTGATTGGCGTATTGGCTCAAGACAGGTGTATTTTTGGCGTATTAAATTACGCAGATGGAAGAACACTTCACCTCTACTCTTGCTACTGACAACACCTGACTGACAACTTTGCTTCCACTGGGGCCACCACTAGTTTTATATCTTAGCCTTAATAAAGATTTTTCCATGGAACTTTCTCCTGAATTATTGCCTGGTGGACATTCTTTACAGGAAACGGATCCCTGACTGGGGTTTACGAAATATACAGCGTTTTTGTACTACCAATTTATTCCATATAAACCGACCTTCAACATTATATATTCCGATATTTCAACAGCTCCATATGCACCATACATTAAAAGAAGGTTTCTGTTTTAAGAGCATATTTTTGGTTTGTCGGTACCTCTAAAATTGTGTCCTGGAGAGACGTTACCATAAGGGGGGAAACGACTCTTGTTGAACTTATTTTTTCGAAGTATTAACTGCGATATTTTAAAAATTTATTGCGGAATTTGAGACGTAAGAATGTGATCTTTTAAAATATGTCTTCCGTTTTAAACTTTACCAAGTGGTTTGGACTATGAAAATTAATAAATAATGACAAAATATCACCCAAAATTCCTTTTTTCCTCCCGATACGTAAATAGGGCATTTGCGAGCGCTTTTTCTTTCTCGGAAGAACAGAGATGACTTTTTAGTGAGAGTTCTTTGTAATTTTTAATCAATAACTCAACTAATTACAGTCGAACTTGGATAATTCGAACGTCTTTAATTCGAATTTGTGGATAATTCGAAGTTTTTTGTCGGTCCCTTGAAACTTGAATTCAGTTAATGCTAAATAATCTTTGTTATTTCGAAGTCCAACTTCTTTAATTCGAAGTTTTTACCTTTTTCAAAAATGACAAAATCTAGTTTCAATGCAGTTTATATAAAAAGTGGCCAGGTTATTTTCAGCTATTGAGGAAATTTCGAAGTCCAACTTCTTTAATTCGAAGTTTTTACTTTTTCAAAAATGAGCAAAATCTAGTTGATGATTATGTCGACATTGATAAAAATATAGACATTTGTGGAAAGCTATCTGAAACAGATATTCTATCCGAAGTTCTAAACAATAAGAACATTGCAACTGAAGACGATGAAGATATTGAAGATGAGGTAGAAGAACAGAGGCCGATTCCAACTTCAAGTGAGGCAGACTTTCATCTAGCGGAATATCGTCGTTATGCTGAAGGACAATCTAACGTGAGTGAAGCTGTGTTTCGAGCTGTAGATATCCTTGAAGATTTTGTTAAAAAAATCAAGTAAGCGCTTTAAAGCAATCTGTAATATCTCAATATTTTAAAAAGCTGTAGTTTTTTTATTTAAAATTAATAAACATATTCTTTTTCGCAATTTCTGTTGCAATTGATTATTTTACGACATAAAAATCATTTTTTTGGATAATTCGAAGTTTTGCAGTAGTCCCTTGCACTTCGAATTATTCAAGTTCGACTGTATTAGAAATTTAAAATTCTGAGTCTCAGATGCACCAAGAGAGGCCTTGGACTAACCTCTCACAAATTTTTGACCTTGTATGTACCGTAGATTTTTCTAGCCATCGCACACACACACACACACACACACACATAGAGAGAGAGAGAAACTTTTATCAGCATAGATATTCCGCAATCATGAAACTTTGATCAGAATTTCTATCAGAAAATGCATCAAAACAGTATAATACAATAAAGATAATGAAAAAATAGCAGAAATTTAAGCTTAGGAACTTATTTATGTTCATGATCTAAAGTAGCAAACAGCTAGATATTTAAATAAGTATAACTATAATTATAAGTATAACTGACTTTAGTAAGTGCTTCGTATATTAATGATGCTTCTAACCTCGTGAGAATACTAACTCACTGAATGTCAACCATTCATTTTTACATCCTTGTGTTGGGGATAAATGCTTGTAATTTCTCCAAAGTTAATCTCGGTAAATTCGCTTGATTTCAGGATATTTTTTAATGCGAGTATTGTGTTAGGTTTTCTCACCAAAGTCGCAAATTTCACCGAGATATTCGCCAATGTCGTCTTCTTTAATTAGACTTAAGTGACTCTAAAATTATTTTTGTAGTAACAATAATGTGCACGAGAAGAAGATATATCTGGAAATTTTGTATCACTAATAAAATTTAACTCGGTTTAAAAACATTCAGCATCTTTTAAAAACGTTTCATTCAATAACTGCCCATGGATAACAATTGCTGATGAAATACAACAGCTCACTATACATTTTTGGATTGAAAGCAGCAAAAATAAACTCGAGTTATTTTGGGTATCCTGTACAGGAAATAAATATATTTATGACGTTGAAAATTAAAAAAAATATTCAAAAAGTTAGTATATGTTTTCATATAGTTAACACTTAAATAAAACAATAAAGGATGTAGGAAAACTAGATTATAGTACAGAAAATAGATTTAAAAAATTAAATAACTTGTGTTATTTGAGATATTTACGTATAGCTTCTTGATAAACGTCCACACTCAGTTTTCTTTGTTTTTACTCGAACGTTATTGGATGTGTATTTCTTTCATAATGTAAAGGTATAGGAACCTGTATTTTTAGACCTTTTTAGGCCAATTTTATTAATCTTTATTATGTTTGATACATTGCAAAGAGTTTGTCGACTTCTCTTCTCTGACCATATTATGTTTATCTTTGAAAACTTCTTTTCCTTTTCTGCTGAACCTGCAGCACTTATTTTGACAATATATTTAACCTTTTGAATACTTTACAAACCTTCCATAGTTTTTGGAAAATATTTAAAATATAATCAATAAATCCTAGACAATAATTAATATTAATTATAAGTGTCATTAAATATAAATAATAATTCTTCAGCTGCTTTCAATGGAAGTATTACTTTACTATTCCAATATTCCAGTAAACTGACGGAGAAAAAACTATAGTTTATTGCTATATTCAAATTCTCTACAACTTGTTTTTAAATGTTCAGAATTCCGTAGCCAAATATTTTTTTTAAATTCGTTACGTTGTTTTTAAAAAACATGCTCCCTAGCTCACTAAAACACATATGATCTTTTACAAGATTGATATTTTCTCAACTTTCTGAAGTCATAAAATCCCTATCGTCTTTCATTTGCATATGCTTTTATCTTCAGAATTATTTCGAATATTTTAATAAATATTATCATACGTTTTCATCCTTTATGATGCGTATTCTTTTTGTTCGCAGTGCATTTGAAAGGCGAACAATTTCATTTAAAATATACAGTCATCAAGGCAATATCAGTTATAAAATACGTAGGGCGTCCCTTCTTATCGCTGACCAAGAATTAATTCCTAAATCGTTAAATTTAGAATAATTCTATTTTTTTAAATATTTCAAATGCTGTTCTTAATCATCTTAGAAGCCATTTTTCTTTAGAAAAAAGTTTTTTTTTTTTATGCGGTCCTTTGGGTCTTATAACTTATTTAGAAAAACATTATCCATATAACAAGTGAGACAAATTTTTGCACGACTTCTCGAGTTATGATATTTAGAATTTTAAGAATTTCTTACCATTTTTTGGTACAAAACAAGGGCCAGGCATTGCTGGAAAGTCGTAAAATACAAAATATCAAGACTCGGCAAGTTTAGACATACAACGTTTTTTGATTTGTTAAAGTGCTATCACACGATGCACCAAAGTTGCCGTTACTTTTGGGCAACACCGTGTTAAACCTATGGCTTCAAAAATGTTGCTCGAAAACAAGCAACTTTTTTATTATTAGCAATGCTGTCACCTACAATGTCTACTTAAGTATTTAGTGAGCAATGTTGCCCGTAACAGCCTATCAAATGCTTGGAAAACTGACGAAGGAAAAGCCTCTTCCCGAACAGTTAATGAAATGCTTGGAAAACTGATGAGTCGTAGGCAGTTTTTATCGCTTCAAATTTTCCCGTGTAATTGCACTTTTAGAGCATGGAATATGTTTTTCTAAATATAACTTATAAAACTCAAGGATCTTATTAAAATTTGTTACATTTACGAAAATAACTACTTTGATTTAAATGACTTCTGACATATGAAGAACAATATTTAAAAAAGAAAATACATTTGAAAGTATACCACTAAATCTAACGATTTAACTATTAACTATTGGTCAAGAATCACAGGGAACGTTCCGTATGTTTTCAAAAGAAGCAGCCAAAGCAAAGTACCTTTCATTCGAATGTAAATAGTAGTTATCGTAAAGTTGAATAAGCATGCCATATAACTAGAAGTACAATGGGATGCTGACTTGGATTTTGCAAATTCTTCAAAATTTCATTTTTTTAAGTTAAATTTGCTTCTTACAAGGCTGATGGAGAAAAAAATATAATTTTTGCGAATGAAACAAATCAGAACATGTCACACTGTTATGTTTAGAAAACGCTGTTGTCCAGATAAACATTTAAAGAAAGTAGGTAAATGCGGTTTTTGGCATTTAAAGTATATTTTAACAACCGGTTCGCCGAACTCAGCCCGAATTAACAACCGGTTCTACTGAACCGGTGCGAACCGGCTGAATCCCACCACTGGCACATAGGGGCCCAATTTACAAAGTAATCAAAAACTCTAACTGTTTTAATCGATGCTGATAGAGAGAGGGAGAAAGAGAGAAAGAAGGACGATGTGCCTTGGCTAAGTTTTCATTTCAAGTGTGCATTCTAATACTTGAGTTATCATGTGATGCCAACGGAGATGGACGAATGCTCTAGAAAAAAATGTATTTAATAGATCATTCAGGATGCATCGAATAAAAAATAAAGTAAAATATACAGTTGTTGGAAATATTATAAATAAAGTCAGTTCATAATCTTTAATTAGTGAAGGAACCAATCAACTACCCGTGATTATCAGTGATCCATCAAATCTCTGTGAGCACTTTACAATAAATTCTCATAAAGAAGAAAAACTAAATGATTTTCATACCATTTATGATTGCAGTATAAATGAGAAATAACATACTTTCCAGTAAAAATAAATTATCGAGCATTCAACCCTTGTGCTATCAAATTAAAAGGATCATTATGAATTATTTATGATTTTTAAATGAACTGATAATGGAGTCATATTAACGTTTATCAGAATTTCCACATAATTATTGAACATCAAATGATACTATATATAGAAATATTGGGTGATCTGAAATAACGTAATGCTGACTAGAAACAACGTCACGGTTGATGATTTTGTTATTAGTCGATTCTAAGAGGTTTTTTTCACTTATTGATCTTTGTTCTAACTGTAATTTTTTTAGTAGGGCGACAGACAAACGGAACGCGATTTTGGAGCTTGATCGTCAAGGAAAGCGTGTATGTGAGATTGCTCGATTGCTTCAAGTACCTCATCCAACCGTTTCTAAAGTAATCAAGAGATTGAAGGAGCTTGGCTATGAAGGATAAGAGATCGACCGGGAAGAGGCAGAAAAAGGACTGTGAACATTTCCAAAAAACGACAATTGATTAAGAGACACGTATCCCGAAATCCTCGGGTATCGATGAGAAAAATAGCGAAGCAAGCAGGGATTGCTCGTGAATCGGTTCGACTTATAGCCACAGAGAAGCTGAACCCTTCATCCTTGCAATGTCAAACAAGCGCAACTTCTAACGGATGAAAACAAACGAGCACGGCCAGAAAGATGCAGGATTCTGCTGAAGCGAGTTGCAACTCCACACTGGCAGCGGATTCTGTTTTCTAACGAAAAACTATTTTCTGTAGAACAATTTACAGTCGTCGCAATGATAGGATTTGGTCAACAACGTCTCAAGGCAAGTTTTGCAAGGTTCAACATCGTGAAAATCTAAAATCTGTCATGGTGTGGACAGGAATTTGTGCAACAGGAAAAGCTCCTCTCATTTTCATTGATTCTTGAGTCAAAATCGCTACAGATGTGTACCGAAAAGAGATTCTTGAGGATGTAGTGCTTTGCTGGGTTCAAAAAAATTTGGAAACGGGGTTCGGACATTTCAGCAAGATTCCGCGCCTTCTCATCGAACGAAATCCACACAGGAGTGGTGCCGGGTCAATTTTCCAGACTTCATCTCGGCTCAAGAATGGCCTCGATGCTCGTGTAACCTCAATCTCTTACATTACAGTTTGTGATCGATTTTGGAGGCAAGGGATTGTGCAAAGTCTCACAAAAGTTTGGAATCTCTGAATCATTTCATATGATAACTTTACGAATCATTTTGACTGTGTTAAAATAATAGTTTATATACGTACCCATCGTTTATATAGAGTTCCTTTATATACGGTTTGTTCTGTTGAGCTGTCTACATGACAGAACAGATGTTATTACCTATAACGTTATCTGAGCGAAATATGCTCGCCGGTTGTCAGCCCAGTTAGCTTATATGGTAGAGCATTTGCCCTCTAAGCGAAGCATCTAGGTTCGATTCCCGGCCTGGGCATTTTTTTGCTCAGTTGGAAATATTCAGTTCGTCAGAAGCGTTCGTTGATTCGGAAATGGAAGCGAATCACTCCCGCCGAGCTGCGGTCAATTGCTCAAAATTTCATCAAACCTTTACTCTCTGCATCAAAGCAAAAGGAAGACACTTTGAGGAAAAGAGATTTTTTATTTATCTAATACATTTTTGTTGATAAATAAAGTACTTGTTTGTGCAAAAATTTTTATGTTTTCTTTAACTAAGTTAAATTAGGCCATTTTAGTTATTTATGGTCACTCTGTATGGCCTTGGGTTATTCTCCGTGTTCCTTCATTCTTACTTAAAAGATGCCGTAAGCATCACGAAGTCCTCTGGACCTCCGTAATAAAAACTCTAATGTAAAATTAATTGAATTAGTTTTTTCTGTAAAATTTAATTAATAATTAAGGAAAAATTCTTATAATTTAAAGTGAGAATATACGACATAATATATATATATATGATTATAAGCCCTTGGATACATAAAATCTGAATTAAATTCGATGAAATTCTGTATGAAGTTCTCTCCACTATCTGAGGAAATAAGGTAAGTTAAAACTTCCTTTACCTTTCCATTTATTATTGCGAAAACTGATTAAATACCTTTACAATAAATAATTTAAATAATGACAAGAAAACACTATGAGAAATATATTATTTAATTAAAGAAAGAAAAGTTAAACTGATTTTTTCCATAGTGTGCACTCTCTCAATTATTCCAACATCAGTTGCTCAAATACGATTAGAAACGAGCGTTAGAAAATTTTCACGAAGTGAATTATTGAATGGTAAGATATTTTTATGGTGAATTCTTATGAATTTGAAAAACACATCTTTTCCAAATAATTTAATAAACAACTAGCTATCCTAGGTGCCGACAGAACGAAATACTGTGATGAAGCGGGATTTTGGAACGGATGTGCTTGTGATCCGCAGACTTGGTCGCGTTTTTTAAAATGGAGGACATAAACATGAAATAAGCTAAACTAAGGATTTTTTGACAAAAACTCGCATGCAAGGCAATTTTAAAATTTTAAACACATGAACGTAAAAGGAAAAACAGAATTGAAAATGGGCATTCTCCTGATGTTAAGACTGCCAGAGACGCCCCTGACGGAAAATCCTTAATTCTCCTTTCTCCTAGTCTTTAATTATTTTGAGTCAATTGGTAAAAAAAAAAAAACATTTTGCCAATTTTTTTTTCAAATTAACACAGATAGAGAAAATTTTAGAATAAAAATCCAGGGACAGCATTGCCCCTTTCCTGGTGCTTTGATTTTAGTGACAATTCGATATGTCGCATTTGTATTTCATGAGATATTTAGATTTGGGAAATAAGAAAAGAAAAGAAATCTAGTTTTATTCTACATTTTAAAGGACTTATAACATAAATTTTATCAAATTTCTGATTAGAAATAGGGATTCATTCATGTTTACAATGTAAGTTAAATGAAAATTACATTATTCTGAGGCAATTCTGGTAAAAAGTTGCAGATTTCTAAATATAAATGCACGTTTTTCATGATATCATTTTCATAAGTGAAACTATTTCGCCTTTTTAAGATTTTCCCTTTAATTTGCTAGTGCAATGAAAAGCCTTTGAAAATTATGTCAGTTTGGCGGTATTATAGATATAAATTCGATTTTGTTAATTAAAATGTATGCTTTCTTTTTTTAAAGTTATTTTCAGTCGCGAAAGCATTCTACTTTTAATTCTCTTGAAATCAGTTTTTTAAATAAAAAACATTTTACCATTAAAAATTTTGTGACACGAACAAAAGTATAATAAATTCCCTTATTTTCCTTAATAAATGTTCATGCGAAAATCGGAAGTATGTATCTCAATAGCTTGAAGAGTAAAAGTTACGCACTTTAAACTTTTGAGTATTAAACTTAATTAAAAACAAAAATTGTGAAAATGAGTGTTTATTTCGAAACAAAGTGATAAATACATGTTATTAAAAGTATCGCCCGTCATTGGCTACAACTTTTTCCTATCTCTTTGATAAAAGATAGATTATTCGGTGGAAGAACTTGATTTTTGAGGCTATCCATGAATCGAGCCTTTCTTTGGTATCTACCCTTTCACCGTCCGAGGGTCTTCCTGTATTTTTATAAGAATGCTTGTAAATTCGAGGATATATATATTTATCAATCGCAATTTGATGCTCTAATATCTTTAATATCACTTCTTTCTATATATGGTTCAAAATAAAATTCTGTTTAAGATATTTTTGTCTACAGCCATTTTAACATGATTTCTAGAAACGGAAAAATCCGGGCCCAACGGTTAAAGGGTTAAAAGAAACTGAAGTACTGGTCAGAAAGTTCTGCAGGGATCGAAACAAATGGAAATCAGAAGGAGCAATGTCTAGTGAATACGGAAGGTGGTGTAGGTGAGAACATACCATCCGAGAAAGTCTAGAGTTTCTTTGAACTTGAAAAGTCATTTTTGGCGTACTGCAATAACTGTTGTCGGTACCGGCCCCCATTAATCGTTTCACAAGACCTTTCTGATCACAACAAAATACAGAGAATTACCTTTGACTTCGAATGATGGATATGTTGGTTCTTGAACAGGCTTGCGCCATGATTTTCTGAGCTTGGAATTGCAGTAATACATCCATTTTTCATCGCCAGTACGATGCAAAAAAAACCTTTCTTCTTTGCCATTTAATTAGCAATTCACATATGAAAAAACGCCTTATGATGTCTCTTTCTTGACTTCAATTGGTACGACACCCAAATTCCTTGCTTTTGATTTTGAATCATTCCCATCAACTTCACATGTTTAGAGACAGCCATTTTGGGTTACATTTAATGCTTTTGCCAATTCTTTAAGAGCTTGACATTGATTTTCGGCTTCAATTCGTTCTCTTCAAACTTTTTTTTCCGCGCCAGGATGTTTCTTGTCTTTCAAATTAAAAAATTCCATTTTTGAATCCTCTAAACCAGTACTCACAAGTTGAAATCGATAGATCAAAATTCCCCCATAAGCTTCGGACAACAAACGACGACTTTCATACGTCATTTTTTTCAAATGGAAACAAAAAATTAACGCTTCCCGCAAATTGCGTTTTATTAATATAAAACTTAATATAACTTAAGTATACTGATTATTAACACCTAAGGACAAGACTTTCATATGTTGCATTCAGTACAGGACGATGTCTTCATGTGCTCATTACGCCATCTTTTGTTATTATTTAAGTATTGAACGGCAGCGCAATAGGGGAAGGTGTTGTACCTCTGACCATATTGTTCTTTTGACCACCTAGGCTGTAGCGCCATCTAGCAACATTTTATTAATTTTGGGGTAATTAGTGCACAGTTCCTTTATTAGAGGGCTTGTGCAACCTTCTGTGGATTATTCAAGGTAAAGAGGATTCCTGTGAATAATACTAATCCATTTCCATCATAAAGATGTAAGTATTTATTTGTTAATGTTTTGCCTAATAATATTTTTTGTGCGATGTCTTTGTTGATAGAAATAATTTGACATTGTAGCTATAGGCTTTTATAAGTATGGTGGTGCTTGTGAAAACGATTATCCTAACCCTAAAACTATAGCATGCTTTGTAATTTGCACTAGCATGGTGTTGTACCTCTGACCATGATCAGTTGTTGTTCTTTTGACCAGGTCAAAGGTACAACACCCTTAAAAGATTTTTTAAACATTTCAACTTTTATGACATACTTACTACAATTGTCTTGAAATTAGCTAACGAAATTTATTTACTTCAGTTGTTCATAAAAAAAAAGTACAGTAGGCTTCCTCAAATCCGCACAGCTTGGGGCAGAGGTTGTGCGGATTTCTAGTCATTGCCTTGTTTACATTTTTCAGGAGAAAGCGAATTTGATCTGTCAGATGAATGTCATGAGTTAGCTGATCAGAAATAATTCCAGAAAGATGAATTGGAGAAAGGAAATTTTTTTCTTGTTAAAATTGCAAGTAAAAATACTATTACATATTTTGTCGCAGAGATATGTGATATTAAATATCCAGTGTTTCAGGTCCAATATTTGAAAAAACAAACTTTAAGTGGGGAGTTTATACGAGAAGCTGAAAAGCTGTATGATATTGATATGGAAGACATTGTGACTACACTTCTAAACTCTGCTATTGCTAGTGGATCTGCTCGACAGTTAGAATATTTGTCATTTGGAGTAGATTTGTCATCACTCAAAGTGTAATAAGCAAACGTGAAATACAAAACTTTTAAAGTATTATCATTAAGATAATTCTTAATAAGCTTACATTGTCCTGTACCCATTTAACTTAAAATTATTTACAATGATACTGAAATAAAAAAGATTTTTTTCGTCATTTCTGTGTTGTTTAATTGCCTGGTCAGAGGTACAACAACCCATGGTCAAAGGTACAACTATGTGTTGTACCTTTGACCACAATGTTATTATTTTTTAAAAATGAAATAAAACATAATAAAAGTAAAACTAGAAACTTGAAAAAATTACGTATGATAAACCATATAATACTGATTATAATAAAACAGAGAAATTGAATTTAGCCTTAATGGTTGTCGACTGTCGAATGGTGCGAGTAACGAAATACCATAGTCGCTGGTTCATTAACTACACTTATCAATTTAATTTACTTTATATACAAGAATATTATTTACAGTTTATACATTATTCGAAGAATTATATACATTATTTGAAGAATATTGGATCCAGCGAACGCACCATAGGTCCGCAGCGATCGTCGAAAAACAAACAACTGAACTATTCTTAAAGGTTGCCAAACGGCCAAACCTAAATTACAGAAGAATGCGCCATGGAGGCGCGCGCGACAGTCAAGGTTAAGAGAAGCCGTAACATACCGGCCCCCGTTGACATGTGTCAACATTCAACATAATAATACTAAATATAACAATAAACAATAGGAATTAAATTTCTAAAAACAATATACACTAGTTTCCAAAAAAAATTACAAATATGCTACTTCCAATAATATACACTTAAGTTTTTCAAAGATGAGAATTAGATAAATTATAATGCAAACAATGGTTACACTTGAATATCATAAAAGACTATTATCAAAATTAGCACTCACTACACATAGCAAACTAATAAACAAAGTTTATAATATTGAATTATAAAAAATATATAATAATGATGATAATAATGCAATGAGTTAATGTTTTAAGATAATAGAAATCAGCAATCATCTAATGGAAGAGGACACACTTTTGAGACGGACCTCGTAACTATACCTGTTGTTGTTTTGATGTGTAAAACTCTGACTTTTTTATCAGAGCCATGTATTACTTTAAGGACACGACCTAATGCCCATTTGCCAGGAGGTAAATTATCCTCCTTTAGGATGACCATACATCCTTCTTTTAGATTTTCCTTTTCAATGTACCATTTGGTTCGCTGCTGTAAATTAGCCAAATATTCTGTGTTCCATTTTTTCCATAAAAGTTGGGTCATTTGGGTTAATTTTTGCCAGTTAGACAACCTGTTATCATTAATGTTGGTCAAATCCGGTTCAGGAATTGAAGTAATTGGTCGGCCTATTAAAAAATGGGCAGGGGTCAAGACTTCAATTTCATTTGGATCTGACGACAAAGGGACTAAAGGTCGAGAATTTAAAATTGCTTCAATTTCTGTGGTTAATGTCCAAAATTCTTCGAGTGTGACTCGAGAATTGCCTAAGACTCTTTTGAGATGATATTTAAAGGATTTCACCCCAGCCTCCCATAATCCACCAAAATTGGGTGAACGAGGAGGGATGAATTTCCAGTTAACAGCCTCAGAGGGCAAATAATTAGACAAAGCATCATCGGGTTTACATACCAGGGCATGTAATTTCTTCAACTCTTTATTTGCACCTACAAATGTAGTTCCATTATCTGACATTATAGTTGTGCTTTTACCTCTTCTAGCGAAAAATCGTTTCAGGGTGGCAATAAAGGATTCAGATTTTAAATCTGTTACTATATCCAAATGAATTGCCTTTGTGGCGAGACAAACAAAAATTGCAACATAAATTTTATTATAATTGCCCTTTCTCTGATTTTTATACTTAATCATAAAGGGTCCACAGAAATCAATCGCACATTTTTTAAATGGTGGGCTAGGGTTTACTCGTTCTGAAGGCAAATTTCCCATTATTTGATTCGCACTTATTGGCTTGTTTCTGAAACAGGTTATGCATTTATGAACTATTTTACGCGCTAAAGATCGCCCATTTATTACCCAATATTTTTGCCTGACATGATGTAATAAGGATTGTGGCCCTAGATGGAAAAACTTGTTATGAAAATATTCAAAAATAATTTCACTTAATTTATTATTATGGGGTAAAACAACAGGATGTTTGTTTTCAAAAGTCAGACTGGAGTTGTCTAGGCGACCTCCAACTCTGATAATTCCTGCAGAATCTAAATATGCATTCAAAAATCTTAATTTACTATTACCTGACAGGCTCTTCTCGTTCTTCAGTTGTTTTATCTCTTCAGAAAAAGTAGAATACTGTACCTGTTTAATCAGGACAACTTCCGCTTTTTTCAACTCATCAATTGTTAAAGGACCACTTTTTTTTTCTTTAACATTTTTACAATTTTCTATAAATCTAAAAATATAACTAATAATACGAATCAATTTCAAAAAATCATTAGTCAAAGTAAACAAACAATTATACAGTAAATTTTCAGTCTTAACTGCGAGGTTAATGTCCTGAACTGATTTGAATTCTAACGCATAGTCATTATTTGTTTCTAGATCTACAGGATTATTTTCTGTATGCTGAATTTTGTCACGAAGGAAGTTCGGACCACAAAACCAAAGGTTACAATTTAAAAGTTCCTTAGCGTCCAGTCCTCTAGATATTACATCAGCTGGATTATTATCCGATGTCACATGCTGCCATTGGTAAGAGTCTGTAAGTTCTTGTATAGCAGCGACTCGGTTACTCACGAATGTTTTTAGTAAATGTGGTGATTTTCCAATCCAAGCAAGCGAGATCGTGGAGTCACTCCAGAGAACGATATTTTCTATTCGAATGTCCAGTGACGGTAGAACTTTATGAATTAGTTTCGCTAATAGGAGGCAAGAACATAATTCTAAGCGAGGAATCGACACTGTTTTTATAGGAGAGACTCTGGATTTGCTGCACAATAGTTGCGCAGCAGGAGATCCTTCAACTGGTAAAGACTGAACATAAATTGCAGCTCCATAGGCTAACGAAGAGGCATCAGCAAACCCATGTATGATTATGCGATCTTCATGAAAAACAAATCTAGAAATCTTTAAGTTCTCTAACTCTGAGAGGGTGGATAGAAAGTCATTCCATTCTCTCTCCAGAAAATCCGGTAATGGCTCATTCCAATCAATTTTGGCTAACCAGAGCTTCTGCATAAATATCTTAGCCCTTGTTACTACAGGGCCAATTAATCCTAACGGGTCAAATATTTTTGAAATTAGAGATAGAACATCTCGTTTACTATAAAATTCTTTGTTAAGAATTTTCAATTTATACAGAAAACAGTCACTTTGTGGTTCCCATAGAACACCCAATGTTTTTACTGAAGTACAATCTGGCTGATCATCGAAACTATATTCGGTGGCAACCCTAGCATGAGATTCAAGTAATTCTCTATGATTTGCACACCATTTGTGCAATTTCATTTTTCCACGATTCAAAAGTTGAATTAATTGTAATTTAAGGATTTTAGCCTTTTCGAGAGTTGATTCCCCGGAAAGAAGATCATCAACATAAAAGTCCTTTAAGACGACTGACGATGCTAGAGGTAAGTTTTTTTGTTCATCTAGAGCTAATTGCTTAAGAGCACGAGTAGCTAAATAAGGAGCGTTAGATGTCCCATAAGTCACTGTATTGAGCTTATAAGTTTGTACTGGCGCGTCAATATTGTTCTTCCACAAAATTCGAAGAAAGTCTCTTTGCGAAGGATTAATTAATACCATTCGATACATCTTCTCTACATCCGCAGTGAATGCATATCTATGTTTTCGAAAACGAATCATAATTAAGAATAACTCTTGTTGTGGAATTTTACCCTTTAAAAGGAGGTCATTCAATGACAACCCAGACGTCGTTGGCGTTGACGCGTTAAACACAACACGCAAGCGTGTAGTACTTTTTTCTGGTCTGTAAACTCCATGATGAGGTATATAATAACAGTCCTTTACGGGTTCCGATTCCTCCACTAACTCCATATGATTTTATACTCGTCCATAAATTCCGAATACAGAGGTTGCAAGTTCGAATCCCTATCTAATCGGTGCCAAACTTGATCGAGTCTTTTTTCGGCTAATTTTTTTGATTCTCCTAAAAATGTAGCATCCTCCATAGGCATGCTCACAACGTACTGACCAGTGGCAGTTCGATAATGCGTAGTTTTAAAATGATTTTCGCAAAATTTCTCTTCTTCACTAAGCAACGAACTGGAATCATTAATATTTTCGATTTCCCAAAATTGTCGCAAGGATTGTTCTATTTTTTCATTTTGAGTGAGTAGACCACAATATTGAGAATCGTTTGGGGAATTACTCACAACACCGCTAGCTACATATCCAAACACGGTGTCTTGAAATAACAAGTTTTGTGATGAGCAGCGAATTTGACCGGCTTTCAATAAATCAAAAAAGCATTGAGAACCCAATAATAAATCTATTTTTCCTGGTATATTAAATTTAGCATCTGCTAACGAGATATTTGTGGGTATATCAGAAATGTCTACACGAATGGGCGAAAGTGGGGTTATTTCTGTAATTTTTGGCACTAAAAGAAATTCCAGTTCCCTTGTGAAATCTCTATTTTTATTTGAAATCACAGTTTCAATTTTATAATTCAGTGTCGTAGCTGTGCCATTCAGCCCAGATATAGGAGCAAAAACCTTTGTTTTCTTTAAACCCAATTTTTTTGCAAACTCAAATGATACACAATTAATTTGACTGCAAGAATCTAATAAACTTCTTCCCTGAATAAAATTCCCTTTACTCGTTTTAATTTCAATTATTGCAGTTGATAAAATGACGCTTTTATTCGAAGAAGGAAAACAATTTGAAAGACTTTGCGAAACTGCTAGATCAGGCGCCGCATTTCTTTCCCCCCGGTCCACTGTCTGCTCTTTTTCTGCCTTTTGATTTCGAGATTCATTATTAGAAGCAATTGATTTGTCTCTATGTAATAGAGTGTTATGAGATGAAGGTGATTTACAATGTTTACACATATGTTTTGACACACAATTAGAAACTAAATGAGATTCCGAAAAACATTTCAGGCAAAGCTTATGCTTTTTAACGATAGCATATCGTTCACCAAACTGCATATTAAGAAATTTCTTACATTTATATAGAGGATGAAATTGATCACAAATAACACACTGCCTCTCAGAACTCGAATTTACTAACAAAGATTTGGATTTTATTTCACTACTGATTTTTGATCTAGTTACGTTTCTATTTATACTTTCGAGCGATTGACTTCTTTTTTCTAAAAACTGCATTAAACTGTCAAAGCTTGGGACTTCAGATGTGTTTATTGACAATTCGTATTGTTTCCGAGACTCTTTATCCAATTTGTCTAAAATTATGGTTGTAAACAAAATGTCCGAGAGTTTATTTCTCTCAAATCCTAAGTTGGTTAGAGCCCTGATATTTTTGTTTATGACATCTACTAATCGCCTTAGTTCTTTAGATGACTCGTGTGCAATTCTTTCGAAATCTAATATAGCCTTTAAGTGTATATTCACAATAATTCGTTTATTCTCAAATCTATTTTCTAATGCTTTAAACAATGAATCAAATGTGTCTTCTGGAGTTTCTAATTGTTTAGCTTCATTTTTTAATGCGGAATGTAAATAATGTAATTTCTGAATTTCAGATAGCTGTTCATTATTCGTAACAATATTGTTAAATTCGATTTTGAACATATTCCAATCCTCATACTTTCCACTAAATTGAGGAAGTGGAATTTCTGGCAATTTGATCTTACAATTACTAAATTTTAATTCAGGACTTTTAGTTTCATTTTTATCAGAATTTAATAATAGATTGAAACTTACCTCTAGCTGTTCCACTCGTTCTTCCAACTCCATTAATGAAGAGTCGATTTCCGTCATATCATGATCGTCAGGAGCTGTTGTGTAATAATCGGTGCGTAACGAATCGATGTTATTGGAAACCTTTTCAAGAGTCTTGAGTTTTGTATCGATTTTGATTTTTGACCACGTAGCGGTCTCATCATTTAGTAGAGTTTCTAGCCTAGTGAGCTGAGCTTTTAACGAGCCCCTCGATCTGTTTAACGACACTAATGTGACCATTTCAATTGGTAATTTCACAACAACTAAAATACAATCCTAATGTAAACGAAGAATTAAAACCAAAACCACTCCGGCTCGACGGACCAATGTCGACTGTCGAATGGTGCGAGTAACGAAATACCATAGTCGCTGGTTCATTAACTACACTTATCAATTTAATTTACTTTATATACAAGAATATTATTTACAGTTTATACATTATTCGAAGAATTATATACATTATTTGAAGAATATTGGATCCAGCGAACGCACCATAGGTCCGCAGCGATCGTCGAAAAACAAACAACTGAACTATTCTTAAAGGTTGCCAAACGGCCAAACCTAAATTACAGAAGAATGCGCCATGGAGGCGCGCGCGACAGTCAAGGTTAAGAGAAGCCGTAACAATGGTTAAGCTAAGAAAATTAAATTTTTGCAAAGTGGTCAAAGGAACAACACCTTCCCCTACTTATTTATTTCCAGTGTCATTTCTCAATGTTAATTTAACATGGAAAAGCCTATGGAGATCATTTTTTTTAAATTATGTTTAGCACCCAATATATCTTTTGTTTTGGTCTCCAACTTTCTGTTTAGAACAGAAAGCATACAAAGAATTCCTGAAAAGATTGGAATTAATCCACAAAATTCTGCAGAAGAGAACATTTATCTCAGAACTATGCAATTTCTCCCCAATAAAAACCTTGGTCTTCATCCTTATCGGAAAAGGTACCTTAAAAATTTGACAGCAGTGCTATCAATATAAAGCTTACAAAAATACAAGACTGAGAGGCTTGATACAATAGACATAGAGTCCCGATTATCGGAGTTTTCGCTTTAACTGAGTTATTTTCTTCTGATGGACTGATGGTTTCTATTATTATGAAACAGCCATTATAAATGAAGTGTTAGGTGAAGATGTAAAAGCAGCCGTAGAAAGTTATAACTCTGATTTTCTGGTCAGAGTTCTGGTTTTCTGGTCTTTATTTATAATGGCTGTTTCATAATAATAGAATCCATCAGTCCATCAGAAGGAAATGATCCGTTCCAAAGGTATAAGTTCGATTGAAAAAACTATTTAATATTCTGAACAAAAAGAAGAGGCTACACCTGCAATTTTCATGACACTAATATAATAGAATCGCATAGCTGCTAATTTGTACGGTTTTGTTACCTCTAAAATTTAATACAAATTTTTGCCATATTTAATCGTTGACAATTGTTAGATTTCGGCGATTGAATTAGGCAAAATTTACTGGTAAGTTTTAGTGGTAAAACAAATCTTAGGAATTGGTAGCTATGCAATAGCGTAATATTGAAGAAGTAAAAAACTGCAGCAAAATTGACATTCAACAAACAAAAAACTACCAAGGGCTTTTTCAAATAAACCATTTAATTCCCCGTTTTTCTTAAAACGGAAATGTACATCAAAGAAATGATACTAGTACCATGAAAATTAATAAATTAAGTGAAAATTTATATTTCATCTCCTTAGTTGGCACAGATTTGTGTAAATCCGGTTTATCGGAGTTTTTTGCTTATCGGAGATGAGCTTGGTCCATATTAACTCGGATAATCGAGACTATACTGTATCTATATTTATATACATATATTTTTTTTCATCGGGGGCGACACTAAATTCCGAAAAAGCAGAATTCCTGTTCTCTAGTTTTTTTTTTTTTTTTTTTTTTTTTTTTTTTTTGTACTGTACACTATAACACAGAAATTGATGTCATATGCTGTTCAGCAACTTTGAAAGATATACCTCAAGATCTACGAACTGTTAAAAACGTTTTTGGAATAGAAAGTTCTGAGATGGTTGAATCTACAATGGAAAATTACATCTGAAACGTACTGATAAAGGCGTAAAAATGGATCGTTACATGCTAGCTGTAAACTTATTAGCATGTGCTACCAAATTGTATCCAAAGGACAATTTAGAATTTTGCACGTTCGTATAAGCCCAATTCAACAAAGACTTGGTTACATGTATTCGCAATTTTGTTCTACATGTTTAATCCCTTGCAGGTCGATGGTACATTTATTATTTCACTTAAATTTAACCACCAACTGCCAGACTTGTACCAGAAATTTTGTATAAAATTTTACTTTTAAAATGTGCCTGAAAAAAATTGTTTATTTATTTCCAAATACATTCCTTTTTAAATACTACTTGTAAGTCAGTCAGTCATTTTAAAATTTTAGCGACATAATTATTTTGCCTCTGAAAGAGTCTATCTAGATAGTTGCATCTGAAAAAATTTACAGTCTTAAATTATAGTTAAAGTTTCTTATCTCTTAATCTTAGACGACCTTTCTGAAAAGTCTATGGTCTTATAGAGTGTTCTGCCATCATTGGATAATGACATGAAAGACTATATTTTGTAATTAATGAAAAGAACAGTCTTTTTAAATAAAATTTCTAAATGACAAAATTCGACATACAAACAATAAGGCATAATCTTCTGAGAGCACTTTGTATTGTCCACATTTTGAGATGACTTTGGCAATTAGAAAGTATTTCGAGAATTAGCTAATGTCAAAATTTTTAGCCACAGTGCTGCCTATAGGCTAAAGATATAGTTTGATCTTGTGTTTTTCAAAAGCGTGGTCGAAGCTGTTAGAACCTTGTCATTCTAAATCAATAATTTATGATTCGAAACATGTTGTAGATTTGTCATATTCTGTTTAACATTTGTAAAGCATGAATGGATCATTATTTGTAGCATTTATTATTATAATCCACTCTGTAGATAAATACTATCTCTTTCCACTTTTATTGAGACAAATGTTCGCAAACTGCGCTTCTTGTTGTATTTTCTTTTTATTTGGTCGTAAAAAATGTTCGCGCATTAAATCTAATTTGTTTTTCTTTTCTTTACCTTTTTTTTTTTTTTTAAGGTATGCAACATATTTATAGTCCTATAAAGATTACAAAAAAAAAAAAAGAGTTCTTGTAAGGAAGTTTAACCTTTAACTGATGTCACAGAAATTGTCACATAGCTAGTGTGAAGCGGTCTGTGAGACCGCTGCAACGAAAGGTGAATAAAATGCACGATAATGCATAGGATGGTTTTTTTTGTACTAAACTTTTTGCACAGGACTGTTATAATTAAAATTCACCTATTCAAAAGTCTCTGGTGATAGTACTAAAGTTCCAAACGGAACAAAATTTCGGTAGTGTTTGTAGTTAAATTGAATATTGCAAGTTAAACTATAAAAATTGAAAAAAGCCGCGGTCTGAGAGACCGGTAACATCAGTTAACCTTTAACTGATGTCACAGACATTGTCACATAGCTAGTGTGAAGCGGTCTGTGAGACCGCTGCAACGAAAGATAAATAAAATGCACGAATAAATCATAGGGTTTTTTTTTTTTTTTTGTACTAAACTTTTTGCACAGGACTGTTATAATTAAAATTCATCTATTCAAAAGTCTCTGGTGATAGTACTAAAGTTCCAAACGGAACAAAATTTCGGTAATGTTTGTAGTTAAACTGAAAATTGCAAGTTAAACTATAAAAATTGAATAAAGTCGCGGTCTGAGAGACCGGTAACCATCAGTTAAAGGTTAAGTTGCCCTTAACATTTTGATAACAAGTCATGCGCTTGCGCAAATACTGTAAAAGCACTTATTTTCGCGAGTCGTAATTTTCGCGAAAATGAAGATATCGGTGATTTCGCGAGCTGAAAATTTCGCGAATTTTATATGAACTCAACCGAAAGTTGAAAAATTCCATAACTACCTAAATAGAACCCCTTTTGCATAAGGCAAAGAAACTTCCTTTTGTCATAAAAGTTCTTTGCCTCCCCACCCCCCCCCCCCCCCCCTCTCCTCATCGCTCTAAAAATGAATGGCTTCAAAGATGCTGGTATAAATATTTTGAGGGAATGAGCTTCATTCTATTAATTGTATTATTGTTTTTATTCAAGAAGTACTTGTATAATATTCAAGAAATAGTTGTAAGTATCCAAGAAATTTGTGTACTTATTTTTTATTTAAGTAACTGTAATCATTAAATTTTCAAAGTGAAAAATTTCTGACTTTTCCTTATTATTTGAGGCAAAAATATATATATATATTTCGCGAGGCTTAAATTTTCGCGATTACGACGGACTCGCGAAAATCGCGAAAATTAAAGCCTCGCGAAAATAAGTGCTTTTACAGTAACTAAATTTCAACAGAAGCTTTTTTTTTTTTTTTCTCTCCTAGAGATTAACATGAAAGTAAAATATCTCTAACTTCTTTCAAAGATGGAACTTCGTTCGACGAATACTAATTCAAATTGGCCCTGACATCTAGCCTGTCTGTCTTCACATTATCATGTGAATACTCAGTTAGTTACTTTACAGCACCTAAGAACAAAACAGCCCTTGTGAGTTAAAAGTAAAATTTTACGGGAACTCCCATCATTTTAAAATTTGACACCAACACATAATGCTACTTAGAGAAACAAGTTTTGCCTATTTGGAAATCAACGGAAGTCCAATAGAAAGTCGTGTCACCATTTTCTTATGCAAATAGGCTTGTATTTTGTAACTCTTTATATTCTATGAAATCGTTTCCTTGAGAGTTATGTTCTACCCCATGTGTCGCAAAACCTTAAAATTATCTTTTTTTCCCTTCTTACTTTCTACTTCTCGTATCATATGTTCTGTAAAGTTGGTTGTTTGTAAATGGTTTAATGGCACAAGGTCCCTTTAGGGACATGCTGCATCAAAGTAAAAATTAAAACAAAGCGCCAGACTGAACTGAAAAAACGTATACTAAAATATAAATGTAATTAAAAAATAAAAAACAAAGCTTAGTAAGAAATGCTGGATGGATGGTCATTCCCATACAAGTGTAGAGAAAATTCTCAGTAATAAAATAGAGTAAATGGTATAAAATTGTGGTATTAAGACGTGAAGCAATTATAATTCGACATACGAGGGCCACACTGAAATTTTTGAGATGCGGCTAAGCGGTATAAGTTAAACTTACCAGCTCTTAAGAGTGTTCAAAGTACTTTCCTCAAAGATCAATGCACTTTTGTAGGCGAATTCTAAAAAGATTAAATGCATCATGCTATCCATTTCTTGAAATAGACGAAAAATATTCTTTTATAGCCTCATCAATCTCATCTTCAGGATGAAAACGACGCTCACGTAAAATTTTTTTAGATTAAAAAATAGCCAAAAGTCACACATAGCAAGATGAGGAGAATAGGGAGGATGATCAGTTTGATTGTCCAAGAAATCCGACTGTAGTCCTTTCTGAATGAGAAGATGCATTATTATGGTGGAGTATGAGTCCCCAAACATTCACCTCTTAAAGAATTTCTGGAAGACATTTAGTGGTGCACAAGTTAGATGTAACTGTCTTCCTTTCTCCTAGCTTAACGGCTCTGACCAGACCTGTACTTCTGAAGAACACGACATATATTACTTTTTTTCATTATTCGTTGTCTTTTCACCATTGTTGGGTTGGGATCATCTTCAAAGAACCATACTTTATTTTCTTGACGTGTTGGAACACACACACACACAAAAAAAGATATGTTCGTTTCATCACCTTTTATGATTTTAGGAATAATTCGGTGGCCACCATCATTAAGTAATTTTAGGGTTTCTTTGCTGATTCTGCCACGCTCCTCTTTTTGGTGTTCTGTGAAATTATGGGGGGAAGGGGAGGGGCGAAAACAAACTAATTTTTTCTTATGCAGTTCTTCATGAATAATTTTATCCATAGCTGCGGATCCAATGTGTTAAGTTCCTTCTGTATCATTTGATAGGTACAGCGATTATCATCGATTAACATTTTTCGTACAGCCGACACAATTTCTGGGACTACAGCTGACAACGGTCTACCTGTGTGGTCTTCATCCAAAAGAGAATTTCGACCTCTTCTAAATTCTGTAAACCATCTGAATACAGTGGCACGAGATGGTGCTTCATTTCCATACGCTAATCGTAGACGTTGAAGTCATTCTTCTTGATTGAGCTTCACTTTAAAATCATACGAAATTATAGCTCGATAATGCTCTCGCCTTAAATCTATTTTCTCTTCTTTAAAATTTGTTCTACCATAGCAAAATTGCAATTCTTACCACAAATTTTCGTCTGCGGACATAAAAGAGTTCAAATTTACATATCCGACTAATATTCTTTTTGGCGCATATCGTTTACACCGGTATCAAAAACTTCAGAGTTATCCTCGTAAAAACCTACGTGCTTCAAAAAAGCTAAGACTGTCCCAGGAGGTGTTCCCTCAATAAGGGTTGACAACGAAGGCGATGATGAATTACAGAAAATTTTATACATGTGTCATAAGCGGCTGTAAAATATATGATTATTACGATTACATGCATATTAATCTTTCAATGGGCGCGTTTAAATTTTTTGTGCTTACTGTATGCAGAGCTGTGACTAGCGACTGTTTTGTTATTATATTTGCACCACTTTCTCAAAAAAAAAATTTTTTTTCATAGACTTTGACAACATACACAAGAGAAATATACCACATTAAAAAAAATACTGGTGCGCATAGAATAAAAAAATAGCCAGTGGTAGTTCTGTGTATGTAATTACGCTATTACAAACGCAAGATAGTTCATAACGGTAAGATGATACGTGTTAAAAGAGCAATTAGACATAACAGTAATAAAAATTGATTTTTAATTTTGGTATCATTTTTATTAACAAAATTTCGGGAATATCCCGTTGGTCTTAAAATTTGGGACAACGAAGGTTTAGAACTCCTCAAATTAACACTTTTTAGCTCACAATCTATCAAAGCCTGAGAGCTAATGTGCCTGCAGGTTCTGTATGTACCCCGTAACGCGATAACTCTTGATAGAAATATCGGATTTGCGTCAAATTTTGTATATAGGTTCATTCTGATAAGGCGCTTCCCTAATTAGTTTTGGAGGCTCATTGGTTAAGTATAAAGGGTGTGGGGGGGGGGGTAATACTCCTCTTAATTTAGATAAATGAGTTTTTCATGTAGAATTATCCGGTTTGCTTCAATTTAGTATATACCGGTTTATCCTGATAAGGCGTTTCCTGATTAGAGTTGGAGGTTCATTGCACAAGTATAAACGGGGGGGGGGGCTAAACCCCCTTAAGTTAGATAAATGGGTTTTCATGCAGAATTATCAGATTTGTTTCAAATTTGGTATACCGGTTTATTCTGATAAGGCGCTTCTCTATTATTTACCGTTTCGCTCAAAAAGTGCGAGTTCTATTTATGAATAATAGACATAAATAAGAGTATAATATACAATTAATGTCAATAGCCTGTGTGCTCAATGTCATCAGTTTAACTGGACACTTTTCTTTTTATTTATGCTTTTTTTGCCCCGTATAAAATGCTTCTAATGCTTTTTATACCGCTTAGGTCATAAATGCATTTTTCCTCTATCGCGTAAAGATAAAGTGAGGTTTAAGGTCTAAAAAATTATAGAGATCTAATGGAGCCAAAAGATTTTATTTGGTAACTCTTAAATGTAAGCTGTATTTTGCATTTTAATTTACCCCAGTCATAGGTTCCACAAAGTGAGAAATCATTATAATCCCATTGGCGCAGCATGTCCCTAATGGGATTTTGCGCCATTAAACCCCATACAACCATTATAATCCCAAGTAAGTACAAAACAGTTGGGTCAACGATGGTTAATTGTTGGCCTACAATAAGAAATGTACCACTGGCAAACGAAGGTTCAATCGCTAACTGCTCAGAATCTTTCTCCTGAGCAGGATTGATATGTTGGCCCTACCATATCACATGGGTTCCTCTACCATTCAAGAAACTGCCAACGATGGTTTAACAACCTGTACTATTTTGGATGTCTCTTCTTTCTTCCACAGCTCCGTTTAGAACTTTTTGTCTAGCGCACTGCTGGTCCTTACAGCCGCTTTTTCATGCAGCAATCAGCAATAAATCTTCTCTATCATATAACTCTCAACTAATCGTCTCACTGTGTCAATTTAACCCTGTCAAATAAACATGGTTTGAACTAGAAAATTTATTTTAAATGTGTGTCTCAGTTCCATGGTGGTACATATTTGATTTCACTTATTAAATAACATTTCTGGTTCAAAACATTTTTATTTTAATGGTCGAATGGTACAGGTTTTACGGATGGTTGGTAACATCCAGTTGATTGGTGTCAGGCGTCTTTGTGGCTAAATTTATAATTTACTAACCAGGTAGAGCTTCTTAATTCATTTCAATAAAACAAATACTCATCGCATTCTGTGTTATGTGTGGATTTCAAAGAAAATAAATGAAAAACGAAAAAGTATGATTGAGATTATTAACATAACTCGTCTGAAGAAAGAAAACGAAATCTAGTTCTATGCTTGCATACCTAATGTTTCCATCGTGTCTGTAGCTTTCAAAATGTTATGTATATGTCTATAAGTCATCATATGTATCAAGGGAGGGGTGAAGTTACAAGAAATGTTAGATTGATGAGCTGTTCAACGCTTATTGATGCATGGAAAGTCGGCCATTTTAGAAGTAAAAGAACATCAATCTTCCCAGCTGTTTCGAAGGTGGGAAAGTGGAAAAACACCTCAAAAAACATTATTACTTTTCTAATGATTGAAAAATTATTATTTTTTTTTTTTCGCGCGTGTGTCTGTATTAGAAACGAAACGGGGTCAGCGCGAGATTTAATAATTATTTCTAAAATTTTATTTAGAGGCCGACCGAAAATTCGGTTTTCGGCCCTAATTCTGAGTTTTGCCGAAAATGCTGCCAAAAATTCAGCTGGAGAGAAACTATCTGTATTCTAAAAATCTCATTTCTTCCTTCAAAAATTTTCATTATTGCTCATTGATTTGAGCTGTATCGGCTCAAATGAGACACTCTTTATTTATTGCACTGTTTATAATTATCAGTCATGACTGACAAAAAACTTCAGTGCAAATTATAAAGCAAGCAATGCACGTGTGGCTTGACTTTGTTTTGAAAACGCTTTTCACGTGCTCTTTAACCTCTTCAGTTCCGAAGCTAAAATAATCATACAAATGCTTATTTATTGGTTTTTTCCAAACAAAATGACATCGTAAATGACAGAAAAAATATATTTTCTGAAATTGATCCTTTAGGCGCTTAGTAATTTAGATTAAAAAATATGGATCTAAAACTACAAACCCCTTAAAAACATCAATTTAATAATCATTAACCTAAATTAACGCAATCACAAATTTAAGAGCTTTAAACAAGTAAATAATCTACAAATTCTCAAAAATTTTTATTGAAAAAGATTTGAGTTAAATACTTATGAAAATGCCTCACTTTCTTGATCATACTGTCTTTTGGACATTTTTAGGCATTTTGCAAACTCAGATGAAAATAACATTTATTTTATAAGGGAATCAGCTTAGAAGTTGCCATTTATTCGTTTGCTTTGAACGCAAAAAACATTCAACTATGAAGAAGTGATGAGAAAATGCAAAAAAATCGGACATTTTAGTTTTTATAAGGAAAAGAACAGAGGTCCCCTGGGATCGAAAAGGTTAAAAGCTGCAAATTTAAATAATAATAGAAAATTTTTAGTTTGAAACTGCAGAAGTGGTTCGAGTACACTTTGAGAAAGTTCTAGTATAATATACGTTTATGTACAAAAATCATTCTAAAAGACAAATCGAGGTATGCATACTGTATACCTAAAATATTTTTTAATTAGTTGAAATTCATATAGTTGGAAAATCATTCTGTGTCGTTGATGAATTAATTACATTTTATTTTAAATGGAAATAAAAAGTTTTGGTCAAAGGCACAGAGAGTCAACTTGGGCACACGTATAATTAATTAATAATTGTGTTTATTTATGTATGCATTAATTATTTTTTAAAAAGTTATGTAGACTTTCGTTTTCGGCCGAAAATAGGAAGATTACCGAAATTCGTTTTCGGTCGGTCTTTCATTGTATTACTTTAAATCAGAGCATATATGTAATAAAGGTATTCCTTTTTAATGTATTTACACAAAAATAAGGAGATTAACATGACACATTAAATTAGTATGCAATGGACATGTAATTTTTTAATATTTTTCATACAAAAAAATTTTTGATGTGGAGTCTGCATGCACACCACGTGTGTGGTTAAGTGTTTACCAAAATAACTTCTTCAGAATTACCCACCTATAATTCCGAAAAGCTTTCTTTATCTGTAGAAACCTCAGAAAACCAATATATTTTCGAGCTTTAAAGAAGCATTTATAAAAACAAAGTTTTCTTTAAGTGGCCGCTTCATTAAAACGTCCCGAAAAAACTATGTTAACCCACGAGAAAACTTACATGATTATTCACTACCTAATATAATACGATTTTCAACTGCGGAAAGTATACGTTAGATGCCGATGATGTGCATTTCTTAAAACTGCTTCTTTTAATATTGAAGTTTTTAAATTCCTGTAGTGAAATTTCCACTTGATGAAATCTTATAGTCTTCCGAAACATACTTAAAATTTAAGGAAATAAGTATTTCGATAATTATATCAGGTAACGCGAGTATTTAAAATTTCCCTTAGTGTTAAAATGGGATACCGCAGTCGGGGAATTTCAAGTAGCGCTCGACCGAAAATTTAGTTTCGTTTTCGGCCCAAAATCAGTTTCGCCCAAAATGGCCGGGCCGATACTATCTGTATTCCGAAAATCTGTCTTTTCTCTCGGAAATTTTCAACATTGCTCATTGATTTGTGCTGTATTAGCTCAAATGAGACACTCTTTATTTATTGCTATGAACTTAGGGGCGGTCCATAAATGATGTCACACTTTTGTTTCAATATTTTTGACCCCTCTCCTCCCCTTTGTCACAAAATGTCACACTTCACCTTACCTCCCCTGCCCTCTCTTGTCACATGTCACGCTATATTACATAAACATATACTTGCAGTTCAGAAACAAAGCACTGCTTTATAGATCATATTTAAAATTTTATTTTTAAACTTTAACTATGTGTTTTAATGACATTTGTTAGCATAACTTGAAAATGATTCGTGTACTTATTTTGTATGGAATAAGATTAAGGTTAACAGGGTACAAAAAACATAATTAATATGCGATAGTAATAAAATATTAATATAAAAGAGCAATTGAAAACAGTAGTATTTGGAATTTGAAACGGAATTTAATATATTTGGCTTTAAATCTTATCCTTACTTTATGAATACAAAATACTTTAATTTTAAAATAACTTCAAAATTTAATCTGCCGATTTTTAATGCTTTTATTTTAACCAAAATGTGTGATGTCACATTTCTTCTTATCCCCTCCCACCCCCTTGTCACAAACTGTCACAATTTCACGAACCCCCCTCCAAGCGTGACATCATTTGTGGATGGCCCCTTACCGTTTATAATTATCAGCCATGACCAGCCCAAGACGCGAGTGCAAATTATAAAGTAACTAGCTTATCCATATATGACTACACATTGAAGACGCTTTCCACGTGCTCATTAAAAGCTGCAGACTTAACAGTAATAGAAAATTTTTAGTTTGAAATCGCAAAAGTGTTTCGAATACCCTTTGAGAAAGTTTTAGTCTAACAGATTATCATTTACAAAAATCATTCTAAAAGAAATCGCGGATGTATACCTGAAACATTTTTTATTTAGGTGAAATTTGTATAATTAGAAAATTATTCTGTGTCGTTGATGAATTAATTATATTTTACATGAAAATAAAAAATTTTTGTCAGAGGTTCAGACAACCAACTTGGGCCACGCGTATATAAGTTGATAATTATGTATATTTATGTATGTATTAATTACTTTTAAAAATTTTGACATATTTTCGTTTTCGGCCGAAAATAGGAAGATTACTGAAATTCGGTTTCGGCCGATCTTTAATTTCAAGTGAAGCTGACACTAAAGCCAGAGAATCTTTGAAACGTCTCAGAGTAGTTTTTATAGTGTAGTAGTTATTAATCGTTTTCTGGAACCGGAATGTTTTTAAGATGCTATCAATTCTCAATTAAACATTTTCAGCTGCGTAACTTCAAACGTAACATATTAATGTTGAAGTTAATGCTGTCAATTTATTAGGTTTTCGAATATAAAAATACAGTCGTCTCTCTGTTTAACGTCGCTCTCCTTAACGACGATCTCTGTTTAAGGACAACATTTTGCAGTCCCGGCTCCTTTAAATAAAAAAAATCTCTATTTAAAGACGAAATGTTTCTATTTAACGACGATTTTCACGTAGTTTTTTTTACCTAACGTTCCTCTGATAGAGAAACAGTACAGATAAAGGAGAAGGGTGTAATGGACTTTACCCATGTAACGAAGACGTTTTAACAACAGACTTCAGAAATTTAAATCAAATTTATGAAGACATCGCAAATGAAAATGCAACTTCAGATGCAGAAGATGATGATACATAAAGCGAGACACCACCTCCTTCTTACTCAGATGCGAATTCTGGTATGGAAATTCTTCGCTAGTACATTGTTTCATCCAATATGGAAGATGACTCATTCAACCTTCTTGAGAAGTTCGAAACAAGGGTACTAAAAACTACACCACCATTGAAATAATCTACACTTTTTGATTTTTTTAAAAACTTAATTTGTTTAATTAAATGTATTATAAATATTTTTACTGTATTATAAATAACATTGTTTAATTAAATGTATTATAAATAATTTTATTGTACTTTAAGTAACATTGTATGATGTAATGCTATTCTTGTAGGCAGTATAATTACATTTCTAAACACGCCAATATATTGAAAAATGTATTGACAGTTCTAAGCCTGAAAACTGTGAAAGGAAATGTCTTTCAAATGTTATTTTTCCACAAATTCTATTTACGGACGATTTTTCGAGGTTTCTTGAAAGTCGTTAAACAGAGAGCAAACTGTATTAATAAATTTTGTTTTTATAAATGTTTTTAAAATTTTGAAAATGATACATTGGTTTCAGAGGTTTCTTTTCAGAATCGTGGGTAACTCCGAAAATATTATTTATACAGAGTGTCCATAAAAGAACGTCCCAGTTATAAATTTCAATAGTATCAAGCGTTGAAGAGTGTCGGTTCAAAGACACAAATAAAGAGTAACTCAAACAATTAAAAAAAAAAATGCAATTTAACAAATTACAACGACCATTTGGAAAATGATTTTTTCAAAGACTAAAATTTAAGGCATAAAAAATCGCACGGAGTTCACCCTACATTACGTACGCCATGGATTAAACGATAACATTCCTGGACCCATCGTGAACAAATTTTAAAAGAAATTTCAGTTTTACAATTTTCGGAACTGTAAATTTTTAAACTTCTACGGAGCTGGTCATACATTACGTACGCCATGAATTAAACATTAATAGTGTTATTACACGTAAAAATTGCAAGACTTCCTGAAACTTGCGTATTATCCAAGCATTTCATTGGCTGTTCGGGAAAAGGCTTTTCTATCATCAGATTTCCAAAAAATCTCACGACCAATTTTAAATAAAATTTCATTCTTAAACTTCTAAACATCCGACAATATTACTTTTTATACCGTCGGATAGAGAAAAAAATGTACTTTTAAATGCAATTTGTTTGAAAGCTGTATCTCAATTTGTTTCTGAGTTATTAATTTTTTTTTTGTAGTTTTTATTACTTTTTTGTCATAGTGGCAACACTCTGTTGTCCATCGTTGTTGAAACTAAAGGGAAATACAGATTACAGTATAGACCAATCAGATAACGAATAAATTGCGGATTAAGCCAATGAAAACGTTCAGATATGCTTTTGATTTCCTACCCTGACGAGAACAATAACCATTTTTTCAAATGGTTAATAAGCGCATGCGTGACTACTGCTTTGTTTACAGACTCCCTTGCAGTGCCACATGCGCAAAATGGCGACTCCTGAGCGTAAAGCGTTATTGCTGTAAAAGCCGTTAGAACCATAATTTTTTGGTTTGGGGCTTTATAAAAGATCGTGTCTACGCTCCGCCGGTACATAATGTTTTGACAGAGTTGAGGCACAGAATTGAAGAGATTATTGCTTCTATTACTCCGGACTTGTCAATCGAAGTGTGGGAAGAATTGGACTTAAGGTTGGATTGTACCGTATAACTAAAGGTGCACACATTGAACATTTGTAAGTCAAAAACTGGTTTAAACTGTCGTAAACTGGTTTAAACCGTCGAAAACTTTCAAAAACATGTAACTCATTGAACATTTTAATAACAATAGGTATACATTAAATAAGTCAATGATGTGTGTAATCTTTTAATTAAAATTATAATAATTTAAAATTATTAAGTACAATAAAATATTTTTACTTTTTTGGAATTTCCAGTCAGAAGAAAATCATTTTGTACAATTATTGGGTTGGCAAGAAAGTAATTTCGGTTTTGTAGTATGGAAAATAAATAATTTTTTTAAGACAAGGAATAAACTTTAATAAATTATATCTTTTCCATTTTGTTCAAGGACCTTTCGCCATTTTTTTGCCAGCTGCATGATTCCGCACTCATAGAACTTCTTGTCCTTCTCAGACAAAAACTGAACCAAGAACGATTTAAGTTCATTGTCATTTGTGAAATTTTTACCATTCAAAGAATTCTGCAAACTTCGAAATAAATAGTAATCATATGGTGCCAGGTCAGAGCTGTAGGGGGATGCGATATTACATCCCAACCAAGCTCCAATAATTTCCCAGGAGTTACCAAAGATGTGTGAGGCCGGGCATTATCGTAGTGGAAGACAATTCCTTTATGATTTGACAATGCTGGCCACTTTTCTTCGATTGCTTCATCCTTTTTCATTAGTTGTTGACAGCAAACATCTGAATTAATTATCTGGTTCCTTGGAAGCAGCTCGAAATACACAACAGCTTTGTAATCCCACCAAATTGACAGCATGATCTTTTTTTGATGCAATTCAGCTTTCGATGTGGTTTGTGCTATCATCATGCTTGGACCATGATAGTTTTCAAATGATGTTACTGTAGGTGACCCATTTTTCATCACCAGTGATGATTCTTTTCAAGAAAGGATCATTATTATTGCGCTTAAAATGCATATCGCAAATATTGATTCGTTGTGTTAAGTGAATATCTTTCAATTCATGCGGAACCCAAATATCGACCTTCTTTAATGAGTCCAATGTTTTTTAAGTGATTTTCAATGGTTGCGTATGATACCTATAACCTTTCTGCAATCTCTCGAACAGTTATATGACGATCCTCTTTAATAATGATGTTGATTTGGTCATCACAAACTTTAGTCGGTCGACCAGAACGTTGGTCATCTTTCAGTGAAAAATCTCCAGAACGGAATTTTTAAAACCAATTCTGACACATGCGCTCTGCTATGCAATCAACACCATAAACTTCACATATCTCTTTATGAGCCTCTGAAGCTTTCTTTCCTTTACGGAAATAAAAAAGTAAAAGATGCCGAAAATGTTCGTTTTTTCACTCCATGTTAAAATTGACCCTCAACTAACAGGTGCAAACAAAATCACATTGCATGTTTTCTAAAGCAACCTCAATGTCACTGCTATCAAATGGTAAAATGTCAAGAACATCACTAAAAGAATTCATTCAAAAAATTTAACATAACGATCTCTATGTGTGAAAACCGAAATTACTTTCTTGCCAACCCAATAATATCCAGATCCATTTTACCCCACAGCATGCTGTAGCAGATAACCAGTTAAGTACATTTATTTACACCCAAATAATTTCTGAACTTGAAGTGTATGAAACGTTAGAAAATAGTCTGTCTCTTAATTGATGCTGAGCTAGCAGGACTTGATAGCAAAAGCATTGCTAGATGAGCAAGTTTTGAAGCAAGCTCAGCCGAAAAGCTATTGCATCTAATGATACCTTTCTACCAAGTAATGGGGTCCTCACTATAACACTGAAATAAGAAGACGGGAAAGGGGATTCTTCAGCTTCATACACAATCAGTACATGTAAGCATCCATCAATACTCTCTGTAGCCCACGTGCAAGGTGAATCGACTTGTACATCAGTCAACCCTTGACCCTTATGGTTGGGATGCAAAATATAAGTCAAAAAATGATATGGTTTCATGATTTGATCTCTTCTTTTATTCCCTTTTTCAATATGAGGATATTAAGTGAACTTTTGTTTAGAAGACTGAGCCAAATTTATTCAGTTTTAAAATCGAAAAAATATTTTTATATGTTTAAAGAAAGCATGTTTTAAGAAGATTTTGACTTTAAGATTTAAAAAAAAAATTACTTCTCTTATTTTGTAAATGTGCAAGATTAGTAATCCAGTTTCAATTTTGATGGAATGGTCATTGCCTAGACCAGAATAAAATTGATGCACATTATCATGTTATATATTACATTTTTTTAAAAATTGCACTTTTCTAAGGTTTTTCTTAAAAAAAAAAAATTCTAGGCAAAGCTTTAAAATCTCTAAAAGTAATTGAGAAATTAAAGATTTTAAGTAAGAGAAATTATGTGCAGTTCATGTGAGCTTATCTCTGCTTTTTAAAAAAGCACAATTTTACCAAAAAAAAATTTAAATAAAAATTTTATCCTGTAAAAAAGTTGCACTTAACAATAATACTTTACTATGTATTAATCATTGATATACAGTAATAGTGAATTTTAAATATTACGTGTAATGTTGTATATGTGTGACATTTTTAAAGTGAAATTTTATAGTTCAATATAGCATTTGAAGTTTTTGACATGACGGTTTAAACCCGACATAAACTGACAGATGTCATAAACCTGCCAACCCTGGTTTACCTTCAATTTGATGGATGTAAATAGTCTAAATTAAACTGTTATACCATTGATACTGGGACATTCTTTTACGTACACTGTCATGCAAACAATCTCTTTTTAACCCTTTTTTAAGTAAAGTGAAGTGAAGAGACTGTCTCCCCCAACGGTAAGTGAATTGAAACGAAGAGAGGAGACCGGCAGTAAGTGGTGGTTTTCGGAGATGCGTAGGATGCGGGAATGCATCAGAGTTAATATTGGTTTTGTTTTGAGATATAATATGTCTGGTTTTAGCGGAAGTATTGTTGTTGATAAACTTTAGAAAAGAGTACATAGTTCTCGGCAAGTGTAAATATTTTGTATATAGGATTTTGTGTTTAATAAACTTTTCATATTAAATTTCTGGTGCCATCATCGGTTGTCGTGACATTACATACACCATGTACAGTACATTTTCGTTCGTGGTTATATTCAATTTTCTTAGTTAATAAACATTTGCCTTTTTTTCACAGAGCTTAAACTAATAACACCATAAAGAAGTCAGTAAATCTAGGAAAATGTTACTGTAGATCGGGAATGTAAATTCACACTAATCAAATTTTTCCTCATAAAATGGATGTTTCTGCATTTGAAGCAATCCATACACAGGGGGTCCTATCAAGAGCGCACTAACTCTACAAAATGAGATTCCTCACTTTGAGTACATAAAAAATGCCCCCCCCCCCCCCTAAAAAAAAGAAATATATATATATATACATAAAATTTATAGTTTTCGAGAAAAATACGAAAGAAATGTATAACGTCATATCCAGTACAAGGAAAAAATACTTTGCTGGAAACATGAACATCGGTACTGGAAGCGGGTAAACCAAATAAAAAGCATATATATATATATATATATATATATATATATATATATATATATATATATATATATATATATATATATATATATATATATATACTATACACAAGTGTGCCGCATTTTGGTCGATTAATATACTAAATACAGCTCTGAGTCACTAAGACAACCGGAGGACTATAATCATTCACGCACTTTTCTATTGCATTTTCTCGAAAACTATAAGTCGTAGAAGTATAGTTCTTTGGACATTTTTAAAGTACTTCAAGCGAGGACTGTGCAAAGTTTGGGAGGTCTTGGTAGTACACGCTGTATATAATACCCTAACTAATTAATGAGTTATATGTACGTTTTCTTTTAATGAATACCAACACCTTCGTTTGTTTATTTACTAGCTGACCGCCAGCATTGTCCATGCTTAGGGTAATAATCAACGAAAATAACTCTTAGTTAGTTGTTCCACAGAAACAACGCTAGAACAGTCCTCTTTATTAAGGTTTTGTATTTCGGACAAGTACTTTTTTTGTTTTGAACCTTTCGATTTAAGAGAAAGAAAGAAAAAAACACTGTAAAACGACACAAGAAATAAATAAAAAAACACCAGAATTATTTAATAATTTATGTTTTATTCACATCTTATTCACAAATAGACACAAGCCCATTTTAGTTTCAGTTGTGCTTAGTATACGAACAATGTATACTTAATAATCAGAAATTTCGGCTAAACGGGCATAAATAGTAATTAAAATGATACCTTGCTGTAAGAAGACAGGAATGTTACACACATTTTTTTGAAAATGCTTTCAGGCAATACAGTTACATTAAAAACTGGTAAGTTGGTCCCACAGGCAAAAAGAAAACAAGGCACTTCATTCACTTTGCACCATGGTTATATATATATAAGGCACACAGAATAAATCACAAGACAGGATCACTAGCAGTGCAGGATTAAACCACCCATTTCAACATTGCAATACTTAAAAGCATTTGTGATGAATGTTATCAGAAAAGATAGAAATAAATTTTATTAAACTTAGTGCAATAATGTGAATAATAATCATCAAGTGAACTATCATATTATTATAATAAAAATAATTAATTACACTAGTCAAAGTAAAGAACTTAAAAATGAGCGAAGTTCAATCACGCCAAATCAATTTGCCTTAAATCAACTATGCATTAAAAGACTTTGTGCTTCATGCTAAAGCAACGAAAAGGAGGAATGTCAAAATGGTTCATTTATTCAATACCAGTATTTGCTAAGAAAAATTTTCGTCATAGATTTCAACATTTACAATGCTACAAATATACACAGTATACACTGTTAAAATTTTTTATGTTTGGTTCAACCATACGATGATGAAACCTCGTTCCAGCTCTAAATGTTGAAGCGAGAATTTTACCATTGTATGGTTGCAACTATTGAAGCATCAAAAATTGGTTCAACCCAGCACGAAAATATCAACAGTTTAGAAATAACCTTCGAGGTTGGTTTCTGCACAATTTGCGAGAAAAATCTAAAACGAGACTCTTCATTGCAAATATTGGTATTAAAAAAGCTGACCGTTTGGGAACACTGATAAAGCTACCAACTGCGAAGGGAAAAAATAGATCCTGCAATGTAGCTTTATGTGTGCGTTAGTCTAAAACTGAGAGAAGCCCAAGATTTTTGAGAAATGTTATTAAGTGCACTTTGGATGCAATAATAATAATTATTATTATTTCAAATTTGATATATTTTTGTGCCATAAAACCTCTACAACAAACCAACGAATCAAATTTGATATAAATGTACAACTTAAAAAAAAAGAGAGATAAAATTTCGAGCATAATTACTAATAGTTTTCCCTGGTGAAACCACATAAAGCTGCCACTGCGAAGGTAGAAAGCGATCCCGCTATAGTAGCTATGTATATGTGTTGCTTTTTTTATGGTACTTTAAATAAATAAAATAAAATAAAAATTCAGTCTTACAATGAAATGCTTTGGACATTCATTTATCTTTATTTTTTTCCGAATTATAGAGAAGGTAAGATTTTTGATAAATATTATTAAGTTTATTTAATAATTAATAGAATTATTATTATTTAAAAATTTATACAAACGTATACCTAAACAAATTCCGAGAAAAATTACTAATATTTCCCTTTCATGCTCTAAACACATAAAAAGCTATCACTGCGAAAGGAGTCTATGTACAGTAAAACCTCCCTAAAGCGACCACGTTCCATTCCAATAAAAATTGGTCGCTCCGAGAGGTGGTCTCTTAATGGAGGTTATGTTTAAATCTAGATTTTAATTGTTGAAAAAAGGTCACAATTAATGTTACTAAAATTTATTTTTCACATAAGGAAAAATATGAAAATTTAAGTATCAAAACAAAAGTTAATTACTGTAGAGTTTAAAAAATGAATACATTGACGTTTGTTGTGATTTTATGTTTTATCTTTTATAACTTTTATTTTCAAGTTCAGTAAATAAATGCTTTTTTTTTTCTTTTTTTTTTCTTTTTTTACGGGAACAAATAATGACAATTTCATCAATTTATCTATTCTTTGAGTGTTTCCTGACAGAATAGGGCAGGGGAGTTTATTGGCCGTCATTCTTAATTTTTCATCAGAGTTAAATTCATTGACTAACAAGGCACAAAAGGGTTTAAACACTTAAAAGTACCGGGAAAAAAAATTCTAAACTTAGAAGTTTTATGAATAATGCGCTCTCCGGAATTATTTTTCTAATAAAACCTTCTTCAAGCGACCAGGAAAAAACAGAATTTTCTTCAAAGAAATGGGTCAATCATGGAGGAAGTTCAACTGGGATGGTCTCTGAATGGAGATAAAATTAGTATTGAGCCTATGGGAATAAATTTCATTCCATGAAAAAATGGTGGTTCAGGGAGGTGGTCGCACAGGGAGGTTTCACTGTATATATAAGAGTAGTGCAATATGCACAAAAGTCTTTCAAATAATATGAAAGGTATAATGGCGTCTACTAATACAATGTGTTGTGTGTCAAAATACATAAAAAAAAGGGGGGGGGCATTAAGCGTCTACTATAACAATACTTTTCTTCCAAAAAGATCCATCCTCTTTTGAACCATTGAAATATTAATATTGAAAAATAAGGAGAAATTCTTGTATTGATTTACTTTTACTCAGAAAGATTTTACAGCTGAAATTGCGTTATTAATTTTAAATATTACCGATTTGGTAATTTTTTAAATTACAGTAATAAATAAAAATGATTTTTATTAGATTTTATTGGTTATAACACTGGACACGAAAAAAATCCCCCACAAAGTTACACCCTTAAACAAAATACTTTACAATTAACTGTTAAAATATGCAAAATATTTTTAAATATTCAAAGTCGATCAGTAAAAAGTAAACTTTAAAACATATACAAAACAAATGCTTTTGAATATTACAATCTGAATTTTCTAATGCACCATAATTTATTGAAATCAATTCACAAGTATAAATGATTACATAAGCACCACGATTCTTCATTTTTTTTTAATTTAGTTTATTTCTTTAGCTTTTTATATATAACAAAAAAAATGAAACATAAGGATATAACAATGAAATATTTCATTTAGTGTAAGTTCTTGGAACTTATAAATCTACATTTGATTTCACCGAATAGCACACAGCCAAATGTGTTGCACACAAATTGCTATTCAGCAACTAACTTAAAATATATTTCCTTTTTATTCGTCTCAAACCCATAATTAACATCACAAATTAAAAATATACATAAATTAAAAGCTATAAATAAGTAAAAATTTAAGTTAAAGAAACATTTAACGAAAAAAAAAAATGCTAACATATTGCATGAAAACTAGTGCCTCATACTCTTCTTTTCTATCATAGAATATATTTAAATAAAGACAAAACACAAAAAGAAAAAAAAATCATAAAAACATAAATTATCACTGGTTATCCGTATGCAAACGTTGTGCAAACTCATGATTCCAACAAAAAAAAAATTAAATGCAAACATCTATTTATATGCAAACAAACATGTTAGGATCACATAAACATCGAAGTTTAAATAGAATTAAAATCTTTTCATATTTACCTAAATAATAGTTTAAAATAAATAAATATTTAAATACATGAAAACGTGAAAGAATATTCCAGAAGATATTTTCAAATACAAGCAAAGACTTTCATCGATCAAACAAATAAATTTACAATTTAAAATAGAAAGAAAATTATTATAACTTAATTTGAAAGCCAATTTTTAAACGAGAAAAGGATATAAGAAAAATATGAATAATTTTTTTATTTTTTTATAATTTTTTTAAATTACAAATTATCACCATAAAACATACACTTTTAAAAATGCCAGAAAGTTGATGCTTGAAGGCCTGCAGAAAGTTTTGAAAGCTATTTTTTTTTTTTATGAGAAAAGTATAAATTAACTGTGTTAAAAATATATCTGTAAATAACTTAATATTTCTTTTTCTGCCACGGAGATAATATATATTTATATATATACATATACACAATATAATAATATTTTCAAATGATCCGTAATTTAATACTTACACTTTATTTAAAATGTCAGGTCGTAAATGCAAGGTTGTTGCTTTTTGAAGTTCCCTCCCCCCCCCCCCTTTTTTTTTAAGTAGAAATTTTAAAGTATGAACAAAAGTAAATTTTCAAATAAAAGAAAAAGGTAACAATTGAAATTTTTTCCTTTGTAAAAGAGTCTGAAGTCTAAATTTCAACTATATACTTTTTTTTTTTTTTTTTTATGATGGCTAAAGTTAAAGGAAAATGATTATAAATAAGGAGAAGCAAAATAAATAAAATCTAGCAAAAAAATAAAGAAAGAAAGGATTTTGACATGCTAAAAATATAATTTGAATCTATAGAATATAAATTATTTTGGCAGTGAAAAAAGAAAATAATAATGATGTCATTGAAAGTAAGTAATAATAATGTAATTTGTAATCATTTTCAAGATGCGGATTCTTGGTGGGATTATTTCAATATACCTTTCGATTTCATAAAATAAAGATATGGCAATGATTTTAATTTCGTTTAAAATATTATTTTTATATTAGAAAATAGAATCAATAAAATAATGCAACGATTTTGAAATTGCCAAATAATTATAATAAAATAAAATTCTTCTTAGTTTTATAAAAAATAAATGAGAAGAATCATACCCCCTTTTTTCTTCTTCAGAGATTACATTATTATGTAATGATTTTTTAATTGGTTTTAAAATTAAAAACAAATTCATATTAATTTTCACTTCACAGGAAAAAAAATGTATAAAAGGATTAATATACGTACAAAAAAAAAAAAAAACCTCATGTATAAGAGGAAAAAAAAAATAAATACATTAAAATACATAAATTATTTTTTCCTACTGATTGCAAAAGTGCCCAGGTCAGGATTTGAACCCAGGACCTTGGCTTAAGCTGCCAACGCTTTTCCAACTGAGCTATCCTGGACACAATCAGATAAGAGGTTATCTGAGTGAATTGTGTCCGCCGTGTAGCTCACGTAGGCAGCTGAAGTCTAGGTCCCGGGTTTAAATCCCGGACTGGACACTTTTTCACTCAGTAGGAAAAGGATTTGTTTACCTCTTGGATTTATTTACCAATTAGAATAACTATGTTGAATTAATGGAGTGTTCTTTTAATTTGTCAATTTGTTTTCGATGAACGTCAATGCTGATTTGATCCTCGCAGGAATTGACTACACAAATACACATGATTTTCTACTTCATGTACGCAAGATGATATTTTTGTCACTCCGGACAAGTCAGAATAAAAGTTTTATAAACTATATGAAAGGAATCATATCATACACATTTGACAGACACATTCACAAAAAATAATAAAATTTATAATAATGACCTACTATACAATGCAAATCAAATAAATATATATATATATATATAATATGTGACTACCTCAAACTTGCCCACATAACACTGCAACAAATGTAACATCGAAGCGTTTAATGTTACTCATAAATATAATGCAGTTGATATAATTATGATATATATTTATAAATAAAATTTTAAAATTATATATTTGCCAGGAAAAACACAATATATATATAATCTGTATTTAACATTATTTATAGTTAATATGCGATACTCTTTAAAAGTATATAGATATATCATATATATATATTCTTTTTTATTATTGTTATTCGAAGAGTTACATCCTTACAGAGAGGAGAGAAATGGAATTACAATGAGGCATACCGTCGACATTGCCTGCATGTGAAACTGTAAGAGAAATGGGTGAGATCGAATCAACAGTTCAACAATGCAGCATAATCTTTTTTATTTGAAAGCACGTTAAAAGATAAGTTTTTTGCTTTCTTTTAAGCTAAAGTTAAACATTGCAGGACATGCGTAAACTATAATGTGCGAGTATTGCACACAATATTAGTAGCATTCCGTCAATTTTAAAATTCCGTAGAAGCCAGTATAACGCGGTTGAGGGGAGTAGAAAGGGCATGAGTACATCCCTAGGTACTCAAATTGGGACATGAGCTGGTAACAAGCATACAAAATAATGCACCATTCCCCAGTAGTAAACCAAGATTGGATTGGGGCCCAATTTTGTAGTCATCGAACGACATCCAATAAAATACCAATATTCGTTAAATATTGACTTGGCACTGGAAATACTGGCAATTAAATGGGGAAATATTTCTAGCCAATATTGATACAATATTGGCAAAATGTAAAAATCACAATGGTGAGGTAATATTTCCCGCCCATATAAATAATATTGTTGGCCCAATTTTGATTTCCTACTAGGAATATTTTACCAAATCATTAAAAAATTAATTAATATTTCGAATTAAAAGTCGATGCATGAAGTAGGTACTGGTTGCTTCACTGAATAGTTAGTTGTACACAGGTTTTGTACAGTCCCGGAATTTTAATAGCACAATTTCAGAGTAATAATGTTGGCTATATTTAATCGCAAAATTTCTGTCATCAAAACCTTGAAAATGAAGAATCACTCTTATCCCTTGGCTCTTTCAATAGAAGGAGGAGTAAAAAGGATCCATTCTTCAATTTCAAGATTTAAATGTACGGAAATGTACCGGAGCAAACAAGAACGATATTCCAGTTCGTGAAATTATTAAAACATATGGTTACAGCTCCTGAAAAAACATTAATATTTTCGTACTGGTACAGGTTCATCCGACAAAAAGAAAGAAAGAAAAAAAAAAGATACATAGAACGTGAGATAGTGTACTTAATAGTACTGTGTTACGTCACCATCCATATCCACGGTTGTGAAGCAATTGCGGTACTTTTTACTCCAAGTGGACGATTCAGGAGGCAGATGACTGTTAAACTTTTAGTGACTAAATAAATGTGGCAGGCAACGCATCCAGGTGTTTAAATTTTAATCTTTTGATATAACGAAGATAGAAGCAGGCTGAATTTAGGCCTCAGCGGAAACACTATAAAGTTAGAATCTTGAAAGTATTTTTTAAATTGTTTTTGTATGACCGAAATAAATTTGTCTATGCTTAAAAATTTTTTTTTACACAACAAAAATTTTGAAACAGCGTTCCAGTTTGTATATTTTTACATTTCAAGTCCTGGTTTAAATTAAGCAAATATTACTACTCGGGAAAAAAGTTAATACTCAAATTTAAAAAACGATCTAATCCATTGAAACAGCGAGTATACATTCAGGATCTACACAGTAATTCAATTTTAAAATACTTATAGACATACCTTTTAAAAATATTCAAATTCAGCTACATATCACACTTCAGGTAAATGCACCGGTAGTCGGCCATTTAAGGGCATTAATCTTATTATTATTAAAGTGTTAGTGAATTCCAAAAGATATATATATATATATATATATATATATATATATATATATATATATATATATATATATATAATTTTTTTTAGCTTAGTCCTAACCCTCGTGTATCAAAAAACACATTCAAAGTTTCAAAATATATTCTTCGGAAAAAATGAAAAATGCTACCATCTTATATTCTCAGCTTCAGTTGTGGGGCTAGTAAATTTCTGATGTATGAAATTTTAAGTTTCCGGTTTATCCAACAAATTATTTAATTTAAAATAAAACACAATACTAAAGAAAAAAATCTTTTCAATAAAAACTTATTTCCTAATAAAATCCCTAAAAAATGACCAAAAAAAAAAAAAAATTGTTTTTGAAGACACTCTAGAAAATAAACAAATGTACAACCAGAAAAAAACAAAATATTCCAAACAGCTTATGGAAAGTTAACATTTAAGGATGTTTGTCAATCGGATTTTTTTCAGAAATGCATTTTGGGACTTTTTTTTTTTTTTTTTTTTTTTTTTTTTTTGTGACCTACTACTAGTACGAGATGCACTATAGGTGCATTTACCTTATACATCATGCATTAGAAAAGAATCTACGCCTGCTGTACATTAGACCACATTATAACGGGCTTCTACTGCTTGTTTCATTTTAAAGAACTGCAGCCTTCAACCGAAAGATACTTGGTTATATTAATAATAATTGCAGTGTTAAGTTTTACAGAATAATTATTATCTACAAATGTTTCGGAATTATCATAATTCAGCTAATTTTACATGATTTTCATAATCAATGTAAATTCAAACTTCATTTTGAATAAAGATTATAGAATGACGGATTTTCATTAATACAAATAAGATGTTAATGTGATTTTGATAATATAAACAATCATTAAAGCTAATACTTAAGATTATTTTTAAAACATGCACATAATTAAGCATGATTAGATACTGAAAGCATTAAGGTTTACACATATTTCTCTGTTAAAAGAAAAAGACATATTTATCAAACATTCTGGCGATACAATTCGTCGAACTTTGAAGAACCGAGGAAGAGTAAAATAATTTTTATTAGTTCTATGCATCAAATACTAAAAATTACTAATGCCTTTTCTCATTTACACATGCTGATATTGAACAAAAGGAAAACCGATATTTCCGTTTGGGTACTTGAAATAAAAATACGAATTTCACACATACATAGCACCTAATATTTTCTTCAGTGAAAAAAATAAATAAATATATAAAATCCATAAATATCGAAGAATTAAAAACATTCTAGAATTGAAATGTATGTTGAATAAACGTACTTAAGTTATTTCCAGAAATACTTAGAAAGGGGCATAATTAAATCACAATGTTTTTCATATGCAATAGTTTTTAATCAGAGCTTTGTAAATAAGGGTAGGCGCCGGCAAGGGGCAATAGGTGAGAGTCATTGCCTCTGTTACTTTTGGGAGGAAAAGGGGGAGGGGAGGCAAATTTATACTTCCTTAGCGACTTAAAATAATTAAATATTAAGTGTTGGAGACAACTAGGACATTTTTTCGTCATGAAACCCCCTAAAAACATGTTCATATATATTTAAAATTTATCTTTCATGGGGGCAGAATCCCCCTGACGAAAAAAAAGAGAGCGGTTTCAATTCATTTTAAAAATGCTGATGGAAACCTATTTTTAAATATTTAATATATACTGACTGTTAGTTTCTATACCGCTTTTTATGTTGATATTTAAAAATTGTTTAGGGAGATTTTGGAATTTTTTCTTTTTAGTTTAGTTTATTTTATGTTTAAAGTCTCCATTTTGAGAAACGCGGCGGTACAAAATCGCGACTATTCCAAAACTTTGCACTTCCCAGGTTTTCGTTCTGCCGGCGCGCATGTAAATATGGTTACTTTTCAAGGTAGAAAAACAGATATCTCTCCTTTCGGGATACTAACTCTTGCTTCTGTTTTGATAAGGTCTATTGTCTATTTAGTAGCGATTCGGGGGAAGCCAGACAGTCGAGAGAAGAAATCATCCGATGCTGGGGGAAAGACGGACACATCCATGCCTCCCAGACCAAGATGATAGCCGTAATTGTCCAAATTCGATTCTGCAGAGGATAAAACCTCATCGTTGAAGATGAAAAACTGTGGTTCAGCGGGTAGACAATCTACTGGAGAAAAATTGAAATTGGGGTGGTTTAAGTTAAGCAGTGCTTGGTTTATAGGGGACAAAGGTGCCTGTTGGTAGAGGTCATCAAAGGATTTCAAAACGGTGGGGGTACCAGCGACGCTTGAAGGAGGAGAAATATCGCCAGCAGACCCCAGACTTTGTACTTTTGGCCTAGATACTGGTGGCGTGGTAGGCGTCACATGCGTCAGATTGGTCAACAAATTCTTCTTCGCCTGCTCGCTGTTGTGGATGAAGTGGCACCTAGGCCCATAGGGGCAAAGGCCTGTACTGTGGAACGTGCGACAAAGCTCAGTTTTGTACTTCGGATGTCTTGCCATGCTCCTGAGTTCTTTCATCCCGTGAGCGAATTGGCACTTGTCGCCATACTTGCAGGTACCATTCTCCTCGAATGGCCTGCACAGCTCGGTTTTGTACCGACTGGAGTTGGATTGGATAGATCTCCTGTCTGGTTCACTGGCGCTGCGTTCCAATTTCCTGGATTCGTTGTTTTGGGATTTGCTCGTCTCCTGCTGATGGTTCTTGGAGAGAGGTGGACTACACGAGTTTCTCCTATGATTGGCATTCTGATGACTGTTGTTGTTGTTATTATTATTGTTGTTGTTGTTGTTGTTATTCACCGGTGACTTCCTGCCCTGCAGGAAACTGCCTTTGTGCGTTGGTGACTGCAAAGAGATAAACAAAAAAAGTTACGATATTAATTTACGTGTTAACATATTAATTACAAAATAATAACACAGTAAAACTTCTGAATAACGGGACACGAAATCTGCCCGCTATTCAGAGGTACAAACACACAAATATAGTATATATAGTTGATAAGGATTGAAAAAAATATATATATTCGCTAAATAAAAATGCCATATTCTATAATAATAGGCAGTGTCCGTCACGAACGTTTTAATGTATTAAAATTTCTTACTAATTTTAAACTGCCTTAGTAATAAATCAATATTGGTTATATTGGTGCTTAATATTCTATTCATCGGATATACTTCTACTAAATACCGATATTGGTTATATGTTTGGTTACATTGGAAATATTTGCAACGAAATGTTTTTGCTAATATTAGCACAATAGTTGCAAAATGTAAGCACTCCAATATTGAGATTCAATTTCCTGACAATATTGACCGATGTACTCAATAAAAACAATATTGGCCCATTACTGTTTTGCTACTAGGTGCTTAATTATTTATTTATTTTTGGACAAAAGTATGCTTTTATCAAACTTGAAAACACGCTGAAATCATAAACTTGGATTCAATTTCCAGTTAATATTTGACCGATGTAGCCAATGCTTGGTCCATTACTGTTTTGTTATTAGGTACTATCTTTTTTTAGAGAAAATAACCTCTTTATCAAATACATTTGAAAACACGTTGAAATCATAAACTCATATTATAACACAAGAACGGCCGCATGGGCAAATTTAACTGAAGTCATAGAAACATATTTTAAATCAGAATTTTTATTTCATATAATTTAACTTATTTCTGAATGGTGTATATATCGGATTTATTTTATAAGAGATTTCTGGTTCGAAATACAATTATTCGGCCCCAGTTTAATTGACCGCTACGGTCGTTCTAGTGCTAACATTTTAGTCAAATTTCTCTAAATATCCCGATTAACGAAGTGCATAAGATTTTATCAAAGTAATGGTACTGGATAAAACCTCGCAGTTTCAAGCGCCACCATATAGTTTCTCAAACAACGCTAGTTCAGCGTATACAATCTGGTTTATTTACGACTACAGCACTCCTTAATTCAACACTATCGGGCATTCAAACTCTCTTTAATTATACCATAATAATAAAAAAGAAATAATGAGAATTTTAAGTTTGTTACACGGGAGAATGCATTAATCTTTTATGACCCGAATTATAATAAATCAGAAATTTGCTCCTCTTCAATAATTATCTTCGTTAATGTCTGAAGATATCCAAAACATCTTTAATAAAAATTTAATTTTTAGATAGATTTAGATTTAATAAATCGGTAGTTAAACAAGGTTTTTTTTTTTTTTTGGGGGGGGGGGTGTCAAATACAAGGTGGTCATAATTAAACTAACAGTACTCAGAGTGTTCTGTAGCGCGATCTAATTGAGAGAATGACGCCAAATTTCTTACGAAGACGGGCGACGAAGGAAAAAAAAAAATTAGTTCCAAAAGTCACGGCTGGGGGAATATGAGGGGCTGTGTGACGGAAAAGAGAGTATTATTGCCATATTGAACTTGAATTAAATCGCTAAATGTGCTAAATCAAATTTTATTTCAGTAATGATTCTGCATTTTTTAAAGCTCTCTGTTTGTTACATCGCGCCACATATTCCCCTAGCGGTGATTTTTGGAACTATTTTTTTTTTCGCGGAATCCTTCGTCACCCGTCTTGTTTAATCTTCTTACAAAATTTGGCGTCATTCTCTCATTTAGATTGCGCTACAGAACACTCCGAGTACTGCCAGTTTAATTATGGCCACCTGGTATTTACAAGAATAATTAGATTAACTGGCAAAAAATTCTGTTATGGAAGCCTCACAATTCTTAGAAGAATGCAAATAAATGTAATGTGATCCTATCTGTAACCGAGATGTGTTTTATAGTTGCAAATTCTTCGTAAAATATTTTTTAATAGGAGAAAAGCCAAATCCATGTAAATGGATGAAAATAACCACATTAAAAAATATTTAGTTAAGACTGTTTCGCTATGCTTTACTGAAAGTGATACAGCAAAATATTTTGTATGAAAAGTACCATATTCTTTTATTAGTAGACGAATTAAATAAATTTTATATTGCACTTTCTTTAAAACCCTCTCACTGACAAGCCCGTGTTAATACGTTCACTAAGTCCAGGTTTCACGGCAATACCAGCAATATTTAAACTAATATAATTTTGTTGATTTAATGTATTTTTAATACACTGAACAATGATTAATATTCTCAAGGATTATATTCATATTTTTAATTAAGTTTTTTTTATATAATGTTGAAAAAAATAATCTTTTTTGTAGCATTTATCACAAAATGCAGAGAAAACAACATTACAATTTTTGCCCTTTTCCAAGACTGTCAGAGGATTAATGGGACTTTGAAGTCCCGTCGGAGCATAAAGCATAACACTAAAACGCCCGGAAGGAGTCGATTCGACTCCGACCACATGATTAAATGTCCATTGGAGCCAGAATTTTTTTCATAAAATAAGTTAAATTTAAGAGACGCAGAATTACGTTAAATAAATCAGTTAAATAATTTTATGTAAAAATTCTGAAGTGAAATATTTTTATGAAACTTAGTAAATTTCCCGGGCGCTTTAGTGTTAAAGCAATAAATAACATGATAAAATGATAATAATAATGACCATTTTCTTAAACAAGATCTCCAGTCTATTCTTGGCAAGATAATGCTATCATGATAACAGTATAATTTCGAGAAAAATAATTCAAATGGCAACTCAAATTATCGTATGATTAAGGAATGACGCAATTCTCCACTTAAAATGTTCTTTCAACAAGAACGTCAATCGTCATCTCATTGAGATGACCTTGCAGATAAGGAAGTGGTAAAAAATGAACTAATTTATCTTTTTTAAGACTGCACATAGGAAAATTCCTTTTCAAACATAAACATTTGAGATGAATGTTCGATTATTGCCAAGGAAGGATAATAATTCGCCATTTGATTTGAGGAAAATCAAAAGAAAATTTAATTGTTTAACATAACCACGTTTTATTGCAACTGGTTAACATAACTACATGTTTAGAATTTTAAGTTTCACTTTTCCAGAAATAAATAGCTGCAATTGATTATGAAAGATACTATGGTAGGCACAAAAAATACACGAAAAAAAGAAGGAAAAAAGAAACACTTGGCATGTGTTCAAATGATAGTACCCTATGTTAAAACAATTGTCATTTAAATTTTCATTCCTCAATTAACAAAAATGGAAAATTATTATAGAATTGCAACATTATATTTTCAGTTAATTGGGGGAAAAAACAGCAAGAACCAAAAAAAAAAAAAAAAAAAAAAAAAACAGGTAAACTTTTTTGTAATATTCTTTTGCATACCAATCTCAGTCACGCCACTTTGTTATGCTTGTATTGAAAAAAGTCTTTCTAAAATTTTACAACTATAAAAAGTAAAAGCTCTCTGTTTGATACTATTGCTTTCAATCTATTACATTGGTATATAATTAATTAGGAATAAGTGAGCCTATGTGATATAAAAATACACTTTTGTATTTACATATTATTTTGCTTTAATGAAGAAAAACAAATATTTAAAAATTTTAATACTTTCTTTCTTTAGGAATACAGCAGACATTTTGATAAATTCCTTGTCTTTTGCTCTCAATACAATTTTGTAATTAAATTTTTTTCAGTTTAAAAAGAAAGAAAGAGGGGGTGGGTGGGGGAGAGTGAGCAATTAATTAGCAACGAGGACGAAGTGAGGTACATCTCTAACCAGCTTAATAATTTATATAGCGTTATGACGAAAAGATAGAACAAAATCTTGTGAAAATATATAATAACATACATGTGGAAATAGGATTTTTTTTAATTCGATATTTATCATTGCGAAAGTAACCCCGGCCCATCCCCCAACTGGAAATTCCTTTATGATTTCAGGAAGACGGGAATTTATCGTTCACTATTTGATACATTTCAAGATTAGAAACTTAATGCAAATGAAAAGATGGTGTATTAATATTGGTGCTTTGGGTAAAAACACAAAACCAAAGGTCTTACATTTACCTAGTGAGAGCATTGATAAGATGTGACAATTTAAATATGATATCAAATGTTCAATAGGTGTCCCCCCCCCCCTTCCTTTTCCCTTTTAATTTACGTATTCGATGAATTTCAGTTTTCACTCCATTATCTCTCAAATACCGCATTTACTTTTATCAAAAAATCCGTTACACGAGAGAGTTAACTATTATTATTTATTATAAACTGAATGATAGTACATGACTGTCAAAATGCGTCCTCCCCTAACACCTACCCAAACCAAATAAACATTTTCGAACCAGAAATTTTATATCCAAAAGAAGCAAGAAACATTAAATAAATATTTTTTTACAAAACATGCTTATCTGACACCGAAAAAAAATCGGAAGTTGGCAAAAATAAAAGTAAGATTTTAAACAGTTTTCATTTTTTTTTAAATTTTAAAATAAGAAAAGAGAAACTTAAATTATTTACTTAACAAAGGAAGATATCTATCTATATATAAGAAACATAAAATGTGTTACAGGTGCAACCAAGCATAATTCCATGGTTAAAAGACGATTCCAATATGCTATGAAAAGTAACATTAGTATTCACGTTTTGTTCTCAATTATTTGATTCAACAAAACAATTCATTCTATTAAACGGTGATTTCTATAAGACAGAGTTCGTACACATTTCTTTAAATAAAAATCAAGGACTTTCAAGGACCAAAACCAAAAAAATGTAAGATCCTACAAATTAAATAAACTAATAAATTATAATAAGCATTTTTTAAATAAAGAGTTTCATTTTTGTAAATACAAGTTTTAAACATTCAAATGGCCAGGAAGGGGGGGGGGGGGGGGGATTTCAGCGTGTGGCTGTAGAAATTTAGAAAGTTTTAAAATAACAGATACAGCAGAAGAAAAAAAAATTAGTCAGATGTGGCAATCTCAAAACTTTCTTCTATTTGATGCATGTTAACCCTTAAATGCCTGGTGTTGCTTTTCGGCAACATACCCAATTTAGGCTCTAAAATACTATTAGAATAATATTGAAGCTATAACGCCTAATGCTGCCAATAAAATACATTCTGAAAATATTATTAAATCGATTTTCAACATGTAGATGACAACACTTGTGATGTTTAAGAATAAAGATAGATTTATTTTTTCAATTGTTGCTACTTGTTCTTTTTGTTTTGTTTGGGAGCTTGCGAAATACCCTATTTTGACCTGCGGTGAGCAAGTAAAATTTATTTCTTATTATAGTCCCTAAAATTCTTGTGTGTTTAATACTATAGAATTTTATCAAGGGAAATTATTTTTTCAATTAAACACCAGTATTGCCGATTAGTAGCAAACTGTTTTTTAGCCGTAAACTATACTAAAAACAAAATATGATTTTTTAAAGTATTTTTCCCATGATTTATTTAAGAAATGAAAGCCGAAAAACATTATTACAATGATTTTTGAAAAATCAGGCATTTAAGGGTTAATACTTCAAAATTCGCTATAAGCAGGAGTGGCGAAAAGCATCATTTTACTCGCCACTGGCGAGTAAATTTTTTGACAGGGCGAGTGAATTTTTAGGTAGTCTTTGATAACTACAAACTATAGAGATATACGGAAACTTTCTTTTTTTAGTAGTTAGCTATATTTTTCAAGTTTCCTGATTACTGCGATGTAAATATGATACTAAGTTCTATTTTATATTAAACTTTCATCTCTTGTTTGTATTTCTTAATTTTACAGGGAAAAAAAAAAATACGAAAATGCATTATAGTAGTAGTAATTAACTAGTTTTGAGTTGCGTAAATTTTGTCATAAAATTTTTCAACTGTACGTTGCATTTTACTGGCTGGTGAAATAAATCCCTAGCTGGTAAGATTTTCTAAAAATTCCCCACCCCTGGCTATAAGAGTTCAAAAATTAGATGTCAATCTATGCTGATCATGAGGATTCTAAAGATCGGAAATTCCGTGCATTATTTCTTGACAGATGACTATCGCTAAATCGTGTAAATCCTGCAAAATGCAGCATGGCAGCGCCACCTGTTGGGTGATTTATAGCAAAACCTAATCAGCAACAACTTTTATGCCAACGTCTAACTGAATCTGAAGTTTGGTGTAAATCCGTGCAATTGCAATACTTTTTCATATAGAGCTATTTGCGAAAACCTTGAAAAATCCAGCATAACAGCGCCACTTGCTGGGCAATTTACACCAAAACATAATCAAGAAATTCGATGAAAATTCATGCATCAGTTCTTGAGATAGAGCTATTGAGGAAATCGTAAAAAAAAAAAAAAAAAAAAAAATGCAAGCACTTTAAGTGTGGTGGGGAAGGGGGTCGCCGGAGCAAAGGAAAATGCCAAGAAGGAGAGGCAAGGGGGAGGGGGGGGGATTTTTAAATCAGAAATTCAAAGAAATGAAGAAGAGTTTCATCCTTTCTTCACAGATTAACAAATAATACAAGAATAAAATTAAGCACTTTTAAGGACTTATTGCAGATTTTGCATGAAAATAAGTACTTTTAAGCACCAAAAATTCTATTTGAAAAATGTAAGCACTTTTAAGGACTTTCAAGGACCGTACGATCCCTATAAGAGGGAAAGAAATTAGGATGCCATTTTTCCAAAGCGGAAACTTTTACGAATAGCAGTAATAGAAAATATTCATCCTCAAGCAAAAGTCAAATATTGCGCATAAAAGTCTTTTAAAAGCCTCTGTGGCTTGGTACAGGTGTAACCATGTCTAATTGCATAGTTAATAACACTCCGTTTGCCGCGCCTTATCTGACAGATACACGACAGAATCTGACAGAACTCTCGTGTGTATTTTAATGTGTTATTTCTTTTGTAAACAATAAAATATATTCATAATATTAAAGAATTTGATTTAATGTTATTTTTTCTATTTTAAATGGTGTTTTTATCTTTTTATTTATTAATGTTAACAATATATACTGGTATATCTGACAGATACTGCGCGATCACACTTCTTTGGGGAAAAAAAAAAAAAAAAACACGCGACTAGCTGAGTGTTAAAAGGCTGATTTCAATACACCGTGAAAAATAACATTGGTATTCACGTTTTGTTCTCAATCATTTGATTCAACAAAACAATCGATTCTATTAAACAGTGATTTCTATGAGCGGAAAGAAATTAGGATGCCATTTCTCCAAAACGGAAACTTTTACAAATAGCGGTAATAGAAAATATTCATCCTCAAGCAGAAGTCAAATATTGCGCATAAAAAGTCTTTTAAAAACCTCTGCGGCGTGGTACAGGTGTAATCAAGCATAATTCCATGGTTAAAAGACGATTCCGATATGCCATGAAAAGTAACATTAGTATTCACATTTGATCAACATCACCAGCTCAATCATTTGATTCAACAAAACAATCAATTCTATTAAACAGTGATTTCTATGAGCGGGAAAGAAATTAGGATGCCATTTCTCCAAAACGGAAACTTTTCAAATAAAGGTAACAGAAAATATTCATCCTCACGCAGAAGTCAAAGATTATGCATAAAATTGATTTAAAAACCTCTGCGGTTTGGATACGGAAATATTTTTCAAGATGATGTCAAGAGCAAGGTAATTTCCAAAAGGCGTAGTGCGTGGTAGCTTTCCTTGAAAATAAAAGCCACAAAATATTATTTGCAATGTAAATTTTATTCTAGAAAAACGCCAAGAAAGAGAGAGGGGGGGGGGGATTTTTTTTTTTAAAGCATGAAGATTGGGTGGTATCCCACTCTCCAACTGATAAATTTGAAAGGGAAAGTTGACAAAAGAAAATAGCAATTGATTATTTCAGAAGCATCTAAGTTAAAAAGTATTTGAAATAACTTAACCCCTTGGAGCCGAGCGACCGGTATACGTGCCACTTAAAGTGTTCAGAATCCTTCATTATTCCCACCAGTTATTTTTTATTGAAAAATTTACTTTATTTAATCAGAGCATTTTTGGGATTCAATTACAGAAAATGTTCTGTTTTGAAACACCGGTGGTAAAAGATTAAAAATTAAGCAGAGGGCTCTCGTCGCGAAGGGGGTTAAAACACTGTTTGTTCTCAAAATCCAAAGCAGCTAATTTTTGTTCGGAAAGCATGAAACTGGCAGACGTTACTTATTCATAAACTATGTAGTGTTTTCCAGTTTTTGGTAAGAGCAGATCTTTCAGAAAATACTGTCAAAGTTGATCCTGTCGTCGCGTGACAACAATCCACCATAATTCGATATGTATTTTATTTATTAGAAAATTTAAAACACCATTTCAATTCTAAATATCCTGGTCAGAACGTTTCGCGTTGTCGGGTAGAGAATTGTGAGAAACGCCTTAAGATATTTCTCAAAATCGAAACTTGAGTACTCCGACACATTCATCAGCTCATTCGTATAAACGTAAAATTTCTAGGAATTCTTAACGCCGATCTTTGAGACATGACAATATTGGCGGAATGTTGGTCATATGATAGTAATCGCCTATAATTTAAAATTTCGGTGCTGCTAAAAACGTGTCTAAAAGCGCTGAAAATTCATGACTTAAAAAAATCATAAATTTTGGCAGTGAAAAGAATGGGATTTTTCGGAATGACTCATATTTTAAAAGAGTTATAAAATTAAATTTCGCATTATAATAAGTATACAGTCCCTTGTAAAACAAATGTCATATCTATAAAACTATAATTTAAATTTGTAGGATTTTTGTAATTGGAACTATGTTTCTATTATCAATGGTTTAAAAGATAATCACTATAAATTCTATTTGGAATCCCTTGGTATGCAATAACAAATAAGTCAACATAACCAAAGTCAAAAGACATGCAACATTTTAAAATCAATTTTTGTAGGTAATATTGCCCTAGAAAAAGAATCATTGAAAACAAAAACGGGAAAGAACAGCAGAAAGAAAAAAAGACATAAGAATTCTATTCGTGGAACGTTGTATCAATTTATCGATGAATAATGATCGATAACAGCTGAACGAATTTCATCAACAGTATATAAAATGAACTACAAACCAGCTTTCTCGGAGATAAAAAGAGAAATCAACTTTTGCCGCCTTGAGGCTTAACGCTTACATACAGGCTTCTTATGAGGCAAACGACGTGTGATCGAATAAACGCCACGTACTATTACATAATATAACTATAAAGATGATAATAAATGGTGGTAAAAATAATCATGTCTATAAATGGCTTATTACAGAATGTACATTATACATCACGATTAAAGAATATTTATCTCTCTCTCTTTTTTCCCATCACAGAGAAATTTGTTTAACATTAGGAAAATAATTAGGGATGCAACGAATCGCAAACTATTCGGCCTGCCGAATATCGAAATATTCGGCCAACCGAATACTTAAAAAAACTTTTAAAACATATTTTTTAAAACCTTACACCACTTCTACGTTTAACAGTCAACTTATAAAAATATTCAGAATAATTAGAAACAGAATCATAAATGAAAGAGAATGTTTTTACATTATTTATTTGCTGTTTGTTAATATTATTTTCATAGGAATTAATGCAAGTTTCTGAACTTTGTCCAGTAAATAATCTGTTTGTTGCTAAGATTTTGAGAACAACATTTACAATCTCTGAAAATGATCGCCCACTCCAGACACAGATCTAGGATGCATTTAAAAACTTCTTTGCTTTATCAAAGGCAATAGAACAACTATTCTTGCCGAGTTGGCACCATATAAAATTTTAATAGATTGATTTATTTATTTACTTTTACTTTAGTCTCTTCCTGACAAACAAATAATATATGATCCTGAAAAATTTTTCTTCCAATTTTTTCACAATTTCTCTTTGATTTTAAAATGTTTGTTTTAGAATTTAAGAAAATTTTATTCATTTGTTTTAATTCACAGAAGAAGCCATGAAATTTAAAATTGTATTAATTAAAAAAGTTTTATAACTATCCTCTTCTTAAATAACTCAAAGCAGATTTTTTTTTTTCGGCATAAAGTTTACTTGAAAAAAGCTCATTATCAAACTGAAAGTTTCTGTTTTAAATATTATGTAAAATTGTTTTAAAATTTAACATTTTAATGCCTTTAAACTTTGAAATATAAAATTATTCGACAAGCTGAATATTCGGTATTCGACCTAGCAATTACTATTCGGCTAGCCGATTATTCAGTATTCGGTTCGCCTGTAGGCCGAATATTCGGTATTCGGCTAAAATCACTTTTCGGCGCATCCCTAAAAAAAAATAATAATAATACTCACGAAAGAAAAAAAGAATTTATGTAAATGAATAAAAATTTAACTAGATTAGAATATTAAAGGCAAAATAATAATCATTTAATATGTAGTATAGTAAAAACACAATAGTGTAAGAAATAAAAGAAAAGGGAGAGAAAGGGATATATATATATATATATATATATAGTATGAATAGACGTTGAAAAAAAAAGAAGAAAAAACCTCTCAATCCCTTATTTATTTCATAACTTCCAACCGAAACCTGGAACTAAACTGTACTTTTCATGGAATGAACCGAAATAACTTATATGTTCCAGACCAGGAGCTCCCAAACTATGGTACGTGAAGCTCTGGCTATTGGTTCGCTAAAGTCCAATATTAGTACGTAAAATGAAATACAGAATATTACTATGAAAACAAAAAAATCGTGAATTTATCATCCAGGCAATTTTCAAATGCAAATATGAAACTTTTTTTTCTTTTTGAAAATTTCGAATGCAAATAAGAGATTGCAAACTTTTTTTTTTTTTTTTTTGGTACTTTGGTCTAAAAGTTTGGGAACCCCTGTTCTAAGCCTTAACCGTAAAAACGTACTTTTATATTTTAAAAGATCAATTTATAAATTTTGTAAATCTTAGAAAAAAGAACAAGTGTCTATAATAGAATACTGACTTAAAAGAAGGGCTGCGGAGACGGTGGGAAAATGGACGACTCCGACTCTTTCGCTCAAAAATGGGCCGATTCCCGACTCCGACAATGCAGGCCTGCTTGTAAAATGGACGACTCCGACTCCGGGAATTTTAACAGATCCGGCTCCGCAGCCCTGCTAAAGTAAACAATTCATAGTTCCCATGGAAGAAATGCCATAATATTATACCAGCTAATATTAGGTAGGAAACCTGTCTAAAACGAAATATTTCTAAAGGTCATTTTCAGATTCTCCTTAGTTTGTTTTACTGCGATAAATAAACATAATAGTCTAACATAGCAAAATCTGTAAAAGCGGGATCGCTAAAACCGAAACAAAATTCAGTTTTGCAGAGGTTTTCGGTTGAAAGCAGTTAAATTGTGTAATATTTTTTCAGTATGAACTATGCAAATGTTACGTTTAACACAGGATTGCGTTAAAAACAGCTTCCGTTATATCAGGTTTTACTGAAATACGCAAATTAAGGGGGACTCGGTACCCCCTTTCATTCGGCGAAAAATGACAAAAATATGGATTTTATAATTTTTTGCTTAAATGATACTTTATTATCCCTACTCCCTAGTATATTCTGATGAAGTTTCGTAAAGATCCCAGTATTATAAATACAAATAAAATCGATTTTACTACATCGCTGTCCCTTTAAATGCCACACCCGTGATTTTTGTCACTTTGTATTTTTTTAAACTGATAAAACTTTTATGTATGTTTTCAATTGACACGATTTTTTTTAATTGATAAAACTTTTATGTATGTTTTTCAATTGACACGATTTTTTATTTTATTTATTTATTTATTTATTTTTTTGGAGGGGAGGAAGAGGAGGAGGTGGTATTTGATGAAACTAAGTACCGAATTTAAAAGAAAATAAAAAGATTTTTTTTTCTCTCAAACTAATTAACTTATGGTAAATCTGATACTTAAAATTATACAGCACACTTTTAAGAACTAGTTAAAAAAAAAAAAAAAAAAAAAAGCTCAAAATGTTCAAAATTGTACGAGAAGATAAATTTAAAAATTTACTTATTAAATTTTAAAAAAAAATTAATTTTTCAAATTTTACCAGGGGAGTCGAGCAATTTCTTGACAGAATCATTTTCCTTCATTGAGTCCTTTATTATTTAAAAAAAAAAAATTAATGCTCAAAGGGTTACCGAGTGTTAAGTAAGTGTTCTTAAGCGTGTAAAAACAGAATAACTAGAGACAGGAAAAATACTTTGTTTTTAAACTTGTTTGCATCTTAGCAGATAGATGTGTATCATACTCCTTTCGGCAGGACCATAAACTTTTTCCGTTATAGACAGGTTCTATTTACACAGGTTTTACAGTGTTAAGCTCCACTCTATACAACCTAACGAATATCATGATACTAAAAGAAATTTAAAAGAATTTATGTATCATGAAAAATCGTGGACTTTCAGCGTTCCGCTCAGTGGTTTCACGGTACGGGTTTTAGGGGAAAGTCGAGCATAAGTCGGGACACCTAGCAACACTAGTTGTTGCCCACCAAACCTAGCAAATATACGATTCCAACCCGCGAGAAAAAAGGTTGAGCAAGATTCACGATTGTTGTAAAACTCACCGCAATGGACAATTTTTATTTAGATAAACTCTAAAACGGGTACACGCTGTATGAATTCATGGTTCGTACTGGTCCTTAAATTTCAAGCAAGACTAAGAAATTCTTCGGTAACAGTATTTTTTTATAGAAAATATATCCTTAAAGAAGGTGAGATTTCGAGCGTTTAAACCAGATTTATTTTTCTATTAAAAAATACTCATATTTGACCTTGAAAATAACGATACCAGTACGAACCCTGGAATTTCAGATTTTTAATTCTTTTTCATATTATGGTATTGTTATATAGTTTGCATATATTTTATATAAAAATTTTAGATTGGATAGATAATTAATTGAAAATTTCTTCATTTTCGACTATAATTGAGATTCTGACAGAAAGTAATGCATCAAAAATTCCCTGGCCACTTCAAATATTTAAAAATGCCCTTTACATTTACCTGACTTTTTGCCTAAATTTTCGAATTCCTTGACTCTTCCCTGACCTGTAAGAACTCTGCTTTGCAATATAAAATAATAATAACTCTTTTATAAAAGCATGTGACAAATAACAATCGTAATTGTTGCAACTCATTTGGGGAATGACTATTGACTTCTAAATCCCTATTGGGGATTTCGGACTACAACCGTCTCGTCCCAAGGGGAAAAAAACATCAGAACATATTTTGATCCCAGCCTATGCTGACGAAATTCAAATGATCCGGCAAAAAGCCGAAATATTAATAAGATTCATATTGTGTAATATCGTGCTCAGTTGTTTAATGTGTGTTGTTGTGATGTGTAAGTGCACATGCAAATAAACTGCGACGTGAATACCAGGACTTCCTTAATTGCGTCAAGTGATTTAAAAATCTTGAAATTCTGAGCGACTCTGATCCTAAGTTATTCCAGTATTTGAAAACATTTTAAACGCGAAAGCAACAGATATAGAAATCACGCATTATTTTTCAGGCACATACTATTATACTAAGTTTGAATGAACAGAAAAATATAATAACATTGTAAGAAAACAAAAAGAAATTTCCAATTTGTCAGTACACTGTGTAACCAAATCTATATATAACAATCTTTTGAGCATTGAATTTCAACGAAGAGCGTGTAAAAATATACGTTCGCAACCACAACACAACAAAATTTTTCTAAATTGAAAGCACTCATATTTATTACTGGCAATAGGCGTGGCTAACGTTTGTGGATTATAAATCTATTTACGCTTTTTGAAATGATCTTAAAAAGGAAAAAAAAAAATCTGCCGTTTCAATGTAATATCACAAATTTCACTAGGATATTTTTTTCGACGGGTTTTCACACTTCTTAGAAAATGATTAGATGAATAATGGTTAGAATTTATAATGATTTATTTAACAAATCGGAAAAAGAGTAATATTTCTTAATTTGTTACAAACACTTTAATTTTTAAGATAAGTTATGTATATATCATATACCTGCAGGATACGTGAAGCTTAATTGTCAGTAAAACTAACAGCGCTTTTTTTTTAAATTAAAAAAATGAAAACTTTTTATCTTAATCTTGTATCTTTCTGCAGAACGAAAAAGATTTTTTTTTTCCGTATTATATATTTATATACAGTGCTGCGATTATTTAGTATTATTATTATTATTTTGTTCACTACTACAATCATTATAGTAGATATCTTCTACCCTTCGATGTATTTTTATTATTATTATTATTATTATTATTATTAGAAATAGAGAGAAAAAGTCGCCCGTGGCAGGCAGTTTTGATTATGCATAAAAATGTGTCGCCTATTTTAAAACACATAATCATGTCGTTGTATTTTCACTTAACAAAAAAATAAATAAATAAAAAGAATCAGGCATAATAGATACGATGACCGATGACGCAGTAATTCTAACTCAATTTTAACCAACACATTTCCTTGCTAACTAAAACAACCACTACACTTTATATTTCATGATCAAAGCGGAAAACATGCCACCATGCACGTCCGAATAGTTGCACTTAAAGAAAGATTTATGATTCATTTGTTTCTCCATATTTTGAAGTGGCGTGCTGTTATTACAATTGTTAAAGAACATAAAGAGTTCTCGTGTATTTCCAGAAAATTTTGATATCCAAAAAGAATAAATATTAAAATAGTCGTGGTCAGAACTAGGGATTGACGAAGCAGCAATTTTGCCGAATACCGAAGCTTCGGTCAAAGTGTCAACCGAATATTCGGTATTCGGCAACCGAATACTTAAAAATTTTTAATACACATTTTTGCATATATTAGCTTTTTTAATAAACTTTAAATAACATTAAATTCTTAATAATTTAATTCAGTTACATTTTTATTCTTAAATCTAATTACACACACACGCACACACACACAAAAAAAAAAAAAAAAAAATTTAATGACTTCTTTCCACAGAAATTCATTAACCCATCACTTATTTTTTATTATTTTATCACTAGTCAATACCTAAAATAACCTATGAAAATATTAAACTATACAGGCTATTATTAAGGATAAGAATTGTCAGAAAAACGAAAGTTCATTCAAATAAAAAGATACAATATTGTCAAAGCTGATTTACTGATTGTCTAACTATAAACATATTGAATATGAATGTTTTCAAATACAAAAGGTATCATATCAATATGTACATTTAACTATATTTTCTGTCAAATTACTGATACATATTTATATTTTGATTAATATTTTAACATTGTGATGATGAAGATAACAAATTTGAGCGATTTTAATTTAATGATTATAAAAGCTATAGCTTAGGCATAGGGATATACTTATTTGATGTGTATATTAAAGAAAATATACATTAAATAAATTTAAATTAAGGAAACTAATGTAGAAATAATTAAAATTAAATGTTAAGGGAAAGATGCCCATCTTCCTTACTTTTTTTTCTCTAATGTAGACAGTTGTTTTGATTTCACCGCTATGTAGACTATTTTAGAAAGGAAAAAGGATTTTTTAATTAAAAATGGCTTTTGATTTGTTTTTTGTTGTGCAGACAATATTAAAACTCATTGTTTAGCCTATTCTACTTCTAAGTAAAAGAGAATTTTTACTTCTAAAGAAAATACTTATCCATAATTATTCGGCCGAATACTTAAAAGTATTCGGCCGAAGCCGAATATTCGGTTTACATGCCGAACCACCGAATACCGAATCGACTATTCGGTATTCGGTCAATCCCTACTAGGGATTGACCGAAGCAGCAATTTTGCCGAATACCGAATACCGAAGCTTCGGTCAAAGTGTACACCGAATATTCGGTATTCGGCAACCGAATACTTAAAATTTTTTAACATACATTTTTTCATATATTAACTTTTTTAGTAAACTTTAATTAAAATTAAATTCTTAGTAATTTAATTCAGTTACATTTTTATTCTTAAATCTAATTACACCAAAAAAATTTTATGACTACTTTCCACTCACAAATTCATTAACCCATCACTTATTTTTTATTATTTTATCACTAGTCAATACCCAATGAAAGTATTAAACTATGAAAGTATTAAACTATACAGGCTATTATTATGGGTAAGGATTGTTAGAAAAACTAAAGTTCATCCAAATAAAAAGAAACAATGTTGCCCTTAAGCTGATTTACTGATTGTCTAATTATAAACGTATTGAATAGGAATGTTCCCAAATACAAAAGGTATATCAATTTATACATTTAAATATTTTGTGTCAAATTATTGATACATATTTATATTTTGATTAATGGTTTAACATTGTGGTGATGAAGATTAGGGATTGACCGAAGCAGCAATTTTGCCGTATACCGAAGCTTCGGTCGAAGTGTATACCGGTGTATTCGGTATTCGGCAACCGAATACTTGAAACTTTTTAATACGCATTTTTGCATATATTAGCTTTTTTAATAAGCTTCAATTGAAATTAAATTCTCAATAATTTTATTCAGTTACATTTTTATTCTTAAATCTAATTACACAAAAAATTTTAATGACTTCTTTCCACTCACAAATTCATTAACCCATCACTTATTTTTTATTATTTTATCACTAGTCAATACCCAAAAATAACCTATGAAAGTATTAAACTATACAGGGTATTATTAAGGATAAAGATTGTCAAAAAAACAAAAGTTCATTCAAATACAAAGAAACAATGTTGTCATTAAGCTGATTTACTGATTGTCTTAAGTCTAATTATAAACATATTGAATAGGTATGTTTTCAAAATACAAAAGGTATCATATCAATTTGTACATTTAACTATTTTCTGTGAAATTATTGATAGAATATTTGTATTTTGATTAATATTTTAACATTGTGGTGATGACGAAAAGAAATTTGAGCGATTTTGATATAGTGGTTATAAAACAAGGTTATTTATAAAAGCTGTAGGATAGGCATATGGGTATACTTATTTGATGTGTGTATTTTCTTTAATATACACTTTAGATATACAGATATGAACTCTGATATACTTATTTGATGTGTACATTAAAGAAAATACACATTAAATAAATTTAAATTAAAAAAAACTAATGTAAAATTAAATAAAATTAAATGATAAGGGAAAGATGAGCATCTTCGTTACTTTTTTTTTCTCTGTTGTAGACAGTTGTTCTGATTTCACACCTACGTAGACTATTTTAGGACGAAAAAAGTTTTTTTTAAATTAAAAATGGCCTTTGACTTGTTTTTTGTAGTGCAGCTGAACTCTGAACTCATGCACATAATATTGAAACTCATTGTTTAGCCTATTCTACTGCTAAGTAAAAGAGAATTCTTCTACTTCTAACAAAATACTTATCTGCAATTATTCGGCCGAATACTTTTAAGTATTCGGCCGAAGCCGAATATTCGGTTTACATGCCGAACCACCGAATACCGAATCAATTATTCGGTATTCGGTCAATCTCTACTCAGAACCACAGCAACTCTATTTTGACCTGGTGCAAAACAAATTGTTAGCTATCCCTTGGCGAATCAGTAGTGATGCAACGAATAATGGTTTGGCCGAGCAACCGAATACCGAATTTTCGGCCTATTCGGCCGCCGAATAATGAAGTAATTTTTTTGTATAAAATCAAAATATAATATGCACTATATGCACAATTCTTGTATATTTCACAATTAAAATATATTATTTTCTCTTTAAAAAATTATTTATATGCAAATTTAATTTTTATTCTGAAAAAATATTTGACTATGTTCGGTCCCGAAAATTGCCTCAATATAACTCCCACACCCCCACCCCCCGGCAAAAAAAAAAAAAAAAAAAAAATATCTTAGCAAAAGTCCTTTATCAATTGCTGTCTAATTACATTTTAGTAGATATTATGTATGTTGTTGCATTTTAAAAGAATGACAAAATTTTAAAAGTACTAGAAAATAAATTTCAACTTCCACATGAAAGAAAATAAAAAATAAGAAATCTTAATATCTTAAGAAAAATCACCGATAGAAAAAAAATATCCTCTAAAATGGTGGAAAGAAATCACTATTAAACTTCATAAAGCTCACATTATTATTATTATTTTGATATGCCAGCAGACAGCCCTGTGAAGAAGTGTATTGCGAATGATTTCAGTTCTTTATAGGTCTAATTCAAAATACTATTGAAAGAAATATTTTTTTATGTAACAAAAGATAAATATTAAACTAGGGATGCACCAAATATTCGATATCTATTCGGCCATGTTACTGAATATTCGGTTTGGCCGATTATGAACATATTCGGTTATTCGGCTTGGCCGAATAGCAAACTATTCGGCATGCCGAATATTCGGTTTGGCCGAATATCGAAATATTCGGCCGAACCGAATATTTAAAAAAAAAACTTTTAAAACATATTTTTTAAAACCTTATACCACTTCTACGTTTAGCAGTCAACTTATAAAGATATTCAGAATAATTAGAAAAAAAAAACATATTTAAATAAAAGAAAATGTTTTTACATTATTTATTTGCTGTTTGTTAAGTATTATTTAAGAAAATTAACCAATCACGAGGATTTTCATAGGAATTATGTACAAATGCAAGTTCCTGAACATTGTCCAGTAAATAATCTGTTTCTTGCTAAGATTTTAAGAACAACGTTTACAATCTCTGAAAATGATTGCCCACTCCAAACTCCGATCTAGGATGCATTTAAAAATTTCCTTGCTTCCTTAACTTCCTTAAAAGGTTTAGAACAGTTATTCTTGCACAGTTGCCATCATATAAAATTTGAATCCATTGTATTATTTATTTTCTTTTACTTTAGTCTCTTCCTGATAAACAAACAATATATGATTCTGCACAATTTTTCTTACAAATTTTTCACAATTTCTCTTTGATTTTGAAATGCTTGTTTTAGAATTTAAGAAAATTTTACTCATTTGTTTTAATTCTCAGAAGAAGCCATGAAATTTAAAATTTTATTAATTAAAATAATTTTATAACTATCCTCTTCTTAAATAACTCAAAGCATATTTTTTTTTCAGCATAAAGTTTATTTGAAAAAAGCTTTGTTTATTAGAATAAAAGTTTCTGTTTTAAATATTATGTAAAATTGTTTTAAAATTTAACACTTCAATTCCTTTAAACTTTGAAATACAGTCGAATCTCGTTAACGCGAACACTCAAGGGGAAACTGATTTTGTTCGTGTTAAAAGTAGTTCGTGTTATCCGAACTTAAATACCATTACATACAACTGGACAGGGCAATCGAAAACAGTTCGTGCTAAAAGTAATTCGCGTTAAGCGAGTTCGTGTTAACGAGGTTTGACTGTATAAAAGTATTCGACAAATCAAATATTCGGTACTCGGCAGGCCGAATATTCGGTATTTGGCCTATCAGTTACTATTCGGCATTCGGTTCGCCTGTAGGCCGAATATTCGGTATTCGGCCAAAATCACTATTCGGTGCATCCCTATATTAAACTTATCATTAGGCTTAAAAAATTAGAATTTGCTGTATTGTTCTATTAGGAAAATTTTGAATAGACTAATTTTAAATTTATAATAGATTACATTAGCTTATTACAGATACTTTTTCAGCCCAGCCGTAAGAAAATGCGGTGACGCAGCAGTTCTAACTCAAATCTTAAACCATCAGATTTCCTTTCTAACACAACCTCTACGCTTCACGATCAAAAAAGAAAAATATGCCACCAAGCACGTGCAAAGAAAAACTTTATGATTCATTTGTTTCTCCATATTTTGAAGTGGCGTGCTGTTATTACAGTTGTTAAAGCACACACTGTTCTCCTCTTATACACAGAGGAAAAATATTATATCCAGAAAAAGGAATTAGTCGTTGTCCGAATGCTGCTGTGCCAATGTTTATAGCAAGTGTACATGAGCGGAAGCTACATGATTACATTTTTATTATGTTGGCACATTTAAAACTGTTTAACGGGGTCCGGGGCTCAAAATTCTATTTATTATTATTATTATTTATAATGATTTTATCATGAAATTTTTTTCTGAAATATGTTTTAATATAATATTAATATTGCATGTAAAAAAATCTGAAAATTTTTAAATATTTGTTTTAAAAAATTTAAATGTTAAAATTTTAAACATATTCAATTTTTGATATAACTCTGCAAATACTTACTCGATTTACAAAATTTTTACACTTTAGTGTACAGAAAATGTGTCAATTTAATTTCTCTTCAGGATTTCTTAAAATATTGATTTTGAATTTTATAAAAAAAAAAAAAATTAAGTAAAAAAATGAAATTTTTTTGTGAGTGAGTTTTGCATTAATTAGCATATTTTCACAATTATCAATCATTAAAAATCCTGAAGACAATTTGTTAGAAATATAGCATAAAATCTGTGTTGAAAATTTCATACATATAATATATCTTGCAAGGAACTTTATATATATTCTTTTAAAGTTGACAAATCGTGAAAAAATTTATTCTGAGATAAATGAGGTTAAAGTTCTCGTCATAGGGCTATCACCCACCCTGGGAACCCGCTTTTGGGCTGATGCACCACTTCTCAAGGCAAAAGGTGTTATATCACTGGATCTAATGAAGATAAAAGCATGTGGTTTACGGTATTTAACGCTAAAAACTCAATATTTTCTTAAGCTAATAAAAAGAAAATTGCATTTTTTTTTTAAATTTTTTTTTTTAGAATTTTTAGCCCCGGACACCCTTAACAAAAAACACAGAAAACAACATAACAAAATAAAATAATTATAGATTAATATAAAGCTAGAATAAAGAAAAGCAAATACAGTGGAGCTTCCATATAGCGAAGTCCCATCGTCACACTTAAACACTTCGTTATGAAGAAAATTCGTTAAATTGAAATCAACTCAAATTCATGAAATTTGTATAATAAAATACGCATAAAATGGAAATATTGGGAAAATGTATTTTAATTCAAGCGGTATTTTTTTTTTTTTTTTTTTTTTTTTTTACTGCAATTAGAATAATGTCTTAAAAGACACATAATAAAGAGAGGTAAACAAAAACTGAAGCGTAGCGTTCTTTTTCTCTTTTTTCTCAGTATTACAGATTCTTGTCAGGGTTGCAAAAAGGCCGGCTAAAATTAAAAAAAGCCAGGCCGGTGGCTTTTATTGGTTTTAACCGGCTTTTTTTGGCCAAAATTGGCCTTTTTTGGCCATAATTGGCTTTTACAGAATGAAGAATTGTAATTATAAACTACACATATTAAAGTGTTTTTAATTAGTTTTAATGACATTTAACTGATTTAGAGTTTAATAAGTAACCCAATTTCTCAATAATGAGGACATTAATACTGGAATAAAACTTGGATGGTTTTGCTAGTGATTTGTAGTCAGAATTGCAAATATGTCAGCTAAATTTTAAGAGCCATACCAACTGCCAATTTTTTTCATTTTTACTGCTTTATAAAATTAGAGGACAATGGTTACTTAGTTACATGTTTTATTACTTAATTAATTTTAAGAGCTATTAATATACAAGTCTTATTTTATTTCTAGTAAACATTTAAAATTATGCATAGTCATATTAATAAAAACACCATTTCTCACTATTAAAAACATTATGAATAGCATATGCATGAATATGCTTAGCAACAAGCTTTTCAAAATTTTATTTAGAGATTTTTTTTTCTTGTTTAAATGCTCTATTTTTTATACGCTTATGTACCACTCTTCTCAAATATTACACCCTATCTCTTTTAACATTTATAACTTAATCTCTCCATATGGACACATAAGAATGTTTCAATTTTGGTGTGCTACATTTTGTCATTAATTAAGTATAATCTTTAAAATGTGTAGTATATGTGGAGCTATGTAATATAGAATTTAAAAACACCAGTTTGGAGCCTAACTTATATTCTTTTCAGTGTTTATAATTTTTTTTTTCAGACATAATGCCTTCACTGTTGCCTTCTAGAAGTTATAAAGACTTATTTATTTGACAAATTTAATGAAAATAAATAATTTTTTTAGTAGAAAATATTTATTAGTGTATTAAAAATTAATTGATCCAAATTTAAAACGAATTAACTGTAAACCAACTTTAAAAAATAAAAACCGGCGTTTTTCAATAAAAGCCGGCTTTTTTTAAGTGGTTAAAACCAAAAAAAGCCGTCCGGCTTTTTTTGGCCTGGCTTAAAGCCACCAACCCTGATTCTTGTTCATTAAAATTTTCGCGTATCCGAACTATTCATATTTTCGTGAAACTGGAATCCCCTTCTTATTGTATCGAAGGCTTCTCCCCACTGTCAGAGCCAGAGTGTCTGTGTGAGAGAGTGGCGATAGCAAGTAGGCAAAAAATATTTTGAATAGCACCAAGAAGAATGGAATTGATTAAATAAACAAATAATTTGATTTTCATACCATCTGCGAAAATAAATTCATACATCCATCGCAACAGCAACCTCTCCGTTTGAATGCTGCACACGTACGAAAGTGGAATAAACTTCGTTATACAGCAGGGTTGGAAAAAACATGAGTTTTTTTTTTTGTAAAAAACCAAAAAAAACCCGATTTATTTGGTTTAAACCGGGTTTTTATAAATATAATTTCCTATTGCGTGCAGATGCATATCTACTGATAAAATAAAAATAAACATTTTTGGATATTATATAAGTATATAACTTTTGAAAATATTTAAATTAAATAGTTGCAGTCAATTATATAGAAAATTGAAATCATTTTTAATTTAAACATTATTAGTAACAGCTATGCCGTTATGTTCAAAGTAAACTGCTCAACACAGTGAAACATTAGTACCTTGAAAATCGTATGAAGAATCCTTTGATTAATAATAAAATAATCAATCAACAAATATTTGATGCGGTTTCATGAATATATTATTCTGTGGTTGTTATTATTATTATTTTTTTTAATATCCAAATACTTCTGGTTATTTTGTTTTCTGTGTGATAACTCCAAGTGTCCAAGTCAACATTTTTGGCCATTAGATTCAGCAACTAACAGAAAAGATTGATTGGTATTATTGAAATGCCATAACTTGCACTCAAATTTTGCAAGCTGTGTTATTCAACTTCATATCGTAAGTTATTCTTTTAAATTCTTTAAGGATAATCTTCCCAAATCCGGAAAATTTTCTTTTACAACTTGACCAAAATCTTAAAGATCATTATATTTTGTTTTTAACTACTGTAAATAATCTGCATTTTTTAAATGAAAATATTTTATACTAAATATTGAATATTATTTATCTATTTTATCTTTTCTAATTTCACATTTTAAGATAAATTTTTAGGGTACCAGACATGTTCATCACCACATGCTAATTTTCATTCTAGATGCATAGAAACATGACTTAGGCTCATTATACAGTAAACTCTCTGTAAGGCGGAAATCTGTCTAAATCGGAAAGATTTTCAAGTCCCCGCGAATGTATATACATAGCGTAAAATTTGTCTAAGACGGAAAATTGTCTACTACGGAAAATTTTCTCGGTCCCCATCGATTCCGTCTTAGACAGAGTTTACTGTATATCATATTGACTGCTGAAATGAAGTGTGAAAAAAAATTGTTGCAAAAAAACCAAATGGTTTTTTTTGACAAAAAAAAAAAAAAAAAAAAAAAAAAAAAAAAAACCAATTGGTTAAAACCGTGCCAACCCTGTTATATAGAATATATTTTTCATATGTGGAGATTAATTTACATGTTAATGGTGTCCGTCCAAAGCCAAGGTTCATCAGAAAAATTCGTTAAGTAGAAAACTTCGTTAAAGATAAGTTGCACTGTATATTCAAAGAAAAGTGATGAAATTCAGGTGTAACAAATGTAGCATACCTGGGTTAAAAGATGAAACATAGTACGAACCTTTTGTAACAAGGCGTTAAATTAATGGACATATAATAGAATTCGGTACATATTGAATGAGGGTAAAAATATGGAGTAGTTATTTTTCTTGAAGGAACGAAAAAAAAAATCTCTCTTTAGTTCCAATTTTAGGGAGGATTTGTAATTAAGTTCTTTATTATTATTTTTTTTATTACAGTCACATAGTATTTATTGTAACTTTTACAATGTTATCAAATTATATATTTTATTTTATAATAGTATATACAGCACACTCAAAAATCTGCACAGCATGGAACAAAGGCTTTGGGGGTTTATAAATTATACGATTTTAGGTCATTAGTGAAGATTGAAGAGGAAAACAAAAAATCATTACCGCATATACTCGCGTATAAGTTGAGGATTTTCTGACAATTTTTGGCAAGCAAATTTGGGGGGTCGACTTATACGCGAGTCAATAATAATAATTAAAAAAAAAACTTCGAATACTGCAAAATTCTGACTTTTTATGTGTATGAATAATAAAATACTACAGAAAATAAACAAATAATAATAATTTATCATTAAAAAAAATTTCAATGATTTATTTTTATTTACTTTCTACTTTTTCACATAGGCAAGTGACATATTTGGTTTGATTTTGCACAAAATTGAAGTAAAAGTTAGGGGTTTTTTGATTTTTTGCAGAATTTGCATTCGAAAGTTAGGGGGTCGACTTATACGCGAGTATATACGGTAATGACAATTTTAGCTGAAAAAAATCATTAATGACAATTTTAGCTGGCAGAAAACCATTAGCGATTTTTATTTTATTATTTTTTATTAAAAATTATATAAATTTTTTATTACCATATACCAACGAAACAAAAAAGTACAAATTTCATTTCATGATCAATTTAATATCATCCTACCCCCCCCCCCCCCCACCCCTTAACCGATTGCCGAAATTCGTGACTTTTGAAATTCTCCACTTATTTCTGCGATCATCTGGCAAAAATCGCGATTTTTTTTTTTTCGTGACCGACAGACGAATTGATTTTGCGATAAATAAAATAATTTGCCGAAGAATCCCATGGTGGAAAAGAAATAAGGAGTGAAAATCCCGCACTTTATTTTTTCATGATGCCAGATTTTCCTGTTTTTGTATGCGCAATTCGAGCAATTCTCTATAAAACTTACCCCTCCCCCTTTCAAAACCGTATATATTTATATTGTATATTTTGTACATAATCATGACATTATGTCCCACTTTATAATAATAACAACAATCTGCCGTAATAAATGCAATGATACAACAGTTCTAACCAAGGTTGTAGTGGGTAGCTGCTCGAGCTGGGCTTTTTATAAAAAAAACCCGTGTTTTTTAGAACCCTGATAAGATTGTTGTGTTTATTTAGTATAATGAAATCGACTAAGATGGAATTTCAAGGGTCAGAAGAAAAATTCCGTGTTAAACAGGTTACCTACCGTCTTAGCAGGTATGGTATTCTTACTGTAAGGACAATGACATTTTTACATTTAAGACAGAATCCGTTGTAGAAAGGTTCCGTTATCATAGGGTTTACTATATTTTATTACTGATTTTATTATTTTATTACTGAAGATTATTATTTGTTAGGAGGGTGGAATCATAGTCCACATTTTGGCATTTTAATCCAATTTACTCGGTGGAAAATTGCCCATTTAAGACTATGAAGTCATTCCCATCTATTAGACTACTGTTAAAAATTTGCAGCATTCTGTCCAGTCATTCGACTGTTTTTTGAAAAAATGGTTTCATAACCGTAATTTAACTATACTCTGGCCATAAAATGGCCAATAATATGGTCAGAATAGTGTTAAATTACGGTTGTCTAACAGTTTTCGATAAATACGGTCAAATGACTGGACAGAATGCTGCAAATTTTTAACAGTGTATCCAATAATATGGTCAGAATAGTGTTAAATTACGGTTGTCTAACAGTTTTCGATAAATACGGTCAAATGACTGGACAGAATGCTGCAAATTTTTAACAGTGTATGAAGTGTTCACAAAGATTGTATTTGAGATCAGGATTGCCATTTATTTCGGCAATCGAATTCCTTGCACTTTCTTGAGCAAAAAATTAAATTTTCCCAGAGTAATTCCTCTGAGAATTTTCAAAATTTCAAAGGATAAATTTTGCAAAGTACTAAAATTTAGTAAAATTCCTTGTTTTTAATACTCATTTTTAAATTCCCTCAGTTTTTCCAGTTTTTCATATACAGTGGCAACCCTAAAGATTATTATTTGTGAGAAAGGTGGAATCATAGTCCACATTTTGCCATTTTAATTCAGTTTACCCGGGGAAAATTGCCCATTTAACCCGGGTTTTTTAATAAACCCCGCCCGGGCTGTTTTTTTTTTTTTTTTTTTTTTATAAAAAACCCGCACTGTAAAAAAAATACGACCAGTTTTCCTGTAGGAATCGGAAAAATAGTTGTCCTTATCGTACCGGAAAAATTTCCGACCCAGCTCGGAATAAAATCCGTAAAAAAAAGGAAATAGTCAATAAAACGGTATTTTACGGATTTTATTCCGAGCTGGGTCGAAAATTTTTCCGGTACGATAAGGGCAACTATTTTTCAGATTCCTACAGGAAAACCGGGAGTATTTTTTTTTACAGTGCGGGTTTTTTACAACCCTGGTTCTAACTGAAATCTTAACCACCAAATTTCCTCTCTATCAAAAAAGGATCGCGCGTGTAAAGATGAAAGTTATGAATCATTTGTTTCTCAACATTTTGAAGTGGCGTGCTGTTATTATAGTTGTTAAAGCACACGCAAGTTTCTCCTGTACGTCCAAAAAGTTTTATATCCAGAAAGGGAATCGAAATAATCGTGGTCCGAACGTTGCTGCGCCACTGTTTATAGCCATCGTACATGCGCGGAAGTTGCATGCTTGCATTTAACCTTGACATTTATTATTATTATTATTTCTTTTTTCGCTTTTACCGACGCACCTGTAGAGCAGGAAACATTCAACAATTGCCATCTGAAATTAAATGCCTAGCATGACTCAGCGGCGTGTGACGGAAAAAAAGCAAACGTGTGCACAGGCGTGTGTTGGCAAACACAGAACATTTTTTCTCTACTTTAATAAGTTTATGATTAAAATATTATGAAAATATACTAAAAAACAAATATTTTTCACGGTATCAGGCAGGGTTCGCAAAGCTGGGCCCAGTTCGAAAAAACCCGGTGGGTTTTTTCAGAATGGAACCCATAAATCAGAAAAAACCCATAAAGTGGGTTTTTTCAATTTTCAGATATAATTTAAAAATTTAAACAACATATACATTTAATGAATTTAAGTCATTTCAGTTAATTTTGAAAAAAATATTAATATATAAAAGCCATTACATACACATTTGAAGTAAAATAAAAATGTATTTCAGCACATTGAAATACTTTACTAACATAGAACCTAGTAGGCAACATACATAGTATATAATTATAGGTATGTCTTTATATAAAAAAATTCAAATCAACTATATTCATGGAAATAAAAAATATGTATTTTTACTTTCTTCTATCTTTACAAGAAGAAAGTATTGGATTCGTGAAAAATTTCGACTTCCAGTTCAAGATGGATTTATGCGTTTTAAAAAGGTCCTGAAGACAATTTGATAGTTTTTAGAAAATGACTGTCTGTATGTGAAAAAAATTTTGTGGGTGCTCTATCTCAAGAACTAATGCACAGAATTTCGCAAAACTTTATATTGAGTTAGACCTTGATGTAAACTGGTGCAGATTAGATTTTGGTGTGTATTGCCCAACAGGTGGCGCTGCTATGCTGCATTTATCTCAATTTTTGCAATAGCTTTATCTCAAGAACTAATGCACAGATTTTCATAAAACTTCAGATTCAGTTACAAGTTAAGTTGTTGCTTATCGAGTTTTGGGGCATATCGCCCAACAGGTAGTGCTGCTATGCTGCATTTTTCGCGATTTCAGCAATAACTCTTATCTCAAGAACTAATGTACGGACTTGAATAAAAATTTAGATTCAGTTAAACATTGATATAAACTGGTGCTGATTAGTTTTTAGTATATTATTGCCCAAGCGGCGCTGTTGTGCTGCATTTATCTCTCTTTTTGCAATAGCTTTATCTCAAGAACTAATAATGCATGGATTTCCATCAAACTTCAGATTCAGTTAGATGTTGACGTAAATTGTTACTGATCAGGTTTTGTTGTAAATTACACAACAGGTGATACTTACATCTCCTTGTTATATGCATCCAATTCAACAAATCTATATTTTACAATCCTCATGATGGGCATAAATTTTCATTTAATTTTGGCACTGTGATAGTGAATTCTGAATTATTAACATGTATGCGATAGAAGAAACTTTTGGGATTGGCGCATCCGACTAGTTTACCCCTTTTTTTCCTCCTACTTAATATATTTTAAATTTTAATATTCTATTCATTATTTGATTTAAAGAAAATTAACAATTTTATATCTTCTATTATATTTAAAACTAATTTGTGAAAAACACTGATATTTAATTAATTTAAATTAATATAATTTATACAATTTATAACTTGTAAAATAGCATTACAATTATATTGTATATAAGGGAACAATGTATTTTTTTATGTATAGTGTATATAATATATAGAAAATATTCCATATAATAAAGTAATTACACATGTATTATACTTTTGAAAAAACTCGATTTTCCCCGGGGAAAATTGGGTTTTTCATGAAAAAACCCGGAAAAACCCAGGTGGGTTGGGTTTTTTCAGAAAAACCCGGGTTTTTGCGAACCCTGGTATCAGGTAATAACATAAGAATTAAGAGTTGTAGTACTAATAAGCAAATTCTACATAGAATCGTGCACGAACCAAAAATTTCTATTTAAAAGTCAACCCGAAATGCGAGCTGAACCCGATTCACTGCAATCCGAACCCGAAATATTGATATCCGAACTGGGAAGTGAAAGAAAATTCAATTCATATTTTAATGCATTGATAGAAAAATAGCCTTCAATTACATGTCTACTCCTTTTTTTTTTTTTTTTTTGGTATAAAAATGAACACATACACACTCTGACTTGATTTTCATTGATTTTCAAATACAGTAGAGCGCCGATTATCCGAACAAGTCGGGACCGAACCTAGTTCGGATAAGCAAAAGTTCGGATAAATGGACAGACTATTTAACGGATGTACCTGACTATACTAAAATCTTCACACTATATCAACACATTAGACTGACAGCACTAGTTAATGCTGGCATGTTTAAAAATTGATTTTTGTCTTTTTAATTTTTTTGTTTACTTTTTATTATCATTTTCTGAACGCCAGATTACAATTTAAGCAAAAAAGCTTTCGATTGTTGCTTGCTTCAAAGAAGACATTGTTTTCCACGATGCCTTATCTCGAATTCTTCTTAAATACGTTAGTTGAATCGGATCAGCATTCTTCTGCCGTTCGAGCCATTTCATAGCTGTTTCCAAACATTCAAAGGCTTCGTTATGTGATGGACCATGATCATTTTCAGAGCATTCGTTTTCAATTTTTGTTTCGTCTTGAATATCATCCATAATCTCAACATCACTTAAAATGTAATATCCAGGTCTAATAGGGTGTTTGGATAATTGGAAGTTCGTTAAAAAAAAATTTTTGAGGGAAATAGGCTGTTCGGATAATTGGAAGTTCGGTTAAAAAATATTTTTTGAGAAAAATTGGCTGTTCGGATAATTGGAAGTTCGGTTAACTGGAGTTCGGATAATCGACACTCTACTGTATACAGAAAATGTCAGGTCTAATTTATAAGATTAAAAAATAAAGGCATAATTTACTTAAAATCGACGAGCATTTTTTTTTCCTTTTTAGCAATATCTGCATATTATAAACGAATATAGAAGGCATTAAAATTAAGAGAAAATAAATAACCGTATTTTTTTTTAAAACACTGTACTTTTTACGTTGATCCGGGTTTGAGACGGAAAAAGACGGGAATATGAAAGCAAGAAAAAAAAAAAAAAAAAAGAAGTTAACTAATAAAAATAGCATGTTGGAGTGTGAACTATTTTAAATTGTCTTTTCTAAACATTCTTTTATTTTTTAACTGTTTAGAAATATAGTGTAATTCATATTATTAGAGCGGGTAAAAAAAATAAAATGAACTCTGCTGTGGAAAGCGAAATATTCTAAAATTCTAAAGTTGATTTTAATAAGCAGCACATTTAAAGCGCATTTGCACTTTTTTTTTTTTTTTTTTTTTTTTTTTTTAGCTTAACTTTTTTGTTGAAACTAAGTAGTCATACACCGTAAAAACAGGCGTAATATCCGCAAAAAGAAAAAAAAAAGATTTAAATGGGAAATTTCCTTTAATGAATTAAATCTTATTCTTAAACGATTTTTTTTGTTTACATTATTTATTAAATAAAATTTCTGGTTAAAATGAAGGATGTTTGTCTGATCTGCGGCTCTTTCGCCGGTATTTGCGATGCGTGATATTTTAAATGTAAACAAACAACTGCACTAGCTTCCACTACATCGTTCAATTTTTATAATTTAACTCCTCTAAGTAGATTTTTTTTTTTTTAATTATCGATAGCCCGTTTATGAAACTGAAATTTAGCGCGTACGAAGTTAACAATAAATGCATACGGACTAATGTTTAAGCGTAAAATAAGCATGGCACTTGCATGCGTAATTTGGAAAGTTTTTTCGGTGAATGAATTTCATTTTGAATGATAGCCAATTGTTAGTCTCATGACGGTTATTCTCTTCCTTTTACCGAGATGTCGCATCCGGAAATTCGGTTCAAAATACCAATTTTAATAGCGTTTATGAAAGATATGCCTTTACCGGAAAATGGGAAAAAAATTGTTCGATTTCAGTTTCTGAAAAGAATTTCAGCTAATTTCATACGTTTGAGAACAAAAATTAATTCCGAAATGAATCAAAGAAGCCAGTTTGAATTTAAGAACATCCTTAAGTAAATTACGCAAAAATTCTAATTAAAGATACATATTTAAAATCAGAAATTATTAATTTAAATCCTGAATATTAAGAGAGAAGTTCTTGAAGTATATAATTTATTCGGTGGAATTAAAAACAATTATAAAGAACATTTAAATCATATTAGCGGTAAATTACGTGTTTCTTGATATAATAATAATAGTGCGTAATAAAAAACAGATGTAAAAATTCTATGATAAAAAAGCTACTAAAGATACATTTAAAAACTTTGGAATTATAAACACTATTAAGCGAGAAATTCTTGAAGCATATAATTTATTCGATATAAAATGCAAAGGATCATGAAAAACATTTTAATCTTATTTAATGATTATATATTTCCTGGTTAACTCATAAAATAATCTATAAATTAGTTCCAAATAATAAATTATACAAACATCAACATCAACCTTGTTCATAATTTGTTAATACATGAAAATTTAAACAGCAATAAATGAATTAATTATCAAAGACTAAGGAATTAAAATGTATAATATATCTATATATATAGTTGTAGACTCGTCTAAATTGTGCTTATTATGATGTTAATAAGAAAGAAAGAAAAAAAAAGGAGAGGGGGATGTGATAAGATATGAGTTTATTTACGGCGTTTAAATCAACAGAAATTTATTATCCAGACTTATAACCCAAAAAAGGATTTTCACTTTTTCTTTTGTTTTTAATTATGACCCCTTGTTTTTTCACTTTTTCTTTTGTTTTTAAGTATGACCCCTTGTTTTTATCATCAAAAATAAAATATTATCGAATCTGCGAAGCGATTATTTTATTATTATTATTCTATTTCAAAGAATTTGTACTAGTCTTTTTAAACTATAATCCTTGCACATACTTCAACATAACAACAACTACAACAGAAATCAACTTTAAATAATTATATTTTTAAATAGTGGTACAGCTAGAATATAAAAATAATCGCCCATAGTAACCTAGAACATATAATCACATATTGAATTATGTATTGCATAAAAAAAATTCTTAAAAACTTCGCTATTTCAAATCACCAGAAGTGTAAGAATTATAATAAATTGATGTTATTTTATTATGTTTTACATAATGTAGTCAAACTATTATCTACATTTATCAACTAATTAATTACAGCTAAGCTTAAACTATTTAAAAAAAATATTAACAAAATAAGACTTTTTTAATTTAATAAATGCTATCGATCAAATGGGTGAAAAAAAATCATCGATTTAAAACGCCATTGTAAACTTGTAACGTATCTCAACAGTGTTAAAAAGTAATTCAACATAATTTCAATTCAATGCACAAAACACCTATTCTGATTCAAGCGCAGCGGGTCAACGCCGAGTTCACCAGAGCAATGATGCTTTTAATGATAGAGTTGAATAATCATTACACCATATAACTCCGAAAATAAAATAAAAGGCCATTTGCAGAACTAAGTTCACAATTCGATTTCTTTATTTTACTTTCGTTATCTTTAGCAACGTAATCATGACCTAAAGACAGAGAACAGTTAGTTCTTTTGCAAGAGACAAAAATTGCACACTGACATGGTTTTTCAGTATCAAAATCACTCGGCCAAATCAAAAGTTACCTTTTACCTCGATTAGATGACGGCGTTTTTTTCTATTTTTTTTTCTTTTACTTTGTCGTCTTCTTTCTTTAGGTGATACAACTATTGTTTCGTGTTTTTTTCCTCCTTAAATATATTCATTTTAAGCGTCTTTTTCTTGAAAAGAGGTCAACTGTTTAAAAGTGAATTTTTTTTCTTCGTTATATTGTATCAGAAGAAATTAAAATACATGGTACGGGATAGAGTATTTTTTCTGCTCGCCAACTTTATTTTAACTATATTCTATCCATGTTGTTTTAGCAAGCATGGCAAGATTTTACATTAAAATGAAAAACATATACTACATTTCAAGTTTAAATGACGGACGTTTATTTTTAGGGTTTCGTTCATCTGACGAAAACCCATTCGTCTCACTCCTCTGTTTGTCTGTCCGTCCGTCCGTCTGTCACAGAGCCTGTTCTCAGAAACTATATATGTTGAAGATTTGAAATTTTGCATACTTATAACTGAACACCTCACATCAAACGACAAATCATAAAATTTTGAAAAGGTCGTAATTAACGGACGTTATGAATTAAAAAGCCCCAATTAAAAGATCGGAAAGGCATTCATAATTCAACAAAAGCATGGATTTTTTTTATCAAATTACAAAAAAATTATCTCTGCTACAGATTAAAAACAGGTGCCATCGTTATCTGCAAACGTATTGGCACCCGAGCAATTTAAGCATATCACGTGGTTTTTCGTACTAGGATTTTTTTTAAACGAATTTTAAAATAATTTTTTTGATTAATTTTTTTTAAATCCGGACGTAAAATTTTTCGCTGATTAGATCAATGTCAATTTTAATCTTCTATCTTAATTACAAGCTGAGATATTAAATTATTATTTAACTAATTGGTTTTATTTCTATAAAATGCTTCTGGAGATTGCTGTTGCACTATGGGAAATCTTGATTTGTAAAGACTTATAATGGAGCCAGTTCTTTTAAATATGAAAATTTGAAAGTAATTCCAACGATTTTGGGTCTTAGGGGGTCATCATGGCTGTTTTCATTGTAACCCTTTGGAGTCGGCTTAGCACTTTAAAACTTAAAATTATTATTCTCTTCTGCAAAGAAATCCTATCTTTTTTTCACATTTCTTAAATATCTCGGTTTCTATTGGTCGTGAAGCTTGGATTTCACGCCAAAATTAGCTCTCCAGCGCCCAAGCAAACTTTTCCCAAGATTATTTTGCCGTCTTCCGATTTCCTTAAACTCTATTAGGGGCCCGGGTAGGGCCCCTTTAAATATTTTTCAACAAGTATGAAATACTGGTCTGCAACCCCCCCCCCCCCCCCGAACATACACACCTTATTTTAAAGGTAAATAAATTTCCTGTTAACATATTTCAAAAAATTTATGATACAAGGCACCCCCACCAAGTTTTCGATTTAAATTCGATAATTTCCTTTTCCTGTGATGCTTTGTAATGTTTTAGACATGAGCTTTGCCTTTCGATATGAATTTAAAATCTGTAATTTTCAGATGAATAAAGTTAGATAGCCGCTGCAATAAATAGGCAAATGGACCCAATTTTGATATGTATATTAACAAAAATAACAAAATATGAACAAGGTATAAAGCACTTTTCATCGAATGTACAACAGCAAAAATCTCACCAATACATTATCAGTATATTGTTTAAAATAACTTGGATAATTATAACTTAGATGTTGCATATTAAGTTAAAATTACTAAAATAAAAATTAGCATTTTTCCCCCTTATTACAGTGCATATACTCCATAAATAAATCATATTTACGAATTAAAATTTCATTAATTTAATGCCCGATTCCATTATTAGAGAGCAATCGCATTTCGGTTTTGAATATCACTTAATTATTAATTATCAATGCATGAAAGCAAACGGATTTTATAAACAGTGTTTCGTATAAGCATGGTACGCTGCACAAAAGTTTGGCACGTGAAATTTATTAATAGATATTGTTTTGGCACGCGTTTGCAAAAAGGTTCGCCGTGCCTGGTCTATGCGATTTCGACTCTTAAGCGACTGAAAAAATTTGACAGGTCAATGATACGTTGCATACATTTAATAAATAGTATGGAAAATGGCTAATTTCAACACCGCATTCCAGCAAAAATTTTCTCTCTTTTGCCCTTAATGCGAGTCATTTTGTTTGCGTTTTTACTGCCGCGACGCTGGAGCATAAATAGTAATTAACTGACAATAGAGAAATACCTATCGCATAATCCTTTCTGTGTCTTTGCCTGTTGTTAAACTAAATTGGTGTTGAGTCAGTATCTCTACAAATAAAGCAATGTAAATGGCAGGGTGCGATTGAACATGTAAAGCGACGTTAATCGTTCAGTAACGCGCCTAAGAATCTCGACTGTATTGGCACACCACACACACAAACACACAAACTGAGCACTCGCAATTTGGCGAATTTGACTGTTGGTTTACTCGCCAAATGAAGAATTTTGTCGCGATTTGGCACAACAACGAGAACCCTGACAGGAGCACATTTGGGCGAATATTATCAGTTTCACGCAATATTTTAAACATCCTGGTGCTAATAATAAATAACAGGACTTTTATAAATCTAAAAATATATTATTAGCATTATTTTATACATAGATACTAGTAATTTGCACTTATTTTTACTTGCAATTTGTATTTATTTCATTTAAAATATGAACACATTAATACTGTTAATTTTCTTTTTTTTTCGAAAAATTATTAGTAATCATTTTTTAACATAACATTTTTAATCAGCTGATTTAGCACCGGTATAAAACGTGAAATTTGAATTACAGAAAAACACGTTCGACTGGGGTATGGCTTTCTAAACAAAACAAAACAAAAAACTATAAACTTTTAAATATGATTAAAAATTAAACAATAACACTGGTACAGTAGACTCTCTCAAATCGGCACTGCACGGAACAGACGTTGTGCGGATTTTAGAATTTTGTGGATTTCTGGTCATTGACTTGTCTACATTTTTTAAGCATAATTTGAATGCTATAATAAATATTTACGATATAATATAATATTAAAATAATTGGTACTTTTCGTTTCACCGGGCGCCAGTGTTATATATACACATATATATGCATATGTATTAGAGATGCAACGAATATTCGGCCCATTCGGCCTGTCTGCCGAATATTCGGCTTCGGCCGAATATCAAGTCCATTATTCGGCCTTGGCCGAATAGTACTGTAATAAATGTTTTTATATTTACACAGTATAACTTTTTAATTTGACACTTTATATTCATCATGTATAATGAAAATTTTATTTGAAATTAACTAACACTTTTTTTTTCCCCATTAACTTTCGTACTGCGAATGGATTTTATCTACCCATTTTTATATAAGAGGCTAATTTAGGAATCATGTTAAAAAAAATTTTATGCGGTATCAGTAAGCACAAAAAGTATCTGTAATAAGCTAACATTAAATCTATTCAAAATTGTTTTAACACAGCTATACAAGCTAATTCATTTTTTTTTTTTTATCATAAGGGGAAGTTTAACATTTATCCCTTGTTACATAAAAATATATTTCTTTCAATAATATTTTGAATTATACCTATAAAGAACATAAATATGATTGATTAGATACAGATGTTTAAGATATTTAAGTCATATGTTGCAATACTTAAGGGGTTTTTTTTTTTTTTTTTAAGTAAAATACGCTTAAAAGTTAAATATAATTTAAGTGATTTTTTTAAGTGTGTTACTATTTCTTATTAAATAATGAAAGAAATGTAAATACTAAATTCTTTTAATTAGTATGCATATGCATTTACGTTTTAGATATTTTTTTCAAGAATAGCATTGTAATGTTTATATTTGCCTTAAAAAACAGTTAAAATGTTTTCAATAAACGTAGATTGTGATGCAGAAATAATAATTCAGCATTCTCAGGTGATTGCCTTTTTTTTTTCCCGTAAATGTTACCTGCTTTTGAAAATAATCTCTTACTATATATGGTACTTTCTGGTGCAGAAAGGTACTTATTGTTGTCTTTCTAGCAGTGGCTGGGAAAGAAAATTACCAATTTCTTTTCCTTCTTCACATTGAGGGGCACTTTCTATAGAGGCTTCACTGCTGACAGCAAAGAAAAAAAAATAATAAAGATGAAAAAAAAATTGTTAATTGTGAGCTTTATAAAGTCTACAATGATTTCTTTCCACTATTTTAGAGGATATTCCTTTCACCCTATCTATCAGTGGTTTTTCTTAAGATATTAAGATTTCTTATTTTTTATTTTATCTGAAAGCTGAAACTTATGTTTCCTAGTACTTTTAAAATTTTGTCATTATTTTAAAATGTTAAAATGTAACTAGACAGTACCTGATGAGGAACTTTTGCTAAGAATTTTTTGGGGGGGGGCTGAATTATATTATTGAGGCAATTTTTAGGCCGAACATAGCCGAATATTTTTTCAAAGTAAAATAATGCTTTAAAAAATTAAAAATTTGTATATAAATAATTTTTTAAAAGAAAACAATACATTTTAATTGTGAAATATACAAGAATTGTGCACATAGTGGATACTATATTTTGTTTTTAGGCAAAAAAAAGTTCATTATTCGGCGGCCGAATATTCGGCTATAACTTGGCTGAATATTCGGTATTCGGCCAAACCACTATTCGTTGCATCACTAATATGTATACATATATATATATATACGCACGGACATATAGATATACATATATATATATAGGTATACACACATATAAGTGTATAATATAAATATATATGTATATGTGTATAAATATATATGTATATACTCCCAGGAGCAAAAATTTCTCTAAGTGTCTGCAACAGATACTTCAGGGGCAGAAAATAATCTGCAGGTAAAATATTTGCAAACGAGAAAATAAAATCTGCGACGCCCGTCTCCCGTCTCGAACTTTCTGCTACCGGGACATATATATGTGTATGTATATATATATATATATATATATATATATATATATATATATATATATATATATATACATACATACATATATGTGTATGTAAGTATGTATATAACACTGGCGCCCGGCTAACCGAAAAGTACCAAATAATTAAGTAATAAACTAAATTATTAAAAACTAAGATGATTTTAAAAATGGTTAAATTATTGTAAGTACATGGCAAGTAAATAATTAATAATGTATAATTAAGTATGCAACGTAAAGATACAATTTTCTTGAAGTTTTCAATGCAACCTGCACCATAAAGGTGCCCTACTAATTCACATCAAAATAATAAAACAAAGAAGTTTTATTTCAGGTTTATCCAGACTTGATAACCAAAAAAGCTTGATTAATACATATTTGGTAAAAAGACTGCGATTATCAAAGATATCAGCAATACCTTGAAATTTTTCAGAAATAAATTTTTACTTCCTTCATGAAAAAGCATGAGTTCAGTCATATTAATTAGAATTATGTTTAAAACAGGGTTGGCACGGTTTAAACCAAGTGGTTTTAACCATGGTTTAAACCACGGTTTAAACCAATTGGTTTTTTTTGTCAAAAAAACCATTTGGTTTTTTTAGAAAAAATCTAATATATTATTTTCTCTTTTTTGTAATTTAATTGTTTTAAATTATTGATAGAAGTAATTTCTACGTTTAATGCTTCATCTCAGCAATAAACATGAGGCATAATGAGCCTAGGTCATGTTTCTATGCATGTAGAATGAAAATTAGCATGTGCTGATGAACATATCTGGTACCCTAAAGATTTTTCTTAAAACATGTGAAATTAGAAAAGATAAAATAGATAAATAATATTCAATATTTAGCATAAAATATTTTCATTTAAAAAATGCAGACTATTTACACCAGTTAATAACAAAATACAATGATCTTTAAGATTTTGGTTAAGTTGTAAAAGAAAATTTTCTGGATTGGGACTGGGTAAGATTATCCTTAAAGAATTTAAAAGGAGATATGAAGTTGAATAACACAGCTTGCAAAAATTGAATGCTAGTTACTATAGCATTTCAATAATACCAATCAATCTTTTTTGTTAGTTGCTGAATCTAACGGCCAAAAATGTTAACTTGCACACTTGGAGTTATCACTCAGAAATCAAAATAATAATCGTATTTGGATATTAAAAAAATAATAACAAGCGCAGAATAATATATTATATTCATGAAACTCCATCAAATGTTTATTGATTGATTATTATAATAATAATCAAAGGATTCTTCATACGATTTTCAAGGTATCAATGTTTCACTGTGTAGAGCAGTTTACTTTGAACATAAGACATAGCTGTTACTAATAATGTTTAAATTAGAAATGATTTCAATTTTCTATATAATTGACTGTAATTATTTAATTTAAATATTTTCAAAAGTTATATTACTTATATAATATCCAAAAATGTTTATTTTATCAACAGATATGCATCTGTATGCAATAGGAAATTATATTTAAAAAAACCCGGTTTAAACCAAAAAAACCTGGTTTAAACCAAATAAACCGGTTTTTTTGGTTTTTTACAAAAAACCCCGGTTTTTTTCCAACCCTGGTTTAAAATACGTACAGAATGACATGAAAATAAAAGTCTGTAATTTTGGCCCTACATCTGAACTGAAAGTTCCATTGTTTACATTAGTGATGGTGTGCGGATTTTAGGTGTTTGCAGATTTTAGGAAATTTACTATATAAAATATAAAATTAATAAAGAGAAACACGTTTATTTAGGAAAAGCTTTAAAAGCGGAAAAGATGATTAGTTAAAAACTTAGCTAATGTAGGTTAATGTACCTATTTTATAAAATTTTAAATATAATCATAAAACAAACCCAAAAGTACTCGATTTAAACGCTTAAGAAAATTTAAAATCCGGGGAAACTGGAAATCTAAAAATCATGAAAGTATCACATCTTAAAAGGAGGAGACGTTTGATCCCACCCAACCACCCTTAAAAAAAAAAAAAAAATACAGTTCACCTAAAGATTATATTTCATTGAATCCTGTTATTTCACCGGTTTATCCCACCTTTAACTGATTTCATAATAGTATTCAAGAGCATTATGCAACAATTTAAGCATTTATCGCATTTTCATGGAACATTTGCACTCCATAATACCCTCGGACTAAAATAGTGAAAGAAGAAAAAAAAAGTCCACTCTGTCTTTCTTAGAAACTAGGCCGCCTAGAGTTAAAGAAAGAGTGAACATAAAAACTGAATGTAAGCCACTGTTTTATGAAAATGAGGTAAATGCCGTTGCCTTTGGCTGCAAAACCTACTTCATACGTATGAGTGCTCGTGGGGGTTGATCAGTCAAGTGCAAAAATAGGTATATTGAAAGAGCAAATAACCTCGAATTAGTTACAACTCTTTTTTTGTCAAAAGAGAAGAAAAAAATAATGATAGCGAAATAAGGTCTTGGTTTCTGCTTTTGTACTAATTTGCCTATCCCGATATCTTTATCTGATTTGCAGACTTCAAGCTTGGTTACCGAATTGTTTAAACAAACCAAAGAAAGATTTGTTGAATGGTCTTTTTGTTTACAATGTTTCACGGCGAATGTCAAGACAGAAGAAAAAGAAAAAGCGATCCGCTCAATTAACAAAATAGATGAATGATTTTTTTATGTACTAGTCTAGTAGCGTAACCTTGATAGAGTAGCTGAAGAATAGCTAGACAACAACTTGATTAGATAATAAATTTAGCAGCCTTTTCAATCACAGGCAACGATTACTGAAATAAAACTTATTGTAAAAATAAATGCCGATAATTATCTTTTAATGTCACAGCCAAGGTCATTACTGGGTGTTTAACACAACAGACGTGTAGTTGTTGCTAAATTAACCCGGCAGGACGCGCGCCGTGAAACGTAACACGAGAACGGGCATGGGTGTCAGCACACCCCCAAACATATTAATAGCATAAATACGAAAAAAAAATTAGAATTCTGTCTGTTAGTGAAATTCATGATGATTACACTTTTTGTCGTGAAAAATGATAACTGAAATGTTAAATTATCGTTAGTTTAAAAAATTAATAAACAACAAATTAAAAGCACTCACAGACAGCAGACTAATATTTTCGAACGTGGGGTGTCAAAACACCCCGCGCCCTTACTGCCGGAATTATACGAATCGCAACAGAGAAAAAAATGGCCAAATGCGCTGGGAACTGGATAATGAATAGCTTTTTAGACAAAATTATGCCTAAAAAACAATACTTACTGAACAAATAAATCATAAAAAATACTATAGCTAGATCAAATTTTTAAATGCTATTTATTTTATTTTAACAAATTTTGCACTGAAGAGATAAAAAATTCATTAAAAATGAGACTAACAACAATAAATTTGAAAATATGACAGTCAGTGACATAACACACTCATAAACAAAAAAAAAAAAAAAAAAAAAGAAAAAAATATCTTCATTAATGCAGGATTTTTTTTTTTCCTAAGCTAAAATATTCTTTTTAAAGATTTTAAAATGGGATTTAAAAATATCCGATATTTTGATATACGTATATTCGATATTTTCGATATATATCAGATATTTTCAAAATAGCGAACTCGCTGCTGATGATAATTATTTTCGAGTATAAGTTGAAAACTAAAATATATTGCACTTAACATGAAAACTTAATCAAACAATATTCTAAAAATACTTTTTTTTTTTTTTTTTTTTTACTTACAATAAAATTGAAGATGAACTAACTGGAAACCAGAGTTCGTAAATATATTTTCGACAATATATGCGATATTTTGATATATATCTGATATTTTCGATATATATACGATATTTTCAAAATAGCCAACCTCACTGATGACAATGAATATTTTCAAGCACAATATAAATTAGAAACTAAAACATATTGCACTTCAACATGAAAACTTAAACAATATTATAATAAATACAAAATAGTTTTTGTTTAATTGAAAAATTTTAACATAAATGTAAGCTTGTCTTATTTTTTATCCCTCTAACTAAGTTGTACTGTTTGGACTCAACTAAAGCAAATCATAAAAGATTCTTTTCTGATGAAGCTTGTAACCGATTATCGAAATTAGACAAGTTTATTTTTCAATGGCTGTTTTAAATTAACTGTCTCACTAACATAATTATTAGTTCTACACTTATATTTAAAAATAAAAGCTTCAAACATAAAGCTTAGAATATGTATTTGTTTTCTTCTTTGGTAACAAAAGTCACTGCCAGTGACAAAATTTCTTTATCTACAGAATAACACAGTCAATAACAGTTGAATATTTCATTTACACCTTTTTTGACTGAAAATATCAAAATTTTCTTGCACAGTGATATTTTGAAAAGGAATAATTAAATATACAAAATATCAAACATCTTGATATTTTGAAAATAATTATCAAGTACATGAAAATATCAAAAACCTTCATATTTAAAAAATGAATATCAGATATGATATTTTAATAATTATATTAGGTAATGAGTAATCGCGTTTCAAAGTTTTCCCATTAACATGGGATTTAGCGATCGGGGAGTTTCAGTGCAGCGGCCCCTTAATAGTATGTTTAGAATTTTTAACAGCTTGATGTATTTCTTTTGTAATATTTCAAACACCTTGATTCTAACTAATAATTAAGCACGATTTTTTCTAAATCTAAATTACTAATAGAATGATTTTATCTGCTCCTAATAACAGGGCTGCCACAGCGACTATTTTTCTTTTCTATTCGCACCACTATTTTAAAAAAGTAAATTTTGTAGTATGTTTCTCTTACAAATGATGTAAAATTGTATATGAAAGATTTTTGTTTTGAGAAAGTGGTGGGAGGCAGAACTTAAAAAATAGTCGTCTGAGACAGACCTGTAATAATGAAAGCAAACCCTTCTCTCCTCCTGTAACCAATAAATTAGATGCCTCCTGTTCGCTCTTCCATCGGGGTCAAGTAAATGTTATTGCGAGGAGTTTCAGAGTTTAAATTCAGTCACCATTTAAAAGAAGAAATCAGCAAAATGAATAAGATTACCTTCAAATTTTGTACACTTAAGCATGAAAATGCTTGGATAAAATAAATAAACGTAGCAGGTTTTGTTCTAAATTTCTATTTTGATTTATTCGGCTAATTATACAACATATCTGGAAAGAGTATTCGGCCAGCCGAATAGTGGTAAAATATTTGTTAATAATAATATTAAAATATAATATTTTACACACTATCAATTATACTGTGTTCGCAAAATTTTGATTCTTCCTTAATGGAGCAAGCTAACAGCTTTAAACATTATACGACTTGCAAATTAATCTTAAACACAATTAAAATCAAACAAACGTATGGCGTATTTAAGGCAATAAATGATAAAACAAAGTTCGTACACTTTAACAACATTTCTAATAAATCTATAATAATGTGTCAAACTATTTTTTGTCAATGTATATCAGCTTCTTTAAATATCACAATTTAATTATATAGGTAGTATAGTAGACAGCGTCCTAGATTTAAAATATCATACAACATTTTTACATTAGTGTTTAATAAAAGATCTTCAGATGTAACCGCCCACTACAAATATTAATTTACACAACTTTAATCAAACCTTATCCATTTGCAGTGTAATTTTTATTATTTTCTTATTTAAATGGAAGAAAGGAGACCTTCTGTGTGTGTTGTAGCATTCATAAAAAAGGGGATAAACTAAATGTACTGTACTAAATATACGTTTTGACCATCATAATATTGTTTGAGATATCTGCGATATTTTAGATATGTCTAGCTTAATTTCAAATTAATCGCATTAACTAAAACGCCTTGTTTTTGGCGAGTTAGTGAAATACAGTTATACACTAAAATCGAGACAATATGACAACATTTAAAATTTCTTAAACAATTTACGCGTGCGTAACGCAGTTTAAACTAAACGTAATAACTAAAGAGCAAATAATTAGCGTAAATAATATCAGCCAAAGTAAATAAAGTAAAAATAACACACGGATGAATAACTTAAACTGGACTAATTTTTAATTCATTGATTCGTGTATAATTAGAACAATTTCAATATTTTGTAAACAACATTTAAAGTACATATGTGATATCTTTAATAAAATTATTACCAAAAGCCAGAATGATTAGGCGAATAAAAAATAAATACGGTAAATAATACTATAAAAATTGTAAGGTAAATTAAGTACAAAATAAAACACGTTGGATAGCATGTATTGTAGTAGAAATTTTTCAAAATACTTCGTAAACATTACAGAAAATAAGAAGCGACATCATTCAAATTACTAGTAAATAAAAGCAGAAGAATGATTAGGCGGCTACTACTTATTCGGGGCAATTAAAAGACGAAGAAAAAAAAGTTTGCTTTCTGTTTCTCAGATATACTGCTATTTTCGTCGGTCGCAGAGGGCCTGTGTTTATTTTTCTCTCAACATCCCAATTCAATTCGCATATTTTGGCCTGTTTCCCGCGAATACGGTTATCAAAAGACTTGGCGGATTTTCAATCTCGTTCCAATGAGTAGTTTTAAGAGTAACATGTTTAAGATGTCTTTAAACATCGTGAAATATTGTATCATTTCATACCGAAGTTGGATAATTTTATATACTATGAAAATATTTTTATAAATAAATATTAAATGTAAAGAATGAGGAGTTTCCTGACAATTCGCGCGATTATATGTGATCCTCAAATCCACAACAACTAAAGAAAAGTGGTTTTCATGGGGGGAGTTTTTTCTTTTTTTTTCTGTAGGGAAAAAGTTAACAAATAGAAAAAAAAAAATATGCCGGGTCTCCCCTACAAACATACTTTGGATCACGTGACTTTGTATATCCTACGGAAACTCATCTTTGGCAGTGCGCGCCACCTAGTATTACAAAGTGAGATAAGGATCATCAAAAGATACATACGAGAAAACAAAACATAGAACTGAATAGTTTACTTAAATTGTTTTTTTCCCCCATTAAAAAACTCGATTTATACAGCATGCTACGCGACAATCTTTATCAAATTTACTAACAAATGCGATTCATCTTTAACCAAGCGATTACAAATCGACTACAATTTTTTTTTTTAACTGAAGCTACAAAATTTCGATCGAAACATCAGTTTAGTAATAACGTTGCTGCCACAGGCGACTGTTTTTATATTCTGTTCACACCATTATTCTTTAAAATAAAAAAATAAAAAAAAAACATTGGTACTTTTCGGTTAGCATACATTTGTTTTAGATATACACACATATACATATGTTTATATACATACATGTATGTATACGCTTATATGTATATATAACATTGGCGCCGGCTAACCGAAAAGTACCAAAACATTTTGTAGAATATTTCTCTTGCAAATGTTGTCAAAGCGTATGTAAATGGTTTTTATTTTGAAAAAGTGATGCGAAATACAATTAAAAAATAGTCGCCTGTGACAACACTGTAATATGTAATTTTTATTGCACATAATAATAAGATGAATGCAATATATTCCTAAAATCCCATCCCTCTGTTAATAGAGAAACTAATTCTATTTTGAAATAAATCATCTAATATTAAAATAATCAAAAATTTCAAGGATTAAGAAAATACTGAAAAACTAATCGCGGCCCATCTCAAACAGCAAAAGAGGGAATGAATAATAACCATTATTTTTTTTCCTAATCTCTTATCTGAATATAATTTTTATAAATTCATCATCAATATTTTCGATTTTTTTTTTTTTTTTTTTTTTTTTTTTTTTTTTTTTTTAGCTTTCCAAAATTTGTGCACACACAACAAAAAACTCATTCACGTGTGATCAAAATCCAATTTTCTCTCCGGAGCAAACCTGTTCTTTTTCTTTCAGACCGTTAGTAATCACCTTCACTTAACAAAAAATTAGTATTGTTTCTAGCAAACCATTCAATGTTACTTTCCATTTTCATTTCATTATATAAGTGGGTTAGAAATTAAAATCAATTTCTATGGTTATTCCCAAGATCTATTTATTTACACTTTTAGCAAGTATTTTTACTTTTAGTTCTATTACCCTTAACTGCTGTGACAAAAACTGTCGCAGATATAGTGTGAGTGGATGACAAAGACCGTTAGATCAAAAGATGAATAAAAAAGCTCGATTAACGTATAAGATACTGTTTCTGTATACCTAACTTTTTGTACAGGGCCAATAATTTTAATTAAAATATTAAAATTCACCAATTTAGAAGTCTCAACTCACCCGATAGTAAATTGGATTATAAACAAAACAAAATTCCATATTGCTGAGCGGAAGTTTAAAACACATTTTACAAGTTTAAATGTGAATAAGTAAACATTAAATTTTAAAAAATCAAAAAACCCGACTGCGTAAAACGCGAACTAATTAATTATTTCTCATTAATGTGAAGCTATTTTTTATATCACTTGAATATATTTTTTATTTACTTGTATCGATGACTTTTAAGTTGTGTTTAATTGTTAGTTCCTATCTATAAACACTATTTTGATGAGGCCTATAGATGTCTATGAGTTGCAGTAAAGCTAGAGATCTTACCTACACAACTTCCAGGTTGTGTAATATTTAAACGGAGCTTCTGATTGTAAAATAGTCAATGAAGCATCGTCTTCATTTTGAAAGGCCTAACCAATGATATGCCACTCAATACGGTGCGTAAATATTTTTTTTCGTCTCTACCGCCATTTTGAATTTATGAAAACAAAACCTAGCGTGTAACCATCGGAAGGTTAAGACAAATCGATAGAGACCTCATTCATTAAATTCCATCTAGCCGTTGGGATGTTTCGAGGGTATAAAGAAATCCACATAACCCTTCTTGACAGTCGGGTAAAAATTGAAAGAAAAAAAAATAACAGCGATCTGGTGAGAGCGCTAGCTGCAGCTAAATATTAAATACAAATTTTAAAAGAAGTTCAAAGAAACAGATGGCTGTTTAGCACGCGAACTAAAATTTAATGCACCAAATTAATAGTCTGCACTGGTAACATTTGCAAGACGAGCATCACGTAATTCAGACAGCTGGAATTTTTCACCCAACTGTTTTTTGGTATAATGTCCATCTGCCTGAAGTTCATTACAGTTGTACGTTCCATTTATATATTTTTTGAACGAAGTAATATTTTTCGTGGTGAGAATAATGTTTTTCTAAATTTATGAACTACAATAATGAATAATCCTTCAATATATCGCGCTTTATTATATCGCTCATAAGGATGTATTTCTCTTGTCGTTTGTTCCTTCAAAAAATAATTTCTACTTGAATTGAACTTTCAAGTAACTTTTGTCAATTACATTAAGTGTAATTTCGTATAGTTAAATTCATTAAGTAAATTGTAAGTAAGCACATAAACTCGGGGTTTAATTTCTAAGAAAAAAAGTACCGGAGCCCTAATAGTATGTGGTACCGGTACTACAACTGTACCGTTTCCCCCTAACCCCCCCCCCCCCATCACTCCAATCTGTATATTTATATTTCGTATATTATTTGCAAAATTTAAAGCATTTTTTTTTCTTTAGCAAAATAACAAATTAAAAAAATATCTATCATAATATACTTAGCTGTCAACTAATCCACTTTTTTGGTTATCACTCCTTCCGAATAGTAATCTTTGCCTAGTTTTAGTGCTAATTAATAGCAGAATTCAGCGATTAAATAGGATAAGGATTATGATGGGAAAAAATGCATAGCTACGAATTGCACTGGGCTCTGGAGCCCTGTATTTATGAGCTCCGGTGAATTCCAACCAATATTTGAATATTTTCTAAAAATAGAGAAGTACCGGAGCTGGGCTCCGATGGGCTCCGGCGCAAATTAAGCCCTGCATAAACTGACGTTTTAGGCAGACACCAACCGCATTCTCAGAATCAGGAACCCAAAATTGGGTGTTACAAGAAAGGATATGGATGAATTTAACAAAACGGCCATCATCAGTGAAAATTAAGACCAATTAACACTGATTTTATGAATTTTAAGGCAAATTTTGCGCAAAAAAACGGATTTCAACGAAACTGGAAAATTACTTTCACGTTATAAAGAATCTTACGCGAGATTATCAGTTACAATTTTACCATCACGCTAAACGAAATCTCAGGATTATAGGTTCTACAAAAATTCCATTTTATCCCTAAATTATGAAAATTCCTTTTAGTAACGAAGAAAAAGTACAATTTCTTAACGCGATCGTCATAAACAACGCAGAATGCACGTCTAAAATACGATAAAACACATTTCAAGAATAACAATCACAAAAATTTACTAATTCAGAATCAAATAAAATGGGATTGTATGTAAATTGCTAAGTTGAATGAGAAATTAACCTCTTGAGCGGTGGTGGGATATATTACATTCCACCTAATTTAAACCAGATTCACACCAGAAAATTTTAACTTAATTTTATATTTTTTACTTTGGGGGCGAAGTGTTGAAAAATCACCTTTTCCTTGATTAAAAATAAAAATTTTCGGTTATTCCAGTGAGAATTCCATATTGCACAGACATTATCGCTTGCCTCCTCAAAGGGTTAAACGAGTCTCAAGAAGAAAAATTCAATAGCATTATAATTTCAGGAAATCACAGTAAAAAATTTCGATTTTTAAATATGAACCTGTTACATGAGTGACCTTTGAAGATTCCCAAAATGTATAATCATGCAAGAGCATTACTGTCACGAAAATGTGAAACTATACAGCGATTTTTTAAATTAACATATTAGAATTAACTTTTATTTAATTGCGTTATTACAACTTGTATTACTACATTCAAAAACCGTAACAAAAGGAGTTTTGATTATCATTACCACTAACCATTAAATTACACGGCAGAAATGGAAACTAAAATTATTTTCCAACGAATTAGCATTAGTGATTTATATTGCAAAAAAGAAACCAATAATTTGAATTTACAAATTTTAGATTTTTAGAAAGGGCTACAGTTCATTTTACTGCAGAATTATTGTATAATTTATAAGATGATTGCAACATTTAGAATACTTAACAGATATGAAATGGCTCGAACGGCAGAAGAATGCTGATCCTATTCAACTAACGTACTTAAGAATAATTAAACTTATGTCAGCATTGAAAAAAATGTCTTCTTTGAAGCAAGCAACGGTTGAAAACTTTTTTGATTAAATTACAATCTCTAGAGTTCAAAAAATGATAAAAAAAGAAAAAGAAAATTTTACATGATAAAAAGCTAAACAAAAAAAAAAAAATTGAAAAGGCAAAAAAATAAAAGAAAAATAAATTTTTAAACACGCCAACACTAACTGGTTCTGCCAGTCCTACGTCTGGATAAAGTGTGAAGATTTTTGTATAGTCAAGAACATCCCTTAAATTGTCTGGCCGTTTATCCGAACTAGGGTTGGTCCCGACTTGTTCGGATAATCGGCGCTCTACTCTAAATTGTTAATATCATGATAAATACTAATTTTCAGAAGATTATCATTATTGATTAAGACCACATTTATACATCACTGTAAAAAAAACGGACTAAAATAAGGAAATACTACTGGCAATATAGACGCCAGTAGTATTTCCGTATTTTAACGGAACTTTTTCCCGGTAAATTACAGAAAAATTCCGTTTTTTTAGAATTTAACGCATTTTTTTCTGTAATTTACCGGGAAAAAGTTCCGTTAAAATACGGAAATATTAGTGGCGTCTAGATTGCCAGTAGTATTTCCGTATTTTAGTACGTTTTTTTTTTTTTTTTCTTACAGTGTATGAATGAAATCAGAAATCCGAATTCACAAAATTTTCGATTTTAATTTTCTTAAGGCTCAAAAAATGAATATGTTAATAGGAATTTAGATTTCAAAAATCAATAATACATGGAGTTAAATTTGCCATGGAATAATTAACTGCATTATTGCAAATTGACTGTAACACACAAAATGCTTAACAAATGAATTTCAAATTTGCCGTCAAACACTAAATTAGAAGGAAGGAACCGAAACTTGGAATTCAATAATTCTATGTTCTGAATTTGATTTAAATTTATTTCATGATTAATAATATTTTTCAACATATTAGCATCAACTACGTAAATTCTATAAACGATATCCGAAAGTATGAATTCATGAAGATTCTGATTTTAATGTTCACCAGGTCAAATAATGAACTCTTATATTTAAAAATTAAATTTTAAATTAGCATCAGTAAGCTCTAAAAAAGTACGTCCGAGATTAAAAAACAAAATGTTAAGAACTAAATATTAACCAAATATAAAATCAAAAGTTTAGGAACACGATTGAATAATTATTTTCGGTTTGTATAAATAAACAAAAACTGAATACGTAACACTACAAGGGAGAAATCGAAACTTGGAATTCAATAATTCTATGTTCTGCATTCAATAAAATTTGATTTAAATTCATTTCATGATTAATATTTTTATGCTTCATTTAAAAATCAAATTTTAAAAAAGTTAGCATCAGTAAGACCTCAAAAAAGTACGTCCGAGATTAAAAGACAAAATGTTAAGAGCTGATTATTAACCAAATATAAAATCAAAAGTTTAGGAACATTACTCGATAATTATTTTCGGTTTGTATCAATAAACAAAATCTTAATACGTAACACTAAATTACAAGGGAGAAATCGACTAAATTCAATGAAATTTGATTTTATTTTATTTCACGATTAATACTATTTTTCAACAAATTAGCATCAACTACTACGTAAATTCTACAAAAGATATCCGAAAGCATGAATTCACGAAGATTCCGACTTTAATGTTCTCCCAGCTCCAATAATGAACTCTTTTAAAAATCTAATTTTAAAAAAGTTAGCATCAGTAAGATTTCAAAAAAGTACGTCCGAGATTAAAAAATAAAATGTTAAGAGCTAATACCTTTACTTTTATATTAACCAAATATAAAATCAAAAGTTTAGGAACGTGATTGGATAATTATTTTCGGTTTGTATCAAATATAAAATCAAAAGTTTAGGAACGTGATTGGATAATTGAAGAGCTAAGTGGAAGAACATGTTAAGTAACAAAAATTGCATTTGAAGAAATTTGAAGTGAAAGTTTTTGCTGTAAATTTTAATGATTTATTTTCTGTTTGATACCATGTGTTTAAAATATTAACAGGTATGGTACTAAACTCTCTCAGAATAACTTATTCATATTTAATTCTCAAATATTAAAAATTATTAATATTATTGACATTATTAAATATTAAATATTAATGAATAATATCTTAAATCTTCAAGACTAAATAGAATCTTAGTATTTTATCTTCACCATGTGATAGGACACCTCATAACGCTTTCATCCAAAAGATAAAATTTTTTCTAGAAAATGTAGCATAACATGTTCATCCACTCAGCTCTTCAATTATTTTCGGTTTGTATCAATAAACAAAAACTTAATACGTAGTACCTAAAAATGAATTTAAAAATTAATATCTTAAATACTTTTCGGTTTTTGTCGGCGAATTAAAAAAATAATAAACTTTGTACGTATATAAAAATGCATTTAAAAATCAAAATATACCAGAATAAAGTTTTGTACAGAATGTGTTACTTTAATATGTAACATTTAACATGGTTGACAAATGGGAGACTAAATTTACCATCAGAAACTAAATTACAGGGAAGGAAGCAATTAAGTTATGATTTTATTAATTAAAAAAATTGTTAATACATCTATATAATTATTAAAATGATTAATATTATTTTTCGATAAATAAACAATCTAAATAAATTCAAGCGAAATCGAAAATTCGAATTCACGATGTTCTGATTTTAATGTTCTCTAATTTAAAGAATGAAATCTGTTTTTATCTTAAATTTAAAAATTCCATTTCAATAAATTAGAAAATAGAACATAGTAGGAGTTTGGATTGAAACAAAACGCTGAGATTTAAAAAATAAAATGTTAAGAGCTAAATATTATACAAATACAAGATCAAAATCAAAACATTGGGAATAAGATTGGATTATATTTTAGGTTTGTGTTAATAAACAAAAAAATTAGAAGAAACGTTATGCGTATACTTAAGATATATTTTAAAATTATTGTAGAAATATTGTGTCAGATGAACACATACAGTAATATTATTTAGAATGTTTAACAGATGGCGTTTGATTACACGAAGAAATCGAAACTTTAAACTCCCGAAGTTACGATTTTAATAATTCAATAAAAAATCTTTATCTATTTAATGACTATTATTTTCCTATAAATTAGCATTAGCAATATTTAACGACTATTATTTTCCTACAAATTAGCATCAGCAATCTAAATTAACATAAATTATACTACCGAAAATTCGAATTCACGCTGTTCTGATTTTAATGTTCTCTATATCAAAGAATGAAATCTAAACACGTTCGATTTAAAATTAGATTTCGATAAATTAGCATTATTAAATCTTAAAAAAAAATAAAATAAAATAAAAACAAATAAGTGTGAGACCAAAATTTTTTGAGCCAAACATTAACTAAATAAGAAAAAAAAAATAAATAAATAAAATGTAAACTGAAACGAAATCAAAAATTCGAATCCACAAAGTTCCCATTTAAAAGTTCTCCAAATCAAAGAAGATCTCAAAAAGTACATCTGAGAATAAAAAAAGTAAAATCTTAGAAGAGCTAAATATTAAACAAATATTGTTTTGCAATAAGATAGTTCTTCTATCATTTTTTTTCGGTTTCGACTGAATAATAATAATACAAATACTTAGTAGAAACTTTTATTATGTTAATCAAGGTAGGTACCTCACAAAATTTTCTTTAGCAATTTAGCTAGGATATCTAACAAGTATTATTTTAGCTTTTACCACTGTCTTTCAGATATTTTTTTGGAGGGTGGGGGGGAGTATCATGACAATTCTTATTCTTATGAACTTTGAGAATACTTAAATCTAAAATTACAAATTAATGTTACACAATCATCCTCCTGCTAACATTCTCATAAAAACTAAAAATTCACTATTAATTTTTTTTGTTTTGTTTTTTCTGGGGGGGAGGGGGGGGGCATTTTAGCTAAAATATTAAGGGTCTATTTTCGCAAAAGGAGAACAGAAGCAACACAATTTAAACCCCTACCGTTTAATAGTAGGTATAAATAGTTTAAATTATAACTAAATAAAATGTTAACTTTTTTTCTTTCTCTGAGGAACTAACACTTAACAATTTTATTCTTCATAATCGGAATGATTAATTTTAAATTAAATAGAAAAGTACAGTAACTTTGGGGGGGGGGGGGGGGATTTCGAGAAGCTAAAAACGCAAAAATGTTAATGCAAAAATGAATACGAAAAATCCAAAAAAATTTTAAACGATTTATATTTATAAATACTTATATGAGTTCTATAAATAAATTTATTTTAATAATGAATAAACGATTTTTCTTCTGTCTGCCAAGAGATTAAGAGTAATTAGGAGAAGTAAAAGATAAAAGAAAAATTCCGTATGGAATTTGATAAACCTAAAATAATAATAATAATATGGAAAATAATAATAATTTGTTTACCTGTGAACGTTCTATTAACATGAGAGTCATGATGCTTTTCTATCCTGGGTAGGAATCACACTTTATAAATTAGCACAATGGATCACAGAAAAAATATAATCACACCCACTTGTTGATCAACAACCTGTAGGTCGCTTTTCTTTAACACAGTTCCTAAGAAGCATCTAATAGCCACTAATAACTCTTATTATAAAACACACTCCTCAGCCACAGGACATCACAATAGTGGTCACAGCATTTTGTTTTCGATTTAGCAGACAACCGAGTACTGACTGCCCAAACGCAACTTCGCTTCAAACCGAGTGCGAACCGTTAGACCACTGGGCCTAACTTTTCAAGCTTCTGTTGATAGCGATAGCAAGTGCGACGTCATCAAAAGGAGGTGGAGCTTCACTCCAGCGGTGCAATAAGCGCGCAGCATCGGTCGAGCCCCGAAAGTTTTTTTCTTTTCTTTTTTTTTAAAAGAGAGAAGGGGGAAAAGTGATCTTCAGAACAGAAATTTATTTGTTTTGCTTTTTTTTTTCACTGCTCTTCGAGATCCCTTGTCGCTAGATAGCACTTATCCTGATGCTGTGGCCGTTTCTCTAAATTGCTCTTGTTTACTTCTTTCGTATCGGAATCATTACATGTCTTATTGCTTAGGTTTTATTGTCCATTAAGGAGAGTGCTCTCTTCTTCAGTAAAGAAGTGTTTATTTTCGTAATACGTATTTATAAAAAAAAAAAAAAAAAGAATTAGTGCTTTATTACTCTATTATTTAATGCTAAAACTTACTAAACATTAAAGTCTAGAATCAGAGTCACATCAAATTCAGCATAAAGAACCCCCCTCCCTTCACAGAGATTAAAAATAATAATAATAACTGGTTTAAAGCAATGGTTTTCAACCTTTTTATTAACACTTTCCAACAAAGTTGAAAAGTATTTATGAAATCGGTTTGTCTGTCCACGCTCTAACTCATGTAAATATTTTCGGATTTTCATGCAATTGAAAAAAATATTATTGGTGCTTACAATGGCATGTTTGGTTTTGCATATGCAGTGTGTAGTATTAATAGTTCAATTACAGGGACACTCAAAAGAATTTCATTACATTATGGTATATGGGGAAAAATCGTTTGGAAAGTATTTTAACGACATTACGCTATTTCAAATGTATTGAAACTGATATAAATCGCTGAATTTCACTGCAAGATGAGTACGATACAATAGGGCATTCCTAGCATTTGTCGTTCATTTACAGGGACACGCAAAAGCAATCGGTTACAGTACTGTCTTTGAGCAATAATTGCTGGAAGTGCGTTTTCAATTTCGGTATGCGCTTTTAAATTTAATTAATTTTCTGCATGTTACTCGCTGTATACAATTTCTATACCTCGTATACAGGTCTGCACAAAATAATTCACGTGCCATTCTCCTTATTACCAGAAATAGCTTAAGGGGAATTTTCAACTGAGGTATGTATTTCCTAACTGAATTAAATTTTTGCATGCATGTTAACAGATACAAATCTATATACCATATACAGGGCTGCTCAAAGAATTCGGATAATTTTCTGATTGTAGATGGGAACAGCTGAAGTTGGGTTGAAACCCAATGTTATGCGTTTCCATATGGTTGAATTAGACATAATAGTTTAACTTATTAAACGGGGAAGTTTTGTTACATAATTGGGAATGCGTTGTGGAAAGTGTTTCATAATCTATACTTGGCGCATGATTTTTTCTTTCTTGTCTATTTCTCGGTACTCTAGAGCATGTAATTAAACTTCCAAAACACATTTACGATGATAGCAAGAAAATAAATGAAACAAAAGAAGAAAAAGAAAGAGAGAATGACCATTTTGTTAATTATTATTTATTTACTAACAGGAAAAAAAATACTATCAATCTCGAATATCAAAACAAAATACAGTAATCTCTCACTTATACGTCGGTGCAAGGGACTGACGAAGAACGACGGATAAACGAGAGATAAGCATAAATGAAATTCAAGTAAACTGACTGGTGAAGAATGACGGATAAACGAGAGATACGCATAAATGAAATTCTAATAAAAATTCAATTTGAAATAAATGCTAACTGAAATTCAAGTAAAAATTAAATTTGAAATACATGTTAACTGAAATTCAAGTAAAAATTAAATTTGAAATAAATGTTAACTGAAATTCAAGTAAAAATGAAATTTGAAATAACACAGTATTAATCTTTAAATGGTTAAATAACATACAGAATAATAATTAAAAAAATACGATTCACTTGGATTGTTAATGATTTACTAATTCAAATCTAAAATAAGTACATCACAAAATTTTAATTTCATACCTTACTTTTTTAGATAGTCTAAAATCGAAGTTAGTTTATGAGCTTGATGCCTGTCCCTAAAAATAGCTTTTTCAAGTTCCTTAAAACAAAAATACGTAGAACCAGATGCATCAGTTCGTTGAATGTAGTAACAAAGGGTTTCCAGGGCATTTACTGCCTTTGCAAAAGTTGGTGGATGTGTTTCTACATTTTTCTTCAATCTGATTCCCCTGCATTAGCGTCGTCTTGAATTTCTGCGACGATTTCTTTTATCTCTCTCATTTCTTGTCGTTGTTACATTTTCATCGATATATCTACGAAATCGTAAAAATTAATTATTCCCCCAGGCACGGCATTACATTCTTCATCTAATAGTGATTGATCTTTGGAAGAAAATGAATCATCTTCAACATCCTTCAGAATAAATCCTGCTTTTTTTAAACAATTCGGTATGCGTGTTTCATTGACACTTTCCCGTGATGAACAGATCATATTTATTGCATCAAGTACGAACACTTTTTTTTAGATTATTTACTGCACTTTATTCAAGTGAAGCAAGAATTCTTCGGGAAAAAAAGTTTCTGTAATTTACTTTCATACAACGAATAATTCCTAAATCCAACGGCTGAAGTTTACTTGTGCAGTTTACAGCGAAGAAAACAACTTTTGTAAGAGCTGAGCTTTGAGAAGCCCGAAGGGTAAGCTGCAATGAATAAAATAACTTTTCGTTTTTCCTTTTCCACCTTTGCATGAAATCGCTGAAAAAAGTCAAAAAATAGCAATCATTCACACTGTAAAAAAAAGAAAAAAAAAACGACATATTTACAGTACAAAGTACTGTTCATCTCGCGCACAAACTCGATCACAGTGAATGTGCTGTACCTTTCTTTGGTTTCCTGACTATATTAACATGGAAAATACAGCAGTTGCGTAAAATTAACAGCACAATGTGCTGACAATTTGGATTCCAGCAGTTTGTGCTGTAAAAAAATGCGTCCAAATTGCCAGCACATTGTGCTGTTAATTTTACACAACTACTGTATTTTTTACACAACTACTGTATTTTCCATGTTAGTACAGTCAGGAAACCAAAGAAAGTTACAGCACATTCACTGTGATCGAGTTTGTTCTGGCAAATTTACAGTGGTTTTTTTACAGTGCACGAACATCTCCGACTCAAAAGTGAGAGATGCATATGATGTTGCGGACGCATAAACAAAAAAAAAAAAAAAAAAAAAAAAAAAAAAAAAAGACATTGCGTCGCTATATGTTTATCCAGGACTATCGAAAATCGACGTATAACTGAGGGAGACGCATAAAACAGGCGACATATAAGTGAGAGATTACTGGTAATATGATATTTTGTAATAAAAAAAAACTTATTCTTACATATTTATTCTTATATCCGTTATATTTTAACACCTGATCTTGATATAAATTTTTAAGAATATTTTCTTTTAAGTACAGTCGAGTCTCTATATAACGAAATCCATTGTACCAGTAAAAAATTCGTTATATAGAGAAATTTTTATATAGAGAATGAGTAAAAATTCCTATTTAATGTGTAAATTTTGAACAAAAATTATTTTTGAGGTGTTTAATTAAGAGTTTGAAATGTTTAACTATAAATATTAACCTAATATTGTATTTCTTAATTATTTAAACAGTTTCAAAAAAGAGAACAGACATTTATTTGAAAGCATAATAAAAATCACATAAGGAAAACTTACATTAATTTTAGACGAAGACATCTGTAATTTTTCGCTATTTTGATTTCAAAATTGTTACACTCTCGAAAAAATGTTCACAGTGTAGCAAGGAATGAAAAATTGTATCGGGAACATTTTCCTCCATTTGAAGTCCTCTCCTTATAAGATCAAAAGAACTCATCATTCTCGGGAGCTTTCTGGCAGGGAATACTACGAATATTGACTTGTTGTGCTTGATTAAAAGATTTATTTTTCTAATTTAACCTTCTGAATGAACTTCGATCTCATTCACCTTCAATTACTTCTCTGATCCCGTTCTTATATGTGTAACAATCCAATTGACACTGTTTTAAGAAGGATGTTGGAAGGTGTGTTGGAGGGGGTAGGGGGAAGAGATGAATTCGTTGGACATAAAGAACAAGGAGATTCAAGGTAGAAAAGTAAGATAAAAAACTCAGCACTGAACGATAATTCAGGAATCACTGATGGAAAATTGTTTCCATGTGATTTGGAAGATTTTTTTAAAACTGAATAAATAAGGAACATTGTACGAAAAAATTCGTTATATGGAGATAGATATTTCGCTATATGGAGAGTGTTTTTAATGAGATCTTGGGAAAAGGGGACCGTTCCTACTAAAAATTCGTTGTATAGAGAAATTCGATGTATGGAGTTTCGTTATAGAGAGACTCGACTGTATTAAGTTTTAGATATTTTATTTCACATTCTTTAACGTTTTTTTCAGTCGTGATCTGTTTTTGTTTTTACTACAGAAAAGCTCAGTTTCTCATAAACCATAACTTGGGATGTAAAGAATAGTGATTTGACCGAATTGTCTAGTTACCGAGTATTCGGCAAAATTTCAGAGTCAATACTGAAGAATCATTGGTCGAATAATAATCTTTTTAAAAAGTTTCATTTTTGTTTGTAAACACGATTTAAAAAAAAAAAAATTAGTAATAATAATACTAATAAAAACTAAATATGCTTAAAAAAAATCTTAACAACAGTATATTTTTTTTATTATTATTAAATAACATTTAAAAAATTTTCAAATCAGTACTAAGATATCATTTTCACAAATTTAAATTACCAATAGCATAATTTTGTGTAACACTTGCAATTCACATATATTGTATCTAAATTTGTAATACATAACAACTGATTACTATTGTCATAAGTAATATGTCTAAGATACTTGCTGATTCAAGTAGTTGCATACAACGGGCCCTGTATGTAAGGGGCTACATCACCGGCGTGAAAACGCCTGCTCGCTGATGTTAAATTGTAATCCTATGGGAGAATTTTATATTTCGTTTGCATTTCAATATAGTATATAGATATTTTTTTTTCATTGGATATCTGGGGTCGATTTCTACAAAGGCCGTTTTGTACTTTTTCTATTTTGTTTACAGTTTTTTGTTTGTTTGTTTGTTTTTTTGTTACGAGGAGGCTTTCACTTTCGAAACCGGTTCCGAAAATTAAAGCACCCTAATTAAAAAAAAAAAAAAAGACTGTAACGAAAATTGAAAAAGTAAAAAATGGCCTTTGCAGAGACCGACCTCAGCTATCCAATGTTAAAAAAAAAATGAAATAAAAATGTTGAAATACAAACGAGATATTAAAAAAAAAAAAAAAAAAAAAAAAAACTGCCATAAGATTAACATTAGCGAGCGGATGTTTTCGCATGCGTAACCGAATCCCTCTCCATTCCTCACCAGTGTTAAGTCTTTGGGCCATATATTTAAAATATCTCCCCATATCATATATATATAATTAATATTTTTAACTTCTTTTTTCTGTGTACTCTTCTTAAAAGGTGTTTATTTTATTTATTTATTTATTTTTATTTTCAAAATATTTCGAAAATATAGACTTATTTTTATATGAAGTGTTAAAATATTACTCAAAGTTCGCCAGTTTTTAACACGTAAAATATTACATTAAGCCTAGATTTTAGAAATATTTTGAGAAGTAAGGGGGGGGGGGGGAGGGGAACATCTTTTAAGAAGAGCACACAGAAAAAAGCAGTTAAAAAATTTCCCGAGGAGATATTTAAAATATACGAATGCATTCTACGTCCATAGATTTAGCATTAGCAAAGGAAATTCGGAAGCTGAGTAACGAGCAACCTTAACGAAGCTGCACAATTCATAAAAAACTGTTCTGCAAAAATACTGCAAATTATTGGCCCATCTTTGGCAGTTTGTGTAAACCAGTGGGAAATGGTAGGGTTCGGAATAGTACGGTTGCGATGTTGCGAAATGGTAGTTATAGGAACCTCCTCTAATTTGGCACGTATCTGACCAAGGTTCTGAGCTGTTAGAATGTTAGACCACACTGTTGGGCCTTTGTTGCAAATGGTTTATTGGCCAAAAGTACAGCAAGACATTCCAGACTGTTGGCCAACGTTGGCCCAACCATTTTGTGCTACTTGGGTGAACAACCCATCAAAAAGATTCAGTAAATGAAGAAATGCATAAAATACACATCTGATTTCCTATATAGATGTTTCTCTCTATATCTAAAATAGAATTGAAAGTAAAACCAAAAATAGAGCAGAATTTTAACCCTTTGCACTCGAGAGGTGACTCCACTCACCACTGGTGTCCCGCGTAAATCAGGGCTCCAAATGCTCTGGACGCCACCGATTTCTTACAGTTTATTTCGTAGTCTTTAATCCCAGATAATTCTGCTATTAGATAAGGCGAAGAATATCTATATTATAAAGGACAAACGTATCTGTGCGCAATGCTGGCGTCATTTTGCGAATGGTAACATTTCACGATCAAATTTCGGTTTTGAAAGTTTCGCTACTGCAATTTTTTAATCTGTTGACCATCGCACATTTTCAATTTTTAGAACGTCGTATAGGGAAAAAATATGCTTTCAAATGCAATTTGTTTAAAATCTGCTTTATTTGACTGATTTATTTTGTTTTTAAAAGTAATTTTCAAGCATGATTTTTTGTAATTTGTCTTATCACGCGCCGGCTTCAATACATAATAATTATAGACATTTTGCATAAAAAGCAACAAAAATTGTTCAGCATTTATTTCAGACTAATTTTCCATAAAGAAATTAATACTTCATTTATAAATAATTGAAAGAATAATATTTAAAAAACACAAATTTAACATATTTGTAATCGAATAATTAAACTTTTTAGACAGCTAAATAAGAAAAAAACCCCTTTCAAATGGAATTTGTTTGCAAAGTGTATCTCAGTTTACTGATCGTCTATGGTTATAAAAACAATTTTCAAGCATGGAATATTTTTAAATTTATCTCTATCGCGTGGAGCTCCATTACGAAAGATTAATCCGTTTGCCCTTAAAACAACATAAAGAGATCATCATTTTCTTACGGCTAATATTCCATAAAAAAAAACTTCCTCTGTGAATAAATAAATAGATAATATAAATAAAACATAATTTTAACAGACATGTAATTTTACTACGCTCTTAAAGCTCTGAAATTATCATAATATAAAAGAATGCCCTAAGTAATAAAATCTTCGGTTAATAACTCTTAGCATGCGGCTGATTCATAAATATCGCTTTTAATAGATTTCAAAACTTTATTTAATCGTATAATTCATATTTTTCATATGAAAAATGCTTTTTTTATTGTTAGTGAACAATCTAAAAAATATATTGCATGTAAAAAAATTATAAGTTTTCAATAAAAAAAAAAAAAAAAAAAAAAAAAAAAAAAATGTTTTCATCTATATTCTGTAACCCGGGAAGCCCGGTACGATCCCCTAGTTACTTTAAAATACTGGTGCCCAGAGCATTTTGGAGCCCCCAATTTACCTGGGACACCTGGTGAGTGAGAATCACCTCTACTTTTTTACAAGACATAGTGCAGTAACTGTTTTCATTCTACGATTAAAAAAGAAAAAAAAAATTGAACTATATTAACAAGAAAGCGTCAACGCATTGATTATGAAACACTTTCCATCACTATTTGAATACTAAAAAGAAATTTCATTTTTGTTCATATAATGAAATGAGATATCTAAATAAGTAGGGGAGACTAGGGAGGGTTGACCCACTTTTTACAAAATAATTTTTTATTTTTTAAATATTGAACGTAAGATAAAGTTTTATATATCATTTTATTCGTTATACAATCAGTTATCAAAATAAAATTGCTACATAAGTGTAACATATAAGAAATTTGAAAAATGATTGATTTTAATCATGAAAAAATAATGGGTCAAGGCTCCCCATATATGGGAGGTTTGACCCACTATATGGGAGGCTTGACCCACTTTGTTTTATATTGCACTATTTGTGAAGAGAAATAAAATCAGTTTAAAAAAAGGAAAATAACTTTATTCTACATGTTTTAATTATTATAAAAAAATATTTTTTTTAAATATGAGGCTTAAACAAACCTGATAAGACGCAATCGCAAGTCAGAGGAGAAAAATTTTGTTTTAAACAGGGTTTTGTCAGAGCAGGTATAATTGTACAGCAAAGAATATGAAATTTAAACAAGGCAGTATTCTGTTAGAGACAGGTTCAGTCTTCATAGTGTTTCATGTTATTATGTCCGGATTTAGGAGCCACTATCCCGCTTTTTTTTATCGCCTTGTTCCATTTTTATGACACTCGATCTGACAACTCTAGTTGTCACATAGTTTGGCTTGATATCACTGTATTCACCCTGGTGAAATTTTTCTACATACCTTCCTAAAGTTTTTCGATCGATGCTGTGTTCTTTTGCAACCGCATAAGCACTTAACTTATCATTAACATGATTTAAACCTTTAAGAGGCAAAGTACTTTCAGTGAAAAAATGTTGAGATAAATGACTGGCACCGGAATTTACGAACAAATTTATTTGGAAATAAGAAAAAGGTTATATTTCACATACATAATAAATGGAAAAGACTTTAGCAAAATTCTGGTGCCATTGTGATGTTTCGGAATTAAAATTAAGTTGTTTTATAAATATACCACTGCCCCTCAAAGGGTTAAGACTGTTGCTTCCATCCTTTCTATTCCTTTTTTAGTCTTTCCCACTGTTTCTATTTATCTATTGTAAGCAATATCTAAATGGAAAAAAGTTCCTATCAACTTTCCCATTTTCTAGCAATTTTTCACATTTTTCTATAGTCAGTTTTAAACATTTTCTTTTCCATCATACCATTTTACTGAAGCTTTACAGAATAAATTTACATTCTTTTATACATATACCATTCACTTTTCATTATGCACAGTGTATAATAAAATATTTCCAAAACCACTTAAGGAAGCCTTGAGCATCTGGTCGTCAACCCTCCCTCACACTGACTGGGTCAAGCCTCCCTACATAGACCTTTTCTAAGCAATACCACATTGCTATATTAAGCCTAACTTACTGCGCAATCTTTATGCCTGGGATGAAAGCTCGATATTTCTGCATTATTTAAAACCCACTTACTTAAATTTCTATGATATATTTTATCTGAAAAAAGCTTACAAAATATTTCTAAAAAACACAACTTTTAGGTTGAAAACGCTTCACAATTGATTTTTCCACACCTATTTCGATTAGCTGTGTGAAACAAAGATTGTTGTTTGAGCATTCCAGTAGCTTTGGTTGGCACCTATTGATAAAACTCTGAAATTCTTTTAAATATGAAAATTAATGGGTGGGTCAAGCCTCCCGTATGGTCAACCGTTCCTAGTCTCCCCTATTTGAAAAAAAAAAAAAAAAACGCAGTAAAAAATTATTTTTAGCAATTGCTGTCTATAGCCGATAATGTATGCGAATTCTTTCGTGTAGCCCTGTAATATGATGACCTACACACCTCGTAATTAGGGATTACAATCCCGAAAATCGCGGTATGGGCCCATATAAGTTGGCGCCACTGCATATATAATTAAACTAGTCTTCAATGGCGGATCTAAGCGGGGGGGGGGGGCGAAGGGGCGATCGCCCCCCCCCCCCCTTGGGCTAATAAAGGGTTTGTAAAACGACATTATGCATCCTCACGGGAAATGACTTGGGGCGGAGCTCGAGCCCAACGCGACCCAACCCGGGTCGCACCACTTTAAATCCACGAGATTCAGACTGGGTCAGGTCTTTTCTCTTTTAGAGTCGGGTCGTGCCCTGATCTTAATTTTTTCTGCAGATTCCGGTCGGACCAGACTTCTTTTTCCCCCAGATTGAGCCTGGCCTGGACTTCATTTTCCCTAAAGGTCGACAATGGCCAAAAGTTACAGGTCGGGGATTAGCCCGGAATAAAAGCTAACATTCGATCCGTTTCAGCCCGTATGATAAGCATTATTGGCCCGACCATGACCCGTGCACTCCTCTAAATTCTTCCTCCCGAGCCCAAGTTGGTTCGACCCGACGCGGATCGCACCAGTTTAAATTCACGAGACTCGGGCTGGATCAGATCTTTTCTCTTTTAGAGTCGGGTCGTGCTCTGATCTTAATTTTTTCTGCAGATTCGTGTCGGGCCAGACTTCTTTTTCCTCGAGATCGAGCCTGGCCTGGACTTCATTTTTCCTAGAAGTCTCCACTGGCCAAAATTTCCAGGTCGGAGCTCGGCCCGGAATAAAAGCTAAACATTCGGTCCGTGTCAGCCCTTATGATAAGCATTATTGGTCCGACCACGACCCGTGCACTCCTCTAAATTCTTCCTCCCAAGCCCAAGTTGGTCCGACCCAACCCGGGTCGTGCCCTGATCTTAATTTTTTCTGCAGATACGGGTCGGGCCAGACTTCTTTTTCCTCGAGATCGAGCCTGGCCTGGACTTCATTTTTCCTAGAGGTCTCCACTGGCCAAAATTTCCAGGTCGAGGCTCGGCCCGGAATAAAAACTAAACATTCGGTCCGTGTCAGCCCTTATGATAAGCATTATTGGTCCGATCACGACCCGTGCACTCCTCTAAATTCTTCCTCCCAAGCCCAAGTTGGTCCGACCCAACCCAGGTCGTGCCCTGATCTTAATTTTTTCTGCAGATTCGGGTCGGGCCAGACTTCTTTTTCCTTCAGATCGAGCCTGGCCTGGGCTCCATTTTTCCTAGAGGCCTGCACTGGCCAAAATTTCCAGGTCGGGGCTCGGCTCGGAATAAAAGCTAAACATTTGGTCCGTTTCAGCCCGTATGATAAGCATTATTGGCCCGACCACGACCCGTGCACTCCCGAGCCCAAATTGGTCTGCAATCTTACTTATTTGTCATTCGTAAAAATTATATTTGTTTTGCACATTTGTTTAGCGAAATCTTTAGAAATTTAATTTGATTTGATAAGTAACAGAGATGCATTTTTTAAAATTTACTTTTTTACTTCGTAGAGCTTTAAAATTATGATTTTCTTTTATCAACCGTTTCTTTCATTCTAAACAGATTATCTTACTGGATTTTTATTTGAATGTAATTGTCTAAGTCATATTTTTGCGTAGTGTTTACGTACATAATTGCATAATAGTCATTGTTATAGTCATTATTATTATTGTTTTTTTTTGTATGCATGAATTTCGAACATAATCTGAAAATAAAATATGAGCATAAGCAAGTGTACTTTATGAATAATTTTAATTGCAAAATGCAAGCAGGGCTGGAGTTGATTTTTTAGCTTTTATACCGGGCGGGGCCAATAGTTTTATTTTTTTATGTGGGTTGGACCTGGGCTTAGGCATGATAACTTCAGCCCATGTAAACCTCTATCTGACATATCGAAGCCAGCTTAACTTTTTTTTTAAATGCTTAATTTCAGCCATCATCCCATAACTACTGAATATACCGGTTGTCCTAAAATGGAGTGACTGATTTTACCTAAATTGGACTGACTGATTTTAAAATTCAATAAATTGCAAATGGTGACAGATATTAAAAAAGTACTTGCAGGAGGGTTATAGATGTCGGGAACAGAGGTGATTATGTTCCAAATTTTCCGAAAATTTAACCCTCTCGCTGCGCAACCCGTGATTTCCACGGCCAACGTAAAGTGGCAAAATTTGCGCAACCTGCAATTTCCGCAGCAAATCTTTTTTTTATGATCTAATTCTATTAAAAAAAGACTCTGTTTCACAAAGATTTTAAGACATATTTTACTCTAAAATGTGTGCAGATTTGAAATGTGTAATAAAAAATATGCGCAATTTTTAAACCTATTTGGATTAAAAAAAAAAATAATAATAATAATAATAATAATAATACGCAGCTCCAGGCTTAAGGCATTCGTTCCAAAAATTTAGAAAATTCACCTATCCGAAAATTCGGACATACAAATAATCGCAAATTTTGATAAATGGTCTCCATAAAAAATCTATTTCGTCAATCGTTCGCAGAAAATAACTTCAATTTCGCCGAATGATCACAGAAAAAACGCGAATTTGGTCAGAGAGCCACGGAAAACATGCGAAATTCTTCAAATGATCACAGAAAACGTGAATTTCTTCAAAAGGCAGCGGAAAAGAGCTCGAATTTCGTTAAAGGATCGCGGAGAAAACACAAATTTTGTCAAATAACCGCGAAAAAAAACCCCGCGAATTTCGTCAAAAGATCGTGGAGAAAACACGAATTCCTTCATAGAATCGTGGGGGGAAAAAAAAAACGAATTTAGTCAAAGAATCGCTTTAAAAACGCGAATTTAGTCAAAGGATCACTGAAAAAACGCGAATTTTGTAGAAGGGTCACGAAAAAAAACGCGAATTTTACCAAAGGTCTGCAAAATTACACTAATTTCGTCAAAGGGTTGCAGAAGAAACGCAAATTTCATCAAAGGGTCGAAGACGAGCGATTTTCATCAAAGAGTCGTGGGGAAAATGCAGTGGTCTCTTTAGAAAACAGCACACTTATATACGTTTATTATTATAGGTATAATTTTTAACTTGAAATAATATACTGAACTAATTTTTGAAAAAAAAAACAAGTTAACCCAAACCCAGCTTGCAGGAATCTACACTCAGCCTGAATTCGATCCGAATCCAAAACCGCTAACCCAACCTGCAACAAAAATAATTAGTGCCAGAAGGGAATGCCCCCATCTGCTGTAACCTTCCAGAAAATTTTCTTTGAATTTCAGAATTTTTTTTATTTTTTACTCTACTCCTGATAACTTTTTTAACTGCGATTCTTGATTTTAGTTTAAAATAGCAACGAAGATGGTGCTGGAAGCAAGAGGCGCTAAATCGGTTCCCGGAGGAGGTAGGCTTAACGACCATTGTTTACAGTGCCATCTATCGCTGCTATTATACAGTAAAATCAAGAATCACATTAAAAAATCTCATGACATCTTACATAACCCTCCTGCAAGATTTTTTTAAATAGCTGCCACCATTCGAAAAGTACTAAATTTTAAAATCCATTTAAGGACACCCGGTATGTTTTTTAATAAGTTTCGAAGCATTCTTTACTGAATTACAACTCACCTTAGATATAAAGAGACAAGCAGTCTTATACCAAATTAGTATTTTTTTCATAATCCTGGAGATTAAAAATTATTCCTAAATAATTATTTGTACGTGTCTGTTATGGAGATTTTACTGCATATAGTTTTTATCTTCAAAAATGCTTAGACTTTCTTTTAAAAAGAACGGGTCAACCCGAACCCTTCTCGCAATCCGCAGTAGTGAAAACCCAATCCGAAACTGACCCAAATCGGATATAATGTATATCAATCTGCCCCAAACCTAACGCGCTAGGCACAGCTAAAAAGTAAAAGTCAACCCGACCTGTAGCAGAAAAGTAGAAGTGAACTGGGCCCAAACTCGACCCGCATCGAAAAAGAGGAAGTTAACCCGGTCCATAGCAAAAAAGTAGAAGTTAACCCGACCCACAGCAAAAAATAGAAATCAATCAGACCCAAACGCGACCCACAGCAAAAAAGTATAAGTTAATCCAACCAGCAGCAAAAAATAGAAGTCAACCGGACCCAAACCCGACCCACAGCAAAAAGTAGAAGTAACATGACCCGCAGTGAAAAAATTATCCCCGACCCGCGCATCAGATTGGAGTTTCCAAATTTCTAAAATCGCCCCCCCCCCCCCCCCCCCTTGAGGACTCTGCAGATCCGCCCTTGCTAGTCTTTCGTAATTAATATCGATTTTAGCAAGGGATACTTTCTTATATGAAAAGAAAGAACTTCTAAAAACACATTTGACAGCAGTCTATCAAAATTTGACTTTATAGGGTATGGTGCATCAAGGGGATTAAAGCTATACTAGCAAAAGGTATGCTTTGTTTGTATTCGCGAAGCATTATTTAATAAGATAAATATTTGAAAGTAACAATTTTTTTAAATGTTATTTTTGCATCTTTATTAAGCAAAAACGTTATTTTATGTTTTGGCGCATTTTAATTTTAAAAATGTAAATTCAGCCAAATAACTAATAATTTCCTCGGGATTTTTTATTTATAATATAAGATTGGTATAAATAAAAATATTTTCAAAGCAAAATTTTACAAAATATTTTTAAATTTTCGACTAAAAGCTCTTTTAAAGATGTTTTTACATTTCCCAATAGCCTCTGGTATTTTCTCAAATGGTTTGAAATAGGTATGTTTCCAATCTTTGTAATTCACATCATGTTCGCGTTCTTTTCGACCAGTAAGAGTACGTTTTCTCGGCCTTTTTTATAATAGAACTAATACATTCCATAAATTGTTTTTAAACTGCAAACATATTAAAAATAATACTAATAGTAATTACTTCTTAATAGTAAATATGTTTCATTTGGTTCAATTTTCAACCTTCGAATTCTAATAACACTTTATATAACGAATTCGACAATTAATTTTATTTGTTTACAATTCTTTTGTTGCCACTGTACAAAAAAAAAAAAATCATAATATAATTCTTTTAAAATGCGTAAGTATCGTCTGCGTAAATGATTTCACATAATAAGAATATTGTGTATTTGAATTCTTAGCACTGAAAAATACTTTTATGAATTTTCATAAATTTTAATTCATTAAAAATATGCTACAATTTTCATAAAAAAAGGTATTTTAAAAATTTCATAAAAGAAATAGTGAAACTATTATATGATTAAAAGAAATTATCACCAAAATATGCGTCATTTCCAACCAATCTTAATAAAGTATTCTATTAAAATGTATGTTTTCATCTCAAATAACATACATTTTTAATATAAGAAAGTTTAATGTTCTTTTACTGTTTGAAGTATAAATTCTGCAGTTATTTTCAATATTTAAAATCTTCCATCTTTGCAAAATGCAGATATATAGGTTCCTTTCCTTATTTAAATAATAAAAGAAAAAGAGAAATTTTAATGCAACGATAATATTTCACGTACTTAATCATTCATGACTTTATTTATTTTTACTGACTCAGTGCTTTTTATTTACTGCAAAAAATACGAAGAAATACGCAGGTTTCATTATCGTTTACAAAAATAAATCCGTATAATGGAAAAATATATTCAACAAAGTAATAAAAAATGTTTTTTGTTAAATCCTTCGATAAGAAAATAATATTGTCAAAATAATAGATTAACATACAAGATCGGACATTCCCAGAGCATAATGGTAATGCGATTGCGATCGTAGCGCCTTTAGTGACAATGGGGAAGAAACTCCCCATCCCATGTAATATTTTTATTATTGAGTATCTACCTTATTGTGATGTTTCTTTTTTTAATGTTGCATGTTTGCGTTTTCAATAGAATCTCACACCGATACATGAATATAGAATAGATATTCTATTTTATATATCTAATATATATTTATTCTATGTTCATGCACGGATATATGCTTTTTCTACATGAACATAGAATAGACATTCTATTTTATATATCTAATATCTATTCTATGTTCATGCACGGATATATGCTTTTTTTTTACATGAACATAGAATAGATATTCTATTTTATATATTTAATATCTATTCTATGTTCATGCACGGATATATGCTTTTTTTTTCTTTTTTTTTCTTTTTTTTTAATTACATGATGAGTGAACGATTTAAGTGCAACGAAAAACAAGGTAAAAATTTCGTCTTAAATGCTATATATCAAAAGCAATGGTGTAATATAAAAATATACGAAATATTGCACTCTACAAGTCCCCGAAAATTTCATAATTATTCCCATTTGGTAGGAAAATTTTTGTGGTCGATGTTTTATTAATTTATGAAGTTTAACGTATTAAACAATCGCTACAATAATCTTTTAAAATTTACGCATTTTCACTTTCTTACAGATAAAATAAAATAACGTACAATCAATTCAATAATATTTATAATATTATCATATAAGAGATAATAATAATGAAATTACAGATAAGGAAAAATTACTTTCGACAAATTTTTAGAATTATATAAATCTAAAAGTTAAAAATAAATAGAGGTACTGACATTACACTCAATAAAGTTTTATTAGATATGAATAAATTGACACAATACCTGAAATGGATTTTTTACAATTTAATCTCATAAACTTACATAGTTACATTATTAACAGAATTTTCTAGGGTTTTCCTTTTGTATTATTACTCTAATTATCATTTTGTAAGTTAAAGGTGAGCGGTACAAATACGATAAAAAAAAAGAAAAAAAAAGGCAGCTAAATAAATAAAGCATAAATAGAATATCGTCTGCCTCTTCTTCGTTTTAGAAAAGAATAGATATTCAAAACATAGAGCGTAAACATATTTCTTCAACATAGGTAAATTTCGGAGGCTTGTTAATTCTTCCCTCTTGTCTTTAATGGCGCTAGTACTGTTGCCATTACAGATTTTGCATGTTCCATCTTGTATGTTAATCAATGTTCAAAATCTACATATCATATTTTATTTATATCAAGTCCAAAAAAATGTCTTTCCTTAATTAAATTTAAAAAACAGTTTTTGAGGTATTTTGGTGGAATAATGAAAATATATTTTATTTATTTATTTAATCATGATTCTATCTATAATTACTAACTCCGTGATTTATTTTTTCTTCTGAAAATATCCGTTTTTCATTTTTTATTTGCAAAAATGCGTCCATAATAGAAAAACATGTAAAATAAATTAATTAAAATAATATATTTTTTAAAGTTATTCTGTAAAAAAAATAATATTGTGCAAATCTGCAGATCATAATTTTTTTTTACGTTTAATTTCAAGTCAAAATGCTGAATAGTTTTTTTGTAAAGTGTACGACAAAAAGTAATTTGTGTAGCCTAGTAGAGGATTCGCTTCGCTCATCCTAACTACAAAAAAAGAAGGGGAAAAAATCGCTTTTTAATTGATTTTCTTATTTGGTGCTTATTAATTACATTTCTTGCCTGGTGTTGTTCAGTGTAGGGCAGTGTTTCCCAACGTGGGGAGGACGCCCCACTGGGAGGCAATTTGAGATTTTAAGGGGGGGGGGGGATTCCAAATTTTCTACTCACCTATTCGCTGTCTGTTTTTTTTTTTTTTTTTTTTTTTTTTTTTTTTTTTTTTTTAAGTAAGGTTGTAGACTATAATAAAAATATTACATGCAAATAAAAAAAATAAATTAGGAAAATAATTTTTCTTTGAAATAAATAAAAAATTCCGAACAAAAATTTAAGAAGAGAGAAAAATCATGCGTTAAGCATAGATTATGAAACACTTTCCAACACTTCTTGAATGCTTTAACAAAACTTCGTTATTTAGGGAAATAATTTAAATAAGATAACTAAGTAAACATTTTATAAAACGCATAAAACTTTTGAAAAACTGATTTCAGAAGTTAACGTCCATAGTCAATACCTATTCCAATTTTTTTGAGCAGTCCTCTGTTTGATCTGTAGGTTGATATATATACTACATAATGGGAAAATTTAGTTTAGCAAGAAAACACATAACAGGTTGAAATTTCTCTTTCAGCAATTTATACTAATAGATGGAAAAATACTTGAATACTTTTGTGAATTATTACACGTCACTATTTAGTAACATTTTTCAACTTTGTTGGAAAATGTTAATAAAAATGAGCAAAACCAGGGTAATTATATGAAAAATCGTTACTTGGAATTTGACCGCCCCCCCCCCTTTTTTTTTTTTTTACTTTCATCATTATAAATCTATATCCTTTTTCTGGTTAATAAGATTTTTCTTAAATAATTTTTCGAAACACTTTCAATTAGTTACTGTATGAGCCTTATTCTTGCTTGCTTTGCTATACGTCGCATGAAGAAACTTTTACATGTGAAGCTAGTTAAGGGTATTTCTAAATTTGACTGTTTTGAACATATTTAACATAAAAATATCTGAATTGTTTAAACCAGGTACTACAAATTTTAGAAAATATACAAATCTTAAATAGCATTAGACTTAAAACCAGAGAATTCACTTTTTAATTAATAAGAGATGTGTATTACAGAGTGCGTAGGCTGGGAGGAGGTTGCATCGTGATTTTACAGATGCTTAGGTGGGCCATGGTTAATAAAAGGTTGGGAAACACTGGTGTAAGGTATATAAGTTAAAGTTTTTGGAGTAAATGTTTATTTTTTGGAAGAAAAAAAAACACTAATATGCATTGTGTTTATCCTGTTTCAGAAACAAGAAATAAATATAGAATAGCTGTATGCAATATTCATATAAAATACTATATAAATAAAGAATGCATATGCATGAAACTTCCTTCCTACCACGTGGACGTCAACGTCATATATTATACCGATGTGATGGGCCCGACACGGGCTCGGGCTCAATTTTTATACCAGTCTTCGGGCACGGACGGACTCGGGGATCAAGCTCAAAGTGAAAATTTTATATTCACAAATTTAAGAATGGAGGGGGTTTGCTTTTGAGAAACAAAAATGTAGTCTAACTTTCCTAAAGTGTTTTATAGTTCTTTAAAAATCCGTTAAAAAAAAATTAAATTGCTATTGATGGGATATAAGGAGAAATATTCTATCTGATTCTGAAGTCTTTTACATGGCCAGTGTTAGTAACATAAAGAAGTCATAGGACAGGGACGGCGAACCTATGGCACGCGTGCCATTTTTGGCACACGAAAGAATAATTTTGGCGCGGTATTATTTGTGACTCTAAATCAGAATAAAGTGAGATTACACAAATCTCTTACTTATCTTATCTAAATTCGATTAAATGGAAATTGAAAAATTTTAATCGCGCCATACTATATTCCAATCTAATTAATTATGACGTTAAAATTTTTTCAAACGAAGTTATTTGATAACTAACGATCAAGAATTGGTTATTAGATATTAGTAAATGATGGTGGTAAAATTATGGCAATTTGGGATTTCTTTCAGTGCTGTTTAAAGAAATTGGCGTTTGCTATTTTAAGTTGTTCTGCCTATCTATGCTTTCGAGTCATTATTTTCACAGATGAATACTATCAAAACTCAAACTTGTCAGATAACTACTGTTCAGTTTGTATTAAAATTAACGTGATATTAAAATGAAAGAAGAGAAATGAAATTGCATCGCATTTTTTTAATTAATTTCTGAAATATATTTGTTTCTATAATATTATAGTGTAATACCTACATGTAGGTTCCCACTTATTTTTTAAATCTTAATAGAAAATTTTAAGTAATTTTAATCCCTTATTTTTTCACCTATTAAATTTGTGTTTTAGTTGGCACGTCATCGTCACATAAAACATTTTTTGATGAAATTTGGCACGCGGTAACAGAAAAGTTTGCTAACCCTGTCATAGGATATCCCTTATTTATCTGCGTTTTCTGTTTGAAGCAGGGGCGGATCCAGCACACCATTTAGAGGGAGATCATGGATTTCCTTTTTTGGAGTGGGAGAGGATGACATCTCTTTATGAGAATTTTTATATTGCAAGCTATTCCCAAATCCAAATTTACTACTTTTCTGATACTTTCGCGAAGTCATTTTCATTCGTAAATACAAAAAAAAAAAAAAAAAAAAAAAAAAAAAATCATATTCCTAAAAATATAAAATTTACCGATTTTGTTCAGATACCAAGAAATTAAAGAGTTTCCCATTTTCTGATAAAGGTAAAGATTCATTCAGAAAATGCTGTCAAAGTTAGCATTTTTAGCCAGGTTTTACGAGTTGACAGACAGAGAAATGTCGTCGCAAGGGAACAATTGGCTGTCACTTCCGGAAATTCATTTTAAAAAGCCTAACGATTGTCAACGATTAAATATGGCAAAAATTTGTATTCAATTTTAGAGGTAACAAAACCATACACATTAGTAGCTTTGTGATTCTATTATTGTCATGAAAATTTCAGGTGTAGCCTCTTCTTTCTGCTCAAAGTTTTAACCTTTGGAATGAATATTTTATCCTCATGGACTGACAGCTTCCATTATTATGAAATAGCCATTATAAATGAAGTGTTAGGTGAAGATGAAAGAACAGCCTTAAAAAGTTAGAATTCTGATTTTCTGGTCAGAATGGGGAGGAAAAATAAAAAAAGTTATGGCCTCCCCCCTCCCCCCCCATTCTGACCAGAAAATCAGAGTTCTAACTTTTTACGGCTGCTCTTTCATCTTCATTTAACACTTCATTTATAATGGCTAAAAAAATTGTAGCCATTTCCCCCCCCCCCCCCCATTCTGACCATAAAATCAGAGTTCTAACTTTTTATGGCTGCGATCATCTTCACCTAACACTTCATTTATAATGGCTAAAAAAAATTATGGCCATTTTTTCCCCCCATTCTGACTATAAAATCAAAGTTCTAACTTTTTATGGCTGCTCTTTCACCTAACACTTCATGCACAATGGCTGTTTCATAATAATGGGGGCCATCAGTCCTTCAGAAGAAAATAACTCGGTTAAAACGGAAACTGTCAAGCGGGACTTGGATAATCGGGACTCTTCTATTTATTTCATTTAAAAAATGATCTTTAGAATATTTTTGTTAGTGTTCAGAGGGGGTTCATGACACCCCCACCCCCCCGCTTGGAACACCGTGACCTCCCCCTTGGATACGCCATTGTTTTGAAGTCCTTTTCCAGAATGACTGGAAAACAGAATTCGTGTCTTTCTGCCATCGTTGTACAATGATATTTTAAAAGAATAAAAATCGAGACTTTTGGCAGATCTCTGCCAGTGGTGGCGTATTAATAACAAAGTTACAATTTTAAACATATTTTCAGGGACATAGAAATTACGAAACGTTGTTATGAGGGACTATTTAGGATTAATATTTCTTTATATGTATAAGAAGAGTTTTTAAATGAGAAAAAGGATCACGGAAATTTTTTAAACGTTATTAGCAATTTTCTGAAGTCCAGTGGCGTAGTGGTCAGAACATCTGACTGCCGCGCTGCAGGTCGAGAGTTCGACTCCCGGTCCGGACTGGGCAAGGTTCACTCAGCCTTTCATCCCTTCGGGGTCGATAAAATGAGTACCAAGTTTGCTCGGGAACTAAACACCGAAGGTCCCGAGTTAAGCTGACCAGGGACATATCGCACGCTAGCTTCAAAATTGCCACAACTTAAAAATGGGGTTTGTTATGAGGTTGTGTTATGGCTGCCATTCTACATGGTTTTAACGCCTCTACCAATCACCTTAACGTACCAGATAGGGCTATGAAAGCTCAGCCACCAAGTAGCAGTTGTGCTTGAAAGATGGCCATTGGCCCTCCCACAGACCGAAAACAGTTTTTCGCATTTCCTGAGAAACGGAGTTTTTTGAGTTATGGCACTTATGAAGCAAAGGTGCGATATGCTATATAGCACCTCGAGGCCCAGGGTCAAGAAAACAGGGATGGGTACTGTGCACTGTAGACCCAGATGCTTCATGGATAGTATAGCTACAGAGTTTAGTTTTAGTTTTATTAACAATTTTCTATTGCGTGCTTTCGGTATCGGATTCGAGAGAGCTCGAGTTCTGATGGCACAAAATATTTCGGACTCGGCGAGTTCGGATTTGAAATAGTCCGGATTGTGCTCCGAAAAAAGCGCCTGAACTCACCTCTACCACCTATCAAGCATATTTTGGTTAGCACTTCAATATTTGGACAAGGAAATTCCCGCTGTTTCGAGAACTGTCCTGCCAAAGTAGGATATACACTATTCACTTCATGTACATCGGTCTTTGGCTAGCAATCTCGGCTAATTCGCGAAATGGCTGATCTTCGGACTTTGGCCGTAACATAAATATTATTAATTTCTAAAATTAAGATTTACTTTTATAATATTGTCTAAACTCTTCTGGGTCTATTTTTTTGGGGGGGGGGTGAAGGGGAGGGAAAGAGAGAGAATTACTTTTGCGTTTATAATATTAAAAGTTGGAATCTAAATCATAAAAGTTGAGGGTTACTGAAATTTTAAGAATGTATGATTTGCTAAAATCTGGAGGAATTTTTGAATTCGTTCGGAAAATTTCGTATTACAATACGATTAAGCAGACAAAAATAGTAGTAGTAGTAGTAGTAGTAGTTTTTTTTTTTTTTAATGTTTTATCGCAAATTATTTGTTCGGAAAAGTATCCTCTATTTTATATTTAAAGAGTGAAACAGATGTTTGAAATAAAAGAAACACCAACTCTGTAAAGAGAAGCAAATTTTTATTAATTATTATTACTACTAAATACTGAAACATATGATCGTAAGAATAAATGTAAAAAAATGTACTATATATACTACCTGCTGATAATAACAAAAATAATTGTTAACCCTTTCAGGGGAAAGAAATTGTTTTTTCTGTAATGTTGAATTCACACTGGAGTTCGTCAAAAAAAATCAAAATAAGGAAAAGCAATTTTACAACTTTTTTTCCACCTAAATTCAGTGCTGCAATCGCAAAAAAAAAAAAAAAAAAAAAAAAAAACCACTGAGGGTATACCCTATCATACGCTAAAATCATGAACGTTCATGGCTACAGCATACGTTATAGTTTTAGAAACAGGTGGTATACGCAGGCTTCTTAAAAAAATCTAGAAGGTATATGGCATTACACCCCTGTTAAAGTTATAAAAATAAAATCCAATTAAGTGTTTCTGGTGCGAATCTTGATTAAAATTTGGTGGGATATATATCCCACAGCGACAGTCTCTCAAGTGGTTAAGACAAAATAATATGGTGTATTAATACAACGCTAGACTCGAACGGGTGTTATTATAGCACGTATTGAAAGTACTAAAAGTATTCAATCAAAATATTTAGACTGCATCATCAAAATATTTAGACTGCTTATGTCATCTACAGGAAAGAGAAAATGAAAGAAGAAAAAAAAAAGACTGCAGTTGTGGCATAGTGCCAGAATGTCATTAAATTCGTGTGAGAAAATACCAGAAAAAAGAATCAAAATATTAAAATTAGTGAAAAAAACCTGATGTTATTCTTATAGTTATGAATAAAAAATAACTATTGGGAAATAAGGAAATGATTTGTTAGATCAATCTAGCATTGCAATCATATTATAATTGTACAATTGATTTCTTTCTGGAACATGCAACGGATTTTCTGGAACGTTATTATTATTATTTTTAAATAAACTGTTTGGCTAAAATATTGATTTATATTATGTATTCACTAAAATTTATTCTAAATTTGTTGGGCTTTGTTTATTTTTTGATTGTCCTGTTTAATCGTCATTCATGTGTTATTTATTTCATTATTATATGTTTACTACATACATTCTTTTTCTCAACTGAGTTACATTTACCAATCAAAATGTCATTTTGTAAACATAAAAGAGCATTTTGCGAATAAATTCTAGAAATTCACTTCATAACGATACAGCATGCAAAAAATAAACCTCGTTCTAAAAAACGCAGGCTAAAGCAGCTTGTATCAAACTTCTTTGTTTATGATTTTCTAAAGTACTTGCTTACGATTTTCGACATCACACTCGATTAATCGACATTCCTCATTCAGGCTTTGTCGCTGTAATCCGAAATTCCAGGCAAAAAATTATTTAATTTTAACTTAAAACCAATCATACAAAACTTTAAATGTGGTAATAATGCTAATAAACGATTAAACTACTATTGCATTATTTCAAGATACATTGTAAACTTTATTAAATAATACAGAATTTTGTCATAAACGATTAAAATATCGCTGCATTATTTCAAGATGCATTGTAAACTTTATTAAATAATACAGAATTTTGTCATAAAAATCCTTTATCCCTTTCAGGGGCAAAGCACTTCCATTGCAAAAATGTTGAAATGAATGAATGGCACCGGAAATAACTTACAAATTTATTTGTAAATAAGAAAAAAAACTATTCACATACACAATAAATGGAAAAAATGTATACCAAAATTCCGGTGCCATTGTAGCATATGGGAATTAAAATGAAGTAGTTTCATAAACATACCACCGCCCTTGAAAGGGTTAACCCTTTCAGGGGCAAGACACTTCTATTCGCAAAATACTGAAATGAGTGAATGACACCAGAATTTACAAGCAAATTTATTTCAAAATAAGCAAAAGCTTTTGTTCATGTACTTAATAACAGGAGATTTTTCATTCCAATATTTTGGTGCTAATGTGGCATTTAGGGATTAAAATTAGGTAGTCCAAAAATGAACCGCCGCCCTTGAAGGCGTTAAAATAGATTGAAATATTTCTGAAATCTAGAGTAATTCTCGTCAAAAAACATTGCTGCATATTCTAATTCGTCTTGATTACAAAATGCTTTGAATATAAAAAAGAAGCAGATGTAATACGTATGCCTTAAAATTAAAATTATTCTTGAAATTGTCTTTTTTTTTTCTTTTAGTTATCACAAAAAACGAAAGGTACGTCATTGTAAATTTTCTATCTGAATTTGCCTTACTTTTAATTTATAACTTTTATTTTATGATTTATTATATGATTTTTTTAAACTATTGAAATAAATGATTTATTGTCATTTTAATTGTAGCTTAACATGTATATGATTGCAAAATGCAGCTGATAATATGCAATATCCTCTGGATTACCTAAAGATTTCGATTTTCCAACGTACTCCAAGTCCCGCGAATGGTGGATAATAGGGAGTGTTACAGTTAAGTTTTCTTGAAAATCATATACTTATATTTTTGTTGACACGATTTTAAACATGAATTAAAATGTAACTGGGGACAACACGAACTTTGAGAAAATTTTTACTTTAGGTAATATTGCGATTAAAACTTATTAATTAATAACCCTAGCTTGCAAAATTTGGGTTGTGTCATGATTTTAGCTTTTGGTAATGGATTCTTATGCATTTTATAGCACTAAATCCGAAAATGACCTTCATTTTTCATAATCACATAAGGATTTTTTCCAAATCGTAAATTTCAAACTTAAAAACTAAAAACAATAGCGAAAATCTGATACTATAAAATAGATGTAATTAAATTTTTGTTTAAAAAAAAAAAAGAAAGAAAAATAAATAAATAAATAAAAAAGATTATGGTCATCCCCCCTCCCCCCCCCCCCCCCATTCTGACCAGAAAATCAGAGTTCTAACTTTTTACGATTGCGCTTTCATCTTCACCAAACACTTCATTTATAACGGCTGTTTCATAATAATGGAAGCCATCAGTCAATCAGAAAAAAATAACGCGGGTAAAATTCTCTTTGTAAATATACTTTGCGGAAGAGGGGGGCGCCAAAATCCATGTTTGCCCCGGGTGCGAAAAAGGCTAGTTTCAGCCCTGATAACGATCCTTCATTATAGCCACTTTCTTATACAACGACGGATCAAAAAAAAAAAAAAAAAAAAAAAAAAACTTATGTAACCATTCAAGGTAGATTCATTTTTACACCCAACTATCAATTAAACGAAAGATTCCAATTCCAATATCACAAGACTCTCCAACTTTTTTAGCAAAAAATGTTTAATATTTTTGTGTGTTTAGCTTAAGGATGTTTTAGAATTTAAAGTTTTTCAAAGAGAGAAAAAATTCCCCACCATTCTTAAAATTTATCAATTCTTTCTGCGTTAATCAATGAAAAGTATTGCTAAGACTTATTAATTATTAAAAAGCAGAAAACCAACGTTTAAAAATGCACAAATAATACGTGAAAAGCAGCAAACAGCTGTTTCGAATCTGCTAGCGAGATTCTTCTTCAGTACAAGATAGAGCAAGACACAGCGTGCTAGAAAAAGCAAGGCTGAACGGCTTTTCTAGCACGCTGTGTCTTGCTCTATCTTGCACTGAAGAAGAATCTCGCTAGCCGATTCGAAACAGCTGTTTGCTGCTTTCCATGTATTATTTGTGCATTTTTAAACGTTGGTTTTCTGCTTTTTAATATTCCTGCAAAAAGGCTTTAATTGCTATTTTAATTATTAATTATTATTTTCCTCTTTACATGCTTTGAGCACAATGGACCTTCTATGCCCGAAATTATTGCAACAGGTATTTGAATAAAAGTTTTACTTGGGGGTGTTCTCAAATCCAAAAGGGCAAATTTCTGACATAAGTATTAATTTATTTTTGTTCGAAAATGCATGAAACTAGCTGGTGTTGTTGTTCAGAAACTATGTAATTCAGCTGTTTTTTCCATTTTTTTGCAAACGCAATAGATCTTTCAGAAAATAATGTGAAGGTGGGTGTTTTGAACCGACTCAAGAGCGGGCGAAAAACGTGTTTGTCACGTGATCAAAATTACTTATAACTCAATAAGTAATTGATTGATCAAAAAATGGAAAAAAATAGTTCAATTCCAAATCGCTTCCATGGCCAGGCTTTCCAATTTTATACCTTTCCGTTAAAAAAATGAATTTGTAAATGTGTCAAAACGTTTTGTGCTTGTTGAGCAGAGCAGTTAAGAACAACTTTAATACAAAACTGCTTGTTTCATTATTTCTATAAAGTATTTCAATCAAGAATACTTTGAAACTTATTAATGAAGCACTTATACAGCACCTAAGGATAGCTGACTGAAATCTGGATTCTTGGTCTTTTAATCCTTTATCTATTGACGGTACTTACTGGGTGTACCAAAAATGACTGATGGATTTTTAAAAATTCAATAATTTGCAAACGGTGACAGATATTAAAAAAATTCTTGCAGGAGGGTTATGTATGATGTCAGGAGTTTATTTACTGTGATTCCCGATTTTAGTTCGAATTACAAGCAATAGATGGCGCTGAGAGAAATAGGTGCTAATTCCAGACCCGATATTTGGTACTTCGGGATCCAATACATTTTAATCTCCTTTTTTCGGATGGAAAAAGAGAGAGGCCGCAAAAGCGAGCCTGGATTTAGCGGTTATTGCTTGCAGCGCCATCTATCGCTGCTATTTGTAACTAAATCCGGGAATCGCAGCATAAAAACTCCTGACATCATACATAGCCCTCCTGCAAGAATTTTTTTAATACCTGTCCCTGTCACCATTTGCAAGTTATTCAATTTTAAAATCCATAAGTCATTTTTGGGACACCCGCTTTAAGTACTAATAAAATAATTTGTTATAAAATTCATTTAATACATCGATTAGCAGCAATAGCGTTTAGAATGAGCTATAGATGCATTACTTTATCTTGTTCCAAAAGCATTATTGGTTACACAAAACCGAATTACAGTAGAACCTCCATTATCCGAAGTAATTGGGACCGACCCTCTTTCGGAAAATCGAAATTTTCGGATAATCGAGAATGCTTTAATTTTCAGATTAAGGAGAAATATATGCGCTATTTCTTATCATGGTAACAAGTGCTTAATAAAAATAAAAATAGAAATAAAATAGCAAAATAGAAACAAGAATAAATTACTTGGATTTTAATTTTGAAATAAAGTATCTTTTACATATTTCACAAGGGTTTGAAACAATGTTTTGTTTGTCGCAGTTTCGATTGTCTTTGCTTTGAAGCTCTATAGCAAAGTTTTTTTAATATTATCAGTTTACCAGCATTACAGTCTTTCTGCTGCTCCAGCCATGCAAAACCTTTTGTAAAATATTGAAAAGCTTCAGAAATGCTAATTTGTTAGTTCTATTCCACAGCTTACAGGAACTCAAGTTAAATTCAAAGGAATTCTAAGACAGGGGATCAAAAATATTTATATGCACTCGTGGTTCGGAAAGGCCCGCAGGGAATATAATGGTTAAAAAAAAAAGCTTTTAAAATGGATTTTGCACACAAGAAATGTGTTAGTTAAAAAAAAAAAAAAAAAAAAAAAAAAAAAAAAAGCTTTAAAATTAGATTTCGGTTAACAGAGAGTTTCGGTTAAAAAAGTTTCGGATAAAAGAGGTTCTACTGTATTTTTAAAAGGATGATTTCTTTTGCCTTTGCATCCTTTCAGCTTTTTTGACGTTGAGAGATTGCGAGGGAAGAGTTTCAGTTAGGAAATATTTCTATATTTCTATTGTAAGAGCATCATATTTGTACAGTCGTGGAAAAAAAAAAGTAAACACTAACTCTTCAACAAATTATCGTAGACGGAAGTTACTGGTACCGATCGATTTGAAATAAAGTCTACTTTTAAATGATTATATAAATTTGCTTAGGGGGTCATCTACATATTAAAACGAACCCCAAACATAATTTTTTTCAATGGCAATACCCAATTTTAACGTGATATTTCAAATCTTCGGTTCAAACTATGCCTAGACACCAAATTTCAAGTCATTTGAACGATAAGTTTTTGAATTATAAGCATTCAAAATTTAGTGCTTCTAATGTTAAATTACATTTTCATATTTTTATTTATATCTCCTTAAATTATGCTTCTAATGTGCTAATTTTTTGTGTAGCAATAGAACTAATGTGCCCAAACATAAATACGCTGAATTTGCAATTTTTATAATTTTATGATATGAATTATGAATTATGAAATTAATATTCGAAAAAATTATGAATTGCAACCTACACTTTTTTTGATGGATTTAGATTTATTAAGTCCTGCTTTATGAAAATCCAAAATTTCACATTTTTCTTCCAAATAGTTTTCAAATTATGCTTAAAAAACAGCAAAATGATGGTTTAAGGGGCCGTCTATGATAGAAGTAAGTAGATATTTTGAAATTTCTTCTGCTGCCTTGTTATCTAACAGGCTTCATCGACTGCTTAAGGTGCCTTGATCAAGAAGGGGGCTCTCTCGGTTAGCAATGGAGTACCCAACTTCAATTTGGATACAGCTCTTAAAATACGCTCGTTTTAAAATAATTAATTTCTCGGAAACTTATGGTACGAATTGCATAAAAATTTGTTTTTAGGCTAATTGAAGGGTGTAGAATTCATTTATGCTGTCAGAATTGGGTATTGCCATTGAAAAAAACAAAGTTATGGTTCGTTTTAATATGTAGATGGCTCCCTAAGCAAATTTTATATACATAATTTAAAAGTAGACTTTACTTCCAATCGTTCGGTACCAGTAACTTTCTTCTAAGATAATTTGTTGCGGAGTTAGTAGGGGGTGTTTACTTTTTTTTTTTCCACGACTGTACATTTTTTAATTCTATAAAGTACTAAATGAAATATTTAAAATAAAAGATTTGAGAGGAGTAATAAATATTGCACAAAATCCCTATAAATTCAAATTTAATTAATTAATTTTAATTGGCAATATCCTTCTAAAATTTATTAAACGTTTGAGTAAATCTTCTGTAATTTTAAAAATTCACGAAAAATGCTTTAGAAGATAAAATTTTCATGAATTCCTGGCTGTAGTATTTATTCAGTCTTTAATTTTTACACTTTATGTAGCAGAAAAAATTATAATAAGACATTTTACACATATTTTTATATATCAACTATTTTTATAGAACTTTTCTGGTATCACTGATATTTTAGAATTTTTATGTAATAAAAGATAAGAAAGACAATAGGAATCCGTAAAGTACCTGGACGATTAAAAAGGTCTTAAACCAGTTCCGATGTATCGACTTGATTTTTTATCATCGTCCAAGCGAGGAACGGTTTTTCATCGCACCTCCCTTGGACCCATCATTGAAGCAAGACTTTAGTAAATGCTATGGATCATTATATTTTTTTGTGCTTAAAGAGTTTATTTAATTCTTATGTTTTATTGTAAGAAAATCTGAAAAGTTATTTTAACTTTTGTGCAATTTCTGATTATTATAATTTTTTCTTGGTCTGACCTGTGACGGCATTCTGAATCTCTCTGATACTCTAACAATCAAATTCCTTAGGGGGGGGGGCAATTGCCCCTAACATCCACCCAATAGTATTGCTATGCAAAGCAGTATCGCTATTTTACAAAAGGTCTTGAGAGTAGAAAAAAATATAAAGCGTATAAAACGCAGAAAAAAACTTGCAAATAACAATAGGATTACCATTTGCACTCTAGGGGGGGGGGGGGGATGTTTAGAAATGTAAAAGGTACTGACAGCACAGTTGTTGGGGTTGATTTTGGAGTGGGATTCATTTTATTGTAGATCAGGTTGAGTTTTGGCTCTTGTGGGTCTTGTTCGGGTACACCCAATTTTTTACAAGAAAGTCTAGATTTATTTTCTTTTTTTAGAGACGAAAATAAAATAAAAAATTCATTTGCATACATTTGTTTACTCCATAGGAAATAAAATTTATATTACAGATATAATTATAGACTATTTCTAACATAGTTTCTTTTAAATACAGTATTAAATTTCTTTCATTTCGTGTTTTGGGTCGGTTTGAGTTTCGACAGTAGTGGAATTCCGGGTCAACGGAAATTGCTTTGTGATTTTTGTCTCGGGTTGCGGGTTCTCCAAATGGAATTATCGGGTTTGCGCAGTCCTTTTAAATCGGGGCGATTCTCTGGAGAGTTACCAAATTTATTAGCAATCCATTATAGAAAAAAGTCTATGTCTTTCACTTGTGTTAGACGATTTTATTTCTGAACTTCTCATTGTTTTCCAGTAGAGGGAGGAAGACTAGTCAAAACGGGTGTTCAATTCTTAATTTCCAACAAAAAAAGTACCGGAGCTGTAATTATCTGCAGTAACAACCGTAGTGTATTCCCCCACCCCTCGACCCGCATATTTATATTTTATACACTCTAAACAGAAATGTCTGAAATTCAGACACTTAAGTGTCTGAAACGCAGTGTTCAATTTTCAGACGTTTTAAAATGTCTGAAAAATTTCAGACACTTCTTGCGTCTGAATTTCAGACACTTAAGTGTCTGAAATGAGAGTGTGCGATTTTCAGACGTTTTGAAATGTCTTAATTTTTTGAGACACTTCTTGCGTCTGAATTTCAGACATTTCAAATGTCTTAATTGCGGCCATCTTTGAACCCTTTTTTTTCCACCAACATGAAGCCATCTTTGACCACTTTTCTATCTAAGCCATATATGCAGCCATATTTGACCACATTGAATCATTTTTATAAATGGGAATAATTTGTTACTATAAATCAGATCTGTTGCAGCGTGGAAAACTGGGATATTTCTCTGCCCCCTGATTCTAGGGTCCCCCAAGTTGGGTATGAAATTTTCATAAAGCTGATATTTTAAATTTGTTTTAACCTTGCGATGATTATGTAGTTTTGGAATAGGATAATATATATATACGCATATATATAGAGATATATTCACCTAAATATGTATTGATATGATATCATATTTTGTCCTACGGCATCAAAAATGTTATTACTTTTAATGACAACTTCAAATTAATGCTAGGCCAGAGACCTGGTATTCATTCCCCCCCCCCCCCCCCCCCCCACCGCCTTCATATACTGTTACAAAAGAAAAATAAATAAATAAATAAATAAAATTAAAAAATTAACCCTATTCGATGTTGTCAAATACATATTTGGATAAATATATCCTATTCTTTAACCATATCATGTTCTAAAAGCACACAATATTTATTAAAATAAATATAAGATCAAAACGAATTTAAAATATCAGCTTTATTGAAATTTCATACCAAATTTGGGGCCCTGTAAACCAAAAGGCTCATAGAAAGAGCCCAGTTGTCCATGCTGCAATCATCTTTGCATGATAACAAATTATTCCCATTTATATAAAATGATTCACTCTTTTTTTTCAATGGCAACACCGAATTTTGACACCATATTTTAAATCTTCGTCTCAAACTATGCCTAAAAACGAAATTTCTAGTCATTTGAATGGTAAGTTTTTGAATCATAAGCATTCAAAATTTAGAGCTTCTAATGTTAAATTTCATTTTCATATTCTTATTAATATCTCCTGAAATTATAATCCTAATGTGATAATTTTGTATGTGGATACAATACTGAAAATCCCAAACATAAAGACATTGAATTTGTAAAATTGCATACCAAATTTGAGGGCCCAAAAATCAATGGGAAGGGGAGGGGGCGGGACCGCGGATCAGTTTCCATGCTCTTATCAGGTCTTGCTTCGAGAAGAAACACTAACCCTCTTTTTATTTTTCTAAATAGAGCTGTCCGCTATTCGGGAGTGACCGGTTATGGGAGTTTTACTGTAATAACGGACATTCTCGAATAACAGAGACCTATTTAGCGATCACTTTTTTCAATGCACATTTGTAGATTGAAGCAGATTTTGTGTACTTTTTACTCTGTATACTGTGTATTTGTATACTCTGGACTGTTTATTTATTTCTACATATGAAAATAAAATCTCTAAATAGCGGGAAAATTCTGCGGTCCTAGGGTGTCTTCTATTGAGAGTTTTTATTAAATATATCTAGTTATAAATATATTTAAAAAAAAGTCAGAAAATGTTTCTTTTCTATCTTTCTTTTTTTTTCTTTTTTTTTGACAGTATAGGAAATGTGATTCTAATAAGTTCCAGTGCCAGCGGCTTACATTCATTAGCCCCCCTTCATACTACTACATATACAGTCACAAAAAATTAAACACATTGACGACTTAATATATATATATATATATGTGTGTGTGTGAACATGTAAATATATGTTTGGATAAATATATCCTTTTCCTTTTACTTCATTCTACTTTACAAGTATATGCAATATGATATATAATCAGTACAATAAATTGTTTTGCGAAAATGGATGCATTCTCCGATGATAATAAAAAATAATCCTGTAAAAAATCAGAAAAATTTTGGCAATAAAAGTTGTCAGAAATTTTCTGTCTTAAAATTTAAATATGTAATACAGATGAAACACAGGAAATACATATGAATGTAGTTCTTTATATTTTGAAAAAGTTTTCATAGTCTAAAAAAATTCTTTCATCGTGCAATTAAATACTGTAGAAATTTCGAACTTTTTAACAAAGCGTTACTTTACATAGGAACAATTTAAAAGGCATTTATAAACAGGGATGTAGTGGAGTGTACGCGGCGGCATAAGCCGTATACCTTCTGGATTTTTTTAAGGAACACCGTATACCCTCTGTTTCTCAAAAAAGCTATAGTGTATACACTGTAGGGTATACCCTCTTCATAGAGCGTAGGCCCTCTGCATTTTTTACGACTACACCACTGTTTATAAAACATTAAAAATTTCCCGATAACTTCAATTCTGATGCTCTTATAATTATTTTTCAAGTTTTAAGTCCACCATCTGAAGCAAAAACGTTCATAGCATTTCCTATACATAAATTTAATTTTGTTACATGAAAACACTAACTTCGAAAATGTAATGTGTAAAAGAATTAAATGATCTGTCATTAAAAATAAAAATTCATATGCGAAACCATGCCAATAATATCTGTAATACAATGGAAGTATTTATTAATATCATTTAATAACTTGATCTTTTTAATTACATTTTACCATGTGGGCAATTTCTTTTATAATAACTTTTAATTTCAAAACTTATTTTGCCTTAAAAATACATATCTAATTTTTATTTCTGTATTTTTTATAAAAATTCACAAACTTTTGAAAAAAATCCCCAGCAATTTTATGTGAAAAATGCAGTTATACATAGTAAATATGAAAAGACTATCTTTTCTAATTTCTGTTCTAAATCTGTAATCACTTTTTAACAATCAATAAATCGATATTAATAAATTTTTCGATTTTCAAATTTTTGTACAAAACTTAAATACAATTTTAAGCAATTAAACAAAGTAAATCATGATTTATTTTTTTACTTATTTTATAGTAAATCCTTATCTATCTAGAATTTTTTTTAAATAAAATTATCTATTAAAAAATGGAACATTTTAATTTTATTAGTAATAATCATAAGTTACAATAATTTGTTTGATTTAACTAACATATATATTGTTTAGAATACATAAATAGGACAACGCAAAATAATTAAAATTTGCTTTCAATACAAATAATATTATGAAGATTTTTTTTAAGTTGGCATTTCCGAATTAAGGGAAAAAAAAATGTTTTACTAAATAAGCTATTTCAGTTTGAAAATTTGTTTCGCATAAATCCATTTTGACAAACTTTTAATTTAATAACCCCCCTCCCCGCCTAAAATGTACATATCTTATTATATAATACAAAAAAATAATCAAAATAAGTGTTTGATTATTTTACAATTTTCATCTAATATTAACCCCCTGAGGGGCGGTGGGATATATTTTATCCCACCTAAGTTTAATCAAGATTCGCACCGGAAACTTTTAAATAAATTTTATTTTTGTAACTTTGATGGAAAAAAGTTGTAAAATTGCTTTTCCATATTTTGAAACTAATTTTTTCAAAGATTCCGGTTTGAATTCAACATTACAGGAATACAATCGATTGCCCCTCAAGGGGTTAAATATTGAGTTATTATATGTTCTACACAGCAAAAAGACAATTTAATTAAAATTCAGGTAAATAAAATGTTGTTTTAACCGTGAAAGAAAGTATTATAAGGAATTAAACATATTGATAAAACCCATTGATTAAATTGATTGAATTATTTTATATATTAATTAAATTTAGTAACAGACCAAAGTGAAAAAAAAAAGCTTCTCAACCAAAACTGAGTATTTCTTTTTCAAGAAAAGATTCGAGAATTTTGCGATTTTGCTTTATTTTCTATAGAGAGATTATACTAAGCGATTTTTTATGTAATATTCACTGACATTTTTACAGTCTGATTAATAAGTTGTATTCACAAGAAAAATATATAGTGCAGCAACTGCTTTTTTGGACAAAAAATATAACACGAAAAAGGTTGAAAAAGTTGGGTGTCAATGTACACAAGCAATAACTTTTAATGCTTATTTAAACAAATGATGGGATTATTTGATATAAAAAACATTTTTTTATAAAGCGGAAGCTTTAAGAATTATTAAGCAAGTTAGTTAATTAATCCTGAAAATGATATAAATTTGTTAAAAATCATAAAAAACACTGTAACACTGAAAAATATTTATTGTATATAAAAAGATACAAATATGATAAATACATATATTCTTAAAAAAGTAAATTAAATAATTAATATTACGTAAGTAATATTGTTCAAGAAAAAGTTCTATTTCGAAATAAAAATATATTGTTGTAAATAATAGCATCCTTACCTTTTTATTTTCCTTAAATCTAATAAAGTAAATCCGTTTAATACAAACACAAAAACAAACACACTTTCTTATGTATTTTACTAAATATTCAGAATGATGTTGAAAATTGAAAAACATATAGAAGAAATTTTTTTGTCATTATTCCCACATATATTTTTATAAGAATATAATTTAAATTTACTGCACAGATTAATTCTACTCAACATCTGTTTGCTGATATTTCACAATTATTCTTCAGTCTCTGAAGAACAAATATTAAAATGCCAAAAAATGGCACTTTATAGCTGCGTATAGATCTATGTAGATGATAGAATCACACTATTAAAAAATATATTATTTTTATAACAACATAAAACACATATTCCACAACTTGAATTCAATCCACTTTGTTGTTTCACACGTACTTTCTTATACTACAACCTCTGAAGAACAAATATCGAAATTCTAAAAAATGCATTTTACAGCTGCGTAGGCATATGTACCTACTACTCTATAAGTTAAATTCAATCCATTTTGTATCAGCTTATTTTTCATACATACTTTCTTATACTAGAATCTCTGAGGAACAAATATCGAAATTCCAAAAATTTACTTAATAGCTACGTAGCTGTATATAGATCTATGTAGAATACACAGTCACAATATGCATTTACGGAATTTTACACATAAAAAATCTCGGGAGCCTTTGTTAAACAAGAAAATAACTGACTGAAAGAATATTCCGTTTTAACGCGCCAATCGCCAATGGACTCTTCTAACAAAGCGAAATACGCGAAGTCATCATTTTAATTTTCTGTGCAGTGGTTTATCCAGTCTGCGGTTTACAAACCGTTATAATGGGCTTGATGAGTAATAAAATTTTTTATCAGCGAGAAGTAGATCATTGAATTAGAAGAAATCAGAAACGTTTTATTTTATCTATTTAGTTATTTTTCTTAACATGCTACATTTATTTGAGTGCGATTTTTGCAGTTTTTCTATTTTCAGACATATAGAAAACATACTTTAAATAAAGATTTTGTAGTAAAACTAGCAAATAACATATTGAATTTTGACGAGGAGGGCGGTGGAGGTACATTGTCCCTCCCTGAAATTTAATTAATTAAATTTTCGTTATGTCTAATCATTTAAAAAATATACTTTTTTGTCTTCCAAATAGCAATATATTAATTAAACGCTAAGAGAAAATGTTGCTAAGAATTTTTCTTCAGAGGAGCACCCCCCCCCCCCCCCCCCCCAACACACACACCACCATAAACTTTTTTGTAGAAGACAGTTTTAATTCTGTTCTCCTTTTGGTGTTCATATATTTCAAATGTATCTTAGATGGGGAAGGGAAATTCAGAAAAAAAAATCCCTTTTGAAGAAAAAAAAAAAAAAGGAAACAGGAGAGAAAAAATCCAGTTTTACATTGAACGATTAATATTTCTTAATTTTTGAATTTCTTATTATGTTGATATCTTTAAGGCTGTTCTTAACTGCTCTGCTCAACAAGTGCAAAACGTTTTTACACATTCACAAATTCATTTTTTAACGGAAAGGTATAAAATTGTAAAGCCTAGCCATGGAAACGATTTCGAATTGAACTGTGTTTTCCATTTTTTGATCAATCAATTACCTACTGAGTTATAAGAGATTTTGATCACGTGACAAACACGTTTTTAGCACGCTCTTGAGTGCTCTTTCTTCCTTCGCGCGGAAATTTGGCTCAAAACGCCCACTTTGACACTATTTTCTGAAAGATCTAATCGTTTGCAAAAAAATGGAAAAAACAGCTCAATTACATAGTTTCTGAACAACAACACCAGCTAATGCATTTTCGAACAACAATAAATTAAAACTTGTGTCAGAAATTTGCCCTTTTGGATTTGAGAACACCCTTAAACATTTTTCACACGAGGAGGAGTTATGACAAAATATTCTTAGTTTAGCTTCGTGTTTACATTCTGCATTTTAGAAAAGCGGACTAGGCAGTGGAATCCAGGCATATCTATGCTAAATTCTTGCTCCTTAATACGTTTCTTTCTGTCCAAACTCATAACTCTTCGCATTTAGGGGAGAGGGCCTTCCTGTGTACGCCTATGATAACAAGTAATTTTTGAAACACTTTATATTATGAAAAGCAAATATTTAATTATTTATTGCGCCAAAAATAACTTAGCCGCAAACCTTACGCGAACTTTTACAATTGTCCCACGATTACTTCTTTTATAAAGTAATACTAAATTAAGTGGATGAAAGAGTATTTTAAACAGCTTTCATCCATTCGGAAATATTTTCTGATGGTATTGGTATACATATTGCAATACAATAGTACGTACAGTCATCACATATATGATACAATTGTATCGCATTCAGACGCTTAAGTGTCTGAATTTCTAAATGTCTTAATTTCAGACATGTCACTATTATTCAGACATTTTTCTGAGTTCATTTATACCATGATCATAGTAAGACACTTATGTGTCTTAAATTTAGACATCTATGATGTCTGAAATTTCTCATTCAGACACTTAAGTGTTTGAATTACTTTTTCAGTCACATATGTGTCTGAATTTAAGACGCCTCTATTTGCAGTGTAGATTTTTTGCAAAATTTAAAGAAATTACGCCTTTAGCAAAAGAAAATTTTTTAATATATTTTGACTATATCTATATGCTTTTACATATAATAAGATCTAATAAATGAAATGAGCCTAAAAACATTAAAATCAGGAGTGGGAGAATTTCAGAAAATCCTATACTCGCCATGTATTTTTTTGTATCAACTAGCAAAACACAACACACAGCTCTGTTGCAGTGCTCAGTATTTATAAGCTCCTGTGTATTCCGACTAATATTTCAATATTCACTGAAAATAAAGAAGTACTGGAGCTGCGCATCTGTGAGCTGCGACGCAAATTAAGCTCTGCGTGGAGCTAAAATTTGATCAGTAAGAATATTTTATAAATACGAACAAAAAACAGCGAATAAACTTAACAAGAACATGAGTAACAAGTTGGAAATTGCGCGTCAAACATGGCAAATGAGGTGCGTTCGCACTGTAACTAGTTTTATAAATATTTTTTGCACTGCATATTGTACTGAATGTATATTTTAGTACACTTCGTAAGTGCATATAAATTTTATTCTGTTTGAAAGGCTGTCACATCATTAAAATGCACTTGAAATATTTTTTCCCCATTGGCCGTAATGTAACGGAAAAGTTTGACTGTCCCTGCAATTAAACTATACATCCGATTTTCATAAAAATTGAAATGACTCGACAAAATTATGCCACAATAATATATTTTAAGTTTCAAACGATTCGGTCGGTTAGTTTTTGCACTGTAATATGCGGACGGACAGATAGACAGACAGACAGACGGGCTGAACGTCGACTATAGGTGCTACGTATTTATATAATTACGAACGCACCTAAAAATGGTAGATACAATTGTGATTAATTCTAAAATTCCTCGACGTCGTTTGGAAACTTATGAGACAGAAAATCGTTGAGTCAACATTTGCGAGCGCTAGATAGGACTATGCTCCTACAAGTTCGAAGAACGCGAATGATTGTAAATGGGAGTGAAAGAGCTGATCCGCTAGACTCCGGAGCGCAGTATTTATGAGCTCCGGTGAATTCCGATCAATATTTAAATATTCAATATAAACAAAAATGTACCGAAACTGAGCTCCGGTGCAAATTAAGCACTGCATATGTTACCTATTCTTTAATTGGATTAGAATCTTTTGATTTTTGTCTAACCCTCTAAAGACAGATCGTGCAGCAAGCTGCGAGCAATTGTTCTTCATGGCCTGACCACAAGAAAATGAGAATTAGCACTTACTCATCGCTTTTTACCTTAAAATTGAGTAAGATTTGGTATCTTAAAGTTCGAAATGTTGGCATAAAAACCAACTTATCCGGGGCAGAATCAGAATTAAGTATCGGATTTTAGCGTTGGAAATTTTTTTTAAAAAGAACTTGGGAATTTAATTTAAATTTCGAATCTTAAAATGGACTTTATGTTCTTACCTTTAGGATTTAATACCGGAAAATATTAACTCTTGCACCGAAAAACAACTTACCAGGGACAAAGGGTTTTAGAGGTAGAAAAATTTGAAAAAGGCATTTTTGAGTTTAATTTAAATTTTGAGTTTTAAAATGGGCTTTATTTTATATGCTTTCATACATTTCTAAAAGTAATTTTGGAAAGCTCACACATTGTTTGGTTCTTTTTACCAGTGATGTAACGAATATTCAGCTACTATTTGACATTCGGCCCTTTTGCCTTGTCGGCAAAATACATAATAGCAATTGACCGGTATCTGTGATCGAATATTGTTAGATATTTAACCAAATATATTCAAGATAATGGATTTCTTTTTTTAATACTTTTTTCTAATGTAAATTGACTAATTTCTGACACAGTCATAAAGCTATTTTATCATGAAGCACAAAATTTACAGGTATTCTTATTCAAATAATAAGAAATCAATATGCAGTCAAACATATAATGTGTATATCTATTATATTAAAATCTATCTGCCTGTCTATTTGTATTTCACAGCTATTCCTCCTAGATTGCGGAACTTTGTGCGATCAACCGAGCCGAGGATGTTATAATATGGTTTCAGAATTTTAAAATTTAAATGAGTTTCCAAGATATTAATTTTTTTGTAACTTTTAATGACATTTATGTAATGGTGGCAAGCAACTAAATTACCCCATATTTGTGAATAAAAGGGAAAAAAAAGGTGAAACGATAGAGATTATGAGATGTTTTTGCGTTATTTTCTCATTAAAATTAATGAGAGAATTTTTTTTTACTTTAAATAGATGGTGATAAAACAATCTTGATTAAATTAAATTTTCCAAGAAAATTAGAAGAAACAAAAACTTATTTTCACACATAGAAGTTTCTTGAATTAAATTTTATCTACAGAAATAAAAATCGTCTGTCGATATATTGACAATTAGAAATCATTCAATTATTCGTTTATTTATTTTTCCCCAGCTTTACATTCATCGAAGGATGTAGATTTAAAATCCTTTCATATAGGTGCACAGTTATTGACCCCTATACACAAGTTTAAAATTTAAAGAAAAGGCAAATAAATTATTCATCAATTAATTATTTTTGAAAGATGGTAGTTAAAACGCTTCACAAAAACGCTAAAGTTAAATGGTTTATCGGGTAAAAAGGACTCTCCCCCCCCCCCCCCCCTTGTAAACCATTCTAATTCGAAAAGCTAAAATATAATTTTATTTGTCAAAGTGACGTAATTTTGATTTCACCAGTTCCGTAGAAACCAAATCTTAAACTTTTAATAAATAAAGTTTTGCATAAAAAATTTCGTAATCTGCAAAATATAACTTTCGCAATTTCTGTATAACGTACATTATAAATATGATTTCTTACTTGAAATTTAGTATGTAAACAAATTAAAGGAAAAAGATCATTAACAATCGAGAAAACGGAAAAGGAAAACTCGGATATTAAAAAAAAATAATAATAAATTGCCTTATTTGGTTTTATTTTTTGCTTAAAATATAAACTATTTATCAGAATAGAAATTATGTGTTTGTTTTGATGCCAAAAATGTTAAAAATGCAGCGGAATAAAAGCTTTAATTAAAAAGTAATAAACAAATAAACAAAATGATCATCTATAAAGAAAGAATAAGGGAAAAGAAAGGGGTAAAAAGCGAAATTATAATTTATTTTTATTACATGAAATTTACGTTGCATTAAATTTTATATTTTTAAATTTTAATATAAAATTAAATAAAAACAAAAAATTATTTAACATTTTTATTATGATACTGATATATTTATTAAATCCATCTTAAATGAAAATTTTACTTTTTAATATCTTTATATTTATTTTAGAAATTGTAATTCTAATATAAACTTATTTCCCCTTTAAATAATAACAGAATGCAATTTTATACCATTTAAGTGTATTCTAATTAAACTTCTGTCTCTGTGTAAGACGGAATCTGTCTAACAAGTAATAAGGAAAGATTTAAAAGTCCCACAGAACAATTTTCAACACAATAAACTCTGTGTATGGGAGTATACTGTCTACGACGGAAAATTTTATCGGTCCCAATCGTTTCTCAGCCTTTCACAGGGAGACCTTCCCAACAGCGAATTATGTTATTCAAGCAGATTTCTTCTATTTGAAAAACTCATGATCACTGTTATAGTAGCGCCATCTGTTACACTAAATCCAAGTTAAAAGTTTAATAAGTTTTTATCGAAAGTGGTTTGTTTATTGAAAGTTAATTATTATTAACTTGTTTGAATGTATTATAACCATGTAACAAAAAAAAGTTTTATTATTGTGACATCAGATTTATTCTCCTAACAAGATTTAATGTATCATTATTTGTAATCAAAAATTTTCTCCTAAAGTGCACTTTTTCTTTTTTGTTTGTAAGTTATATTTTGATTAGAAAAATAAACTCTGTGTAGTTTGTAACTCAGGTCATGTATTTTATACATCAAATATTCGTACTGTGCAAAATTTAGATACTGCTTATTTATCCGGAATGGGTTGCGTCATTGGTGCTTCCTTTTAAAATTTCGATAAATAAAATGTCGAGTAAAAATAAATATGAATGGATAGCTTTACCCAACTGAGAAGCATAGCTTTAAATTGTTAAAAGTATTTTAATGTTATCTTCATTGAAAAAATACTAATACTTATAAAAACATCTCTCATTTAAATTTAGTGGCAATTTATTTAATTTCTATATACATATACATGTATATAGCAAACATAACACGTGTACCCATGGTGTAGTGGTTATCACATCTGCCTAACACGCAGAAGGTCCCAGGTTCGAAACCTGGTGGGTACAACTTTTTTTTTTTTTTTTTAACGTTAATAAATTATTATCTGGTCAGTGTATGATTTTCAATTAAATTTCTCTCTATTCTAAAAAAAAGTAACTACCGCTGTCACCGCCGCCGCCGGTTTTGAATTTTTTGTGACAGGAGGTCTTCGTTAATATTAAGAAAAATATTGCATACAAAAATATAAAAATCGGTGGTATTATAGAGAAATGTTTGATAAACACGCTGGTGCAGACGGTTTTCAAATCGAAGAATTATTTTAAGAGATGTTTAATGATAAAGTTGGACAAAATCGTTCCATTAAAAAAGTTTTATAGCAGCAAAAACTATACATGGCAGTGTAATCATTTTTAGATCATTTTATGCGTTAGAATTTGCCGGAGTGCAGATTGCATTATTTTTTTTATTTTGACTCATTTTTCGAGGTTTTATTTCTATTTTAAATTCAAATTTTCAGCATTTCGAGAGATAATTTTTACTTATTTTAGAAAATTGTACTAATTTAACGCGTTGCCAACTGTATAATCAATGGAAACAATAATCTTTGCTTCAAATTAAAAATTTATTTACACGTGACTATTATAAACAGAAAAGATACTTTCAAATCAAAATTAAATAATTGCGTATAAAAAGCAGGAACTTATTGAAAATTACTTCCTAAGAACTTTATTTACACGTGAAGTTTAACAGAGAAAGGGTATTGTAAAATAATAAATTCATTAACATGCTTTAGAAGTCTTAAATAGGAGAAATTAAGTCACATTGCACTTATTACGTAAAATGAACAAAAAATAATATCGCAAAACAGTTTAAATTAAAAAAATTTCGCGAGACATTTATTTGATATTTTTTAACTATTTTTGTTATGACAGCTTAAATATTTCCACGTGAATATTAAAAAGAGAAAGAAAAGTTTGGTGAAAATTACGTCAGATTATAAACGATATATTTAAAATGTCTTATTTAAAAAAAAAACTTTCTTTTCGCTTTGTTAAAAAATACCGGGAGACAAAGACTCTGTTTACTTAATCCATTTTATATTTTGAAATGTTTAACTAAAATTATTTAATCAAAGACGGAAGCAGCCATTGTATCTTTTAACAGTAGCTGATTTGGCCAAATTCCCCAATCAAAGAGAAATGAATAGAAACCCGTTTATAGGAAGATCGCCACTGTTTTTTAAGTTATAATTCAATCTTTCGAAATCTTTTTAAAGCCAATCAAATTCGCCTTCTTTTAGAGTCTGTGGTGTCTGAACGTAGCTCGTAGGTGCCTGAGCCCCCTAGTGTGCTTAAATTTTTGTTAGCAATCGCCTTTTCTCAACCTACTCTAAAACTTTCTACATCAATAATCATGGCACTTCTATATACATTATGCACTGTTAAAAATTTGCAGCATTCTGGCAGGTCATTTGTCCGTTTTTTCCGAAAACGGTTACACAACCTTAATTTTAACACAATTCTGACCATATTATTGGCTATTTTATGGTCAGAATACAGTTAAATTATGGTTTTGAAACCGTTTTTTTCAAAAAACGGTCGAATGACCTGCCAGAATGCTGCAAAATTTTTAACAGTGTGCATTAAATTACACATTAACAGGCTTTTTTAATAAATTATAAGCTGAAATCAAATTTTTAACAAGGCGATAAATAAATAATATACGAGAAATAATATAATAAATAATAAAAAACAAATGAAAACACTAATATACAAGAGTAAATGTATATTAGTTCCTACGATGTGGTACTGCAACGCACTCGTGCACAATGAAAGGGCTTCAGGTGTGCAGTGTGCCGTGTACTGTGAAAAATTTCAGCGAAGTTATTCAAGTCAAGATTCTACGAACTAACAAAAGTACTTTAAAATGCAGCATTCTGAATTTCTGCAATTTACTGCGTGCGTAATAAGGTTTAGTGCTAGAAAGTTGCATTTCCTTCCAAAATATGTTGCGGTATTTAAATGGATGCAGATTAAACGGAATGTCAGAGAATTGCAAATAATATAATTTTAGGAACATTTTATAGCCTATTAGTTTTACCTCAATTGAAAATTAACAATTATTATAAAACTTATCTGAATGTTACAATTACGAGAAATAAATTTTTCTACTTTCAAAACAAAAATAAATTTCGCTAGATCCTTTAGAAGAAGATTCACTATATACTTATATTTAGTACACTACAAGGTCGAAACTAAGGGGGCGCAGAGGGGGCATGTGCCAGAACAGAGGGACGCCAAATGAAGGATTATACTTTTGAAATGGATCATTTTCTTCTGAAAAAAAAAAAAAAATTATGGCCATTTTTTTCCCATTCTGACCAGAAAATCAGAGTTCTAACTTTTTACGACTGCTCTTTCATATTCACCTAACACTTCATTTAAATGGTTGTTTCATAATAATAGAAGCCATCAGTCCATCAGAAGAAAACAACTCGGTTAAGCAGGACTCGGATAATCGGGGACTTTCATTTTTTAAAATGATCTTTAGATATTTTTATTGGTGTTCAGAGGGGAGTCATGACCCCTGTGGACCTCCCCCTTGGACCCCGCTTTGTAGATTACGTAGTTCAGTAGTACATATTTTATTATTACATATTTAAATTTTAAAATATGGCGGCTATTAGAAAATTAGTAAAATTATCTTTGTAAATATACTTTGCGGAAGAGGGGGGGGGGGCGCCAAAATCCGTCCCTGTACTCTATTACCATGTCCATCCTAAAATCCTATCTTGTAAAACATGTTATTTAAAATATACACACATTATATATTTTATTTAAAAATATTATAAAATATTTTACTATGTTTATCTATGATGGAGAATTTTGTGAATGTTACTAAATAAATAAAATAAATAATAATAATAACATATTAAGCGATACACAAACTTAATCATCATCATGTTTGTGTGTCCACGAAGTTAAATCTTCTGGATTCCGAGAGTGCCCAGAATGGAGAGGTTCAGAACACGAGTCTACAGGCTTGCAATATGCTATATTAGACATTTTTATTATGAGCACATGAAGTAAATGAATATAAATGTCTAAGGATTTGGATTAATGCGTTTCTTTTAGACTTACATATGTAAAATAATAATAATCAGGAGGAAAAAAAGAAACTGTGTTGAAATCGCTATATACATACAGGTACTGGCATAGTCGGCCCAACCCCGCTAGATTTATGCACTGGCCTACAAATCGATAACCCCATTTTTAAATGTTGATTACTGACTATCAACAGGCTCTTTAGCTTATGAAGTTGACCTTAACTCCAATTCAAGACATATTTGCATCTTGTAATCGTTTATTTCAATTAGTAGTACATTTAATCTGTGAAAAAAGTCCTCTGGGGGGTGGGGAGGTTACTTGCTAAATTTTATTTATTTTTGAGTATGTAAACTTTAAACAATTTAAGGTATACCTCGTAATAAAATAAAAAGTTTTAAATTTCTTACGGAACTCTGTTGAGATATTTTTTCTTTATATAAATTTTAATTTTAAAGGGGGGGGGGGGGGGTCCAATGACGGGTCAATTACGCTGTCAGCATCAGCCAATGATATCGGTAGATCAGATGATGCTACTTGTGAAGGGCTCCCAATGGGAACCGAACATCGCTGGACCTTAACCTATGCACATTGGCCACACCTAGGAACATCCATCTTCTCCAGGCATTTGGACATTTTGGACCCGGCCCTTTTGCGGGGGAAGGTCACAATGCTAACGACTATGCCGTAATAAACTTAGACCTGCCTGTGCAGTACATTGGGAATATAGTATACTGGAAAATGTACTGATCGAAGGAGTTGGTACTATTAAAATTGAAACATACATGATTAATTTGTTATTGAAATATCATTACATTCCTTTGTACATGTTATTTTGTTATTGGAAATTATCACATATATACACTTTGTACTTCGATAATATTTGTTTAAAATATCAATATAGTACCTGAAAATTGAATAGTTTGTTTTTATACCTTCACTACTAATTAGAATGTCAGATATCTGGACAATTCATTTGAACTGGTGGAAATTCCATCTATTATCTTATCATAATCAACTGAATAGGATAAAATCATCTAACAGTTCTTGTCTAGACATGAAACCCAAGCAGTTCTTTATAATTTTAAGTCTTTAGAAAACTCATTCACAAGACATTTGAATGCATGATAAAGTCAATATGCACTTATAAACTAAGAACAAGGTTGAATAAATACGACTATAGGCATTCAACTCGCACAATAATTCTAGTGCATAAGATGGGAATCTTTTACATTTCTATTAATTTTACAGCGACTCTCATCATCTTTAATGAGTTCTTCTGAATCGCTTGTTTCTTTCCTGTAAGCGGCGGGCAGTTCTCTACTTCGAGATTGTTGCTGCAATAGCGACTGATTATAATCGGTGCCGGGAAAATTGCAGCAACTCCTTTCTGACTCTGACATAGTCTTTCTTGACTTTCGCCATGCCAAACACAATACTAAGAGCTTCTCCAGCAAGTTCATTTAACAATTTAACCTCACTGAAGCTGCGAGTACGAACCTGGCAATGTCTTTCACGAGCTAGTCATTTCCTGTAAATCATGTATTCAACTGCTGAATAGCTGTGTGTAAGGTGACATTATAAACGTATACCTTAAATATTTCAATTGGGGATCCGATAATACTTCTTGCCTCATCCTGAAAACATTTACCACATCGACATTTCGCAATAGATATTATCTTTTACGGTAGAAAACTTTCAATTTCAATGGTGTACTCCTTTTCTATTAGTTGCTTCTGAAGATGTTCCGCAAATTCAGAAGCAATTTTTCAGAACCATATCGTATTTCTTTTGTGTAGCAGATTGAATTTCAGGGTTTGGATTTTTGTTAGAAGCAGATACTCCAGGCCGCTTACCTGCAGATACTTCGATCTTCGATGTGGATGTAAATGTATTGAATAGGTCGCTGAAAATAGTTGTTATTAATATATACGGAAATGTACACCAATTATCAGCCAGTGATCTTGCCGAAAAAGATACATATGATGGGAAATCGTCCATTTCGGTGATATTTTGTAGGCACTTAAGCAATGTTCAAAACTTATGTCGATATTTAAAAGGTTTTGAGACTCGTAAAACGTGTATTAAAAGTGTCGATCCTTACTCCAACACCTAGCATCATTTATTTTTTGTAATCGGCGAAGAAAATTATTTACTCCTAGAGACTCCTTATTCACTAAAATCCATATTTTCATGACTCCGAGCTAAACACGTTTTTAGCTTGCATTAAGTCAAGTCCGTTGTCAATTTGCAACGCCCTGTTCCGTCTGTCAGGACCAAATTTAGCACATGTGCATATCAATGCACATGCTATTTGGATTTGTCTTTTTTCAGTTGTGCCTGCAGGCTTTTTTATCTCTCGCTCATATTTGCTGCACCATCAAAAGAAGTGCGAACTATTTGAGGAGAAGTGAGTTATAACTTATTAAGTCTATATTTCTTATGAAATCTATTTCAATACTGAATAAACCTGACTGTTATACTTCATCAGCAATGTTTATTTGGATCTGAATAGAGAGATAAGCAAATAACTTATTTATAAATGACTTGGACAGGAATATAATCAACGAAACTCCTTCATGTCATTTAGGATTTGCATTTTGATCTTCTTTGTGTTCTATTCTATTCTTCTTCATACTTTCTAGAGATCTTTTTACTTGTCTCTTTTGATAGGTAGATCGATGACAGATAACTTGTGCTAGATACCGTGCACAATTTGATTATATTTACATAGCAGGATTACCAATTCTAAAAAATTGTCATATTTAACGTCTCTATTATTCAAGTTTGCCCGATACCTTCTCTTGTTTTTCTGCGTAAGCTAATCCTTGCCCCCCAAGATTCTTTATCTGTAGATCATTTCTAGATATGTAAGCAAATCCTTGCCTATCTTTTGTTACCAGGCAAATGTTTGCAGGCAGACTCATGCCATCGAACAACTTACCACACTTCACTGATCATATATGCTTTTTACTTTATCCAACATATCTCAGCTTCTATACAAAATGAGTAATTTGCACAGATCTTCCAAAGATTACTGATGGGAAAGAGAAATGAGAATTAGACTTACCCGATCAAAAAAAAAAAAAGAAAGAAACGGTTCACAGAAGAAACAGAGAAAGAAAAATTGAGTTTCAAAATCATTCTTTTTTTAAATTTATTGAAAGAAAAAAATTCAAAAAATTATTACTTTTTGGCCCACTACACCCGTTTGACCCACCCCGCGATCGCGGGGTGGGCCATTCCGCCCCTGTATACATATATATGTGTGTGTAATTTGGTTTAATTAAAATTTCAATCATTCAATATCTATGCAGCAAATATAACTTCAAATGTAATTTTATTCTAATACCTTTTAACTTTTCGTGTACTTTGGGGTTTATGAGGGCTTGAAATGAAATAGTAGAAAATAAATGCTCTAGATAATAAAACAGATAAATACAAATATTTTGTAAAAAACTTTTCAGAATTTAATTAGTTTAAAACTTAATTTATGCATTTTTATTCATCAATGAAAAATTTTAACTCGAAAAATACAGCCGACCTTCTCTTTACTTATTAATAATTGATTTATTTTGAAAAATATATTCTTTAAAATATTTTTTTAATTAAAATCTGAAAATCATTACATTGTGATTATGTTACGATTTTGTTTGTCCCTTAATTAAAACTTTTATAGATAAAAATTACTAAATAAATTCAAATACAAATACAAAATAAAATTGTTTGTTGTCATATTACATTTTTTTATGTGTTTTTTTCCCCATCAACTTTTTTTTTTTTTTTTTTTTTTTTTTTTTAATATAAAAACAGTGACACAAAAGCATTACTGTAACAGGAAACTAAGGGTAGACCGAAACAGGTTTTTAAGACAGAAACCGAAACAAAATTTCAGTAATCTTCCTATGTTCGGCCGAAAACGAAAACGAAAATGTCCAAATATTTTTTAACGTAATTAATACATAATTATTAATTAATAATCAGGCCCGACTTAGGATATGGGGGGGGGCAAGAATCATTCTGCCCCCCCCCCCCCCCCCCCCCCCTTATATCCACACCTTTTTGTGAATAATGTGGAAATGGCTAGTACTAAACTTCATGCATATTGTATTATATGCATAAATTTTGTACCCAGTACTGCTCACATCTGTATACGGAGTGTCACAAAAAAAGACTCACAACTTTAGGAAAAAATAGTAGTAGCATAATTGTAGTAAAAATAAAATGATAGATTGGTTGATACGCGTATTTCTTTGCAAACTTTTACTTCGCTTATCTACGTGCGTTATAAGATGGCTAAAAGAAAATGCTCCAAATTGGTCATAAATAATGGTTTTACTTGCCATGTTACACTGTAAAAAAAAATGGTAACGTTCCATGTAAAATCCAGGAACGTTTCGCCTTTTCTCAGGTTTTCAGAATAATTTAGCTCTTTCCTGTGAAATTCTGGTTTTCTTATCTGAAACGTTCCTGACACAAAAGTTGGAAACAGCAAAACGCTGCGGCCGCCATTTATTATTTTTTTGCTATAATCCGTTGCTCGCGCGCGAGTGTCGAAAAAGAATTCCTTAAATGAATGTAAAAAAATCAATATGGAATGCAAATAAATCAATAGACGATATAATCCTTTACGTCTCTATTGTGAAGACAATTCAGATGAAAATACAATACCTTCGTGACATCGCTAAGAGATTATCTCTCGTACTTGTCTGTGGATTGTTTAAGGAGCAGACCGTGTAAAAAAAATACACCTATTATTTGGATCTCCATTAACCAGGGGACCATCAAACATGATTCTCACCGATTTTGATTAATTTATAGTATGTTTTAGAGTTCTTATCTCTAATTATTCTTGTGAAAGGATTTCTTCAAATGGGACTTAGATTTTCAGAAATTAGATGCCGAGGTTTAGCATACGTTTCAAATACCCATTAGTTTGCATCTCTCAACGTGTCTTTCGTGGTGTGGTCGCAGAAAGCTCGCACGCCACCCGTACGGCCCGAGTTCGATGCTACCTCTGGACTTTTTCTTTCTTTTTTAATTAATTTTATATTTTAACACTTTATTACAATTTGATTTAAATTTGATATATATTTGACACTTTGAATTGCTGCAAATTTGAATTTTTTTTAATTTTCGGAAAAAATATACAATTACGTTTAGGTTTTTTTTTTTCATGAAAATTTATATGTATTTTATCTAACTTGTAAACTAACATAATTACTGACGAAAATGCAAAATATTTATGTCTAGATTTTTTTTCTAATTATTATTTACATTTATATATTTTTATATTTTAAGCAAAGTTCAGAAACAATATATCATATATATATTTACTATATTGAATTTTAACTGAAAATTTATTTTTTCGTGTAAATTATAAATAATAATTTTGATGTCAATTTCAAAATATTTTTTCATTCTAACAAATAATGATAATAAAGCGAAAATTGTCAACTGGAAATGTAAAAATCGTCTGCGGATCCCGTATGCTGTGAAATGTCAGTAATATTTTGCTGTCAACAGAAATATTCCTGGTATTTCGCAGGAAACTTACTGGCATTTCTGTAGAAAGTTTTTAACATATACAGTAAAGTTCCAGTCATTTTCAAGAAATGTTTCTTGGAAATAATGGGCAACTCAGCTGCCCATTTTTTCCCAGGAACGTTGCGGAATTTTTTTTACAGTGTACGAGAAAATCGTTAATAAAGAATTTCTTTTAAAAACAAAAAATATTAAGTTGTTATAATAAAATATTAATCATTAGTTTTCTAATGATATAGTTTGTTTTTTGCATGAATGGAAAGGGTAATGGGAAACAGAGAGGAGAAAAGGGACCGCACTCCCTTCCTAAATGTTTGAAAATATATGAATTTTGGTCACTTTTGGCTAATTTTAATCATTTGGCAGCTTTTAATGAAAATCCTGACTATTCTCATGGGGAGACTCCTAAAAAGGGGGGCCGCGGGGCGACCGCCCCGCATGCTCCTGCATAAGTCGGACCCTGTTAATAATACCTGTAATAATACGTGTGTCCCAGGTTGGCGCTCTGTGCCTCTGACCAAAACTTTTTATTTTCATATAAAATTAAATTTAATTAATTCATCAACGACACAAAATGATTTTCTAATTGTACGACTTTCATCTGGGTAAAAATATTTTACTCTGTTACTGGTTAAGCCTGCAGCGTTTAATGAGCACATGAAAAACGTTATCAAAGTTTAGTCCTACATTCGCTTTATAATTTGCACCCACGTCTTGAATTCGTCATGATTGATAATTATAAACAGTGAAGTTCATAGTAATAACTAAAGAGAGTCTCATGTGAGCCGATGCAGCTAAAATCAATGAGTCATGTTGAAAATTTCCAAAGGAAGAAACGAGATTTTTGGGATACAGATAGTTTCGGACGAGATTCGGGTGCGGTCGAATTTTGAACAGCATTTTCGCCAAAAACGAATTTTAGGCGAAACTCAGATTTTGAGTCGAAAACGAAAACGAAACCGAATTTTCGGTCAATTTCTCCAGGAAACGTTAATAAGGCAATGAGTTTTTTAAAAAAATCTCTAAAATCGCAAAATGTTCAACTGTCTTTCTTCCTTTTTCAGTTAATTGTGATTTATACTAAATATGATCGGCATTTTCTTTCTTTCTCTTTTTTCGTTTTCGTTAACTATTTTGATTTATTTTTTTCTATACATGTGATTTCTGCGTCGTCCTTTTACGTTTTTTTTTCTTTTTTTTTTCTTCTTTTTTTTTTTTAATTTTACATGAGAGATTTCAAAAGAATTTTATTTTTTTTGTTATTTCTTTCATGCTTAACACTTTCGCAACGGACATATTTTACAGAATTTTTAACCCTTAAATGCGCGATTTTTTATTTTGTTTCAAAAAAATTATATATGATTCTCTGAAAGGTTTATTACACAGGAAAAATAATGAAAAAAATCAGCGATACATTTTTCATATAATACATCAATCTTTTCTTCTGTTGCACATCTGCAATATAAGTAAAAAGTACTGTCAAGTGGCTGTTTTATGCTAAAGTATTGCAAATTAGTAAATATTTTAATAAGTATCTCTCCAAATACCTTATTTTATATAATTATTTATTTTATAAAACTTAACCTTTAATCCTTGAATTCCCATGATAGAATACGTTTTAAAAATTACGTAGTTCAGAGAATCTGATTTTACACCAGAAAGTTTCAATGGTTAATTTCGTTTTATTTAAATACGGAATGTCTGTTATTAATTAAAGCACATATTACTATTTTAATTTTCTGGTGTGAATTAGGTATATACGAATAAAATTGTATTAAATTCAAAATACTGTTGTTTGCATATATGCAAAGCAGCGCACTAAAGGGTTAATCTTTTATCACCGGTTTTACAAAACAGAATTTTCGCCTAATTTAATCGGAAAAATTTCCTGATTAAATAAGGCAAAATTTACAATAAAAAATAACTGGTGTGAATAATCAAGGATTCTGATCACCTTGCGTGACCTATACGTGATGCTCGTACATCAAAGGTTAATGTAATATGCGTGATATACTTGAGCATTTAAAAAACTGTTCAAAATATTTTATTAGTGAAATGTTTAAACTAATGAATTGCAGTTTTTTGATTAAACGACATTATCACTACTTCTATAATTGATTATATTTGTCATTTTATTATTATTATTACTATTATTTATTTTGCATATCAAATTGAAAATTGTTGAAACATTTAGTACTTGTAATTTATTTCTTAAACATTTCTGTGATCTTTTGGTACAATAATTCAATTATTTTTTACACTTAATCCTGTGAAAATAATTCGATAGTTTTCGATAACGTAGTTGCACGTTTGATATCAGAGAAAATCTAAATGGAGATAGAATTTTTAAAAATATTATTGAAGCAAAATTTTTCTATCTTGATAAACTAAAGTGCACGCGATGAACTTTATCTTGAATAGCACTTTAAATAAATATCATTACGGGAGAGATGGACCACTTTTTTCGTGCTCTAAAAGCCATATATTTACATATATTTACTTTTCACAGTATATAGTCTATGATGGTGGTTCTTAAAGAAGTCTCATGCAGAAGTTCATATCATTAAAGGAACTTCTTTTATATATATTTTTAAATTTCGGGTGAGATGGACCAAAATAAAATATTGAAATAATTGCACATATATTAAGTTTATGAAAGTTTATTTTTATTACTGAAAATTAAATGAACTTGCTTAATATTAAAAATTACTGAACATTAACCCTTAAATGCGCGATTTTTTATTTTGTTTCGAAAAAAATTATATATGATTCTCTAAAAGGTGTACTACACAGGAAAAATAAAGAAAAAAAACAGACCTACATTTTTAATATAATACGTCAATCTTTTCTTCTGTTGCACATCTGCAATATAAGTAAAAACTACTGTCAAGTGGCTGTTTTACGCTAAAATATTGCAAATTAGTAAATATTTTAATAAGTATGTCTTCAAATACATTATTTTGTATAATTATTTATTTTATAAAGCTTAACCTTTAAACCTTTCATTCCCATGATAGAAGAATACGTTCTAGAAATTACGTACTCCAGAGAATCTGACTTTACACCAGAAAGTTTCAGTGGTTAATTTCGCTTTATTTAAATACGAAAAGTCTGTTATTATTTAAAGCAAATATTGGTGATCTTGCAATTTTTTTAACTTCTAAGCATCACACATTTTCGATTTTTATACCGTCGTATTGGGAAAAAAAAAGTGCTTTTTAATGCAATTTCTTTGAAAAGTGCATCTCAATTCATTTTTCCAATGTTAATTTTTTTGGTTTTTGGTTTGGTAATTGGTTTTTAGCGACATTTGTTTAATTTTGGCAACTCAAGTACTCCATTTCTGTAGAAAGTAAAGGAAAAATAGTAGATTATTATATCTTTTTGTTGCCATTTTCCCATACTAACTGAAAAAAAAAAAATGTACTTAAAAATACGTGCTATTTTGAGAAAAATATAAATGAATAATTTTTGATAAAACATATATACATTGATATTATAAACTATATTTAATTTTAAGTCTCTATATCAATATTACAAACAAATGAAGGCATATGAATCATGAGATAGCCGATTTTTTTGTCGAGTTTCTTCATGGAGTTTCTTGCTGATTTCTTTTTGATGGATTTGTGTATTATTCTGAGATAGTGACGTCTTATGCATACTTTATTGTAGATGTTGTTTATGACTGGATCGTAAATGAGGAATTCTTCAGCAGATGCGGATGACGTCGTTTTATATAAGATAAAATAGCGTGTTTTAAGTCTTAAAACTGAACTACAGTAGAGTCCCGATTATCCGAGTTACTCTTAACCGAGTTTCCGCATTAACCGAGTTATTTTCTTCTGATAGATTGATGGCTTCTATTATTATGAAATGATAAATTCATATTATATATTATTGTAAATGAAGTGTTAGGTGAAGATGAAAGAGCTGTCGTAAAAAGTTAAAACTCTGATTTTTTGGACAGAATGGGAAAAAAGGCCCATAATTTTTGTTTGAAAAAAATAATAAAATAATGGCTAATTCATAATAATGGAAGCCATCAGGCCATCAGAAGAAAATGATCCATTCCAAAGGTATAAGCTCGATTGAAAAAAACTATTCAATACTTTGAGCAGAAAGAAGAGGCTACACCTGCAACTTTCATAACACTAATAGAATCACATAGCTGCCAATTTGTACGGTTTTGTTACCTCAAAAATTTAATACAAATTTTTGCCCTATTTAATCGTTGGCAATTGTTAGATTTCGGCGATTGATTAGGTCAAAATTTACTGGTAAGTTTTAGTGGTAATAAAAAAAAATCTTAGAATTTGGTAGTTTTGCAGTAGCGTAATACTGCAGGGGAAAAAATGCAGCAAAATTGACATTCAACAAACAAAAAACTATCAAGAGCTTTTTCAAATAAACAATTCCATTCCCGTTTTTCTTAAAAGTAACGGAAATGTACATCAAAGAAATGTTACTAGTACCATAAAATTGAATGAATTAAGTGAAAATTTATATTTCATCTCCTTAGTTGGCGCCGATTTGTGTCAATCCGGTTTATCCTACTTTTTTACTTATCTGATGTGAGCCTGGCCCATTAATATGGGGCAATAATTGGGACTCTACTGTATCTATATTTATGTACATGTATATATATATTTTTCATTAGGGGGCAACACTAAATTCTGAAAAAGCAGAATTCCCGTTCTTTAGTTATTTTTAAATTTGAAAGAGGGTTTTTTTTTTTTTTTTTTTTTTTTTTTTTTTTTTTTTTTAATACTAATCTACAGACAATAAATTATTTTTTTTAAATAAAATGTGTTGCTTTCATTCAAGATATATCATAGTTTTCTTGTAACTATGTCACAGTGATTTTTTTTCTATTTTTATTTTAAAAGATATATTTTGCATGTCACTTCATAAGACGGAAACAAACCTCGAACATCGAAAAAGACATACACATAGTGGTCTAGATTGAGATCACAGCGCGAAACAATCATAAAAATTATATTTTCAAAAATATTTGGTAAATGTACTAATACTTTTGTTTTTATTATTTATTCTATAACATTTCATCATTTCATATAAAAATCATAAAAATAAATCATTAAAAGTAGTTATTTAACTTTTTTTATAATTACTTTCTACTACATATAAATGAATATAATGTTCTGCTGATGAATCATCACTGATTCAGTTTAGAAATGCATTGCGGATTCATGAAGTAAATCAAAAACTTTTCAGCACCAATTACTTTTTTTGTTAATTTATATCTTTTCAAGGTAGCAAACGCATTTCAAAATTCTCTTTATACTCTAAAGCGGTGTTTGTGAATATTTTTTATCCCGAGGTACACTCAAATCCATGGTTAAACTTACACGCCACCATAAACTTAACACGATCAAAATGTTCCACAATAAATTAAACTAAGTAAAAAATTTTGTCATTATTGCTAATAAAAAGATTTACCTTTAATATCTTCTTTACAAGATAGGGTTTTAGGATAGGCATAAACTGTAAAAAGTAGACAAACATTTCTTAATCTACAAAAATTTAAATACAGTAGAAACTCTCATAACCGAACTAATGTGGGCTGGAATAATCTGGATATGCGGAAAATCCGGATAAGGGAGAGGGATATATATATTTTTTAAAAGTTATGCATAAATATATCTAATCGGCATAAAAAAACGTTTACTTTCACTTTTTATTATATTTGTACATTGTTTTTGCAATTACTATTCAAAGTACATAAAATATATTTTTTAAATATTGTATTAAATTTTCTTGTTTTGTTCTTAGCTCGATTTGATGACAATCTACTTACCTTACGCCAATCCTCATTATATAATTACGCCAGAGGTAGTTGATCAGCTGTGCTGTTCTATAAATAGCAAGGCAACCTTTTAAAAAGAAATTACTAGAAAACAGGAATTCTGCTTTTTCAGAATTTAGTGTCGCCCCGGATGAAAAAAAATATATGTATATATAAATAGTACAAAACATATTTCAATTTTAAGACTTACAGCACACGCTTTTATTTTATATAAAAGGACGTCATCCGCATCCGCTTAAGAATTCCACATTTACGATCCACTCTTTAACATTTACAGTAAAATATCATAGGACGCCACTATCGCGAAATAATACACAAATACAGCAAAAAGATGCCGTCATTTAAGAAAATGCGACGAAAAAAAAACCGCTGTCTAATGATTCATAGGCCTTCATTTGTTTGTAACCTTAATATAGATACTTAAAATTAAATATAGTTAATAATAGCTCCATGTTTTAACAGAAATCATTTGTAGATATTTTTTCAGAATAGCACGTATTTTAATTACATTTTCTTTCGGTTGTTATGAAAAAAATGGCAACAAAAATATATAATTACCATTTTAGAACTATTTTTTCTTTACTTTCTACAGAACTGGTGTACTTCCATTGCAAATATTGAGCAAATGGCTCCAAAAACTACAAAAAGAAAAATGAATATTTCAAAAATAAATGGATATGCAGTTTTCAAACAAATTACATTTAAAAGTACTTTTTTCCCCCAATACGATGGTATAAAAATTGAAAATGTGCGATGCTTAGAAGGTTAAAAAATTGCTGCAGAGTATTTAATCGTACTGCTTTGTTTTACGGCTGGCTTCTGTAAGGTAATGTTATTTTTTGGAGACGACCCAAAAAAAAGCTGGGAGAAAGAAATAACATATCATACCGGGGGCTAAAAAAATGTATAAATTCAATGGCAGCTTTAAAAAGTAAAAAAAAATACTACATGGGAAAAAAAATACATACCCGTAATGCTTGATAATATGAATAACTATCCGTACAACTTATAAAAAAAAATAAATTAAGTTAAGGCTGAATATATGGACTCTAGGGCAGTAAAGATGCAAAAAATCTGTTTCGATACCTTTCGTGACTATATCGAACAAGAAGGCGGAATTTTAAGAAAAAAGAATAAAAGTGTACAATGAAATAAATTTTGAATTTTTATCAGCAGTCCTGATATGCGAGAGTCCGGATATGAGGGGGTCGCATACAGGAGTGTCTACTGTATGACCCCTTACGAAAATATACAGTAACACCTTGCGGGTTACTCACGATTATGGAAAGCGTTCTTTATCTCCAGCAACCTCAGAAACCAATATATTTTTTGAGATATTACAAAAGATTTATAAAAAGAAGTTTTTTTCCCCTACTGTCACTGATACTCGGAAAAATTTCTGATTAGTTTGTAAAGTGCATCAATCAGTTTTCTCAAACTGGAATATCGATGGTATCGATTCTCACTTAAACAGTTTCCGCTGCATAATTGAATTTATACATGCAAGAATAACAAAATTATAATAATTTTATTGTTAATGTAAATGTGAATATTGTTAATTTATCTTGTTTATCTATAAAACATGTTCGTTGGATACAAAAATGTTTACTTGACAGTTCATAAAGTCCGAAAAACCTATATTCCAGGTTGAGAAGACACTATAAAAGGGTTGATAAATACACTATAAAAATTATTCAGAAATAATTTGAAAATCAGTAGCAGAAAAAGAAACTTTATAAATGATACTTCAATTCTTGAAAATATATTGGTTTCCGAGGTTTCTAAAGATAAAGAAAGCTTTCTAGAATCGTGGGTAACCAGGTAGAGTTTATTGTATATTTTCGTTCGTGGTTACATTACATTTTCCTAGATTAAGAAACATCTGTCCTTTTTAGGGTTCCGTACTTAAAAAGTAGAAACGGAACCATTATAAGATCTCTCCTGTGTCTGTCTGTCCGTCTGTCATAGCCATTTTATTCGTAAACTATGGAACGGGGAAAGTTCAAATTGACTGAAGTAAAAAAGACTTTTGACCCACGTATTTGCAGATTATTAACCATTCACAAATATGTTTAGGAAAAATGTAGAGGGATAATTAAGTTACTTGAAAAAAAAATTCTTTATATATTATTGTATGGGGTATCGTGTGAAAGCTTTCGTAACGCTGAGCTCAAAAATACATTTGTTTTAATTGTAGGTGTTATATTTTCAGAGATATCGTCGAAAATGTAATGCAAAAATGTGTCCCCGATCCCACTATTACCGAATCTATACTAAAACTAAAACTACGAAAAAATTAGGGGTAGTAGAAGTTAATTTAAACCTCAAAGGGAAACTATAGCGATTACCCTAGTTTGCATAGTTTTTGTGAAAATCGCATTTTTCCGTTACGCAAAAATTTCGATTTGCGGGAGTTCAAGGTTCAGCAAAGGAGTTGAGGAGCGCTGGAGGTACAGTCGTGGAAAAAAAAAGTAAACACCCCCTACTAACTCTCCAACAAATTATCGTAGACGGAAGTTACTGGTACCGAACGATTTGAAATAAAGTCTACTTTTAAATGACGTATATAAAATTTGCTTAGGGGTCATCTACATATTAAAACTAACCCAAACCTCATTTTTTTCAATGGCAATACCCAATTTTAACGAAATATTTCAAATCTTCGGTTCAAAATATGTCTAGACACCAAATTTCAAGTCATTTGAATGATAAGTTTTTCAATTATAAACATTCAAAATTTAGTGCTTCTAATGTTAAATTACATTTTCATATTTTTATTTATATCTTCTGAAATTATGCTCCTAATGTGCTAATTTTTTGTTTAGAAATAAAACTAATGTGCCCAAACATAAATACGCTGAATTTGCAATTTTTATAATTTTATGATATGAATTATGAATTATGAAATTAATATTCGAAAAAATTATGAATTGCAACCTACAATTTTTTTGATGGATTTAGATTTATTAAGTCCTGTTTTATGAAAATCCCAAATTTCACATTTTTTTTCCAAGTAGTTTTCAAATTATGCTTAAAAAACGGCAAAATGATAGTTTAAGGGGCCGTCTATGATTGAAGTGAGTAGATATTTTGAAATTTCTTCTGCTGCCTTGTTATCTAACAGACTTCATTGACTGCTTAAGGTGCTTTGATCAAGAAGGCGGCTCTCTCGGTTAGCAATCGAGAACCCAACTTCAATTTGGATACAGCCCTTAAAATACGCTCGTTTTAAAATAATTAATTTCTCGGAAACTTATGGTACGAATTGCATAAAAATTTGTTTTTAGGATATTTGAAGGGTATAGAGTTCATTTATGCTGTCAGAATTGGGTATTGCCATTGAAAAAAAATGAAGTTATGGTTCGTTTTAATATGTAGATGGCCCCCTAAGCAAATTTTATATACATCATTTAAAAGTAGACTTTATTTAAAATCGCTCGGTACCAGTAACTTTCTTCTACGATAATTTGTTGCGGAGTTAGTAGGGAGTGTTTACTTTTTTTTTTTTCCATGACTGTACCTATCGACACAGGAGTATAAAAAGATTTTTGATAATGATTTTCGAAAAAAAAATGTCAGTAATTAACCGAGATATTAACCATTAAAGACACAGACAGTTTGGACATACGTAAAGACACGTCGGCGTACTTTATGCGCCATCGGCTTTTAAAGCCTAGGTAACGACTTTTAAGGATATATTTGTGTAATGCAATGCCCGTTACTAATTCATATATTTATTGTACGGAACCCTCTGAGCACGAGTAATACTCGCACTTGACCGGTTATTTTACAGTGTAATAAATCTTCTTTCAAGGATCTAGCCGGAATTTATTTTCGTTTCGAACATTGCTCGCTGCAGAAAAGTTTATTTCTCGTAAGTGTCATGTAACATTGGAAGCAAATGATATTTTTTGCAAAAATTAAAAATTTGCACTTGATGCAAAATCAATTGATCGATTCTCTGGAGTTTCTCATTAAGAATATCAACCGGAAAAAGCTAACTAGGCTCGGTTAAAATTAGGTTTTTGTTCAATAAAGTCTCTCTGTTGATTGGTTGAATCATGTATCTCGGCTCCTATTAGGAATTTCTAGAAAATTACATCAAATTCTGAAATGCTATTTTTTTTCGTCAAAATTTCGCTAAATATTGCCAAATTTGGCGACATTCTTTCATTTGGGGCCAAGCATGTGTTAAGAAAGTTCTGTGTTCCCAGATTGGTTGAATTTTTTTTTTTCGAGAACGTTCTGGTTGAATCATGTATCTCGGCTCCTATTGGGAATTTCTAGAAAATTCCTTCAGATTCTGAAAGCGAATTATTTCGCCAAAATATCGCCAAATTTCACAAATTTTTTTCATTTGGAACCAAGCATTTGTTTTGCCATTCCTAATCTTGAAAGTCGATTTTTCCACTAAATCTCGCCAGTGTCTCCAATATTTCACCAAACATTCTCAAATTTGGCGAAATGTTGCCAACTTTGTAACTTTGTTTACTCCAAACTGTTCAACAACTTAATAAGCTGTTTCAACCTTCATTCCCATTGAAATGTATTGAACCTTAATGACTCCAAAATGACCCACTAATTGAATTTTTTCGAACACGCAACCTAACCAATGGTCTTCTCGTATCCAAAAGCGGTAAGATACAAAATTTAGTTAAAATCGTTAGAGCCCTCTTTTAGATAAAATTTGCATACACACACCCACACACAAGATTTGCTCGTATTGTAATACATGATTTAAACTTTGAAACAAATTTGAAAGGAAATTAAACTCGACACTAAACCTTATTACACAGATAGTAACAGCAGAACTTAGGTTGTTGCATTTTAAAGTACTTTTGTTAGTTCGCAGGACCTTGTTATGACTTTACTGAAATTTTTTTCGGCACACTTGAGTTCACGATCACGACACACCGGTAGATAACAACTGCTCTAAAGAATAAGATGTATATAATTATCGCTTTAAACGTATAAATTTCAAAGGTAGTCTGTTAAAAAAAAAATAAAAATTTACTTACCAATTTCGCAACAACAACAAAAATTAAAATTTTTTTTTTGAACTTGTTTCTTTCATTAAACGATTCATCAGAACAAAATTACTTTTCTGATAATATTTGCGGAAAAACAACATATATAAACATTAGTAACACTAGGGGATCGTACCCGGGATTCCCGGCTTATAGAATATAGGTGAAAATCAATTTTTTTAATTTAAAAGTAATATTTTTTTACATGCAATATATTTTTTAGATTGCACACTAAAAATAAAAAAGCAATTTTCAAATGAAAAGTATGAATTATACAATCAAATAAACTTTTGAAATTTATCAAAAGCGATTTTTTCATATTAGCCGCATCCTAAGAGTTATTAGCCCAAGATTTTGCTGCTTACGGTATCCTTTTATTTTCTGATAATTTCAGAGTTTTAAGCGAGTAATTCAATTACATGTCTGTTAAATTTGTATTTTATTTATATTATTTTATTTATTTAATCATAGAGGAAGTTTTATATTTATGTACGGAATATTAGTCGTGAGAAAATGATGAACTCTTTATGCTGTTTTAAGGACAAACGGATTAATCTTCCTTAATCGAGCTCCACGCGATAGAGATAAATTTAAAAATTAACTTCTCATATCCGCAATCACCCCTTTTAAAAAAATTGTTATTTTAATTTGATCGCTTTAAAATGATTTTAACTCAAAACGTGAAGTCACGATTGTCAGCAAAATCTTTGCATGTGAAGAGTCGCACTCTTAATTCGAGATTCTATTCTCAGTACCGGAAAGTAAAAATTACCCTAATTTATGGGGGTTTTTTATTCATTTATGTTAAAAAGTTTAGTTTTATCTAAGAAAATCATCGTTTTCTGTTAAATATGAGTATGCACATTGTATGTTACTGCTCTACCATAAAGTTACTCTAAATGTCTGTAAAACATTGCGTTTTATCAGTGTGTGATTTCGATTACGCTATTTCCAAAGATAAATCATTTTCACCTGTGCAGAATTTCAAAGCAGCTAGGGTGAAAATGACGCACTTCTACAAAACATATTTCAATTTTAAGAATTCAAATACACATTTTTTTCATATGAAATGATGTCAATTGCATCCAGCTAAAACATCTCACTTTTAAGATTCCGTCTTAAACAACATCTATAGAACGGTATGCAAATTACATCATTATCGCGGAATAATACACAAAACCCACAGAAAGCAATGACGTCATTTAAGAAGCTCGGCAAAAAAATCTCGTGTATCTAATGATTTATATGGCTTCATTTTTTTGTTTATAATAGCTCCATGTTTTATCAGAAGTCATTCATTTATATTTTTTCAAAATTCGGAAAATGTAATTACACACGGATTAAAAAAATTACATTCTTTCAGATATTTTGATACGAATTAAGTAATTGTGGAGAAAATAAGTCACATAAATATTCTTTAAACTACATTTTTGTAAAAAGAAAGTGTTGTATCGTTTGTAAAGTTAAACTGCAATAAACTAAAAATCATTTAATTGATAAATAAAAACGAAGTAAAGCCAAAACTCTCCGGGTTTTATAACTGATGATATTCTTGACGTAGCACGTATTTTAATTAAACAAAATTTTCAGTTTTTATGAGAAAATGGCTACAAAAAGATACAACAGTTACTATTTTCCTTTTATTCCCTTTACTTTCAACAGAAATGGAGTAGCTTCAGTTGCCACAATTACAAAAAAAAGTAATAAAAACAACAAAAAAATTAATATCTTAAAATTAAATTGAGATACAACTTTCAAACAAATTGCATTTAAAACAGCATTTTTTTCCTTATAAATGTGTGTAAAATTTTTAAATGTGTGATGTTTAGAAGTCTACTAAAAATTTGCAGTAGAGAAAATTGCAAAACCAAAATTATATTTCAAATTTCAAAGTGTTGCCATTCGCAAAATGACGTATGCGTTACGCACAGATATGTTTGTCCTTTATAATATAGATTAGTGCACATTAATAAATTGCTAATTAAATGGCAAGCGTAATATTATTTGGCAAAACTTGCTTACATACATTACTAGCTAAAGTACCAGGCGTTGCTCGGGATTTTAAGAATGATTGTTTTGAAAAGTAAGCGATTGCGTGTTAATTTATGTAATTTTCACTCTTTTTTTTTTTTTCATTTGAGAGGCTACTTCAGTCAAACGAAAAGACCATTTCGCTAATGCTAATCCTATGGAAGACATTTATAAAGATATCTTGTTTTAATTTCAATATTTTTAAATGTTTTCTTTTTCATTCGATAACTGAGATCGACACAGGGTCTGACTGGGCCAATGAAAAGGGCGCAGACCTTGGATTTTCAGAGGGCGCAAAAATTTTAACGAACTCACGTCTGTTTTACTTGCTTGTGAAGGCTTAATACATTAGTATAGTACCAATTATGAAAATGGCTTTAATACTATATTTCTGAGTCAAGATACAAGACTTCACTATATTCCCATTGCATGTTTAAAGTTCTATGAAATATACACAATATTACGGAATTTTCTAAAGCGAATCATGCTACAATCTAATCGAATCATCCTATAGATCCAGCAAGTCGAGCACAGATTTCTTTGTAGTAAGTGACTGATATCGGGGATAAGGAGTATCAATAGGTAACTTATAAGAGTCCTGAAACAAAAAAGATCACTTTTACTAATTCTCCTTGCAAATGACGTATAAAAAAGGACATTAGTACCAACTTATTGGGAATTATATCTGCTATTCAATGCTATTCATAAATTTCGCTTCAGAGATTGTCTACATATTAAAAAATGCACGAGCTTTAATTCTTCAAATGGTAACATCCACTTTGACACGCTATTTGAATTTCTTACCACCCAGGAAAGAGATTATAGCTCATATAATTTTCATAAATCTAAATACCTTTACCATTTTTAAGCATAATCTTTAGTTATAAACCAAAAAGTGATAGGGGTTTATCCATAAATTTTGGAAAATAAAATGAAGATTTTACGCAGGGCTCCCAAATGGTCCCCTTTTTGGAAAATGGTCTCCTTTAGTCCCCTTTTATGCATTTTGGTCCCCTTAGTCCCCTTTCTGTGGCTGGAAAAAATTTACTAATGTAGAAATCGCCACAATACTAAAAAAAAACTCTAGAAATCACAAACGTTTAAATATTGCATTAGTACGTTTTACTACAGCAAGCTAAAACATTGTAACTGGAATTCTTTCATTAATGTCAAAAAATTGCCGCAAAATGGGAAAAGATGTTATAATATGCATTGAAAATCCCATTAAAAATCACTAAAAATTCAAGTTAGAGGACAAAATTTTATTACATTAAGCTAGAAGTTTGAAACCAAATTTAAAAGAATCGCCATAAAATAAAAATTAAAAAAAATTGCCATAGGAATTCAATTTTATTGGAAAGAGGATAAAATTTAATAAGTTGTGTGAAAAGATTGAAACTGGAATCCTTTTACGAATGTCAAAATATCGCATAATAAATTCAAAAATTGCTGTAATAAGCTTTATTGAAAAGAGGACAACATTTACTGAATTGTGCTAAAAAATTGAAACTGATCCCATTTACTAGTGGGGAAAAAGTCTGCATAAAAATTGCTAAAAATTCAGAAAATCAGTGAAGTCAAAATGTACTATAGTAGGGTACTATATATGTACATTGTATCCGGAATTTTTTCACTAATGGGGCAAAAAAATCCTTGCGGATGTAATTTTTTTCTTTTTCTTTTTTTTTTTTTAATCGCTAACAATTTAAACCAGAGGATGCAATAGTGGAAAGACAAAATTTACTACATTAGGGTTAAAAGTTTGAAACCGAATTTCTTTTATAAATGTCCAAAAATCAATAAACTTTACTGTAAAGAGGACAAAATTTTCTACATTCTGCTAAAAAATTTAAATCACATTCCTTTTACAAATTTGGGAAAATTGCCATAAAACATGAAAAAAGGCTAAAAATTATATTTTAAAAATCTACTCAAAAAAATCCAAAAATTGGCTTCTCTTTGTGCATAACTTTAGACATACAGCTACCTTCTTGCCAAATCTTACAGCTGTATGCGCAGCCATCTTGTCAGCACAAAGACACATAGATAAACCTAATAATAATCTTTATTAGATTCATTTTTAATACAATTATTCAATTGGTAACTAAATCATATCAGTTGTAAAGATACTCTAATGCATTTTAATATGTTTCAGATGTATTTGGCCATGTTTACATGGTAAATTTAATTATGGGTGAAATGTGATCCATATAACACAAAATTCTATATAACGCACAACCTTGCGTTTTTAGGTTTGTGTTATAAAGATCTTCTACTGTATTTATGTTTTTTGGATCTCCTGAAAAATCGTATTTTTCAGGCAAAAATCCCATTATCTCATAAAGTACTCGAGCGATTTTGATATATATATATATATATATTTGTAGTACATAAATATAAGATAACAGCATACATATGTGGCAGATAGTCTTTAAAAAATTTAATAAAATTTCTGAAAAATTGCCATTGCTCTAAAATAAGACGTTTTAGTCGCAGAAAAAAACTGTCTGTCATATAACCCAGTGAATATGGATTCCAGATTTCATCAAAATCAGTCAGTTAGTTTCCGAGAAAATAAGCTCGCATATTTCCCATAGGATTGCACCCAGTCTTGTCTTCCCTTAATAAAGCATCAATTTAAATCAAAAGCTCCTTATAGGAGGTACAATTTTTAATATGTAGAGAGACGACTTTGGAAACATAATTTATAAATAACAATAATTAGTCGACATTATTTCTAGTCAATTGGTACCTATAGATTTTTACGATTATTTTTAGCGGAATTAGTAAAGTGTAACCACTTTTATTCCACTTATCACCATTGATGCTCTGAAAATCTGTATAAAAACTAACTCTTTTGTGCAGTCTGTATATTAATTGATGATTATCCCTAAACGAATTCTCGATACTTAACACACTAGTCAAAATTTATGTGTACAACAAGGGGAAAAATATTGGAGCGGCTCAAGCGCTTAGGGGCGCGAAATTTTCCCCGGTCGAGGGCGCACCGGCCCTCGGGCCGATGGGCCGGCGGCCCAGTCCGACCCTGGATCGACATGTACAAAGATCGTTGTTTACTTTTTCGATTTTGTTTACAGGTATTTTTAAAGAGGACGCTTTCATTTTCGGAACCGGTTTCGAAAGTAAAAGCATTCTCATAAAATCTTCAATAAAAATCAAAAAGTAAAAAACGATCAGCATACAGATCGATGTCATATCCAATGAAAAAAAAATCATTTAAAAATATTGAAATTAAAACGAGATATCTTTATGAATTTCTTCCATAGGATTAGCATTATCGAACGCGTCTTTTTGTTTGACTGAAGAAGCCTCTTAATCCGAACGACAGATTATTTAGTTACTTAGTAAATATAATCTGTGATCTGTATTGAGACCGAGATTAAAACTTTTTAATGGAAAGTTGCTTTCGAGTATTTTGTTATTTAAATAATTTTTCCATGATTAAAGAAGAATGGCAAGTACAAAAATTCTATGAATTTTATTTAAAAAAATATCTAAAATCTTTATTTTAGTTCTTCACTAAGAATGAGCTCTAGGAACCTAAACCTTTGTTAAATTCTAATATACACGCATACACACACGTATATATATATATAGAATCGATTTAAAAATGGCGAAAACAAATTCAAAGAACCTCAAAATGTTAAAATATGCCAATATTTTCATAATCAGATTTTTATCACGTTTCAATACGTTTTTTCAAACTCATATGACGTTATATATTCACCTGCTGACATCCATTATAGTCCCAATATGACTTAATATTAGCCTTTTTTTTAATTAATCACCCTATTTCTTTAATTTTAATTTTTACCGTGGAAATCTTGCAATAGAAAAGTAATTGTTGTGGTAAGAATTTTATTGTGGATTTTTAATTGTTTGAATCTGCTATAACGAAAAATGTTTACATTTGATAGGAAACTGCTGTTAAAATAGTGGTTTTTAATTAATTAGAAATTAACCATAAATTATTTCGATTCCTTATTACTCTAGTTGCCTCGGCCGTGTTTTAATACACATGTACACTCTAAATAAAAAGGAGTGACTATTCACTCCGGAGGAGTGAATAGTCACTCTATCGCAGAGTCAAAATATGCCCAACCTCTTTAGAGTGACTATTCACTCTGAGCAAAAGTGAAATTTTTGACTCTCTGAAAGAGTGAATAGTCACTCCTGGAAAGTGAATATTCACTCTAAACAGGGGTGGATAATCACTTTTTCGGAGGAGTGACTATTCACTCTTGCTAAAGGAGTGCGGTTTTTCACCCCTGGTAGGAATGAATAGTCACTCTTTCATAAAAGTGAATGTGCATTTTTTATGTAGACGTTTTTTTTTTTTTTTTTTTTTTTTTCGCTTCTATGGTTATTTTAAAAGAATCACATCTTTTGCAGCATGCAATGAAAATAGCGTAGTAAAGATTGGAATAAAATACTTTATTAGCAATATTTATTTAATTCATAGTTTTGTAACACTAATTGAACTTTTAGGGAAAAATTCAGTTAAAGTTACATACGAATTTAAATTAGATTACTAATAGTAATAAACTAAAATATTTTATTCCAATCTTATCCTTTGTGTTTGCTTTTATTGCATGTCCTATAAAGATATTACTTTTAAAGTTTTATTAATAACTTTTTAATCAGCGGATGTTATATGTTTAACAATGTTTGATTTGATTTTAATTTTTGTTTTAAATATAAAACCGCACTTTTTCTTTAAATTATTGCTATTTTTGCAAAGTCCTATTGTTCTAAAATATTTTTAATTTTTCCATTTAAAAAACAATACTTATAAACTCACACCTTTTTTAAATAAGTTCTAAGCATGACTTAAATAATAAGAATGTATATATATATTTTATCCGCTGTCATTTGCTTTTGTTTTATTTAATATGAACATGGAGTCTAAAGTTAAACTTTTAAATTCTCTGGAATATGTATATATTTTTCTTTTAAACATATTCCTTAACTTAATCATGATTTCTAATTTTCGTCCGTCATTGCTGAAAAATGAAATTAATACAATACTTATTAATGAAATGACGCGATAAGCCATGTTTAATTTAATTTTTTTATTCGCGTAGATATTGTATTTTGTGAATATGAGCAAAATAGATTTGATATGTTTTATAGGGAAAGATTGACCTCGGAAATAGTAACAAGTTGGAAATTGCTCGTCAAACGTGGCAAATGAGGTGCGTTCGTACTATAACTAATTTTATAAATATTTTTTGCACCGCATATTGGGCTGAATGTATATTTTGGTGAACTTTATAAGTGCATATCAATTTCATCCTGTTCAAAAGACTGTAACATCATTAAAATGCATTTGAAATAATTTTTTTCCATTGACCTTAAAGTTAACGGAAAGCTTTTGACTCTCTGGAATTAAACTGTACATCCGATTTTCATAAAATCTGAAACGACTCGACAAAATTTTGCAACAATTAAATAGGGTAGATGTGCCAGTAATGGTCACTCTTAAGGAATTTCTTTTAAAATTATTTTTTTTATTAATAGTTATAATTATTACATTCCAGTTTTTTCAATATTATATTAATCTGTCAACAATATTTAACAATTCTTATAGTCTCATTTCCCAATGTGAATCGAAATTTAATTTTAAATAACAGAAATGTACCAAAACACCCAAAAGCCCAGTAATGGACACCCTCTGGCCCAGTAATGGACACCCCATAAAAAGTAATAAATATAATTGTTTTTATGACTGTATTTAGAACCAGAATTTAATGAAAACATACTAATGAAACAAAATGGTTATTTTCAAATAAATTTAACAATAAGGATACCAGTAATTAATAAAATATTTGCGATGATCATTTACTGTTTGCATCAATTATTGTAATTATCAGACGATCAATGTTTTAATTATTTTAGATGGATAGTTTAAAATACTAAATATCAGGCAATTACAGCTATTAAATTATTGAAACAGTGGGGGATTTAAAAGGTAATAATAATAAAAAAAAAGTTTTGGAATGTTAGTGATGTTTAGTTTTGTCTCGCTATTTTTAACAATTAATCTTCCAGAGACTACTTGATATATCATTTATAATAATTAATATTGCAAATATGAAAGAAATGATATTGTGAGTTAAATATTTTAAATGCTAAGTAAAATAATTTCAAAATAAAACTGTAGAACTGATGTTTGAGGCCACTGATCTGCAGATTTACCAATTTCATGAATGTTGCCTATAAATTAAGGAATATTATTTTTTTTCCTTTTTTTTTTCAGATAAGAATAACCAAACATTTAACACAGAAAATAGATTTTTAATAGCTTCTGTAACTTAATTGCTTTTATTTAAAAGGAGAGGTATTAAGCCCTATGAGCCCGTCTTTGGCTGTGCTCTTAAACAATATTTTCTACTACCTAGCTGGTTTGATTGCCAGATTTTAAAATAGCAAAGTATATATACATAAAAAAAGAATAAAATATTGAAATTTTATTAATCACATAAACTAACTTAAAAGCAGCTATTTAAAAAGTTTTGGTGGAAAATGACTAATTAACCATTCTAGTAATAGACACCCTCTCTTAAAACATTAAAAATAAATGAAATTTCGTAAATGACCGTTAGTATATAAAAGTCTAAGTTTTCTATTGCTACTCAAGCAAAAGCATTCAAATTTTGCAAGAAAATAAATAATATATAAATTAATTAAACGAAGCCAGCTCTTAGCCTCTTCATTAAGATTTTTACAGAAAAACAGCAAAACTTTGAAACATTATTTTCTACTTCCTAATTGGTTTGATTAAAAGTGTCAACAATAACCCAGTTTTATAAAACATGCAAGGGGAAATTACAAAAAAATTAATTAAAGTTAAATATTTATTACTTATTTTTTTTATGAACCAAAAACATCAAAGGGTGACCATTACTGGCACATCTGCCCTATTTAAAATTTCAGACCATTCGGAAGGCTGTTACAACATTAAAATGCACTTGCAATAATTTTTCCCATTGGCCGTAATGTAACAGAAAAATTTGACTGTCCCTCTAATTAAACTATACACCCGATTTTCATAAAATTTGAAATGACGCAACAGAATTATACAACAATTATATATTTTAAATTTCAAACGATTCGGTTGGGTAGTTTTTGCGCTGTTATATGCGGGCAGACGGACAGACAGACGGACTGAACGACGACTATAGGTGATACGTATTTATATAAGTACGAACGCACCTAAAAAGCGATTTTTATTTTTTTATATCATTAAATAGTTTAAACTTTTGTCTTTCCAACGATGTGTCACACATTTTTATATATATAAAAAATAAGTGTTGAAATTATTCATTCTTTCTAAGAGTACTTCACAGCTTAATGGCAATAAATCTTTAATCGACTTTTTCTCAAAACTTGGATTTTTCATGTTTATGTTCCTATTTTAGGTGCGTTCGTAATTATATAAATACGTAGCCCCTATATTCGTCGTTTAGTCTGTCTGTCAGTGTTGATTTCAGGGGGTGGCCCGGATGGGGGCATCTCCCCTCCGGAAGATTTGGGATTTTGTGTTTTCAATGATCAAAAAGTGCAATTCCCCCCCGGAACTCTATAATGCCCCCCCGCCCCCTACGGAACCACAGAAATCCCTCCCGGAGATAAGGGTCTGAATTCAACACCCGCATATAACAGAGCAAAAACTACCCAACCGAATGGTCTGAAATTTTAAATATATAATTGTTGCAAACTTTTGTCGAGTCATTTCAAATTTCATAAAAATCGGATGTATAGTTTAATTACAGGGACAGTCAAAATTTTTCCGTTACATTACGGCCAATGGGAATAAATTATTGCAAGTACATTTTAATGATGTTACAGCCTTCCGAATGATCTAAAATTTTAAATATATATTTGTTGCAAAATTTTGTAGACTCATTTCAAATTTCTGGAAAATCGGATGCATAGTTTAATTACAAGGACAGTCAAAAGTTTTCCGTTACATGACGGCCAATGGGAAAAAAAATATTTTAAGTGCATTTTAATGATGTTACAGCCTTTCAGAACATAATGAAATGGATATGCACTTATGTATTGCACTAAAATATACATTCAGTACAATATGCGGTGCAAAAAATATTTCTAAATCTAGTTATAGTACGAACGCACCTCATTTGCCACGTTTGGTGAGCAATTTCCAACTTGTTTCAATATCTATTAAACATAAGAACTCAAATTTTTTTTTTTAATACTTATACTATGCTATATTGTATACACAGTGATTTAATGATTTGTTAAGAATTATTTATTTTAGGCAGTGAAATCTTACCAAAAAGTGCTAATTTAAAAATGACTTTCAATAAATAATTAATAATTAATTTTGAATTTTACTTAGAACGAAAATGGTCTGTTAAAATACGTAAAACATGTTATTCAAACTACTCTAAAAAATCTAGACCTCTATCTTTCACCATTTCTGAGAAAAATGTACATAAACTTGGTGAATTTAACATGGCGGAGATACAGCATTCCCGGTCTCCTTAAAACAATTACATTTCAGTCCGCTACATGAAGAAATCTCACAATCACTTTAGAACGAAAATGGTCAGTTAAAAAACGTAAAGCATGTTATTCAAACTAAAAAATCTAGACCTCTATCTTTCACCATTTCTGAGAAAAATGTACATAAAGTTGGTGAATTTAACATGGCGGAGATATGGCTTTGCCGGTCTCCTTAAAACAATTACATTTCAGTCCGCTACATGAAGAAATCTCACAATCACTTATGAATACTCCACGATCAATCTTTTGCTATACAAACATACAACTATTTAGCTCATAATCTGGGCATTCCACATATCTACACTCATAAATGCCTAAAATTAAACAAGACTTACCTTCATTTTATGTATTCCAAAGAATAATTTTAATGATATCCTAATCTGTTAAATCCTACTCTGTTAGATACCTAATCTTAAAATGGCGGACGAAAAAGTGATCATTTTTCTTATCTTTAAAGGGTGTCGTCGCCTTGCTGCTCTGATTGGTTAATAAGCAATGCACACGTAAGTCACTCTTCTTTCAGGAGTGAGACATCTCACTCCTTTCTAGAGAGTGGAAAACTCCACTCTTTAAGGAGTGTATTTTTATAAAACTCACTCCAAAAAGAGTAAAAATGCCTGTCACTCTTTCAAAAAGTGAACTTTTCACTCCTCCCAATTTTAGAGTGTACGTAGTATTTCATAATTCTGGCTTCCAAATTGTGTATTTGCATAGAATTACAGATAGGCAGACAGATATTAGTGATTTTTATATATTAGATTCTTTTGTGAAGAAATATATGTATTATGTTTCTTTTATGCTTATCTCTCTATTCTAAAAAAAGTAACTAACGCTGTCACCGCCGCTGTAAATGATTTTTTTGTGACCGGGGGGTCTTTCTTCGTCAATATTAAGAAAACTACTGCATACAAAAATATGAAAATGGGTAGCATTATAGAGATATGTTTGATAAACACGATGATGTAGACAGTTTTTAAATCGAATAATTATTTTAAGAGATATTTAACGTTAAAGTTGGTCAAAATCGTCCCATTAAAAAAGTTTTATAAGAGCAAAAAACTTTACATAGGAATTTAATCCTTTTTTCTAAGGATAATACATTAGAAGATCCCGGTGTGCAGGCTCATTTATTTTTTAATTTGACTCATTTTATGAGGGTTTATTTCCACTTTAAATTCAAATTTGCAGCATTTCGAGAGATGTTTTTTACATATTTCGGAAAAGGTTATTATTTTAAATTGTTGCCGAATGTAAAAACAGCGCAATGAATAATATTTTCTTCAAATCAAAAATTTATTTACACGTGACAATTATAAACAGAAAAAAACCCTTTCAAATTAGAATTAAATGATTACGTATTAAAAGAAGGAAAATACTGAAAATAGCATCATAAAAATTATATTTACATGCTGATTCTAAAAGAGAAAGAGAATTTTAAAATAATAAATACATTAATATGCGCTAAAAGTCATAAATGGAAAAAATTATGTCATATTTAAGATGTCCAAATAATAATATTGCCAAACAGTTTAAATTTAAAAATATATTTACACCACATTTATTTCACATTTCTAGATGATCTTTTAAACTATTGTTGCCAATTCTAAGGCAGCGACAGTAAAAATATTTCCTTTCTAGCTACAAAAGTATTTTCACGTGAATATTTAAAAGAGAAGTAAAACTTAAAAATAATAAATTTAATATGCTTTAAAAGCAGTAAATAAGGAAAATTATGTCATATTTAAAATTATCAAATAATATTATTGCAAAACGAATTAAATTTAAAAATATGTATACACAAGACAGTTACTTCATATTTCGTGATGATCTTTTAAACTATTGTTGTGAGTTCTAAGGCAACACAAATAATATTTCCTGTCTAACAACAAAAGTGAATATTAAAACGAGAAAGAAAACTTTAGAGAAAATTACGTCAGACTTAAAACGTCTTATTTAAAAGAAATTTCTTATAGCATTGTTAAAATATACCGGGAGATAAAGACTCTGTTTACTTAAATAATTTTATATAGTAGAACCTCTTTTATCCGAAACTCTTTTAACCGAAATCCATTTTTAAACTTTCATTTTATTATTATTATTATTATTTATTATTATTTTTTTTTTTACTCTCACATTCCTTGTGTGCAAAAATCCATTTTGAAACCTTTTTTTTCTTTTTGTTAAACTATCATATAACTTGTGTGCAAGAGGTCCTTTCCGAATTATGAGTATACATAAATATTTTCGACCCCTTTTCTTAGCGTTCCTTTGAATTAAACTTGAGCTCCTGTAAGCTGCAAAGTGAAACGAAGAAAATGAACAAATTAGCAATTCTGAAGCTTCTAAATGTTTTAAAAAAGATTTCGCATGGCTGGAGAGCCGGAAAGACTGTGATAATGGTGAACTAATAACATTTAAAAACTCTGTGATAGAGCTTCAAAACAAAGGCAATCGAAACGGCAACAAACAAAACATTTTTTCAAACCATTGTGATATATGTAAAAGGTAATTAAGTTCAAAATTAAAATTAAGTTAATTTATTCTTGTTTCTATTTTGCTATTGCTTTATTTTTTATTAAGCAGTTGTTACCATTATAAGAAATAGTGCATATATTCCTCCTTAATATTAAAATTGAAGCATTCTCGATTATTCGAAAATTTCGATTTTCCGAAAGATGGTGGGTCCCAACTACTTTGGATAATCGAGGTTCTACTGTATTAGCTTATTTTCAAATTCTTAACTGATCTTATTTAATGAAAGTCGGAAACAACCATTGGATCTCTTAACAGCAGCTGATTCGGCCTTAAAATTCCCCAATCAAAGGGAAATGAATGGAAACCCGTTCACAGGGAGATCACCACTTGTTTTTTTTTAATTATAATTCAATCTTCTGTAATATTTTTAAAGCCGATCAAATTAGCGTGTTTTTAGAGTCTGTGGTGTCTGAACGAAATTGATCCTAATTTTATAAAAAAAAAAAAAGAAAAAGCCGAAATGATACGTAGAGGAAAAGCAATTTGAAAAAAAAAATTTCGCTCTAAATATTGAAACTGTGAGACACCCCCCTTTTGGCAAAGAGTGCAAAAAAATTAATGTTAATTACACAATTTATGTCGCAATAGTGGATTTGTCAAAAAGTGTGTGTGTGTGTGGGGGGGGGGGGGGGGGAGAACATGTATTTTATAATTGAATTTTTTTAAATCTCATCTATTCTTGTGTAAAAATAGAATTTATATGCCTGTCAGTTTTTTTTAAATTCTTAAATGTATTTTAAATTTAATTTAAAAAATGGAAAGGAACGATTGAAAAGAACCCTGATCAGGAAAAGCGCAGCCAGTAAGTAGCACCATGCCTAATTATTTGGCGTTCATGGGTAGGGGCATAGCTACAGATATTTTTTCGGAGAGGGGGGGGGGGATTCAAAAATTTCCCAACTTATAATTAAAAAAATTCCCAACTTGAAACTAATTGCTCTACGAATTGAATATTTCCAACTGAGCGAAAAAATGCCCAGGCTGGGAATCGAACCCAGATCCTTGGCTTACAAGGGCAATGCTTTTCCATTTAAGCTAACTGGGCCGACAACCAGCCAGCATATTTCGCTCAGACAACCTTATTGGTAATAACATCTGGTCTGTCATGTAGACAGCTCAACAGAATAAACCGCAGGTAAAGGAACTCCATATAAACGATGGATACGTAGATGAACTATTATTTTAACACAATCAAACTGATTGGTAAAGTTATCATACGAATTGAATATTTCCAACTGAGCGAAAAAATGCCCAGGCTGGGAATCGAACCCAGATCCTTGGCTTACGATGGATACGTAAATGAACTATTATTTTAACACAATCAAACTGATTGGTAAAGTTATCATACGAATTGAATATTTCCAACTGAGCGAAAAAATGCCCAGGCTGGGAATCGAACCCAGATCCTTGGCTTACAAGGCCAAGGATCTGGGTTCGATTCCCAGCCTGGGCATTTTTTCGCTCAGTTGGAAATATTCAATTCGTATGATAACTTTACCAATCAGTTTGATTGTGTTAAAATAATAGTTCATCTACGTATCCATCGTTTATATGGAGTTCCTTTACCTGCGGTTTATTCTGTTGAGCTGTCTACATGATAGACCAGATGTTATTACCAATAAGGTTGTCTGAGCGAAATATGCTGGCTGGTTGTCGGCCCAGTTAGCTTAAATGGAAAAGCATTGCCCTTGTAAGCCAAGGATCTGGGTTCGATTCCCAGCCTGGGCATTTTTTCGCTCAGTTGGAAATATTCAATTCGTATGATAACTTTACCAATCAGTTTGATTGTGTTAAAATAATAGTTCATCTACGTATCCATCGTTTATATGGAGTTCCTTTACCTGCGGTTTATTCTGTTGAGCTGTCTACATGACAGACCAGATGTTATTACCAATAAGGTTGTCTGAGCGAAATATGCTGGCTGGTTGTCGGCCCAGTTAGCTTAAATGGAAAAGCATTGGCCTTGTAAGCCAAGGATCTGGGTTCAATTCCCAGCCTGGGCATTTTTTCGCTCAGTTGGAAATATTCAATTCGTATGATAACTTTACCAATCAGTTTGATTGTGTTAAAATAATAGTTCATCTACGTATCCATCGTTTATATGGAGTTCCTTTACCTGCGGTTTATTCTGTTGAGCTGTCTACATGACAGACCAGATGTTATTACGAATAAGGTTGTCTGAGCGAAATATGCTGGCTGGTTGTCGGCCCAGTTAGCTTAAATGGAAAAGCATTGGCCTTGTAAGCCAAGGATCTGGGTTCGATTCCCAGCCTGGGCATTTTTTCGCTCAGTTGGAAATATTCAATTCGCATGATAACTTTACCAATCAGTTTGATTGTGTTAAAATAATAGTTCATCTACGTATCCATCGTTTATATGGAGTTCCTTTACCTGCGGTTTATTCTGTTGAGCTGTCTACATGACAGACCAGATGTTATTACGAATAAGGTTGTCTGAGCGAAATATGCTGGCTGGTTGTCGGCCCAGTTAGCTTAAATGGAAAAGCATTGGCCTTGTAAGCCAAGGATCTGGGTTCGATTCCCAGCCTGGGCATTTTTTCGCTCAGTTGGAAATATTCAATTCGTATGATAACTTTACCAATCAGTTTGATTGTGTTAAAATAATAGTTAATTGCTCTATTTTCCAACGGGAATGAGATGTGCAATGTGTGTTTAATGATAACGGTAGTTATATGTAAAAAATATTTCCTTCCAAGGAAAGATACTGAAACTAAAACATAAAAATTAGAATTATTGGTTCATTTAATGAAAGATTTTATCTTCTGTTGTGTACGAGTCATAATCGTACCTCATATTAAAATATCCTCATGATATTTTGGAGAAAAGAACAAAGTTTTGGAGGAAATAGATTAGAGAACTGTTGATGGACAACAATAGAGAAATTCAGGTCTGGTAGGTGTATAATATTTTCGTAGCACAGGAAAACACAATGACAAATTGAGTCTGGCTGCTTTTTGCATTTCTTTTGATAATTTAACTAGTTTACTGTTACAGAACTCAGAAAAGTAGTCAGCAAAACAATAAAAAATTCTTTTTTTTTTTTTTTTTTTTTTTTTTTTTTTTTTTTTTTTGTACTATTAATTAAAAAAAAAAAAAGAAAAAGTTTTTCAAAAATCTGGAATTTCCCAACTGAAAGCTCAAATTTCCCAAGTTCACAAATATTGAAGGGGGAGGCTCCCCCCCATAACCCCCCATCACGACGCCTTTGTCCCTGGGCATAAGATTCTATCAGCATTGAGTGAAGTATTTTAGAAGCCTCAGTATTCAGGGTGTTGCCCAATTCGATCGATAAATTCAGATGGGTGATAGTAGGTATCAAGAGGATGAAAAATTTCTTTAGAGCATGGAGTCGCAAACCTTTTATTTCGTCACAAATAAGGGTCACAATAAGTCACACACAGAGTGTTTCACCCTAACTGAATTTGGGTTGTCGTTAATAATTTTAAGAAAAATAAAAATACTGCAATGAAAATATAACGATATGTACCTCGTTTGGTATAAAATGTGGTAACATCACGGAAAGTTCTGGAAAAACAGAATGGTCAAGCAATCAATGATAGGGGAGACCGGGGCATATTTTCCATAGGGGCAAGTTTTCCAACTCGCTTTAGTTTTTAAATGAGCCGCTAGGTGACGCTAGCGAGTGAATTGGCTGAAGTGGCAACATCTTACACACCATCTACAACAGTTATAGCTTAATAATAGTTAAAATAATATCATTATAAAATAATAATAATATAATAAAATAATAATAGTTATCTTTAGCTTAATAGCTGCTGTCACTTCGTCTGGAGAGCTGTTTTTTTCATTTTTTTCAACGGTGAGTAAAATTTTAGGTCTTTATTAAAACGTAAAAAAAAAATGTACTAGCGTTAAACTTACTGTTTTGACATTGCATACACTAAAAAAGGGTTTCTTTCTTCAGGTAACTGTGCGTTTGTTTCGCAAATAACTTACACCGCTATTCGTCCAGGTAGTGTAAAAGTTCAAATATGGCGACGGGGCAGGTTTTCCAACAACATACGGGGTGTGTTTCCCAACGTGTTTCTCGTTTGAAAACCTCCCCCCTCCTAAATAAGCTGGTCTTATTGTATCAAAAATATATTTATTGTATTGTAAAATCGGCCAAATAACCATATATACTACGAACCCGTTTGATCATTTAGTCATTTCAGTAAAACTATCAATATAAAAAAACAACGTAAATTCAAAAATATAATAAAATGTCAATTTTTTCTAAAATGGGTTCATTTAATGAATCAATTTTATGTTAATTATGCATTTATAGTCATAAGCCAGAACACTGAGATCGCAGTCTGTATGAACCCCTCAAAAAGCAAATTAACCGTGCTTAGAGCTTCTCCACTGACGTTAATCCACAGTCAATATTATGGCGGGTTTTAAACGTTAGAGAATTTTCATACTGAATCCTGAAATATTTACAAACTCTGCTTTTACGACATCCTACTTTTATTACAGGTCAGCTCCTGCCGCACCAAATCTTGAAAGCACCAACAATCCTGAAAAGATTTCAAACTTTCCTCAAAAATCCCCCCCCCCCCCCCGCAAAAAAAAGACAAAACACCGAAAGCATCTAATCCTTCTACATCAATGCAGGCTAGCATTTCAAAAGAAGCTGTTCCTTAAGTTCTACTCAAAATTTCCCTATTGCTTATGAAAAAGGCGTTCCTTCTGTTGGAGTTTAAGTGGCCTATCAAGCCAAAAGCACCCCATTCTCGATAGCAGGAATTCGCTGTCTCATATTTAAACAATTAGAAAAAATCTCTTGTGGCTATGCTGCTTTTGAAATGGAAATAGGTAAAATGCTCTTACCTGGGATTCATCAATATCGCGATGACGTATAACTTCACCGGTGTGGCGTGGTCAGGGATTTATCCAAAAGCTTCTTGAAGAAATTATTTTTATTTTATTTTGTGAAGCATTATTTATCCTTTGAAGTATCCTTTGAGAGCTTAATATGAATCCGCTAAATCCATGGGAAGATATAATGTAATATGAATTAGTATTGTGTGTTTTTACGATAAAGAAAGATTCAACTTTTAGCTTTAAATACTTATAATTAAACATATTACTGGAGTATAAGAAACTCCGTGTTAACAGAGAGGCTACATGATTAAGAGTGATAATACATAAAGCTGCTAAAACACATATTCGCAGCGTAGAAAAAATATATAATAATTAAATGTGTCTGGCAAAAGTCAAAATGTTCAGATGTTCCTTTTAGTTACATATGAGTGGTGAAATCTTAGTTATTAGCACATATGCTTTAGAGAGTTACTCAAGTGGGCTGTAATAGCACTCATTATCAAATGCGGAAGTAAAGAAACAGTTCGTAAATTGGCTTGTTAAAATGATCTGTGTATGGTAACAAGTTCTTTCTTTTCTTTTTTTTTTAATCACTTTTAGGAGTTGCCGAAGAACATCTGGGGAATTAAATTTAACACCCCTCCTTAATCTCCTCAGATGGATAAGGTAACAAGTTCATAGTCTTGATGTCACACAAAAGTTGAGGTTTGGGTGTGGGCTTCGTCAAGCAGTCAGCAATCATGTATTGCGTGGGACAATATTTTAATTCGATAATTTTATCCTCCTTTAATTGTCTTATGGCGTGAAAGCGGATATCAATGTGTTTTGTCCGCTTCGAAAATTTTTCATTTTCTATCATCTTTATACTGCTTTGGTTGTCATGGTAAAGTAAAATAGGTTTTACTTGATACAAGTTAAGATCTTCTAGCAGTTTTAATAGCCATAAAATTTCTTGTCCTGCGGTTGCTGCAGCAACATATTCCGCTTCAGCGGAAGAATATGCAATGCTTGACTGTAATTTTGTAGTCCATTGAATGGGATTATCACCCAGAAAAAAAATATTGCCGGTGGTTGATTTTCTATTTTTAGTGTCCCCAGCCCAATCAGCATCAGCATACGCGATGAGTATTGGTGGTTTATTTTTGCTTATTGTTAGGCATAGGTTTTTTGTGCAATTGAGGTAAATAATAATTCTTTTTTGCCGCTTTCCAATCCTTCTCGCGTGGCGTTGCACTTCTCCTACTAAGTATATTTACTGGTGCCATAATGTCGGGTCGAGTGACTGTTGCAATATACAAGAGCGAACCGATCGCTTGCCTAAACTTTGTATTGTTCGGAAGTAAATTGTCGCTATCTTCTAATTTATAGAAACCTACTTCCATCGGTGTACCAATAGGTCTTTCATCTGTTAAATTTAACTTTCTAACCAAATCTTCTATTTTTGACTTTTGGTTTAATTTGTAACCATCATTCGTTTTGATTATGTTGGTTCCTAGGTACTGACTTATTTCGCCTAAGTCTTTTACTCCGTACTCATTTTGCAATTGTTTTATTACATCTTTAATTATTTCACTTTTACTCGCGATTAAAATATCGTCAACGTAGACGATGATATAAGTGAAATTTTCCTTTTCTTTTCTAGTAAACAAACATGAGTCAGCAGTGCTTTGCACAAAATTCATGTTTTTTAATGATTCTGCGATCTTTTTGTGCCAGGCTCTAGCTGCCTGCTTTAAGCCGTAGATTGTTTTATTCAGTTTACACACTTTGTTTTCACAATTTTTTTCTATAAAATTTAACTGTTCTCGCTATTATTATTTTGTTTTCTTTTGTAAATATACGGTAACCTTTTGATTTGTTGTCATACCCCACAAGTATTCCTTCCTGCGCTCTATCATCTAATTTGTTTCGCTGATGTTTTTGTATATAGGCATAAGCTTTACAGCCGAATGTACGCAGGTAGTGTAAGGTGGGTTTTCGGTAGAACCAAATTTCGAACGGTGTTTTGTTTGTTATTTTGGTTGGTAGCCTATTCTGCAGGTGATTGGCGGTATTTATGGCTTCTCCCCAGAATTTTTGAGGTAAGCCTGCTTCGGAGAGTAGACTCCTAGTCATATCTAATAATGACCTATTCTTTCTTTCCGCTACGCCGTTTTGGCTCGGACAAAATGGTACAGTAAACTGGTGTTGGATACCTCTTGCCCTTAGGTATTCTTCCGTTTGTTTACCTAAATATTCCCCTCCATTATCGGTTCTAATAGCTTTAGGGAATCTGCCGAATTGGGTTTTCACCATGGCTACATAATCTTTTAACTTTTCGTGAACTTCATTTTTATGCGAAAGTAAGTAAATTACTGTGAACCTTGAATAGTCGTCTATAAAAGTGACGAACATTGTTTTTCCCCCGATAGTAGGTGTACCGATAGATGTGCACACGTCCGTGTGTATCAGATCGAGCACTTTGCCTGTTTTGGGACAGTTTGTTGATTTCGGATATGGGGCATCACTTATTTTTGTTTGGATACATATTTCACATAATGCATTATGATTACAGTTATTTATTTTTATACCGTCTGCTAAGTTTTTATTTATTAATTCTTTTATCGCATTATAGTTACGATGGCCAAGCCGTTTATGCCAAACTTCTATGCAATTTTTATTTTTACATTCATGTGCAATGTTTACTTTATTAGTTTCAGCGCTTTCTAATAATTCGACTTGATATAAATTATTTTTCATTCTTGCTTCAAGATAAATATTCCCGTTTCGGGATAACGTGCATTTTTCTTTATCGAAAATTAATTTATAGCCATTCTGTGTTGCTTTGCTTACCGATATGAGGTTCGATTCTAATTCTGGTACATATAATACTTCTTTTAATGTGATTGTGTTTATCCCTCCATCGGATGTTTTTGTTTTAAATGTCGTTTCACCTGTACCGTGTGAATTCAGCGTTTTTCCATTGGCAATGATGACTGTCGTCTTTTCAGTGTCGTTAAACTTAGTGAATGCATCTTTACTGTTTAGAATGTGTGTCGATGAACCTGAGTCGATTATCCAGGTTTGTTTTCCTGGTTTCTGGACTAAAAAAGCTGCGTCGCTGCCTTTTCCTGAATTGCCCTGTGTTTTGTTAATCCGAATTGGTTCTGTTTCACGGTTTTTGTTTTCTCTATAATAGTTTGCGTCTTCATAACATAACGATGATGTGTAATACTTGGATTTGTGCGGCTGTTGTTTTTGTGACGGTGAGTAAGTGTTTCTGTTCTTAAGATGCCAGCACTCTCTGTATGTATGGTTTTTTAATTTACAGTATGTACACTGTTTGTCCTTTTTATTATAGTGTTCAGCCGGAAACCTTTTATGCGTTTTAAACGCTTTTGAGGAATTCTCGCTCTGATCTGTGTTTTCTAAACGTCTTGTATATTCATCAGTGAGTTTTCCTTTTATAAACTCTGAATTAAGTTCATTTTCTGGACGGGCTTCGAGGGCTATAATTAAGGTGTTGTAGCTAGGTGGTAATGAACAAAGTAACAGAGCTGAAATGTGCGAGTCATTAATAGTTTCGCCTATGGCTGAAAGTTTATCAACAAGTTCTAAAATATGTGTAATGTGTTTTATTAGATTGCCGTTTTCTGGGAGTTTTGCTCCGTATAATTTTCTCAGCAAATATAACTTGCTTGAGAGATTAGCCCTTTCATGAATTGTTTTTAAAGCTTGCCAGGTTTCTCTGGCAGTGTTTAAGTGCTTTACATGCACGATCTGTGAGTCTTCAATACTCAAGTTGATAATTGCACGTGCTTTACGGTCCCTCTTCGTCCAGTCCGTGTTAATTGGATCTGGGGGATTTTGTGTTATTACATCAAACAATTCTTCTTTTATTAAAATCATTTCTGCGCGAAATTTCCAATTTGCGTAGTTTGTCGAATTTAATTTTTCGACTATTTGAGTTTCTTTTATCCCTGCCATGTTTATTTTTATTTGTTTATGCGACCAACCTATTTCCTTTTTATTTATTTATTTACTGTAAAATGTAAAATGAACGATTTCTTTTTTATTATTACTATTACTCACAACCAACAAATTGTTCATTCACTAATTATTTAAATGTTCATTACATAAAACATAAATATATAAATGTTTCTTTTTCATTCACCTTTATATTTCTGGTACAATAACATTCATAATTTTATTCAATGCAGCATCTTTTTATTTTTTTATTCAGAACATGAATATTTTTAATATTTATAATCTAAGCCACTATATAAAATTTTTCTTCTTTTTCGCTAAACATGAGCACTTTATCTGTCTCATTAATCTTTTTGTTGGAGTTTAAGTGGCCTATCAAGCCAAAAGCACCCCATTCTCGATAGCAGGAATTCGCTGTCTCATATTTAAACAATTAGAAAAAATCTCTTGTGGCTATGCTGCTTTTGAAATGGAAATAGGTAAAATGCTCTTACCTGGGATTCATCAATATCGCGATGACGTATAACTTCACCGGTGTGGCGTGGTCAGGGATTTATCCAAAAGCTTCTTGAAGAAATTATTTTTATTTTATTTTGTGAAGCATTATTTATCCTTTGAAGTATCCTTTGAGAGCTTAATATGAATCCGCTAAATCCATGGGAAGATATAATGTAATATGAATTAGTATTGTGTGTTTTTACGATAAAGAAAGATTCAACTTTTAGCTTTAAATACTTATAATTAAACATATTACTGGAGTATAAGAAACTCCGTGTTAACAGAGAGGCTACATGATTAAGAGTGATAATACATAAAGCTGCTAAAACACATATTCGCAGCGTAGAAAAAATATATAATAATTAAAGGTGTCTGGCAAAAGTCAAAATGTTCAGATGTTCCTTTTAGTTACATATGAGTGGTGAAATCTTAGTTATTAGCACATATGCTTTAGAGAGTTACTCAAGTGGGCTGTAATAGCACTCATTATCAAATGCGGAAGTAAAGAAACAGTTCGTAAATTGGCTTGTTAAAATGATCTGTGTATGGTAACAAGTTCTTTCTTTTCCTTTTTTTTAATCACTTTTAGGAGTTGCCGAAGAACATCTGGGGAATTAAATTTAACACCTTCTACATCCGAACAAGTTTTACCTACACCAGAAGAAGTTAAAACTTTTGCGAAGGCTGCACTAAGGAGGCAAACACGTCATGGAAAGAAAAATAGGAAGTATTGTACTGACTGATTCTCCCGTTAAAAATCAACTGAAAATGGAAAAAGATATTCATCTAAAAAAAGGGAAACTGCAAAAGGAATCAGATAAAAGGGGCGAGAAAAAAAAAATCCAATCCCGGTCAGGGAGCTGTTTGAACCTTCGTCTTGCAATGTAAAATGGATTAAAACTGTTTTTTATGTTACTGCTATGTTACTGTGCATTTAGTTCACAATAAAAAATACCTATTAATTAACAAGCAAGATTTATTACCTATGTTTTACCATTTAAAGTATTGTTGGAAAACTTGCACCAGACCATTTTTAGTAGGCTGGAAAACTTGCCCGGTTACGGGGCACATTTTTAAACGTAGCATGATTAGACTTAACTATTTTTTGTGAAAAAGTATATTTAGTTTCTGGAAAAATAATTGTTCCAGTTTGTACAGAAAGGTCTAGGGAATACAATGATATCCTGTAGATATCAAAATAGTTAAAAATAAAAAATACAAAAATAAAATTCTAAAAAGTTGGAAAACTTGCCCCGGTCTCCCCTATCGTATGAACTGGTGATCGCAGTCCAAAATGTGAAGCGTCAACTGCATACTGCTGGCACGTATAAAAGAAACTTCTACCACTTTTAGGTAGATTTCGTATGAAATACTACCTATTGGCGTCGTTCCTATGTTGGAATTTCTGAAAACTTTTTGCAGATCTACACCGATCATGACCCCTAGAGCCCAAAACCACCCTCAGTAAAAAACTTTATCTATCTATCTATCTATCTATCTATCTATCTATGTATCTATCTATCTATATATATATATCACTTTCTTCTGGACACGATAACTTCCACAATTCTGCACCAATGTCTACCAAACTGATACATAAAATCAAGGGGCATAAAATCTCGGTCAAGTTCGTTAATGGGCAAAATCGGACCAAGGGGATGGAAATAGGGAGGGGTTTTGTGAAAACCGAAAACTCCCCATAACTTCTTAATTTTTGTACATATCAAATCAGTTTAAAGTTTTTATTACTTCTAAAAATAGGGCCAAAAATTTATGTATCACAGATTTTTGATAAAGTTAAAAATGGGCTCAAGGGGCGCAAAAAATAGGGTTTTTGGGAGAAAAAAATTCATAACTTCGTCAATTCTCAAGATATCAAATCCAATTAATTTTATCATGAATCTCCTTAACATTATCTACAACTTTTATATTCACAAGTTTTCGATAGGACCAATTTGTACCGCAAAAAAAAAAAAAATAAAAACGAAAACAAAAAGGGCATTTGAAGAAGAAAAAAAATCCATAACTCCCTTAATTCAAAAGATATAAAATCCCCATGAATTTATCATATATCTTCTTAATATTGTCTACAACATCTATACAGACAAGTTTTGGATAGGACCAATTCTTACAGCAAAAACAAATTAAAAATACATAGCGGTTGAAGAAAAAAATCATCTTAGTAAGGGTGTATTCAAATACAAACTGTTTATTTTCTGACTCATTTTACAATTCATTTTTGCTCTCAAAGGCTTCCAATTGGTAGATTCGCTTACTCAGAAACTATATAATGTACCGTAATGGTCAATTTTTTGATAGAGGCAGAATATATTTTAAAACATGTTGTCAAAGTGGGCCTTTTGAATCGAATTTCCCGAAGCGGATTGTGCTGGAAAAATCATCGTATTAAGGGAGTATTCAAATCCAAACTGCTTATTTTCTGACTCATTTGTAAATTCATTTTTGCTCTCAAATGCATCCAATTAATAGATTCGCTTACTCAGAAACTATATAATGTACCGTAATGATCGATTTTTGGACAGAGGCAGAATATATTTCAAAAAATGATGTCAAAGTGGGTATTTTGAACGGAATTTCCCGAAGCGATTGTGTTAGAAACGAAAAATACTGTCTTACTGAGAAAATAATTGTTTATATATCAAGTTTTAATTAATTGAACGAAAATTAAAAACACAGGTCGTTTATAAATCTCTTCAAAAATCACGTCAACAAGTTTCATATTTTTCCTATTAAAAATTAATCTGGAGTTATGCCAGAAAAGTTCGAGTTGTTGAGCATGGAAATTATTTTTTTTTACCGCCCTAACATGATTCTGATAAAACCAGTTAATATAAAAATGAAATAAAAACTCGTCAAAAGCGGCCAGATATAATTGTTAAAGTGGGTTTATCTCTTATCATGATTTGGTTTTTGTTTGTGAAATTAGTATACTTAACTTCGAAATCTACCTCCGCCTGTAAGCCGGGCCGGCAGGGATTTTTTTTTAGTGTTATTACGTTTGCAAAAACAGTGATATAGAGATCTGCACGGGCCCGGTCCGGCCCGAACAAAAGCAATCTTGGCCCGGCCAGTGCAAAAATCAGTGAAAACAGGCCCGGTCCGTGGAAAAATCAATTAAATGAGCCCCAACTCAATTTCTACAAAAAATTCCGGTTTTTCTAAACATACAATTAAGATTATTTTAAAGAATAATACTGCATACATATTTATGGGATAATTTTACAATATATTTTAAAATTACTATTTATTCACAAGACAGAGAATACACAATAGCAACATTAATGATTACTTAGAGTCTTAGAAGTTTCAACATTCAAATAAAGATTCATTAAAAAAATAATGTAGTTTAGAATAAAAGGAAAAGTGGAGGTTTAAAAACATGATAACTTTTGTAACTGTATAATAAAAATCAGATTTGCAAAAATATTTCTCTGCCATTTATTAAGGCTTTATAAAATCCAAAGGATCTATTTTCTGATACAGTTCTGAATTCATTTTTTTTTTTCGAAACGCATAAGATTGGCAGGTGTTCTTATTCAGAATCTATGTAATCGAATAACGTTATCCATTTTTTTTATAAAGGCAATATATCTTTGAGAAAATAGTCAAAGTTAAAGTTTTGAATCGGATTTCCAGAAGCGATAGCACGGGAAAGGATAAAAACCTGTAGTCACCTGACAAGAATCTCTTATAAATCGATAAGCAATTTATTTATAAAAAATGGAAACGCTGTTCGATTCCAAATCCCTTCAATAGTCAGGCCTGTGAATTTATGTCTTTACAGTTAAAAATGAGTCAGAAAATGTGTCAGAATGTCTCATTGTTAGGCAGTGAATTTGAGAACCACCTTAAGATATATTTCCAAAGATTCCGTTTACAGAAGTTCGTTATCGCTAGTGAGACTGTTCTTAACTGCTCTGCTCAACAAGCACAAAACGTTTTGACACATTTACAAGTTCATTTTTTAACGGAAAGATATAAAATTGGAAAGCCTGGCCATGGAAGCGATTTGGAATTGAACTGTGCTTTCCATTTTTTGATCAATAACTTACCTATTGAGTTATAAGCGATTTTGATCACGTGACAAACATGTTTTTTGCCCTTCGCTGACTTGTTTTTCTGCTTTCTTCGGGAACTTTGGTTCAAAACGTCCACTTTGACAGTATTTTCTGTAAGATCTATTGCGTTTGCAAAAAAACGAAAAAAAAAAACAGCTCGATTACATAGTTTCTGAACAACAACACCAGCTAGTTTCATGCATTTCCGAACAAAAATAAATTGAAACTTATGTAATAAAGTTGCCCTTTTGGATTTGAGAACACCCTTAACATTTTTAGAAAACATATTGCCTGCTCTACACATTCTGATAACAATAATGTCCAGTTCCGGCCGTGCTCGACTATGTAGAAAAAAAATGCAAGCCTGATCTCGGCCCGGCACGAGTCTGCTGAAAAAATTAAGCCCGGGCTCAGACACCATTTAACTGTCCGATGCTGATCTGTACGCTCGACAAGTTACATTTCTGTATTGATGTTGTCAAACTAGTATCGGCTCGTGACGCACATTTATATTTATTCTCGCGAAAGTCACCTTCCTTGAAAGTGGCTCATTTTTTATCGGCTTCGATTAAGTTTTTTATAGCGGGCCAATAGTTCCGCTTAATTTTTTTTATTGTCCCGGCCCGGCCCGGCCCGGTGGGACCGTTCAATTTTTTTTGCCGACCCGTTGAAGAAGTTGTTCCAATTCTGCGGCCCGGCCTGGCCCGTTTGAAAATTCGACTTCACTTTGTTGAGCCGGGTCGGGTACGGGCCTCGGGCCAAGCCCGGGCCCGTGCAGAGCTCTAAAGTGATCATGCCTATTCAGAGTTTCATTATAATATACTTCGGTTTATTGAAATTTATTACCGGCAAACCAGGTTGAGATAGGGTAGAACACCGTGTATTTTTGATTAAATAGGTGGTTTGCGACACTATGTTCCATTGCAATTTTTGTTCCTCTTGATGCCTACTATCACTCCTCTGAATTTGTCGGTCGAATTTGGCAACACTCTGTATATCTTTCTCTAAATGAACGACCTTCTATGATCCATCCGTCAAAACCAAAAGAAAATTGGTGGTTTGTCAGTTAATATTTTACCAAACGTAAAAAAAAACAAAAAAAAACAAAACAAAACAAAAAAAACAATAAAGATATGCTTTTACTATGTTCAACGACCTATATGAATAATTCAAAATAAATCTATAAAAATTTAAAATAGATCAAAATTCGAACAAAGTCGCTTTATATTGATACATAGTTAGTAAAAGAATGTAAAAATATAATTGTTGACATAGATTACTACATAACAAATACTTGGCTATTGGGATTAACAGCAGTCGAACAGAAAATGCCGATTCTTATTCTTAGATAACAATTTCATTCCAAAATTCTCGAACAACCAAAGGAAAGAAAAAATTAAGAATAATCAGTAATGCTCCAAAGATTTTAGGGTTCAAATTCATTTTCACAAATATGGCCCAAAGAATAGATAGAGAAAAAAACAAAACAGAAATACAGCCAACTTTCAGACAAACATTACTTTATATATATATATATATATATATATATATATTTGTGTGTGTGTTTGTGTATAAGTTCTTTAAAGACTGGAAATTGATACAGATCCTTTTTTTGCTATGTGCATTATAAAATTTCACCCACCCTAATTTTTAATGGCCCTGAGCGACTGCCCAGTTTGCCACCCCTAAGAATGGCATTGACAGCCAGTCAGATGTGAAACATAAAGAGATTGTCAATTGATAGCATCAGAAATTTACCTTATTTGCATATTTGATTGGTGCACAAGCAGTTCAAAATGTACTTTTGTAAATAAAAATTAAAAAAGTATTTATTAATATTAGTCAACTCTAGTGTTTAAATATAGTCTGTCATTTTTGCAATTTTCTTATTTGTCTTACATGTTGTTATCCTATAATTTACTAGCAGGATTCGGGTCGATTTCTCCAAACGAACCTTGATTCAAAAGAAATATATCGATGAATTTGCTCTTGTGTTTTAAAGCAATGTGGATCTTACTTGAAATATCCTTCTGCATAACTAAATTCTATACTAACGCTATTGCGCTGTTATATTTTCTAATGCGTTAGACAAATTTGGGGCTATTAAGGACTTTTAAATGCTTTTAGTTGATCATTTACAGTACGATTTGGTAAAGAACGATAGAATTGTATGCAATATACTAAAACTATCTCAGAAAAGTTTTCTAAAAATGCAAGTTCCATCAAAATACGTCTAGTAGAACTTTTTAGAAAAGCTTATCTTTCACAATTGAGTTCACTTGATTATTGAACTTTCCCGCATAGTTCTGTAACTAAGCAGCGTAAAATGATATGTTATATTCTAAACCCTTTCCTGAAAAAATTATCTGACTAACAGTGCAAGTCCTATCGAAATCCATTCAGTAGAATCTTTTATAAAGGCTAATCTTTCATAAGTGGGTTTATCCGATTATAGAAATTTCCCCCCATAATCCTATAACTAAGCAACGTATAGCAGTGTGTTATATCCCTGAAAAATCATCTAAATAATAATAAAAGTCCTATCAAATTCCACCCAGCAGACAGAACTCAAGTTATAAGCAGCCGAAACGCAATTCTCATTTGTATTTTATATATATATATACTAGCAGATCTACCCGGCTTCGCTCGTGTCAATAATAATGGTCCTCCCGGGAAAATGCATTAAAATGAAATAATACGGCAGCGACAATAACTGAGATTGGTGCATTCCCGTCCACGAATCGTTAAAAAGACGAATAAGAAATATAAGTAAAATAGTCTTAATTGCGTTTACTATTAACTATACTATAATAATCCATCCAAACAAACGTCATAACATACATTAAAGTACAATTATTTGCTTAAAAAGCGTCATTTCAATATAAGAAAAACATTAAAAGTATTAAAAATTTACATGTTTCGACTGTTTCGTTGAGTCATCTTCAGAATATACAAAAAAAAAAAAAAAAAAAAAAAAAAAAAAAAAAAAAACTACAAACACAATGCCAATTGTGACATTATACTGATGATGGCAATGACCTAACCCATCAATTTTGCCTTTACTGAATTTTTTTTCAACTTATGATCATCATACAATTTCGTTTTTCAAATGTCGAATAGAAAAAGGTTCTGTCAAATGAAATTTATTTGAAAATTGTATCTCAATTTTTTCATGTGAATGGATTTTAAAGTAATTTTCAATCATGGATATTTTTTCATTTGCATGCAGCCAGGAATAAGATTTCCGCGTTTTTTCACACCAGTATTTTTTAGAGAAAATGATATTTAATTTAATCGGTACACTCTCGCGATTTGACAGAACATTTTCTCTAAGAATATACCGGTGTGCAAAAACGTGGAAATCTCATCCCTAGATGCAGCCCAATTACGAAAGATATACCTGTTTACTCTTAATGCAATATTACAAAATAAAGACATTGATGAACTATGAGTAACTCTAGCATCATATTGTTGGTGGCAACAACCTAACCACACCATAAATTTAACTTTTACTGCAATTTGACCTTTAAGCATCGCACATTTGATTATTCCAACATCTAATAGAATACAAAAAGTACTTCTAGTAATATTTGCTTGAAAAGCTTATCTCAATTTACGGATTGTTTATCCATTTTAAATTAATTTTCAGTCACGGAGATATTATTATATATACCTGTAAACCAATTAAGAAAGATATATCCGTTTGCTATTAATGCAATATTATGAAGAAAAGACATATCTATGAGTAACGCCTAGCACCATATTGTTGGTGGCAACAACCTAACCGTACCATAAATTACGCTTTTACTGCAATTTGATCTCTAAACATCATGTATCCCATCATTTCAACGTCTAACAGAAAAGTCTGTCAGTCATGAAATTTTGTTTAAAAAAGAAAAAAGCTTACACTAAAAAATAGTAGCTATAATTTCTATTTAATATAAATCGTAGAAAAATCGTATTTTATGTAATCGTATTCGATATAAATCGTAAAATGTTATCACTGCATTTCAGGTATTAAAACATTTATCTAAATGATATAATTAAAGATACAGCATTACAAAGAAATAAAAAATAAATTGTAACGTCCAGTTCTTAAAACCAGTTTGAAATTATATTGACGAAATTGATGTCATATCTAGCAAACGATTTTTTATTATTATCTTTCTCCTTAATTCATTTCTCGATATTGAATGCTTGATGACTTCATTAAAATGGATTTTTTAACATTCAACTAAAGTGCTACTAAGGTCATTTTAAAACATGCTTAGTTAAAGTTTTTACATAAATACATGAAAAATGTGCATTTTCTTCTTTGAATGACGTCAATTTCAAAAACATTAAAAATGTAGTGAGACAATCCGAATTTTTATTGACATAAAACAAAGTACTCGAGTTATCAAAAATTTTTTCAATTATTGAGCAGTTTTTTAGATGTGTGGCAACAGAAAAGAAACTTGAATTTGAATATTTAAAAAGAGATATTTCTATAATGTTAAATTATGAAAGGTCATAGAAAAAAGGGATAAATATTGGTCTGATGATTTTTTAAAGCAGACAGGGATCTATTCCACGTTCTAAAGCCTCTGTACATGAAGTTTCGTGCAAATCGGTCAAAAATTAAAGATTTGTATAAAGGACATACACACAGAGAACGGCTTTTATATATATAGATATACTAGGGGATGACAATTCCGGGCTCTCCGAATTACAGAATATAGGTAAAAACCATCATATATGTTATTTCTGATGTAAACATTCTCTTTCCTCCGTACATATTAAAGAAGCAGCGATGAATGAGGTACTTTTCGAAAGGTTCTCCAAGCGGTTTTTAACGTAGTATACTTATATTTCGTTAAAGCACGTTGTTGGATTTTTTTTTAAATGCAGTTAACCAAAAATTAATGAAAAAATGCATCAGAAAATAATCTCGAAGATTGCGGCGAGAAAGCCTCGCACGGCTGTACCGCTTCTTTCTTTTTTTCTTTTCTTTATATTGATAACTCTAATAGATTTTTTCATTTTATATATTTTTTAGAATACCCGCCAACAATACAAAAAATCATATTGATATAAAACGAGTTGGAAATTGCACGTCAAACGTGGCAAATGTGGAGCGTTCGTACTATAACTAGTTTTATAAATATTTTTGGCGCCGAATATTGTGCTGAATGTATATTTTAGTGCACTTCATAAAGTGCATACCAATTTCATTCTGATCGAAAGACTGTAATATCATTAAAATGTACCTGAAATAATTGTTTCCCATTGGCCGTAATGTAACGGAAAACTTTTGACTATCCCTGTCATTAAACTATACATCCGAATTTCATAAAATTTGAAATGTCTCGACAAAGTTTTGCAACAATTATATATTTAAAATTTCAGACCATTCGGTTGAGTACGGACGGACGGAGAGATAGACCGAACGACGACTATAGGTGCTACGCGTTTGTATAATTATGAACGTACCTAAAAAATAGCAATAATGCGTTCAAATAAAGTTATTAAACGTAACAATAGCGATATTTCCATATTGACCAAGCGCCAGGAGTTAACAGCCGAAGAAATCGCTAAAAAATTAATATTTACAATCAGCCTTTTTGATTCTGTTCATTTCAGTGGTTTAAGAGCCATTATTTTGAAATTCAGACAAAAAAATGATATTTTGATAGTTGTATTTTTTAATTGGCTTGATTTTTTTTATGTTGAAGTAGATCATATTTAATGGATATTGTGCAATTTTGAAGCTCTGAAAAATTTTCCTGTTTCCTGTAGAAAATATCAAAGCTCAAGATCATGAATCCCTTTTTTCATGAAAATTGAAATGCCAGTATGTTTGGATTGCTATATCTCTGGAAAGCAACAACATCCCAAAATTCTTTTGTCATAAACTATTAGTATAACACTACCTGCTTAGTAAAATTTACTTGGTTCTATGGGGCATTGTTAATTTTCATTGTTATGTTGCTACAAAATGCAATCAAAATGACGTTTTTGTCCGTTTTCTGCACTTATTATCTTAGTTAAGCAATAGTACCCCGAAATTTTTCTTATAGAATATGAAAGTTTACTATTAAGACAAGCTAAAGTAATATAGAACTTTACCGGGATATCGATGCTGTTAGCAGATATAATCTGTTAAATATTCAAAAGTTTCAAAATCTGCAACTTTTGAATTAGTTCTATCTCAAAACAGCATCACAGTTGAATAAAACAAAATATATCAGGTAGTAGTTGAAATATGAACAAAAACAGGGAAAGGAAAAATAAGTGGGGTCTCATGCTGTTTTCAGAAAAAATAATGACAAACGTTACAAAAAGGAGTGTCAATTTCAGGCTTTCTCCCAATCAGAAAATGATTTATCCCGTTTCTCTTTCCCTTTCGTATGTTTTTCCCCTATGAGGAAATGGAACATCCCTTTTCTCTTTCTCCTTGTAGGGGAAAAGCCTGATTATTGCATTGCCTTTTTGTAGGGTTTGTCATTTTTTTTTCTTCTAAAAATATCATGAGGCCCACTTATTTTTCGTTTCCATGTTTTTGTACATATGTTCAGTTACTACCTGATATATTTTGTTTTATTCAACTGTGATGCTGTTTTGAGATAGGACAGGACTAATTCAAAAGTTGCAGACTTTAAAATTTTTGAATATTTAACAGATTATATCTGCTAACAGCATCGATATCCCGGTAAAGTTCTATATTACTTAGCTTGTCTTAATAGTAAACTTTCATATTCTATAAGAAAACTTTGAGGTACTATTGCTTAACTAAGATAATAAGTGCAGAAAACGGACAAAAACGTCATTTTGATTGCATTTTTGTGGCAACATAACAATGAAAATTAGCAATGCCCCATGGAACCAAGTAACTTTTACTAAGCATGTCGTGTTACACTAACAGTTTATGACAAAAGAAGTTTGGGATGTTGTTGCTTTCCAGAGATATAGCAATCCAAACAACTGGCATTTCAATTTTCATGAAAAATGGGATTCACGTCTTGAACTTTGACATTTTCTGCAGGATACAGGAAATTTTTTCAGAGCTTCAAAACTACACATTATTCATTAAATATGGGCTACTTCAACATGAAAAAGAAATCAAGCAAAACAAAAAATACAGCTATCACACTTTGTCTGATTTTCAAAATAATGGCTCTTAAGCGCTAAATTAATTTAAATGTCTTAAATTTGTGTTTTATTTAAATTTCATTGTTTTATTTGTTGATTGATGAATGTTTTAATTTCATTATGGAATATAAACTGGAAACAAATGATGTGCTATTTATATTAATTTAAGTGCAAACGAATTTTTCTTTCGTAATCGTCTGTACGCTATAGATATAGATTTGAAAAAAAAATATCATGCTTGAAAATTATTTTAAACAATAAAAATCGAATAAACTGCAATATAGTTATCAAAGAAATTACAATATAGTTTTCAAACAAATTTCATTTGAAAGTGCCTTTGCCTTTTTTCTCTCTATTCGACGGTGTAAAAATTAAAAAAATATGCAGTATTAAGAAATTAAAATAATTGGAATAAAAGTTAATAAAAGTTATATTTAATGGTTTGCTGTTGTTTAAATGACGCCAGCGTAACGCACAGAAACGTTTGTCCTTTATATTATAGATAGATAGAAGATTTTTATTTTATTTAATTTTATTTATTTTCTTTTATAAGTAATTATGCTTTAAAACTTATCTTAGACGAAGTTTTCGATTGCGCGTGTCTTTTCCTTTTTTCACAGTGCAAATTAATCCTTGCAAACGCATCTAATCAGTGCAGGGCGTTTATTCTTTTGGGCTCTTCTTCGGAAGAACATAATGAATCCATTTGAAAAATCTTCCGGAAGTTATTCTTTTTTCTTTTCTTTTCTTTTCTTTTTTTTTCTTTCCTTTTTTTTTTTTTTTTTGTGTGTGTGTGTATGCGAGGTTTCCCTTTAAACTTAACATTAATGGGTGTACAGTGTGACCCTGGAGTGAGCTCCACCAGTGGCGATATTATCGTTTGGCAGGGTCCACCCAGAATACCTTACCATAACAGACGGTCTTTGCTGTCGAACTGGATTTTTTCCATGGTTGTCACGAGGTGTTTCAGTGAAATTTCGTGGTTTCAAGGGATAGTTTTAAATTTAGTTTGTTCGTGTAACCGGTCAATAATTTTTTTTTTCTTTTTCGCGGTTTTCTTGGACAAATGATTCATTTGAAGGGCCAAGCGGAATAATGATGATAGTCACAAATGTTAGATGATAGTTACTCGCCGTTCTTTCTTTTAAAAATATCGACTCTTTTCGTTCTTTCTCCTTTTTACCTATTACTCACCCGCAAGAAAAGTGACACATCTCACAAAAAATCATTTTGCGTTTTATTCGACTAATATAGGTCTGCCATAGGTGTGTTTTGCTACAGAGAAAGTTTCATAAGTGTAATCTTCTGGAAAATCGTTTTATTATGCTATATGTCCATTCGCAACCATAGCAGGGGGGGAGGGGATTGTGTGGGGAGGTAAAATGACTCAATCCTCCAAACCTCACCTACGGCTTCATTCTTAGGTTTTGCGCTTGTTGAGAAGAGCAGTTAAGAACAACCTTGAGGGTTTTACGCTTTTATGCGCGTTTTTACTCTGCAGAGCTGAGTGCGACAATTTCATGTTACAGTAAAATCCTGCAATTTTTCTTTTACCTCTCATGTGAAATTTACTTTTGCAGAGATGTGTCATTCTTCTTGCAGCTGAGCGCTATCTTCAACTGTGTTTTTTTAAAAGGCTTTCTAATTTCTTCTCCCTTTATACCAATCCTCAACTGTGTTTTTTCAAAGGACATTCACCGTTCTTACCCCTTAGACACTTCTCTTTTCCTATGCCACAGATTGTCACGCCCACGTAATGCCTCCTCCCCTATTGTGAGTCATATTTTTTTGAGGCTATTAATTTAGAGCTAATTTTGATTAAAACAACATCAAGATTATGATTTTTTTTATTATTATTATTTATTGAAATAAATACCACAAAATTGTCGAGAACAGGTTTTTTTTTATTTTCAAATTCTTTTTAAGGTATGGTTATAGAAAACTGTGGCAAAAAAAAAAAAAAAAAAAAAAAAAAAAAAAAAAGATTCCATAAACTATATACTTAGCATTTCTAAATATTTTTTCCTGAGTGTATATTCATAATTTAATCAATATTAAATTATTAATTAAAGCATATACATTCTTTAATGTTACACTCTTTATATTTTACTTATATTTTATTTTCTACTTTTTAGCGTTTAAAGTATTTTATTGTTGCTATTTCACAGCCAAATGTCCTATTTTAGAGAGCGTGATTTTAACACATAATTAACTCCATTGTAGTTTTAAGTCGCATAGAGTTGTAAATAAAACATAATACATAAAGTAATCCCCATAGAAAATATTTGGGGACTTATCACCACCGCTTAGATGGAGGAGAAATACATTAAAATTAATTTATTAATTTATAATTAAGTTCTAAAAAATATTAAAATGTTGTACTATCATCGATTAAACACCAGTGTATGTAATTTTTACTTTCTTCTATCTGTACAAGAAGAAAGCATTGGATTCGTGAAAATTTTCGACGGATTTACACGTTTTAGGGGTCAGAGATTCCGAAAAACATGTTTTTACAAAATGTCTGTCTGTGAGTCTGTCTGTCTGTATGTGACACAAATTTCGTGGGCGCTCTATCTCAAGAACCAATGCACGGAATTTAATAAAAATTTATATTCAGAAATTAGTCCCTGATATAAATTGGTGCTGTTTAGTTTTTGGTGTAAATCGCTCAACAGGTGGCACTGCTATGTAGCATTTTTCACGATTTCCACAATTGCTCAATCTCCAGAACTAATACACGGATTTTAATCAAACTTCAGATTCAGTTAGTCCTTGACATGAATTGACGTTTTATAGATTTTGGTGTAAATCGCTTAATAGGTGGCGCTGCTGTGCTACATTTTTTTGCAATTTCCGCAATAGCTCTATCTCAGGAATTAATGCGTAGATTTTCAACAAACTTCAGATTCAGGTATACCTTGATATGAATTAGTGCCGTTTATGTTTTGGTGCAAATCGCTCAACAGGTGGCGCTGCTATGCTGCATTCTCAGAATTTCCGCTATAGCTCTATTTCAAGAACTAATGCACGAATTTTCATCAGACTTCAAATTCAGATATACTTTGATATGAATTGGTGCTAAACTGATGTGATTTCTTGTAGCATTTAAATGATTTAATTGACGTGACTTATATAGAAGAAAGTTTTGTGATGGCCACAACATATTAGTTATAATTTTATATCAGGAAGTGAATGAAAAATCCATTAGAAAATTCCATCTTTAAATACATGAACCAAAATAATTTAAAGAAAATAATTTAATAAAAGTATGTAAAAACGGTTGTTATATCTATTGCATGTATGGAATCCCGATAAGTGTAAATGGACTTGGGATCGACCGAATACCTAATAGTCGATTCGGTATTCCGTGATTCGGCCAAACCAAAAGTCGTTTCGATGTAAACCAAATATCCGGTTTCGGCCGAATACATTTAGGTATTCGGCCGAATTTTACAAATAATTAATTTATAAAAAACAATAGGTAAAGTATTATACTAGTTGTAAAAATACCTGAGGACCATTGCTCACTTGATGCTATTTTAAATATGCTTCAGTGATAAGTGATCATTTATAAAAGCAGATACATTACTATTTCTAACCAAAACTTAACATAGGCAAATTACGGTGTAAAAATAAGAGTTTTTCCGCATTATTTGGTTATAATCTGTTTATTTTCTGCTCATAAATCTCCAGCTTCAGAAAATAAATGTTCGCTATAAACACTTCTGGCAGGTGCGGTTAAGTATTTTCTTTGAAGTAGAAGAATTATCCTCTTACTTAGAAGTAGAATAGGCTAAGTAATGAGTTTCAATATTAACTATGTACTACGCGACTACACTAGTACACGAGTTCCGCTTTTAAATTCACTACAAAAAACAAGTCAAAGTTCTTTTTTTAATTAAAAGAAAAGAAAGTGAACTTTTTCTTTCTTAAAATAGTTTACATTGGAGTAAAATCAAAACAACTATCTACAATAGAGAAAAAAAAATAAGTAAGATCTTTATCATTTAATTTTAATTATTTCTATATTAGTTTTTTAATTTAAATTTATTTAATATGTATTTTCATTAATATACACTACACATTAAATAACTATACAGGGTGATTCAAAAAAGATGGGAAAATTTTTAAGAGGTGATAGTACACACCCAAACAAACATTTTGTATCAAAGAATGCATAGTCGAAAACTAAACGTAAAAAAGTTACAGGGTGCCAAAGGTTATGTTCTTATACGAGGCAAAAACACACAATGAACGATTAAGTTAAGTTACGAAAACAAATTTAATGGCATTTGATTACAATAAATGCTCAAAACATTGACCGGCAGCTGTTATGCACGCAGTACAACGGCGAAGAACAGATTGGCGAATTTTCTGAAACACACCAGGCACCACCGCGCTCGCCAGATCTTTCATGTCTCGATTTTTTTTTTTTTTTTTTTTTTTTTTTTTTTTTTTTTTTTTGTGGGGACAGCTAAAGACTCTTGTGTATGAGACTCCCATTGACTCCGCAGAAGAACTTGTCGCCAAGCTTTCGGCTGCTGTAGGGGAAGTTCGCGATATGCCTGGTGTGTTTCAGAAAATTCGCCAATCTGTTCTTCGCCGTTGTACTGCGTGCATAACAGCTGCCGGTCAATGTTTTGAGCACTTGATGTAATCAAATGCCATTAAATTTGTTTTCGTAACTTACTTCTTTGATACAAAATGTTTGTTTGGGTGTGTACTATCACCTCTTAAAATTGTTCCCATCTTTTTTGAATCACCCTGTATACTCCTACGCCTATCCTGTAGCTCTTATATCCATTAAATTAAAATAGCTCAAATTTTTTATCTTCATCACCTCACAGTTAATCATTAATCAAAATATAAAGCAGTGATTTGCCAGAAAATAGTTAAATGTACAAATTGATATGTTATATTTTGTATTTGAGAACATTTCTATTCAATGTGTTTATAATTAAACATAGACAAAGTAACAGTAAATCAGCTTAACAATGTCATCTACTTTATTTTTATTCGAATGAACTTTTGTTGATCTCCTGAATTTCTGACTATCCCTATCCTTAATAATAGTTTGAAAAATTTTACATTTTCATAATTTATTTTGGGATTGACTAGTGATAAAATAATAAAAAATAAGTGATGGATTAATGAATTTGTGAATGGAAAGAAGTCATTACATTTTTTTGTGTAATTAGATTTAAGAAACAAAATGTAACTTAATTAAATTGTTAAGAATTTAATTTTAATTAAAGCTTATTAAAAAAGCTAATATATGCAAAAATTTTAAGTATTCGGCGAAATTTCTGCTTCGGTCAATCTCTAAAATGGACATAGCTTATAAATTCATTCCTACCAAACGGATGTCGAAGGTACTTACGATGTTAGCTTATGTAATTTTGTGATGAAGGTTTTTTAGAATGTGGAAAATATTAAGATGGCGTTGGGTTATACCTCTGGTTCTCAACTGGTATGTCGCGACATAGTGGTGTGCTGTGAGAGGATCTCGGATGTGCTGCGAAAATTATAAGTCAAGTTCTATCAAGATTTTAAAGAATTAACAAAACTTTTGATACTTTAACTTCCAGCTTTTCATTCTAACTTTTCAATTTTCAACTTCACTTCCAACTTTTATTTTTCTCTTTGAAACGAGATTTAGCATCATAATGTTTTATTATTTGGAAATTAATTTCTCTGTTTGTACACCCTTTCTGCTATGAAATTATGAAAACGATCGTACATCGTCAGATAAATTTAATTCTTTTAGGTAAAAATTTTGTTACAATATAAAGTGCTTAAAAAAATATCTTTGACAAACTGAAAAATTATTTAAAGGTATACTAAAAATTTTTTTTTTTATTTTACAAATATGTATATATCTACCCTATATATATATAACATCCTAATGAAACAAATTTATGAAACGGTTGAAATGAAACGAATTTATGTAACGATTCTTTGAAACGTCTCATTAAACAACTGATTATGTTTCACAGCGATTTCTCCTAAAATATGGAATACTTTGCGATGAAATTAACACCAAAAATCAGTATTGATCCGCAGAGCTCAAAACTGGTATTAGAATTTTTAAATTCGAATTAGTTTTCGAAATATTAATATTTTTCTAATTTTAAATACATTTTTCTAATGATGGCAACTCAAATTTTAATCATAACAGATATATATTTTTTCATATTTCAGAAAATGTTATTATTTTAAACTAATTTGGCGACCAGTGTGGCCTCCCTTAAATGTATGCTAAAAAATGTATCATGCTACAAATTCATAATCATCATACAATTTCATAATTCAATTTACTTGAACAATCTTTCGCCAAATCGAAAGATTCTGATAGAGAAATCAATTCTGACGGTATTTTTATGTTAGCGAGACGCAGGCGATAATTCGTTAAACATTTTTCCCGTCGCATTTTTTTTTTATATTTCATTAATTTCATTTAAAATATAATCCTTACATTCATTTTATTTAAAATACATAACTTTCATTTAAAATTGATGGCTTTCACTTCTTTCTTTGCTTTTAAAACAAAACGAAAAGAAAAAAAATTAGACACAGATGTTATTTACGCACCGAGGTTCCTAATTGGCATTATTGTGATTGACATGGTAACCCGGCTATTGCTGTTTATTTAATAATAAATGTTTATTTACTTTTATTTCTTTTTTAAAATTATATAAAATATTTTGTTCTATAGTTATTAATTATTTTTCTTTATATTTCCTTTAGAAAATAATTAAAAAATACGGTACTACTTAGTTATTATGTCGACCAATTTCGCCAAATTATACAAATTGGACATAATTTTTATTTTAAATAACGAAAGAACAAATAAATTAGTATAACATTAATAAATATACAAATAAAACGTCGAAATAAAAATCACTTGATGCCGTAAAGACGTGTAACTTACTTAAAGTCAAGTGAATGTGACATTTACGATCAACCATTATTGGCATTTAATCTTATAGTTTGGCGATAGATTTTTGATCGACGGGATAACTAAGTAATATCAAAAATGCATATGGTATTTGAAAACGAGGTTTTCGGCAAATTTTCGTAAAAAAAAAAAAAAAAAAAAAAAAAAAAAATCACGCCAAACCTGCGCTGCCCAAATATTACCACTCGAAAAAAAAAAAAAAAAAAAAAAAAAAAAAAATGCTAACTGGCGAGTTGAAAAAAAGCTATTGGCGAGGTTGCATCTGGCTAGCGTAACAGTACCAATAATTCTTTGCGACCGTGGCAACTTTTATGTAGTTTTATTGTTTAAAAAAATGTTGATTTTTTAATCAAAATGGAAAACTTACGGCCCCATATTGTCGCGATTTTTTCTGACGCCAATGTCATATACGGAACGGGCACTTAACTGGTTCCAAAGTATCGTTATTTTGCTTGATATGGTAAGGCGGATGTTGTTGTTTATGTTGTTGATGCGTTCCCCAAATTGGCGTCGGAAAAAAATCGCACCAATATGGGGCGTATATGACACCTGTATTAAACTTTCATATGAAAGGCGAAGAATTCAGACCGTATTTGTTTATGGCAGTTGATGACTTGAACTATTATAATATAGATGAAATGATGGCGATAGAATAATATTTGGCGACTTATCACCTGTGCCTGTCTAACATTAAAGTACCAAAATGGCACCTAGGCTATAAAAAGCGAAGTGGTCCTCCCGGAACTGTTGATGATAGTCGCATGATTTAGGCTATTGTTATAGAGGTTGTTTTAAAATACCGGGAGACAAAGACTCTGTATATTTAATTCATTTTATTTTAGCTTATTTTCAAATTTTTAACTGATCCTCTTTAATCAAAAATGAAAACAACCATTGGATGTCTTAACAGCAACTGATTCGCCTTTAAATTTTTGCAATCAAAGGGAATTGAATGGCTGCACAGCTTTTTTCAGTATAATTCAATCTTCTCTAATATTTTTAAAACCCATCAGATTAGCGTGTTTTTAGATTCTGCGGTGTCTGAACGGGGGTTGGCGAGCGTAGCTTGCAGGGGGCTGAGCCCCCTAGTATATATATATATTCTAATTAAAAAAATAAAAAGTCAATCTCAGATATCTCTTTGAAAATTAAATCATATAAGTTTATAAGAATTTTAGCATTATTTTGCACGTAAGCGAAGTAAGCGAAATAATCTAAACTTGAAAGCTAATGTCAAATAAGCTTATAAGGTTATAAATATTCTATTAAACATAAATTGTGCAAATATTTTTGCCTTTGTTTTAGTTCTGATAAAGCATTTTGTGTCTGTCAGTAAATGAATTTTAAATGATTTACAATCTTTCCAAAATGTTTTCGGTTAAAAAGGTTGAGAATCACTGAGTTATAGAGTGATGATAATATTTGGGAGTCAAGCCACAGAAAAATCGTACTGCTCACAGATATACTGAAACTCCTCCCCCTTCAATCTCTTCCCTCTGCCTAAACCAATTGTTCAAAAATCATAAAATTTAGATGACAGGAGCTTTTTTCAACTTAAGTTTCTACAAAGTACAGATTTCGAAGAATATTTAAAATAAACGCAATTAAAAGAATTAAAAGAATATTTATCTTAAGCGGCTACACTAGCCATGAGGAGATACTCGAATGCTAATCATAAACCTATGGGAGAAATCTTTAGAGATTTCTCGCTCGCATTTTATTTATTTATTTATTTATTTGTATAGGATACATGAGATCGATATTTATTGTTGTGTGATTGTATTTTTTCGATTTTGGTTACAGTTTTTTTAGATGTGGATACTTTGCATTTTGGAACCGGTTAGAACTGTTTTCTTCTTTTATACACACATTTAGTATCCGATAAGTTTTCTTTTATACATGCATTTAATACTCTATAAATATTTTATACATGCATTTAATAACTAATAAATTTCACGCACAGTATTTTTTTCCTCCAGTGAGAATAAGTTTGCGTATTTTTAAAAAAATAAATTCTTTTAGTTTGTGCCCTTGGGATTTGTGCTGCACTTATTACAAATTCAAAACTAATTTCAAATTTTTAAAAAGAAATTCTTAAGGACCTTGTGAGAAATTTTGACCCGGGGTAGTGTTCTGCATTGTATCGGGTAATAGGATTTTGCATAAACTTAATTCAACCCGAAGCTCCAATTGGTTTCAAGGCGGGTTAACTGTAGCTCCTTATTTTTTTAACACTTTCCAACAAAGTTGAAATTATTAAGATCCAACAAAGTTGAAAAGTGTTTACGCATTCGGTTTGTCTGGCCGTCTGTCCATGCTCTAACTCCCGTAAACATACTCAGATTTTCATGCAATTGATAAAGATTATTTAGGGTCACCAAAGCATGTTTGGTATTGTATATGAGGTATGTAGGATTAATAGTTTATTTACAGGGGCACTCAAAAGTATTCCATTACATTATGGTATATATGGAAAAATCGTTTGCAGAGTATTTTAATGACATTACGCTATTTCAAATTATTGAAACTGATATAAAGCACTAAATTTCACTACGATCACGTTAGAAAAGGGCATTTTTCATAGCACTTTTTATTCATTTACAGGGACACACAAAAGAAATCGGTTACAGTACTGTCTTTGAGTAATAATTGCTGGGAGTGTACGGTTTAAAATTCGGTATGCGCTTTTCAATTTAATTAATTTTTTTGCATGTTACTCGTTATTAGAGATGCATCGAATAGTGAATTGGGCCGAATACCGAATATTCGGCCTACAGGCGAACCGAATACCGAATATTCGGCTACCGAATAGTAACTGCTAGGCCGAATACCGAAGATTCGGCCAGCCGAATAGTAACTAATTGGCCGAATACGGAATATTCGGCTTCTCGAATAATTTTATATTTCAAAGTTTAAAGGCATCAAAATGTTAAATTTTAAAACAGTTTTACATACTATTTAAAACAAACTTTCATTTTGATAATCAATTGAGCTTTTTTCAATTAAACTTTATGCTGAAAAAAATCTGCTTTGAGTTATTTAAGAAGAGGATAATTGTAAAACTTTTTTAATTAATAAAATTTTTAATTTCATGGCTTCTTCTGTCAATTAAAACAAATGAATAAAATTTTCTTAAATTCTAAAACAAACATTTTAAAATCAAAGAGAAATTGTGAAAAAATTGTACAGGATCTTATATCAGTTTGTCAGGAAGAGACTAAAGTAAAAGTAATTAATAATACAATCTGTTCAAATTTTATATGGTGGCAACTCAGCAAGAATAACTGTTCTACTCCCTTTGACTAAGCAAGGAAGTTTTTCAATGCATCCTAGATCAGTGTCTGGAGTGGGCGATCATTTTAGGTAGATTTCGTATGAAATACTACCTATTGGCGTCGTTCCTATGTTGGAATTTCTGAAATTTTTTTGCAGATCTACATCGATCATGACCCCTAGAGCACAAAACCACCCTCAGTAAAAAACTTTATCTATCTATCTCTCTATCTATCTATGTATGTATCTATCTATGTATATATATCACTTTTTTCTGGACACGATAACTTCCCCAATTCCGCACCAATCTCTTCTAAACTGATACATAAAATCAAGGGGCATAAAATCTCGGTCAAGTTCGTTAATGGGCAAAATCGGACCAAGGGGATGGAAATAGGGAGGGGTTTTGTGGAAACCGAAAACCCTCATAACTACATAATTTTTGTACTTATCAAATCAGTTTAAGGTTTTTATTACTTCTAAAAATAGGGCCAAAAATTTATGTAATTTTTGATAAAGTTAAAAATGGGCTCAAAGGGCGCAAAAAATAGGGTTTTTGGGAGATAAAAATTCATAACTTCGTCAATTCTCAAGATATCAAATCCAATTAATTTTATCATGAATCTCCTTAACATTATCTACAACTTTTATATTCACAAGTTTTTGATAGGACTAATTCGTACCGCAAAAAAAATTAAAAACGAAAACAAAAAGGGCGTTTGAAGCAAAAAAAAATCCACAACTCCGTCAATTCAAAAGATATAAAATCCCCATGAATTTATCATATATCTTTTTAATATTGTCTACAACATCTATATAGACACGTTTTGGATAGGACCAATTCTTACAGCAAAAACAAATTAAAAATACATAGCAGTTGAAGAAAAAAATCAACTTAGTAAGGGTGTATTTAAATCCAAACTGCTTATTTTCTGAATCATTTTTTAATTCCTTTTTGCTCTCAAAGGCTTCCAATTGGTATCTTTTCTTACTCAGAAACTATATAATGTACCGTAATGGTCAATTTTTTTTTTTTTATAGAGGCGGAATATATTTTAAAACATGCTGTCAAAGGGGGCCTTTTGAACCGAATTTCCCGTTGAGAAATTATGTTGGAAAAATCATCGTATTAAGGGAGTATTCAAATCCAAACTGCTTATTTTCTGACTCATTTTTAAATTCATTTTTGCTCTCAAACGCATCCATTTTGTAGATTCGCTTATTCAGAAACTATATAATGATCGATGTTTTAACAGAGGCAGAATATATTTCAAAAAATGATGTCAAAGTGGGCATTTTGAACGGAATTTCCTGAAACGATTGTGTTAGAAATGAAAAATATTGTCTTACTGAGAAAATAATTGTTTATATATCAAGTTTTAATTAATTGAACGAAAATTAAAAACACAGGTAGCTTATAAATCTCTTGAAAAATCACGTCAACAAGTTTCATGTTTTTCCTATTAAAAATGAATACGAAATATCTGGAGTTATGCCAGAAAATTTCGAGTTGTTGAGCATGGAAAAGTATTTTTTTGAATACCGCCCTAACATGATTCTGATAAAACCAGTTATTATATAAAAACGAAATAAAAACTCGTCAAAAGCGGCCAGATAAAATTGTTAAATTGGGTTTATCTCTAATCATGATTTAGTTTTTGTTTGTGAAATTAGTATACTTAACTTCGAAATCTACCTCCGCCTGTAGGCCGGGCCGGCAGGGATTTTTTAGAGATTGTAAACGTTGTTCTTAAAATCTTATCAAGAAACAGATTATTTACTGTACAAAGTTCAGGAACTTTCATTTGTACATAATTAATTCCTCTGAAAATCCTTGATTGGTTAATTTTCTTAAATAATTCTTAAGAAACAGCAAATAGATAACGTAAAAACATTCTCTTTTATTTAAATATGATTCTGTTTCTAATTATTCTGAATATCTTTATAAGTTGACTGTTAAACGTCGAAGTGGTATAAGGTTTTTAAAAATATGTTTTAAAAGTTTTTTTTAAGTATTCGGTTGGGCCGAATATTTCGATATTCGGCCAAACTGAATGTTTGGAAGGCCGAATATTCGGTATATCGAATAGTTTGATATTCGGCCAAACCGAATATTCGGTAACATGGCCGAATAGGCCGAATACGGAATAGATACTGAATATTCGGTACATCCCTACTCGTTATATATAAATTCTATGCCTCATATACAGGGCTGCACAAAAGTACCATTCTCCTTATTAGAGGAAATTGCTGAAGGGGAATTTTCAAGTGAAGTATATGTATTTCTTAAGTGAACTAAATTTAGTTCACATGTACAGTAGTACATGTAGTTAATATATACAAATCTATATATCATATACAGGGCTGTTCAAAGAATTCGGATAATTTTTCGATTGTAGATGGGACCAGCTGAAATTGGGTTTTAAAATGTGTCATGCGTTTCCATATGGTTGAATTAGACGTAATATTTTAATTTTTTAAACGGTGAGGTTTTGCTACATTATTCTGAATGTGTTGGAAAGTGTTTCATAATCTCTGCTTAACGCATGATTTTTTTCTTTCTTGTTTTGCTTTGTTGTTGTTGTGGTTTTGTTTCCCCGCGCCACAGTTCCAGGTCTGCTTTCGTATAGAGATTTTCCTCATCGCCTGTAAAACACGTTTTTCCTTTATATGTGTCCTAAAATGGGAAAACAGCACGATACTTCATTCATGGGTTATTTCGAAATTTTACTTTCATCGATATTGTGTCTTGTGTGGAAGCGAAAAGCGAAGCGCAATTGCGCACTTTTGTTTAATGTAACTTTCTTTATGTATGATAAGATGAAATTTTGTAATTGTTTTTTCACTCCTTTCTTGATATGCTGGAATTATAAGAGACATATGCAGGGACATATAAGGACATATGCAGGGGTGGAGAATTTCTAGAAAATTTTACAAGGCAAGGATTTTTTTTACCAGCCAGCAAAATGTAACACGCAGTTGAAAATTGTTATGACAAAATTTACGCAACTGCAAAAATAGTTGATTACTATTACTACAATGCATTTTCATATATATATATTACATAAAATTAAGAAATATATACAAGAGAGGAAAGTTTAATATAGAATAGAACTTAGTAGTATCATATTTACATCGTAGTAATTTGGAAAGTTGCAAAATGTAGCGAATATAATAATATATATATATATATATATATATATAAAGTTTTCGGCATATCTTTATCGTTTGCAGTTTTCAAAGACTAACCTAAAAATTTACTCGCCCTGTCAGAAAATTGACTCGCCAGTGGCGTGTAGAATGATGAATTTTCCCAACCCCTGGACATAGGTGTGTTTCGGATGACATTTTAATATTTTTAGATGTTAACTCTAAATTAATGAATTAATTTTAAGGCATTTTCCAGTTAGACACGGGCAGGCGATAAAGAGCTAAATATTCGTTTTGGTTTTTCGCAGGGGTATAGAAAAGGCCATATGGAGGCAAGGCCGTAGCCAGAAAAATATTTTGTAGGGGATTTGATCATGATCTCATTTTGGATTTTTTACTTTTAACCGAGTTATTTTCTTCTGATGGACTGATGGCTTCCATTATTATGAAACAGCCATTATACATGAAGTGTTAGGTGAAGATGAAAGAGCAGCCATAAAAAGTTAGAACTCTGATTTTCTGCTCAGAATGGGGAAAAAAAAAATTATGGCCATTTTTTTTTTTTCATGTGTGACAGCCTACGATGCTCCGGAGCCGCAGAGTGCAGCATAAGATTTCTCTGCGGATTAAAAGTATCAAGTAACGGTTCTCTTTTGAATAATTAAACAGGGTTGTGTGTTGTTTCTTCGGATTTTGAATTATCTGAAAGGAGGTTATAAGAGGTGACTCCTACCTTATATGATGTACAGTAGAGTCCCGATTAACCGAGTTTCCGCTTTAACCGAGTTATTTTCTTCTGATGGACTGATGTCTTCCATTATTATGATGCAGCCATTATACATGAAGTGTTAGATGACGATGGAAGAGCAGCCAAAAAAAAAAAAAAAAAAAAAATTATAGCCACAGCCCCCCCCCCTCTCCCCCATTCTGACCAGAAAATCAAGAGTTCTAACTTTTTACGGTTATTCTTTCATCTTCACCTAACACTTCATGTATAATGGCTGTTTCATAATAATGGGAGCCATCAGTCCAATCAGAAAAAAATGATCCATTCCAAAGGTATAAGTTCGATTGGAAAAAAATGTTTAATACTTTGAGCAGAAATAAGAGTCTACAACTGCAATTTTTATAACACTAATAGAATCACATAGCTGCCAATGTGTACGGTTTTGTTACCTCTAAAATTGAATACAAATTTTTGCCATATCTAATTGTTGACAATTGTTAGAATTCGGCGATTGAATTAGGCAAAATTTACTGGTACTCTACTGTAATTGATTTTCGAATCTTGACTTTGTTCAGTGATAGGTAATGGCATATTTATAGTCATCTTGTCAGAAATTTCAGAAGGGGATGAAACCCTGGAGATCCCCCCCCCCCCCCATTGGCTACGGCCTTGTATGGAGATATATACCGTGTATCTTCTGAGTTTTTTAAAGCAGTTTCGTATACCTTTTGTTTCTCAAATAAAACTATATACTATATACTCTCTAGTTATACTCTTTGGCCATAACCCATAACGTGTGTCTTTTTTTTTTTTTTTTCACGACTGCACCTGTGCAAGGTACGGCTGTGGCTGAACCCGTTCTTTCACTTTCTACTTACAGAAATTTTTGGATTCTTTTTATTTCAGTGTTTAAACACATAGATAACATATCTATTAAATTTATGTTCTATTTATATTTTCATGTTCATTTATATTGATGAAGAGTTAATTTCGTTCTGGAATATTATGTTATTTCGTTATGGAAACAAACGCTGAACTATTTATATTGTTTTATATGCAAACTCGTTAATTCTCCGTAATCGAGATGCACGCAATGAAGATGAAGTACGCGATTTTTTTTCTTTTTTAATTATGCTTAAAAGTGATTTTTAGAACAATAACAAATGACTAAGTGGAATTACAGTTTTCATACAAATTACACTTAAAAGTACTTTTATTTAATCATTTGGCGTTGCAAAATTTAAAATTCGGCGATGTCTGGAAGTTAAAAAAATCCCTGCCGGCTCGGGCCTACAGGCGGAGGTTGATTTCGAAGTTAAGTACTAAATTAACCAACAAAATTTAAATCAAGATTAGAGATAAACCCAGTTCCTCCACTAATAATGAGCTCTAGGGAGCTAAACATTTTGTGAAAATTCTAATATACACGAATACACACACGCATGCATATGGAATAGGTTTAAAAAATAGCTAAAGCAAATTCAGAGAACCTCAAAGTGATAAATCTATAATAATAAAGAAAGAAGTTTGTGTGTGAGTGAGTGAGTGTGTCGACGGCGTTCTGAAGACACCACTGCACGTAGAGCTACAAAATTTGGGGGCAAGGTACGTCTATATATGAAGTTTCGCACCTCGAAGCCCGATTTTCGATTTTTTGATTCGATTTTTTTATTTAATTTTTTATGCAATTTTTAGCACTTTTTTATGTTTCGAGGCGATTTTTCCACATAAGTGAGAAGAATATGGTTTCTTTCTTTTAACCCAATATAGTAAATTTTATTCTCTTTTCAAAAAAGTTTATTCGGAATGCGTGCAGCGATTTTTGAATTTTTAGCGAATTTTCTATGCAATTATTGAACAGCATTTCATACCTATAAGGAGGTTACCGTAGAGGGACACAGTTCTGTCGCCAACTTGACGGTATATCGCCAAATTTGGCGACCAAAATGAGTTGCCAAAAGTGACGCCAACTTGCCGATATCTCTAATATTTCGCCAAATTCTCATAGACTTCAACTGTAAAACAATAGGTTCTACTTGCTTACAGAAAATCAACAAATTGAGATATTTTAATGCAACGAAAACTGATATTAACTTATGGGATTATATTAATTCGATTTTTCCACATTAGGGAAAATAATACGGTTTTTTTATCTTTTAACCCAATATAGTAAATTTTGTTCTCTTTTCAAAAAAGTTTATACGGAATTCATACAGCGATTTTTGAATTTTTAGCGAATTTTTTATACGATTATTGAACAGCATGTAATGAATTTCCATACCTATAATGAGGTTACCGTAGGGGGGATCCAGTTCTGTCGCCAAATAACGCCAAGATTGTCGCCCACTTGGCGATATATCGCCAAATTTTGCGACCAAAATTAGTCGCTAAAAGTTTCGCCAACTTGGCGATATCTCTAATATTTCGTCAAATTCCCATAGACTTCCACTGTAAAACATGTAAAACAATAGGGTTTACTTGCTTACAGAAAATCAACAAACTGAGATATTTTAATGCAACAAAAACTAATATTAACTTAAGGGATTATATTAATTACATTTAAGGGAGTCCAAGTAAATTAATTACGAATAAAGTAACATCATCTAATGCTTAGCATGATTTCCAAAACATAAATTTGAAGAGAGCCCACAGGTCAAAGGAATTAGATTTGAAACTTTTATCCAATTATAGTAAATTTTGACTTTCGTGAGTTTTGAACTTTTTGTGATTTTTAATGCGATTTTTACGTTTCTTCGCGATTTGCTGCAATTTTTTGACATTCCATTTTTGACCTAAAGTACATTCTGCCCTCATTTCAATAAAGTTTATTCGGATTTCGTATAGCAATTTTCGATTTTTTCGGCAATTTCGTATGTGATTTTTAGTGTATTTTAGCGATTTGGTACTATTTTTCCACATTGGTGAAAGGAATCAACTTGCAATCTTCGAACACAATATATAATTTTTTTTTCTCTCTTTTCAAAATTTGAGAAGCGATTTAAAATTTTTTCGCAATATCTTATTGTGATTTTCAGAGCTTTTTCGTAAATCCTGCTGTTTTTTGACGTACCCGGGCAACGCCGGGCAAGTTCGCTAGTAAGTTAATATTTCCATAGTCGGGTTTTTATCATGTTTTAATACGTTTCTTCAAACTCACATGACGTTACATATTCACCTGCTGAGATCCATTTTATTTCCAATATGACGCAATATTTTGTTGTTGTTTTTTAATTCGTCAAACTATTTATTTCATTTTGAGTTTTCATGCGGAAATCTTGCTCTAGGAAACTTATGACGTAATATTCAATTTGTTTTCAATTCGTCAAACTATTTATTTTATTTAATTTTTCACGTGAAATTCTCGCAAAAGAAAAGCAATTGTTGTGGTGAGAATTTTATTGCTTTTTTTTTAATTGTTGGCAACTGCAATAACGAAAAATATTTATTTTTTTCTGTTATTGTTATCGATAAATATAATTTAGATATCATAAATTAATCAAAAATGAAGTAAAGTGCTTTTTCCATTCAATCAGAAAGATTTATTGCTGTCATAATCCTTTTGTAAATTGCTAAGTAATATTTATTGATGTTCTAATAATTTTGTAAATCATTAAGTGTTGTTTATTGCTTTATATGTTTATCTTATGTTACGCAGCTGTGCCCAATGACGTCAGATACTCTTTCTGACGAAAGTGTAAACGGGAAATAATGTTTAGTATGCATTAAAGTTTTGATCATGTAACTTCTTTTCGTAATCTTTGAATCTGAGTTATTTTGTCGCTTAGAAGTGCCGTTAATTGCTATGATAACTACAGTTGTAGTTTTTTATGAATTTTAAGTTAAGTTATTAGAGATAACATTTGGCGCCCAACGTGGGGCGCCAAATCATCTCTAATACCGGGGCGCCGGGGCGCCAAATCATCATCTAGAAAAATGCTTGCTTTAATTGTTATAAGCCTAACCACATATCTAAAAACTGTAGACTTAAATGTACCTGTATTAAGTGTAAAAAATATCATCATTTTCTTATGTGCCCAGATTATAATAGTGAAAATGATAAGAAAGAAAATGAAACTCATGAAACTAATATCATGACAAATCATTCTAATAGTGAAAATGTTTATCTCATGACATTAATGGTTAAAGTGAAAAACAAGAATGTGGAACTAAAGGTTCGCACTATTATTGATTCTGGTTCTCAAAACAGTTATGTTAGTAAAAAGGTGGCTGAGAATCTACATCTGGTTCCTAAGAGGAAAATTAAAATGACCCATTGCCTTTTTGGGGGGAGAGAAACCTCAGTTCAAATACATGATGTTTATGATTTAATTATTTCCGATTTAAATGATTCCTTTAGTTCTAGAGCTGAGGTATTCTCTGAAAATAAAATTACTGGTTTTGTACCCAAACTTTCTAGTGTAGAGGCACTTATTGAACTTAGAGAAAAACAAATTATTTTACCTGATCTCGAATCTGAGGATTCGGAAATTAATTTACTTTTAGGTGCCGATTTAATTGGCACATTATTCACTAATACTGTTTTGTCTGTTGTATCTTTGTATGTGAAAAATGCTTCTATTAATGAGTTATGGGATCTTGAAACGATCGGTATTAGGGAGCCTGTAGAAAGTTTGGAAAATAAATATGAGCATTCTAAAATAATAGAGGAATTTAAAACCAATATTAAAATTCATCCAGATGGTAGATATGAAGTTTGTTTACCTTTTAAATCTGATACGATTGAATTACCCAGTAATAAAGAAATGACGTGGAAGAGACATAAAAAGATGTGCGAACGCGCACAAAAGGGGGGTCTTCTTATTGATTATGAAAATGTTTTCAGAGAATGGGAAGATTTAGAAATAATTGAAAAAGTAACGGGGGACGTCCAGAAAGAGCATTTTTTGCCGCATCGGCCTGTGGTAAAAGTGGACAGTGCTACTACTAAAATTAGGCCCGTTTTTGATGCGTCCGCTAGAGAATATGGAAAGTGTTCCTTAAATGATATTTTGTATAAAGGCCCGAATTTAATTGAGCAAATACCGGACATTATCGATAGGTTTCGAATTTATAAAATTGGTCTTTCTGTTTTTTTATCGAAAAAGCCTTTTTGCAGATTAGCATAAACCCGGATCATAGAGATTTTTTACGATTTTTTTATCCTTCTGTAAACGAAGAAATTACTTATAGACATTGCAGGGTGGTTTTCGGAGTGAGTTTGAGCCCGTTTTTGTTGGCAGCGTCGATATCTCATTTATTAGATAATGTATCTCATAATTATAGGAATATGGCAAAAAAATTGAAATATTCATTTTATGTTGATAATTGTGTTACAGGTGTTTCGAATGCTGAGGAACAAGACGAATTTATCGAGCAGGCTAAATGCATTATGTCTCGAGGGTGTTTTAATTTGAGAAGTTGGGAAAGTAATGTTAAATCTCAAAATGTTTCAAAGAGTTCGGGTGTAACAAAATTGCTTGGGATATTGTGGGATCTCGATTGGGATATGCTTAAGTGTAATTTAACTTTTGATAAATTAAATAACAATGAAAATTTCACTAAAAGATTAATTTTGAGCTCTATGCAGAAAATATTTGATCCGATTGGAATATTGTGCCCGGCAACATTGCCACCCAAAATTATATTACAACAAACCTGGAAATTGGGTCTAGGTTGGGATTCTCCGTTACCGGAGGAAATTCAAAGACCTTTTAAAAAATGGTTCAGCGAAATAAATGTATTAGAGGACGTTCAAAATCCGCGATATGTTGAAATAAATGAGTCTACCGAAATGCATGTTTTCGTGGATGCATGCAAAGAGGCATATGCAGCTTGCGTCTTTTTTCGAACTGTAACCCCGGAAGCTGTAAAAATTCAATTAATTAGAGCTAAAGCTAGAGTTGCTCCTATAAAGCAAGCGTCAATTCCCAGATTAGAATTAATCGCGTGTAACATCGGAGCTAGGTTGGCACATTCAGTACAGCAAGCACTTTGTGTCCAGAACATGAAAACAATTTTTTGGAGTGACTCCATGGTTGCCTTGTACTGGATAAGTGAATACGGTGAATGGTCCGTTTTTGTTTCGAACAGGGTGAAAGAAATAAAAGGTCTTTTCCCCAATAGCGAATGGCGCCATGTGCCAGGAAAATGAATCCTGCGGATTTGATTTCGTGTGGGTGTTCTCCCCAGCAACTGCTAGAATCCCGGTGGTGGGAAGGGCCGAAATGGCTCATGGAAGAAAGGGAGAAATGGCCCAGGACTGAGACTTTTGATGGTGAAACTCCAGAGATTACTAGTGAAAGGAGAAAAGTGAAATTGTGTAATGTAAATACAACAGTCCAAAATATTCCTTGGTACGCTAGGAAATTTTCAAAATTTGAATCTATTATTAGACTAGTTGCTTGGGTATTAAGATTCATAAATAATGTGAAATCGAGATACAGTGCAAGGAAAAATGGTAAATTATCAGTTGAGGAATTAGAAAATGCTGAAAAAACTTTAATTTCAGTGGTACAAAGTGAGTTTTTTCCAGATGTAGATTCGATACCTAACCTAGTCTGTTTTAAAGATGAAGACGGTATAATTAGAGTTAAATACAAGAATTACAGAACGCACTGATACACCATATTTCTTGTCGCCAATTCTTTTACCTGATGACTGTATTTTCACAGTTAAACTAATAGAACATTTCCATGTAGCGAATTGTCATGCTGGAACTCGCATTCTTCTAAGTATTTTGAGAGAAAACTATTGGATCCAAAGAGGTAGAAAAACTGTCCGAAAAGTTGTAAGTAAATGCATTCCTTGCCAGCGCTACAAAGTTAAATCACGTGAATCCGATCCAGTGCCACTGCCTTTAGATCGCATTAAAGACTCTAAAGTTTTTGAAATTGTAGGCGTTGATTTAGCTGTACCTTTATTTATTAAAAATGCGGATAAAGCCTGGATAGTGCTCTATACTTGTGCAGTCTATCGAGCTGTTCATTTAGAGCTTGTCTCCTCTTTGTCAACTCATGCATTTTTGCTGTCTTTGCGACGTTTCATCGCAAGAAGAGGCAGACCTAGAATAACACTGATCAGCATGCATTTTGATGATCATATAAATATATATTTTTCTGAAAGTGTTTTTTATGCTGATTTCAAAAATGTAAAGCATTTTTGCACACCACGTACACTTTTTTTACAAATATTATTTTTAATTAATTTTATTCTTAAATCATAAATTACTTTATAATAGTAATACTAGATGGCGCCACCAAATTTTTTAGGAATTGATTCCATATGTATATACATTACATTAATTTAAATAAATGAGAAACTGTATTTAGGAAGCTGAAATTATTTATTAATATGATTTAATAATAATAAAAAAAATTATTTATGTAAAATTAAAAAGAAAAAGCGAAATCCATAAACTTAATTTTGTAAAAAATATCTAAATTAATACTTGCTAGGTGGCAGCACCAAACAATGTTTGATCTAATGCATAGGTTTTAACAACAATAAATTTCTTTGTTTATTCACGTCTGTTTCTTTCGATTTGAAATATGTGATATATTTCACATCTTCTTTAATTGAATAATGGCTTCACGTAAATGTGTAAATGATACAGATATATTTTGTTACATTTGTGGAAATTATACTGTAGTAAATCAAAGGCAGGATATTACAGATTTTGTTAAAAATGCTTATTATGCTTATTTTGGTGTGAGACTGGGTGACCAAGATAAGACATGGGCCCCTCATAAAGTGTGTAGAACATGTGTTGAAGGATTACGACTTTGGTTGAAAGGCAAAAAGAAATGTATGCCTTTTGCTATTCCCATGGTATGGAGAGAACCTAGAAATCATCATGACGATTGTTATTTTTGCTTAGCTAATGTTCATGGGTATAGTTCGAAAAATAAAAAAGGAATTATATATCCTAACTTGCCTTCTGCAATAAGACCTATATTGCATAATGAAAGTCTTCCTGTTCCTTCTCCTCCAACCAATTTGGAAAGCATAAATGAACCAAATAATTCAGAAGATGATGAAAATCAAGAACAAGATGTCTATAAACCAGAAGTAAATGATAAAGCTCCAATTTTATTTAATCAGCATGAACTCAATGATTTGGTGCGCGATTTAAATTTGCCAAAAATAAAAGCTGAACTTCTTGGTTCTCGGCTTAAATCTAAGAACTTATTATTACCAGAGACACAATTCTCTTGGTACAGGCATCGTGAAAAAGAACTTGTTCCATACTTTTCTGAAAAGGATAATTTAGTATATTGCAATAACATAAAGGAAATAATGAATTTTTACGGTATCCTTTATAATGCATCAGAATGGAGATTTTTTATTGATTCCTCCAAGACAAGTTTAAAAGGGGTTTTGTTGCATAATGGAAACCAATATGCATCAATACCTATAGCCTACTCAGTTCATTTAAAGGAAACATATGAAAATCTTGAACTTTTGCTAGACCAGGTCAAATATAAAGATCATGAATGGTTGTTATGTGGTGATTTAAAAGTGATTGGAATGCTACTTGGACAACAATCAGGATACACAAAATTCCCATGTTTTCTGTGTGAGTGGGACAGCCGGGATAAAAAAAATCATTGGGAAAAGAAAGATTGGCCATCAAGAATATCATTATCCCCTGGAACAAAAAATGTAATTAAAGATCCCTTAGTCAATCCTAAAAATGTTTTGCTTCCACCTCTGCATATCAAATTAGGGATAATGAAACAATTTGTGAAAGCCCTAAATAAAGAAAATGAATGTTTTAAATATATTTGCAGCAAATTCCCTTCTATTACTGATGCTAAGCTTAAAGAAGGTATTTTTGTTGGGCCTCAGATACGAAAATTACTGACAGATAGTGAATTTGAAAAAACAATGAATGATTGTGAAAAGGAAGCATGGCTGAGCTTTAAATGTGTAGTGGAGAACTTTTTAGGAAATAAGAAAGACCCAAATTACAAAATAATAGTTACAGATATGTTAGAAAAATTGAGATTACTTGGTTGCAACATGAGTATAAAAATACACTTTTTACATGCACATATCGAATTCTTTCCCGAAAATCTCGGAGCAGTGAGTGAGGAACACGGTGAAAGGTTTCACCAAGACATCAAAGATATGGAAAAACGGTACCAAGGCAAGTGGAATAAAAATATGATGGCAGATTACTGCTGGATGTTAAAGAGAGATCTTTGTGCTAGTGGACGAAAAGCAACTAAAAGGAATTTTTCTGAAACTAATTGATTTTTTTAATATTAATCAAATTTGTCCATATTTAAATATATTGTAAGTATAATTATTATGTCTATACTTTAATTTTTCATACATTAATTTTTTAATACATATCCTAGTCTGTATTAATTATTTACCTTTGAATAATAATTTTTTTTTATAAATTTATATAAGTGAAAGTTAAAAAATCATATGTTTTTATAAATTTACAAATTGTTAATTTGTAAAAAATCCTGACGTGATACGCAAATTTCGACTTTACTTTTGAAATCAGCTTAAAAAATTGATCTAAAATCACCTATTCATTTTTAATCATCAAAAAAAAAGTTTCAATATGCAGATCAGTGTAATCTATTCTGATAATGGCACCAATTTCAAAGGTGCCAATAATGATCTGTCAAAGATTGATTGGGAAAAATTGACTCATTTCTGCGACCTGAAACGAATCATTTGGAAATTCAATCCTCCCTCAGACGCCTGGTGGGGTGGCTGGTGGGAAAGGCTGATCCGTGTGATCAAAGAGCTTCTCCGACGAACACTCGGCAAAGCTGTCGTGACTTTTGAGGAACTGCAAACAATTTTGTGTGATTGTGAAAATATTATAAATTCTCGGCCTCTCACATATCAATCCGAAAATCCAGAGGATTTAGTTCCATTAACACCGAACATGTTTTTAGTGCAAAACTCTAGTTTTAGTGTCACGGACATTGATGAAGTTGACGCAACACAGTTTCGCAAAAGGCTGCGATACAGAATTAAGCTCATGGAACAATTAAGAATGCGTTTTCGAACTGAATATCTCAGTCAACTTATTCAAAGGCGTCGTGAAATCGCCCAGTTACCAGACTTGAAGCTGGGTGAACTTGTGCTCATTGGGGACGACGTACAAAAACGTCTCAATTGGCCGCTAGCAAAGATTGTAGACCTAATTCCTGGAAAGGATGGCAAAATTAGAACAACTATTATTTTAACACAATCAAACTGATTGGTAAAGTTATCATACGAATTGAATATTTCCAACTGAGCGAAAAAGCTTCTGTTGAGCTGTCTACGTGACAGACCAGATGTTTCTACCAATAAGGTTATCTGAGCGAAATATGCTGGCTGGTTGTCGGCCCAGGTAGCTTAAACGGAAAAAGCATTGGCCTTGTAAGCCAAGGATCTGGGTTCGATTCCCAGCCTGGGCATTTTTTCGCTCAGTTGGAAATATTCAATTCGTAAAATTAAAACAGTCAAATTGAAAACTGAACATGGTGTTGTTATCAGACCCATACAACGAGTTTTTCCATTAGAATTACCTCTTACTAATTTTTATCCTTCTCCTTTTCAGCTAGAAAGCAGTAATCAAGGTGCTTTGATGGGGACAGATTCTTCAGACTTGTTGACAGAGTCTGAGTCAACTACTTATAGAACCAGGTTCGGTCGTGTGACCAAAATGCCCCAGAGATTTGGGAAGTAGAATGTAGTTTTGAGTAGCTAGTCAGCAACTCAAAAGGGGGGAGAGTGTTATCGATAAATATAATTTAGATATCATAAATTAATCAAAAATGAAGTAAAGTGCTTTTTCCATTCAATCGGAAAGATTTATTGCTATCATAATCCTTTTGTAAATTGCTAAGTAATATTTATTGATGTTCTAATAATTTTGTAAATCATTAAGTGTTGTTTATTGCTTTATATGTTTATCTTATGTTACGCACTGTACCCAATGACGTCAGATACTCTTTCTGACGAAAGTGTAAACGGGAAATAATGTTTAGTATGCATTAAAGTTTTGATCATGTAACTTCTTTTCGTAATCTTTGAATCTGAGTTATTTTGTCGCTTAGAAGTGCCGTTAATTGCTATGATAACTACAGTTGTAGTTTTTTATGAATTTTAAGTTAAGTTATTAGAGATAACAGTTATTGTTGTGTAAGAGCTGATTTTATCGGAATCATGTTAAGATGGTATTCAAATTTTTGAACCCTCCCCATTTCCATTCCCTTGGTCCGATTTTACCCATTTTCAATCCCCGCCGACATATTAGCCATCTCAAAGTTGCTGGCGAGTTTGAAGACGATCCGTGCATAATTGCGACTTTTATCGTGCGGACAAAATTTAGTACATACATACATACATACATATATATATATATATATATATATATATATATATATAAATATAAATATAAACTTTTTAGGTGGGGGTGGTTTTGGGTTCCTAGGGTCCTATAATGAAAAGTTATGAAGGAATTTTTCAAAAGTCGCACCATGGTAACGACTGCAATAGGTAGTATTTCTTACGAAATCTACCTAAAAATTGCAGTAAAAGCGAAATTTATTGTTCAATTCGTCGCGTCAAAATGGTGTCAGCGTTATTCACGACTCACGGGCATGTTTTTGCTTTTTTACCTTTTTTACTAAGCATAAATCAGAGCTGTGAATTTTCCATAATGTTGGATTATGCCAAATTAACTTATTGTAACGGAATTTTTTAAAAACATTTATTGAAGTCATGAAATTGGGCTTGATTTTTAAGACAAACATTAAATGATTTTAAAAACGTGTTTTTCTATTTTATTTTATTATTATTTTTTTATAACTAGTTTCACCTTCATACTTTAATAACTGAGGACGTAACTAAACTAGTCAGATGTACCAATCCCAAAACTTTCTTCTATTTCATACATGTTAATACTTGAAAATTCGCTATCACACTGCCAAGATTTAACGGCAATCTATGACCATCATGAGGATTCTAAAGAAATGAAATTCCGTGCATTAGTTCTTGAGATATGGCTATCTCTGAAATCGTGTCAATACAGCAAAATGCAGCCTAGTAGCGCCACCTATTGGGTGCGTTACATCAAAACCTATGTTACATCTAAACCACCAAGCAACCACTTATGTCAAAGTCTAACTGAATCTGAAGTTTGGGGAAAATCCGTGCATTAGTTTTTGAGATAGAGTTATTGCGAAAATCATGAAACTTCCAGCATAGCAGCGCCACCTATTGGACGATTAACACCAAAACCTAATTAGCAACAACTTGTGTTAACATCTAACTAAATCTGAAGTTAGATGAAAATTTGTGCATTAGTTTTTGAGATAGAGCTATTGCGGGAATCGTGCAAAATGCAGAACAGCAGCGCCACCTGTTGAGCGATTTACGCCAACACGTAATCAGCATCAAGTCATATACAAGACTAACTGAATCTGATGTTTCATAAAAATCTGAGCATTAGGTCTTGAGATAGAGCCATTGCGGAAATCGTAAAAAATGCAGTATAGCAGCGCCACCTGTCGAGCGATTTACACCAACACGTACTCAGCATCACGTCATATCAAGGACTAACTAAATCTGAAGTTTCATGAAAATCCGTCCATTAGTTCCTGAGATAGACCCATTGCGGAAATCGTAAAAAATGCAGCATAGCAGCGCCACCTGTTGAGCGATTTGCACCAACATGTAATCAGCATCAATTCATATCAAGGAATAACTTAATCTGCAGTTTCATGAAAATCCGTGCATTAGTTTCTGAGATAGAGCCATTGAGGAAATCGTAAAAAATGCAGCATAGCAGCGCCACCTGTTGAGCGATTTGAACCAAAAACTAATCAGCATCAATTTGTATCAGGGACTAACTGGATATAAATTTTTATTAAATTCCGTGCTTTAGTTCTTGAGATAGAGCGCCCACAAAATTTGTGTCACACACAGACACACAGACAGACAGACAGACTCACAGACAGACATTTTGTAAAAACATGTTTTTCGGGTTCTCTGACCCCTAAAACGTGTAAATCCGTCGAAAACCGGAATTCGAAAATTTTCATGAATCCAATACTTTCTTCTTGTAAAGATAGAAGAAAGTAAAAAATTATCAAATAAGTTACAACTTTAGAAAAAAAAAATTCATTAGTCATGGATGTTATTTGATATATTATAAGTATAATATTATATACTTGGAACACTCATGCTAAGCCATATTTTCTTATTAGATCTTATTTTTGCAAAAACACGATATCCGTTTCTGAGCCAGTGTACTGATTATATTCAATATTTTGTATTTTAAGAGTGAAGGTAAAAATAAAAGATATTATTAATTGCATAATTATTTAAATATTTGTTGATGCATTTTATCATCTAAAAATGTATTCCGCAATCTAAAATTACACGTAAAGTATGCTATTTTTGCGACGGCATGGAAAGAAGATCCCAGATGAGCGACAAACTAGAGTCTTGCATGGGTCCGGTTGGTTATATCAGACCCAAAACCGACACACTTCAAACGGCCACCTACCCAAATCTGAAATGAAAAAAAAATAAATCCATGCACAATTGTGTACAAGTATACGCTACAAGTTTTCTCTAATATCAAATTTTATCTTTTATTTAGAAAAATTAACACGGTATATGTTTATTAATGTTTATTTATAGATTGTTTTTACTGGAAAATATTTAAGACTTTCTTTAAAAAATCGGAATCTGACCCGCAAAAATCAATAACCAACCCGAAATTGACTCACATTCGAATCATTTTAACCTTTAAGTGATGTCACAGAAATTGTCACGTAACTAGTGTGAAGCGGCCTGTGAGACCGCTGCAACGAAAGATGAATAAAAGGCACGATTAACTCATAGGATGGTGTTTTTGTACTAAACTTTTTGCACAGGACTGTTATAATTAAAATTCACCTATTGAAAAGTCTCTGGTGATAGTACTAAAGTTTGTTTGTAGTTAAACTGAAAATTGCAAGTTAAACTATAAAAATTGAAAAAAGCCGCGGTCTGAGAGACCGGTAACATCAGTTAAAGGTTAAAGCCAACCCTACCCTCTACGAAACAAATTAGCGGGTCAGGTCAGGCTCGGGAAAATTAGGTTTCTTGACTTGATGCAAGACTAAACAACAGAACTTGCGTCTCGCTTTGGCTGGTAGGGTCAACTTTTAGTATTAAGGCTACTTAAGCTCAAAATTTTATGTATAGCAACGCATAACAGATTTGATTTAAAAACGAATCCGCAACTTGTTTACATTGAACATAGTCTTTCCAGAATGTCAAAACAAAACAACTCAAGTGAAAATAAAAATTCTACAATAAACCCTCTACCCCTCCTCCACTCTTCCGCATATTTGCACAGCCTCTCCTGTACGTAACCTTGCAAAAACTATATCTTTATAAGCGACGGGTGTCAGTTCTGTAAGCTCAAAAAGGGAGATCAGACATTTTGCTCCATCTCTCCCTCGAACAAAAAAAAAAATGTAAAACAAAATAATAATAAGCAAAATGAAATATTTTTTATTCTAAACATGGGCGTCGTTAAGTTACGCATGCGCAAAGAAGTTAGCGACATCCACCCCCCTGCCCTTTTTTTTTTTCAGAGGTCATGTGTCCTTTTCATTCCCTGCAAGAAATAAGAGGCAGGTTTGCTTTCTTCTTTATCTTTTTTTTTTTTTTTTAATTTGTATAAGAGGCACTATTTTTGACAAACTTTCTCCTAAAATAAAATAACTCATTCTTTGAGGATAGATTTAAATCATTTTTAGCATATAACACCTGCTTACATGGACAGCTGAATTTTAAGAAATACAGCAGAACCTCTATTAACAGGGTCCCTATCAACCTGGGTCTGTGTTAATAAAGCTGGGAATTAATGTAGAGAAAATGCTGTTTCCGCCAGTAATAAACCACTAGTTAATCAAGTCGATCATTAACGATTAACTGGTGAGGTGGGCTGTTTTGCACCCCAGAGAAATTTAAATTATGAAATATTTCCATATTGCATTACTAGATGGACTGCACACTTACATGTACGTACACTTACAGTAATTTTCAGTTGCTTTTATACAAGTAAATCACGCAAAATTCACAGGAAATGTTCTTATTTTAATTCTCTAAATTTTGTGGAGTGCACAAGAAATCAAATCTCGGGGTTTTCATACACCCCACCTCATCACTTATGGTATAAAAAAAATCCCCCCCCCTCCCCACTTAATAGTTAAAATCAATTCTTCGGAGAGTAATTTTAATCAAAACAGTATTGTTGTAACATCTCTGTTTAATAAAATTCACCCCCGCGCATTTAAAAGTCGAAATCTTTTAGTGGAATTAATTTAGCATGCTATAAAGCTGTGTAAATAAAAAAGAAAATTGCCCAGTTAAACTGATGGCATTGAGCTGACAACCTATTCACACTAATTGTATATATTATACTCTTATTTCAAAGAATAATTCCCCAAGAAAAATAAATTAAGGGGGGATGACCCGCCCCCCGTTTTCCCTTTTATACTCAATCTCAGGCAAGCGCCTTATTAGAATAAACCTGTATACCAAATTTGAAGCAAATGGGATAATTCTGAATGAAAAACCCATTTAGCTAAATTAGGAGATTAGCTCCCTCATTGCTCCCCTTTTACTTAACTAATGAACCTCCAAATCTAATCAGGGAAGCGCCTTATCAGAATAAACCGGTATACCAAATTTGAAACAAATCGAGTAATTCTGCATGGAAAACCCATTTATCTAAATTAAGGGGAGATTAGCCCCCGGTTCCCCCTTTATACTTAACCAATGAACTCCAAAACTAATCAGGAAAGCGCCTTATTAGAATGAACCTAGGAAAAAAATTTCAAGCAAATCGGATATTTCTATCAAGAGTTATCGTTTTACGTACTTTCCTACAAACATACATACGTACATACAGAACCTGCGGGCGCATTAGCTCTCAGGATTTGATAGCATGTGAGCTGTGAGCTAAACAGTAACATACTTTTTCAAAAGAAAAGATCTCATAGAAATGAAAACAAAAATTTTATATATGATTTTTCATATAGTTTATATATTTCAGTTTGTTTTTTACGAAATAATTTTTAAACTATTGGATTCTTGAAAATTTTCATCTTCCGATTTTTGATAGATTCACACGTTTCAAGGTGTCCTGAATGCACTTTGATTATTTTTGAGACCATGTGTATCTGTCTCTTTGTGTATATGAGTGTGTGGGTGCGTGAGTATGTATGTTTGTATGAATGTGACAGAAATTTTTTGAACACTGTAACTGAAGATCTAATGGAAGATCAACTAACCAAGATCTAGAGCTAATCTGTTAAATATTAGAAGTAAAGATTAAACACAATTTATTTTTGTATTCATAGCTTTCTCGATTGCGAAATAGGATAACTAAATTTAAGAAAAAATTGATCCTCTATGTTTTTATTATAGAGATTTTATGCTCAGGTTGGAAGTTTTTGTCTAAACTACAACAACTTGCATTACTGCGCTGGTGAAACAATTTGGATTAATCATTGGTAAATTATATCACAAATTGTGATGCAATACCGCATAAATCAAACCTGATGTTTGCATCCCCAGTCAATTTAAAATAAGTTCGCCAGAATGTAGTAGTTATTAAAAAACTCGACAGATAAAACAAAAACATAAATTGCAAAACAAATTTAAACTACTACACACGGACGCGCCAATCCCAAAACTTTCTTCTATCTCATACATCTTAATATTTCAAAAAGTAACAGATGCTAATACTGCAATATTATTAGTTCAGTACTATACCAACTTTGATTTTCATCTTAAATTCCTGCTAATCGGAGTAATAATCAATTAAATTTAAAAAATCAAAAACCCGACTGCAAAAAAAGCTAATTAATTATTTCTCATCAATGTGAAACTATTTTTTTTTCAATTCCTACTATTAACTCACACTCTCCCTATATTTATGTATCTTGTTCAAATTTTCAATCGTTAATAAAATACTTATTATTCATCCACTCAAGCTCAAATAATTTTTTTAAACTTGTAGTGGATGGCACTTGTGTTAATCCAGTTTTTTTTTCAAATATTAATTCATTAATTAAATTTAATTAATTAATTTTCAATAATCGAGAGAGCCATCTTCTTGATCAAGGTATTATAAGACTGAGAGAGCCCTCTTCTTGATCAAGGCATTTTAAGCGCCACTCAAGAGGTAAGAAGAATGGGAGAGAAAAAAAAATTCTTTTATTGACCTAAATAGGAATTGACTTAATTTTTTTTTTATATTACTTGTTTATATTACTTACCTATTTTTTTTTATTTGTATTGATGACTTTTAAGTTGTGTTTAATTGTTAGTTCCTATCTATAAAAACTGTTTTGATGAGGTCTATAGATGTCTATGATGGTTAGAGTTTCAGTAAAGCTAGAGATTCTACCTACACAACTTCCAGGTTTTATAATATTTTAACGGAGCTTCTGACTGTAAAATAGTCAATGAAACATCGTCTTCATTTTGAAAGACCTATTCAATGATATGCCACTCAATAGGTTGCGTAATTTTTTTTTCGTCTCTACCGCCATTTCGTATTTTACGACCTCCATTTTAAATTTATAAAAACAAAACCTAGCCTATAACCATCGGACCGTTAAGACGAATTGATAGAGACCTCATTCATTAAAATCCATCCAGCCGTTGTGATGTTTCGAGGGTATGAAGAAATCCTCATACACAGAGCGTGAAACACATAACCCTTCTTTTCAGTCGGGTAACAACGAGTTAATCTCGATCATGTAATTTATTAAAATCAATAGTTTTCATTATTCTGTTGTACATCAGCTGTTTGCGAATAGCTGGCTTAGCAGGACGCGAGTTCCCGTCGCTGCACGAGCCGCCGATTAACAACAGAACTACGAAAAATCGATAAAATTATACAAAAATAGCTATCACAGCACCCCTTTCCGGTAGAATATTTCCAAATTCAAGGAGGACCTGCTGGCCACTTCCAAATACATACACAAAATAATTGGTTCAATTCTATGCATAAATTCATAACGTACATACAGGAATTGCGGGCTCATTAGAGCTCAGGTTTTGATAGCCTGTGAGCTAGAAAGCAAATTAAATAATCATGAACTTTGAAATAAGTTCCAGTGAAGAAAAGAACAGGAAATAAAAATCATCCGTGAAGCATAGCTTAATAAACACTTTCCAATACATTCATAATACTGCAGCAAAACTTCCCCACTTAATAAAGTGAAATATGATGTTGTAAGTAAACAATTTGGAAAACCCATACCACATTTGACAACCGAATTTCAGCAATTACCATGTATAGTCGGGAAACTATCCGAATTCTTTTGTACAGCCCTGTATATGATCTATGGAATTTACACACCTCAAGTAATATGCAAAAAATTAGTTAACCGATTGAGGACCGCAACTTCTTATACTTGACACAAACGAAATATAAACTTTTATTTTATACATATTAATGACTAATTAAGAGAAAAAAAAATCGATATTAGAATTTTATTTTTAATTTTATGTGAGATATTATGTTGCGAAAAATGCAAATCAACTACATTTTTGCCGTATGAAAATCTTTGAAGCATTTACTATGTAGCGGTATACATCACATTTACTACACATAGTATAGTTTGACTGCTACAGTATCTGTATCTTGAATTGCTGAATTTTTTTTCATTCTTTATACTGCATCTATGAACTGAACATAATCCGAAATTTATCAATAAAAAATTTTCAAAACATTCTGTACTACTTTATACATATTTCTATTTTTTTTATAACTCTAATCAATTAACATTTTTTTTTTTTAAATAAAAGTCATATGTACAATATGTGGTAATAAATTTGCTAAAAAAAAAAAAAAAAAGAAAAAAAAGAAAGAAAATCAGAAACAAAATGTTGAGAAAACGCAACGTGAGTCTTTAATGGGTTACATTTTAAAACGCATACCACAATTGAAAGCACACTTCTAGCAATTATTGCTCATAATGTCATAATAGACAGTACTGTAACCGATTTCTTTTGTGTGTCCTTGTAAACGAACGATAAACGCTATGAACATCATATTCTACATTAAGCATTTTGTGATGTATATCAATTTCAAGATGTTTGAAATAGTGTAACATGATTAAAATACACTTTAAACGATTTTCTTCCATAGACCATAATGTAACGGAATGTGTTTGAGTGCCCCAATAAACGAACCAATAAATGCTACACGCTTAAATGCTGAACATGCCATGGTAAAGCTTAATTGCACATAATAATTACATGGCCATCGGAGTATGTTTACGCGAGTTAGAGTACGGACAGATAGACGGCCAGACAAGCCGAATTCATAAACACTTTTCAACTATGTTCGAAAGTGTTAAAAAGGTTATTTTATCATATGTGTAACATACTTCAATGTGAACATGCCATGGTAAACCTCCATTGCGGAAGCAGGACGTTTCGGTCCCGACACTTCGGTCCCGCCATTTCGGTCCCGCCGTTTCGGTCCCAAGACATTTCGGTCCCGAGACATTTCGGTTCCAAGACATTTCGGTCCCGAGACATTTCGGTCCCAAGACATTTCGGTCCCGAGACATTTCGGTCCCAAGACATTTCGGTCCCGAGACAATTCGGTCTCGAGACATTTCAGTCCCGAGACAATTCGGTCCCAAGACATTTCGGTCCCGAGACATTTCGGTCCCAAGACATTTCGGTCCCGAGACAATTCGGTCCCAAGACATTTCGGTCCCGAGACATTTCGGTCCCAAGACATTTCGGTCCCGAGACAATTCGGTCCCAAGACATTTCGGTCCCGAGACATTTCGGTCCCAAGACATTTCGGTCCCGAGACAATTCAGTCCCAAGACATTTCGGTCCCGAGATATTTCGGTCCCTTCTCCAGCAAGCTGAAATTTTGTGCACTTGAAATAGGTGACAATTTTATAGGGGACATTGTAGAGTTTTTTAAATAAAGGCCTTAAAATTTTAGTAAACACACACAAATTTCGTATGGTAATCATTTTAAAAAACAAGGGGGGGGGGGATTGACATTTTCTATATTTTAGTGTATCATAAGTATAAGGGTCTGATAAATTAAGACATTTATAACTCGATCTATAATTATCACAAAACACTCATATTTTGTATGGTAAACGTAATCTTTATAAAAGGAGGGACATTATCAAATTTTTTAACTGAACTCCCTAAATTTTAGTATAACTCGAATATAAGGACTCGAAAACGCAAACACTTATAACACAGATCAAAATTGTCGCAGCCCACACAAATTTCCTATGATAATCATAATCGTTTTATAAGGCGGGGGGGGGGGGGGGGCTCTGTTGGCTTTTTATATATTTTTGTGTATCTTAAGTATAAGGTCTTTATAAATTAAAACATTTATAACTCTCTCTGTAATTATCGTAATCACACTCATATTTTGTACGGTAAACGTAATCTTTAAAAAAGGAGGTACATTATAAGATTTTTTAACTGAACCCTTGAAATTTTAGTATAACCGAATATAAGGGCCCGAAAACCGCAAACACTTATAACTCGCAATCAAATTGTAGCACCCCATGCAAATTTTATATGGTAGAAGTAATCGTTTTCAGGAGTTTGGAAGGGAGAGTTCTCTGGATTCTTTATAGAAGCTCCTCATATTTTAGTCTATCATAAATATAAAGTCCAGACAATTTAAAAATATTTATAAGTCGAGCTTTAATTTTCATATGCAAATGCCCATGCCAAAATGCACATATTCAATTGTATATAATTTGCACACTATGTGATTAATAATGAAAAAATCTGCAAATATTTTTACAAATCTTTATTTTATCCTATTATTTAACGGTGCATCAATTTTAAATGTATTGCATTTTACATATTTTTTTAAAAGGGGGTTCTTAACATGAAATTGTGATAAAGACACATTATTTTTTAAATTCTGCACCGGAACAAACTAGAACTTTCTATTTTACTTTAATAGTTATTTTAATTTACTATTTTTTGAAAAACTATTTAAAAGTTTGCATTAATCTTTTTACATGTAACAATAATATTACTGCTATTTCTACCGGTGTCGAATGACAAGTTTAAAAATATTTTCAATTTTGAACCACTTCACCGTTTGCCCCGAGATAACTCGGGGATAAAAGCACTTTTTCCCCATACCTGTCGACGGTGAAGTGGTTTGCAACAATTACAAATCCTTTTTAATATATTTAAGACTTTTATATATTTATTACATTCAAAAACTACGAGCACAATAAACATAAATCAAAAATTTAAAATTTCTATTGTCATAAAATATTCTTTTCGTATTTAAAATTAATTCTGTATTTCAAATATTTCTTTGTTATTTATTTGACTTATATACTTAGAATTAAAGCAGCCTACATGTTTTAATATGACAAATAAAAAATAAAAATGAAAATACAAAAAAAAAAAATAATATAAAATCTCAAAATAATAATGTATAGTGAATCACACTTTTACGTAAAATTTCATTTTAAATATTAAGAAATTTTATAAATATATCACAATGAAGAAATTTGGAAATTTAGAAAACATATTTGGCTTTTCTTGATATCTATATGTTATTCATTCAAAAGAATATTATACATGTATATATATATGTCAAGTGTAGATGTCCTGGCTTCCCCCATTTGATTATGCTAAATAAAGATCCAGATAGAATAATTATTCTACTCGCGCTCTCTTTGTTCTAGTCAGCCGGCGCTTTTTTGTGGCCACACGGCATTTTTCATCTTTAATGGCTTAAAAAAAAACAGGACGACATGCAGTGGCGTAGCCAGGATTTGGTTTCGGGGGGGGGGAGGGGAGGGTCCAGAATTTTCCCTTCATGTTATATATATAGTAAAACCTGTCAAGATGAAATTGTAAATATTGGTGAAAAATTCCGTTTTACACAAGTTTCCGTGTTATTTGGTGTATTTGTATAGTATTCTTTACTGTAGCACTATGGAACATTTATGTTTAAGACAGAACTCCGTTATAGGCAGGTTCCATTTTTAAAAGTTTTGTGTATTTATATAAATATACTTATTTATATCATATGAATAGAATAAAACTTGTCAAAATAGTAATTGTCTATAACAGAATCATGTCTTTAACGTAAGCGTTACATGGTCTTAATATGAATTGCGATACAATTAAATTTGCTGAAAACCTGTCTGAAAAGGGGATTTTCACCCTTCTTTAGTGAAGCATAGTGAAACCTGTGAAAGCGGAATCTTTCTATAACGGAATCCTGTCTCAAACGGAAGAGTTTCAGAATCCCTGCGAAACGAACAATAGATCTTATTGAGGTAGTGTATCTTAGAAGTATAATTAATTACACTTCTTTACATGGAAGCCTGTCTAAAATGGAGCTTTTTACCAGTCCTTGGAATCTTGTCTTGACTGTGTATATATGATAGAAGTATTTCGAGTAACTTTAAGAATTTAGGTATATCCTTATTTAATTTCTTAATTTAAAAAAAAAAAAAGCATGGATAAAAAATATAAGGCCAATCTCTATAACTGCAACTAATAATACATTCAAGTTACATTAATATTTACCAGTGAAAAAGATTAACGTATGATGTAAAAATCTGAGCGCATACTGAAGAGTTAAATTTAATTAACCCATTCGCTGTCATTCACGAATATACTCGTGGCTTTAATTTATTGATTACTTTGTCACCACTATTTTAGAATTTAAAAAAATGCCTCATTTATTGACAGAAATTTCGCTGTATTAGTAAAGCGAAATTTATCTTTCTGAATTTGTGCTGGCAAACGACCTTCAACAATAAATTTGAAAATTCTTAGTTTTAGCAGCGAATGGGTTAAATCAAGTTTCGTATTACATAACATTTGCCTACAATAAAGTTAGGGCCAAGTGGTTAAGTGTAAAACAGCAATTTTCATGTTTAATTTCTTGCCATTGAATTAAGAATTTGTGCTGTAATAGATATTGGATAATGATTTCACATAAGTGTCAATCGTATGAGCCGTTCATGCGATCCGCCGCGCTCCCCATGGAAATTTTTGAGGTAACCCAGATAGCATGAACATTAGCAGAAAGTTTGATTTTTTCTGATATTATCTTGCCGTGACAAATTTGAATTGAGAAATTCGCAGCAAATCTCCCGCAAGGTATACCATCACCCACTTGCATGAGTAGTTTGTTGTGAAACTGATGGCAAGACTGTCTTTAATTCACGAAAGCAAAAAATCTCTCTATTGAGAGACTCAACAACAATGAGAATCAGCACATACGCAGAAATTGCAGAAATTTTATTCGGTCGGCACCGTTTTTTCTAAACGCTATACTTATTAAATACCAAAAAAATGCTCGACATGAAAAAGTACAAATATTACCTAAACTTGTTTATGGTGATAAAACCTATGCATGCGCCTTCTGACGGCGCTTTCGCATCAATAGACCTGATCAGGTCTATTGACACCTTCGAAGGGGTAAAACTTATAGTGTGATATGGAAAGATTACTACTTTGCAGTAAGTTTGCAGTATTTTTGATTACTTGTTTGCCGTTAGTTTGCAATAAATTTGATACAGCATGAATTTAACTTGCACGACGAGTTGAAAACACTCATAGTTATATTGTTAAGTAAAAAAAAAAAAAAAAAAAAAAATTCAAAAATTGAATTGTTTTTATTAAACGTATTTATCAATTCAAAATTATTTTAATTATTAATTGTTTAGATAACTAATTTATCAATTGCTTATTTAAAAACTATTACATGAACTATATAATAGTTTTTATAGGGTAAATGCAAATGTATATTTTTTTAATTTTCGGTTATTATAACGTTATTAACTTCATTAGGATATATAAAAGTGATAAGGGTTCTGAAGATAAACATGTTGTTTATTCATTTATTAGTTAGCTTATAATATTATTTTTGCTCTTTAATTATAATTAATTAATAATTTCTTACTTTTTGCGAATTGTAAATTATAACTGTACTTAAAAAATTAAAATCTGCATAATATCACCTCACACTGTTAAAAGGTATTTTTACGTATTTGCACAATGTTGCATTATTATTATTATTATTATTATTATTATTATGTTTAATTAATTAATTAATTATTACTTAGACTTTATGTTTTTGACTGATTTTTCAAAAAATTCCTATATTATTTTTTTGGAAATTATAAATTAAAACTTTTGAATAAAATAAAAACTATAAGGGCTATTAGTAATTGCTACTAATAATTGCTATTAATTAATTCTCAAAAAAGTTAGGAATTTTAGTATAAAAATTAAATTAATATTTTATTAAATATATTTTTTATTTAATGTATCCTTAATTTATTAAATTAATAACATTATTAATATACATTACATTTTTTTACTTTAAAATAAACTCAATACATAATACATTTTATATTCAATTTATCATATAGTAGTTATAAACTGAAATTTATCTTTTACGTGTTTATTTATTTTATATTTAAAGTCACCGAAATTTAAAACTATTAATATAATTAATAATAAAACTAAAATAAAAAATTATTAATTTTTTTTCTGGGAAAGTGGGAGGAAAAGGGTAATATTAAAAATCAATAAATAAACGACAAATACAAACAAGTTGGAAATTGCTCGTCAAACGTGGCAAATGAGGTGCGTTCGTACTATAACTAGTTTTATAATTATATTTTGCACCCCATATTGTACTGAATGTATATTTTTTTTGCACTTCATGAGTGCATAGCCTGTGACATCATTAAAATGCACTTGCAATAATTTTTTCCCATTCCCCGTAATGTAACGCAAAACTTTTGACTGTCCTTGTAATTAAACTATACACCGATTTTCATAAAATTTCAAATGGCTCGACAAAATTTTGTAACAATTATATATTTAAAATTTCACACCACTCGGAAGGTTGTAACATCATTAAAATGCACTTGCAATAATTTTTTTCCCATTGGCCGTAATGTAAAGAAAAACTTTTGACAGTCCCTGTAATTAAACTATGCATCCGATATCCATAAAATTTGAAATGGCTCGACAAAATTATGCAACAATCATATATTTAAAATTTCAGACCATTCGGCTGGGTTGTTTTTGCTCTGTTATATGCTGAGACAGACGGGCAGACGGACGGACTGAACGACGACTATAGGTGCTACGTATTTATATAATTACGAACGCACCTAAAAACCTTAGTTTTGTCAGTTAAAAATTGGAAATAAAATTAATTAAAATAATACTTACACTATTACATAAAATAAAAAATAATCATCTTATTACAAAAAAAATAGGCACAGTTTCAATAAAACTAGTTCACAAAAATCGTCTGCAATGGGTGAGAAGACTGTTAAAAATGCAACCAATAATTATTTTTTTAAAAAATGAAGCGGTGGGTGGAGTTTTCTGACAACAAAATATTTTTCCTGGCACACCTAATTACCAAATCACTATTGTTTTCCCAATGTTTATAATGGTAAAGTAACTTATGAAAACAAAATTATAACTTTGTATTATAAAAGTAATAAGAAAAATTAAATATTTTTGCTTCAATAAATATATCTCATTTCTGAATTATTAAAGGAGAGGATGTAGAAGAATGATTTGAGGAAATATTTACCTACAATAGCTTATAAGTGTCCAATTGAATTATTGAAGACATTTATTATTAATCTAATTGTAAGAAGGAGAAAAAATAAGAACAGTTTTTTAAATTATTTAATTAATGATGATAATTTAAAGGTTCTAAAAAACGTATGAAAACAACCAAAAAATCATCTATGGCAGTTTATAGTATAGATAAAATACCTAATATTAATAACAAATAATACAGTTTAAAAAATCCATTTTGTTAAATAATAATAATAATAAAAAGACAATGTCCCCTGTAAAATTATATCACTTTGTTCAATCAAACAAATTTTCAGCTCGCTGTGATTTCATTATCACGAGTTATAAAACTTTAAATTTATCGGACTGTTATATTCAGCTTTTTTTTTAATTTGGGGGTGGGGGGGTTAAAAAAATTTAAAAAGGTCCCAAATAATGTTTAAATTACAGCGTTTGGCGGCCCACGACAATTAGAATACGAGTTATAAGATGGTGGGCACCGAAATGACAAGGGACCGAAATGGCTAAGGACCGAAATGGCCAGGGACCGAAATGTCTCGGGACCGAAATGGCCAGGGACCGAAATGTCTCGGGACCGAAATGACCAGGGACCGAAATGTCTCGGGACCGAAATGGCCAGGGACCGAAATGTCTCGGGACCGAAATGGCCAGGGACCGAAATGTCTCCGGACCGAAATGGCCAGGGACCGAAATGTCTCGGGACCGAAATGTCTCGGGACCGAAATGGCCAGGGACCGAAATGTCTCCGGACCGAAATGTCTCCGGACCGAAATGGCCAGGGACCGAAATGTCTCGGGACCGAAATGGCCAGGGACCGAAATGACTCAGGACCGAAATGGCCAGGGACCGAAATGTCTCGGGACCGAAATGGCCAGGGACCGAAATGTCTCGGGACCGAAACGGCGGGACCGAAATGGCGGGACCGAAGTGTCGGGACCGAAATGTCGTGTACCCCTCAATTGCATTGCACATATCAATTAATGGCAATCCGAGCACATGTTTACGCGAGTTAGAGTACGGTAGAGGTCTGCACGGACCGGAATTTCCAGGCCCGGGCCCGAAGGAAAGCTATTTTGGCCCGGTCCGGCCCGGTGTAAAAATTGAAAGTTCGGCCCGAGCCCGGCCCGGCCCGTTTACATTTTTACCGTTCTCGGCCCGGCCCGTACAAAAATCAGTGAAAAAGGCCCGGCCCGACTAAATTTCTACAAAAAATTCCGTTTTTTCTCGACATACAATTAAGATTCTTTTAATGAATACTACATTCATATTTATGGGAACATTTTACAGTATATTTTAAGGGGTCTCAGGACTTTTAAAGCTCTAAAATTTTCGAAATTTTAATTTTTTTTAGATGTTAAACTTCTATGTTTTCTGAACATTTTGATATAATTGTTATCTTGAAATTCCCATTAGAGCAGAAGTTATGACATTTAGAATTATACTCGCCCTGAAGCGTTTTTTCCAAAATTTTGAAGTCATTTTTCTCCAAATGACGTTTTTGGGCGTAACGCGCACGATATCTCAAAAACTTCAGAATATTTTTAATGAAATTTTCAAAATATATGTATGTATAAACTGAACCTAAAATTTCATTTTTATTGTAAAAAGAAAATATATTTTTAGAGGTTTATATCGTTGAAATTTTCTAAATTTTGCATAAATACAACTTTGTATTAAAAATATAAAAATGCTTTAAATACAAATTTATTTAGGTTCAGTGTAATTATTATAATCTGAGGTATAAGTAGACACCAAAATTTTCATTCTAGTTGCAAAATTTATTTTGTAATCGTGCGCATAAGCTGTGATACCGATTTTCTGCTCCTCAAATGTCTGACAGTTTTGAGGCCCCTGTAAATGCTAATTCTGCATCTTGAAATTTTTCAAATATTTGAAATGAAAGAACATACTTGTATCTTTCATTTCCATTTAAAATTGTTTCTTAATATCAAATACATTTTAAGATATTAAATGTTGAAAATGGTCCCTTTTTTTCATTTTTTCCAATTTTAAGAGTCCTGAGACCCCTTAAATTACTATATGTTCGCAAAATAGAAAACACACAATTGTAAACGTTAACGATTCTTACAGTGTTTTAGTCAACGTCTCTACAGACGTTTCAAAATTTAAATAAGGGTTCATTAAAAGATTATTGTAGTTTAGAATAAAGGGTTAAAAAACATGATAACTTTTGAAGCTTATAATAAAAGGTAGATTTGTGAAAATATTTCTGTCATTTTTAAGGCTTTCCTCAAATCCAAAGGAGCTACATTTTGATACATTTATGAATTCATTTCTTTTCGGAAACGCATGAGATTGGCAGGTATTCTTATTCAGAAACCATGTAAATGCCGTTTTTTTCTTAGATAAAATTAATATATCTTTCAGAAAATACTGCCGAAGTTAGCGTTTTGAATCGAATTTCCGGAAGCGATAGCACAAGAAAGGAGAAAACGTACAGTCACGTGACAAGAGTCTCTGTTATCACTGTACGTAATTTATGAAAAATGGAAACGCTATTCGATCCCAAATGCCTTCAATACTCAGGCCTGTCAATTTTATGCCTTTATAGTTAAAAATGAGTCAGAAAATGTGTCTGAGAGTTTCGCATTGTTGAGCAGTAAATATGAGAACCACCTTAAGGTACATTTCCAAAGATACTGTTAACAGAAGTTCATTATCGCTATTAATACTTTTACAAAACATAATGCCTGTCCTACACATCCTGAGAAAGATTAAGACCAGTTCCGTCCCGGCACAAGTCTGCCGAAAAAATTAAACCCGGGATCAGGCATCATGTAACTGTACGATGCCGATCTCTACGATGGACATTACATTTCTGTATTGATGTTGTTAAACTCGCATCGGCTCGTAACGCACATTTATACTTCTCGAAAAAGTCATAGTCATTGGAAATGACCTCGTATTTTATCTGCTCCACTCAAATTCTTATATCGGGCCGATAGCCCCGATTAATTTTTTTTATATGCCCGGCCTGACCTTGCAGGCCCGTTCAATTTTTTTGCCGGCACGGCGCGGCCCGGCCCGTTGAAAAAATTGTCCTAATTCTGCCGGCCCGGCCCGTTTGAAAATTCTCCTCCAATCCGCCGGGCCGGGTACGGGCCTCGGGCCAAGCCCGGGCCCGTGCAAACCTCTAGAGTACGGAGAGATAGACGGCCAGACGAGCCGAATTCATAAACACTTTTCAACTATGTTCGAAAGTGTTAAAAAGGTTATTTTATCATGTGTGCAACATACTTCAATGTGAACATGCCATGGTAAACCTCAATTGCATTGCACATATCAATTAATGGCAATCCGAGCATGTTTACGCGAGTTAGAGTACGGACAGACAGACGGCCAGACAAATCGAATTCAGAAACACTTTTTAACTATGTTCGAAAGTGTTAAAAAGGTTATTTTATCATATGGATTTAACTATCCCTCCCCCCTTCATTTGTACATTCAACACAAAGAAAATTCCTGCTGTACATCATTTTATCATAACAATTATCCCCTTTCTATTTCCCCTTCGGAACGACCCCAGATTATCCAAAAAAAAAAAAAAAGGAAAGAAAAAAAAATTAAATTCCACCCTCCCTTAAATGGCCTTTGAAATGGAGTCCATATCTTTACATTTTAACCCACACTTGAATAGAACCAAAAATTTGAACCATTTTCTTCTTCGTTTTTTTTTAAGAATTTGAACTGTCACGGAGAAACAGGAGAAGAAGGGGGGGAGAACACATAAATGGAGAATAGGGAGAAGAGAAGAAAAAAAAAACTTCTCCTAGATTCTAAAATCCTTTAACGAATTCCTGTATGCAAAAGCTATTGAAAAGTTTCATTGTGTTGGGAGGGGGGAAGCCAGGCACCTTACGAAACTGAACGAACATCTGCTGCTTCGTTCCCACGCTTCTTCCCTGCATCCTAGTCATCCCTTCTGAGCTTCGGCCTAAAATGATTGGAACTCGGGTGGCGGAACAGAGAAGTAGAGAGAGATTTTTTTTTCAATGTTGTTATTATTATTAAATAGCCGAATTTCTGCAAGGATAAGTTGCGTCATCTGTTTTGGATTTTCGTAGCATTCGCGTGAGTTTTAGGATTTCAAATATTTTCTTCTCGATGTTTTAGCTGAAGAAAAACTAATCCCTACAATCAGTGGCGTAGGTAGGATTCTTATCTGGAAGGAGTTTTGAATCATTGTTACTCATAAAATGAATAATGTCGCCGTGTTACATGTCCGTAAGTTAGTGTTAACCCCTTAAGCACTACGATGTACAGTCGTGGGGAAAAAAAGTAAACATCCACTACTAACAATTAAAATAATAAAACTTTGCATAAATCACCATAAAATCAAATGAATGCGCAAGAAGCGTTTCGAACTGGAAAATATAACAGTCCGTCATCAGCCACTGTAACCACGTGTCCGTAAGGGGACAGTATCACAAATGAACAGAAAGGGGAAAGATAAGAAAGTGACTGGTACCAAACGATTGGAAATAAGTCTACTTTTAAATGATGGATATAAAGTTAGGGGCCCATTTAAAAATCAAGACCAGACCAAACTTTGTTTTTTTCAACGTCAACACCCAATTTTGACAATCTATATTATAAAGGACAAACATATCTGTGCGTAAATATCTGTGCATATCTGCATGAAATATTTTTTAATTTATCTATAGCGGAGCTCGATTACGAAAGATTAATCCGCTTGCTTTTAAAACAAAATAAAGAGTTCATCATTTTCTTACGGCTAATATCCATTTAAAAAAAAACTTCCCTATGAATGAATAAATAAAATAATATAAATAAAGCACAAATTTAACAGACATGTATGAGCTCTGGAATTATCAGAATACAAGGGATGCCATAAGTAGCAAAATCTTGGTCAAATAATCTTAGCATGCGGCTAATAAGAAAATATCGCTTTTGATAAATTTCAAAAATTTATTTGATTGTATAATTCGTATTTTCCGTATGAAAAGTGCTTTTTTTAATGTAAGTAGGCAATCTAAAAAATTTATTGCATATAAAAAAATTATTAGTTTTCGATTTAAGAAAATGTTTTCACCTATATTCTTTAACCAGGGAAGCCCGGGTACGATCCCCTAGTATATTTTAAATCTTCGGTTCAAACTATGCCTAGGAACGAAATTTGAAGTCATTTGATTGATAAGTTTTTAAATTATATACATTCAAAATTTAGAGCTTCTAATGTTAAATTGCATTCTCATGTTTTTAGTAATATTTCTTGAAATTATAATCCTAATGTGGTAATTTTTTGTGCGGTTATAATACTAAAAAACTGAATTTGTAATTTAAAAAAATTATTATTCTAGAAAAATATAAATTGCAGTCTACAATTTTTTTGATAGATTTTTTTTTTTCATATTTATTATGTCCTGCTTTATGCGAATTCTCAATTTAAAATTTTTCTTCCAAGTAGTTTTCAAATTATAATTAAAAAACGTCAAATTTAAGGTTTAAGGCTGCCGTCTATGATGTGCAGAAAAGCATAATTTGAAAAAAAATACATTTTACTCATTTTATGGAAACATTTGGTCTGGCAATAGTCGAAACAGATTAAGACAGTGAAATGGTCATATTGAGAAGAAATAATACATTAATAGAAGTGACACAGTCATTCTGTAGCATTTCAACAATAGAGTACCGAACTTCCATTTGGATAAAGCCCAAAAATAGGCTCATTTTAAAATAATTAATTTCGCTGAAACTAATCATAAGAATTTCATGAAAATTTGCATTTAGGCTAATTGAAGAATGCAAAATTTATTTATGGCATCAAACTTGGGTATTTCTATTAAAAAAAGCAAAGTTAGGCTTCGTTTTGATATGTGGATAGTCCCCTAAGCAAATTTGATATACATCATTTAAAAGTAGACTTTATTTCCAACCGTTCGGTACCAGTAACTTTCCTTCTACAATAATTTGTCGCAAAGTTAGTAGGTGGCGTTTACTTTTTTTTTTTTTTTTTTTTTTTTTTTGCCTCGTTTGTACTTGCGTACGTCATGAATACTGTTGCCAGGCGTCCTGATATATGCAGGTTTGCCCCGATTTTCAGGGGTTGCAAGACTTGTTCCGCGTAACCACTGCACGGGGCGCCAAAAATCTCGATTTTTCAAGATGCACTATTTCTTTTACATTACTTTTCGTAACATGCTATTTGTTAGTCTGCATCATTAAATTAGAATATTTTTAAACGATTTTTTTGCGAAGGATACTTGTAGTCGATCTCTAATATGTCTATTTTGTGCTTTTTCGATTTTAGTTCCAGATTTTTTTAATAAAGGTACTTTCACTTTCGAAACCGGTTTCGAATGTAAAAAATCGCGAGTTTCATCGATCGGGCGCGGAAAAATCGTGCGTTTTGTCTATCGGGCGCGGAAAAATCATGTGTTTTGTGGATCGCGAGCGGAAAAATTGAGTGTTTTGTGGACCGCGAGTGGGAATGTTGCGAGTTTCGCCAGTTTGTAGCGAGAAAAAGTCATAAATTTATCCTATTTCCTGTGGGATAATCTTTGCATAATCTTTCTGTATTATCAATTTGATTTCTACTCTGTAGTTATCTGATACCTTTCTTAGGAAATTCCATTAAATTTTGCATTGTTATCATCGCAAAGATAAATGAATTTTACCAATATCGTTATATATGTTATATGTATCTATGTTAAGTGTGTTGGGGGAAACTGTATTCGTTAATGTCATTTTATTCATAACTTCACAGTTTTTGTTGGTGGTCGGTAATGTTTATTTAATGGTTATATATATCTGGGAGCACGGCAGTGCGTCCGCCAAGTTCGCACAAGCCGTAAGCTACCTTTTCCTGAACCATTTCGGCATACTTTTCACCCCCTCATAACGTCGTTTTAGGGAGAGATATAGAAATTTTTCTTTTATACACATGTTCGTATGGTCAAACTAAACTAAGGTTCCACGATTTCATGTTTCTATATTTAGTAGTTTTTGAAATATTAAATTCCGAAAAAGCGCTTTTTTGTCACTGACTTACTTCGCATCATCAAATAACTAATGTACTTCTAAAAATCGTAGAATCTTGAAATTTCACAATCAAGTCGGGTTTGTAGCATAATTAACCAGAAAAATCTGAAAACACAGAATTTCCGCCTCTAAACCCTTCAAACAGGGGGTGCTGATTTGGCCATAAACAGCTCCTTAACACATTCAATTGTGCCAATGTTCGTCGCCAAAACTCGATTACAAAGTTTTGAAGGGAGTCACGTGATTTCAAGCAGAATAACATTTTATACTATATATGCTTTTCCAAAGATGTTTGTTAAATAGAAAAAATGAATATACCTAAAAATTTTAACCAGTATAGGTTATGATATATTTACGATATTAAAACAATAAAACATTTAACAAAATATAACCGCAATTTGGTACGTTTGCGATATAGTAGCCTTGGCGAAATAGAGAAAATAGCCTTGACGAGAAAATAAATTTGATAATAACGTATTTTCTGGCAACCTATTTACTGTGTCATATACACAAACAATTTTTTCCATACATATACAATCTATTTAATCTAAGGAACCCGTTTATTTATTTTTTATATACCAACATAAATAATTTGTATATAAGAAACAATATTTTATACATGTATAAATAAAATGTTTAGATGTATATAAATACATATGTAAATAGCATAAAACTTCATCAGATTTGTTTTCGTAGTTGTTTGTATCATTTGGCAACATATCTCAGTTTCTGGAGAGTCCGAATTGCGCCAAGATTTTTTTAAAATGCCAAGTTCCCTATAGTGAAAAAATATCCTAATTCCATATGAAAGTTTAAAAATCTCCTTTTAATTAAATGAAATGTGTAACTAATAAACTGTCTTTAACGATGTGCGACAGACGCGGCGTCCGAAGTCCGCTGCTAACGTTATTATATTGTATTATTAGCCTACTTACTGTTAATTTATTGTTAATTTTAAACCTGTAAAAGAAAGATTATAGTTATAGATAAGATATGTTGGTCACTAAAACCCGATTACAGAAAATTAACCTGAGTTATAAAGGTGTTACATGATTTCAAGCTGAATGAATTTTATATGCTTTTACAAAAATCTTAATAAGGCAAATCTTTCAGTTTATCTGTCCATCTTACTATCTTGTACATCCTTAAAACAAATTTTATTAAAGACCGGGAGGCGTCTGCACATATCATCACCACATCGAGTTGACGACTGAAATTTTAGGATTAGTTAAAAATCGATTAGCGTATTGAAATGTAATTCACCTGCCAAGCCATATCTTTGTGGAAACCATCTACTGACCCGATTTTACCAGTTAATTGGTGGATTTTCCATTGTGTTTTCCTGCACCCATTCCTCCATGTTTCCATACTTTTGGATACAGGAAAATACAATAGTAAACCTATCAGTCAACCACTAAAATTAGGTCTTCAGGTGGTTTCTACCAAGATATGACCTAACAGGTCAGTTAGTTGCGTTTTAATATGCTAATCTAGTTTTAACTAATCCTAAAATTTCAGGTGTAAACTCGATGAGGTGATGGTGCGTGCAGACGCCTCCCGGTCTGTTATAAATGTCGGAATCAATCTCAATAGCACTCTGGTCAATCTGGCAAATATCCGTACTATTTATGGAACACTATTCCGTTAAGTGCGCTTTAGTGATGTTATGAACTTTATGCATATGCATCATACATATTATACATATGCATATAATACGTAATACATTTGCATCATACATATTATAAGTATGTGTACAATACATAATACATATGCATCATTATTGTCAGAATAAAGAAAACATTTTTGTCGCCAAATTTGAGAATTGACATGATATATTACCAAGATTGGCGATACTTCGCTAAATGTCGTCAAGCTTTGCGAGTATTTGACGCTAGTGGCCATTTTTCAGTGAGTTAATTATTAATGCGAGCCATCTATTTATATTTTTCCGCATATCATCTGAATAGTTATATTGTGTAACGTACGAATATTTCCAAAGTGCCAATAGTTTCGTCAATGCACAAAACCTCTGCTATTGTTATTATATTGTACTGTTATTACACTTACTGTGACTATGTTGTTAATGTTTACTCTTCTAAAACTTCTGTATTATATAAAGAGAATTTACGGCAACTATTAAAGCACCGAAACTGCCTGTTCTCCTTATGATTATTATAATTCTATAATATGTAACCTGTTAATCGATATGTACGTTAGAATGAATCTTCCATAATCCTTTTCCTCGCATTTTAGTTTTCAGGTTTCGAATAAAATTAGCTAAAATCTTAAAACCATGGCACATTATTGGCTAATTCTTCAACACGATCAGATAAGAAGAATGATATATTTTCAAATGGATCATGGCAGCGAGCCCGTAGACCTTCTATTCTTCCGTAATCGAGTCTATTGAAAAGGTTAACGTGAAACAAAAAGATTTTAGCATCGATATGGTTTAATGTAAATGCAGATATTGTCAAAGGATTTCATAAGAACCATTTCACTTGTACCCAATCGTATCAGTTAAAATACAACAATTGGCAGTGATCCCAACTAGAAAAGATTTCTTAATAGGATTAAAAATTTCCGCATCAAAGAACGAATCGTAACTGATAAGGAAACATGCATAATTGAGTTAAGAGATATTTGTCACGAAAGATGAAATACATAACAGCACAAAATATATGATGTGCTTCCATGATCGTAAAGAGTTCTTGATTTCTCTATCAAAAGCTTCCGACTTGGCGAAAGAATGGGCAATTAAATTAAATTATGAATAACAGTAACGTGATGCAACGTTTAACATGCAATTAATAGAGTAAATACTGCTTGCTAGAGGAGGCTAGTACTTTAATTTAAAAAAAAAATAAAGTATAAATTTGTAAAGCTCAATAAAATAAATTTAGGTAATTTTACGTTAGCCGGGCGCTAGTGGCAAATCGCCAAATACTGCTCCCAACTCCATTGTTCATATTGCATTCATTTCATTTAAAAATATAAACTTTCAGTCATCTCATTCAAAATAGATGCATTTCCCTCATTTTATTTAATAGAATATTTATTAACATAGAAAAAAATAAATGAATAAATAAGAAATAATAACATAAAACAAAATATTTTGATGGAAAATCAAAGCATTATTTATTTCTAATTTTTCACAAGTGAAAAATGAAAACTGCTATTGCCGAAAAAACAAAATGCTAATGAGGAGATTTGCTCCCGGCTAACATAAAAGTGCCGAAATTTAAGTTTTTTTTATATATTAATATAGTTTAGAAAAATAAACTTGAAAAAACATACAAAAAGTAGTGATATCCCAACAAAAAGTTTTCGGTAAAAAAAAAAAAAAAGCGCCAAGTTCTCCTTAATATTTCGGCCAGAAAAAGTAGTGATATCTGAAGTTCGCAGAAGTTAAAAGCCAAACATCCCAAATCTTTCATTGAAAATGGCTTCCTGCGACTTGGCCGTTAATGCCTTCGAGAGGTTTTTTTCAAATTTTAAAGTTATGTACAAATGAGCTACACGCCAACAACATTTTTTGATTATTTTAGGCATTTTGTGGTACAAAGTACAGAAATAAAATACACATTTAAACCGCTTCAGTCTATTTAAATGCTTAGAAGTTAAAAATAACAAAACATTTGTATTCAGGAGATAATATCCCTAATTGCTGAAACATAATTAGTATCAGCTTTTAACAGTTTATAAATCGAATACCTCTTAATGTCTGCAAACAAACTATAATAAATGTTCAAACGAATTAAAATCTCTTTCGTCAATGCACAAGATTTCAATATTATACAATAAAATATAATATAACATATTGTGAGATTTGAAGTAAGTAAATTTTGTTTTATTTCTTGGGTTTTACGTTAATGAGTTTAGCTTTAGATCGCACAAAATGGCAATTAAACCACAAGTGGGCTAAATGATCTGTAATTAAAAATAATGTTTGTTGCAACTGAATGGTATTTATCAGAAATCTTTTACTTATAATGTCTTTATGTGAATTTGCCTCTTTGCATTTTAATATTACTTTTAATATTTAAACAATTCATAAATGCGTAATTTCTAATTATTAATTTTCAAATGCTGCAGAAGGCATTAACGGCCAAGTCGCAGGAAGCCATTTTCAATGAAAGATTTGGGATGTTTGGCTTTAAACTTGTGCGAACTTCAGATATCACTACTTTTTCTGGTCGAAACATTAAGGAGAACTTGGCCCTTTTTAGGTGCGTTCGTAATTATATAAATACGTAGCACCTATAGTCGTCGTTCAGTCCGTCTGTCCGTCTGTCCGTCCGCATGTAACAGAGCAAAAACTACCCAACCGAATGGGCTGAAATTTTAAATATATGATTGTTGCAAAATTTTGTCGAGCCATTTCAAATTTTATGAAAATCGGATGTATAGTTTAATTATAGGGACAGTCAAAAGTTTTTCTTTACATTACGACCAATGGGAAAAATTATTGCAAGTGCATTTTAATGATGTTAAAGCTTTCCAAATGATCTGAAATTTTAAACATATAATTATTGCGACATTTTGTCGAGCCATTTCAAATTTTATGAAAATCGGATGTATAGTTTAATTACAGGGACAGTCAAAAGTTTTTCTTTACATTACGGCCAATGGGAAAAATTATTCACAAGTGCATTTTAATGATGTTACAGCCTTCCGAATGGGCTGAAATTTTAAATATATAATTGCTGCAAAATTTTGTCGAGCCATTTCAAATTTTATGAAAATCGGATGTGTAATTTAATTACAGGGACAGTGAAAAGTTTCCCGTTACATTAAGGGGAATGGAAAAAAAAATATTGCAAGTGCATTTTAATGATGTTACAGACTATGCACTTATGAAGTGCAAACAAATACACATTCAGTACAATATCGCGTACAAAAAATAATTATAAAACTAGTTATAGTACGAACGCACCTCATTTGCCACGTTTGACGAGCAATTTCCAACTTGTTTAGGATTTCGTTCATCTGACGAAACCTTATTCGTCTCGCTTCTCTGTCTGTCTGTCCGTCACAGAGCCCGTTCTCAGAAACTATACATGTTGGAGTCTTGAAATTTTGCATACTTATAGATGAACACCACACATCATACGACAAATAATAAAATTTCGAAAAAGTCGTACATTTAACCCTTTGGGCTCCCACATGTGTATTTTAAACAATTCTTTCTAAGTGAATCCCTAATTAGTTGCAGGCGTGAAATTTTGCGTACTTATAGATGGACACCTCAGATCAAACGACAAATCATAAAATTTTGAAAAAGTCGTACATTTAACCCTTTGGGCACCCACATGAGTATTTTAGACAATTCTTTCTAAGTGAGTCCCTAATTAGGTTGCGATCGTGAAATTTTGCGTACTTATAGATGGACATCTCAGATCAAACGACAAATCATAAAATTTTGAAAAAGTCGTACATTTAACCCTTTGGGCTCCCACATGTGTATTTTAAACAATTCTTTCTAAGTGAGTCCCTAATTAGGTTGCCGGCGTGAAATTTTGCGTACTTATAAATGGACACCTCAGATCAAAGGACAAATGATAAAATTTTGAAAAAGTCGTGCATCTAACCCTTTGGGCTCCCACATGTGTATTTTAAACAATTCTTTCTAAGTGACACCCTATTTAGTTTGGAGGCGTGAAATTTTGCTTACTTATAGCCGAATACCTCACATCAAACGACAAATCATAAAATTTTCAAAAAGGTCGTACATTTAACCCTTTGGGCTCCCACATATGTATTTTAAACAATTCTTTCTAATTGAGCCCCTAATTAGGTTGGAGGCGTGAAATTTTGTACTTATAGCTGAGCACCTCCCATCAAACGGCAAATCATAAAATTTCGAAAAAGTCGTACATGTAACCCTTTGGGCACCTACATGTGTATTTTAAACAATTATTTCTAACTGACACCCAATTTAGTTTGGAGGCGTGAAATTTTGCTTACTTATAGCTGAACACCGTTATGCAAAAAATCATAAAAATTTGAAAAAGTCGTACATTTAACCCTCTGGGCTCCCACATGCGTATTTTCAGCATTTTTTTCTAACTGAGCCCCTTATTAAATTGGGGATTTGAAATTTTGCATATTTATAGTAGAACACCTGAGGCCAGGCGACAAATCATAAAATCTTGAAAAAGTCTTACGTTTAACCCTTTAAGCTAGCACATATGTATTTTAAGCAATTCTTTCTAAGGGAGCCACTAATTAAGTTGGAGACATGAATTTTTGCATAGGTATAGCTGAATACCTCAGACCACACGACAAATCATAAAATTTTCAAAAAGTCTTATATTATTTACTCCTCCGTGCTCTAACTTGTATATTTTAAGCATTTTTTCTAACCACTGCCCTTTTAACCCGGGGAGCACTTTTCCAACTTTTGCCGACACCCCTTGGGCTCAATCCCTTCGACTAATATATATACGGATAGTATGTAAAACGGAGTTTCGTTCGGATAGAGGTTTGTTTAGAATAGAGTGCGTCCCTGGTTGCGAAATGTGGAATTAATAGATTTTTCAAAAGTATAAAGTGTTTTGAAAGGAATATTAAACGAAACCCTCTGTGCGATCTCTGATCACACTTACCCATTTGTTTTTTTTTTACCGAAAACTTTTTGTTGGGATTTAAGTATTGCGCGGCAGCGCAATACTTTGTGATATCGTACCTTCGCCACACATTTTCGACGGGGAAAGCAACAGGCATCTCCGAGGAGGACAATGGTCTTTTGTGTAAAGGCATGCAGGGGAAATTCCTGGCATACTTCTGCCCTTGGGATCTGCTCAACAGGGTATTTCAACTTTTCCAAAAAATAGGGGTGGCTGGACAATGTGTGGGAATTCGTCCCTAAAGTGAAAGTAAAAAGAGACTCATGCAGAAGCTAGTGTGGAGGCTGATAGTAGACTGGGTGACACTGATGAAGTGAGGTGTTTTTTTAACAACGGAAGAGATGCGAGTAAAAATCGTTTTTACTCAGGTTGGCTATGAGAAGTATAGAACTGTTAATAAAAAGTGAGAGTGTCTACCTATGAATGGTAAAGTTTGTTATTACATTTTTCAAATCTATTTTAGTTGTTCTAATAAAGAACTTTGGTAAGAAACATGTATTATTTTTCAACGATCATCTCACAAGAGCTTAGTGAACCAAAAAGCTCTGGCCCACTACATCACAGCTATAGTATTATAAATGGTGGCAGCTTACGGATTAATTAGGTCTAGCATAAATTAGACTGGACCCACGTGAACTTGATGTACAGAAGGAAACTGTGTAGAAACAAGGACAGTCGGTGATGAAATCTTGTGTTTGACGTATGTATCAATGTATGTATGTATGTATGTATGTATATGTGACGTATGTGAAGTGTATCCGGTGAGGAACTGTGAAATCTGGAGTGTCGAATGTGTTAGCTGGTATGTAACAAGGACTAAGGATTCGACGATATAGAAAATTTCTTCAGTAAACATCCAGTGCAGTGGATAGTAGACTATTTCATCGATCGCCCTTAGGAATCCATGGAGACAGCTTGTGTGTAAATTTCCCAGCGGAAATCAAGTTAGATCCGGAGATACGGCAGTACCTGAAAAAAAAAAAGTGCAGGAAAGCCTTGGAGCAGTGTGGAGAAAGGTCTACATTTGAAGGTAAGCCCTTTTATGAAATTTTCCAGAGAGGTCTGTTAGGATTTAATATTGTATATGTCTGTTCTTGGTAATTTGTATATGTTTAATAGATAAAAAGTCTAGGGTAGCTATTAATTTGGGATCGAAATTTTTAGTTAGAATTTTTATATTAAACGGGTTTCTTATGGTCTGTACGGTAATTCATTTGGTTTTGAAAATTTAATATTTATGTATTTCATAATTAACTTGAGGATAGTAAATTACGGTTGATTAATAAAAGAATATTAATCATTAAAATTAATCATAGTTGTGGATGTAACTTTTAGTTATAAAGTTGGGGCATATACAGCTTTTGTTTATTACAGCAATAAAGTTATTTGAAATTTTATGGGTATGCTGTAGGAAATAGCAGGATTAGTTGTTTTTATACAAATTGTATTTATATAGTGCTGTGGGTATCAAAATAATTTTGAAGATTTACTCAGTTTTAAAGGATATAACAAGTGCACGAAAATTTTCGGTAGGAAAATTGTATTATTGTTTTATGCATTGAAATATATCTAGAGGATAAAATTCTATTCCTTATTGTAATTTTTAGTGTGTTTTACAAATTGTATATATTTGTGTATTGTTGTGATTAGTATATTTTGGGGGAAAACAATGGAAGAATTTCTAGGGAAATATACTAAAAACATCTTGCTTTTGCTGGCAGAGGAATTTGAGACCAACGTGTCGGCAACTGATAAGAAAAAAACTATAATTCAGGCTATTTTAGCAGCATCGGATTATAATGAGAGTTTTGCTAAATCGAATTTAGAATGTATTCTTAAGGAGGATGCAGAACGAAAAGAAATGGAACGGGAAAAATTAGCTTTGGAACGGGAAGACGAAGAGCGCGAAAAAACAAGACAATTTGAGTTAGAAAAATTAAGAATTCAAAATTCTTCGGAAACTGTTAGTCTTTCGTCTAGTGATTTGAATGTAGGTTCGCATAGGAATCCAAAAATTAATTTGAAAGAATTAGTTCCACGTTTTGATTGTAAATTAATTGACATCACTCTTTTCTTTATGATCTTTGAAAAACAGGCGGAAAAAGCTAAAATTTCGCAGGAGGATATGGTTAGCCAATTAATTCCCTTATTGCCATCAGATATCGCGGAAATTATAGTGAAGCAACCAGCAGAATTAGGAGATGATTTTCAACATGTAAAAAAAGTTTTATTAAATCGTTTTAGATTGGGAACAGGTGCTTTAAAACAGAAGTTTGAAAATCATCAAAGGAAACCTGGAGCGTTATGGGTAGACTTGGTATATGAATTAAGAGGTTATTTGGATAATTGGTTGGAATCATTAGAAATAAAGGATTTCGAGTCTTTAAAAGAGCTCATGCTCACAGAGCAAGTAAAAAAACGCGTTCCTTTTGAAGTAAAAGAAAAATTTATGGATGAATGGGATGAAATGAAAGAGGCTTCGAAACATGCTGATAAATGTGACAAATATGAGAGTATTAGAAGTAGTTTCAGGAAATCAGAAAAAAAATCTTGGGAAAAAAAACCTTATTCAGAGATGCAAAGAAGCAATTTAAATCCGAAAATTAGGGGTGAAGTAAAAGCTAAATCGGAGTTAGAGAATAAAACGGAAAAATTTAAAAATGATAAACTTAAACAAGACCAGGCTTTTGAGAGGAAAAGGCAGATTAGGTGTTTTTTTTGTAATCAACCAGGGCACATAAAACCAGATTGTGCGGAATGGTTAAAAAAGAAAAATGAGTTCAATACAGTTAATCATTTAGGTAATGATGTTGATTTAGGGGATTGTTTTAAACCTTATCTAAAAAAAGCTCTAATAAACGGGGTTGAAAGACACTATTTGAGGGACACGGGAGCAGGGATTGATCTATGCGATAGAAATTGGGTTAAAACAGAGGATTTTACTGGAGATATAACTTGGGTACGTGAACCTCTTGATAATGAATGTAAATGTTTACCATTAGCATGGGTGACTATAAAAGGGGATTTTGGTTGCATCACCACTAAGGCGGCGATTAAACCATCGGAGTCGGAGCAAGGTTACTATCTCTTAGGTAATAAAACTGCGGAGCTTATTGAGCAAAATAAAGGAAGTGGTGTTCCTATAAATATGGTGGTTACCCGTAGTAAGACGAATTCTTTAAAAAAAGGAATGGAACAACGGGATGTTGATAAGGAAATGTCGTTTGTTGATCAGGCAAAGTTAGAAGAGCAACCAGGTAGGGTATATAAAATTGGGGATTGCTCACAGAACAAAGAAACGCAGGTAGTTCAAATGGATGAGAATAGACAGGATGAAAGTTAAATCGAAGATCTTATGTTATTACCGAAATGGGAGGTGAAAGATAATGTGGGATTGAATAAAATTACAGCGAAAGATTTCAGCTTAGCTCAGAAACAGTGCTTATCTTTAAAAACATTATGGGAAAAGGCAAATAATGTAGAAGAAAAGGAATTTAAAATAATGGGAAATAAATTAGTAAGAGTTTCACATTCAAATAGTGGGGATGAGAAATTACAATTATGTTTGCCATTAGAATTTAGAGAGAAAATAATGAAGATGTGTCATGAGGAAGTTGCGGGACATTTAGGGGCAACTAAAACAAAAGATAGGGTAATTAAATGCTATTTTTGGCCAAATTGTTACAAGGAAATTGAGGCATTTGTAAGAACTTGCGATCTGTGTCAAAAGGTTGGTAAAAATAGAGATAAAAAGAAAGCTCCCTTGAAGCTCGTGCCGATAATTTCAGAAGTTTTCTCCAGGATAAATATTGATGGTGTAGGCCCTTTGAGTTTAAGCGAGAAAAATAATAGATACTTGATTACTTCAATTTGTGTTGCGTCAAAATATCCAGATGCGATTCCAGTAGAAGATTTAACTTCTCCGTCAGTGATTGAGGGGCTAATACAAATATTTTCTAGGACTGGTTATCCAAAAGAGGTACAATGTGATTTGGGTAGGTCATTTACAAGTGAGTTGGCATCGGAATTTTTTGATAGGTTTGGTATTAAGGTTGTACATAGTTCAGTTTGCCACCCAGAATCGAATAGCGTTGAACGGATGCATGGTAGTTTAAAAAGGGTTATAAAGACATTATGTTTGGAGGCAGGAAAAGATTGGGAAGCAGTCTTGCCAATGGCTTTATTTGCTTTGAGGACTGTAAGTCATGAAAGCACGGGATTTAGCCCTGCTGAGCTTGTACATGGTAAGAATTTACGAATGCCACATACTCTTGTATATGAAAATTGGATGGAAAAGGAGACGGTAAATCAGAATGTAGTGGACTATATTTTGAACTTAAGTAATAGATTGAAACATTGTCAAGAATTAGCGTGTAAAAGAATGAAAGAGTGTCAGGAGAAACGAAAACAATGGTATGATAAGAATGCGGTGTATAGAAAATTTAATGTTGGAGACAAAGTGTTAGTTCTGGCTACTTCGAAACCAAATAAAATGGCGGTTAATTGGATAGGACCGGGAACTATTACTAGCGTAATATCTTAAACTAATTATACGATCGATATTCCGGAAAAGAGAAATAAGTCTACTATTTATCATGTTAATTTAATTAAACCATATTATAGTAGACCTGAATTTGTAAATTTGTTGATTGATGAGGAGTGTGAGGAAATTGAGGATCAAGCGGAAATTCCTTATCCCATTGCGGATCCCACTCAATTAGACTTTTGGGAATTAGTAAAAGAAAGTAATTTGGAAAAACGTGTTTCTACAGAGCAAATAGGAGATTTCAGGACAATGATTGAGCGTCATATGAAAGTTTTTTCTACGGACCCTGGGAGTACCCCGTTAGTTAAAATGGACATTGTTTTAACGGATGATGTGCCGGTAAGATCAAAACCATATCGTATGTCGCCGAGGCAATTAGAGATTATGCGTGAAGAGATTCGGAGGCTTTTAGATTTGGGTGTGATTGAGGTCGGGCAATCAGATTATGCTTCGCCTATGATTTTAGTTGAGAGTGCGGGTAAAGACGCTCGCCCTTGTGTGGACTATAGGAAATTAAATGCAAAGACCAGAACTGAATTTTTCCCTTTGCCAAACATTGAAGAGGTTGTTGAGAAAGTGAGTACAGCGCCTTTTATTACTGTTATGGATCTGACGAAAGGTTATTTTCAGATTCCTCTCACGGAAGAAGCTCAGAGATATGCGGCTTTTGTAACACCATTTGGGACCTTTTTACCTAAAGTCATGATGTTTGGACTTTTAAATTCAGCATATTATTTTTGTAAATTGATTGCCATAGTTTTATATGGGTTAGAGTCATTTGCGGTTCCGTATATCGATGATATAGCTATATTTTCTTTGACATGGGAACAGCATTTAAAAGATGTGGAAGCGGTTCTTAAGCGGTTAAAAGAAGCAAATCTAACGGTGAAACCATCCAAATGCCAATTCGCGCAAGATCACGTAAAATTTCTGGGACACGAAGTTGGGTCAGGAAAAAGGTCTCCTAGTGAAGCTAAATTGCAGGCTATTAAAGATTTTCCAATTCCGACGACGAAAACACAGCTAAGAGCATATCTGGGAATGGTAGGGTATTACGCGAGGTACATAAAGAATTATGCTACCATAGCAGTGCCGTTAACAGATGCTTTAAAAGGGAAAATAAAAAAAGAAAAAATCATATGGGACGAGAAGTGTAATAATGCATTTGAAGAATTAAAGTTAAAATTAATGAAAAGTCCTGTGTTATATGCGCCTGATTTTAAGCAGAAATTCATTGTGCAAACAGATGCGAGTTTGTATGGGGCAGGAATTGTTTTATCTCAAATTATTGCAGATGAAGAGCATCCAATTTTGTATCTTAGCAAAAAATTTTCTCGTGCGGAGCAAAATTATAGCACGATAGAAAGAGAATTAGCGGCTATAGTATATGGATTAAAGAAGTTAAATTATTATTTGGATGGGCAAAAATTTGAAATACAAACCGATCATAATCCATTAGTGTACTTAAAGAAAATGGTTGGTACAAACTCTCGTTTGACACGTTGGGCTCTATTTTTGCAGCCATTAAATTTTGAAATTACACATAAGTCAGGAAAATTACATGGAAATGCAGATGGTCTAAGTAGGAAGATTTAGAATCAGAGTTAGATTTTCTGTTTGGAATTTAGTGTTCAAAATTTTAATACTTGTAATTAGGGCGTTTTATTAAGATATTGTGCTGTATGTAAAAATTTAGTTACCTAGATTGTGTTATAGTGTTTTTTTTTCTTTTTTGAGTTAGTATTACATTCAAATATTTTAAATTTAAATTAATTGTTCTAGCATCAAAAATGTACATTATTTTTATTCTTTTGATTGATTATGTGTAAGGAAAATTCTAAAAATTTCATATTTTGGTATGTCCTTTGAAACTGAGAGTGGGTATTCTTGAATTTAAGTAGAACTTTCATAATTGGGTCAAAAGTCTAAATGATATTTTATTGCTGATTTAATGGTGTGCTTGACCTCTCGGGAAATCTATTAAAAGGGCTTATTATGTGAATTCATGCCAAATATTTCCTGTGGAAATCTCTTTTGGAGGGAGGTGTTGTGATATCGTACCTTCGCCACACATTTTCGACGGGGAAAGCAACAGGCATTTCCGAGGAGGACAATGGTCTTTTGTGTAAAGGCATGCAGGGGAAATTCCTGGCATACTTCTGCCCTTGGGATCTGCTCAACAGGGTATTTCAACTTTTCCAAGAAATAGGTGTGGCTGGACAATGTGTGGGAATTCGTCCCTAAACTGAAAGTAAAAAGAGACTCATGCAGAAGCTAGTGTGGAGGCTGATAGTAGACTGGGTGACACTGATGAAGTGAGGTGTTTTTTTAACAACGGAAGAGATGCGAGTAAAAATCGTTTTTACTCAGGTTGGCTATGAGAAGTATAGAACTGTTAATAAAAAGTGAGAGTGTCTACCTATGAATGGTAAAGTTTGTTATTACATTTTTCAAATCTATTTTAGTTGTTCTAATAAAGAACTTTGGTAAGAAACATGTATTATTTTTCAACGATCATCTCACAAGAGCTTAGTGAACCAAAAAGCTCTGACCCACTACATCACAACTTATTTATTTCCAGTGTCACTTCTCAATGTTAATTTAACATAGAAAAGCCTATGCTCATAACTTTTTCATTTTTTCTTCCCACCTTTTTGTCCCTGATGCCACAAATTTTTAATTATTTGCTAATTCTAATAATATTATAAATTCAAAGCGTAAAAACATTTGCCTGACGTCAGGGTCGAAACGGATCATAAAATGCTTTTGCATATAGGTGGATTATAATCTAGAGAGTAACATGGGCTAATTTTTATTTACATTATTCAAATATTTTTCATAATAATTCCAAATTTCGCTTTTTTCATTGCGAATCAACGGATATTTTCTAATAAAATTTAACATTTTTATTTCATTATTGTAAATAATTCAAAAGCCGTAATAATAATTTGTCTACTTTTAGTTGAATGATTTTCACGTGAAACTGAAGAAACTGAAATAGTTTTTCTTAAGAATTATGAATATGACGTCATAGTGGAAATAAAAGTGACATTTTCAAGCAGATTTTTTAAGTTCAGATTGTAATTTTTTGACCAAACTACAGCAACCTGCATTACTGCACTGGTGAACATTTTGAATTATACATAGGTAAATTGCATCACAAATTGTGATGCGATATCGCATAAATCAAAGCCTGATGATGATACCCTACATTAATTTTGAAATGTGTTCGTCTGAATGCAGTAGTTATTAAAAAAATTGGCATATTAAACAAAAACTTAATTTGCAGAACAAATAAAAAAAACAAAATTTATTTCCTAAATTGTTTAAGCCCGAGAAGAGGCAGATATTAAAATATTTCATTCAATTCGTTCTACATTTAATGTTAAATTTTCGTAACAAATGAGTTAAACCAGTTGAACATTAAAAAATAAACATGAAATTCATACAATATAATACTTAAAACACCCTAAAAAATTAGATTCCGTTCAAATGAAATCGAAATAAATCTTAGACTTTTTCCATTTTTAAGTTGTAAATATTTATACTGCAGATTTTGCATTATGTTTATGGCGATTGTACATAATATGATAAGATACATGCAAAATACAAAACTTTAAAAAAAGTCTAAGATTTATTTCGATTTCATTTGAACAGAATCTAATTTTTTAGGGTGTTTAAAGTATCATATTGTATGAATTTTATTTTTATTTTTTAATCTTCAATTGGCTTAACTAATTTGTTACAAAAAATTAACATTAAATGTAAAACTAATTGAATGAAATATCTTAATATCTGTCTCTTCTCGGGCTTAAGGGGACGAGGGACCTTAAAAAACCTTAAAAATCAATTCTTTATTTTTTGAAATTTTGACTTTAAATATTATTCAGGGGTACATTATATGCATTATGACAAGCATTTATCAAAAAAAAAATTTTTTTAATTATTTTTGAGAAAAAAATGGAGTTTTACGCGTCGTCTTAGAAATCTTCGAAATGCCCCATGCGCATTCCAAATCAATGAAAATCCCCAATATTTTTTATAAAAGTTTGGTTTATATATATAAATAAAACTGTGCATCGAATTTTATATATTTGAATATAAAAAAAAAAAATTAAAAATTTCAAAAATTTTGATTTTTTTTTTTTTTTTTTTTTTTTTTTTTTACACCTTCATATTCAAATATATAAAATTCGATGCACAGAAGTATTTATATATATAATCCAAACTTTTATAAAAAATATTGGGGATTTTCATTGATATGGAATGCGCAGGGGGCATTTCGAAGATTTCTACGACGACGCGTAAAATGCCATTTTTTTCTCAAATATAAATGTTTTTTAAATTTTTTTTATGATAAATGCATGCCACAATGCATATAATGTACCCTTGAGTAATATTTAAATTAAAATTTACAAAAAAAAAGAAAAAAATTAAAAAATTTTAAAATTTGGAAATTTTTTCGAAATTTTTCAATTTTTTTTTTTTTTTTTTTACCTTTATATTCAAATATATAAAATTCGATGCACAGTTTTAATTATATATATAAACCAAACGTTTATAAAAATATTGGTGATTTTTATTGATATGGAATGCGCAGGGGGCATTTCGAAGATTTCTACGACGACACGTAAAATGCCATTTTTTTCTCAAAAATAAATTTTTTTTTAAATTTTTTTTTGTGATAAATGCATGCCGTAATGCATATAATGTACCCTTTAGTAATATTTAAAGTTAAATTTGCAAAAAAAATGAAAACTTCTGAAATTTTGAAATTTTTTCGAAAATTTTCAAAATGTTTCAAAAAAAAAATTTTTTTTTAACCTTTATATTCAAATATATAAAATTCGATGCACAGATTTTTTTATATATATAAACCAAACTTTTATAAAAAATATTGGGGATTTTCATTGATATGGAACGCCGATGGGGCATTTCGGAGATTTCTAAAACAACGCGTAAAATTCCACTTTTTTCTCAAAAATGACTTAAAAAAATTTTTTTTTGTAATAAATGCATGCCATAATGCATATAATGTACCTTTGAGTAATATTTAAGGTGAAATTTACAAAAAATAAAAAATTTATTTTTAAGGTCCCACGTCCCCTTAAACAATTTAGGAAATAAATTTTGTTTTTTTAATTTGTTCTGCAAATTAGGTTTTTGTTTAATTTAAGTATTGCGCGGCAGCGCAATACTTATTTATTTCCAGTGTCACTTCTCAATGTTAATTTAACATGGAAAAGCCTATGGAGATCATAACTTTTTCATTTTTTCTTCCCACCTTTTTGTCCCTGATGCCACTCATTTTTTATTCTTTACTAATTTTAATGATATTATAAATTTAAAGTGTAAAAACGATTGCCTGACGTCAGGGTCAAAACGAATGGTAAAATGCCTTTGCATATGGGTGAATTATAACCCAGAGAGAAACATGGGCCAATTTGTTTGTTTACATTATTCAAATATTGTTCTTAATAATTCCAATTTTCGCTTTTTTCATTGAAAATCAACGGACATCTTTCATAGGAAATGAAACATTTTTACTTCATTGTTGCAAAAATTTCAAAAGCCGTAATAATAATTTATTTCTTTTTAGTTGAAAGATTTTCACGTGAAATATTAAATTGAGCTAGTTTTTCTTTTCAAAAATTAAAAAGGTGAATATGGCGTCATAGTGGAAATAAAAATGATATTTTCAGAATAAGTTTTTGCTTTGGTCAAGTTTATATTTTAGTAAAAAGTTTCTAATGGATAGCTATTTTTACGCAAGGTAGCGAACTTAGTGGGGAATTACATAACTTAAATTTTAAAATGTATTTTTTTTTCCGAGATGAGAACTATTTATACCCCAAGTTAAACTTAGGTAATAATTTTCTGATGTGTTTACATCACCCCTTGGGAGAGAATAAGGTTTAAAAATTTAAGTAAAACTTTTATTTTTTATTTTTTACTGTATCACAGCTATAATATTGTTAAATATTAGCAGTAAGGATTCAACACAATTTACATTTACAGTCATAGCGTTCCTGAGTGGGAAACATAGTATCTAAATTTAAATTATTTTTTTATGTTTTGATTATAGATTTTTTACGTTTAGATTGGAAGTTTTTGTCCAAACTACCGCAACCTGCATTACTGCAGTAGTGAAATATTTTGAATTACACATTGGTAAACTGCAACCCGCATTGTGATGCAATACCGCATACATCAAAGCCTGGTGATGATACTCTCCATTAATTTTGAAATGCGTTCGTCTGAGTGCAGTAATTACTAAAAAACTTGACATATTAAACAAAAACATAATTTGAAGAACAAATTAAAAAAACCAAATTTATTTCCTACATTGTTTAAGCCCGAGAAGAGACAGATATTAAGATATTTCATTCAATTAGTTTTACATTTAATGTTAATTTTTTGTAACAAATTAGTTAAGCCAATTGAAGATTAAAAAATAAAAATAAAATTCATACAATATGATACTTAAAACACCCTAAAAAATTAGATTCTGTTCAAATGAAATCGAAATAAATCTTAGACTTTTTTTTAAGTTTTGTATTTTGCAAGCATCGTATCATTTTATGCACAATTGTCATAAACATAATGCAAAATCTGCAATACAAATATTTTCAATTAAAAATGGAAGAAGTCTAAGATTTATTTCGATTTCATTTGAACGGAATCTAATTTTTTAGGGTGTTTTAAGTGTCATATTGTATTAATTTTATTTTTATTTTTTAATCTTCAATTGGCTTAACTAATTTGTTACAAAAATTTAACATTAAATGTAAAACTAATTGAATGAAATATCTTAATATCTGTTCCTTCTCGGACTTAAACAATGTAGGAAATAAAATTGTTTTTTTTTATTTGTTCTTCAAATAATGTTTTCGTTTAATATACTAGGGGGCTCTGCCCCCTACGAGCTACGCTCGTCAACCCCCGGTCAGACACCGCAGACTCTAAAAGTACGCTAATTTGATCGGCTTTAAAAATATTTCGGAAGATTGAATTATAATTTAAAAAACAATGGCGATCTCCCTATAAACGGATTTCTATTCATTTCTCGTTGACTGGGGAATTTTAAGGCCAAATCCGCTGCGGAACTACTTGATTAACCCGTCGACCAATTTCGCCAAATTATGTAAATCGCCAAAGCACTCGTCAAATTATACAAATTGACATCATTTTTATTTTAAATAACGAAAGTACAAATAAATTAGTGCAACATTAATAAAAATACAAATAAAACGTCGAAATAAAAATAACTTGATGACGTAGACACGTGTAAAGTGCTTAAAGTCAAGTTAATGTGACATTTACGATCAACCATTATTGGCATTTAATCTTATAGTTTGGCGAATGATAGATTTTTGGTCGACGGGATAACTAAGTAGCACCAAAAATACACATGTCAATCGCTGTTTTCGTCTTTGATCAAGTAAAATAAGATAAACATTTCAAACTAAGCTAATATAAAAGGAATTAAGTAAACAGAATCTTTGTCTCCCGGTATTTTTTAACAAAGCGAAAAGAAAGTTCTTTTAAATAAGACATTTTAAATGAATCGTTTTTAATCTGACGTAATTTTGACCAAACTATTCTTTCTCTTTTTAAAATTCACGTGAAAATACTTGTGTTAGAAATGAAATATTATTTGCGCTTTCCTAACAAAAATAGTTGAAAAGTATCCTCTCAAAATACCAAATAAATGTCTAGCACAATTTCTAAATTTAAACCGTTTTGCAACATTATTTTGTGCTCATTTTGTGTAATAACTGTAATGTGACGTAAATTTGACGTAATTTCTCCTATTTAAGACTTCTAACGCATGTTAATAAATTTATTATTTTACAAATTCCTTTCTCTCTTAAAATTCACGTGTAATTATAGTTTTTATGACGTAATTTTTAATAAGTTCCTTCTTTTTGTACATAATTATTTAATTCTAATTCCAAATGTTTTTTCTGTTTATAATAGTCACGTGTAAATAAATTTTTAATTTATTACCCGTATATATTTTTTTAAGCAAACATTATTGTTTCCGCTGTTTATACAGTTGGCAACAGTTTAAATTAATATCACTTTCTAAAATCTGTAAAAAATATCTCTAGAAATGCCGAAAATTTGAATTTAAAATAGAAATAAAACCTCTAAAAATTAGCCAAATTAAAAAAAGAAATACAATCTGCACACCGGGAACTTCAAACGTATAAAATGATCTAAAAATGATTAAATTCCCATGAATAGATTTTGCTCCTATAAAACTTTTTTAGTGGTACGATTTTGTCCAACTTTAGCATTAAATATCTCTTAAAATAATTCTTCGATTTGAAAGCTGTCTGCATCAGCGTATTTATCGAACATTTTTGTATAATACTACCGATTTTCATATTTTTGTATGCATTATGTTTCTTAATATTAACGAAGAAAGACCTCCGGTCACAAAAAATTCAAAACCGGCGGCGGCGGTGACAGCGGTAGTTACCTTTTTTTAGAATAGAGAGATATATATGTTACAATAGAAATTTTCGCCCTTTTGTCTTAATTAAACTATTCCAAATTATTATAATATCTACCTTTTTTACTTAGCTTTAGTACTATCTTAAATAACTTTTATCTTTTTTCAATGCTTTAAATGCGTATTTTAGGTAGATTTCGTAAGAAATACTACCTATTGCAGTCGTTACCATGGTGCGACTTTTGAAAAATTCCTTCATAACTTTTCATTACATGACCCCAGGAACCCAAAACCACCCCCACCTAAAAAGTTTATATATATATATATATATATATATATGTATGTATGTATGTATGTACTAAATTTTGTCCGCATGATAAAAGTCGCAATTATGCACGGAACGTCTTCAAACTCGCCAACAACTTTAAGGTAGCTAATTTCTCGGCGGGGATTGAAAATGAGCAAAATCGGTCCAAGGGAATGGGAATGGGGAAGGTTTAAAATTTTGAATACCGTCTTAACATGATTCTGATAAAACCAGCTTTTACACAACAATGGCAGGAAAAAATAAATATTTTTCGTTATAGCTGTTGCCAACAATTAAAAAAAAAGCAATAAAGTTCTCACACAAGAATTGCTTTTCTAATGCAGTGTTTTCACGTGAAAAATTAAATTAGATAAACAGTTTGACGATTTGAAAACAAATTGAATATTACGTCATAAGTTTTCTAGAGCAAGATTTCTGCATGAAAATTCAAAATGAAATAAATAGTTTGACGAATTGAAAACAAATTGAATATTACGTCATAAGTTTTCTAGAGCAAGATTTCTGCATGAAAATTCAAAATGAAATAAATAGTTTGACGAATTAAAAAAAACAACAAAATATTGCGTCATATTGAAAATATAATGGACCACAGCAGGTGAATATGTAACGTCATTGAGTTTGAAGAAACGTATTAAAACATGATAAAAACCCGAGTATTGAAATATTAACATATTTTAACACTTTGAGGTTCTCTGAATTTGATTTAGCCATTTTTAAACCTATTCCATATACATGCGTGTGTGTATATTAGAATTTTCACAAAATGTTTAGCTCCCTAGAGCTCATTCTTAGCGAAGGAACTGGGTTTATCTTTAATCTTGATTTAAGTTTTGTTGGTGAATTTAGTACTTAACTTCGAAATCTACCTCCGCCTGTAGGCCCGAGCCGGCAGGGATTTTTTTTTTTTATTATTCTAAAAACCTTAAATCCATTCGTCTAATCTTATGAAACCCATTAAATTACTTTTTTTCATTTTATTCTGAATCTAAATTCTTTTTGTTCCGAATGTATTTAATATAATTTCTTCTCTGATGTTCCATATCCCATAATTCCTTGCCAAGCCCGCCAACATTTGTTTACGTTATAAAGCTGACGCCGAGACTAAAGAGTTCATCATCGACGTCACACGTACTCCCCCCCTTCCCCCGGAGCTGAGTCCTATCGTAGCCTGCCTCTCGTCGCGTCCTCCCGGCTTTTTTTACGAGGTTGGTTTTTTCACTTGTAATATATTCGTACGCGTGTCTTTTTCGCAAGTATTTAACATGTTGCATTGACGGGGAGACAGAGAATATTACGATTATTGATTTGCTTAAATAACCCATGTCACCTGGAGAGCTTTGTTTACTGTTTTTTCGTTATGCTGTACTAATATTTAACATCTAGTGGTTAACATTTTACGACGTAGCAACGACCCGAATATGAATAGCATCTAGTGGATTTAGTGCATTTTATGATCATCTAATAAATATTTGATGAATCTAAAGGCTTCAGTTATTATTTACGGGAAACTACAAATGGACGTCGTCGGGCTGATCTTCCACTCTTAACTATGATTTTACGATTGCAAAACTTTGATTTCTCGGTTGAGTTAAATAACGAGTGTATGGCTGCTGTTTAAGATCGATATGTTTGTATCATATACTAGTGAAAACGTATCATATATGTATATATATACTATAATGTGTTAGTGAATTAGTGGATTTTGCTTAATTTATATTACTTGTATAGGGTTCCATCTGTATTTTGTATAATGTTACAATTATGATTTGATGCTAAATTTATTAATTAATTGATTTAATTATCGTAATTGGAAATAGATGATGATTTGCAATTATATTATGGTTATATTCTAAACGATAATTCTAACCATAACCGTTAATATGTGAGTACCAATGGGTTCTTTATATTAAATGAATCTCTCGACAAATGAATTCTCGCCAAAATGGCTCCAAACAAAATTTGTGGCAACCCCGGTGCGTCTAACTGAGACATCTGAGAAAGGAATAATATCATAAACAGAACAGAATCAAAACAGATATTGAAAAAAGTCCTTGTGTATATGAAACGGTGAATAGGTTGCCAAAAAATATGCATGAGAATTTTAGTTTTTCAACCAGAACAGGATACGGAACTCTTTCCGGCAAGTACCCAAGTTTTATCCTCCAGTGAGAAAATATAGTCGAAACAAATACTTGTACAAACAAAGAATGAAAAGACCATTTTCACGAATATTGCGTGGAAATGTATGAAAAAAACGCATGTAGGAAAAAAGGCATTAAGGCATTAAAAAAAAAACGTACTTTTATGTTAGCTGGGCGCAGAGGTACCGGGTACATAATTGGAGCCAAAATGGCGATTTTATGCCTGGGCAACACGGCGAGGCTAAACCGCAAAATCAACGACTGCTTGGCGTATGACTTGGCGGCACTAGGATAAATTCGCCAATTCTATCAACTTAAATATCCAAATCGAATGTGAACAAATAATGTAAATAAATAATGTAAATAAATAATGTAAATAAATAATGTAAATAAATAATGTGAATAAATAATGTAGCAAATAATGTAAACAATAATGTAAGAAAATAACTTTAAAAAATCACACCAAGTAATCATTAATTCTCCAGTCGCGCTCCCGGCGATTTTGGCGAGATTTTAATTCGTATGGCAGCCCGGCAGAACAGATTGCTATTGCTGCTGTTTTATATTAAATTAGACATTGTGTGTTTATAATAAAATAATTTGTGTATACCCTATATATATACTAACATGCTATTTTCGCAAGTTAAGGCTAACTACACGAAATTGGGGTTTTCTCGCCAAAATGGCTCCAAACAAAATTCGCGCCAACCCCGGTGCGTCTGCGACATCTGAGAAATGAATAATATCACAAACAGAACAGAATCAAAACAGAAACGGGTACTACTTAGTTATCCGTCGACCAATTTCGCCAAATTATACAAATTGACATAATTTTTATTTTAAATAACGCAAAAACAAATAAATTAGTTTAACATTAAAAAACAAACAAACAAATAAAACGTCGAAATAAAAATCACGTGATGACGCAAACACGTGTAACCTGCTTAAAGTAAAGTGAATGTGACATTTACGATCAACCGTTATTGGCATTTAATCTTATAGTTTGGCGATAGATTTTTGGTCGACGGGATAACCACGTAGTACCATCTTTAATGTTCAATGTTATTCCTTCTCACTGTAATCCTCATTGTTGTAAGCATTTCTCACATTTGAGGCCAATCCTTGGTGGTGGACCCGATTGTGGAAGATTAGACAAAGTTCAACAGGATGAAACAGCAAAATACATTAAAATTTAATACAGATAAACACACATTACTGCACCATTCATTTATTTATGAAGTACAGTTATTATGTTTGACATCGAAGCAGACGGACAAATAATTTATAATACATGTAAAATTTACCAGGTCTTGAATGCACTATGAGAATACATGGAGAAAATAATAAGTAAATAAAAAGAAAGCCTATTTTCCAGAAGTTGAACGTTACATTTAAGTTATTACCCTTGATGTTTTTCTGCCTATATAATTTGGACGTTTTACTTCTGAATATCCAAAGACGATCTCACTGCTCAGAGATTCCTCCCCCCCCCCTTTTCTGCTGAATTTATGAGCAATTTAATATGTTTTAGCATCTTTCTTTAGTAAAAAAGTAACGAAATCCACGAATAAAATCTCTTGAGATTCTTTTACAGGAGCAAATAAATTCCTCCCTTTTTCTTTTTAAACCATTCTTCATATTATCCATACTATTTTGCAAGAGATATTTTTTTTCATTAAGTAATGAAATATTCATATCTTTTCTTTTGCATCCCTGATCCATACTATGACGTGCATACGTATCCCAATCTTGGACAACTCGATTTACTAAATCCGATGTTGATATGCCTTCTGTGCGCTCTGTAGCGACGAATATTCCTTTAACTTTGAGATGATTGTACACGTCGTCACTTTCGGTACCCATGGCGTAAGGAATAGCATCATGTGCTACAAAATCAATTTTATTTTCTTCGAGAAATTCGTCGTTTGTAACCCAAGGTGCGGCTCGGAGAACTTCATCGACGTATCGACAATGTCTGACACATTCGTAACGCTCTTGATCTGTCATTACGGTCATTCCTTTAAGTTGATGAGTTACGAAATCATCGTGTATTCCTACAATCAGATGAACTTCGGGAAAAGCATTTTTTGCTTGCATTAGTTGCCTAGCATGCCCTTGATGAAACAGGTCGTATATACCATCAGAATAAACTCGAACTGGTCTTGGTAGTGCTGTTCCACTTTCAATCAGTTCTTTAGTTATTTTAATGGAATAATTGCATTTATCCCTTTCCGCAACAGCTTCAGGTTCGTCACTAAATGGAGCTGGTTTAGAAGAATCAACTTTAGGCCTAGAATGCACATTTTTAGTATCGACATTTTCAGATAAATGGCGTTTAAGAATGTTGACTTCAAAATGATTATCAGACTTACATTTCTTTGGTGGTTTATATCTTTTAGATTTTTTCTTCTTTCTTTTCAGAGGAGGATTCAAAGCATCTGATAATTCAACAAGTGCCGAGACAGAAGGACAGAGTTCCGCCATTTTAATTGATTGATTTCAGACTAGAAATTGATATCGTTTTGTACAACAGACGAAATTCTTGATATAAAACATTACAGCTGTTCCAGATTCTCAAGTTAGATAACTTGAAACGAAACTATTCAATAAAATAAAACGGCTTTGTTCTTCAAGATATAAATACAAATTAATATTATGTTTACCACCTTAATATTAGCATTTAGTAGATTCAACACTCAATTTACAATATGCAATTCAACACTAAAATTATTCATATAGTTTTTCAAAGCTTATAAACCGTCTCCAATCTATTACGTGCGATTCATGTTGCACATGCGGCTGTTCTTAGAGCGTGGCATACGTAATAAAATTACGTAGGCTACGGTTAAAGTGTGATTTTTTGTTACTGATAATAGATCTTTGAGCAAATAAATTGAGCGCAAATATATTGTAACAAAATATAAAATACATTTAGCTTTAAAATCTTGAAATTTTAACTATTAATTTATTTATATTTAATAGCTGCCACATGTGAGGAAAGATCGTTTGTATTTGTTTATTTTCGATTAAGAAAAAGAACAACTCAGCTCTCTTATTACTTTGAAATTGAAAATGGTTTTTTCTTTATGGTGTTCTTATCAATTTTAGATCTCGTAAGTAAAAAAAAGTATTTCAACATTTGTAGTATTTATAGAAATTGATAAATTATATTCCACTGTAAAATTTAATGTAATATTTGTAAAGTATAGAAAAAAATGGTTCATATATAGATTTTGAAATACAGGGCTTAAATGTATGCAACGGATAAAAAATCGCTGAAAATTAAATAATTTTGATGAAGTTTTTAACCCCCGATATGCTATTTCTTTCTCCCAGCAAATAAAGTATCGTCTCCAAAAAATAACGTTCCGTTATATAAGCCAGCCGTAAAACAAAGCAAATGTGTCATTGTACTGTTAAATGCTCTACTGCAATTTTTAAAACTTCTAAGCATCGCGCATTTTCAATTTTTATATCGTCGTATTGCGAAAAAACAGTACTTTTTAATGCAATTTGTTTGAAAATTGCATCTCAATTTATTTTTGAGATATTAATTTTTTTGTAGTTTTTAGCGCCATTTGTTTAAATTTGGCAACTCAAGTACTCCATTTCAGTAGAAAGTATAGAAAAAATAGTTCAAAAATAGTAATTATATCTTTTGTTGCCATTTTCTTATAACTACTGAAAAAAATTTAATTAAAATAGTTGTTATTTTGAAAAAATATATAAATGAATGATTTCTGATAAAACATGGAGCTATTATAAACTATATTTAATTTATCTCTATTATAAACAAATTAAGTCATATGAATCATTAGATGGCCATTTTTTTTTTTTTTTTTTTTTTTTTTAGTTTCTTGAATGGCATCAGTTTTTTTTTTTCTTTTGGATTTTGGATTAGTGTATTATTCAGCGATAGTGACGTCATATGAATACTTTTCTGTCGATGTTGCTTAAGGCTGGATCGTAAATTGTGAATTCTTCAGCGGATGCGAATGACGTCAATTTATATAAAATAAAAGCGCGTGTTTTAAGTCTTAAAACTGAAATATGTTTTGTATTATCTATATTTATATACATATATATTTTTTTCATCGGGGGCGACACTAAATTCTGAAAAAGCAGAATTCCAGTTTTCTTTCATTGATACTTTTGTGTCCCTCGATTATTACATTTAAAATACTTACATTTTATGTTGGAGTATTTTTTTCCCTATCATTTTGAATGGAAATCCATTTTTCTGCTGTAACTGACTTTCATTTTAATTCTCAAAAAGTGTTTTGTAGGATCTTCTTTAAACAAAAAAGAAATTTTATAACAGAAAAACTTAAGCTTTAAATCATGTTAGAATACATCGCTCACTCGCAAGAAAAGTGGCACATCTCGCAAAAATTCATTTTGCGTTTTATTCCACTAATACGTCTGCCATAGGTGCGTCTTGCTACACAAACAGTTTCATAAGCGTGGCTATCCGGAAAATCACTTTATTACGCTATATGGCCATTTGTGACCACAGAAGAGGGGCGGATTGTGTGGGAAAGTAAAAATTACCCAACCCTCCAAACCTCATCCTACGTCTTCGTTTTTAAGGTTTTTAAGCTTTTATACACGTTTTCATTCCCTCATACACAGTAAGTGCTATAATTTCATGTTACAGTAAAATCATGTGAATTTTCTTTTGCCTCTACTGTGAAATTTACTTTTGTCGATATGTGTCACTTTTCTTGCAGGCGAGCGACATGTTCATCACGTGTCTTAATCTCATCTGGAAAGCCAATGAATATGGCGTCATTCAGAGCAACCGCATTAAAATGTTTCAATTTTATAAAACAGAGTAGTTGCAAATGACATCACAAATCAACCGTTTTAAGTCAAACAACTGTTCGAGGGACAGTTGTGATTTGCAGCTGAGAAGACTGTAGGCGTTGCTGCAGGTCAACCAGCCAGTTGTGATTGGTTGATGAATAGTCCATCAGCTGATTGCAACTTCCCTTGGGACCATAGTCTCAGGAACGTTTTTACCATTTTTTGGGCTGATTCTTTATAATTTGTAGCGCTAATGACAGTTTTTCTCTCTACGCAATTTACTTATATTGAAATCAGGAACAATGTCGGATTTCGGCCATTCTTCTATCGGTCCTTGCAACCATTCCGGACTCTCCCACCATCTAGATTTCTCTAAAGTCTCTGCATTACAAGCACGAGAAGGGAGGTCTGCTTCACAATGATCCAGGGATGATATACCAATTTTCAGGTTTTGTCAAAAATGGGATTTCTTTAACTCTATTAAAAACGAAAGGAGTCCAATTTTGAGTTCTCTTAATCCAATATAGAGCATTAGTTGAACCAGACCAGAAAAAATTCGGATATGTTTAAACTGAAGATTGTGAATCAAACTCTGTGCTAGTCTAGCTTCTATACTAAAGGAAAGCAGTTCCAATCGATGAATGGAAATGATTTTCTTTGGAGCAACTCTGCACCTAGCCTTTACAAGCTGACAAGATATTGTATTTTCAGTTGAACATCTTAAAAATATGCAGTAGCATATGCATTCTTGCTCGCATCGCAGAATATGTGCAAAGATAGATCTTCTGGTACTTCATAATTGGAAATAAGACATCGAGAGATTTCTATTTATTTTAATTTAGAGACATCCTTTCGCCATTTTTCAATTTTCTTGACAATAGATTCAGGCAATTCAGCATCCCACAAGGCTTTCAATTTCCAACATTCTTAAAGGAGAATCTTTGGCTCCAATGTGACAAGACACGTGAAGACAACGGGATCGAAAATTCTATGAGCAGCACTAAAAATAGTTATTTTCGTTACAATAGTATTGTCTTAAAAAATGTTTCGTAAATCTATTTTCAAAGTATCAAATTTTAAGTTCCACATCAGCCGTAGAACTGGAACATTCTTTTCTTCTAATAAAGGAAATTTTCCTGCTTCTGTTTTATAGATATTATACTCCCACCTCGAAGATCAAATTTAGCATTTTGGAGAATGATTTTAGATTCTTCAACAAATTTTTCAAGTTCTTCATGGTTTTCAACGCTAGTGACGCATTTATCTACGTAAAAAGACTTTAACAACTTGCCTGCTGTTTCCTTAAATCTAGAAGGTACATTCTTCAGATGATATCGGATAGTTAGGCGAACATCTAAGACCGAAAACAACCTTTAAATGCTGCAAAATTTTCATCTTTTTGGTGTCCCTATCCTCCCACCATAAAAATTTCAGAAATGGTCCATCTCGCTTATTCAAACCAATTTGTAGAAAGGCTCTTCGAATATCTGCAGTCACGTCTATTTTCTTTAATCGAAATTTATTCAAAATAGTTAGAATGAGTTAAACTATGCTAGAACCTTTCTCTAAACAATCATTGACTGAAGGTGAATATTTTTGTCTTGCTGAACCATCAAAGACTGGTCTAACTGTTGTCGTAGAGTTTTCTTTAATTACAGCTCTGAATGGCAAATAGTGCTTACTTTCGTCATTGCACGGAGAACTTAACTTTGTGGCAGCCGCAGAAAGGCAAGGGAGAAAATTCTTCGTTCGGAATGGCAGCTGGCCAGAGCCGTTGTCATAGCAGCGCAGACGAAAATGTTCACATTGCGTTTTTGTGTGTTCGAATACGAAGAGTGTCAGAATCGACGTTTATCAATGTTCTACGAATAAAGGTAGTAAAGTGTTTTTAAGTGAGTGATTATATTATACGAGCGACCACACCACAATGGTGACCATGGACTGTTCTTATATAGAGCATCAGCCTTCCTAGATGAGTTGGAATGTTATCCGATCATCTTCATCTTTCAAAGAATACATCGTTCTACAGCGGCTCGATGGAAAGCAGATAAGTTCTTCTGAGTCATTTTCCTGATATTTTTTCTGTTATTTTATTAGAAAAATTTAACTCGCGAATTTATTTTGGTTTGATTGTACTATTTTATATATTTATTACCATAAATCATGTCTAGTGTCGATGCTGTTCAAATTCCATTATATAACAGATCAGATCCTGCGCTATGGTTTGTGATGTGCGAAAGCACATTTGCTTTAGCTACCCCCAAAGCAATATCAGAATCTGTTACAAAATATAATTATATAGTTTCGCATCTTCCACCCGATGTTGCATCAATCATTCGTGATATTTTAATGCAACCAGATGCTACTGACCCTTATGGTGTCTTAAAAAAGGAATTAATTGCGCGCTCAGGTGAATCATCCCAGCAAGAGATACGACAGCTCTTGTCTGGAGAAGAACTAGGAAATCGGAAACCTTCAGATTTATTACGTAGTATGAAACGTCGCGCGGAATCCCTAAATGTTCCAGACAATTTAATGTTAGAATTGTTTTTGCAACGATTACCAAATTCTGTTCAGACAATTTTAGCGGCTGTTTCTGAATTAACCCTTGATAAAGCAGCGGAAATTTCAGATCGTATTTCAGAAGTTACCCCTTCCCCAGCTTCTGCAATTGCCGTGTCCTGCTCGAATGAACAGGCGATAGAGGGTAAATTATTGAAAGAAATCGAAAAATTAAATAAGCGCATCGATCAGCTTGCTGTTTCACGTGGTCGGTCCCCATACCGCAGAAACTGGAGTAAACCTCGAGGGCGAAGTAATAGTGATAATCGGGATTCAAGTATCTGTTGGTATCATAGACGATTTGGAAAAAAATGTAGGGAAGAAAAATGCATAAAGCCGTGTTCTTGGGCGGGAAACGAAACCAGCAAAGAGTAGAGGCGACTTATTCTTTGCCTCAACAGTCACGTCGCCTGTTCATTAGAGACCGGACTACAAATGTTTCTTTTCTGGTCGACACCGGTTCGGACGTGTCAATCCTTCCTGCCAACAATGTACAAAAACGGAATCCACCCGTACAAACGCTTTTGGCTGCTAATTCTTCCCCTATAAATGTTTATGGTCAACAAACCCTTTCTCTAGATTTTAAGTTGAGACGAAAATTTAATTGGACTTTTCTAGTGGCAAATGTTAGTACACCAATTTTGGGAGCAGATTTTCTCCATAATTTCGAATTGGTTCCAGATCTCCGCCACAAATGTCTAAGAGATTTAAAAACAAAATTTGAAACAACAGGTCACATGAAATGTGCATTAATTCATTCAGTAAAAACAATCAATATTGATAATATATATAATGAACTTCTTAAACAATTCCCATCTATTACAAAATTACCAGATCCCAATCAGCCTGTCAAACACAACACAATGCATTTTATTTCAACAAAAGGACCTCCAGTTGTGGCAAAACCCCGCAGGTTGGCTCCGGATCGCCTGAAAATTGCTAAAACAGAATTTCAAAATATGATACAACTCGGACATTTAAGACCTTCACGTAGCAACTATGCATCACCTTTGCACATGGTTCCAAAAAAGGGAACTTTGGAATGGAGACCTGTAGGTGATTATCGTGCCTTGAATGCGCAAACCAAAAAAGACAGATACCCGATACCATGTATAGCTGATTTTACTGCTAATTTACGTGACACTAAAATTTTTAGTCGACTTGACCTCATCAAAGCATATCATCAAATACCAATCAATCCTGATGATATTCCCAAAACAGCGATATGCACACCTTTTGGATTGTTCGAAAGCACACGCATGCAATTTGGCTTATGCAATGCGTCTGCAACATTTCAGAGATTCATAGATGAGGTAATACGTGATTTACCAGGCGTCTATGCTTTCGTCGATGATATACTCATAGCCTCTAAAAATGCCGAGGAGCATTATCATCATTTAAAAGCACTATTTTCCAAATTAGCAGAATATGGTTTGTGCATAAATGTATCCAAGTGCACATTTGGTAAACCTACCATTGATTTCTTAGGATTTCGAATATCTGAACATGGTATTCAACCACTTCCAGATAAAGTTAAATGCATAATCGATTTTCCGCAGCCCACAACCTTATCTCAACTTCGAAGATTTTTGGGTATGTTTAATTTTTATAGGTCTTTCATATATCAAGCTGCACACATACTTGCGCCTTTAGTGAAATTGTTAGAAGGCCATCCAAACAAAAAGAAATCTCGTTCCCGTGTTCCTAAAACAGAACCCCTTAATTGGAACGAAGATGCTGAAAAAGCTTTCGTAGCTGCCAAAAATGCAATATCTCAGGATGCTCTTTTACGGCACCCTATTCCAGGCGCTCAGTTGAGTATATGGGTTGACGCCTCAGATGTCGCGATCGGCGGCACCCTTATGCAGTTTTATCAGGAACGTTATGAACCTTTAGCATTTTTTTCCATGAAATTAAACAACAGTCAGCGGAATTGGTCAACATATGACCGGGAATTATTTTCTATTTATTCGGCAATAAAAAAAAATTCGGCACATGCTAGAGGGGAGAATTTTTCAAATTTATACTGATCAAAAACCGCTAATTTATGCATTTAAGCAAAATCCCCATAAATGTTCGCCGCGGCAATCACGCCATTTAGATTACATTTCCCAATATTCCACTGACATTAGACATGTACCAGGTTCCGAAAACATTGTTGCAGATTGCCTCTCAAGAATTGAAATTGATTCTATTTCAAAATCTCCAATCTTAAATTTTGAGGAATTCGCAAAAGCTCAGGAAAATGATTCAGAGCTACAGAACCTGCATAATAGTACATTGCTCAAATTGGAATTGAAACCTTGCCTCATTTCTGATTGTAGCCTACTATGTGATACTTCAACAGGTACGCCTCGACCTTTAGTTCCTAGTTTCTTTCGTCGGCTGATATATGAACATTTGCACAACATAGCCCATCCAGGCATAGCAGCTACCACAAAACTAATTTGTTCCAGATACGTATGGCCAAATATGAAACGAGACATCAAGAACTGGGTTCGTGGCTGTGAGAAGTGTCAAAGATCAAAAATACAGAGGCACACCAAAGCACCTCTTGGCACGTTCTCTCTTCCTGATGCACGTTTTTCCCAAATACATATAGATATCGTAGGTCCCTTGCCTCCATCTGACGGTTTCAGCTATCTTTTAACGATGATTGACCGATTTAGCAGATGGCCAGAAGCCGTACCTATATCTGATACACAAGCTAAAACAATTTGTAGTGCCATATTAAAGCATTGGATATCAAGATTTGGTTGCCCTTCGCTCATAACCACGGATCAAGGCCCACAAATGCGATCAGCAATATTTGATGAATTTACGAAAATGATGGGAACACAGAAGATCCGCACAACGGCATATCATCCGATATCGAATGGCATTATAGAAAGATTTCATCGACATTTAAAGTCATCCATCAAAGCTCACGAAACCAGTAGGTGGACTGAAATATTACCGATAGTTTTACTAGGCATTCGCACAGCAGTGAAGGAAGATATACAAGCTTCTTGCGCTGAGCTTGTCTACGGCACTACGTTGAGATTGCCCTGTGATATGCTGGATGAATACAAGATCCGACCTTTCAACGATAACTTCGTCACGCAACTACGAAACACCATGCGGCAGTTAAGTCCAGTTGCTACATCATCTCACTGCCAAGAGAAGTTCTATATACACCCTTCCTTGACATCTTGTTCACACATCTTTCTAAGAGTGGATCATGTACAACCTCCATTGTGTCAACCATATACTGGTCCTCACAAAGTCCTAAGTAGAACTGGGAAAACTATAACAATCGAGCTTAATGGTCGTAAGTCTACGGTATCAATAGATCGAGTGAAGCCAGCTCATTTGATTTCTACTTCAGACTTGTCCACGAAAACTGTTCCAGAGAACTCTAAATTAAAACTCTCTCTTAAGGCGGACAGTAACCCTGACCAAACAAAAACTGTCACACGTTCGGGCAGACATGTCCATTTTCCTAAAAAACTGGCATCTTATATTACTTACTGAAATTGTTGATAAATTGTTCATTTTGCATACTACACATTATGCCTATATTTTGTTATTTATTGCAATTTTATTTCATGTAAATATCCTTGTAATTTTTCTCCACAAGCGTGGATTCTGACACAGATAGTCAAAAAAAAAAATACACTTGTATATCGTTTCTTCGGTACCCTACGTCACTGGGGGATACTCTGTGGCAGCCGCAGAAAGGCAAGGGAGAAAATTCTTCGTTCGGAATGGCAGCTGGCCAGAGCCGTTGTCATAGCAGCGCAGACGAAAATGTTCACATTGCGTTTTTGTGTGTTCGAATACGAAGAGTGTCAGAATCGACGTTTATCAATGTTCTACGAATAAAGGTAGTAAAGTGTTTTTAAGTGAGTGATTATATTATACGAGCGACCACACCACAACTTCTTCAGTAACCCCTTTTTGCATCCATTCTTTTAATATAGCTTGGCATGATGCTTTTCGTGCAATAGGATCTGTTAATTATGCCAGTTTTCCCCATCAGTGTCCAACGAAGCAGTGTTTCCATTAATACAAAACCAGAGATCAATTGTTTCATTTTTCCGGTGTACAGCCGACTGTTAAATCAGCTCCTATGATACCATGAATTTCGTTAGGAGAAAATTGATGCAACAATTCAACTTGGTTATTCAAATCAGACAGAAAGACTCTTTGTTTCTTAATTTCCCTCATAAATGATCCACGTGTAATTTTAGGAATGTCCGAACAATTTTTTTTTCTTGATCCAACACTTGAACACAGCAGCAACAATTATCAAAGAAGTCCCTCAGACTAATTAAATACTTCTTATGCGATAATACAGTCTCTGTGTCATCGAATAAACTAATGTGTCAAATTATCTCCCCCCATGCAGCCATATCCCGTCTCGACCAGTGCAAAAGTTGATAAATAAGATTTACTTCTGCCTGAATCAATTAACCTAACTGATGTTACCGGTCTCACAGACCGGTGGTTTTTTTTCAAATTTCATAGTTTAACTTGCAAATTTCAGTTTGTCTACAAACACTATTAAAATTTTGTTTCATTTGGGACTCTAGTACTAACACCAGAAACTTTTGAACAGGTGAATTTTAATTTTTACACTCCTGTACAAAAACTTTAGTACAAAAACAACATCCTATGAGTTAATCTCAGCTTTTATTCATCTTTCGATGAAACGGTCTCACAGACCGCTTCACACTAATGTAACTATTTCTGTGACATCAGTTAAAGGTTAATATTCTTATGTGCTTCATCTTATTATTACATTTAAGACGGACAATAAGCATTTGCAAAAGAACTTGGCGAGCACTTGTTTTATTCGACAAAACAGAGTCTTCTTCAGTTTCGACAAACTAATTTTTTCGTAATCGGGTTTTCATTATAATTTTTTGTTGGACATATATTCTGTTGAGCTGATTCACATATCAGACCAGATGCTAGGATTAATAAGGTTAGCGGGGTAAACTAGGTCCTCCAGATTCGTACAGGATAGCTCAGTTGGCAGATCATTGACAGTTTCAGTCAAGAGATCCCTCGTTCGAATCCTTGCCCAGGACATTTATCGCTCAGTTGGAAGCATAGATTTTGAAACACTTTCAGAATACTTTAACAAAACTTCTCAGTTTAATTAGGAAAAGTAGATACTCAAGTAAACATTTTAGAAAATGTATATCTCATTTTTAAACCAGATTTCGACAATCACCACCCATAGCTGGAAAGTTACTCCAATTATTTTGTGCAGCTCTATATATGATCTCTAGATTAGTACAGATTCTACATAGTATGCTAAAATTTAGTTTAGCAAGAAAACGCATAGCACTGTTGAAAATTCGCCTTCATCGATTTCTACCAATAGAGGGAAACGTACGTGAATACTTTTGTACAGTCTTGTGTATTACATTACAGATTTTTATACACGCCACATATTCTGGAATTTAATTTAGGCAAAAACACGCTTTAAGCAACTACAATCACACTTCGAAGAATTACTATTCATATCCCATGCATCCAGTTCTTCGAATAGCCCTGTATATGATTTTGTCATACGCTACAAACATCTCTTAGTATATTAAATGTAATTGAGCTTGAAAATGCATAACTGAATTATATAATTAAAAAAAACACCTTTAAGCAATACATGCTCATTCTCAGTAATGCTTACGAATTCTTTTGTCTAGCCCTGTATAGGCTCGATAGAATTTATGCACACAAAGTTGTATACAACAATTTAGTTTACTTTAAAATGGCATAACCGAACTCTTTCGCATGACCCCTTAAAAAATTATAAATGCTTTGTATAGTGTATTTAATAAGAATAAACTTTTTTACCAAAAATAAAACCGACTTCAAAAACTACTACAAAGCAAAAAATAATTTTTTTACATAATAGTTAATAAGAAATTAAATTAAGAGCATTGTATTTACCATGCGTATTATTGCATTTATGTACATTAATTTGATTTTTTGGAGTCGGTGCCAGCTAAACGAAGTTGAGTATAATTATCCAACAGACACACATCCAAATGTCTACGAGTATTTTTACGATTTGTTATTTAGTTAAAAAATTTGAATTTTACCCTTTTTGAAACATTTCATCTGATTTTATAAACGTGTATTTTCAAGTGAGATTAGTTGTAATTATGTGCGCTAAATTAAGGGTTATTGTAAAATTAATGCGTTTATACAGGCTATTATGTAAAAAAAATCGTAGCCAAACACAGATTTTCAAATGCAGGATGGTGTCAGAGTTGATTGAGAATGGAATTTTTTCCCTAAACGGTTTTGCTGAATCTTGTTACGATTTGTATTGGATAAACAATTTTAATTTCGAACTTGGCATGGCTGGCACCGACTCCAAAAAATCAAATTAATGTACATAAATATAATAATACGCATGGTAAATACAATGCTCTTAATTTAATTTCTTATTAACTATTATGTAAAAAAATTATTTTTTACTTTGTAGTAGTTTTTGAAGTCGGTTTTATTTTTGGTAAAAAAGTTTATTTTTCACTTTTTAGTTTTTTTTTTTTTTAGTTACAATTTTTACATGATTCTATTGGAGGAAATTACGGACTTTTAAAGAAACTTTTAAAGATGTTATTTTGATAAGTAAATATTTTTGTCCAGATTGTGTGTACATTAATAAAACAGGTTTTATGTGAAAATTCTTTATATATATTACATTTATTCTTCTTCTGATTTAATAGCTTTATTTTTTAATTAAATATTTTTGTTTCTCTATTTGGACATGGGTAGAACGACAAGAGATGCTGCTTGCATGAAAAAATATCGAACTTTGGAAACTGACAATAAAAAGTTCTTCGGCTTACTGAAAATGCTCTATGAAATAGAGAAGAGAGACCCAATGACTTATTTTTCATACTCTCTAACCGATGACCAGGCCCTTATCTTCCGGGTTGCCCTAGATTAACGGGTTTGATACATGGCATCGGTGTAGGAGATCACCTAATCGCCACGTAGCGGCAATAAACATGATGAACACCTAGATCGTTTTACTATCGGCAGTGCCTATTTCTTAATTATGAACTTTTTTATGCCAGTTACTTAACATTTATATCTTGTTGTTTAGCACCTGCGCATTGCTACTCCTGTTCATCTCGTAATTTAGAAGCTTAATCAGATGACGAGACCTTCATGTGGCAAGGCACCTCAGAGGTATAATTCATAGGTTAATTCGAGGTTTTCGCACCTATCGACGGAGTTTACATGCACCAGGAGCCATTAGGGTACATGACAACCGAATAACTTATCAAAAAATGATCGTGAAAAGACTGCAGGGGGGAAAGTCTTAAATGGCGTTCCCTCAAATGGCTGATCATTGATGAAATTTCTATGGTGTCAAAAGAGAATTTATATATAATTCATTTGAGGTTTCAAGAATTTAAAAACAATTTATTTTTTGGTGGCATTAATGTTTTCTTATATGGAGATATTATGAAAGTGCCAATATGTAATGTATACGTAATGCCAATGTGCTTAAATGTATGCTAAGCATTTCAGCATGGCACTTTTATTCATAATTTAAATTATTTGCTTAATCTTTGGCCAAATCTAAAGATTCTGATAGAGAAACTGAGAACTCATTGCATCATGACGGCATTTTGATTATTATTATTTTTTTTTTTTTTTGTGTAATCTTTTTTGAAAAATCAGCTTAACTCACTTAGGTATTTATGCTTCTTATTGCATCATCATTTGCAATACGTTGGGCAGTGGAGATTTTAAAACTATTAAGTAATCTACCGTTATTGCGTCCACTGCCAATTGTTGTTTCTGAGCTAATATGATTTGGTGCATTGAAGCGTTTTGCGAATTAAATATTTTATGATACTCACATTTACATTAAACCAATTGCTGTTGATATTTTTTTTTTGTTGTTTCATGCTAGCCTTAACTGTGGGCTCGATTACGGAAGATTAGAAATTCATCGTCATGCTCATTTAATAGTCTTGGTTAAAGTGTCATTGGTCTGCATAGTAATTGCCGTATTTTAGTGAGTATAGTACTGCAAAACATATAGAACATATAGAACTTTCGGAAGCAACTTATGATATTCGCATTTCCTTTAAACCATGTTTGCTGTTAGTATCGCACTCTTTTTGCTTTTATCGGGCAATCTGATTCAAATTTATTTGCTCTCATTTCTTGATACAATTCAAATGTTTTCATGACTGCGTAACTCACTGACTTGCTTTCGCCATTATGCTTATGCCTACTGATGTTTAAGTTCCGTGCCATGTAAATACACCGCACCATAACAATGCCGTCTGTAATACTAATTAGAGTAACTCCTTTTATTTCTTTCTATGTTGTTTATCTTGTACTTTAACAGCATAGGGATCTTTGCTCAACTTCTGTTTGCATATAAAAGTAGACAAATGGTTGTTTACTATAAATAAATTTATAAATATTGAAAAACTTGCTTGTGTATATGAGACGGTGGTCCTACTTAGTTATCCCGTCGACCAAAAATCTATCGCCAAACTATAAAATTAAATGCCAATAATGGTTGATCGTAAATGTCACATTCACTTGACTTTAAGGAAGATACATGTGTTTACGTCATCAACTGATTTTTATTTTGACGTTTTATTTGGGTACAGATCAGTGGCGTGGCGTCCGGTCATCGCTGGATGCGGCGATGACCAAGCAATATTTTAAAACTCTTAATAAGCGTTTAAAACTCTACGATCCAGTTTTAGCAGAACATTTGGAGTTCATGTATAAGTGAAGGTAAGATTTAAAGTTTCTTTTTTGAACATTCAACCATTGAATTTTAGAGTTAATAATTTTTCACCACAAACTTAAATAATTGCGATGACCACCGAAAATTTTCACGCCACGCCACTGGTACAGATGTCATATTCGCCCCATATTGGCATGATTTTTTATCTAATTTGGCGAAAACATCAACAGCATAAACAACATAATCCGGGTTACCACATCAAGCAAAATAACGACATTTTGGCGCAAGTTAAGTACCTGTTGCCTATATGATATTGGCGACAGAAAAAAATAGCGCCAATATGGGGCGAATATGACATCTGTACCTTTATTTGTATTTTTATTAATGTTATACTAATTTATTTGTTCTTTCCTTATTTAAAATTAAAATTATGTCAATTTGTATACACTGTAAAAAAAATTCCGCAACGTTCCTGGGAAAAAATGGGCAGCTGAGTTGCCCATTATTTCCAAGAAACATTTCTTGAAAATGACTGGTACTTTACTGTATATGTTAAAAACTTTCTACAGAAATGCTAAAAAGTTTCCTGAGAAATACCAGGAATATTTCTGTTGACAGCAAAACATTACTGACATATTCAAGGCTGGAGTAGCACAAGAGCGAAAAATGTCCAGACCAGGGATCGAACCTGGATACTTGGCGTGCCGTGCCAATGCCTTACCTGTTAGGCTATCCGGACCGATACCTGGCTGACATAATTCACTCTGGATGTTCGTTCCCTTCATTATGACATTACTGACATTTCACAGCATGCGGGATCCGCAGACGATTTTTACATTTCCAGTTGACAATTTTCGCTTTATTATCATTATTTGTTAGAATGAAAAAATATTTTGAAATTGATATCAAAATTATTATTTATAATTTACACGAAAAAATAAATTTTCAGTTAAAATTCAATAAAGTAAATATATATGTGATATATTGTTTCTGAACTTTACTTAAAATATAAAAATATATAAATGTAAATAATAATTAGAAAAAAAATCTAGACATAAAATATTTTGGATTTTCGTCAGTAATTATGTTAGTTTACAAGTTAGATAAAATACATATAAATTTTCATGAAAAAAAAAACCTAAACGTAATTGTATATTTTTTCCAAAAATAAAAAAAAATTCAAATTTGCAGCAATTCAAAGTGTCAAATATATGTGAAATTTAAATCAAATTGTAATAAAGTGTTAAAATATAAAATTAATTAAAAAAGAAAAAAAAAAGTCAAGAGGTAGCATCGAACTCGGGCCGTACGGGTGGCGTGCGAGCTTTCTGCGACCACACCACGAAAGACACGTTGAGAGCTGCAAACTAATGGGTATTTGAAACGTATGCTAAAACTCGGCATCTAATTTCTGAAAATCTAAGGCCCATTTGAAGAAATCCTTTCTCAAGAATATTAGAGATAAGAACTCTAAAACATACTTTAAATTAATCAAAATAGGTGAGAATCATATTTGATTGTCCCCTGGTTAATGCAGATCCAAATAATAGGTGTATTTTTTTTACACAGTCTGCTCGTTAAAGATTTCACAGACAAGTACGAGAGATAATCTCTTAGTGATGTCACAGAGGTATTGTATTTTCATCTGAATTATCTTGACAATAGAGACGTAAAGGATTATGTCGTCTATTGATTTATTTGCATTCCATATTGATTTTTTTACATTCATTTAAGGAATTCGTTTTCGATACTCGCGCGCGAGCAATGGATTATAGGGAAAAAAATAATAAATGGCGGCCGCAGCGTTTTGCTGTTTCCAACTTTTGTTCAGGAACGTTTCAGATAAGAAAACCAGAATTTCACAGGAAAGAGCTAAATTATTCTGAAAACCTGATAAAAGGCGAAACGTTCCTGGATTTTACATGGAACGTTACCATTTTTTTTTACAGTGTAATTTGGCGAGTGGTTTGGCGATTTATATAATCTGGCGAAATTGGTCAACGGGATTACAAAGTAGTACTGAGACAGTTAATAGGTTGTCAGAAAATATGCGTGAAATTTTCATTTTCTCTCCAAGGCCCCTATACAGGAAAGTTATCATTAATGTTATCTAGTGAAAATATTAAAGGCAATCAAAAAGCATTCATACATATAACTATTTAATATAATATAATATGGGTATGTATATAATATTATGGTACTTCTTAGTTATCCCGTCGACCAATTTCGCCAAATTATACAAATTGACATAATTTTTATTTTAAATAAGGAAAGAACAAATAAATTAGTAAAACATTAATAAAAATACGGAACAGATGATATATATTCCCGCGGCCGCCATCTTGGATTTTTTCTTGGCGTGAAAACCCCTTTTCCGCAAAGTAAATGTCGCCAAGCAGATTTATGAGCATGTTAGGCTTAACAGGGTTGCTAGAACACGTCCCTCGTCGGGATTGCCTTATCGATAAATGCCAACAAAACATCACCGAGAAATCCAAGATGGCGGCTGCGGGAATATATAACATCTAAGCCAAAAATACAAATAAAACATTGAATTAATGGTTTTATTGGCCATTATTGGCATTTAATCTTACAATTAATTAATTAATGGCAAACCATTATTGGCATTTAATCTTACAATAAGGCGACAGTAATTTGGTCGACGGGATAACTAAGAAGTACCAATATTATATATATATATATATATATATATATTATGTGCCGCCAGTCTGATGTTATGTGTTTAATTAAACTAAACTATTGTATACTAAATTATTGTTTTGTATTAAGTTAGTTGCTTCTGTATTATTTAGCATTTGAAATAATGGTGTATATTTAATTAATGTATATTAAATTACTATTTTGAATGCGATATCCAATTGAGAATTTTAAATATGACTGCCGATTAGAAAATGTGAAGAAATGACATTGTGACATGTGAAGAAATGTGAATTGGGGAAGATCCATTACTGAATTTGAAAGGGGATATCGCCAAATTAGTCAGTTACAGCCAAGTTCGCTTGACTTATTTTGGTCGCCAAATTTGGCGATAATTCACGTAACTGCGCCAAGTTTCGCGACAACTTGGCGCTAACGTATATGAATACATAGTTTTATGCTTATGATTGTTATGACCGGTTACAACAATGAAAGATAATTTGGGTGAAATCCTTCATTTTACTGGTTTTTGTTGAATTACTAAAAAACTACTCAACCAATTTCTATGAAACGGAAGTGGTACCAATTCGAGAGTATCCTCTTTCAATTAAAACAAAAATCACATAAATCGGACAAAAAGTTCTGGAGCAATTGGTAAACATACATAAAAAAAAAAAACATACATACGCGTCGAATTGATAACCTCCTCATTTGAGATTTGAGATTCCGCCCATTAGTTCTTGAGGTATAACTATCTTGGAAATACGCAGTTCACATGAAATTGCTTGCTGAATCTGCAATTTGATGAAATTTCGAACATTAGTTATTGTGGTAGATCGTTGCCAAAATCTGTCACATACATACAGACAAATAGACGGATAGACAGACACTTTCCAAAAATAATCAAATCGAGTTCAGGACATCCCAAAACGGAAGTCGAAAATTTTCACCATTTTAATACTTTGTTCTTACGTATATAGAAGGTAGTATAGATATGCGATATTACTTGTGATAATTCACTAAATATGAGCTGCCCTATATATAAGGCGATGATAAAATAATCGCTAAATTTAAAGACGTTCCTTGTGTATTTTCTATGCTGATTTCGAGAGAAAGACTCAAAAAAGTCTATCATTTACCAATTTCAATGCAAATTCAGAATTTTAGCCTAGTTGGTAAATTCTAACTTTAGCCATCAAGACATGAGAGTTGGGTCTGGGCCTTGAATCGATTTAAAGCTTGCATCGGAAAGTCGATTTAACCATTGGTCTTAAATCGATTTAAGCTGACATCAGAAATCGCGATTTAGCCACATTGTTCTAAATCGCGATTTAGCTGGTATGTATTAAATCGCGATTTAGATTGGCTTTAAATCGATTTAAAACAAAATACTGATTCAGAGTTAACATAGGAAAACTGATTTATCTACTTTGATGTAGCTACCGCTTGCACGTGGCAAGCTGGTGTTATAGCAGTGGCGCAGCCAGGATTTGGCTCCAGGGGGGGGGGGGGGGTGAGATGTTGATAATGGTGATCGCCGGTTACTTGAATCACCGGTTAATCGAACCAGTCTAGTTAATGAATGAAATCATGATGCTTTTTTTCTCGGTTAGTCGAATCAGTTGTTACGTTGCTTATGATTCATTTAAACAGCGTTTACAATATTAGTGTTACAAAACATAACATGCACCAGTGAAATAACAAAACTACTATGTTAGATTTGTATAAAGTGTTTAAAAAATGATGAGGCAAACTTTAAAAGATTGCGCAGTGCAGGAAAAAAAAAAAAGTACGAAAAATCAGGAATTCATCATTCAGTCAAAAATACACACAGGGTTTCACTCCAAGACAATCCGGAATTCTTATTCCTAACTTAAAAAAATAATGAAACAATTTTAGCAAAATTTTCAATAGATTTACCCTGCTTTATGTCAGATGTAACAGTATCACGAGAATTGATGAAATTTATCATCATGCGTGTCCAAACAGTGCTGAATTTTAGAATGTAGTTGACATTATTATATATCCGTGCAAAAATTAGTAAAATTTCACCTGGTCCAACAATTTTTGCAAAACTTGCATATATATTTTTAAATTTTCATTGTTCTACAATTAAAATTTTCAATTTATTCTTTTTAAAGAATTGTCATTTTGTAGGCAATCAATGTTATACACTGCTCAAAACAATTAAAGGATATTTGAAGTTTTATATAAAATAAAGATATAAACGAAATTTTTTTTGCCGAAAATAGAAGAAGAGAATCACAAATGCAAATTTTTCTGGTTTTCAAACTGTGGAGTATGCAAATTTTGAGTTCGACGTCAAAAACGTCGCTTCAGCGGCAGCGAATGAAATTTGACTTTCAACTGGATAAAAGAGAATGAAGACAAGGATGATCTGCATTCAGTGATTGCTTTGTTTCGATGAGTACGATGTCTCAGCGAAGTCATTTGACAGATTCAGAAGCTTTGAGAATTGTTGGTAGGTTAGAAGGGGGCCGAACTCAAGCCGAAGTAGCGCAAGCCATTGGAGTGTCACAAAGTGTCATTTCCAGGATCTGGAACCGTTTTTTGGGGAGTGGATGTGCAGGCCGAAGACCAGGGCAAGGTCGTAGACGGGCAACAACGCCCAATAAAGATCGGTATTTAGCGTTAACAGCTCGGAGACACCGAACCATGAACGCTACTCTTCTCCAACTACACCTTCGCTCGGCTACAGCCACCACGATTTCAACTCAGACTGTCCGAAACCGGCTCCATGCTGTAGGTCTGTATGCTCGCCGACCGATGTTGTGTGAATACGTGTGAAAAGAATATAATACATTTACAACAGACGGTGTACCTGCTAAAAAGAGAACTTGTCTATAACGAACGTTTCCGCCTCCTACGCGATCCCGTCTTAGAAAATTTACGACATAACCAGAGGTGATTCTGGTCCGAAAATGCCGAAAATTTAAAAAAAAAAAAAAAAAGGTCATCAGTCAGAAAATTCGGACATAACAAATATCGTGGATTTCGACAAATGGTCGCCGAAGAGTCAATTTCGTCAATCGTTCGCAGAAAAAATCGCAAATTTCGTCAAAGGATCATAGAAAAAACGCGAATTTCTTCCAAGAATCGCGGGAAAAACACAAATTTCATATAAAAGTCGCAAGAAAAACACAAATTTCGTCTCAAGATCGCGAAAAAACACAAATTTTCTGCAAAAATCGCGAAAAATAAATATCGCAACCCAGGACACCTTTTTAACAAGTGGGTAAGTGTGATCACAGATCGTACAGAGGGTTTCATTTAATATTCCTTTCAAAACACTTTATCCTTTTGCAAAACCTGTTAGTTCCACATTTCGCAACCAGGAGGGGGGGCACGCTATTCTACACAAACCTCTATCCGAACGAAACTCCGTTTTACAACCTACCCGTAGATATTTTAGCCGAGGGAATCACCCGAGGTAGCACCCGAGATAGGTAGGCGCTCCCTGGCGGTAAAAAGGGGAACTAAAATATGTAAAGCTATGTGCATAATATGAAAGAGTGGTCAAAGGTGTGTCGGCAAAAGTTAGAAAAGTACCCACCAGGTGCAAAGGGGGGAGGTTAGGAAAATTGCTTAAAATGCACAAGTTAGATCGCGGAGAGTTAAATAATATAAGGCTTTTGAAATTTTTATGATTTTTCGTGTGATCGCAAGTGTTCTGCTATAAGTATGCAAAAATTCAAGTCTTCAACTTAAATAGGGGCTCAGTTAGAAAAAAAAGCTTAAAATACAAAAGTTAGAGCCCAGACGGGTAAATATAAGACTTTTTCAAAATTTTATGATTTGTCGTTTGATGTGAGGTGTTCAGCTATAAGTATGCAAAATTTCAAGTCTCCAACATATATAGTTTCTGAGAGCGGGCTCTGTGACGGACAGACAGACAGAGGAGCGAGACGAATAGGGTTTTGTCAGATGAACGAAACCCTAAAAATGAAGAGTACAAACATGAAAAAAACTAAAATAAATATATTTTGTCAGAACTCCAATACAAGAAAATTTTTAACCGTATTGGCGTAAAAATGCGTATTCTGTAGAAATTCAGTTGGCAGGGCAGGGCAGGGCAGGGCTAGTTAAGTTTTTGTTAACTTTTAGATTTTATATCGAGCGGGGCCAATAATTTTTTTTTACGTGTCGGACGAGACTCGAGCAAAAATTTTCGCTTTTAATACCAAAAAATTTCTTACGGGTCGGTTCGCGCTCGGTTGCAGAAATTTCGGCCCGTACAGACCTCTAACAAGAAGTTTGAAACTGAAAGAAACCTATAAAGCGTATATCATGCTTTTGTCTGGAAGTCATAGTCCATTATCGTTTCGGACAGACCAAAGCCAGAAATGCATAATTAAAAAATTGTACACTGTATCTATAATACTTTAACTCAAAGCGTCTATTCGGCAGGAAATTATCCTTCTCTTAGCCTACAGCATCTTGAAAATGTGATTACTGCCCCTTTTCGAAACAAATGACTTAGTTCTCACTTAACCAATGCATATAATATACGTTTTCACAGTTTTAAATACAATATTCGCCGTTTAATTCAATCATTTTGTTGAAAATAGAATTTGATTTAGCAAAGCAACGGATTCCAAATAAGCCAAAATTTTAGCACCAACTTTAATTTTGATTCATAAAAGCGGTTAATTTGCTTAACTAGTGATTCAGATAAGCGGCAGTTTTGTAGCTCTGGGAGGGGTTTTAACACCGAAACCCCCTTCCCTTCCTTCGCTGCGCCAGTGGGTTAAAGCGATTTAGCTGGATTCGATTTAAGAAAACATTGAAAGCCTCAAAGCTTTCCGATTTAAGAAAAGGGCGATTTAAGAAAAAGACGATTTAAGAAAAACATGGCACGCCGCTGTTAAATCGATTTAGCAGGATCCGATTTAAGCAAATATCAAGCCTCAATGCTCTCCGATTTAAGAAATGATTATTTAAGAAAACGACGATTTAAGTAAAAGTTGATATTTATTTATTTTGTAAACGATATTCCGAGTTTATGAGATAGGAATGTGTATTTTTTAGAAATTAAGAACTTATGTGGTTGAAAATTGAAAAGAAAAAGTAAAGTTTAATTCTTACACTCTAAAATTGGGAGGAGTGAAAAGTTCACTTTTTGAAAGAGTGACAGGCATTTTTACTCTTTTTGGAGTGGGTTTTATAAAAATACACTCCTTAAAGAGTGGAGTTTTCCACTCTCTAGAAAGGAGTGAGATGTCTCACTCCTGAAAGAAGAGTGAGTTACGTGTGCATTGCTTATTAACCAATCAGAGAAGCAAGGCGACGACACCCTTTAAAGATAAGAAAAAATATCACTTTTTCGTCCGCCATTTTAAGATTAAACAGATTAGGATATCATTAAAATTATTCTTTGGAATACATAAAATGAAGGTAAGTCTTGTTTAATTTTAAGCATTTATCCGTGTAGATATGTGGAATGTCCAGATTATGAGCTAAATAGTTGTATGTTTGTATTGCAAAAGATTGATCGTGGAGTATTCATAAGTGATTGTGAGATTTCTTCATGTAGCGATCTGAAATGTAATTGTTTTAAGGGGACCGGGAAAGCCGTATCTCCGCCATGTTAAATTCACCAACTTTATGTACCTTTCTCTCAGAAATGGTGAAAGATAGAGGTCTAGATTTTTTAGAGTAGTTTGAATAACATGCTTTACGTTTTTTAACTGACCATTTTCGTTCTAAAGTGATTGTGAGATTTCTTCATGTAGCGGACTGAAATGTAATTGTTTTAAGGGGACCGGGAAAGCCGTATCTCCGCCATGTTAAACTCACCAACTTTATGTACATTTTTCTCAGAAATGGTGAAAGATAGAGGTCTAGATTTTTTAGAGTAGTTTGAATAACATGTTTTACGTATTTTAACAGACCATTTTCGTTCTAAATAAAATTCAAAATTAATTATTATTTATTGAAAGTCATTTTTAAATTAGCACTTTTTGGTAAGATTTCACTGCCTAAAATAAATAATTCTCAACAAATCATTAAATCCCTGTGTATACAATATAACATAGTATAAGTATTAAAAAAATCTGAGTTCTTATGTTTAATAGATATTGAAACAAGTTGGAAATTGCTCACCAAACGTGGCAAATGAGGTGCGTTCGTACTATAACTAGTTTTAGAAATATTTTTTGCACCGCATATTGTACTGAATGTATATTTTAGTGCAATACATAAGTGCATATCCATTTCATTCTGTTCTGAAAGGCTGTAACATCATTAAAATGCACTTAAAATATTTTTTGTCCTATTGGCCGTCATGTAACGGAAAACTTTTGACTGTCCTTGTACTTAAACTATGCATCCGATTTTTCTGAAATTTGAAATGAGTCTACAAAATTTTGCAACAAATATATATATAAAATTTTAGATCATTCGGAAGGCTAATTATAAAGACATCATTAAAATGTACTTGCAATAATTTATTCCCATTGGCCGTAATGTAACGGAAAACTTTTGACTGACCCTGTAATTGAACTATACGTGTACTATAAACTATACTTTTATGAAATTTGAAATGACTCGACAAAAGTTTGCAACAATTATATATTTAAAATTTCAGACCATTCGGTTGGGTAGTTTTTGCTCTGTTATATGCGGGTGTTGAATTCAGACCCTTATATCCGGGAGGGATTTCTGTGGTTGCGGAGGTGGGGGGGACATTATAGAGTTCCGGGGGGGGGATTGCACTTTTTGACCATTGAAAACACAAAATCTCAAATCTTCCGGAGGGGAAATGCCCCCCCCCGGGCCACCCCCTGAAATCAACACTGACAGACAGACTAAACGACGAATATAGGGGCTACGTATTTATATAATTACGAACGCACCTAAAAAAGGAACATAAACATGAAAAATCCAAGTTTTGAGAAAAAGTCGATTAAAGATTTATTGCCATTAAGCTGTGAAGTACTCTTAGAATGAATAATTTCAACACTTATTTTTTATATATATAAACATGTGTGACACATCGTTGGAAAGACAAAAGTTTAAACTATTTAATGATATAAAAAATAAAAATCGCTTTTTAGGTGCGTTCGTAGTTATATAAATACGTATCACCTATAGTCGTCGTTCAGTTCGTCTGTCTGTCCGTCTGCCCGCATATAACAGCGCAAAAACTACCCAACCGAATCGTTTGAAATTTAAAATATATAATTGTTGTATAATTCTGTCGCGTCATTTCAAATTTTATGAAAATCGGATGTATAGTTTAATTACAGGGACAGTCAAATTTTTCTGTTACATTACGGCCAATGGGAAAAATTATTGGAAGTGCATTTTAATGTTGTTACAGCCTTCCGAATGGTCTGAAATTTTAAATAGGGCAGATGTGCCAGTAATGGTCACCCTTTGATGTTTTTGGTTCATAAAAAAATAAGTAATAAATATTTAACTTTAATTAATTTTTTTATAATTTCCCCTTGCATGTTTTATAAAACTGGGCTATTGTTGACACTTTTAATCAACCCAATTAGGAAGTAGAAAATAATGTTTCAAAGTTTTGCTGTTTTTCTGTGAAATTCTTAATGAAGAGGCTAAGAGCGTTTAATTTATATTCGTTTAATTCGTTTAATTAATTTATATATTATTTATTTTCTCGCAAACTTTGAATGCTTTTGTTTGAGTAGCAATAGAAAACTTAGACTTTTATATACTAACGGTCATTTACGAAATTTCATTTATTTTTTAGGTTTTAAGAGAGGGTGTCTATTACTAGAATGGTTAATTAGTCATTTTCCACCAAAACTTTTTAAATAGCTGCTTTTAAGTTAGTTTATGTGATTAATAAAATTTCAATATTTTATTCTTTTTTTATGTATATATACTTTGCTATTTTAAAATCTGGCAATCAAACCAGCTAGGTAGTAGAAAATATTGTTTAAGAGCACAGCCAAAGACGGGCTCATAGGGCTTAATACCTCTCCTTTTAAATAAAAGCAATTAAGTTACAGAAGCTATTAAAAATCTATTTTCTGTGTTAAATGTTTGGTTATTCTTATCTGAAAAAAAAGAAGGAAAAAAAAAGTAATATTCCTTAATTTATAGGCAATATTCATGAAACTGGTAAATCTGCAGATCAGTGGCCTCAAACATCAGTTCTACAGTTTTATTTTGAAATTATTTTACTTAGCATTTAAAATATTCAACTCACAATATCATTTCTTTTATATTTGCAATATTAATTATTATAAATGATGTATCAAGTAGTCTCTAGAAGATTAATTGTTAAAAATAGCGAGACAAAACTACACATCACTAACATTCCAAAACTTTTTTATTATTATTATTACCTTTTAAATCCCTCACTGTTTCAATAATTTAATAGCTGTAATTGCCTGTTATTTAGTATTTTAAACTATCCATCTAAAATAATTAAAACATTGATCGTCTGATAATTACAATAATTGATGCAAACAGTAAATGATCATCACAAATATTTTATTAATTACTGGTATCCTTATTGTTAAATTTATTTGAAAATAACCATTTTGTTTCATTAGTATGTTTTCATTAAATTCTAGTTCTAAATACAGTCATAAAAACAATTATATTTATTACTTTTTATGGGGTGTCCATTACTGGGCTTTTGGCTGTTTTGGTATATTTCTGTTATTTAAAATTAAATTTCGATTCACATTGGGAAATGAGACTATAAGAATGGTTAAATATTGTTGATAGATTAATATAATATTGAAAAAACTGGAATGAAATAATTATAACTATTAATAAAAAAATAATTTTAAAAGAAATTCCTTAAGAGTGTCCATTACTGGCACATCTACCCTATTTAATTGTTGCAAAATTTTGTCGAGTCGTTTCAAATTTTATGAAAATCGGATGTACAGTTTAATTACAGGGAGTCAAAAGCTTTCCGTTAACTTTAAGGTCAATGGGAAAAAATTATTTAAAGTGCATTTTAATGATGTTACAGTCTTTTGAACAGAATGAAATTGATATGCACTTATAAAGTTCACCAAAATATACATTCAGCACAGTATACGGTGCAAAAAATATTTATAAAATTAGTTATAGTACGAACGCACGTCATTTGCCACGTTTGACGAGCAATTTCCAACTTGTTTCTATTTCCGAGGTCAATTTTTTCCTATAAAACATATAAAATCTATTTTGCTCATATTCACAAAATACAATATCTACGCGAATAAAAAAAAATAAATTAAACATGGCTTATCGCGTCATTTCATTAATAAGTATTGTATTAATTTCATTTTTCAGCAATGACGGACGAAAATTAGAAATCGTGATTAAGTTAAGGAATATGTTTAAAAGAAAAATATATACATATTCCAGAGAACTTAAAAGTTTAACTTTAGACTCCATGTTCATATTAAATAAAACAAAAGCAAATTACAGCAGATAAAATATATATATACATTCTTAATATTTAAATCATGCTTAGAACTTATTTAAAAAAGATGTCAGTTTATAAGTATTGTTTTTTAAATGGAAAAATTAAAAATACTTTAGAACAATAGAACTTTGCAAAAATAGCAATAATTTAAAGAAAAAGTACGGTTTTATATTTAAAACAAAAATTAAAATCAAATCAAACATTGTTAAACATATAACATCCGCTGATTAAAAAAGTTATTAATAAAACTTTAAAAGTAATATCTCTATAGGGCATGCAATAAAAGCAAACACAAAGGATAAGATTGGAATAAAATATTTTAGTTTATTACTATTAGTAATCTAATTTAAATTCGTATGTAACTTTAACTGAATTTTTCCCTAAAAGTTCAATTAGTGTTACAAACTATGAATTAAATACATATTGCTAATAAAGTATTTTATTCCAATCTTTACTACGCTTGCATCTATTTTCATTGCATGCTGTAAAAGATGCGATTCTTTTAAAATGACCATAGAAGCGAAAAAAAAAAACAAAAAAAAACGACTACATAAAAAATGAACATTCACTTTTATGAAAGAGTGACTATTCACTCCTATCAGGGGTGAAAAACCGCACTCCTTTAGCAAGAGTGAATAGTCACTCCTCTGAAAGAGTGATTATCCACCCCTGTTTAGAGTGAATATTCACTTTCCAGGAGTGACTATTCACACTTTCAGAGAGTCAAAAATTTCACTTTTGCTCAAAGTGAATAGTCACTCTAAAGAGGTTGGGCATATTTTGACTCTGCGATAGAGTGACTATTCACTCCACCGGAGTGAATAGTCACTCCTTTTTATTTAGAGTGTAAAATCCAAATTCGTCGAATTTCAGTTTATATGCTAATGCAGTCTTTTGGTGAAAAATTAAGTTTTCAAGTATTTGAGTAATATTTTAATATGTATTTTTTATTTTCTATTATTTTATAATTAATTAAAATATTTTAAAGTAGAATCCTGCATTGTTTTCCTGAAATTGATTCAGTATTTATATGATAAAAAATAATAATAAAGTTTAATATTTAAAATCCAAATTAATCGACTTTCAGTTTATATTTTTATGTATTCTTATGATGAAAAATTCATTTTTTACCTGTTTTAGTAACATTTTAATGTATATTTTTTATTTTCTATTTTTTTTAATTTATGAAAATATTTTAAAGTATAGTCCTGCATTGTTTTTTGTATCCCGATTTGGTTGGGATCTGGATGAAATATTTTTATTTTTCAAATAAGATTTTTCTCTGAAATTGATTGAATATTTCAAGTTGAAAAAAAAAAGAATAATGTTTCATTTTTAAAATCCAAATTCATCGAATTTCAGTTTTCGTTTTTATGCATTCTTTTAATGAAAAATTCCTTTTGCGCATGTTTGGGTAATATTTTAATATACATTCTTTATTTTCTATTATTCTGTTATTAATTAAAATATTTTAAAATAGTCATGCGTCGGGTTTGACATCCAATTTCAACGCCAGCCACATGGATTAAGTATCTTGCTGAAATTGTTGTACGGAATCCTACGAAGGCGGTAGCGGTGAGCTTACTTCGAAGGCATAAAAATCAACGTTCATTTAGATTGAAGACAAAAAGGTTTTATTTGCTAAGACAAACAATTTATCTCTTGGCTAAATAATTGGTAGTTATGTACAACACAACAATTGATAATGTTGAAAAGATTAGATGCAAAGTCAAAACAAAGTTTATGAGAAGGTGGCAGCTTGTTGCATAAGTCTCTTTGAGAAAAATACTGAATATTGCTTCACTGCAATTAAGAGGTTAGCTGATCAATGTCCTTTTAGGTTTATTAATAATCAATAGATGATTGTTCTTAATAGAGATAAAGATCTCTGTACTGCTATGGCACCCTGTACCAATACCGTGGTATACCTTTTATCTATTACTGGCCTAGAAGCCCTCTCTTAGCCGTCTCGGCTTTTATTCCACCTGGCTCGGTTTCGCGAGAAACCCAGAGTACACCCTGGAGAGATTTTACCTCCCCTTTTCAGGCTCAACCTGAATGCAAATCTCTCTGGAGTCTAGAAATTTACTAATTAACTAAAAATCATCCTCGTCTCCTATATATTCAAATTATCTTTTTCTAAAACAATAGTAAGTCCTTAGCCACTCGCCGTCTTCTCCTGTCAAAAATCTTTGACAGCTGTTCACTGAGTAGTCGGCCAGAGGTCCGCCTCAGTTTTGCACACGGAACCTGTGAGAGGAAATCTTCTCGTGAGAAAATATGCTAACTATTTCCCACGCGGTGTATCAAAGACACCACTGGTGGTCTCTTGCATTAGTGAACTGTCGTATACTGTCAAACGTAGTAGATCGATGGTGATCGGCTGGTTCGTTTTATCTTCCCGTTCAGATTAGTGAACTTAGCTATATTTTTGCTCTGCTTTGGAAACGCATTAGTTTTTCCTATATGTAGAACCTGTGCTACTGAGGGTTTTCTGAAGAGAATATTGTAAGACAGTCCAAGTCGTCACATTGTTTACTTTTTATGTCTGAAAACAAAAAAGAAAGTCTATTCAAATTCATCGATTTTTAGTTTATATTTTTATGCATTATTTTGATGAAAAATTAATTTTCATATGTTTGGGTAATATTGAAATATTTTAGTTTTAATTTATTATTATTTTGTAGTTTAATTAACCTTTAACTGATGTTACCGGTCTCTCAGACCGCGGCTTTTATAGTTTAACTTGCAATTTTCAGTTTAACTACAAACACTACCGATATTTTGTTCCATTTGGAACTTTAGTACTACCACCAGACACTTTTGAATAAGTTAATTTTAATTATAACAGCCCTGTACAAAAAGTTTAATACAAAAACACCATCCAATGAGTTAATCGTGCCTTTTATTCATCTTTCGATGGAGCGGTCTCACAGACCGCTTCACACTAGTTATGTGACAATTTCTGTGACATCAGTTAAAGGTTAAAAATACTTTAATAGAGTTCCGTAATGAGTCAAGTAACTTGATTTTTACATCAGAATGAGGGAGGGGTGGATAGGGCATTTATTAGATTTTCCTGCAGATCTGAGATTTTCTTATACTTTATTACTAATCTTACAAGGTGCCAACAGTCGCGAAAAAATCAACAATTTCAGTAATGTGCTCCGAGGCTCACACTTTCAATCCCTCTCCATCCATCTGCTATATGAATGTCAGTATTTACGTTAAACAAATTTTATTATAAACTAGGGGGCTCGGCCCCCTACGAGCTACGCTCGCCAACCCCCGTCCAGACACCGCAGACTCTAAATGTATGCTAATTTGATCGGCTTTAAAAAGATTTCGAAAGATTGAATTATAATTTAAAAAACAGTGGCGATCTCCCTATAAATGAATTTCTATTCATTTCTCTTTGATTGGGAATTTTAACGCCAAATCTGCTGCGGTACTACTTGATTATCCTGTCGACCCATTTCGCCAAATTATATAAATAGCCAAACCACTCGCCAAATTATACAAATTGATGTAATTTTTATTTTAAATAACGAAAGAACAAATAAATTCGTACAACATTAATAAAAACACAAATGAAACGTCGAAATAAAAATAACTTGATGACGTATACACGTGTAACAACATTTCAAAATAAGCTAATATAAAAGGAATTAAGTAAAGAGAGTCTTTGTTTCCTGGTATTTTTTAACAAAGCGAAAAGAAAGTTCTTTTAAATGAGACATTTTAAATTAATTCTCAAAATATCAAATAAATGTCTAGCGCATTTTCTAAATTTAAACATTTTTGCAATATTATTTTGTGTTCATTTTATGTAATAACTATAATGTGACGTAAATATGACGTAATTTTTCCTAAGACTTCTAACGCATGTTAATGAATTTATTATTTTACAATATCCTTTCTCTTTTAAAATTCACGTGTATACTTTTTATGACGTAATTTTTAATAATTTCTTGCTTTTTATACGTAATTATTTAATTCTAATTTGAAAGTTTTTTCCTGTTTATAATAGTCACGTGTAAATAAATTTTTAATTTGAAGCAAACATTATTGCTTGCGCTTTTTATACAGTTGGCAACAGTTTAAATTAGTACAATTTTCTGAAATCTGTAAAAAATATCTCTAGAAATGCTGAAAATTTGAATTTAAAATAGAAATAAAACCTGAAAAAAATGAGTCAAAATAAAAAAATTTATGCAATCTGCACTCCGGCAAATTCTAACGCATAAAATGATCTAAAAATGATTACACTGCCATGTCTAGTTTTTGCTGCTATAAAACTTTTTTAGTGGGACGATTTTGTCCAACTTTAGCATTAAATAACTCTTAAAATAATTCTTGGATTTAAAAACTGTCTGCATCAGCGTGTTTATCGAACATTTCTGTATAAAACCACCGATTTTCATATTTTTGTATGCATTATTTTTGTTAATATTAACCAAGAAAGGCCTCCGGTCACAAAAAAATCAAAACCGGCGGCGGCGGTGACAGCGGTAGTTACTTTTTTAGGTAGCTTTCTTTACAAAAAGCTACCTATTGCAGCCGTTCGGAGGAAAGCGATTTCAAAAAATTTTGGTATATTTTCATCGATCATGATCCCCAGACCCCGAAACCACCCTCCGTTCAAAATTGATATATATATATATATATATATATCAATATATATATATATATATATATATATATATATATATATATATATATCTGACCTATGTCACACTGTAACTCTCGTATTTATGAACCGATTTGGATGTAATTCGGTGTGTACATAGTACATACCAATGTCTCGACTGAGTTCGTTGGCCAGCTTCATCCGCCATTTTGTTTCAAAATGGCGGCCATTTAAAATTTTTAAAAAAATTTAAAATTTGAAATGTGGTACCAAAAAATTGAAAATGGAAAAATATTTTTTTCTTATGTATTTGACCTTTATACAAAGACTCCGTAGCAGTTTTTGTTTCGTCTATATCTTAAAAAATGGCTGAGTTATAGCATTTTGAATTTCTAGCGAAGCTGACATTTTGAAACGTCCTGAATTTTGTCACGCGATAAAAGGCGTATTTATGAACCGATTTGGATGTAACTTCGTTTATACATAGTACAGACAAATGTCTCGACCGAGTTCGTTGGCCAGCTTCATCCGCCATTTTGTTTAAAAATGGCGGCCATTTAAAATTTTAAGAAAAATTTAAATTGGAAATGTGGTACCAAAAAATTGAAAATTGAAAAAATATTTTTTTCTTATGTGTTTGACCTCGATAAAAAGATTCGGGAGCAGCTTTTGTTTCGTCTATACCTTAAAAAATGGCTGAGTTATAGCATTTTGAATTTCTAGTGTGGCTGACATTTTGAAACGTCCTGATATTTGTCACGTGATAACAGACGTATTTATGAACCGATTTGGATGTACCTTGGTGTGTACATAGTACATACAAATAACTCAACCGAGTTCGTTGGCCAGCTTCATCCGCCATCTTGTTTCAAAATGGCGGCTATTTAAAAAAATTAAAAAAAAATTAAATTTAAAATGAGGTACCAAAAAACTGGAAAATGAAAAAGAGTTTTTTCGTATGTGTTTGATCTTAATACAAAGATTCCGGAACAGGTTTTGTTTCGTCTATATCTAAAAAAATGGCTGAGTTATAACATTTTGAATTTCTATTGTGGCTGACATTTTAAAACGACCTGATTTTTATCACGCGATAACAGGCGTATTTATGAACCGATTTGAATGTAACTTGGTCTGTACATAGTACATACCAATGTCTCGACCGAGTTCGTTGGCCAGCTTCATTCGCCATCTTGTTTCAAAAGGGTTGCCATTTTTAAAAAAAATGTAATTTAAAATTTAAAATGAGGTATTAAAAAATTGGAAAATGAAAAATATTTTTTTTTATGTGTTTGGCCTTGATACAAATATTCTGGAGCAGTTTTTGTTTCTGAAAATTTGTTCTTTTGTTTATATCTTAAAAAGTGGTTGAATTATAGCACTTTGAATTTCTATCATGGCTAACACTTTGAAACGATCTTGTATTTGTCTCGCGATACCACACGTATTCACTTATTTCGATGGAAGAAGGCATGTGGATAGTATACATCAATGTCTCGACCAAGTTCGCTGGCCAGCTTCATCAGCCATCTTGTTTCAAAATGGCGGCCATTAAATTAAAAAACATATATATTTAAAGTGAGGTGCAAAAAAATTAGAAATTGAAAAAGGTTTCTTTCTTAAGTATTTGACCTTGATATAAGGATTCAGGAGCATTTTTTGTTTGTCTTTATCTTAAAAAATGGCTGAGATATAGCAGTTTCAATTTTTAACGTGGGTGACATTTTGAAAAATCTGATTTTTTGCCTGCGACAGCACTCGTATATATCAACCGATTCCGATGTGAGTGATCATGTGCACAGCAATTACTAAGGTCTCGACCAAGTTCACTGGTTAGCCTCATCCACCATGTTGTCTTAAAATGGCAGGCACTTTAAGAAATCGCCGAATTTGGCAGCCAAATATAAGTTACTTTAAATAAAGCTGACTAATTTCGCGAAATTCTCATTCATAATGATTTAGTATTGATAAAAATTAGTATTGAATCTCCTACATTCGGTTTCCACTTAATTGAGCTTCGTGTGTTTGAATAATATAAGTTGGCTTTTTTAAAATAATGAATATGAAAGCTACCTCTTCCTCCCGGCACTGGCCGGAAGGACTTTTTTAGAATAGAGAGATATAAAAGTTAAAAGGAAATAAAATTGCCCCTTATTTCTCATATCTTCCCTCTTTTTTTTACTACTTTTCTCATCATGGTAAATGAACAGTTAAATTTAGCATTGAATTCATTGAATCTGCTTCTGTTTTACCTCAGTAACTTTTTTATTCTGTGTCTGTAAAAGAAGTAAAGTGCATGTTGTTAGCAATGAGGTGCTATTTGGGTGGGCTAGGGAAAGTCGTCGTCCCCCCTTAAGGAATTTAGATTGTAGCAGCCATAAAAAATCAGATTTAAAAAAAAAATCCCCCCCCCCCTCCTTAAAGAATGAGTCTATAAAACGTATTAAAATAGGTCACTAATTTTTAAAATGAAAAAAAAAAAAGAAAGAGTGTTTCGGGGCATTCAAAGTTTTTTATGAGTAAAATATACCTCTTTTCAAAGTTATTTGAAAAATTAAAAGCTAAGTATACTAAATAATACAGCAGATGGGGGGGGGGGGGGAGGGGGCTGCATAAAGAACATTAAAAGTTAAAAAATAGGCTTCCATATTCTAAAAGGTAAAATCGGTGTTAAATCGCAATGTTAGATGGATGATAAATCGATTTAAAAAAATTTCTACATCGCCCAATCCTGACAGAATTACCAATAGCTAAATTGATAAATTTAGTCATTCAGACATGAAAATTTCTAATAGGTAAATTATAAATTTAGTCATAAAGACACTATGACAAACTACTGCTGGTTGCTGCATAAGAAACTGCAGCAAGCATAGTGCACAAGACAACGAAACCTAACAAGTTGGAAATTGCTCGTCAAACGTGGCAAATGAGGTGCGTTCATACTGTAACTAGTTTTATAAATATTTTTTGACCGCATATTTTACTGAATGTATATTTTAGTGCACGTCAATAAGTGTGTATCCATTTTATTCTGTTTCGAAAGGCTGTAACATCCTTAAAATGCACTTGAAATATTTTTTTTTTTTTTTACATTGGCCGTCATGTAAATTTTGACTGTCCCTGTCATTATTCAACTATACATCCGATTTTCATAAAATTTGAAATGACTCGACAAAAATTTGCAACAATTATATATTTAAAATTTCAGACCATTCGGAAGGCTGTAACATCATTAAAACGCACTTGCAATAATTTATTCCCATTGGCCGTAATGTAACGGAAAACTTTTGACTGTCGCTGTAATTAAACTATGCATCCGATTTTCATAAAATTTGAAATGACTCGACAAAATTTTGCAACAATTATATATTTAAAATTTCAGACTATTCGGTCGGGTTGTTTTTGCTCTGTTGTATGCGGACAGACGGACAGGCGGCCAGACAGATGGACAGACAGACAGACGGACTGAACGACGACTATAGGTGGTACGTATTTATATAATTACGAACGCACCTAAAAAGGGGGTAGGTGGAAATGCATCTTTCTCCGATCTGAACAAAAAGCATTTTAGTGATTTTTTACTTTACAAGAGTCATGGCGAAGGTAATAAAATAATAAATATAATGTAAAATGCACCTCATTTGTAAGGGATAATAATTTTCGGACTCTACTTCTGTGGGACTTTCATAGATCTTCATTTTTACTTTGTGGAAGCCTTTAACGTGATAGAAAGTAAAAATCGGTATTCATGAATTGAATGTCATTAGAGTCATCCAAACATTATGAATAACACATTACAGATAGAACATTAGAATTACCCAAAACGATGTACGAAAAAAAAAAGTACAATTTTGTAGGCCTCTGTTATTCATTCCATGAAGAAAATCCAGATTTTGTACATTAGATTTAACCTTTAACTGATGTCACAGAAATTGTCACATAACTAGTGTGAAGCGGTCTGTAATAAGACCGTTCCATCGAAAGATGAATAAAAGACGCGATTAACTCATAGGATGGTGTTTTTGTACTAAACTTTTTGTACAGGACTGTTATAATTAAAATTCACCTATTCAAAATTCTCTGGTGATAGTACTAAAATTCCAAACGGAACAAAATTTCGGTGGTGTTTGTAGTTAAACTGAAAATTGCAAGTTAAACTATAAAAATTTTAAAAAGTCGCGGTCTGAGAGACCGGTAACATCAGTTAAAGTTTAACTTTGTCATTCCTAAAATGGCACATACGTAAAGACCATACGAGTTTCATCATGTTTCATTCCAAAGCTTTTTACCACTTTCCAACAAAGTTGAAAATTTGCTTATGAATTCGGCTTGTTTGTCTGCCTGTCTGTCTGCACGTGCTCTAACTCGTGTAAGTATAGTCAGATTGTCATGAAATTGGTATATGTGTTTGGCGTTAAATATGGTATTTCCGGTGTTAAAAATGAAATGTGTAGCGTTTACGGTTCATCTACAAAGATGCTCGAAAGAATTCCGTTGCATTATGGCCTATGAAGGGAAAATCGTTTGCGTGTAGGGATTACAATCCCGGGATCCCGTATCCCGAGATCCCGGGATCCCGCATCATTTTTAATCCCGAAAATCTCGGGATCTTGTGTGCCAAATCCCGGGATTTTCGGGATTGTCCTTTTTTTTTTTTAATGGAACAATATTCAGCTGTAATAAAAAAAAATATATTTATAGACTTTCTCTTTTGGAAAGAAAAATAATTAATTTTTATGAAATTTATGTGAGTTGTGGTTTTAGATTCCCATAAAACCCTACTCATAGCAACAGATATGGTCAGCACTTTTCCATGAGAACTCGTTACCGCAGAACAGCAGATGTTACTGAATTTGCTGATATGCAGTTTGCATTCTCTTCGCTTGGAAACAAGTGACGACCGAGAGCAGATTTCATTCTGACGCGGTTGATGTCACACGTATCTTTCTCGCTCTAGACGAGAGCAGAGGCCGATATGGAATCTCGACGATTCTGTGAGCGCGTATGCTGCAGAAAAAACCCCCTACCCTCCCGTACTTGTAAATATAATTTCTATTTAATATGTAAAACTATAACCTAGAATCATTAAACTCCTTTTTTCATTAACTACGATCTTATCTTTATATCATCCTTATATTACATGTGGGCTCTAGGCCGATTTGAATCCCAAAACGAATTTAAAAAGTAAAATCCCCTAGGCTTTCTTACCGATCTACGTTTAAAATCAGAGAACTGTTTCGTTCCGTTATCAACCCTTGCATTTCAGCTGATGTGATTCATCTACATCTGATGTGAGCCATCTGTTTGAAGCTCAATCTCCCGTTTATTTTTATTTTTACAAGATAGACGTGGTTTTGCAAGAAATGAATAAATGAATCTTCGACTGCAAGTATATTTTTTTTCTACGGATTATTAATTGGATTACTTCAATATATCGTGGTGAAGAATTTATTTTTCAATTGGATAACTCCTTTTGAAGTAAGTTTATTTTTTTCTCTTTCCTTTCTTGCCTTTTAATATGGAATTACAAGAAATTGACTTTATTAAAAGCCAGTTGAAATCGGCTAAAACAGATAAAATCAAATTATTGCATGAATTTATATTTGGTTGCGATAAAAATCGCCAGAATAGAGCGAATTTAAGGAAATTTAAAAGTTTTTCTTTTACTGACAAAAGCGATGAGTATGAAAATAAACTCAAAGTAATTTTGGACGATTACGATCAGATACAATTGATTACTATTGCTAATATCTTATCCATTGACATCCATGGATCAAAGGAAGATATAGGGCAACGTATTTTAAGTGCACTAGTTGATATTTCGGCTTTTAAAGACACGTTTACGGCAGTTTCCGAATCGGATACAGAATTTGATGATAGCCACAATAGTAGTGGAAGCACTGGTTTATCTTCCCCTTTGGCAGCACAGCCAGACCAGGCGCGTGTACACTGTACACACTCCGCGCCCAAACAGACAATTTCTTTCCATGACATTGATCATTTAATTACTCCGTTTAGTGGTGATAAAACGGAAAACGTTCAAACATGGTTTCAGAGATTTGAATCTCTGGCCCATTCATTTCAACTGTCCGAAATACAGAAATTTGTGTTTGCTGAGCGGGCATTAAAAAGTTTAGCATTATTGTATGTACGTAGTGAAAATAACATTTCTTCATATACATCGCTCAAAGAAGCATTGTTTCGCGAATTTGGACAATCAGCTTCGTCCGCCCAGATACATCAATTACTAGCCGCTAGAGGCTGCCGCCCGAACGAAAAACTATTGGAATATTTTTTGAAAATGAAAGAAATAGCCCAAAGAGGAAACATCGATGATATATCTTTAATTCACTATATAATTAATGGGATTAACGATACACCACATAATAAAGCTATATTATTCGGGTGCGCCACGCTTGCCGAATTTAAAAACAAGCTCCAAATTTTCGAACGAATTTGTGAACAGTGTTCTAAAGTTTACCAATCAAAGTCACCGACAACACCCAACACTCCTAAGATTAACCAGACTGAAAAAACTGCAAAATTAACTTGCTGGAATTGTTTAGCCCCAGGGCACCTGTCTACCCATTGTGTGCATTTAAATAAAGGAAAAAAGTGTATGAAATGTGCACGTTTTGGTCATGTTTCCAGCCAGTGTACAGAGCAAACGCCGGAACGCAAGCGTTCGACTCAAGGCACCTCCCCTTCACACAAGACGTCGCCAAGCCGAGACGAACAAATCCACGTAGTAGAAATGTGTCATTCTCCTCCGCGCATGCAGAAACCTGTAAAAATTTTTAATTTACAAATAACTTCAATCTTGGACACTGGAAGCTCACTGACGATACTGAGAGAAGACATTTATGAACAAATTGGGTCTCCCCCCCTCACCGGAGCTCCTGTACAATTGTCGGGCATCGGTAACCGTGTTATTCAACCTATAGGATCGTTTTCTACCGATATAGAGGTAGACGATAACACTTTTTCTACTTCTGTTTACGTAGTTAAGTCTTCTCAGATGCCCATGCCACTTATCATAGGGACAGATGTCATATTTCAGGGTACTCTCACATGCGACAAAAACGGCGCTACTTTAACTAAATCTCCACCCACAAGCGTTTTTATAAGCTGCATTACTGTGTCTGATAATGTATCTGCAACGAAATCTCAAGATAAATCCCATGTACCTGCATTTCCCGACGCAAGATTCACTACGGAAACATTTGTTTCGGATTCTTTCCCCCAAGATCTAAAACCGCCGAGAGTAAATAAAGATTTTTCGAATGAAAATATTCCTACTGACATAGAAATTGACTCAGCATATCTGAAACATCTCGTAACATTAACGCCAGACTGCTTTTCCTTCGATTTAAATTTCTTATCCTACAAGCTGTTCATGACTGTGCTCGTCTTATTGACCATCTGTTTATTACTGTTTACGTCTGCCAACGGACTCATTTATCAGCATTCGACGTTCCATACATCCCAACCATCTCGAGATTCGAGTGACGTTACTAATTGGTCCGAAATTCTGCGTGTCCTTATCATTCCTTGTTTATTTTTTATACGCCGACATTTTGTGAAGTCAACAACGAGAAAGAGAAAAAGTAGACTTAAATATCCAAAACGAAATATGCTTCACGTATATAGGTCACTAGTGCAACCAACGAATTTATCATAAATGTGTTTTTTATTATTACTACTATTTTTTTTTAACTGTGTTTTTATATTCTGTGTTTGACACCCATATATCTGCTTATTTAAGAGAACATTTATATCGTACAGACTATTAGACTGCTACTATCTGTGACTTTCTTAGTAACTTTATTTCAATATCTTCGTTTTTTTTTTACGATTACAACAAGCATCCACGATCATTTTTTTTTTCTGGACGAAACATTAGAATGAGATGTTTACCGGTGTAACTCACCATTTCAAGAGTCCAATCATTGATGGAAATCTTCAACACAGAACGTTTTTTTCTTCTTCGTATTTCTGTGTGTCATGCCATTCTACAGTGCGATAAACTTAAAGTGTTTTTTTTTTTTAAAGAAGTTATCGCGTACCAAGCATTTTTATCAACAGTGTTTTTTTTTGCTTAGTTATTCTTAGTTTGTGGAATATGCAACAGATTCTTTATTTTTTCAGCTTATATTAACAGAATTTATGTGCCTTTTTTTTTCGAAGTTCTATTCAACATTTTTTTTAAATCTCTGAGCGATATATATCTGCTCAAAACTTTTTTATTGAACCCATGCGGTGATTTTTTTTTGCGCATGGCAAGTTATCTTTCTCTCGGACTGCAAATGGTGCATTATTTTTTTCATTTGCCTGTTTCGCAACACGTGCTTTTTTTTTTATGTTGCGTAAACAACAACTTTATTTAAGATGACTATCTACACAGGACTTTATTTTTTTTTTAACACTCACTTTTGACAAGAAGAAAAAGGATATTGTTGTATTTATACTTTTAAAACTGCATTTATATTTTTAAAACTGTATTTTATGTGTAAACTTTTTATTGAATTGCTATATATATGTATGTGTTTTACCCCCCCCCCCCCGTCCCCATCGCATATTTTTTTCTACAGAAGTAAGAGCTAGCTGTCGAAAAAAAAAAACCCTTTTATTGGGAAATCCTTTTTTTTTTTTTTTCGCTTAGACGAGGCAAACCTCTATTTTTTAATTTTTATTCCCGAATGACGTTGGGATAAAGATGTTTTTTTACGAAATTCTTCCTAAGATGAGGCAGATTTTAGTATGTTTTCGTGATGATAATATAATGGGCAGACGGCCTTTCAGATTATATTTTTCATCCCTGATGATGGCTCATGAGAAAGATGGTCTCATGGCGCAAATTGATGTTATCCTGAGATTTTTTTTTATTTATTTTTTTTTTTTTTTTTTGGAGATATCCCACGGCAGCTAAGCATTAATTTACATAAAATTTAGAATTTTTTTTTTATTATTTAGCTCAATTCTCTTAATTATTTAATGACAATTTTTTTTCCTTTGGATTTTAATTATTTTTAAATAGTTTGTTTTTGTTTTTTGACATATCTTGTTGCTTATTTAACGCGCTGTCGAGGTGGCGGAGAACAAGCGGACAAGATGGCCGAGTGTGAGTTGTGGTTTTAGATTCCCATAAAACCCTACTCATAGCAACAGATATGGTCAGCACTTTTCCATGAGAACTCGTTACCGCAGAACAGCAGATGTTACTGAATTTGCTGATATGCAGTTTGCATTCTCTTCGCTTGGAAACAAGTGACGACCGAGAGCAGATTTCATTCTGACGCGGTTGATGTCACACGTATCTTTCTCGCTCTAGACGAGAGCAGAGGCCGATATGGAATCTCGACGATTCTGTGAGCGCGTATGCTGCAGAAAAACCCCCTACCCTCCCGTACTTGTAAATATAATTTCTATTTAATATGTAAAACTATAACCTAGAATCATTAAACTCCTTTTTTCATTAACTACGATCTTATCTTTATATCATCCTTATATTACATTTATATATCCTTGAAAAAATATACATATTTCAAGTATTTTTTACATATTTCAAAGCGATTAAATCGTTTAATATGAAAACCTTTTGACTTGCAAACAAATATAACCCGCTCGGCTATTGTTCGGGAATAATGAAATCATTTGTTTATTTCGATTTCGCCGCGTTTAGAATGCCGGTCGTTTCAGCAACTGGGAATCACAAAATTTCGAATTAGAGTTTACTGATAAGCGTCGCATTTGAGTTTCATAGTCATTATTATGTGCTAACTTCTTTGCTTTTCGGGCGTTTATACTTATTTTGCTTTAAAGATATCTAATGAAAAGGATTTTGTAGCTCATAGGAAAAATAATGATACATCTTCAGTATGGCACTGCTATTTAAGGTCAAAAGATGAAAAAATCGCTAAACGTAAAAGATGTAGCCAAGTGCTTAAAACGTTAGGTAGATCGACTAAGGGTTGCATGCACATTTATCGACGAAACATGGTACTAAAGTTTAGAAAGAATTTAATACATCATCTCTTCCTTCCACACGTCAAGATTGCATAGAAGATGCATTGCTTTCTAAAAAACGGAAAATAGAAGATTATTTTAGTAGTGATAAGGAATCACTGAATTTAATTTTATTGCGAATGACAGCTAAAGACTGTTTTTCATTTAACTTCAACTGATTTAAGAAATTTACTGATAGCTAAAGGCTATAATGATTTGCCAAAATCTGCAGTATCAATTCGAAATCGTGTAGTGAACTATAATAAAATAGTTAATTACAAGTGAAATACAAACTTTTAAAAATTCAGGAAAAAAATTTAGTTTGACTTTTGACGAATGGACATTTACTGCAAGCAAGCGATTTGTGAATATTAATGCCCATTCAAGAAATTTAAATTTGAGCAAATTCAGGAATTTAGGCCTTATGCGCATATATGGTTCTTTTATAGCAAAAAAGTGCATTGAAATGCTAAGAGAGCGCTTAAACCAATATGACATTTTCCTAAAAACAGACAATGTTACAACTGGGACTTGGAGATGAAACTTTAGATGCCGTCATATTTCTTAGAACATATTTTCAAAGGAATACCGATTAGTTAGGAAACAGTAAACTATTCAAAATAATCTTTTTTTTTTTCACGAGGTACGTAATAATTTTTTATATTATGCAACGTTTTCGAATTTTAACAGCTATTGCTATTTAGAAATTTAAACTATACATCTATGTATTATTTTATTCTATGTGTGTGGTGTGCTAAGTTCTTTTATTTCAAGAAAAAATCTTCATGTTAGGGAAAATCTTGCATTTGCAATATCCTAGAATTATAAACTTTAATTACGTGGGTATGAGAATAATGCATAATTTAATTCGTGATATTAATTAGTTTTTAATATTGTAAATATTAATCTATTCAAAAACTTGTTTAACAGGAAATAAAAGAAATTATCTATAAGATGAAGCATAGACATTTCATGTTTTTTGTTGCATTTTCAAATATCAACAGCATATTTCTTTTAATTTTCAATTGTTCTAATTTATCCTATAAGTTTTGATAATTAATTGAAGTTAATTTTTTTAATTTGGTATATTTTCATATGTAAATTAGACTGTAATTTTGCTTTGTCTTTTCTATAATATTATGATATTTAGCTATTGTAAAAATTGATGATATTACAGAAATTCTAATTTTCCTAATCTCGGGATTATCCCGGGATCCCGGGATTGAATCTAAGCAATCCCGAAATCCCGGGATTGGAAATTAGTCTCGGGATTGTAATCCCTATTTGCGTGCCTTTTAATGATATTACACTATTTTAAACTTATTGAAATTTATATATATCACCGAGCTGTACTATAAGGTGTTTTTTCTAGAATCTGATATGAATGTAATTTATCGTTCATTTACGGAGACACAAAAGAGTATTTGGCTACAATACTGCCTATGAAGAAAAATTGCTGGAAGTGCGTTTTCTGTTGTGGCACGTTAATTTTTTTTTTCATATTACTTGGTGTGCATACATTCTATAGGTCATATATAGGGCTACACAAAAGATCTCAAGTACGTTTCAGTTTTTTGTAGAAATTGCTGAATGGGAACTTTGAACTGTTTAATTGAACTAACTTTCAGCATACTATGTAGTATACATACAAATCCACAGTTTATATATAGGGTGGCGGATATTTTTTCGAATATTGATGATAATTGCATTATGCATTTTCTAAATTGTTTATTTAGACGTATTTGCACTTAATAAACTGTAAATTTTTATTGCAGTACTCTGAGTGTGTTGGAAAGTGTCTCATAATCTATGCAGGATGCATGATTTTTCGTTCTTGTTTTTTCTCCTGTAAGCAAATAGCAACGGCAAAACAATTAACTATTCTCTTCACCCATTTTGATAAGTCAGAAAAAACTAGTAACACAGCTGCAAGGGTTGATAAAAACTCTATTTAAATCCTCATTTAACCGGAACTTACGTCCAAAGTTAATTTTCTCGGAAGTGGGGTTGTCGAAGTGTGTTGTATCAGCTGCGGTTATCAAAAGTTCGTCTGGTAGCAAACGATTGCGCACGTTTTTATTGGGTCTTCGATCACTCTGTAGCGTTATCCGAAAATTAAGGGCAATAACCGAAAGCTGGCACATGCAGTACTTTGAGCTTTGAGCATTAAAATTGAGAACTGATTTGAAATAAAATTCTATGTCTCTTTCTTGGTATTTCAATTTTCTATGAAGCTTATTGTTCACACAACTGTTGTAAGATATTGTTCGTTGTTGGCTTTTATTTCATTAAAATAATAATTAAAATATATTAAAAAAGGAAATTGTGACAGTTAAAGCTTCTTTATAGAATACATAAATAACACATTTTGTTCGAAAATCGTTTTGTGTAAACTGTTTATTATAATGTCAGTTGAATCACAGTAGAAATCGTTACTGGAACTCTGAACAATCATTAACCCTGGAATGCAAAAATCACTCTTGTGCCCTTCATCTCCTTTCCGTTTTTAGCCTAACATGGAGTCAAAATGACTCTTTCTTCCATCCTCACGTTAACCCCTTAACAGTGTGGCTCGAACTGGATTCGGACAAGAACACTTTGCTTGCTTCGTTATTAAAAGCATTTTGATACCACTAATTTGTAACAGTAAATTTATCTTTATTGATTGTCAGATATTTTTCGATTAAGTAAGGTAAATATTTTAGTATGGAAAAAGTGGTGTCCAGCCCCATTTTTAGTTTTTTTGTAAGAAAACAAATGTCACTGTTAAGGGGTTAAAGATGAGATCTGGCTTTTTTACTTTCTCATTTCTAAACAAGAAAGTATTGTAATCGAGATTTTTTTAGATTTCCGGTTTTCGATTAATTTGCTCGTTTTAGAGGTTAGATATCCCAAAAAACATGTTTATACAAAATGTCTGTCTGTCCATCCGTGTATCGATATGTCCGTTAGAGATGACTTCAGCCTCTTTTTCCGGAGCCCGGGCCTGCGCCAGTCCGCCCGAGCCCGATATCAAAAATATACAATAGAAAAAAACATGCATAATACTTAAAAATTATTTCAAAAGTAATACATCATTTTAAACAACAAGGGGGGGGGGGGGATGCTCCGAACCCCTGTTCGCTATGCTCACCATCACCCCGCGTAATCGCTTCGTGATTCCGTTTGGTATCGCAAAGCAATCCCTATTTTCTAGCCAATCGCAGACGTAATTGTTTCGCGTTTCCATTCTGGATCGCTTCGCGATCCCTTACTTTCTATGCAATTAGTTTTTAGATTCCACTCGGTAAAAACGCGCTCCTCCCCAATTCCCGACAGTTTTATTCCCTTTCCTCCAAACACATAATCATTAGATCTAACAGAGTTTCATAATTATAAGAATTATTAAATAAAATCATTATAAAAAGGTAAAATTTATAATTTATTTGAATAATTACAAATTAAATAAATTTATAATTAAACAAAATTATAAATTAATAGAAAATTAAAAAAAAAAAATATTGTAAATTTAAAAAATATGTTAAATATAAAAAACAAATTTATTAAAGTTATTTGGATTTTTTTTTTCTTATCTTTGTAACGAAGTCGCTAATTTGTAGCTACAGTAAATAATCTTATCATATAAATCTGCTCTCCTCTGAAATTTTCACTTCGCCGTCTTTTCTCTGCCAACATATATATGTAAAATTATATATATAGTGTTACGAATATTGTAAATAGTTAGTGTTTGTGCTTAAAAATAATGTAAATACTTCAATTAAAGCTCTATTCATAAGCTAATATTAGTTTTTGTTGCATTGAAATATCTCAATTTGTTGATTTTCTGCAAGCAAGTAAACCCTATTGGATTTCAATGGAAGTCTATTGAAATTTTGCGAAATACTGGAAATAGCGCCAAGGTGGCGTCACTTTTGGCGACTAATTTTGGTCGTCAAATTTGGCGATATATCACCAAGTTGGCGACAAACTTGGCTATGTTTGAAGACAAAGCGGGGACCCCCCCCCCCCCCACACCCCTTATTTCATCAGAAAGCTCTGATCAATCAGATGCGTTTCGCCGTATCTACGCAGATTTCCGTTGCGTGCGTTCCATTTCCAAAGCGTTACTTTTTTATACATATAAAAGGACTTCTTACATTCAGATAACTGTTAAATGAAAATTTAAATTCAATATTATCAAAAGAGAAGTTTGGTATAAAATAAAAGTACTTCATACTTAAAAGGATTCTCATACTTTTTCTCCCTTAACAAGCATATCTTATGTACACATTAACGAAGTGTGTTTAATGAATAAATGTATGGAATTTGTAGAAATTACTATTTATATGCCGAAAAAAAGATTCCTCCCTCATAACAATCTTTCGTGATTGATGTGGCTCTGAAAATAATTTGAAATAAAAAATTTAAAGCTCCGATGCTTTTATAGGAAAAGAGGAAACACTGCTCGATTGCTTTCTATCGGAATAGCATATGTACTTACGATTGAAAGTGACAAATGTGCAGAGTACAGTTCCAGCATCAGCAGAGTTCATAATAGATGTAAATTATTTTCATATGAACAGCTATTATGGCTTGTGTACAATAAAAGAGTAAAATATTCGCAAACTTCAAGCTAATTCTGGTCGACAAATAACAGAAGAAAATATTCTCTTCGCATAGATCGCTAAATAAAAAAATAAAATAAAACAATCCAATCAAAAAATAACTTCTGTGACAAGCGAAAATCGAAACTATAAACAAATTCATTATTTGCGCCTCTTTCGTTGCCGCCATATCAGCAGATCGTTGACGGCAATACCAGACATAAATCTGCAAATCTGACAAGATTTCCGGTATTTCTTAACAATTTCTGTTTCCGCTTCATTCTGATCAAAATACCAATACAATGATTTGAAAAGAAATAAGTAATTTTTAAGGGAAAAAAAAAACATTCTTTTATTTTTTTCTATTCATCAATAAATAAAATTTGTTGGTTTCAGAAAGAATGGATCCGAGCCCGAAGATTAGAATAACAAGTAATATAAAAATTTTGTTTTTAAAGTCAATTCCTACTTAGGTTATCAAAGAAAAATTTAATATAATCCCTTAAGCTAATATTAGTTTTTGTTGCATTAAAATATCTCAGTTTGTTGATTTTCTATAAGCAAGTAGGTTTACAATGGAACTCTATGGGAATTTGGCGAAATATTAGAGATATCGCTAAGTTGGCGTCACTTTTGGCGAGTCATTTTGGTCGCCAAATTTGGCGATATATCGCCAAGTTGGCGACAAACTTGGCGGTATTTGGCGACAGAACAGGGTCCCCCCCTTACAGATATAAAGACGCATTAAATGTTTCAATAACCAATGACCGACATTTTGTCTCCCATGTAAAACTAAAATTAATTAATTAAAATTTAATTAATTTAATTAATATTTGAAAAAACTGTATTAACATCAATTGTCATCCAGTACAAGTTTAAAAAAATTTATTTCAACTTGATAGGATGAATAATGAGTATCTATATTATAAAGGACAAACATATCTGTGCGTTACGCATACGTTATTTTGCGAATGGCAACACTTCGAAATTTGAAATAAAATTTCGGTTTTGCAATTTTCTCTGCTGCAAATTTTTAAACTTCTAAACATTGCACCTTTTAAATTTTTACACCGTCGTATGAGGAACAAAATGCTCTTTTAAATGCAATTTGTTTGAAAGCTGTATCTCAATTTATTTTTGAGATATTAATTTTTTTGTAGTTTTTAATACCATTTTTCTAATCGTGGCAACAAAAGTACCCCATTTCTATTGAAAGTAAAGGGAAAATAGTCAAAAATAGGAGATTACTGTATCTTTTTGTTGCCATTTTCTCATAAAACCTGAAAAAAAAAGTTGAAATTAAAATACGGGCTATGTCAAGAATATTGTCTGTTATTCCGCGATAATGGCGTCATATGCGTACTTTTCTATAGACGAAGTTTAAGGCTGGATTATAAAAGCGGATTGCTTTAGCGAATCCAAATGACGTCATTTTATAAAAAAGCGTGTATTTTAATTCTTAAAACTGAATTCTGGTTTGTAGGAGTGCGTTATTTTCACTGCTCATCTGCTTTGAAATTATTCACAGATGAAAGTACTTCACTTTTGAAAATAATGTAATCTTAATCACACACTGATAAAACGCAATGTTTTACAAAAATTTAGAGTGTTTTTATAAAAGAGAGGTTACATGTAAATAATAGCGATTTATATTACAGAAATTCATGATTCTCGCCTGGATGGATTTGCTTCGCCCAGTTAGACAAGCAAACAAATAATTCGAGGTTTAAAACAATATCACGTTCCTCAAGTTTTTGTCCAAAATTCTCTCTACTAATAAAATTTTATTGCTATCTTTTAAATATGTTACTGTAATTTTATCAAAATAACATAATTTGCTTAATTTAATTTTTCATAATTTTATATAATCTATATATTTAAAACACAAGTGTGTTTATTAGTCATCTTCTCTGATCTTTCTGCTGAAACAATTTTACTGATATACATATATATATATATATATATATATATATATATATATTAACTGAAAGCTGTTCATTTGTAGATGTGATCGCACTATCTGTTTTTTTTTTTCACTTTTCTATTTTAATTTTAAAAGCATTTTATGAAATTTCTTCAAAATGGTGAAAATTAAATAGCTTTCATTATTGCAAACAAGAGGAAATAATGAAGTTGATTTATCTTTATTCATGCAATTTTCTGATGAAAATTCAAAATTGTTGATAAAAATTGTTGTATTTAGTGGCGCAAAATTCCATTAGGAGCATAATATTATATTAGGGGAATAATAACGGACGATGACATGCTTTTGAAAGCACGCATTTTTCTTCATAAATTTTCGATATTGTTTTTCCTTCTGCATGTGTACTAAGTTTCAGACACTAGGCGAAATGGATATTTAAGTGAAAATGAAGTCATATTTAAAAGAAAACGATCATTTTCTTAGATAAAACTAAACATTTTAACACAAATACGTCTAAAAAACATAAATTACACAAATTTTTACTCTCCGGAATTGAGATTAGAATCTCAAGTAAAGAGTGCGTCTGTTCACATAAATGGTGCTGCTGACAATCGTGAGTTCAAGTTTTGAGTTAAAATGATTTTTAAATGATCAAACAAAATACATTTTTTTAATGATGAATATGGATATGAGAAGTGCGTATGCAAATTTTGAGAAGGCGAAACTTGCTGTTTTTCATTCCGGAATACCGCATAAGAGCCTCAATATATAACCACATCCTAATAACTGAACTTTATTATATTTTACTGATCACGTATCTATATTATAAAGAACACACGTATCTGTGCATAATACTGATGTCATTTTGCGAATGGCAACACTTCACGATCAAAATTCGGTTTAAATTTTCGCTACTGCAATTTTTTAATCTTCTGACCATCGTACATTTTCAATTTTCGTCGCATAAGGAAAAAATATACTTTTAAATGCAATTTGCTTAAAATCTGTATCTTAATTGACTGATGTATTATGTTTTTTAAAATAATTTTTAAGCATGATTTTTTTAAAGTTTATTTTAACACGTGCCGGTTTCAATACATAATAATAAAAATTTTGCGCATAAAGCAACCAACATTGTTCAGCATTTGTTTCTGACTATTTTTGCATAACAAAATTAATACTTCCGTTATAAACAAATAAAAGAATAACATTAAAAAGAAAGACCAATCTAACATATTTGTGAAAGACAAGTTGACGAAATTCATACTTCCTTTATAAACAAATTAAAGAATAATATAAAAAAAAAAACACAAATCTAACATTTTTGTAATCGTACAATTTAAATTTTTCGATCACCAAATAGGATTTTTTTTCTTTAAAATGAAATTTGTTTGCAAAGTTCATCTCAGTTTACTGATTGTCTATCGTTTTAAAAACAATTTTAAAGCATGAAATATTTTTTAATTTATCTGTATCGTGCGGAGCTCGATTACGAAAGATTAATCCGTTTGCCCTTATAACAATACATAGAGTTCATAATTTTCTTACGGTTAATATCCATTTAAAAAAAAAACTTCCCTATGTATAAATAAATAATATAATATAAATAAAACACAAATTTAACAGACGTGTATAAGCTCTGAAATTATCAGAATATAAAAGGATGCCGCAAGTAGCAAAATCTTGGTCAAATAACTCTTAGCATGCGGCTAATACGAAAATATCGCTTTTGATAAATTTCAAAAATTTATTTGATTGTATAATTCGCATTTTTCATATGAAAAATACTTTTTTAATGTAACTGGGCAATCTAAAAAAATTTATTGCATATAAAAAATTATTAGTTTTCAATTTAAAAAAATGTTTTCACCTATATTCTGTAACCCGGGAAGCCCGGGTACAATCCTCTAGTTTTATTAACGATTGAAAATTTGAACAAGATATATAAATATTAAACAAAAACCTAATTTGCAGAACAAATTAAAAAAGCAAAATTTATTTCCTAAACTGTTTAAGCCCGAGAAGGGGCAGATATTAAAATATTTCATTCAGTTAGTTCTACATTTAATGTTAAATTTTTGTAAAAAATAAGTTAAACCAATTCAACATTAAAAAATAAAAATGAAATTCATACAATATAATACTTTAAATACCTATATACTTAGATTCCGTTCAAATGAAATCGAAATAAGACTTTTTTTAAAGTTTTGTATTTTGCATGTATCTTATCATATTATGTACAATCGTCATAAACATAATGCAAAATCTGTAGTACAATGATTTACAACTTAAAAAATGAAAAAAGTCTAAGATTTATTTCGATTTCATTTGAACAGAATCTAAGTATATAGGTGTTTAACGTATCATATTGTATGAATTTCATTTTTATTTTTTAATGTTGAATTGGTTTAACTTATTTGTTACAAAAATTTAACATTAAATGTAGAACGAATTGAATGAAATATTTTAATATCTGCCCCTTCTCGGGCTTAAACAGTTTAGGAAATAAATTTTGTTTTTTTAATTTGTTCTGCAAATTAGGTTTTTGTTTAATATGTCAAATATTTTAATAACTACTGCTTTCAGACGAACACATTTCAAAATTAAAGGAGGGTATCATCATCAGGCTTTTATTTATGCGATATCGCATCACAATTTGTGATGCAATTTACCTATGTATAATTCAAAATGTTTCACCAGTGCTGTAATTCAGATTGCTGTAGTTTGGTCAAAAAATTACAATCTGAACTTAACAAGTAATATTAAATTTTGTTTTTAAAGTCAATTCCTACTTAGGTCATAAAAAAAAATTAGTATAATCCCTTAAGCTAATATTAGTTTTTGTTGCATTAAAATATCTCAATTTGTTGATTTTCTATAAGCAAGTAGGTTTAAAATGGATGTCTATGGCAATTTGGCGAAATATTAGAGATATCGCCAAGTTGGTGTCACTTTTGGCGGATCATTTTGGTCGCCAAATTTGGCGATATATCGCTAAGTTGGCGACAAACTTGGCGGTATTTGGCAACAGAACAGAGTCCCCCCTATGGTAACCCCTCTTATAGATATGAAGATGCATTAAATGCTGTTCAATAACCAATGGCCACCATTTTGTCTCCCATATAAAACTAAAATTAATTATTAGATGTAAATTTCCAACTGGGCGAAAAATGTCCGGACCAGGATTCGAACCCGGGACCTCCTGGCTGAAGCCGCTTCAGCCAGGAGGTCCCGGGTTCGAATCCTGGTCCGGACATTTTTCGCCCAGTTGGAAATTTTGAAAATTTACATCTAATATGATTTGTTTACCAATTAGAATAATTGTGTTAATATTAATCTAACAAAAAACATAGCTGTGAAAAAAGGGAGCCAAGTTCTGTAAAGACAATGGCAATAAAAGAAGTGATATCTAAGTGGGTGCCAAGTTCAAATAAAATTCACTCAAACTTACTTACTGAAGTATTATAGCATTTTTTAAATTGTTTAGAAATAAAAATTATTGATAGCATATTAATAATAAATCTAGAACTTGGAAAGTTTTTACCTACGAGTCATTTATTTTGAATAATGACATTATTATATCAAATCTTGTTATTTCATGATTGGAAGCCTTAATTTGAGTGAGCTCCTTCCCTTGAAGGGCGGTGGGATAAAATATATCCCACCTAATTTAACTGCAAAATGCCACATTGACATCAGAATTCAGGACTAAAAAGTTTAATTTTATTAAATACGTGAAAAGAAGCGTTTACCCATTTTGAAATAAATTTGTTTTTAAATTCTGGTGTGATTCAATCATTTCAGCATTTCACGAATAAAAGTTATTTGCCCCTGAAAGAGTTAAAGTGGTGCAGTCTCTAGAGTGATGACCAAGAACAAGCTTAAGTATACCTGTCTCTTTGTCAGGCATCTTAGTCTGTTTGCATTGAGGTTTCTGGAGGGTGGGTGCTAGAGTGATAACCAAAGACGAGTGGGAGTGTATCTGTGTATTTATTGGTTTATCAAATCTTTAACATGAGTCATTTGTTTATAATAATAACTATATTAATTTTTTTTGTAATGTCATTGAAATTAATATTAACATCACCATTTTATTAAGACATGAAATTGATAGGCATAACATTTATCAAAAACTTGCCAAGTTCTAGATTTATTATTAATATGCTATCAATAATTTTTATTTCTAAACAATTTTAAAAATGCTATAATACTTCAGTAGTTAAGTTTGAGTGAATTTTATTTGAACTTGGCACCCACTTAAATATTACTTCTTTTCTTGCCATTATCTTTACAGAACTTGGCTCCCTTTTTTCACAGCTATGTTTTTGTTAAATATCATTACTTTTTGTAAAGTTACAATATATTTAGACACTTTACTTAATGCTTTTTAATGTGTTTACATGTGACTATTTTATTCACCAAGCAACATTCAATTTTAATTTAAATTTCCTACAACAAACTATTTGGCTGTCAATATGCGGCAGAAATCTATATTTTAATACTGCTACATTGAATGCATGTTTTGAAACGAAATGTATTGACCCCGAGTAAGTAGATAGGTTTACAATCAAAGTCTATGGGAATTTGGCGAAATATTAGAGATATCGCCAAGGTGGCGTCACTTTTGACGACTAATTTTGGTCGCCAAATTTGGCGATATATCGCCATATTGGCGAGAAACTTGGCGGTATTTGGCGACAGAACAGCGTCCCCTCCTACAGCAAATTAAAATTTCGCCTAATAGACGTAATGTTAAAGTAAAAATGGACACCCCCAGGTGAGTAATTCATCGATTTTCACAATTTTTTTTATTTTATTCCTTAGTTTCATAGTGTAAACGAACTTCGCACCGAATTTGAAGTCTGTAGCTGCAGTAGATATATGAGATCTTTTTGATGAGTGAAGTATTATAGCATTTTTTAAATTGTTTAGAAATAAAAATTATTGATAGCATATTAATAATAAATCTAGAACTTAGCAAGTTTTTACCCACGAGTCATTTATTTTGAATAATGACATTATTCAAGTCAGTCAGTCAGTGATAAAATTATCGATTATCAGACATTTTCAAATGTCATTATCTCGGAAACTAATTATGCGTTATTTATAAAATTTTGGATTTTAGGTAATTAGGGTGGCCTTACTACACATTTCGTATAACAAGTACGTAGGTCTCATAGATTTTCAGTAGTAGAGCATTGCAATTTGACGAAAACAGCTCGAAATGGTTCGTGTAAATAACACATGGCTATGTTAGGCGAACTTGGCTGACACACTGCCGTGTGTCTAGATCTTAATGTAATACAAATGTGCGACTGCTTTTAATTTAGAAGCACCTCCAAATGTAGACAATTGAGTCCTTCCACAATAATCCATTTTCGAATTGAATGTTTCACGTTTTCATTACTCGTCAGTTGAGAAAAATTTCGCTAAGGTGTTATATATTCCCGTGGCCGCCATCTTTAATTTATAGGCGATGTTTTGTTGGCGTTTATCTATAGGCAACCCCGATGAGTGACGTGTTCTGGCAACCCCATTAAGCCTAACATGCGCATAAATCTTCTTCGCGAAATTTACTTGGCGGAAAAGGGGTTTTCACGCCAAGAAAAAATCCAAGAGGGCGACCGCGGTAATATATAACATCTGGGAACAGATGTCATATACGCCGATGTCATATATTGGCGCTATTATTTTCCGACGTCAATTTGGCGAAAACATCAACAGCATAAACAACAACATCCGGGTTACCATATCAAGCAAAATAAAGACACTTTGGCGCCAGTTAAGTAACCGTTGCGTACATGACATAGGCGTCAGAAAAAAACGCGCATATATGACATGTGTGCCAACATCTGTTCCAAAAATTTTTCCACTTTGAAAAAATGTAATCCGTAATTGCTAATCTAATATGATTTGATCTTTGGTCATCCGGCGAATCGTGCAAAGAAAAATCTATAGAGCGGAACAGGCAAATTCCATCGCCTGGCATGACAATAATAGGTACTACTTAGTTATCCCGTCGACGAAAAAACTATCGCCAAACTATAAGATTAAATGGCAATTGTGGTATAGAAATCTATACACACAGCTTGTTATACAATTAAAATATTTATACAAAACAGAACAACCTATTATTATTCAAGAGAAAATATTAAATGGCATTTTGACAAATATTTCTTTATAAAATAAATAAAGTGGATTAATTTGAATAAAATCTTAAGAGTATTTAGATAAAGAAAAATCATAATTTATAATAAGTATATGGATGCATATATATGTTTTTGGTATCATTTCATTTGTAAAAATTTAAGGTTTGTGAATATTGAATGTATTTCGTAATATGGCAATTAATTAAGAATTTTGTAATATTTTATATGAAAATTAATAGTGTGATAAAAATTCACATATACTTCAGACGAAAATAGGGCAATAAAACTTATAGGAAGGGCACATGGACGTCATATAAGACATGTTAATAATAAAGCCAGTCACAATTATTTATGATGCACTTAGCACTGACAGGGCTACTATTTATTGGTATCATCGTGTGTGGCAGAGGGGGTCCGAAGCTCACAGGTGACGTCAGATCCCCGTAAACGAAGAGAAAAAATTAGCTATGCGTTGGAAAAATACGGAGACGCCCAGAAGAGGGGATCAAAAGCGAACCACAGCCAAGAGATCAGACGCACCAGTAAGAGAGAAGCACCAATCGACGAAAAAAAAAATCATATGGTACTAATGAAATACGCCCATTTTTTTTTGTGGAGGAAGATTTTGAAAAAAAAAAAGAGACACTTGGATTTTGTCTTCCACCTATGTCACACCTCCTGAAGGAAGCTCTGGGATTAGTCTTGCGACCAAAAGGGCTAGGTTGATAAGCTGAAGTCTGCGAAATCCTGCATCACCCTGTATCGGATATGGAAAGAAGTCTGATCTCGGAGGGCTCCAACATTTCTAATGGCTATTGATGGATGGAACTCTGCGAAAACTTTTCATCATCCTGAACTGATTATGGACAGAACTCTGACCTAGGAGTGCGACACCATTTTTCTGATTGCCATTAGCGGATGAGATGGGATGCCACACCACCATTTCTCTGATTGCCACTAGCGGATGAGATGGGATGCCACACCGAAAAGTTCCAGTTATCACCGTGATTGTATAAAGAGTTCAGCCAAAAGAGACTATATGAACTTTAATGTGCTCGGTCAAAAGTGACTTTCAAAATTTGAAAGGTGCGGACCAAATCTACCTAGTGATAAGAACTATCAGTGCTCTACAGGAAGTGTTTTCGCCCCTTTCGTCTGAGGTATATGGTGAGTTCCTTACTTAATATATGGCCATTATTTTATTATATATTTATGTTGTGTGCGTAGGATTTTCTGTGTCTAATATTTTATAGGCTAAATTTTAATGCAGTTATGAGTATTTGTCATTATTATGGACTAATCATAACATTAAAATATCAGCGTTGGAAATTTGTCAATAACTTGGCTAAGAAGCCCGTCTATTTGTGCTGTGAGAACTTCAACCAACGTTTTGAATCCAAAATTCCACAAAGTTATGACTCATAATTATCTTGTTATGAGATCTCATGTAACTGAGTATGCTGTCAAATTAATATGCATTTAAGAGTAATTATGTTTGATGTATGTGTGAAATTTCGCAAAACCCCTTCTTTTCTCAGTCAGACTGATTAGGCGCCAGTGATCCCAGGTCACGTGGTCTGACTAGAGAATTAATATTAAAAAACATTTTTTCTTTCTTGTTCCTTTTTTTAGGTGCGTTCGTAATTATATAAATACGTAGCACCTATAGTCGTCGTTCAGTCCGTCCGTCTGTCCGTCTATCCGTCCGTCTGTCTGTCCGCATGTAACAGAGCAAAAACTACCCAACCGAATGGTCTGAAATTTCAAATATATGATTGTTGCAAAATTTTGTCGAGCCATTTCAAATTTTATGAAAATCGGATGTATAGTTTAATTACAGGGACAGTCAAAAGTTTTTCTTTACATTACGGCCAATGGGAAAAATTATTGCAAGTGCATTTTAATGATATTAGAGCCTTCCGAATGATCTGAAATTTTAAAGATATAATTGTTGCAAAATTTTGTCGAGCCATTTCAAATTTTAGGAAAATCGGATGTATAGTTTAATTACAGGGACAGTCAAAAGTTTTTTTTGCCAATGGGAAAAATTATTGCAAGTGCATTTTAATGATATTAGAGCCTTCCGAATGATCTGAAATTTTAAAGATATAATTGTTGCAAAATTTTGTCGAGCCATTTCAAATTTTAGGAAAATCGGATGTATAATTTAATTACAGGGACAGTCAAAAGTTTTTCTTTACATTACGGCCAATGGGAAAAATTATTGCAAGTGCATTTTAATGATATTACAGCCTTCCGAATGGTCTGAAATTTTAAAGATATAGTTGTTGCAAAATTTTGTTGAGCTATTTCAAATTTAAGGAAAATCGGATGTATAGTTTAATTACAGGGACAGTCAAAAGTGTTCCGTTACATTACGGGAATGGAAAAAAATTATTGGAAGTGCATTTTAATGATGTATCAGACTATGCACTTTATGAAGTGCAAAAAATTATACATTCAGTACAATATGGGGTGCAAAAAATAATTATAAAACTAGTTATAGTACGAACGCACCTCATTTGCCACGTTTGATGAGCAATTTCCAACTTGTTTTAGTTTAGTTTTTATTGTGAATGTGAATCTTGAACGTAGCAGGTAATAAGCTGCGTATAGGTTTTTTATCGTGGTCTTCTATTAGAAGAAATGATGTTTAATTTAAAAAAAGGGGGAATTTATTTCCGAATATGAAATCATGCTTGACTTCTTTTTAGAAGAAATAGTTGCTGAAGTATTAATTGTTTTAAAAGCATTTCTCTTGTTTTTAGTTCAGTTTGAATGTGAATCTCGAAAGCAGCATGCTGGCTGTGTATTTCTTGATCTTCCGAAAAGGGAGAAATAAATATTCTTGAACATATAAAAGAAATTATCTGGAATTCCTAGTGAGGAATAACAAATATTATTCAAATGTTTTCGTTGTAAATATTGTACATATTAAAAGTGTAAATATAGAATTAACAAAGTTTTTAATCGTCTTGTGCTATTTTATACTGAACAACACCTGCGCCATTTTCAGTTGTGAAATATGTTTGTTTACATTAATATTATTTAAAAACAGATCGTGAATTCTTGAACTTAGCTCTCCCAAATATGATTTAAAACGAATCGTAAATTCTACAACTATGCTCTCCCAATAAAAATATCTTGAATCGTGATAACGTGAAATTTCGTGGAATATATGAAGATTATTCTTCATGTTTTGGTGCCTCAAGACCCAGAAAAAAGGTAAGAAATACCTTTATTATTCTGCATGACTGTTGATTTCTTGAAAATACACATTTTTCATGATCATTTATTTTGAAAATTTAATTTAATTTTAAACATGGATAAGACAGATAAACTTAAAAGTAAAAGAGCTACTGTTCGTGCAACAGTTACAAAATTAATCACAAAATGTGATACATTATTATCTGTTGATATTGATAAGACTGATTGCGATTCTTTAATGGAATCGTTAGAGCTCGTAAATAAAAAAGGAAGCTCAACTAAAGGAGTTAGATTCCGAAATGGATGAGCTAATTCAGGAAAAAACTGAATATGAAAAAGAACTAAAATCGGTAGAAGAATATTCTGAAAAAATATCAAGTTTGAAATTTAAAATTAAGATGAGGCTTAAAAAATGTAAAATCGAAACTGAACCAAAAGTTCTACTAGAATCAAGTAACGGTTCAAAAATCGGAAGTAAACCAGTTTCGGCAGTGAAGCTTCCTAAACTTAACATAGAAAAATTTTCTGGTGATGCAAGCCAGTTCTTAGAATTTTTTAATTTATTTACTAGTGCGATAGATTCAAACGAATCGTTATCAAAAATTGAAAAATTCCAATATCTGAAATCTTTGTTGTCTGGACCTGCATATAATATTGTAGCTGGTTTTGAACTGACAGATCAAAATTATTCAACGTGTTTAAAGTTGTTAGAAGAGAGGTATGGTAAGCGGGAAAATATCATAAACTGTTACATGAATAAAATTCTAAATCTTGAACCAGTGAAATCCACTAACAATGTTACTTCTTTAAGAAAGTTGTATGATAATATTGAAACGTGTATGAGAAATCTTGATGTGTTAGGAGTAACATCAGGCTCCTATGGCCATTTATTACTACCCATACTAATAAGATTATTACCCGGAAATTTGATACTAGATTTTCATCGAAAACGTGATCCCGATAAGGACTGTGAAGTCACCGATTTTATAAATTTTATTAAAACGGAATTAAGATGTCGTGAAGCTACTAATTTAGTAAACAATTCTCAAAGCAAAGCTTATGAAAATTCTAAAACTAAATATGAAAATTCTTCAAGTAAATATCAAAATTTTCCTCAAAAGAAAAATATACCTTCAGCTGCTGCTTTAAATACATCTACAAAACAGTTTTGCATATTTTGCAAGTCTTCTGATCATGTAGGACTAAATTGTTCGAAATTCACTGATGAACAAAAACGATATAAATTAAAGAAAGAAGGCCGCTGTTACAAATGCACAAATAAGTCAGATTTATTTGTAAACTGTAGAACAAAAATTAACTCTTGTTCCAAATGTGGTAACACTACCCATAGTCCTTTGTTTTGTTTTAAAGAAACAGCAAAAGAAAATCCTGAAAAAGAAATGAAAGGTGCAATTGTATCTATGATGTCGGAACAAAAATATAAACAAAATAAAGCAACATTATTGCAGACTTGTACATTTTCTGTGTCTGCTGGTAAACAATGCTTGTTGGCTCGCGTTTTATGTGATAGTGGTTCAGAAAAATGCTTCGTGAAGAGATCGCTAGTACACAAATTAAAATTGAAGCCATTGCGAAGAGAAAATTTATTAGTTTATCCTTTTGGGCGGAGACGCCCTTATGAATCTTGTTATGAAGTAGTTGCTCTAGAATTATCCAGTGTCGTGCAACCTATTAACTCGATAAATATCGAAGCTCTTGTGGTTGATAATATAACTGGAGCTTCTGTGAAAACCCTAGAACCAGAACTTCTAGACATAATGAGAACAAGAGGCTTTAAGCCTGCTTATACAGGTCTTGAACAGGAAATAAATATTTTGCTAGGGTCTGACTTTTTGTGGAAAATATTAAAGGGAATCGAGGGAAAATTGACAAAAGAATTATACGTTGCAGAAACTATTTTCGACCATACGGTGCAAGGGCAGATAGAGTCGAATAAAAAAGAAGTATCGTGTTTGCGTGTTTCAGTTGAAAATATGAATACTCAGCTGAAAGCATTTTGGGATCTTGAATCAATTGGCATTGCTGAAAGCAATGAAAAGAACATTACCGATCATGAGGTAATAAAAGAATTTAAAGAAAATTTAAAATTCGTAAATGGGCGTTATGAAACAAAATTATTGTGGAAAAATTCTCGTGAATTCCTTAGAAATAATCTTGAAGTAGCAAAGAAGCGGTTTTCTAGTTTAGAAAATAAATTCTTGAAAAACGATTCTTTATTTAAGGAATATAACTCCATTTTGCTAGAGCAGTTTAATGAGGGTGTAATAGAATTGTGCACCGAGAAACATTCTAATAATTTCTATTACATGCCACACAGACCTGTTATCCGTGACGATAAAACTACAACAAAAATGCGCATAGTCTATGATGCTTCTTCCAAATATAGTGATTCTCTATCATTAAACGAATGTTTGAATCACGGCCCTAACTTAAATTCTAATGTTTTAGATGATGAAAACATTCCTGTTTCGTGTTCTGAACCCCCAAATACTTCCTTGAAAATTTTAGAACTGATCTGGAACAATACAGAAGATAAATTAGGACTAGAATTACGACCCTTTTTAGAAAAATTAAATAATGATTCTTCTATTAAACGCAATGTTTTGAAAATTGCAACTATGTTCTTTGATTCAGCCGGATTTATTGCTTCTTTTGTTTCTGGTGAACTAGAAAATGATTGGCAAAATTGGCTTTCAGAAATCCCGGCTCTCGCTCACTTGAAAATTCCCTGGCAGTATTTTATCAACCTGATCATGGAAAAGGAGCATCTCCAGTTGCATATTTTTCCTGGTGCTAACCCTAATGTGTATGTTCCTGAATTTCTTTCCTTGCCCGAAGATCAGTGGCCTAGCGTTAAAATTATCGCTACACAATTACCTGATGTTTCTAAAGAGAAGTCTCGAAAATCAGCAACCATTTCTTGTGTTGTTCAAACAAATAAAGCTGATGAAATTCCCATTTTTAATCTTGAAAAGTATAGCTCCCTAAAGAAATTGTACCGAGTAACTGTATGGCTATTTAGATTTATTTCTAATATAAAATTAAAGGTAGAGAAAAGAACATTTTCACAATTATCAGCTGAGGAAATGTTACATGCTGGAAATTTTTGGTTAAAGCTGGTGCAGGAAGAAAGTTTCCCTGAAGTTATAAAATCCATGAAATGTAACAAGAGTATCCCTAAAGAGTCGAATCTTCTTCAGTTAAATCCTATGTTGTCAGATGATGTTTTGCTGTTGCTACGAGGACGGTTACAAAAGTCTGATTCCTCATGTTATGAAAAACATCCCCTTGTGATTCCTGCAAAACATAAACTTACTGAAATAGTCGTGAAAGATGCACATGAAAAAGTTTTTCATTCCAGAGTGTCCAGTACATTAGTACAAACTCATAAAAAGTTTTGGATTTTAAAACCTAGACAGTGCATAAAATCAATCCTAAACAAACGTGCAATCTCCAAGAAATTTAGCCTTCGCCCTGGTCAACTAGTTATAGCAACTCTAGAGCATATCTTGTGTTTACCTGCAACCAAGGAATCCTTAGTGAAACGCTTCCGTTTGCGCGAGACTCTTCTGAATCATTTTTGGAAGCGCTTGAAAAATGAGTATCTTCTCAACTTACAATCTGCTCACTACACGGACCAGAATAAAACTTCTGACTTTGAAATATATGATGTGATTTTTATGCATATGAACATGTATCAAGAACTTTCTGGAAGTTGGGTATTTGTGGGCAGTGATAAAAAAAAGAGGTCTTATGAACTGAATGCAAATAATTTCATCATTAAAAGACCTATTAATTTTTGTGTATAATTTAGAAGTAAAAAAAACTCTGAACTTTTTTATTAATAGAACTGAAAAAAAAACTTTCATTTCATTAAGAGACTCAAAAACTCTCATGGACATTTGACTTTTAAAACAAATCTTGAACTGACTTTGCTATTGACTTTAAAAAGGTTTTTATTTTTTTTTCACTTAAAAAAAAAAAAAAAAAATGTTTCTTGTTTAATATTTCTAATTTTTAGTTTAATTTTTTTTTTGTATTGAATATTCTAGAAAAATTTGCATAGATTTAAATTGTTCTTTCTATTTTTAGTAGCAGAAACTTGTTCTCAATTTTTTTAAATTGTTTTATTTTATTGAAATCCAGTATGTAAGTATATATTTTGATTTGTATTGTATTTATGTATAGTGTAACTGATAATTTTTTAGAATAATTTTATTTCTACTTTAATTATTTTGAATCCCCATTTTGATGAACCCTTGTTCATCGGGGGGGAGTTTGTTAAATTTCGCAAAACCCCTTCTTTTCTCAGCCATACTGATTAGGCGCCAGTGATCCCAGGTCACGTGGTCTGACTAGAGAATTAATATTAAAAAACATTTTTTCTTTCTTGTTCCTTTTTTTTTAGTTTAGTTTTTATTGTGAATGTGAATCTTGAACGTAGCAGGTAATAAGCTGCATATAGGTTTTTTATCGTGGTCTTCTATTAGAAGAAATGATGTTTAATTTTAAAAAAGGGGGAATTTATTTCCGAATATGAAATCATGCTTGACTTCTTTTTAGAAGAAATAGTTGCTGAAGTATTAATTGTTTTAAAAGCATTTCTCTTGTTTTTAGTTCAGTTTGAATGTGAATCTCGAAAGCAGCATGCTGGCTGTGTATTTCTTGATCTTCCGAAAAGGGAGAAATAAATATTCTTGAACATATAAAAGAAATTATCTGGAATTCCTAGTGAGGAATAACAAATATTATTCAAATGTTTTCGTTGTAAATATTAAAAGTGTAAATATAGAATTAACAAAGTTTTTAATCATCTTGTGCTATTTTATACTGAACAACACCTGCGCCATTTTCAGTTGTGAAATATGTTTGTTTACATTAATATTATTTAAAAACAGATCGTGAATTCTTGAACTTAGCTCTCCCAAATATGATTTAAAACGAATCGTAAATTCTACAACTATGCTCTCCCAATAAAAATATCTTGAATCGTGATAACGTGAAATTTCGGGGAATATATGAAGATTATTCTTCAATATGGAAGTTATGTGCTTGAAAATAATAAAATTTGATTCTATATGTGCATTTCCTATCTTTTCTTTGAAGCATTATTCTTATTCTTTCTTTTCAGAGGTTTATTAAATTTATGAGTTTTGAAAGTTTAATTTTAGAAAATATTTAATCGAATAATTATCTATGCAACCCACTGAATCCTGAATATAAATTTTAACGTTAAATAAGTCGATTCTGAGTATTGACGTATAATTTTATTCAAAATTTATTCTCCTCCTATTTTATTAATTAATATTACCCTCTTTTGATCTTTCACATCGCGGATCGGGTAATATTTCTATCATTTGTACTACCACTTTATTATCGCGTGACCAAGCGTGTTGGTGATGGATCGTCACCACATAATAAAATTTAATGGTGCTAATACCAGGTGTTATAAATTTGTATTTAGGATCTAAATTTAATATTTGTAGTAATTGATTAGAAAATATTTAATATTATATAAAATATTCTTTTCTCCCATCGTTTCTCTTTTCTTACTAACAAAAATCATTTTTGCATATTGGGTATAAAAGCATGAAATATGATTTTTTGAATTATTCATACAGAATAAATAAAAATAAATATATTTATGAAAGATAAGTAGGATAATTATATATATGTATATATATATTAAAAAAAGAGTAGTTCAGCTCGCAGCACATAATTTAGTATGAACATAACGAGTGATTACTATAATTAATATTTATGAAAGGAAATATTGGTGAAAATTTCATATTGTGTTTTATTTATGTGCATGCATGCAGAATATTCAGTGTTCTTTCAGTAGAATTTATGCGAAAATATTTTACAAATTAGTATGATTTCGAAAATATAGATAGACAATTATATTCTAAAATTGAAAAAATAATAATTTGCAGTGTAGGAAATTTCTGAGAAACTAGGATAGTAGCAAAACAAAATAGAAATTATTCTATTATATATGTGGGAATTGCAGCCGCTAGGAAAATAAGGCATAAAAATTAAATCATGACAGGAGGCAGGGGGAAGAGACAAACTTCTCCTGAAAGGAAAACATTTACGATAGGAGTAGATACCTTAATAAATTCTCTCCAAAATTTTGAAGATAAACCAGACCAAGAAATTACACAATTTTTTGACGAATTTGAAGAATTAGCCGCTGCGGCACAATTTCCCGATGATATCAAATTAGTACTTGCAAAATCAAAATTTAAAGGGCAAGCACGGGAAATTATGAAAAATACAACAGAACTTCATAAGGCAAACGACTACAAAACATTCAAAGAAAATTCAATAAAGCAGTTTCAAAAAGAAAAATCTTTCGCAAAAGCGCAATTACAGTTCATTAACGCGAAACAAACAGCCAATCAAACGATTGAGGAATTTACTAAAAAATTCAATATTGAGACACAAAAATATTTAGCTTTATCGGGACACGAAAAAAAATGGAGCAAAAGAACTGCTTGAAACGATGAAATTAACAAAATACCTTGAGGCGTTGAGACCAGATATTTCTTTTGAATTAAAGAAATATCCTCCAACAAAATTCGACGATGCTTTTAAACGGGCCAAGGACATCGAATTAGCAATCAACGGAAAATGCGCAGGCGAAATGAACAACTTAACAGAAACTAGTGAAAAAAAATTGTATGAGGCACTAATCAATATGTCCCAAGAGCAAAAAACTGAAATACAAGACCTAAAGAAACAGATAAATAATTTAAAGCTTGAGACACATGAAAACAAACAAAACGAAGGGGAAATTAATCACATTACCCAACAATTCTGTCACATATGCAACAAATCAAACCACCAAACACAACATTGTTTTTTTAATAGAAGAAGCGAAAATTTTGTACAACCTAGGGGAGCGCAACAATACAATGTTAGGCCAAGATTTCCAAGGAACTACTATACAAATTACAATTATAAAAATTTCCAAAGAAGTCCACAAAATTATATACTGCATTTTCAAAATCCTCAAAATTTCAATCCCATAAGACCGCACTATAATCAGCTTCGACCAAATTATATGTACAATGGGATGCCCAATTGGCATAATGATTCTCAACAGCTGATAGGTCAAAATCAAATGCACCAAGGGAATTACAATTTTCAAAACACTGTCCCAATTCAGAATGCTGATTTTACACAGGGGAATAATGCACAAAGTCAGTATACAGAGCAACACCAAGGCGTGACAAATATACAAAATGGGCAAAACAATTTTTCTCAACCACCTAATGATAGAAATAGAGAAACGCAGCCTACTATTACCTTCCCAAGGGAAAATCAACAGAGAAGGGGTAGACAAAATATCAGAGGGAAAAGAGGACACCACCATTTAAACCGATAGCCGAGCCTCAAAATTTAGCACAAGTGCAAACCCGTAGGTCCCGCATATTAGAGGAAAAACAGGGTTATAAAATAAAAACGAAATTAAACAAAAAAGCAAGAAAAACAGAACATAAACAGGAAAAAAAAGTGAGCAAAGAAAATGTAGACCAAAATCCAAAAATCCAGGAAAAATTTATAGCAAGTTGCAACTCTGGTAGGAACAATCAATTACCAATATGGAATTTAAAAATTACAAAAGAACTAATTATACCCAGTCTCGTAGACTCAGGGGCAAGCATAAGTCTATTGTCACTAGAGATTTTTGAAAAAATTAAACAGGCAGATGTAAATATAAAATATTTAGCAAATTCCATCAAAATTACAACTTTGGCAAACAAAACGATCCCTTTCAAAAACTGCGTAAAATTTAAATTTAGAAATGAGAATAATTTCCTAAACGGGACATTTTATGTCACCAAAGAAGAATTTGACCGAGATTACAAAATAATTTTGGGATACGATTTTTTAAAGAATAACAAAATAATTATGGATTTGGAAAACAATACTGTAAAAATCAATAACATGATACTAAAATTAAATTCTAATGAAAATCATTTTACAGAAGCTAACAGAATTAAAGACACATAATTAAATGATGATTTTCAAACTGTACCTAGACGAATTAGTTATAATGATCATTGTTATAATTCACAAAATAATATAAGAGCAGTTGTAGAAAATAAAATTACTCTAAGACCTAAAGAATCGAAATTAGTAAATTTAATTTTCGACGGAGTTTTAGAAAAAGACCAACAATTCCTTTTTCAACCCAAATACAATAATAAAAAATTAGCAATCAGAATTCTGTTCATAAAAATAAAGAATCGGATAATAATTCATTTCAAATTATAGTGCAGAATCTCTCCAAGAATTATTTAAAATTATACAAGGATCAAGAAATGGGGAAGATTACAACTGATTTTTCTATTAAAGAACAAAATGAAACAAATACTGACAGTATTTATGAAGTTAACAATTTAAATATAACACAAATTAGAGAATTGCGAAGAAAGGAACTGTCGAGAGAGGATTTCAAAGTAGATCATTTACCATCGAAGGTGCAAAAGGAAGTTTTGGATATTGTAATGAGACATGCGACAGCATTCAGTAAATCTTATAAAACACTAGGAGCGACGGATGTAATTAAACCTAAAATTAAATTATAGCATGACTTTCCGATCCAAACCAAACCTTTTAAATTAGCACACGATATAAAGAAGAGTGCAGAAAAAGAAATAAGAGATCTATTAGACGCAGGTATTATAGAACCTACGAATTCCAATTCCAGCTATGCATTTCCAGTAATTTTCGTAAAAAAAAAATTCCACATCAAAAACTAACGACAAAAATGTAATCAAAGTAAGATTAGCTCTAGATTTTAGATCGCTTAATGATATAGTAGAGAGCGACCCATATCCTGTGCCAAATACAAAAAAGATTTTACAAAGCATGTCAGGAAAGAAAATATACACGGTGTTAGATTTACACTCAGCGTTTTTTCAAATCAAGCTGAGGGAAGTAGACAAGCACAAATTGGCTTTCGTCACGGAAAACAATCACTTTCAAATGACTCGTTTAGCATTTGGATTAAAATTTTCGACGAATTTATTTGCTCGCTTAATGGACATAGTTCTAAGTGACTTAAAAGAAAAATATGACATTGAATATTTCATCGATGATATCCTTCTTGGAGCTCGAAATATAGAACAAATGCATGAAATACTTGAAGAAGTACTAAAAAGATTAGAAAAATTCAATTTAACTATAGAACCTACAAAACTAAAACTATATACGCCGGAAATTGAATTTTTGGGGTATAAAATCAGCGAAAAAGGATATGCACCCTCAGAAAAAAATATAAAGAAAATTACTAACTTTGCAAGACCCACATCTCATAAAACGGTGAGAGCATTCATAGGTCTATGCACATATTTTAAATCAACCATACAAAATTACGCGAAAATTATTTCACCACTGACAGATCTTACGAGAAGTAAAGAAAAATTCAAATGGAATGACACTGCAGGAAAATCATTTAAAGAAATACAACGAATAATAATGCAACAGCCAACTATATATCCTCCGAATTATGCGAAAGAATTTTATGTAATTACGGACGGATCTAAAATCGCAACATCAGGTATATTGGCACAAAAGCAAGGTGATAAAATGATACCAATTGAATTTACAGGAAGAAAGTTAAGAGAGTCAGAAAAGAAATATCCCAGTTTACAAATTGAGCTCTTAGCTATATACGAAACAATAACCTATTTTCGAAACATTTTATTAGGAAGAAAATTCTATCTTTTAACGGATTCTAAGGCTTTAACATATCATTTACAGCTAGATAAACAGCCTGAGATTGTCGCACGTTGGTTACTTAAACTCCAAGACTACGACTATGAGATATCTCACATTTCTGGAAATAACAACCCAGCAGATTTCAATAGCCGTTGCTTACACAATTTAACAATTGCAGATAATTTAAATAAACACCTTTTCACGGTGAATAAAAATTTAACTGAGGATAATATAAAAAAAAGAACAGATGAAAGACCCTAAACTAAAAGAAATTATAGAGGCTTTACAGCAACAGAAGAAAGCAAAGAAGTACGAAAAGTACACTTTAAATAAAAATGGGATTCTAATTTTAAAAAATTCACAAAATTCCAGTAATGATGACTTATACATTGCACCACAAAGTTTGAAAGAAGACATTTTAAATAGTGCACATGTACCACATTTTGCTTTTCTAAAAATTTATGGTATAATAAAAGAAAGATTTTTCTGGTATAGAATGTATCAGGAGGTAAAAACATTCTGTGTGAAATGTATAACATGCAATACTTTTAAACAACATAAGACGATAAAAGTACTATTAAAAAATGGATAAGATTTATTTAGCAGGGGAAAGGTTAACCATTGATATAGTGGGACCTTTGGTTGTATCGTTAAAAAAAATAAATATATTTTAACAGTAATAGATACGGCTACACGCTTTCTACAAGCATTTCCACTCAGATCAACCGACACTAAGGTCATAATTAACGCTTTGAACCAATATTTTAGTGCATACGGTTTAGCACGATATATTGCAAGCGATAATGGACCTTATTTTAGGTCAAAAGATTTCAAAGATTACATGCAGAATCTAAATATCGAGCTAATAAGGTCAAGTGTATATAATCCACAAAGTCAAGGGATTGTAGAAAGAGTCCATCTTGATTTAAAAAATTCTATAGCATCCATGTGTACTAAAACGTACGATTGGGACATTAGACTTCCATATTTTGTGCTTATGCACAATACAACAAAAAATCGAATAACGGATTTTACACCAAGCATGTTATTTTTTGCACGGGAAATAAAAACGCCGTTCAAAAATTTCACAACACACGAAATGGACTCGTACAGCACCTATGTGCAAAATAAATTAAAACATGTGTTCGAAATCAGACACGAGGTCATGAAAAACCAAGAAAAATCAGATCAAGAATTAAATAAAAACTCAAAATTAAAACACAAACAGCTACAAGTAGGTGATGAAGTTTATTTAAAACTTCTAATAAAACTTAAAGCGTTACACCAAAAATTTTCAGGACCATATTTTGTCGAAAGATTTTTTAGAAACGACAATTACCTAATCAAAAACAGGGACAAGCCGGAATTAAAACCTGTCACTATTCACATCTCAAAATTGTTCGCGCCTAACATCGCAAACAAAATAAATAAATAAATAACCAGGTAATTTATAAAATGATACTATATACAAAAAAAAAATTAGATCAGTGCAAAGTGATTAAACAAAAACATAGCAAAAATACAAAAATTTTTCAACGGCAACACGGAATTAATAATAATAATAATAATAAAAATATTAATAAATATACTTATATTTGCTTAGATTATATTATTTTAATAAAATAGTTAATATTGGAAAATTATTATGAATGAAGAAGCAAAATTTGAATTTTTAATAAAATTTATGGAGCCATGATGTGTATTTTATACCATGAAAATAAAATGTTATGCGGTAGAAAATTTTGGTAGAAAATGTGGTAATAATAATAATAAATAATTTTAATAAACATGTAGTAAAGCATAAATGTGTTCAAATTTCGTTTTCCCTCAATAAAATAAAATTCAACGAAGTTGGACAAATACTGCCCAAGAAATTCACATGTTAGAAAAATATTTTGTGCAAAAATTCTGGAGGTATAAAGGAAGTCCTTTTGAAATATTAACCCAAAATAAATCAAAGGTATATAGTCAAAAAAAAATAAAATAACAATATAATATTTTGTCACAGTAATAGGAATGATTTTTGCAAACAAGTAAAACAGATAATTTTTTCTTTCATACATCCCTTCAAAAAAAAAAATAATAATAATAATATAATATACACAAACGGAATTTATTACATTATACACAGGTAAGCAAGACATAAAAAAAATTACTAAAATAAAAAAATGCAAATATTGGTATACGACGACAGCATCAAACACAAAAGAGAAGCGCTAAGTAGCATCTCCTGAGATAAAGAAGATAACTGTGGCTTGGAGAAATACCTCTTCTCCGCATCCCGTATAGCAAGGCAGCGGGTAACCCCTTCCCCCCATCCTATTTTTCTTGCTTCCTCCAGTGACCAGCGGAACGAGCCAGCGAAGGCAAACCTGTTCCAAGAGCAAAGTGTGAACGTTCAGGGAGGAAGAGTGAAACAGAAACTAATACTGCACCAAAAACTGGTTTGGGTTACCCCGGCTTCCTAGCAAATTAAGGGGAGATGAACAGAACAGTTAGGATCACGAATGAGGATTTAAAAATACAGATTGTTAAGAAGGGAATAAATAAAGAATTTTCTCACCAACCCGGTATCGTAGCAGAATTCCGGTAGAACCAAGGCGGTTTTTTTTTACTCAGGAGTTGAGAGCTTTAGCTTGGCTGCGTAGTAGTCAAAATATATCCTGGCTGTGTAGTGCAATGGGCATCAAGCAGTTGTTTCCATGGGCAATCTTTTCACGGATGGCAAATTTTTCACGACACACGGGTTGCAGATAGTTGATTGCGTAATTTGAGTAGACAACACAGCTAAATAATTGAATGACAAAATTAATATTGAATTGCATATTAATTACAATGGCTAGAAAAGAAATATTTTGAGTGAGTAAAAATGAAGCGTAACATAAGGATTATCCTGGAAAATAAAAATTAGAAAAATATATATTAAAAAAAATAGAAAAACGGAAAACAGGGTATATATAATCTATTGGTTTACACTTCAAAATTGTTTTGACGTATTTCAAAACATGTCGGAAAAATATTTTGATCGCTAGTGATAGACAAACCACATACTTACTTCAAGAGGACTAAAAGAAAAATATATATTAAATTGACACATTTATTAAAAACAAAAAAATAATTGAAAAATTCTGTTGTACAAAATATAAAAAACGGTTCCTTTGGAGATATATAAGTAGAAATTAGCAACATTGGATGGAAAATGTATTTTCCATTATACATATTATAAGATATTAACAAAACGTTATGACTTTGACACGAAAATGAAACATTATGAACACATGGACTTAAAGTATGCAAATAAATAAAAATTGCTATGTCACGGATGCACTTTTAAATATGGCATTTATATTACCATATTTATGACACAACATGGATAAAATTGTATATAAATTTATACAACATTTCACACTCTTTGTAAATAAAAATGATTTAAAACACCATTTGTCAGAAAATAAAAAATTTCTACACATTACTACCAATTATAAAAAGAAAAACAAGTAGTAATTGGGAAAATGTAAACAAAATGTAAGTGTGTAAAATTGCTAAAAATTTATGAAAGTAAGAGATTAAACATTAAAAAAAAAATCTGAAAAATAATACATAAATAAGTAAATAAATTAATACATATATTAAAATAAACATTACAGACTCATTTAGGCAAATAAATAAAGTGGATGACCACATAAGGACCAAAAATGAAAAGCACACAGTTTTGTAAACAACATAATAAGTAAACAACCTGTAAGTATTATTTAAAAACCTTAAAACTATCATCAACAAAGTAATTTTAATATAATAATATTTGAAAAAATTGTAATAATCGCATGAAATTATGCTATATTCGCGGGAAAATGTCATTTTATTGCTGGACGATAGGATGACATTATTAAAAAAATAAAATTTCATGAGTTTGTTAACAAATTTTTTCAATATTGAAGCAAAATATTAAAACACACATACCTAAATTAATATATTAATATAATAAATAAACCACAATATACCTAAAATTAACAAAATATATATGGTAGATTTGCAACAATACCTTAACGGAACGAAAAAAATATATAAAAATTTATTAACTTCATTGTGCTGGAATGAAAACATATTCGGAAATAAACAAAAACAAAAATAAAACCATTATAGATGAATTATTACAACATACATTAAAATTTTCACAATTTATAAATATAAATAAATAAAACGGATGCATATTAATTTGGGAACCCATTGAACAATTAAAAAAATATAAAACGGCAAAATGAGCACGGAACGACATATTTAAACACTATATTTACCGCTAATATATGAATGAATAGAGGGTACCATCTTTCACACATGTGTTAGAAAATCGTAGTATAAAATACATAAATAATATAAAATTAACTCAAAAGATGTTAAGCAAAGTACCATGAGTCATATGACGCATAGTAGCGTATGAAATATATATATATATAGCAAAACAATTTATTAGGAGTTTAGGATTAAAACATTTCACACGTCATAAATATACAAAATACCACATTAAAAAGGATACGGTTGACGAAACGGGGGAAAAAAATCTCATTAACATAGTGTATATAATGACGCACGAGAACTACACTGTGCGCAAACGAAATAAAACATAATATTGTTTGTGAAATAAAATCAAAATATATATAAATAAATATGTCAGAAAAAATTACGTAACCAAATGACACGAAAGATTATGACAAAAAATACTGTGAAAGAAATAAAAAAGGATACATTGACAGACTTCTAATATCATATGGGATAATAAGGCATATATGAAAGGAAATTGTACGAGGTAAGGAAAATATTTTATGAATTTAAAAGCACTAAAATTATTTAATGAAATGATAGTTACATGAGTGCAATTTCTTGAAGGTAAGCTCAAAAGAAAATGGCGACCAGTCAGACACTAGAGATCTGATAAACAAATATTTATAGGACATCATTAAGAATAAGGAACGATATACTATATAAATAAGAACACTTTTATTAGATAGTATTTAAATCTTCGGATTTAAAAATGAATTACACTTACCTTATATTCTATAGATATTATCCAATTTTATATCCAGGGAAAACATACACATGATAGAAAAAACATACCGCGCACACTTCGACATCCATTAAGTGGAAAAAAAACGATTAGTAAGGTGGCCAACGCGATAAGGAGAAACCTGTTTGGAGTGATAGTACTAACCAGTCCGTCTTGTTCCGAGATTATTGTCACTGTCAAGGACACGGGCGTGGGAAAATCGCACCTAGGCACCGGAGAGGATATTCGGTTGTGCTCTCTGTGGAGAGATTTTTCGGTTCATCATTCTGGGCTGCAGGGATCCAGGATGAATTGGCTCGCTCGCTCTGGGATGTGCTTTCCCGCATAGCGCGCGCCAGTTACTGGATATTCTTTTAAAATTACACACTGATTTCAGTGATGTTTTGCATGAATGTACATATATTTCTACACACATTATTGTATATCTTTTGGAAAATGGGGTTCATGTAATATCTGTATTGTGAGGAGGTAAAGAATGTATAAAATTATGTTTTTTCAATGGCCAGATATTGGAGTAATCTTCTCACCTATACGTCATTTTAATTGTATATAACAATTTATATTTTGTATTACTGTACTCAATTGTTATTTCAGATCCCCTTAGGGAATATAGAAGAAAATATGAACTTATCAGGTTTGATAAATTTCTGTAAATACTAGATGTATATATGAAGATAGAAAATTATGTGGGACGCGTTGTTATTTTTTTCTTTTTTTTAAAAAAAAACGGGGCAGAAGCTATGTGGTATAGAAATCTATACACACAGCTTGTTATACAATTAAAATATTTATACAAAACAGAACAACCTATTATTATTCAAGAGAAAATAATAAATGGCATTTTGACAAATATTTCTTTATAAAATAAATAAAGTGGATTAATTTGAATAAAATCTTAAGAGTATTTAGATAAAGAAAAATCATAATTTATAATAAGTATATGGATGCATATATATGTTTTTGGTATCATTTCATTTGTAAAAATTTAAGGTTTGTGAATATTGAATGTATTTCGTAATATGGCAATTAATTAAGAATTTTGTAATATTTTATATGAAAATTAATAGTGTGATAAAAATTCACATATACTTCAGACGAAAATAGGGCAATAAAACTTATAGGAAGGGCACATGGACGTCATATAAGACATGTTAATAATAAAGCCAGTCACAATTATTTATGATGCACTTAGCACTGACAGGGCTACTATTTATTGGTATCATCGTGTGTGGCAGAGGGGGTCCGAAGCTCACAGGTGACGTCAGATCCCCGTAAACGAAGAGAAAAAATTAGCTATGCGTTGGAAAAATACGGAGACGCCCAGAAGAGGGGATCAAAAGCGAACCACAGCCAAGAGATCAGACGCACCAGTAAGAGAGAAGCACCAATCGACGAAAAAAAAATCATATGGTACTAATGAAATACGCCCATTTTTTTGTGGAGGAAGATTTTGAAAAAAAAAAAGAGAGACTTGGATTTTGTCTTCCACCTATGTCACACCTCCTGAAGGAAGCTCTGGGTTAGTCTTGCGACCAAAAGGGCTAGGTTGATAAGCTGAAGTCTGCGAAATCCTGCATCACCCTGTATCGGATATGGAAAGAAGTCTGATCTCGGAGGGCTCCAACATTTCTAATGGCTATTGATGGATGGAACTCTGCGAAAACTTTTCATCATCCTGAACTGATTATGGACAGAACTCTAACCTAGGAGTGCGACACAATTTTTCTGATTGCCATTAGCGGATGAGATGGGATGCCACACCACCATTTCTCTGATTGCCACTAGCGGATGAGATGGGATGCCACACCGAAAAGTTCCAGTTTTCACCGTGATTGTATAAAGAGTTCAGCCAAAAGAGACTATATGAACTTTAATGTGCTCGGTCAAAAGTGACTTTCAAAATTTGAAAGGTGCGGACCAAATCTACCTAGTGATAAGAACTATCAGTGCTCTACAGGAAGTGTTTTCGCCCCTTTCGTCTGAGGTATATGGTGAGTTCCTTACTTAATATATGGCCATTATTTTATTATATATTTATGTTGTTTGCGTAGGATTTTCTGTGTCTAATATTTTATAGGCAAAATTTTAATGCAGTTATGAGTATTTGTCATTATTATGGACTAATCATGACATTAAAATATCAGAGTTGGAAATTTGTCAATTTGGTTTGGCGATTTATATAATTTGGCGAAATTGGTCGACGAGATAACTAAGTAGCATCCAATAATTTTATGTTTTACCATTACAGACTCATTAACATATAAATCAACAGTCCGATTCATATTTACAAATAAAATGACGACGCTATCCAAATAATATCAAACAAATAGTATAAAATTTAAACAAGCACTAACAAGAAAATCCGAGTAACTTTTAGCCCTTATTAATGTAGGTTTGTAGTCTGGTGAAAGAAAGTATTGGCTCAAACTGTAATTAAAAACAACATGCTAATGCACCTTTTGCTTAATTATAACATTTATTGGACACACAGCATATAAACTTGAAAGTAAACAGACAGCAATTATTCAAAAATGTAAACAAAAGAATCATTCCTATGATTCAAATAAATATTGATGCTGGATGTGCGGCTACCATGAGTCTAATAAGCAATAGTCGGCACTTTCAGAGGCAGAAACGTCATTCATTATTCCAAATTCAAATATTTCAGTGCTACATTCTAATTTTGTTTTAATATTTCAAGTTTTCTTTTAAACTGACGTCATTTTCACCGATAGAAAGAAAGCTGATGTATTTCAGGGCGTGCTATCATGAAAGCCGCCACTAAAATCAGAATAAAATAAAATAAAATAAAAATAACGAGCTTTCAGATGTGTTTGCTTAATTAAATTTTACATGTACTGTTTATTCCATTTGATTTTAGTTTGCAAGAGTTTGCTCATTTCTTTAAGTAAGTGTTTATGGGATTTTGTAATGATGAGTTTATTTGAAATCTATCATTTTAGTTTTTGCGTTAAACAATTTTTATGATTAAATCATCACTAAACGAAAAATTGATATTGGACGCAATGCAAGAAAAAAAAAAAAAAAAGCGAAAGTCAGGTGTCCACAATGTCATGTTCTTATATATAAAAGATAGTGAGAAAGCACTTTAAAAAACACAGAGGACTTTAATGACAAACACTCAAGACAAAACAGATAGAACACTCCATTGTACAAACCAAACCGGAGCTACGTATCAGCATCTGAGATGACGTCGGCATAGCAACGATTACGATACAAACGATATGTTACATCTCCCCTGCAAAGCTACTGAGAAAAACAAAAAAATAATATTAAACATATTTTAAAGTTCAATAGAAACAGTTTATGATACAAAGGCTTTTAAATATCCAGGTTTCTTAACAGTTCGACCAGATCGAGTCTGGAACGAAGTCTTTGCTGAATCGGAACTAGCAATCTCATCACTGCACGTAAATGAACTATTTTACTCATTACTGGATATGTCGTCAGGCACTGTTTCTGTTTCTTCATCAACGAAATTGTGCTCATTCTTAACTTGGAAATTCATGTTGTTCGCACCTCTTAAAATACCTTTCCGATTTCTTTCCACGACTCTTCCATTTTGTTTTAATAATTTATAAGAACGAGGTCGTTGAGCTGGACTCAATACTGTTGCTCTTTCATACGGTTTCTTTTCACTATGGATGAAAACTTTATCGTGGCTTGAAAACGTTTTCAAATTTGTTGCATTCCGGTCAAAATATTTTTTCTGTAGCAGTTGTCTTCTTCGTAATTTATCTGCTGTTTCTAAAAATCTCTCGGTGGTATCATTTCTATGAGGTAAAATTCCTCTGATTTTTCTACCAAACATTATCTCAGCAGATGATTGCAATTCATTTGAAATCGGTACATTTTTATATTCCAATAAGGTTAAATAAATATCCTTGTTGTCATGTAAGGCCTTTTTTTAAATATTCTTCACAGTTTGAATATGTCTCTCCACCATGCCATTCGACTGAGGGAAATGAGGGCTAGATGTCTCATGTTGAAAGCACCATTGTCTTGAAAATTTCTTGAATAACTGGCTAGTAAATTGCGGTCCGTTGTCAGAATACACAATTTCTGGTATTCCATATCTCGAAAACAAAGCTTTAAGTGGAATTATTACATTATTACTGGTTGTTTCTCTAAGTAATTCTATCTCAGCAAATTTACTAAAATAATCATCTACTAACAAGTATTCTTTGCCGTGAAAATGGAATAAATCAGCTCCTAAAACTTTCCAAGGACCATTTGGAACTTCTTTCGGTAAAAGTGGTTCTTTGGCATTTGCATTCTGAAAGCTCAAGCAAGTTATACAATTATTTATGAAGTTTTCTATATATCTTTACTTTTATATACATACCCGGCCAAAATAACAGTTCTCTAGCTCTATTCTTACATTTTTCAATATCAAGATGAGTGTAATGAATTTTACTCAACATTTCTTTTCTCAAACTTTCTGGAACTACAATGCAGAAATACTTAAATAAGATGCCTTTTGTTTCACTCAATTCCTCTTTAAAATAAAAATAGGGTTTGACTATATCTGGAACATCTGATTTTGTAATGGGCCAACCATTTTTAACAAATTTCATGACAAGCTGTAAGACTTCATCTATCTCAGTTTCAACTTGAAATTTTTTCATCATCTCCCCAGTTACAGGAAGGTTTTCAACAATCATTCATGCATGAGTCTCAATTTCACCTTTAAAAATATCATCAGAATCTTCTAAATATGTTCTTGATAAGGCATCAGCCAACAATAACTCTTTACCAGGTTTATAAACCAAATTGAAACAACAAGGTTGCAATCGAATTCTCATTCTTTGTAAACGTAAGGGGGATTTATTTAGAGGTTTTTTGAAAATAGCTTCAAGGGGTTTATGGTCACTTTCTACCGTAAATGATCTTCCGTATAAATATTGATGAAATTTTTCACAACCAAACACTATTGCTAACGTTTCTTTTTCAATTTGTGCGCAATTTTTCTGAGTGTCAGTAAGAGCTCTAGAAGCATACGCTACAGGCAATTCATTTTCTAAAATAACTGCTCTTAAACCAGATTGTGAAGCATCAACAGATAAAGTCACATCACAATTCGTATCAAAAAACTGTAAAACTGGTTTTTTAATTAGAACTTGTTTTAATTCAGTAAATGCTTTGTCATGTATAGCATTCCAGGACCACAAAGAATTTTTTCTTAACAAACCTCTCAGAACAGATGTTTTATCTGAAACATTAGGAATTAATCTAGAAACGTATGTGATCATACCCAGAAATGTTTCTAACTCTTTAACAATTTTTGGTGGTTTCATTTCTACAACTGCTTTTACCTTATCTTCATCAGGTCTAATTCCATTACCAGAAAACTTATGACCCAAATAAGTAACTTCAGAAAGACTAATTTTGCATTTGTCTTTATTAAACTTAATGTCATATTCTCTTGCTCTGTCCAAAACAGCTTTTAATCTTAAATCATGCTCTTGTTGAGTTTCTCCCCATACCAGAATATCATCGATGTATATTTCAATACCTTCAATATTTTTTAAAACATCAGAAAAAGCTCTGTGAAAAATTTCAGAGGCAGAACAAATACCATATGGCATTCTGAGAAAACAAAATCTACCAAAAGGGGTATTAAACGTCGTAAGTTTAGAACTTTTTTCGGATAGCTTTATTTGCCAAAATGCTTTATTAGCATCTAATATACTAAATACTTTTGCTCGTGGCATTCTGGAAACAATTTCCTCAAAAGTTGGCAAATAAAAATATTCACGCAGAATTTGTTTGTTTAAATGTTGCAGGTCTAAACAGATTCTCAAACTGCCGTTGTTTTTTCTAACAATTACTAAAGAACTAACGAATTCGGTGGGTTCTTCAATTTTTCTAATAACATTCATATTTACCATTCGGTCAAGTTCTTGTTTCAACGGATTCAATAAACTTAATGGAATTTTCCTGCATGCTTCAATTTTACCAACAGCATCATCTTTAAGTTTAATATCGTAAATGAAGCTTTTTAAATTACCAATACCCGTGAATAAATCTTTATTGTGATGAAAAACAGTCTGGGGAAAATTTCCCAAACAAGTGACTGCATCTACACGTTGTACTAAATTCAACGCAGTTAAAGTAGGTAAACCCAACACAGAAGTAGAATTAGAGCTAGTATCCACCACTTGAAACAAAATATTAGCTTTAATACCTTTTTCAGTTTGGCATTTTAATATACATTTACCAAAAACTTTCATTTTAGAACCATTATAATTACACAAATTAACATTAGAATTCTTCAGCTGGTTTTGCTTTAAACCTAAATGTTTAAATTCATTTACAGGCTAAACGTTACACTGCGCACCGGTATCTAATTTTGTTATCAAAATCTTAGAATTATTTACTACAAGTTTTTCATACCAGTCACTACAACTACTACTACATTTATAATCGCAAATGGAACTCAAAACAAAATTATCATCATTTGAACTGTTATCCTTAACATTTGTTTTTAAAACATCAGAGTTACGTTTGACAACATTAATATTCTTATTCAAACAAAATTTCGCAAAATGATTTTTTCTTTTACGAAAATTACAAATTTTATTATAAGCAGGGCAATTAAATTTTTTTATGAAACTTACCGCATCTTCCGCAGGGTTTTCTCGACTCGTAATTCTGTATTGTTTCTTTTTCCTGTTTATTGGAGTATCTTTTTGGAAAACTATTAAATTTTCTTTCTTCGTGTAATTCTTTCCTTATAGATGGATGTTTGGGATTTGAGAGCGAATTTCCTGCAAAATTATTCTTATGCGATTTAACAACATCTACTTTAGTATCACCATTTAAAGATTTCAGTTGAACTTCTGCGAGTTCGTTAGCTTTGCATATTTTTACGCATTTATCTAAACTCAAATCACCTTCACGCAGCAGACGATCTTTCAATTTTTTGTCAATGACGCCGATAATTATTCGATCTCTAATGAAGCTATCTTTCAAATCACCAAATCCACACGTCGAACTTAGCTTCTTCAGGCTAGTTAAAAATTCATCGAAAGATTCAGATATCTTTTGAATTCTAGTAAAAAATATATGACGATCAACACTTTCATTAGACTTTGGTGTACAATAATTTTCAAAGGCTTCGATAACTTTAGTTAAATTTCCTTTATCATTCTCTGATAAATCAAAGGTATTGTATTTTTCAAGTGCTTCTTCTCCAATTACATGCAGAAATAGAGCTACTTGAACATTCGCATCTTTTTTATCATTTCCTGATGCAATGTGAAATATTTTAAACTTTTTCCAATGCTCGGAAACATTTCCATCAAAAATAAGACATTTCGGGGGTTTTAATCCTTCCATGTTGCTACTTCAACGATCAACAAAAATAATTCTGCAATACTTCTTAGGAAATGAATTCAATCATAGTTCAATAAAGAACTTTTAAAGATTACTTATTGATTACGACTGCGCCATGTCATGTTCTTATATATAAAAGGTAGTGAGAAAGCACTTTAAAAAACACAGAGGACTTTAATGACAAACACTCAAGACAAAACAGAAAGAACACTCCATTGTACAAACCAAACCGGAGCTATCAGCATCTGAGATGACGTCGGCATAGCAGCGATTACGATACAAACGATATGTTACAGACAGCTAGACAGTCTAGACCCATGGTGATCACACATCCACGATCAATATTTATTTGAATCATAGGAATGACTCCCTTTTGTTTACATTTTTAATTCTGGGATTGGACGAATTTCAACTACGGATGCCTCGAAATATATGCGTATTTCGACATATTTTTTCTTTCAAGATGTTTTTGTTTTTTCACAAGGGGTATAAAAAGGTAGATTTTATGCACCATTATTCAAAAAATTAATTATCTGAAATTAACGGAAAATTGCTGATATTCAGGTGATTTTGCTGCATGGTCAGCCCGGATTCAATATTTGGCGCTTTTATTGGCAGATTAAAATTTCGCCTAATAGACATAATGTTAAAGTAAAAATGGACACCCCCAAGTGGGTAATTAATCGATTTTCACTTTTTTTTTCGATTCTTTAGTTTTACAGTGTAAACGAACTTCGCACCAAATTTGAAGTCTTTAGATGCAGTAGATATATGAGATCTTTTTGATGAGTGAGTCAGTCAGTGATAAAATTATCGATTATCAGACATTTTCAAATGTCATTATCTCGGAAACTAATTATGCGTTATTTATAAAATTCCATATTTTGGGTAATTAGGGGGGTCTTACTACGTACTTCGTATCTCAACTACGTAGGTCAAATAGATTTTCAGTGGTAGAGTGTCGAAATTTGGCGAAAACAGCTCGAAATGGTTCGTGTAATAAATATAACACACTAGAATGTCAGACGAACTTGGCTGACACACTGCCGTGTGTCTAGATCTAGTGTAAAATTAATTAATTAAAATTTAATTAATGAATTAATATTTGAAAAATCTGTATTAACATCAATTGTCATCCAGTACAAGTTTAAAATAATTTATTTCAACTTGATAGGATGAATAATAAGTATTTTATTAATGATTGCAAATTTGAACAAGATATATAAATAAATATAGGGAGAGTGTGAACTACCCAGACAACACAAACACATCCTAAGAACATCCGAAAGATGTCATATTCAGGACAAGCTGATATCCTGCGGACCGATGAATTGGTCCTGCCGACCGTTTTAGGACATCCCCTGGGTTTCGAAATGTCCCACCTGTCAACATCCTACGGATGTCATTTCATGACACCTTTTGGACGATTATAGGACACTTGTATGATATCCTCTGGATGGTCCTAATGACATCCTAAAATCATCCAAATAATGTCATATTCAGGATAAGCTGATATCCCGTGGATGGATGCAGTCGTCTTGCAGACAGTAATAGGACATCCCCTGGCTATCGAAATGTCACACCTGTCAACATCCTGTGGATGACTTTTTTATGATGGCTCGATAACCTCTGGATGGCTTAATGAATGTTACTGCCTACAATTTGCATTTTTGAAATTTATGGCAATTCATTGATGTCTTGTCACTTTTAATTATTATAATCAATTATAAGATAATTATTTAATTAATTATATAGCCTGTAAAAAGATTATTCAGTAAACCTTTCTTTAAAAAAAAATCAATCTTCAAGATATCTTATATACAGATATCAAGATATACAATTTATTAAGTAAAAAATGTTTTCAGTGACAATATAGGAATTTCAAAAATGCAAATTGAAGATAGTAATATATCTTACATATTTTTGATAAGATTCAAGAATATTTAAGAAATTTGGTAAAATTCCTTACTTGCATACAATAATAGTTTTACATACTTTATTCTTAATTTAAACAAATATTATCCAAAATGGTGCAATTTAAAAATTTTCCATCATAGCTTCATCACTATTTAAGATGTTGTCTTGCAGATATTTTTTAATATCTGGAGTTGAACATTTTTCTAATTTACTATTTTTGCCATAAGAACCATTTTTTCAATGACAATTTTATTCATTTTGCAATTATTTGATTTACTTACTAAAAAAAGCATGGGACTACCTGATCCACTATGCACTTTAGGAACACCCAGTATCTGTAACAAATGTTATGCATTTGATTGTCCTGTGATGAAGTGCCACATGAAATTAAAAAGTATAATTTTGTTGCTCCAATGATTGTTTTACATTTTTTTTTTTATAGAAAAAAGCTACTGCATAAGACATCTTAATATTTTTGAAGTCAAATAAATAAAGTACAAAAAGTATGCCATTTTATATTTAGTGACCAAAGCACATTTTACTGTTGTGATAATTTGGCTGTAAAATACAACTTTAAATTTAATGTTTTACTTACCTTTAAATACATTACCTTACTTTAACAAAATATGATAGTGCCATGGATACATTTAACTTTATACAATTGGTAATAGCTCAGTAAATGCCTTTTATGAACATGAAGAATTAACACAAACTGCAGAAAAGTTAAGATACTCTTTTCATCCTTTGTTCTTATTTTAATGAATAAGAACTTCTATATTTTAATTGCATTTTAAATGATTGCACATATTACACTAAATGCTGAATATAAAACAATAAACTTAAATTATTTGACAAAGAAAAGTTTAATCTTTACGTAAAAATTATCAAAAGTGAATACCTGAAAATGTTATTCAAAATAAAAAGTCAAAGTTTACTCCTAATTTAATTTAAGACCAGTAAAGGAAAAAAAAAATAAAAGACGATAGTATGAAAAAATGATAATCGCTGTTGAATTATTTTGTTTATTAATTATTAAAATAATTCCTATATTAAAAAGCTTAAAGTTACGAATTACACAATAAAACAGTCACATTAAAAGCAAAACAAGTATTTATTTACAATTTTCACAGCAAAATACAAAAAATATTTATTTAAAACTTTCACAGTAAAATACAAAACAAATATTTTTTACAACCTTCCACATTACAAAAGATAGTTTCAAAACTTTTTTTTAACAACAATCCAACTTTCCAGTTTCTCCTGCCTGCACTTGTCACAAAATAATTTTTACGCTGCACACATCTATAATGAAGAAAAGACAAAATATACATTTCTACTAAACTTTATTGGTGCATCACATTCATTCAAAAGGAATAAATATATATATACACAAGATATACTATAATTTCTTATTGTTTGTTTCTTCAAAAGATCTTTTTGTAAAATGTACAGTTATTTTTAGGAATTTTATTATTTTAAGCCCTAGGAAATGCTTGAAAAAACTATTAAAAAGTACAAAGCAGCATAACTGCACATCTTATTTTATGTCAAACATCAACATGAAGCACCTCTCTTATTTTGTATCAAAAGAGAGTTAATATTTATAACTGATAAGAATACCATTTTTAATAATTAAAAATTATGGTAATTACAAGAAACAGGACCATGCAAAGAGAAAACTGTGCCCAGGGTAAAGTTTAGTTTGCCTGTCCCCCCCCCCGCACACACACACACAGACCTTCTTGATTAAGGAATGTAAAAACCAAAGTTCCCTGAACCAGAGCCAAGCGAATACATACGGTCCTCCTTTCTAGGGGGATCACGTAGCAACCTGTCCCAAAAGGCATCAACTGACGCCCAATCACCACGACATCAACCTGCCATTCGAAACAGCTAAGTGAGGAAGACAGAAGGCCACAACACAACATAGTCTCTGCTGCAGCCTGATAATTTATTACACATGGAATATTTTGACGAATCCGAGAGTCAAGGAAACATCTGCACAAGGGTGGCTATGTCGCAAAATAAATAAGACGCTGCCAAGTAGGCTAAAGCCAGTGGGCCTCCCACTGGTGAACAACAGATACCATCAAACCAACAAGTACTGCATGTTCAGAAACTTCTCACCATGAATTGTTAACATTATACCTCGAGGGTACCCCTCAAGTACTATAAGTGTCAAGCACAAGAGCTACCTCACTTAGAACTCTGCACATCAAACAGGGCAGAACCATCACTCCATAAAGCCGAAAGCTACATGCATCCTAGACTGTCACTAGGCATTATGCCTCGAGGGGAATGTAAGAAAACACCTTCCAGGTAGGTAGCGAACGAAAGTTCAAGATATCCTTTTTAGAGGCCTACAAGAGTAGAACGGGCGGCTCAATCGCTCCTCTAGACCACAAGCCGAGATCAAAGCCATGAAAGATCGCAGCTCTCGACCCCAGCCAGACACAAGGAGAAGCCACATAAGGCATGTCACACACTGCAAGAAAAGAGAAGGTAACTGCTAATCCAACCAGCAGCGCAGTAACTTCCCCCTACACACAGTTCAGAAAATTAAACAAAACAGACCTAAAACAATTTCTAAAATGGAAGAAGCCCTTAGTCAGAAATTTGTTTTGGCATGTTGGGTAAGGGATGGTGCAATAACTTTGAAACTAAAAATGGGGAACGAATGAAACTAAAAATAACTACTTTCATTGGGAAAAAAATTCTTGATGTGTATATATAATATATATAACCATTATATAATTACAATTCATCACTTTTCTCCGTTTATTAAAAATAAAATTAATAAATTGAGCATCAATACATTACACTGACATTATACAAAATAAAGCAGGATCATCTATTTTTAATTTAATGAATCATTAATGAATTGTGCCTACTATAATGTACCAATATACTGATCACCAACATATAATGAATTAAAATCTTTACGGAATTTTACGGATTGCTTAGGGCACTTCAGTTTTATTATGCAAACAATTGTTTTAATGCCAAAAAGAGAAAGGGAAGATTTTGTCAACTGAGAGATAAGAAGCATGCAAATTTTTTGGATGAGCAGCAAGATGGGTGCTAATTTTTTGAAAGAGGGGCCAAAGAGGTGCTATTATATAAACCAAAAGACAGGTGGGGTGTTATTCTATTATATTTTTTCATAAACATAAAAAACTATAACAAATATCTTAAATAATACTAAATGAGTTTCATACTTTTCTGTTATACAAACCAGGGATATGTTTAAGAAAATTTTAGGTCCTTTAAAGGACCCTTCACAAAATTATTTATCTTAAAACAGGACCCTTCACAAAATTATTTGTCTCTTAAATAGAGATTTCATAGAATGTTTTCGCTTTCAAATTGAACTTTTCCACAAATTTAGCATTTAAAAATAAAATCAGGCCTGTAAGTAAGCAGTTGAACTCACCAAAGAGTTACTTAGCTTTTTATACAAGAAGGATAGAACATGAAGACATCGATAATTTAAAATTCACAAAATTATGAGTAGAATTTTCACAAAAATAAGAAAAAGTTCAGTTTCACAAAAACAGGACCCTGTCAGAAAAGTCTGGGGATCTATTCTGGGCGTCTATTCTGGTGTAATCGAGTAAATACCGGGAATCGGGATCGGGATCGCCGTCTCATAGCGACCACTGGGCGAAGAGCTATTCTGGTCTCCCCTCGTTATACGACAGTGGAGGATGAAACGTAGAATGTCCCCTGCGTGCGATCGGACACAGTTGTAGCCAATCAGATGAAAGCGCTCACGTGTTTTTATATGTTTGGGAGAGGGAAACAGCTGTCTTGCTTTGTCAAGTGTTATTGTTATTTACGTGAAAGGAAAAGAATGTTTGGGTTATCTATATAAAAGAAAAACGAGTTGAAGGAATGAATGCCATTGTTTTACATCAGCGTGATCGTGCCTGTAACCTGTTTAAAATTTCCTGACCTAAGAAAAAATGTCCATTTGTATTTTAATTATGCATAAAATACTATTTGTTATTATTATTAAATCAATTTTTTGAAAGAAACTTTGTTCTATTTTAATATCAGAAAATGATTAGTAAATGTTATGGTGAAATAGACAGATTTTTTTTCAGACTTCAAAATATTTTTGAAAAATAAAGGGGGGGGGGGGTGTTGTAGGTTCTACCAAGCTCTACATATATATTTGAAGCCTAATATATAATGGATTTTAAAAAAATAATAAACATTATATAGCTTTTTATTTATTTGCATCTTTAGACCACTTTTATTTTAAATTAATTATATTTATCACACCAGTACTGAAAACACATATATAAATTAGGCCGAATATTTAAATATACTTTAGTTTCACCTTTATTAAAAAAAAAATCTAGGTTTGCTTATAATTGTTCTTAATCTCAAATCTGCAATAAACTTAAAGAATATATGCATATATAATAAGTATATTAATTTAGCTTTGTACTTAAATGTCTCCTACCTTCCTTTTTAAATTAATTTATAAATTCACCACGATTTAATTATTTTCGTGACAGTAAAAATATTCTAAGGAAAGTCTCTCAAATTTTATTTTCCCTTAATTTTATTTATTAATATTTTAAATACTTACAGAGATCATCAATGAGTTTAATTACTTATTTAAAAAAAAAAAAAAAAGAAAAAAAAAAAACTAAATATGCTAATGAAAAATTATTGTTGTATCTTTATCAATTCACTGAAAATCTTGATTCTTTGTGAAAAATATAATTAGAATCAATTAAATCATTAAATGTAAAAACAAATAATAAAATTTTTTTTAAATTATTATTATTATTATTATTATTATTATTGTGAAACGGATCTAAAATATGTTTTCTCCGCTCAACAACGCAAAATTTTGGAACACAAACACAAGGGCTGATTAAAAAACCCTTCCAACTGGGCCGTGGCACTGAACCTCTTTGATTTTAGGGGGTGCCAAACTTGGTGAACGAATTTTACAGAGATAATATTTAAAATCTAATTCGATCTTGTACAAATTATACTGCATATTTTTTGCTATTGGAGTAGGGAAAGATTAAACACAAGTAATATATTTATCTAAATATGTATTTATATATCCATATCTCTATTTTAAGACATAGAACACGTTTAATTTTTGTGACAGCATAGGAAGGGGCATTGAATGAATACCAGGCCTTCATCCTCTCCTCTTTTGTTTCACCAGGCCCTGTACATACACAGACTAATTTTAAAACATAAAAGCATGAAATTAGCAGATATGACAATTGAAGTGATTAGGAATTGAAAAGCGCCTTTATGTATTTTTATTTTTGAAGTATATAAACGTATTATCTTGAGTTATAAGCAAATGTTATCTTTTGACGACCTTTATCGGGAGTCACTTTCATAATTTCGGTTCAAAATGCCTACTTTGACCGCATTTTCTGAAGAATCCTTTACCTTTATCGAAAAATGGTATATGCTATTCGAGTTTGCAGTTTCTGAATAACAACATCAACCAATTTTCTGTGTTTTCGAATAAAAATTATTCCAGGAATGTGTCAGAAAATAGGGAGTTTTAATTTGAGAACAGCTTTAATATTATACAGAAAAAAATGTGAACTGTCTTGGCTTTTTGCCGAAACTTTTGGTTTGTTTAAAAGGCCGAAATAAAAGCTTTTATTTCAGAAATTTTTCCATGTTTAAACTTTAAACCTTTCCATGTAAAATGAAAGTATTTTTTTCGGTCTGAATTTAATTTGTAAGTAAATTAGTTGACATTTTTTGCAAGAAAAAAAGAATACACAGATTTCCGAGTCAAAGAACTTTTAAAGAATCTGTAAAAGAGCTTTAAATAAGAAAATAGTATTTTGTAATTAACAGGGCTCGGTGATATATATATATATATATATATATCAGTGAGTATATATATTTATATGGGTATATTTAGAAATCGAATAGCTTATCCTTGAGATATACCATGATATATATCTGATATTTCTTTCAAAATGTCAAGACGTTTGATACTTTCGATATTTTATATTTTATTTCAAAATTTTATATTTTCAGTGAAAACAAGTGTAAATGAATTTTTCGACTGTTATTAACGGTGTCGTTCTGTAGATATAGAACTTTTGCCCCACCCCCACCCCCACCCCACCCTTTCTCTAAAAAGAAACTTTACGTTTGAAGCTGAATTTTTAGATGACAATAATTACGTCAGACAATATTTCTTACGACACTCATTGAAAGATAAACCATCTAATTTAGATAAGTTATTTACATCTTCATTTAAAATGATCTTTTCTAATTTTGATTTACCTTAATTTAAAATGCACAACACATTATGAGATTGAAAAAGCAACAAAATTACAATTATGTTCATTATTTTTTTTAATTAAAACAAATTATTTTGTATTTCAAATTGTGTTTTATACAACAAAATTTTCTTAATACTAAATCTTACAGCTTTTTTTTTTTTTTTTTTTTTAACAAATTGGGTCTGTTTTCAATTAGCTGATCTACTATTTTGTTACTTAAGAGAAGCAAAAAAGAAAAAAACACACATTTAGAATAATATTTTATTAAGTTATCATGCTAACTGCAATATATTTTAATTTCTTATTTATATTAAGTCTGAAAATATTTATAATTATCAATAAGTTGACTATTTTGAAAATATCTGATAAATATAAAAAGCATTGGATATTTTTGATATGTTGGATATGTTTGAAGAAATCATGATATTTACGACCACTGGTAATTGAAAAACTATGCCCTCTTTCTATTTTTTAATATTAAACAAGCGCCCAAACCCTCCAAACAGAGCAAAAATTCTTTCCGAACCCTACCCACTGCGATCTCGACCACAAGGTAGCAGTCGGAAAAAAAGCAACCCACTCCGACCGGCGAAATTTCGACTCTACTACACCAGAATAGCAAATAATCGCCAAGGCGGCTCTTCCCGACCGGTTTCAGCATTCCTACGACACCAGAATAGATCCCCTGGTGTGGTAGGAATGCTGAAACCGGTCGGGAAGAGCCGCCTTGGCGATTATTTGCTATTCTGGTGTAGTAGAGTCGAAATTTCGCCGGTCGGAGTGGGTTGCTTTTTTTCCGACTACTACCAGGTGGTCGAGATCGCAGTGGGTAGGGTTCGGAAAGAATTTTTGCTCTGTTTGGAGGGTTTGGGCGCTTGTTTAATATTAAAAAATAGAAAGAGGGCATAGTTTTTCAATTACCAGGGGTCGTAAATATCATGATTTCTTCAAACATATAAAAAAATATCCAATGTTTTTTTATATTTATCAGATATTTTCAAAATAGTCAACTTATTGATAATTATAAATATTTTCAGACTTAATATAAATAAGAAATTAAAATATATTGCAGTTAGCATGATAACTTAATAAAATATTATTCTAAATGTGTGTTTTTTTTCTTTTTTGCTTCTCTTAAGTAACAAAATAGTAGATCAACTAATTAAAAACAGACCCAATTTGCTTAAAAAAAAAAAAAAAATAAAAAGCTATAAGATTTAGTATTAAGAAAATTTTGTTCTATAAAACACAATTTGAAATACAAAATAATTTGTTTTAATTAAAAAAAAAAATGAACGTAATTGTAATTTTGTTGCTTTTTCAATCTCATAATGTGTTGTGCATTTTAAATTGAGGTAAACCAAAATTAGAAAAGATCATTTTAAATGAAGATGTAAATAACTTATCTAAATTAGATAGTTTATCTTTCAATGGGTGTCGTAAGAAATATTGTCTGACGTAATTATTGTCATCTAAAAATTCAGCTTCAAACGTAAAGTTTCTTTTTAGAGAGGGTGAGGGTGGGGGTGGGGGCAAAAGTCACTATCAGAGCAAAAGTTCTATATCTACAGAACGATACCGTTAATAACAGTCGAAAAATTCATTTACACTTGTTTTCACTGAAAATATCAAATTTTGAAATAAAATATCGAAAGTATGAAACGTCTTGACATTTTGAAAGAAATATCGGATATATATCATGGTATATCTCAAGGATAATCTATTCGATTTCTAAATATACCCATATATATATATATATATATATATATATATATATATATATATATATATATATATATATATATCACCGAGCCCTGTTAATTACAAAATACTATTTTCTTACTTAAAGCTCTTTTACAGGTTCTTTAAAAGTTCTTTGACTCGGAAATCTGTGTATTCTTTTTTTCTTGCAAAAAATGTCAACTAATTTACTTACAAATTTAATTCAGACCGAAAAAAAATACTTTCATTTTACATGGAAAGGTTTAAAGTTTAAACATGGAAACATTTCTGAAATAAAAGCTTTTATTTCGGCCTTTTAAACAAACCAAAAGTTTCGGCAAAAAGCCAAGACAGTTCACATTTTTTTCTGTATAATATTAAAGCTGTTCTCAAATTAAAACTCCCTATTTTCTGACACATTCCTGAAATAATTTTTATTCGAAAACGCAGAAAATTGCTCGATGTTGTTATTCAGAAACTACGAACTCGAATAGCATATACCATTTTTCGATAAAGGTAAAGGATTCTTCAGCAAATGCGGTCAAAGTAGGCATTTTGAACCGAAATTATGAAAGTGACTCCCGATAAAGATCGTCAAAAGATAACAATTGCTTATAACTCAAGATAATACATTTATATACTTCAAAAATAAAAATAAATAAAGGCGCTTTTCAATTCCTAATCACTTCAATTGTCATATCTGCTAATTTCATGCTTTTATGTTTTAAAATTAGTCTGTGTATGTACAGGGCCTGGTGAAACAAAAGAGCAGAGGACGAAGGTCTGGTATTCATTCAATGCCCCTTCCTATGCTGTCACAAAAAATTAAACGTGTTCTATGTCTTAAAATACAGATATGGATATATAAATGCATATTTAGATAAATATATTACTTGTGTTTAATCTTTCCCGACTCCAATAGCACAAAATATGCAGTATAATTTGTACAAGATCGAATTAGATTTTAAATATTATCTCTGTAAAATTTGTTCACCAAGTTCGGCACCCCCTAAAATCAAAGAGGTTCAGTGCCACGGCCCAGTTGGAAGGGTTTTTTAATCAGCCCCTGTGTTTGTGTTCCAAAATTTTGCGTTGTTGAGCGAAGAAAACATATTTTAGATCCGTTTCACAATAATAATAATAATAATAATTTAAAAACATTTTATTATTTGTTTTTACATTTAATGATTTAATTGATTCTAATTATATTTTTCACAAAGAACCAAGATTTCCAGTGAATTGATAAAGATACAACAATAATTTTTCATTAGCATATTTAGTTTTTTTTTTCTTTTTTTTAAAATAAGTAATAAAACTCATTGATGATCTCTGTAAGTATTTAAAATATTAATAAATAAAATTAAGCGAAAATAAAATTTGAGAGACTTTCCTTAGAATATTTTTACTGTCACGAAAATAATTAAATCGTGGAGAATTTATAAATTAATTTAAAAAGGAAGGTGGGAGACATTTAAGTACAAAGCTAAATTAATATACTTATTATATATGCATATATTCTTTAAGTTTATTGTAGATTTGAGATTAAGAACAATTATAAGCAAATCTAGATTTTCTTTAAATAAAGGTAAAACTAAAGTATATTTAAATATTCGGCCTAATTTATATTTTTTTTTTTCAGTACTGGTGTGATAAATATAATTAATTTAAAATAAAAGTGGTCTAAAGATGCAAATAAATAAAAAGTTATTTAATGTTTATTATTATTTTTTTTAATCCATTATGTATTCGGCTTCAAATATATATGTAGAGCTTGGTAGAACCTACAACAACCCCGCCCCCCCCCCCCCTTTATTTTTCAAAAATATTTTAAAGTCTGAAAAAAAATCTGTCTATTTCACCATAACATTTACTAATCTTTTTCTGATATTAAAATAGAACAAAGTTTCTTTCAAAAAATTGATTCAATAATAATAACAAATAGTATTTTATGCATAATTAAAAATACAAATGGACATTTTTTCTTAGACCAGGAAATTTTAAACAGGTTACAGGCACGCACACGCTGGTGTAAAACAATGGCATTCATTCCTTCAACTCTTTTTTTTTTATATAGATAACCCAAACATTCTTTTCCTTTCACGTAAATAACAATAACACTTGACAAAGCAAGACAGCTGTTTCCCTCTCCCAAATAAATAAAAACACGTGAGCGCTTTCATCTGATTGGCTACAACTGTGTCCGATCGCACGCAGGGCATATTCTGCGTTTCATCCTCCACTGTGGTATAACGAGGGGAGACCAGAATAACTAATCGCCCGGCGGTCGCTATGAGACTGCGATCCCGATCCCGATTCGCGGTATTTACTCGATTACACCAGAATAGACGCCCTGGACAGATCCCTACAAATACCTTGCCAAAATGTATGCTGATATCACAATCCTATCTATGCAACAGATTTTTATTGCAAACCATGCCATTTTCTTGGGTTATAATTTACAAACAAAAAAAGTTTGCCATAAGGACTTAAATAAGCTATTATTATTAAATTATTGGTTCAAATTTATGTAACTAGATTTCATTTTTCATTAAAAAATGCTATTTTTCACAAAAAAAAAAAAATTAAATTTCACGAAAGCAACTTTTACTTTTCATAAAATAGGCCTCATAAAAAAACTGCATTGACCCCTGGAGACACTGACTATGAACATTTCACAGTCTAATTAGATACAATTTTGTTGGTGCTGAATATCATACCCAGTCTATTAAGAGAATATAGATCGTCGCAAAATGCTATAACAAAAGCAATATATGTCATTGTTTACAATTTTATCGCATTGATATCGTGTGACGTCTTTATATATATATATATAAAAATCAAATGTTTCCTACAAACAATGCTAAGAGACACTTATAACTTCATGACTGAATTAAAAACCTAGTTTTACTTTATTGTATAATATTCATTTGTTCTTTTATTGTAAGTATATATTTGTGTTGATATAGTAAAATAGTGTGAAAGTTTGAAACAGTATATTTTTTAAATGATCACTTTTATACCAACAGTTTTTTTTTCTATTTGGCACCAACTATCATGCTTGGTACAATGGTGTTGATATAATAGAAACGCACCTAGAGTTTAAAAATCAAAATATGTTTCAGAATGCTTACATTCGAAATAAAGCTCATAGCCATAACCAGGAGTGTAAAAATCTAAGCACCAGCGGGCAGTCTCTCATCAATAAATTTTATTCATTATTTTTCGTCTAAATTTTTTGTAAGAGTGCTAATAAAATTTAAACGAAGAAAACTAATAAAATTTATAGGTGAGAGACGCGTTGGCCACCTACACTTTTACACCCCTGGTCATAACATAAAAAGTTTCCAACATAAAATAAAGATTTATTCAAGCTGAAAAAGAATACAAGTTGATGTACTCGTTTTAACGCATAACAATCCCCGGTTAATCGCATAAATATCGCCAATCTACTAGTAGTAATCCGGATTTTATGAATTCATGTTATAGTGGTGAATGGAAAAAAAAGGAAGAACTTTTTTTTTTTGTAACAATGGTTTGTTATATTTACAATCAAAGAGCAGAAATAGTCGTGTAAGATGACTTATCTTAATTCTGGCAACTTGAGAGTGTTGAATTTGGACAATTGTGTTTTTCTTTTAAAGCTTGTCGTACATATAGTGACTCAAGATGCTGGGGGGTATTTTTAGAAAAATTCTGGAATCGGGGGAAAGTAGACCAATAAAAGATCAATATTTAGCGCTGGAAGTGGAGAAATGCAATGTCAAGATATATATAAAAAAAAAAAATTCCTAAAGGATTTTTTGTGTAGGCAAAAGAAAAAAAGAGAAATAAATTGACAAATAATTGAAAAATAAAAAAGAATTTATGCAAAAACTTTTATTTTCAAAGGTATGATTTAAAAACTAAAATTTTCTATTTAACTTTCATTTTAATTTTCACATAAATTATAATGAAAAATTAAACCATGTACCGTAAATAGTGTTATAATACCTTATACTTTATTACATATACTTTTATATATAGAGTAATAATAAATTATTTATTAAAGTTATTAATACAGTAATTTTCAATTTATTAGGTAAATAATTATTCTCCATTAATATTTATCATATCTGTGGCATATAATCAAATGATAGCGTTTGCTGATAACATTAATTAATGTCCTCGCTTAAATGCATACAATTCAGTGGAACCAACTGTATGCAATTAAGCGAGACGGACTACATTTTAAAATTAAGTCTATTCTCTAAACTAAGGTTGAATTTCTGACAACAGAAACATTTTTAAAATTATCGGGGGAAAAAAACAGTTTTCATAACAAAGCAAACTTTCTTTTTTTAAATATCAAAATATCCCAAACTGACACAATTCATAATTATGTTTGAAACCAAAACTATTACTATTCAAAGAAAAATATTATACTGTATTAAATAATAATAAAATATAATAATTTAAATATTATAATAAATACATGCTCACATGATCTTATATTTTTTAGAAGAAACAACAACAAAAAGAAAAATTCAGTTAAACTTACCACTGTTGGGGAGAATTTTTGATGATTTTTTTTGACAGCATGCAGCTCGATTTGTATATAGATTTTTCACTAATTATTTCCAAGGTATCTAAAATAAAAGAATAACTTTAATAATAATTATGGTGTCAAAGTACAATTTAAAAAACAAAGTTTTATACAGAGATGGTTTTTGAGACTAATGTATACATTTAAAATTATGTGTAAAATATTATAGCTAAAACTACAGGTACTTATCATGGTTTTTTGGTACACCATAATATCCCATTTATCCACTTTTCTCGATAACGCCCTCTCCCTCCACCTTTTGTTAAAGAAAAAGATACTTCTTAGTTATCCCGTCGACCAAATTACTGTCGCCAAATTGTAAGATTAAATGCCAATAATGGTTGCCATTCATTAATTAATTGTAAGATTAAATGTCAATAATGGCCAATAAAACCATTAATTTGACATTTTATTTGTTGATTTATTAATGTTTTACTAATTTATTTGTTCTTTCGTTATTTAAAATAAAAATTATGTCAATGTATATAATTTGGCGAAATTGGTCGACGGGATAACTAAGAAGTACCAAAAAAAAAAAAAATCCCAAGAAAGCATCACCTACTTCCAAAAAACTTCCACCCTGCATGTCAATGTCAGAATCAATACCAAGTATTTTATTTTTTCGCCACATCAGAAAGGGGCGTGAATTCTAAACATGACATTCCCAACACAGGGATTATTCTGTTCTGAATTTTCTGAAAAATTAAGCATTCGGTTGAGAAAATAAAAAAATCAGGCATCAGTCCATAGTCCAACAATTCGGACATAATAAAATGTGAATTTCGACAAACGGTCACAGAAAAAATAAATTTCATCAATCGTTCACAGAAAAAATTGCCAATTTTGTCTTAGGACTGCAAAAAAACATGAATTACACCAAATGATAGCAGAGACTGCACATTTTGTCTAAAGATCGCGAAAAAAGCCAAATTCGTCAAACGACCGCAGAAAAAAACATGAATTTCATCAAAAGATCTTGGAAAAATGCAAATTTCGTCAAAAGATTGCAGAAAAAAGAAATTCAGTCAAAAAATCCAGTGAAAAACACACATTTCATCAAAGGATCTCGAAAATAGATACATTTCAACAAAGGATTGAAATAAAAACCCTGCACATTTCATCAAAGGGTTATGAAAAAAAAAAAAAAAAAGAATTTCGTCAAAGTATTACAGAAGAAACGTGATTTTGGTCAGAGCAATGCGAAAAAAACTCCTGCAAGGTTCACCAAATGTCCCCAAAATCCCCCACAAATGTCGTGAAAAAATCTTGTGCAAGCACCCCCCAGATTATTTTACAATTTTTCGTCATGTCTTTCTTAGGGGGAGGGGAAATAACAGGATTTTACGGTACAGTTTTAAATAAAGATATTTTAAAAAGTTATAAATGCAGTTCTAGTGTGGACCCTAGGCCAATTTTGCAAGGCGCAACGCCTGGCAGCTCTTTTTAACTCGTTTATGTGGCGTCAGAACAGCCTTTTTTACACAGTGTATGCATCTGGCAGCCCTTTTAATTATTTTATACACCCTGTGTCCCTTGCTGACATTTATGATGCACCCTTTCGACTCATTTCTTTTCTTAGCTGTGAGGGGAAGGGGGAGGGGGGATAACTCATGAAATATGTCCATTATTTACAGGAAATATTATATAAATTTCAGCATTTGTTTGTGGGGAAGTGTTGCAAAATTTGTCAATCGGTCATGTAGGAGGGGGAAAAAAAGAAATTTGACAGATTAATTTAGTTAGAGAAAAAAAAATTGCAAAATTCTTCAGTCTGTCATGAGAAAATAATATAATCGCTTATTTCGCCATTCAATCACATGGAAAAAAAAACTTTGCAAGTTTTGCCAGTAAATCATGAGGAAAAATCTGGAGTTCATCAATTGCTTCATCGATCTGCCATGGGGAAATTGTGAAATTCAAGTACCGATTATATGAAAAAAAAAAAAGCCCCAAAAGTTTTGCAAATCGGTAGCAAAGGACAAAAAAAGGCAAATTTCACTAATTGGTAGAGATAAAATATCAAAATTCATCAATCGGTTGGATAAAAAAATTGCCTTTCAGTTTTCAAAAGAAACTGAAATTCTCAAGTCGATCGCTGGAAAAAAAAAAAAAAAAATTGTTCAGGAAGTTGCTTTGAAATACAGCAAAATTTGTTAATCACAGGAAAAAACATGAAATTCAACAGTCAATCGTGAGAGAAAATCATGAAAATTTTCAGCCAGTTGCAGAAAAAAATGCAAAATTCATCAACTGATTGCACGGAATAAATCCTGAAACTCATCAATCAATAAGGAGAAAATTAGCAAAATTCACTCAACTGCGGGAAAATATAGCAAAAATCCACTGATAAAAAGGAGTCTAAACAAACAAATTCAAAAATATTTTTTGCGACACAAGTGCCATTTTTTTTAAAAATTCCAATCCGAGAACCCCCCCCCCCCCTTTTTTTTTCTCTAGAGTCAACATGAAGTTCATCTAAAATTTCATAATTACATTAAAGAAAAATATTTAATTTTTTTAATTTAATTGAAATGTAACAACACAAAGTGTTGAGCAACAATGGAGTGCTTTATTTTTTTACTGACCTGTACATAAAAACACAGGATTGAATATTTTTATGTATCGAACAAAATAAAGCAAAAATATATTGTTTACAACGTGTAATTAATAGAAAATTGATAATCCAAATCATCTTAAATTTTTAAAGTGACCTGCTACATCATTGTAAACATTTTCAAATTGATTTATTATCTGAATCTTTTAAACAGCCTTGCTACATCAAAAATACTAAAACAAAATTGAACAGATGCTGCAGCCACACCAAGGTTGGTGCTTTTTTTTTTTTTTTTTTTTTTTTTTTTTTTTGAGCCATTTTGGCAAGAAAACCCTGGTCTGAAATACTTGTTGGGCATACTGTGCAAAAACTACATGTTAGTTTTATTATATTTTGAATCAGTTTATTTTATAATGAAAACACACACACATGCACTTTAATATAAAACACACACATTTTTATATATATATATAAAACACACATATACGTTATTGCAAAAAAAAAAAAAAACACATTTTTTTTTTATTATAAGGCACACACATTTACTCTATAATAAATAAAACATTAGGGGAAGACGGGGTACAATGAAACACGGGGTACAATGAAACACGGGGTACAATGAAACACGGGGTACAATGAAACATTACTTGTAAAATCAATCAAATTTTTCATAGAGAGTTGCAGTTTATATATATGTTATACAACTATATGTTCCAATTACTGATGTGATTTGGATGCATTCACACTTCTACAACAGTAGCAATAGAAGATTATTGCTTTTACACCATTGAAAGTAACTTTCTTTACTAAAAGTAATTTTGTTTCTTTTTCCTTGTTTTTGTATGTAATAATTATTTTTTCTGTACATTGTTATCTTTGGGTTGTTGTCTTCATACCTCCAGAACTAAACTAAAAAAAATAAATATTAGAAGTTTGAAAATAAATTTTTACTTAGTAACCTCAGTGCGGGGTACAATGAAACACTTGCAGACGGGGTACAATGAAACATGTTTTATTATAGTAATAAAAGTAGTAAATGTAATATATTAGAAGTAAGAGTAGGAAAACAGAAAAAAAAAAGAGTTTTGTTCTAACCAGATCAGTAAAAAATGCTCTTGTTAAGCAATTAAAAAATAGAAAGAGAAAAAAAAAGCTAAGAAGGGATTGTTTTGAAAACAAACTCTGCCTGCTACAGACTCTAATGATGATCCAGATTTTTTTTTCTAGGTCCAGCTGGTCATCGAGGTACTAAGAATGAGATATCCACACACAACATGTATGGCACAAGCAGTATCCATATAAATGGAAACATAAGGAAATATATACCGTTGGAGAAATCATACATTTAAATGAAGTCAAATGTGAAATACTTGATATAAAAAGACTCCAAACCAGTTTTATTTATTTTTTTTTAACTTAAATTAAAAAAAAAACTCATTGTCTTGAAACTACCACCCCATATTCCTTCAGGAGCAACTGAAATATAAGCAGAAACGGTAATTTTTGAAACTGACTTGAGCCAATTTAATATAAAATGAAAGGTATTTCTTAAACTAATAGAATTATCTTATTTTTCATCTTAGTCTATAATATTTTTATCAAGTTCCATATTAGTAGAGTTTTGTTTTTGTATTTATCTCATTTTTAATAAAATAAACTATACCGGGTGAAAATTGCTTCCATCATTTGGAGTGTTTCATTGTACCCCAGTATGTGTTTCATTGTACCCCGGCATACGGGGTACAATGAAACACTGTGAGACATTTATCTTTTGTTATTTTTCAAGCATAAAGATATTGTTTAGAACCTAATAAAAATTTATTTAGATGGGGAAAATACAAGATTAAAAATATGCATTAATTATATTTTTGTGCATGCAAAATGTTGGATAGGAAAAAAAAATTAGTAAATTTTGTTTCATTGTACCCCGTCTTCCCCTACACATTTTTTTAAAATACAAATTGTTTTATAAAACAGACACAAAGTTTAATTTAATAAAAAACACACTATCTGTTTTGCCGTGTTGTCATACCAGACAAAACATTATGATTTTTGCACCAAAAAGAAATATTGGTGTATCTACGAGATAACTACCAAAACATATTTTCTACAAAGAAAACCATATAAAATAGTGTTCACATTTCTTTTAAAAAACAGCCTGGCAGAATTATAGAAATCAGCATTTTTCTTGAATATTCAGGACAGGGAGAGGAATATCCCCGCTGCTCCACCCTCTGAATTCCACATTGACATGCATTATCAAGACAAGCTGAAATCATATACATTTTAAAAGCAACGTTAAAAACGCCAAAATAAACAAAAATTTTTGTGAATTTTTGTTTATTCTGGCGTTTTTAACGTTGCTTTTAAAATGTATATCATTCTGCGGCATGTAGCATCTTAATAATTAAGCTGAAATCATGCTATGTTTTGAGAGAAATGAACATATAAATCAAATAAGCTTTCCATGGATTACTAGATGTAATATAATAATGCATTTATAGTAAAATCGGCAATGCTAATTCAATTCAGTTACCCTTGAGTATTCGCCTGGAGATGGGCAAGATTTTTTTTGCCGATTTTAAATTTCTTCATTTGTAAATTTTTTATGTTAATATTCGAATCTTTTTTGCCTGTAAATTTGAAATATATACTTTTAAAAATGAATATTTCCTTTATTCTATTGTTTTAAAATTTATGTATATTTGCTGTCTGCTATTTACAAATTCCCCCTCCCTATTTTTCTTTTTACAAATGAGGTTTAGAATGCCGATTTCTGTTTAAAATTTTTCCATTTGGATTGTTTTGTTGTTGTTATTTTTAATCTTTGAATTTTCGAAAATTAAGCTTAAAATGGTTATAAATGAAAAAAAAAAAAAAAAAATAGATAGCGGACTCAGGGCGAATACTCAAGTTATTCCTTTAATTCTATAGCACTTGAATATTAATGCCTGCAAATTTTATGCGCATATAAAAATGACTTTGTTAATGCACCAAGAAATTCACACTATTCAGAAGTATTATTAATTTTTTTTCAAGAAGTAATATTAATTTTCAGAAGTATTTTTTTATTTCAAGAAGTAATGGTAATTTTCAGAAGTATTATTTATTTTTTCTAGAAGTAATATTAATTTTCTGAAATATTTTTTTTTTTCAAGAAAAGCCTTGACTTAGATGCCGTATGTTCCCTACGCCGTTGTTGTTTTGAAATGTTTGGCGATTTTTTGTTGGCGTGTTGACGGTGGTTATGGATATGGCAACCTCGATATGTTGAATGTCGTGTGACGTGTTTTTGTGACGTGTCGTTCTGGCAACCGAGAAGTTAATGTTGGAATATTGTGAATGTATTTTGATATCGTATTGTATAGTTCTGCCTTTTTATTTTTATGTGAAATTTATTGAATGTATTTGATTAACTATGTTTTCTGTAGTCCGTTTAAACGCTGTTGTTGAAATAATTAGGAAATATGAGGAAATTTTGACAAGAAAAGAAGGTTTGTTTATAGTTTGTGAATACGTATTGATAAGCCTATTTAGGAAAATGTCGGCGATAATATTTCGAGCTGGATCTTTCAAGAAAGCAGATGTTTGTTAAGGTATGTTGATAATTTTATGTATTTTACTGCTTTTGAGTATTTTACATTTTGTGATTGCTAGAAAGCCAGAATTGCTGAATTTTGAGAATTCTATATAGCGAGAAATGCTGAATTCGGCGATGTTTTTTTTCGGAAAATGTGCGCGAAGCGCACATACAAGGATTACTGGTTGCCATTTTAGCGAATTTTGTTTATTATTTACATTTTATTTTCGTTAAGCCAAACATGCGTATAAACCGGTGCTTGGCGACATTTACTACTTGGCGGAAAAAGGGTTTTCACGCCAAGAAAACTCCAAGATGGCGGCCGGGGTGAACTTATGACATCTGTTCCAAAGCCTTAAATGTATTTAATGTTTTGATATGCAAAAACACCTGCATAGAAATTAAAAAAAAAATATCGTAATAAGAAGTTCAAGTTACCTACCCTGTTTAGAACCTAAATAAACATTGATAAATATTAAATTAACGTGAACAAATAGCGAAAAAGGGGTGTCGAAAACCGCGGCTATTTTTCAAATTTATTTTTAAGTGGTTAAAGAATGAATTTAAAATGTCAGCTTAAATTGATGTGTCTATAAAAAATCTTATACGCTTACTGTTTATTTTGGAATTAAGAATACAATTCATTTAATTCTGTCTGTTTTAACTTTAACATATATTGTAGTTTTAATTCAACCGACAAGAATTGCTGACATCTTTTTCCTTCTATTCCACGTTTTAATCGTGCGATGACTAGGCCTAATTTCTTTTTTAAATTTCATCTTAATAAAGTAAAAGTTTTTCTAACATAATATAAATATATAGACAGAATAGTTATAAAGAAATGCATTACAAAATGAAAGAAAATTCTTACCTTACATCCACATTCACTTTCTTCATATTTGAATTTGCCATGACCAGCGACAGATCTCATCTAAACATCCACGGAGGAATCAAAATAAACGCCATTTCTGGTAAGTAGGTTGGCTGGTTTCACGGTTGCATTCTCGAGATCCGTCTTGGAATATCCTCCGGTCGTTTTGAGAACGGTTGCAGCTGGACGGTTTCAATTGGTCCGTTCTTTAGTATTCTGCGGACATTCACAGGATAGTTTTATAGGATATGACGACTACAGGATTTTTAGGATCATTGTAGAGCGTCCGAAGGACGACTGTGGTTGTCTGGGTAGTAGTAGGAATTAAAAAAATCTGCTTGAAAATGTCATTTTTATTACCACTATGACGCCATATTCATCTTCTTTTTAATTCTTAAAAAAACTATTTCAATTTCTTCAGTTTCATGTTTCACGTGAAAATCATTCAACTAAAAATAGACAAATTATTATTACAGCTTTTGAATTATTTACAACAATGAAGGAAAAATGTTAAATTTTATTAGAAAATGCCCGTTGATTCTCAATGAAAAAAGCGAAATTTGGAATTATTAAGAAAAATATTTGAATAATGTAAATAAAAATTAGTTTATGTTACTCTCTAGATTATAATCCATCTACAGGCAAAGGCATTTTATGATCCGTTTTGACCCTGACGTCAGGCAAATGTTTTTACACTTTGAATTTATAATACTATTAGAATTAGCAAAGAATAAAAAATGAGTGGAATCAGGGACAAAAAGGTGGGAAGAAAAAATGAAAAAGTTATGATCTCCATAGGCTTTTCTATGTTAAATTAACATTGAGAAGTGACTCTGGAAATAACTAAGTATTGCGCTGCCGCGCAATACTTAAATATAAGCAAATAAATATATATATAAATAAATATAGGGAGAGTGTGAACTAATAGTAGGAATTGAAAATAGAGCCCCAGCCCGTTTCGGGCCCGGGCTCGGACTTTCGGGTTCAGGCTGAGCCCGTCTCATCTCTAATGTCCGTTTGTCCGCACGTGTGTATATCCGCTTTGAATCACCAAAAAGCGATTGAAGTTATGGATAGAATTGAACCAAATTTTCATGTGTATGTTTTTGGCTATAGCAAGCAGGTCCTTCTTCAATTTGGAAGTATCCCGGAGGAAGGAGGTGCTGTCATAGCGATTTTTGTGCCATTTTCATTAGTGTACCAACGAAAAGTGTATGAAGTTACGCATAGAACTGAACCAAATTTCATATGATATTTTTGGCTGTGGAAAGCAGATCATCCTTGAATTTGAAAATATTCTGCTGGAAGGGGTAGCTGTAATAGCGATTTTTGTGTAATTTTCTCGATTTTTCGTAGTTCTGTTGTACATTGAAGGTCCGTGCAGCTACGAGAACTTCGCATCCTGCTAAGCCGGCGATTCGCAAGCAGTTGAACAGCGTACAACAGAATAACGAAAAATATTGATTTTATTGCATATTATGATCGAGACTAATTCGTTTTTACTCAGATTAGTAAAATGAAGCAGAAACTTAAGATGGACTACATTTGTGGTTTTTGTAAAAAAAAAAAAAAAAATCCTAAGAATCTGATGATTCGCATAGGATGTACTACTGTTTACTCATTAAATAATCTTAGTTATTCTTGTAAATCATGTTTTTTTTTTTTCAATATTAATATTTTCTTATACCCCTGTTCCATATTTGTTCATAATACCCAGGCATGTCAAACTTCTTTACCCCCGCGGGCCAAACAAAACATTATATACAAAGCATCGGACCACATAAAACAAAATAGGTAATATTTATTACCATTACACACAATAAAATTTGCATGTACGAAACATAGCCATGTTAAAGAAATATTTACGAAAATTTTCAAAGTTATTACTATGCATAGTTTATTTTATCTTATGTTTTGAAAAATACTTGACATTTCTTTTTATCAACCAAACGTACAAAATTTAATTGAATATTCTAAATGTATTTATTTAAAAAATTGAACACACTGGTCTGTTAATTTTTATACAGCAAATGCGTAATCGCCAATCTTCCGGGTTTTTTTTTTCAAAAAAAAAAATACACTATATTTCTTATAATTTAATAAATACATTACAAGGAAAATCAAAGAGAGTAGTAAAACAAGTCGGAAACTGTACGTCAAACGTGGCAAATGAGGTGCGTTCGTATTATAACTAGTTTTATAAATATTCAGATCTTGGTGCAATAGCTGTTGCACTCTTATGCAGAAAAGCATGAATACAAAATTTATTACAATTATGTATATTAAATTCAGTAATACGAAAATAATAGGACTCCATCTTAAATAAATCACGTAATCACCATGACAACCTAGAATCATTATCTAACATGGGATATCACTGAACTAATTACGTAAGATGACATTTAATAGAATAATCACCATGGCAACCTATAATCATTACCTATCATGGAATATAATTGAATTAATTACAAATGATAGGATTTAACAGAATGAAGAAAACTTTTACTAATATATTTTAAAGTTTTGATTAGATTTTCATAAAATTTGAAATGACTCAACAAAATTCTCCAACGATTATTTATACTAATAAATTTGAAACCATTCGGTTGGGTAGTTTTTGCGCTGTTATATGCGGACAGACGGATAGACAGACGGACGGACCAGACGACGACTGTAGGTATTTATATAAACTAGGGGATCGAACCCGAGCTCCTCGGGTTACAGAGTATAGGTGAAAACCATTCTTTTCTTTTTAATTGTAATTATTTTTTTTATATGTAATATATATTTTAGATTGTCCACTAACATCAAAATGGTTGGTTGGTTGTATTTATGTCGGCCAATTATCTGCACGTGGGATATAGGCCCTAAGGGGGGGGGAAGTGCCTTCCGTGGAGGTCTTTCTAAGGGAACCTAACCCGTATTAACGCTTGGAGAACCCAAGGTTCGAAGAAAACCACGAAAACTCCGAATGGTTAGGCCGACGGGCGCGATTGGGATCGAACCCAGCACTTCCCGTCTACCAGCTTCGAGAGCAGAACCTCTCGGCCACTGGTGGGGCACTAACATCAAAAAGAATTTTTATCTGAAAAATATCAATTATGCAAACAAATAAAGTTTTACAATTTATTAAAAACGATACTTTCACATGCCACCGCATGCCAGGATTATTAGCCCAAGATTTTGCGACTTATGGCAGTCTTTCCGATCATTTCAGTGCTTTAAGCGCGTGGTTCAATAACATGTCTGTTAAATTTGTTTCTTATTTACATTATTTTATTTATTTTTCTATAGAGGAAGTTTTAATTTTGTTATGGAACATTAGACGGAAACAAATGCTGAACTTTTTACATTGTTTTAAGAGCAAACGGATTAATTTTTCGTAATCGAGCTACACTTGATAGATAAATTTAAAAATAATTCATGCTTGAAAATCTATATATATTATGCTATTGTACGTGGCACAGAAATCGCGATTATTTCTTAATTGTTTAATGGCAACACCTGAATGAAACGCATCTCATTGGTTATTGTGCAATATTTTTAAAAAGGGAATAACAATAAATAAAAAAAATTTAATTAATACATATAAAACAAAACAATTTATATAATTGAAAAAAAAAATAAAATAAAAGTAAATAAACAATTTATTAATAAACAAGTTGGAAATTGCTCGTCAAACGTGGCAAATGAGGTGCGTTCGTACTATAACTAGTTTTATAATTATTTTTTGCACCCCATATTGTACTGAATGTATAATTTTTTGCACTTCATAAAGTGCATAGTCTGATACATCATTAAAATGCACTTCTAATATTTTTTTCCCATTCCCGTAATGTAACGGAACACTTTTGACTGTCCCTGTAATTAAACTATACATCCGACTTTCCTAAAATTTGAAATAGCTCAACAAAATTTTGCAACAACTATATCTTTAAAATTTCAGACCATTCGGAAGGCTGTAATATCATTAAAATGCACTTGCAATAATTTTTCCCATTGGCCGTAATGTAAAGAAAAACTTTTGACTGTCCCTGTAATTAAACTATACATCCGATTTTCCTAAAATTTGAAATGGCTCGACAAAATTTTGCAACAATTATATCTTTAAAATTTCAGATCATTCGGAAGGCTCTAATATCATTAAAATGCACTTGCAATAATTTTTCCCATTGGCCGTAATGTAAAGAAAAACTTTTGACTGTCCTTGTAATTAAACTATACATCCGATTTTCCTAAAATTTGAAATGGCTCGACAAAATTTTGCAACAATTATATCTTTAAAATTTCAGATCATTCGGAAGGCTCTAATATCATTAAAATGCACTTGCAATAATTTTTCCCATTGGCCGTAATGTAAAGAAAAACTTTTGACTGTCCCTGTAATTAAACTATACATCCGATTTTCCTAAAATTTGAAATGGCTCGACAAAATTTTGCAACAATTATATCTTTAAAGTTTCAGATCATTCGGAAGGCTCTAATATCATTAAAATGCACTTGCAATAATTTTTCCCATTGGCCGTAATGTAAAGAAAAACTTTTGACTGTCCCTGTAATTAAACTATACATCCGATTTTCATGAAATTTGAAATGGCTCGACAAAATTTTGCAACAATCATATATTTGAAATTTCAGACCATTCGGTTGGGTAGTTTTTGCTCTGTTACATGCGGACAGACGGACGGACAGACGGACGGACTGAACGACGACTATAGGTGCTACGTATTTATATAATTACGAACGCACCTAATAAACAACAACATCCGGGTTACCATATCAAGCAAAATAACTGCACTTTGGCGCCAGTTAAGTACCTCGTTGCGTATATGACATTGGCATCAGAAAAACATCACGCCAACGTGGTGCGTATATGACATCTGTGCCGTCTTTTATTCACCTCATTTAAAATACAATAAATAAATAAATAAATAAAGGTATTTTTCCAGTGTAGGTACTTGGCGAAATAGAGAAGAGGTCCTTGGCGAGAAAAGAAATTTGGCAACCTATTTCATCAAAATATTTTTTTCGAATAAAGCTACATAAAAGTTGCTATGAACGCAAAAAGTTTGTACTTTTATGTTAGCTGGGCGCAATTCTCGCCAATAGCATTTTTTATTTTTCGAGGGGTAAATTAAAGCAATGCTTTGATGTTGAAATTAAATTGTTTATGGTATTTATTCTTTTCTTTTTTTAAGGAATTTTTTTAAAGTGAAATTCATGAATTTGAAAAGTTTCAGTTTTAAATTAAAGTTATCCATTTTAAAATGAGTGAAAGGGTTATATTTTAATCTAAATTAATGAAATATGAAAAAATGCAACGGGTACAATGTTTAGCGATTTATCACCTGTGCCCGACTAACATAAAAATACCGAGTTCTTGATTTCTCTATCAGAATCTTCCGATTCGGCAAAAGATTGAGCAAGTAAATTAAATTATGAATAAAAGTAACATGATACAATGTCTAGCATACATTTAAGGGAGACCAAACTGGTCGCCAGGGGCGGCTAGTTATTTTAAAAACTATAATAACTCAGTCAATTAAGATGCAATTTTCATACAAATTCATTTGAAAGTAGATTTTTTCTCTATTTGACGGTTTAAAAACTGAAAATGTGCGATATTTGGAAACTTAAAAAATCGCTGACATAGCACACATTATAATTTCAATTTTTTTTTTAATGAGAAAATGGCAACAAAAGGTACAGTAATATATTATTTTCTTTCCTCCGTGATTATTTTTCCTCTACTTTCAACTCTTAATGACTTTCAATAAAAATGGAGTACTTCAGTCAGTTGCCACAATTACAAAAAATGCATTAAAAACTACAAAAAAATTAATATCTCAAAATTAAACTGAGATACAGCTTTCAAACAAATTGCATTAAAAAGTACATTTTTTTCCTTATACGACGGTGTAAAAATTTAAAATGTGCGATGTTTAGAAGTTTAAAATTTTGCAGTAGAGATAATTTTAAAGTCAAAATTTCATTTCAAATTTCAAAGTGTTGCCATTCGCAAAATGACATATGCGTTACGCACAGATATGTTTGTCCTTTATAATATAGATACGAGCGCACCTAATGAAGTAGGTTTCGACATAAAACTTATAAACAAAAGTAAAATACTGTAAAAAATTTATGAATCTTTAAATTTTCAGATTAAAGTTTCCGCGCTTTGCTATATTCCAATTAGTAATCTTTATATCTGCAATTTCTTGAAGCTAAAATTTAAAATTGAGTGTTACCTGTCTCTATATATAAGTTTTGCCAGATGAGCGAAATTTATTAAATTATTCGGCTTACCTACTAATGGAATTTTTAAAACAAAAATTTCTTTTAAAATTTATTGGTAGTAATCTGAGTAAAAAAAAAAAAAAAAGATCTGTCTTATTGGCAACACTAACATACAGGAGGTCGTTCGTACTTCATGGATGGAAACGATTTTGATAGGATGATAGGACGATAAGACCTTTTGATAGGATGATTTTCTTCTTTCAAATTTAATATATTATAAATACCTTCTTTTTTAAAATTGAATAACCGCGATATTTACACCTGCTTTATAATTTGTTAGTACGAATATTTCTCCTCGGAGAGCGTAGTTAAGTAACCTATTTTAGGAGCCATTTTCAAAATAAATCTTTTATTTTACATTCCAATCCATGGAGGAAAGAGATAGATGGAGATGAAGTAAGGTGGCTGGGAGTGACGCTAAAAAAGTAACACTAAAATCCTCTACAGTAGGCCCAAACACAAGCACGTTCTTTCACGAAAAAAAGAAGAAAACTTTTAATAATACAGTTTGTAATTCATAATACAATGGAATTCTGCTTTAGAATACTTAAAAATAAGCAGATCACTTTCGTTTAGAGAAAAAAAGGCACGGGTGATATCAAAGAATTCGGTCCCTGTTCCAGGTGCTTGTTTTGTTTGGGCCTACTGCGAACGTTTAAATTTGAGCGATAAATGGTTTCATATTTCAAACCTTTTTTACAGCATACTGCATCTCCATCTATCGCTTTCCTCCATGATTCTAATCAAAAGATAACAGTAGCAGACGATTATTCTGAAGTTGCCAAATTTTTATATCAAAATGGAAACGAGAAAAATAAATTACAATATCATTTCCATTTCCATAAAGTGCGAATGACCTTCTGTATATTTCCGATATTCGTCTTCTGTAAGACGTCATTATTAGTATATTAATAGTATAGAAGTGTGTTCGTGCAAAGTGTATTTTCACTATGAATCTCCGAAGAACATAATTAAACGCAACGCAGGTAAAATGCCAAAGGTTTGGCGGGCCGCAGAGAAGTTGTCGGCGGGCCACTTGTTCGACACAGTGTTGAATTCAGACACTTTTCTTCCGGGATGGATTTCTGTGGCTCCGGAGGGACATTATAGAGTTCCGGGGAGGGGGAGGGCTGCGCTTTTTGACCATTGAAAACACAAAACCTCAAATCTTCCGGGGGGGGGGGAAATCATTGCTCCGGAAGGAATGTCGCCCCCCCCCCCGAGTCACCCCCTGAATTCACCACTGGTTTGACATGCCTGTTATAAATTAAATACAAATGATATGCACACTATACCCTACAGGGTACTTCACTTGTAAATGAACAATAAATACTACACACTTCATTTTCGATACCGAACATGCCATACTAAAGCTAGATAAAATACAAGGATAACATGGCAATCAGGAGTATATTTACAGAAGTTGGAGTACGGCCAAATAGTCAAACAAACCGAAGCCTCGTAAACTTCCTAAAAGCCCTTTTGAAGGAATTTTTCATTTCTAATATTGAATATACCCACTCATTAGAAATTACGCATGAATTAATTTTCTTTACTTTTTTAGGTAGCTTTCTTTACAAAAAAGCTACCTATTGCAGCCGTTCGGAGGAAAGCGATTTCAAAAAATTTTGGTATATTTTCATCGATCATGACCCCCAGACCCCGAAACCACCCTCCGTTCAAAATTGATATATATATATATATATATATATATATGTATATCTATATATATATATATATATATATCTGACATATGTCACACTGTAACTCCCGTAATTATGAACCGATTTCGATGTAATTCGGTGTGTACATAGTACATACCAATGTCTCGACCGAGTTCGTTGGCCAGCTTCATCCGCCGTTTTGTTTCAAAATGGCGGCCATTTAAAATTTTTTAAAAAATTTAAAACTTGAAATGTGGTACCAAAAAATTAAAAATGGAAAAATATTTTTTTCTTATGTATTTGACCTTTATACAAAGATTTCGGAGCAGTTTTTGTTTCGTCTATATCTTAAAAAATGGCTGAGTTATAGCACTTTGAATTTCTAGCGTGGCTGACATTTTGAAACGTCCTGAATTTTGTCATGCGATAAAAGGCGTATTTATGAACCGATTTGGATGTAATTCGGTGTGTACATAGTACATACCAATCTCTCGACCGAGTTCGTTGGCCAGCTTCATCCGCCATTTTGTTTCAAAATGGCGGCCATTTAAAATTTTTTTAAAAATTTAAAATTTGAAATGTGGTACCAAAACATTGAAAATGGATAAATATTTTTTTCTTATGTATTTGACCTTTATACAAAGATTTCGGAGCAGTTTTTGTTTCGTCTATATCTTAAAAAATGGCTGAGTTATAGCATTTTGAATTTCTAGCGTGGCTGACATTTTGAAACGTCCTGAATTTTGTCACGCGATAAAAGGCTTATTTATGAACCGATCTGGATGTAACTTCGTTTATACATAGTACATACCAATGTCTCGACCGGGTTCGTTGACAGGTTCACCCGCCATCTTGTTTAAAAATGGCGGCCATTTAAATTTTTAAGAAAAATTTAAATTTGAAATGTGGTACCAAAAATTGAAAATTGAAAAAATATTTTCTTCTTATGTGTTTGACCTTGATAAAAAGATTCGGGAGCAGTTTTTGTTTCGTCTATATCTTAAGGAATGGCTGAGTTATAGCATTTTGAATTTCTAGCGTGGCTGACATTTTGAAACGTCCTGATTTTTCTCACGTAATAACAGGCGTATTTATGAACCGACTTGGATGTACCTTGGTGTGTACACATAGTACATACAAATATCTCGACCGAGTTCGTTGGCCAGCTTCATCCGCCATCTTGTTTCAAATGGCGGCCATTTAAAAAAATTAAAAAATAAAAAAATTTAAATGAGATACCAAAAAATTGGAAAATGAAAAAGATTTTTTTTGTATGTGTTTGGCATGTTTTTTTGTATGTTTTTACAAAGATTCCGGAACAGTTTTTCTTTCGTCTATATCTAAAAAAAAATGGCTGAGTAATAGCATTTTGAATTTCTCTTGTGGCTGACATTTTAAAACGACCTGATTTTTGTCACGCGATAACAGGCGTATTTATGAACCTATTTGGATGTAACTTGGTCTGTACATAGTACATACCAATGTCTCGACCGAGTTCGTTGGCCAGCTTCATTCGCCATCTTGTTTCAAAAGGGTTGCCATTTAAAAAAAATTAAATTTAAAATTCAAAATGAGGTTTTAAAAAATTGGAAAATGAAAAAGATTTTTTTTATGTGTTTGGCCTTGATACAAAGATTCCGGAGCAGTTTTTGTTTCTGAAAATTTGTTCTTTTGTTGATATCTTAAAAAATGGTTGATTTATAGCATTTTGAATTTCTAGCATGGCTAACATTTTGAAACGATCTTGTATTTGTCACGCGATAACACACGTATTCGCCTATTTCGATGTAAGAAGGCATGTGGATAGTATACATCAACACCTCGACCAAGTTCGCTGGCCAGATTCATCAGCCATCTTGTTTCAAAATGGCGGCCATTAAATTAAAATATATATATATATTTAAAGTGAGGTGCAAAAAAATTAGAAATTGAAAAATATTTCTTTCTTAAGTATTTGATCTTGATATAAGGATTCAGGAGCATTTTTTGTTTGTCTTTACCTTAAAAAATGGCTCAGATATAGCAGTTTCAATTTCTATTGTGGGTGACATTTTGAAAAATCTGATTTTTTGCATGCGACAGCACTCCTATATTTTAACCGATTCCGATGTGAGTGAGCATGTGCACAGCAATTACTAAGGTCTCGACCAAGTTCACTGCTTAGCCTCATCCACCATGTTGTCTTAAAATGACAGGAACTTTAAGAGATTGCCGAATTTGGCAGCCAAATATAAGTTACTTTAAAGAAAAGCAGCTTGGATAAAGCTGACTAATTTCGCGAAATTCTCATTCATTATATTGATAAAAATTAGTATTGAATCTCCTATATTCGGTTTCCACTAAATTGAGCTTCGTGTGTTTGCATGATATAAGTTGTCTTTTTTTAAATAAGGATTATGAAAGCTACCTCTTCCTCCCGGCACTGGCCGGAAGGACTTTTTTCTTTTTACTTCTTCTTTTTATAAGTTTCGTTCAAGTTTTTTTAATCATGCATGATATTTTTGGTGCTGCCATCTCTTATTAAACTTTGGATACATTCTTACGATATCTTGCATTTAATAATAAGAAGGATCAGAAAGTATCGATTTATCCAAACAAATTGAAAGACATTTTAACTGCTTTATTTAATGTTTCATACATTAATTAAAATTAATATTCGTCAAATATTATTAATAAATGTAATTTCTTTGCACATTTGCAATTTCAAAATCGCCTTTTTTAAACGTAGTTTACAAAGTTTTTAAAGCTAAAAATGGTCTATAAAGAAATCAAGCCGCAACATGCTTTTTTAAAAAAGATAATTCTTTTAAGTACTTTAGTTTTTACTTTAGTTTTCGTTTTCCCCTAAAACTAAAGTTTCTTTTTTTCCCCTTTGACAGAGTCTTTCGCCACCATAAGTTTCGTGCTGCCATCTACTGATTATATATAAAATGAAATAATATTGGCATTTTAAAATTTTTATTTTTTTAAGCGAACAGAAGTAAACTTCTATCAATGATTATGGATGTAATCCATTTAATATATTCCTACTATTCTTTACACTGCGTATTTAAATTTAGAAGTAATCTCAATAAGTCTAATTATAATAAATCTTAAATAAATAAATGCAAGACATTTAAAACTAGCCTCTGTCAGGCCGAAATGAGGAGCATTGGGTCACCTTAAATTACGATACAATATTTAAAATTTTATTTCGATGTTTGCTGTTCAGAAATATGAAACTAAGTTTGAAACGTTTAGAATAAAAAAAATCTGAATTACTGGTTACACTGAAGTGACATTGAATGAATGATCAATCACTTGACGTTTGCTGTATAATATAAATAGATGTTCAGAAAGAGAAAAATAAAAATATAAGTATTCAATTATTTGTTATTTTTAAAACACAATTTATAATAAAACTAGGGGAATCAGCCCCCTGCGAGCTACGCCTGCCAATTCCCGTTCAGACTTCGCAGCCTCTGAAAATATAGTAATGTGAACTGTTTAAAAAATATTACAAGGTTACGGAAGATTGAATGATATTATCATCATTAGTGGTGTCAATCTTATATAATCGGGTTGCCATGCTTCTCTATTTGAATGGGGCATTTTTCTTTTACCCTGGCTTCATCCATCATTGCCCTAACAACTGATGACTGTGGTGCTGATAAGTAAGATCAATTAAACATTAGAAAATCAACCTGTATAAAATGGTATGTTAAAAATGTCGCTATCTTTCCGACTTTTATAAAGACGCTATGAACAATATTCTTCCTTTCGGTTCGAGGTTAAAAAATTCCGTCTGCTTGGGAATAGCTTTTAGAACTACTGTATTGAAAACCATTGTGTTTGCGCTTATAAATTTTGATCGAGTTTTGGATATTTTCAGGAACAGACATAGTTTATTCTTGAATTCTTTTCTCTATTTTTATACACCATTATGCATTATGTTATTTTTACATTGCATATTGCTTATATTAATTATTAGGAATATCCGTATTTTCTAGAATGTATTTATCGAATTTTAATTTAAAGTGTTTTGCGTATACATTTACCTGTATTTATGCTGCATCAAGTGATGTAATATACGAATAAATTTGAAAGCCGCACAACTTTTATTCCATGTGGCGTCACATTAAAATTCTCCGGAATAAAAATCGTTTTAAATGTATCATTTTAAAATATGACGTAATTTACACTATTAAATGCATTTCTCATGCAATAATTTATTTATTTTTAAGTTTTTTTCTCTTTTTGAATTCTCGGGTACATACATTATTTAATTTAAAAGTGTGTAACCTCCATGAACTTGTACAAACTCATTATTATTTTTATTGAAATCTAATTCATCTTGTTGTTATGGGAACACATAAAAAAAACCATATCTTTGAAATTGAAGTCTCGCATAGGTATATTTTTAATTTTTAACTGTTCGTCAATATTATCCTTTGTTGTTTTTAAATACGACGTAATTACTCTCATTTACTCCTTTTAACGCATATTAATGAATTTATCATTTTAAAGTTTTCTTTCTCTTTTTAATATTCTTTTGAAAATAGTTTTGTTGTAAGAAAGGAAATTTTATTATTTGCGCTGCCTTAAAATTGACGACAAACGTTAAAAAATGCAACTCGAAATATGGAATGAAAGTCTCGTAAATATAGTTTTTAATTTAAGCTGTTTGGCAGAATTATTACTTGTCCATTTTTATGACGTACTTTTCCGCATTTACTGCTTTTTAATGCATATTGATGAATTTATTACTTTAAATTTTCTTCTTCTTTTAATAGTCGCGGTAAATACAATTTTTATGACGTAATTTTCAATATTTTCCTGCTTTTATAATGCAATCATTTAATTCTGAAGTTTTTTTCTGTTTTAAATAGTCACGTGTGTAATAAATTTTTAATCGTAAGGAAATATTATTCTTTGCACTGTTTCTACGACTGGCAACAATTTGAAATAAAATCCTTTCTTAAATATGCAAAAAGTATCTGTTGAAATTAGGGAAATTTAATTAAACTAAATAAGAAATTATTATTTATTTAACATTAATATTATTATTAATAGTTAATGAATTATTTTTTCAAATTTTCTTGAAAAACATAATTTAATCACAATATTGTCTTCACTATTGGTTCAAATAAAAGATAATTTCAATTTAATTTGAAAAGGGCGAAAAAGAAGAAATCTAATAATCCTTATCGTTATCCGTTTTCTCCCTTTTCCCATAAAAGTGGAGTAATTTGGTTACCATCATTAGAGAAATTAAATTCAAAGTAGAAAAAAATTAATATCTCGAAAACTAATTCAAATTTTGAAATTCTTATAGCAGTTTTGAGATCTGTACGGATTTTTGGAGTTAATTTCATCGCATAATATTCCATATTTTAGGAGAAGTCGCCGTGAAACATAATCAGTTGTTTAATCAGTCATTTCATAAAATCGTTTCATAAAATTGTTTCATAAATCACTGGCGCCCGGCTAACCGAAAAGTACCTTAATTTTTATTGCCTGAGTTATTGCACTTTGTTTGTATTTATAAATTGAAAATATTCCCTTCATCACTCTTTTTAGTATCATAAGTTAAGTGTGACGCGGGATTATTATTCACTCAAGAATAATTCTACATTCAAGCGTGACCTGAGGTATAAAACAAATTGGCGACAGATCAGGTTAAAAAGCAATAAATAAAAAGGGGGAGATAAATACCAGTATTTCTTTATATAAAACTTCGCCTTATTTAACCGCGCGATTAAATAAGACGAATTTATGTAAGAAAATACTGGTATTTCCTCCTTTTCTTTTTACTGTTTCTTTCCTTTGATCTGTTGCCACCCTGTAAAAGGTCGAATAACTCTCATCTAGAATATCTGAATTTAAAATTACCGATATGAGCAAATGCCATACATGCCAACATTTCGTCTGGAAATGAGATGGACTATTTGAGACATATTTTTGAAACAGAAATTTTATTGATAATTTTTTTACATTATGAAAGCAAAATCATTTTTTTTTTTTTTTTTTTTTTTTTTTTTAACACTCTTTTATGAACATTCAATGTTTATCTTGAAAATTGCGCCTCATTCCATGACTGCAGTTTTGTTGTACAAAACATTTCCATTTGTAGTACTTCAATAGGGCGTGAGACTCGATTATGAAAAATTCACCGCTTTGATTTACGCTTGGTAGAAAAGCACGAACTAGTGTACTATTAAACTTTATTTTGTTAAACTATTATTGTGTGTTTATTAAAAAATATGTAAGTTTTGTTCTGTTTCTTTTCTTTTTTTCAGATATGGCAACAAGAAAGAATGAAAAGCATTATTTAAACTATATTTTCAGGATTACTAATTTTATTAAGTGTTAGTTGATAAATGAAGATTTTTTTTTAACTATTACACTTTAATTTTTATTTTATTTTATTTTCTACTTTTTAGTGTTGAAAATATCTCACTGTTGTAGTTTTACAGCCACGTGGCCTATTTTAGCTAAAACGGTCGATGCATAATTAACTTCAGTGTTAATTTAATTCGTAACATTTGTAACCATGAAGAATATGAAGCGATTCATCACTTCCAGCTATCTAATGAAAAAATGCCTTGCAATTAATTAATTTATTTGCAGTTGAGTTTTAAAAATATTAAAATGATACATTGTCATTGAAAATAGAATATAATTTTTATAATTCTAGCACATCAGAAAGTGAGTGGAAAATAAATATATTTACGTATAACAACCAAATTAAGCTAAATTAAAGAGTGTAATAAAATCTAATTAGGGTCATATAGGTATTTTCTGGTTCAAAACATGTTTCACTTCGGTCAGATTCCATACGAACCCGAAATGTTGGCAACTATGCATATCTGGGAGACAATTTTGATACATACTACAATAAATCTGTCCACCAGTTTTGGAATGTTGATTTAAGATCCAATCAGTAATAAAGTTTACTAAAGAGGGATATTTTTAAGAAAAATTTAATAAATATAATTGTATGTGTCGGAGTTTCCTCTTAGTCCGCACAACTTTGAAGAAATTCCGTGCTATTTATATGCTGCCACCACCGATATGATTACGTTATATCGGTCACGCACTGAGAGGATTGTTTAAATGAAAACCAACGCTTTCAATTAACTAATTTAACAATTTATTTACACACTAATTACACAACACAAAACACTATTTACACTTAAAACTTGGATGTAGGTGGTCCGGTTCAACATTAAATTAAATACAGTAAATGCTGGATGTGTACTGTTAAAACTACGTTATCTCACTCTCACTCTATACACGTTAAATAAGCTTTACCGGAGATCAATCTCAATCTCCCAACACATGGGCTCTAAGCCTAAGCTCTCCGAGCCTCTCTCAACCTTACGCTCTCTCTCTCAGAGCTATCCAAAAAACTCCCCTTCCGCTTGGCACTCCAGCCTTCAACTCAACCCTACGCTCTTATCTAAGAGCTATACGCAGGAACTACTGTCCACCCTGCGCTCTCGGCTCCAACTCTCTGTCTCAGCAGAAGAGCCTGCCCCTAGCAACCTTCTGCCTTTTCTCAATGTAACCCCCTCGGGGTTTTCTACCTGGCTGGCATTCCAAGCTCTTTTCTTCGTTCGTGGAATGCCTTTGTCTCCCCATCTTCCACAGACATCTCAAAAGGTTATCAAACCCCTCTCCAACTATCTTTTCCCCCCTTCATTCCATCTATACATTTTCACCGGCTTAGATCCAGTTTTAGACAATGAAAGAATGTTATTTTGAAATTACAGTACACAGACCATACAATATATAATATATAAAGACAAAATAATATAGAACCCCAGTTCTAATAGCAGATGTTTCTCAGAACCTGACAGTATGCAAGATTAAGCAAGAAAAAAATTGTGCATCGGTCATATATTATGAAACACTTTTCAACGCTAACAGAATATTATTAAAATTTTCACTCGTTCATTACTACCAAGGGTTTTTTTTTAATGAAAATTCAGTTTCATATCAGTTTTTTTTCTTTTTAAGAATTGTATGCAAGATTAAGCAAGAATGAAAAATCGTGCATCGGGCATATATTATGAAACACTTTCACACACAAAAGAAAATTATTAAAAACTGTCCTAAATTTAAAAAATGTCCTAAATTAAAAGATTGTTGATTTTTTAAGATCCAGAAATCAATTACAAAATCTACTTCTGAGTAATTTTTTAATTAAAATTCAGTTTCGTATCAGTTAGCTTTTTTTTTTTTTAACTAGGGGGCTCTGCCTCCTACGAGATATGCTCGCAACCCCCAGACAAAGCAGTCTCTAAAAACATGCTAATTTGATCGGTTTAAAAAAGATTACCGAAGACTGAATTATAATTAAAAAAACGTAGGTGATCTCTCTGTAAACGGATTTTCATTCCTTTCCCTTTGATTGAAGAATTTTAAAGCCGAATCAGCTGTTGTTAAGACATCTAATGGCTTCTTTCGTGTTTGATTAAATAAGATCAATTAAACATTTGAAAAAAAAAGAGCTAATATAAAATGAACTAAGTAAACATAGTCTTTGCCTACCGGTATTTTTTAACAACGCTACACGAAAATTAAATAAATAAGACATTTTAAATGTATCGTTTCAAATCTGACATAATTTTCACCAAAGATTTCTTTCTCTTGCACGTGAAAATACTTTTGATTTTGAAAAGGAATTATTATTATTTGCGCTGTCTTAGAATAGGCAACAATAGTTTAAAAGATCATCTCGAAATATGAAATAAATGTCTCCTGTAAATATATTTTTAAACTTGAACTGTTTGTCAATGTTATTATTTGGCCATTTTAAATAGGACTTAATTTCCCCCATTTACTGCTTTTAATGCTTATTAATGAATTTATTATTTTAAAGTTTTCTTTCTGTTTTAATATTCACTTGTGAATACAATTTTTATGACGTAATTTTCAATGTTTTCCTGCTTTTAAAAGGTAATCATTTAATTCTAATTTAAAGTTTTTTTTCTGTTTTAATAGTCATGCGTAAATAAATTTTTAATTGAAAGGAAATATTATTATTTGCGCTCTTTTCACAATTGGCGACAGTTTAAAATAGTAACCTTTTCTAAAATACACTGCTCAAAACAATTAAAGGATATTGCAGTTTTAGGTGGATTTTGTATCTGGTAAACTGTTTAGCTGATTGATACATGGTCGACAGACATAGTAGGTTATATGAGAATAAATTACACATGTTTGGCAGAAAAAAATGCATTTTATTGCGCATTTGTGTACTAAAGGAAAAAAACACAACTTGTGCATATGAGAAAAAAAGAATAAGAAAAGGTGTTTTCTTCAAAGAAAATCATTTTCAGTAGGGGGTATGGTTTCCACGGGCGGCCAGCAACGTTGAACACCTTTGAGGCATGGACTCAATGAGGCTATTAATGACGAGTTGCGGTATTCTGCCCCACTCTTCCAGAAGAGCTCTTTCCAGTTCTTGGAGAGTTTGTGGGGGTTGTTGGCGGCCAGAAACTCGTCTTCCTAGAGCGTCCCAAACGTGCTCGATTGGATTCATGTCTGGAGAACACGCTGGCCATTCCATTCGAACGATTCCTTCCTCGAAAAGGAAATCCTCCACCAGGTTTGCACGATGTGGCCTGCAGTTATCGTCCATTAAAATGAAGTTATCTCCGATTGCTGCAGCGTAAGGGACTACAATAGGTCTGAGGATCTCATCCTTATATCGGCGACCAGTCAGAGCTCCATCTCGAATGATGTAGAGGTCAGTGCGCCCGTCAATGGAGATGCCACCATACACCAACACTCCTCCACCGCCAAATCTGACGCTTTCGTGCACGAACGCAGGATTATTCGTACTGCCACGGTCCCTCCAGATGAAAATACGCCTATTATCCGGATGCACAGAAAAACGGGACTCGTCAGAAAACAGAATATTGCTCCATTCATTTCTCCTCCAGTTGACATGCTCGGTTGCCCACTCTCTGCGGTCGCGACGATGGCTTGATGTTAATCTAACACATACCATCGGTCGGTGAGCATACAGACCTACAGCATGGAGCCGGTTTCGGACAGTCTGAGTTGAAATCGTGGTGCCTGTAGCCGAGCGAAGGTGTTGTTGGAGAAGAGTAGCGTTCATGGTTCGGTGTCTCCGAGCTGTTAACGCTAAATACCGATCTTCATTGGGCGTTGTTGCCCGTCTACGACCTTGCCCTGGTCTTCGGCCTGCACATCCACTCTCCAAAAAACGGTTCCAGATCCTGGAAATGACACTTTGTGACACTCCAATGGCTTGCGCTACTTCGACTTGAGTTTGGCCCCCTTCTAACCTACCAACAATTCTCAAAGCTTCTGAATCTGTCAAATGACTTCGCTGAGACATCGTACTCATCGAAACAAAGCAATCACTGAATGCCGATCATCCTTGTCTTCATTCTCTTTTATCCAGTTGAAAGTCAAATTTCATTCGCTGCCGCTGAAGCGACGTTTTTGACGTCGAACTCAAAATTTGCATACTCCACAGTTTGAAAACCAGAAAAATTTGCATTTGTGATTCTCTTCTTCTATTTTCGGCAAAAAAAAATTCGTTTATATCTTTATTTTATATAAAACTTCAAATATCCTTTAATTGTTTTGAGCAGTGTATTAGGTTGAGCAAAAAGTTCTGGGAAATTTTTAATCTAATAGTTACCAGAATTTGTATCGTATATGATGGTCGTGCCATCAATGCCGAGCTCTATTGCCAGCAGTTGGATCGCGTCTACGACAAATTGGTGCAGAAGTATCCAAGATTGGTCCGCCGAAAGCGCGCTTTGTTTCAGCAGGACAATGCCAAAGCGCACGTGGCCCAAAGGACCAAGGACAAGTTTGCACAGTTGGACGGCGTCGAAATTCTTCCATACCCCGGCTACAGTCCAGACATGGTTCCATCCGATTATGGCCTCTTTTGATCAATGCAACACTTTTCCAAGGGCCGTCGATTTGAATCCTTTAATGAAGCTGAAGAAGCATGTCAAGAGTTTTTCGATTCCAAGGAACCGCCATGGTACTTCCAGCAAATTCTGAATCTGGCAGAACAATGGCAAATAAAGTCGTGGACTATGATGATCTCTACTTTGAAGAATAGTCCTTGTTGGTTTTGTTGTTAATTTGCGCATAGCAACGCAACTTTCACAAATTTCTCAGAACTTTTTGCTCAACCTAGTATGAAAAAAATATCTCTTGAAATGATGAAAATTTGAATAAAAATAGAAAAAACCCTAAAAAAATTAGTCAAATTAAAAAAATAAATGAAGTCAGCTTACCGCAAGTTTGTAGCGTATATCTTTAGAAAAAAAAAGGGTTAAATTCCTATGTGTAGTTCTTGCTGCTACAAAACTTTTTTAATGGAACGATTTTGACCAACTTTACTATTAAATATCTCTTAAAATAATTAACCTGCCTGCTTCAGCTTTAAAACCTGCCTGCTTCAGCGTGTTTATCAAACATTTCTCTGTAATGCTACACTGTGAAAAAAAAAAAAAAAAAACCATAGCGGAAACGTTTCCGAAAATTTAGTGCAAACTATGAATTCTCTTCAGTTACTGATTAAGTCGGAAACGTTACGCTTATTTCCGTGTAAAGTACTGAAGCAAATATTCGGATTTTCTGCACATGCCCAATACGTTTTACACACGTCATGATCCCGTGTTTTTTATTTTTAGGATTGAAAGTAGATTAACAAAGAGACGTAATAACGTATATTTTGAGGAAATTAGGCATTTATGTTTTATATATTTTTTTATTTTGGAAAAGATACACTTTTTAAAAAGAATTAACATTATCCGATTGAATTTTATTCCATGATAATACTAGAATTCCTGACTTTCTTTATACTTTGGTATTAGTTAAAGATCAAACATACTCAATTCTACTAATACACTATTTAATGTTAAAATATTACTTCTGATATATTACAATGATGCAGTTTGCACTCGGAGAAAAAGTTAGTAACAACATATACGAGTGTCTCTTTCAAAGAACTTAACACCAGAGACAAGTGGAGTGGAGAAGTTTTTGAGTAATGTCGATCACGTTAATATATTCACAGAGATTGATGGTAGTTACAGTTAGGATGCCACAGTACCCCCCCCCCCCCCCCAGTGGCTTTCAGATACGGTACCTGCTAGGAAAATGAACTTTTCTACCGGATCTGATTGTTTTCTCAGAGCAATTCTCTTGGAGCTCTGTCGAGTATGGCTGTTGAAGGGTTTCCTTGGTTGCTGGCACATCTTCCGGCGTACTGAGGAGAAATGCTGGTTTTAGTCGGTCGAGACAAACAGCTGTTTTTTTGCCCTTAATGTCAAATAGAAAGGATTTTACTGAACGGGAGAGGACTTTAAATGATCCGTCGTAGGTAGGCTGGAGTGGTTTCCTGGATGCATCATGCCTGACAAAGACGTGGGAGCAGTTTTTCAAATCCTAGTAAATGAATGGTGGTCCATGGTTTACAGGAGGTACTGGTTGCAATTTTCTCGTTGTCTCTCTCAGGTTATCCACGAATGGTTTAGGATCAGGATTCGAAGGTAGTTGAAGACCTAAGAATTCACATGGAAGTTTTAGCATAGTCCCATATACCAATTTCGAAACAGTTGCACGAATGTCTTCTTTCAGGGAAAACCGAAGGCTGAGCAGCACAAATGGTAATGTATCTACCCATCGCTCCTTCATGTGGCATTTGATGACAGCTTTCAGTCGTTCTAGCCTATGCAGTCGTTCTACCATGCCGTTGGCTTTCGGGTTAAATGAAGTTGTTCGAAGCTTTGTTATTCCGAAATGTCGAGCTAGAGATTGTAATAGTTCCGCTTCAAACTGCCGACCTCGATCGGTAGTTATGTCGGTAGGCGCTCCGAAACGAGAAATCCATGCAGAAACAAATGTCCTTGCAACCGTTTCTGTGGTGATAACAGCTATGGGAATGACCTCCGGCCAACGCGTGAATCGATCTATCATCGTCAAGGCATAGCAGTATCCTTGAGATGGTGGCAAAGGTCCGATTATGTCCATGTGGACATGTTGAAATCTTTCGTTTGGGGGCACAAAGGAACCCAAGGAGCTGGAGACATGACGTTGCACTTTAGTTCTTTGGCATGCAACACAAGCGCGAGACAATCCTTGTTCACCCCTGGCCACAGGAATCTACTGGTAATCAGTTTTTTTTGTAGCCTTTATACCTGGGTGGGACAGATTATGCAGCGATTTGAAAACTTCAAAACGATTTTGTTTTGGAACGTATGGCCTGATGGTAACTGTTGAAAAGTCACAATAAAGCTCTGCGTCTTGTAGAGCAACTTTTCGGAGTCTCAAGGAGGTGCTTTTATTCAATAAGTCCTGTAATTCAGGATCATTCGCTTGTGCCTTAGCGAGATTTATATAATCAATTGGCGAAGGCATTTCTATAGCTGCAATTCGAGAGAGAGTGTCTGCAACAATATTATCTGAGCCTTTTACGAATCGAAATCTGTTGTGGATTGTGATATGTAATCTAGTTGTCTATTTTGCCGTGGGGATGCTTTATGTGATTTCTGATGAAAAGCGAAAGTTAATGGTTTGTGATCGGTATATATGCAAAATGTCCTACCCTCAAGCATGTATTGAAAATGTCGAATAGCCAAATAGGCAGCTAATAATTCTCTATCGTACGCACTGTACCGTTTTTCAGTGGGAGACAGTTTCCGTGAGAAAAAACCAAGAGTTTGAAATTGACTATTCGTTACTTGATTAAGCACAGCCCCGGCAGCGAAATCTGAAGCGTCAGCACATAAAACCAAATCTGACGTTTCAAAAGGGTGAGCAAGTAAAGCTGCATTTGCCAATTGTTGTTTGCAATCATCGAAAGCTTGTTTAGCTTCCACAGTCAGTTCTATCTGCCTGTTGTCTTTTTTATCCCCTTTAAGATATTCGTTTAAGATGGCCTGTTTGTCCGTTGCGTGGGGTAGGAATCGACGGTAAAAATTAATTAGGCCTAAAAACATGTGTAAATCCTTTACTGTTTTCGGTCCCTTAAAATCTAATACCGCTTGGACCTTTTCTGGCAAGAGTTTGGTCCCATAATTTGAAACCAAGTGTTCTAAAAAAGAGAGTTCAGAGACCCCGAAGACACATTTAGATGTATTTAGTCGTATCCCATAGTCGCTGAGTTTCTGAAACAGTTGCTTCAAATGTGCTTCGTGCTGCTCTTTCTTGTCAGCGAAAACTAAAATGTCGTCCAAGTATGCAAAGCAAAATCCCAAATCCCTTAAAACTCCATCGATAAATCGCTAAAAAGTTTGGGCGGCGTTGCAGAGACCAAAATTTAAAAAGGGAAATTCGAACAGACCAAAAGGTGTTCTGTTTTCGGAATATCTTCTTCATTCACAGGAATCGCATGGTAAGCCCGAAAAATGTCTAACTTTGAAAAAAATAGTTTTGCCATGGAAAGCAGAGGAGAAATCTTGTAAGTGGGGAATTGGATAGCGATCTGGGATTGTTTTTGCGTTTAATCGCCTATAATCGCCAACAGGACATATACCACCTGCGGATTTAGGTACAACATGAAGGGGTGAAGACCAGGGGCTCTTGAATGGGCGACAAATACCCTTCTCAATCATAAATTCAAATTCTTTTCTAACGGCATCGAGGGTTTTTGGATGTAATCTTCTAGGGCGACTATGTACTGGCGGCCCGACTGTTTCAATATGATAAACAGTGAAATGTTTGGCCCTTTCAAATTTAGGATCTGGAGTCGTAATATCTGGATAAGATCTTAACAAGGCGTGATAACGAGAATTTTCGATAATGACTTTAATTGCCGCTTGTTGAGAATTATCGAAACTACCTGAGGTGCCTAACTTTGTTATCCCATCGATGAGTTTTTTATTCCTAATATCAACAAGTAGGTTAAAATGCCTCAAAAAAGTTGCTCCGATGATGGGTGCAGAGACCTCAAGAACTATAAAATGCCACTTGAAAGCATGGCATAAGCCAAAATCTAAATGTAACAATTTAGTACCGAAGGTTTTTATTTTTGATTGATTTGCTGCGTATAATTCTAAGGAGTCAGGGATGTGTTGGCAACCGTGTTGATTTCTTTTGATTGGTATGCATGAAACATCGCTACCGGTATCAATTAAAAATTTCATATTTGTAGCACTGTCATACACGCAAAGGCGGTTATTAGTTTTAGCTACCGAAACGTTGCTACCACCACAGGCGCTTGTTCGGGTGGTAGCGCTTACTCGTTTCCCGACTGGTAGAATGAGCACGGTGGTCTACACTGCCTAGCAAAGCGACCAAACCGATTATGGTAGAAGCAAAAATTTTCATTGTTGGCATAAGCCGGATTTCTGCTTCCATTTCTAGACTGGCTTCTAGACGTGAGGCTTCGACCCCTTGATTGAGATCTACTCCTTTCTTGAGAAAGCTTTTCGACATGCAATGTCAATTTGTTTTTGCAAGTCTAAAATAGATGGCTGGGCTATTGCCGCAACCGTTTCTGTATTTGCAACCGAATATACATGTGCACTATCAGCGGTAATTTCGTGTACCTTGTCGGCTAAAACCGCAAGCTGGGGTAAATTTTCGTTCGAGGCCAATAAGATGGATTGAATAGTCGTTGGTAATCTCTGTAACCATAAGTTCTGCAAAAAGTCTTCGTTAAGTTTGCCGGCGGCCAGGTTGCGCATTTTGCGGAGTAATGTGGACGGCTCCCAACTGTCTCCCAACTGTAGTTCACACAAAAGTTTTTTTAAGCGTTTTCTATCAGAGTCTGCGAACTCAGTAAGAAGGCTGCGCTTAATGTATCGTATTTATCCTGTTGTGGGGGACTGTTTATAAGATCGCTGACATAGTTTAAACTTTCAGCGTCAATTTACGAAACGAGGCTAGCATATTTAGTGTCATCGTTCGTAATTCCAGATAATTGGAATGCGGTTTCTACTTGTGAGAACCACAATTGAATATTTGGTTTCCAAAACGGAGGCACGCGAAGTGCAATTCTATTAACTTCACCGCCCTGCATATCACTGTTTGTAATTTACAATAATAAATAGTACTAATATATATATAAAGATATAAATGTTGAAATTATGAGCAATTATAATATGAAAATTTGTTTTAAATACAGTAACGCTAATAATAATATGAGTTAACCACATTAAAATTCAAAAAGAAAACACTCTCTTTCAAATTTACAGAAAATAGAACTGACCTGTATTTCATTTCTCTCAGACGCTTGGCTGGTGTACACCAGGTTGAATCACCACAATCCTCGTTGAATCAAATACTATCAAGCTTCAAAAGTAATTAAATAAAAGTTTGCGATAATATTCATAGTTGGAAAGCATTTCACTGGAGAATAAATATCACTGATCTCGAAAGAATAACCCGCAGACGATACATCCAAGTTTCAATCAATTATTTCCCATCTGTGAGCAAATATTGCGTGAACAAGTTTTAAAATTTCCGGGTCACCACTTTGGTATTAGTTAAAGTACAAACATACTCAATTCTACTAATACACTATTTAATGTTAAAATATTACTTCTGATGTATTACTTCTGATGCAGTTTGCACTCGGAGAAGAAGTTAGTAACAACATATACGAGCAGTGTGACCGTTTTTTCAAGCTAAATGCAGGCTAGATTTAGCCTGACAACAGGCTAAAAATAAAATCGATTGTCCTGCTATCTATTGACGGTTTGTATAATTAAAAATGTAAAAAAATCATATTTTGAGAAACAAATTCGATATACGATCTTTAAGTTCACTCTAGCATGGTTCAATCAAAAACGATTAACGTAATATTTATTATTCATATACAGGGCTCCACAAAAAACATCGGGTCCATTACTTTCTAAAGGCGTAAATTGTTGGAAGTATCGTATTTGAATTATATTACACTACACTGGCGAAATTGAAATACTTTGTTCATATACATTATTGTATGTTTTTAACAAAAGATGTATACTTCATACATATTGTTTGGGTTTCATATCTGACGAAACCTTATTCGTCTCACTTGTCTGTCTGTCTGTCCGTCTGTCACAGAGCCCATTTAAAAAAATTATAAATGTTGGAGACTTGAAATTTTGCATACTTATAGCTAAACACCACGCATCAAACGCCAAAACATAAAATTTTGAAAAAGTCTAATATTTAACCCTCTGGTCTCTAACTTGTGTATTTTAAACATTTTTTCTAACTCAGCCCCTAAATAAGTTGGAAACTCGAAAGCTCGCATGCTTATAGCTGAATACCTGCGATAACACGACAAATCATAAAATTTTGAAAAAGTCATATTTAACCCTCCGGTCTCTAACTTCTGTATTTTAAGCAATTTTTTTAACTCAGCCCCCAATTAAGTTGGAGACATGAAATTTTGCATACTTATAGCTAAACACCTCACATCAAACGACAAAAATAAAAATTTGAAAAAGTCTAATATTTAACCCTCTGGGCTCTAACTTGCGTATTTTAAACAATTTTTCTAATTCAGCCACTAATTAAATTGGAGAAATGAAATTTTACATACATATGGCTGAACACCTCACATCAAACGACAAATCATAAAATTTTGAAAAAGTGTAATATTTAACCCCCTGTGCTCTAACTTGTGTATTTTAAGCAATTTTTCTAACTCAGCCCCTATTTAAGTTAGAGACTTGAAATTTTGCATACTTATAGCTGAACACTTGCGATAACACCACAAATCATAAAATTTTGTAAAAGTCATGTTTAACCCTCCGGTCTCTAACTTGTGTATTTTAAGCAATTTTTCTAACTCCGATCAGCCCCTAATTAAGTTGGAGACATAAATTTTACATGCATATGGCTGAACACCTCACATCAAACGACAAATCATAAAATTTTGAAAAAATGTAATATTTAACCCTCTGTGCTCTAACTTGTGTATTTTAAACAATTTTTCTAACTCAGCCCCTAATTAAGTTAGAGACTTGAAATTTTGCATACTTATAGCTGAACACTTGCGATAACACCATAAATCATGAAATTTTGAAAAAGTCATGTTTAACCCTCCGGTCTCTAACTTGTGTATTTTAAGCAATTTTTCTAACACAGCCCCTAATTAAGTTGGAGACATGAAATTTTGCATACTTAAAGCTAAGGACGTAAAAGAAAACTTAAAAAAAAAAAAATTAATTTTAAAATTTCAGTTATACAATCTTCCCACCAGGGGTACTATCAGCGAAAAAAAAAGTTTCGTGTAAAATATTTTAGTAAAACATAAATTTCACCATGGCAGAAACGTATTCTGAAAATTTATTTTAATAAAAATATTTTATTTTAAAATAGTTGTTCTATTTCCCGCCAGGGGACACTGCATATATAAACACGCGATAAAAGTGTGTTGAATCTGTTCGAACTTTAACTTTAATATACACTGCTCAAAACAATTAAAGGATATTGCAGTTTTAGGTGGATTTTGTATCTGGTGAACTGTTTAGCTGATTGATACATGGTCGACAGACATAGTAGGTTATATGAGAATAAATTACACATGTTTGGCAGAAAAAAATGCATTTTATTGCGCATTTGTGTACTAAAGGAAGAAAACACAATTTGTGCATATGAGAAAAAAAGAATAAGTAAAGGTGTTTTCTTCAAAGAAAATCATTTTCAGTAGGGGGTATGGTTTCCACGGGCGGCCAGCAACGTTGAACACCTTTGAGGCATGGACTCAATGAGGCTATTAATGACGAGTTGGGGTATTCTGCCCCACTCTTCCAGAAGAGCTCTTTCCAGTTCTTGGAGTGTTTGTGGGGGTTGTTGGCGGCCAGAAACTCGTCTTCCTAGAGCGTCCCAAACGTGCTCGATTGGATTCATGTCAGGAGAACACGCTGGCCATTCCATTCGAACGATTCCTTCCTCGAAAAGGAAATCCTCCACCAGGTTTGCACGATGTGGCCTGCAGTTATCGTCCATTAAAATGAAGTTATCTCCGATTGCTGCAGCGTAAGGGACTACAATAGGTCTGAGGATCTCATCCCTATATCGGCGATCAGTCAGAGCTCCATCTCGAATGATGTAGAGGTCAGTGCGCCCGTCAATGGAGATGCCACCATACACCAACACTCCTCCACCGCCAAATCTGACACTTTCGTGCACGAACGCAGGATTATTCCTACTGCCACGGTCCCTCCAGATGAAAATATGCCTATTATCCGGATGCACAGAAAAACGGGACTCGTCAGAAAACAGAATATTGCTCCATTCATTTCTCCTCCAGTTGACATGCTCGGTTGCCCACTCCCTGCGGTCGCGACGATGCCTTGATGTTAATCTAACACATACCATCGGTCGGCGAGCATACAGACCTACAGCATGGAGCCGGTTTCGGACAGTCTGAGTTGAAATCGTGGTGCCTGTAGCCGAGCGAAGGTGTTGTTGGAGAAGAGTAGCGTTCATGGTTCGGTGTCTCCGAGCTGTTAACGCTAAATACCGATCTTCATTGGGCGTTGTTGCCCGTCTACGACCTTGCCCTGGTCTTCGGCCTGCACATCCACTCTCCAAAAAACGGTTCCAGATCCTGGAAACGACACTTTGTGACACTCCAATGGCTTGCGCTACTTCGGCTTGAGTTTGGCCCCCTTCTAACCTACCAACTATTCTCAAAGCTTCTGAATCTGTCAAATGACTTCGCTGAGACATCGTACTCATCGAAACAAAGCAATCACTGAATGCCGATCATCCTTGTCTTCATTCTCTTTTATCCAGTTGAAAGTCAAATTTCATTCGCTGTCGCTGAAGCGCCGTTTTTGACGTCGAATTCAAAATTTGCATACTCCACAGTTTGAAAACCAGAAAAATTTGCATTTGTGATTCTCTTCTTCTATTTTCGGCAAAAAAGTTTCGTTTATATCTTTATTTTATATAAAACGTCAAATATCCTTTAATTGTTTTGAGCAGTGTAGCTATCATAAATTGAAAAATCAAAAAAATTAATTTTACCGAAATTTGGTTACCCCATTTCCTCCCATCTTATTCCTTTGTACGGCCTTGTACAATAACTTTAAATGCTATATACATCCTCTTCAAGAAAAATTATTCTGTAGGAGACTGTAACAACATGATAAAACAAGTGGGTAAGTGTGATCACAGATCGCACAGAGGGTTTCGTTTAATATTCATTTCAAAACACATTATCCTTTTGAAAAATCTGTTAGTTCCACATTTCGCAACCAGGGGCGCACTCTATTCTAAACAAATCTCTATCCGAACGAAACTCCGTTTTACATACTATCCGTATATATATTAGTCGAAGAAATTGGGCCCATAGCACCCGAGATTAGTAAGCGCCCCTGGCGGTAAAAAGTGGAACTCAAATATGTAAGGCTATGGTGCATAATATGAAAGAATGGTCAAAGGGGTGTCGGCAAAAGTTGGAAATAGCTCCCCGGGTGAAAAGGGCGGAGGTTAGAAAAATTGCTTAAAATATACGTTAGAGCACGGAGGAGTAAATAATATAAGACTTTTTGAAAATTTTATGATTTGTCGTGTGGTCTGAGGTATTCAGCTATACGTATGCAAAAATTCATGTTTCCAACTTAATTAGGGGCTCTCTTAGAAAGAATTGCTTAAAATACATATGTGGTAGCTCAAAGGGTTAAACGTAAGAATTTTTCAAGATTTTATAATTTGTCGCCTGGCCTCAGGTGTTCTGCTATAATAAGCATGCAAAATTTCAAATCTCCAATTTAATAAGGGGCTCAGTTAGGAAGAATTCCTTAAAACACGCATGTGGGAGCCCAAAGGGTTAAATGTACGACTTTTTCAAATTTTTATGATTTGTCGCATGATGGTGTTCAGCTAGTATGAAAAATTTCACGCCTCCAACCTAAATAGAGTGTCACTTAGAAAGAATTGTTTAAAATACACATGTAGAACCCAAAAGCTTAAATGTACGACTTTTTCAAAATTTTATGATTTGCCGTTTGATGTGTGATGCTCAGCTATACGTATGCAGAATTTCGCGCCTCCAACCTAATTAGGGTCTCACTTAGAAAGATTTGTTTAAAATACACATGTTGGAGATCAAAGGGTTAAATGTACGACTTTTTGAAAATTTTATGATTTGTCGTTTGATGCGAGGTGCTCAGCTATAAGTATGTAAAATTGCACTCCTCCAACCTAATTAGGAGCTCACTTAGAAAGAATTGTTTAAAATACACATGTGGGAGCCCAAGGGGTTAAATTTACGACTTTTCAAAATTTTATGGTTTGTCATTTGATGTGAGGTGTTCAGCTATAAGTATGCAAAATTTCACACCTCCAACGTAAATAGGGTGTCAATTAGAAAGAATTGTTTAAAGTACACATGTGGGAGCCCAAAAGGTTAAATGTACGACTTTTTGAAAATTTATGATTTGTCGTTTGATGTGAGGTATTCAGCTATAAGTATGCAAAATTTCACTCCTCCAACCTAATTAGAGTTCACTTAGAAAGAATTGTTTAAAATACACATGCCGGAGCTCAAAGGGTTAAGTATACGACTTTTCCAAAATTTTATCATTTGTCGTATAATGTGAGGTGTTCAGCTATAAGTACCCAAAATTTCATGTTTCCAACATAATTAGGAGCTCACTTAGAAAGAATTGTTTAAAATACACATGCGGGAGCCCAAAGGGTTAAATGTACGACTTTTTCAAAATTTTATAATTTGTCGTATGTTGTGAGGTGTTCAGCTATAAGTACCCAAAATTTCATGTCTCCAGCATGTATAGTTTCTGAGAACGGGCTCTGTGACGGACAGACAGACAGACAGAGGAGCGAGACGAATAGGGTTTAGTGAGATGAACGAAACCCTAATTACATTACCGTCAGCGTTCTACAATCCCCGCATTTAACATATATTAATTTGATACTTACATATTCTTTTGTATGTCCTTGTAAAATAACTATAAATGCTATATGCACTATGTCGAAGAAAAACATGCTGTGGGTGACTGTAAGAACATCCTAAAATTGCATTACAATCGGCGATCTACGAAACCTTCATTTAACATATATTCGTATTCTTTTGTGCGGCCCTGTAAAGCAACTATAAATGTTATATGCACCATCTCTAAGAAAAATCATGCTGTAGATGACTGTAACAACATCATAAAATTACACTACAATCGGTGATCTACAAATCCCGTATTTAACATGTATTCGTATTTCGTATTCTTTTGTAAGGCCCTGTATAATAACTATAAATGCTACATGCACCGGCTTAAAAAAAACAGACTGCGGTTGAGTGTAACAACATGCTAAAATTACATAACCATCAATGATCTACCAATCCCGTATTTAACATATGTACGTATTCTTTTGTGCGGCCCTGTACAATAATTATAAATAAGAAAAATCATTCTGTATGCTAATGTAAAAACATATTAAAATTACACTATCATCAGCGTTCTAGAAAACCTGCATTTAACATATATTCGCTTCATACATTCATGTTCTTTTGTGCGGCCCTGTAAAATAACTCTAATTGCTGTATGCACCTTCATGAAGGTAAAACATGCTGCGGTGACTGTAACAGCACGCTAAAATTATATTACATCAACGATCTAAAAATCCCGCATATAACATATATTAGTATTCTACTGTACGCCCCTGTACAATTATTATAAATGCTATTTGCGCCCTCTTGATAAAAATAAAATAAAAAATATGCTGCGTGTGACTGTAACAACGTGCTAAAGTTTCATTACCATCGGGGATCTTCAAACCCCGCATTTAAGATATATTCGTTTCATACATTCGTGTTCTTTTGTGGGACCCTGTAAAATAACTATTATAAATGCTAAATGCACCATCTTGAAGAAACAAGTTGGTTAAGTGTGATCGCACAGATAAGATCGCACAGATGGTTTCGTTTAATATTCCTTTCAAAAAACTTTATCTTTTTGAAAAAATATGTTAGTTCCACATTTTGCAACCAGGGGCGCACTCTATTCTAAATAAAACCTGTATCCGAAAGAAATTCCGTTTTACAACCTATCCGTAGACATATTAGTCGAGGGAATCAGGCCCATAGCACTCGATATAGGTAGGCGTGAAACTAAAATATGTAAGGCTGGGGTGCACAATAAGAAAGAGTGGTCAAAGGGCTGTAATAATATAAGACTTTTTGAATTTTTATGATATGTAGTGTGATCGCAAGTCTTCAGCTATAAGTATGCAAAATTTCATATCTCCAACATAATTAGGGGCTGAGTTAGAAAAATTGCTTAAAATACACAAGTTAGAGACCGGAGGGTTAAACATGACTTTTTCGAAATTTTATGATTTGTCGTGTTATCGCAAGTGTTCAGCTATAAGTATGCAAACTTTCATGTCTCCAATTTAATTAGTGGCTGAGTTAGAAAAATTGTTTAAAATACACATGTTACAGCCCAGAGGGTTAAATATTAGACTTTTCAATTTTTTATTATTTGCCATTTGATGTGTGGTGTTCAGCTATAAGTATGCAAAATTTCAAGTCTCCAACTTAATTAGGGGCTGAGTTAGAAAAATTGTTTAAAATACACAAGTTAGAACCCAGAGGGTTAAATATTAGACCTTTTTCAGTTCAGGTATAAGTATGCAAGCTTTCAAGTCTCCTACTTAACTAGGGGCTGAGTTAGAAAAATTGTTTAAAATACACATGTTAGAGCCCAGAGGGTTAAATATTAGACTTTTTCAAAAATTTATTTTTTGTCGTTTGATGTGAGGTGTTCAGCTATAAGTATGCAAAATTTCATGTCTCCAACTTAATTAGGACTGAGTTAGAAAAATTGCTGAAAATACAGAAATTAGAGACCGGAGGGTTAAATATGACTTTTTCAAAATTTTATGATTTGTCGTGTTATCGCAAGTGTTCAGCTATAAGTATGCGAAATTCCAAGTCTCCAACTTAATTAGGGACTGAGTTAGAAAAATTGTTTAAAATGCACAAGTTAGAGCCCAGAGGGTTAAATATTAGACCTTTTTCAAAATTTCATGATGTGTCGTTTGATGTGAGATGTTCAGCTATAAGTATGCAAGCTTTCAAGTCTCCTACTTAACTAGGGGCTGAGTTAGAAAAATTGTTTAAAATACACAAGTTAGAGCCCAGAGGGTTAAATATTAGACTTTTCCAAATTTTTATTATTTCCCGTTTGATGTGTGGTGTTCAGCTATAAGTATGCAAGCTTTCAAGTCTCCTACTTAACTAGGGGCTGAGTTAGAAAAATTGTTTAAAATACACATGTTAGAGCCCAGAGGGTTAAATATTAGACTTTTTCAAAAATTTATTTTTTGTCGTTTGATGTGAGGTGTTCAGCTATAAGTATGCAAAATTTCATGTCTCCAACTTAATTAGGACTGAGTTAGAAAAATTGCTGAAAATACAGAAATTAGAGACCGGAGGGTTAAATATGACTTTTTCAAAATTTTATGATTTGTCGTGTTATCGCAAGTGTTCAGCTATAAGTATGCGAAATTCCAAGTCTCCAACTTAATTAGGGACTGAGTTAGAAAAATTGTTTAAAATGCACAAGTTAGAGCCCAGAGGGTTAAATATTAGACCTTTTTCAAAATTTCATGATGTGTCGTTTGATGTGAGATGTTCAGCTATAAGTATGCAAGCTTTCAAGTCTCCTACTTAACTAGGGGCTGAGTTAGAAAAATTGTTTAAAATACACAAGTTAGAGCCCAGAGGGTTAAATATTAGACTTTTCCAAATTTTTATTATTTCCCGTTTGATGTGTGGTGTTCAGCTATAAGTATGCAAGCTTTCAAGTCTCCTACTTAACTAGGGGCTGAGTTAGAAAAATTGTTTAAAATACACATGTTAGAGCCCAGAGGGTTAAATATTAGACTTTTTCAAATTTTTATTATTTGCCATTTGATGTGTGGTGTTCAGCTATAAGTATGGAAAATTTCAAGTCTCCAACTTAATTAGGGGCTGAGTTCGAAAAATTGTTTAAAATACACAAGTTAGAACCCAGAGGGTTAAATATTAGACCTTTTTCAAAATTTTATGATTTGTCGTTTGATGTGTGGTGTTCAGGTATAAGTATGCAAGCTTTCAAGTCTCCTACTTAACTAGGGGCTGAGTTAGAAAAATTGTTTAAAATACACATGTTAGAGCCCAGAGGGTTAAATATTAGACTTTTTCAAATTTTTATTATTTGCCATTTGATGTGTGGTGTTCAGCTATAAGTATGGAAAATTTCAAGTCTCCGACATATATAGTTTCTGAGAACGGGCTCTGTGACAGACGGACAGACAGACAAAGGAGTGGGACAGGTAGGGTTTCGTCAGATGAACGAAACCCTTGAAACATGCTGCGGGTGACTGCAACAACATCCTAAAATTACATTACCATCAGCGATCTACCAATCCCGAAGACAGTTTATATTCGTTTCATATATTCTTATTCTTTTGTGCGGCCCTGTAAAATAACTGCCAATAATATATACAGTAAAACCTCTGAATAGCGGACATCTCGAGAGTACAGAATTTGCCCTCTATTTTGAGGTGTCCGCTACTGAGAGTAAAAAATGTACAGTAACTTAAGTGTTGGTAATCGAAAAAATGTCCGCTAAATAGAGGTATCCGCTAATCGGGTGTGTCCGTTATGGAGGTTTTACCAGTAAAACCTCTGAATAGCGAACACCTCGGGAGGGCAGAATTTGTCCTCTATTTGGAGGTGTCCGCTACTGAGAGTAAATAATGTACAGTTGTTTAAGGGTTGGTAATCGAAAAAATGTCCGCTAAATAGAGGTGTCCACTAATCGGATGTGTCCGTTATGGAGGTTTTACTGCATAATAATATCATCCTTTACAAGAAAATTGCATGCTGTAGGATAGACAGACAGACATCCAGAGAAAGATAACCTCCCGGAGCAATAAACACCCATGTCTTTTGTTTTAATCATCCGCAATCGTTTCTAAATTTCGTTATACGAGCATTAAAAAAATCTGTTAATTTCCAGTCGATAGACTGACAACTATCTTTTAGCCTGAGTTTTTAGCCGGATTTAGCCTGTTGTATCTTATACAACAGTCCAGATTTTATACAACAGGCTAAAAACGGTCACCGTGTATACGAGTGTCTCTTTCGAAGAACTTAACGCCAGAGATGAGTGGAGTGGAGAAGTTCTTGAGTAACGGCGATCACGTTAATATATTCACAGAGATTGATGGTAGTTACCGTTAGGATGCCACAATACTCTTCTTCCATGAATCTATGATATATATTCGATATTTGATTATACCGTATAGTGCTAGTATTAGTGAAATTCAGATAGCACCGTTTATACGTTATTGTCATTTTGCTTTGAGCTTTCCGATTCATAACTTTTACAACAATGGAATGTTTTGTTTATACGCAATTTTTTTTTTATAATTGCACTTATACTATACGTTTTTTCCTCGTTGTTAATGAATTGCATATTTGTAAATAAGATCCTATTGAAAGTTTGATTTATAGATCCATAAAAAAAAATATTTTTTAAAATGCAGTCTCGTGTATTTTTAATGCTTTTTAATATCTACCCTATACATATAAAATCCTAATGAAACGAATTTATGAAACGGATATTATGAAACGAATTTATGAAACGATTCTATGAAATGACTGATTAAACAACCGATTATGTTTCACGGCGATTTCTCCTAAAATATGGAATACTTTGCGATGAAATTAACACCAAAAATCCGTATTAACCTGCAGATTTCAAAACTGGTATTAGAATTTTTAAATCCGACTTACTTTTCAAGATATTAATTTTTTTTCTAATTTTAAATACTTTTCTCTAATGATGGTAACTCAAATTTTAATCATAACATATATATATATATATATCATACTTTAGAAAATGTCATTATTTTAAACTAATTTGGTAACCAGTTTGGCCTCCCTTAAATGTATGCTAAGAAATATATCATGTTACTTTTATTCATAATTCAATTTACTTGAACAATCTTTCGCCAGATCGAAAGATTCTGATAGAGAAATCAAGAACTCAGTATTTTTATGTTAGCGGGACGCAGGTGATAAATCGCCAAACATCCCGTCGCATTTATTTGTATTTCATTAATTTCATTTAAAATATAATCCTTTCATTCATTTTATTTAATACAAAACTTTCATTAAAAACTGAAACATTTACAATTGATCGCTTTCACTTAGTTATTCCGTCGACCAATTTCGCCAAATTATACAAATTGACATCATTTTTATTTTAAATAACGAAAGAACAAATAAAATAGTATAACATTATTAAATATACATATAAAACGTCGAAATAAAAATCACTTGATGACGTAAACACGTGTAACTTGCTTAAAGTCAAATGAATGTGACATTTACGATCAACCATTATTGGTATTTACTCTTATAGTTTGGTGATAGATTTTTGATCGACGGGGTAACTAAGTAGTACCAAAAATACATATGTAACTGGTATTCGAAAACGAGGTTTTCGCCAAATTTTCGTTAAAAAAATCACGCCAAACTCGGTGCGTATATGACATCTGGCCAAATATTAAATATTGCAACAAACCATGACATTTAATTTCAACTTCAAAGCAATGTTTTAATCTACCACTCGAAAAAAAAAATTGTATTTTAATAAATTACAACGACCATTTGGAATTTATTTCGTCCACCAAATTCCATCTCATCCTCTTCAACAACAGATCGCAAAGATCAAACTTCAGACGACCAAGACCTTCATCGATAAACTCTCCAAGTCCCGTTTCGAGAAGAAAAACAGTTTACAAATCGAAAGCAGTTCCACCAAATCATCCACAGATTGCGACAAATTACCTAATTTGAGCTCAATTTTTCCCGGTTAGAATCGACCGTTAACGCCGTGTAAAACGCCGTGGCTAGTGGATTGGAGCCCCTCGAGACATGGCCTTTTACTATCAATCGATTAAACATTAGATTGTTTCCTTTTTCGCGTTCGTCTTTTATTCTGTAATTGATTTTCATGGTCTACATTAGTCATCACTACATTATGAGTTGAAGACCTCGATTTTCATGGGCTACATAATCAGTTGATGACCTCGATTTTCATGGCCTATATAATGAGTTGAAGACCTCGATTTTTGATTTGCAAGACGATTTTCATTTCGGCGTCGCTCTTTGGTTTTGGATTTTTCCATATCTGATAATTTGCGCCTACCCATTTTGTAACTTTTTCAATTTTTAACGATTCGATTACCTATTCAAACAATTTTTAACGATTTTATGCCTTTCTATTACCTATTCAAATAAAAATTCTTCTAAAAGTAAAGAACATCGTTGAATTTCGTTAAAAAAATAAAATGCGAGCATCATTTGGCCCCATCCTCGACCGAAAACAACAACCATTTCTAAATGGTTAAAAATGCTAACTGGTGAGTTGAAAAAAAGCTATTGGCGAGATGTGCACCCGGCTAGCGTAACAGTACCAGGAATTCTTTGCGACCATGGCAACTTTTACGTAGTTTTATTCGGGAAAAAAAATTGATTTTTTAAACAAAATGAAAAACTTTCGGCACAGATGTCGAAAGTTTTCCATTTTCCATTTTCCAAATACGGCCCCATATTGGCGCGATTTTTTCTGACGCCAATGTCTTACACGCAACGGGTACTTAACTGGCGCCAAAGTACCGTTTTTTGCTTGATATGGTAAGCCGGATGTTGTTGTTTATGCTGTTGATGTTTGCCCCAAATTGGCGTCGGAAAAAAATCGTGCCAATATGGGGCCGTATATGATATCTGTGACAAACTTTCATATAAAAAGCGAAGGGATCGGACCGTATTTATTTATGGCAGTTACACGACCTTGTCTATTATAATATAGATGAAATGATGGCGATATAATAATATTTGACGACTTATCACCTGTGCCTGGCTAACATTAAAGTACCAAAACGGCACCTGGAATATAAAAAGCGAAGTGGTCCGCCCGGAACTGTTGATGATAGTCACATGACTTAGGCTATTGTTATAGAAGTTGTTTTAAAATACCGGGAGACAAAGACTGTGTGCATTTAATTCATTTTATTTTAGCTTCTTTTCAATTGTTTAACTGATCCTCTTTAATCAAACACGAAAACAACCGTTGGATGTCTTAACAGCAACTGATTCGGCCTTAAATTTTTTGCAATCAAAGGGAATTGAATGGAAACCCGTTTACAGGGAGATTTGCACAGCTTTTTTCAGTATAATTCAATCTTCTCTAATATATTTAAAACCGATCAGATTAGCGTGTTTTTAGATTCTGCGGTGTCTGAACGGGGGGCTTGGCGAGCGTACACAGCAAAGAGAAAATTGCTGGCCAGCAGAAAGATAGGTGCTGGCAATGTTGGAGAAGTGCTGCCTGATGGTCTACCATTGCATGACCACTGCTGGACAGCTTCAGTCAACTTTGCTGTTGGAAATCATGAGATAAAATTCTGGTGGGCATCGTTTTATCTCATGCGCTGGCCCACCACTACATGGCAGTGCACAAACTTTTGCAGTATTATTACTGGGAACCCTTACGCTAGGTGGCGCTACGAATATCGAAGACATTGAGTATTTGAACACAAATCTGAAATGGATATCTTAACACAATTTAAGTGTGAAGCTAATTTTTTTTTTTTTAAACTGTAAAAAAAATAGCTCCACTGCCACCAACAAAATAAATAAGTAAATGAATAAATAAATAAATTCTTTATTTCAACGCATTTTTTGCACCCCATATTGTACTGAATGTATATATTTTTTAACTTCATAACTTCATAGTCTATAACATCAATAAAATGCACTTGCAATAAATTTTTCCCATTCCCCGTGATGTAACGGAAAACTTTTGACTGCCCCTGTAATTAAACTATACATCCGATTTTTATAAAATTTCAAATGGCTCGACAAAATTTTGCAATAATTATATATTTAAAATTTCAGACCATTCGGAAGGCTGTAACATTATTAAAATGCACTTGCAATAATTTTTCCCATTGGCCGTAATGTAAAGAAAAACTTTTGACTGTCCCTGTAATTAAACTATATATCCGATTTTCATAAAATTTCAAATGGCTCGACAAAATTTTACAACACTCATATATTTAAAATTTCAGACCATTCGGTTGAGTAGTTTTTGCTCTGTTATATGCGGACAGACAGACGGACGGACAGACGGACTGAACGACGACTATAGGTGCTACGTATTTATATAATTATGAACGCACGTAAAAAAAGCGTATAAAATATATAGGATTTCTATGCAATAGAATAATTTCTATACCAATTTAATGATTGGGAACGTAAATCACAAAAGAAACAAATTTGAAATAGTGTAATGAGAGCTTGAAAACTGTATCAGCAGCCGTAGCATATGTTGAAAGTACTTGTTCACATTTGATCAAGAAAACCAAGCAGCATCGAGCGCGGTCAGAACTTGGGAGGGTGACCACATGGAAACCGCTGAAACTTCAAATATTTCTATTATAGACATTTCTATAGCTCTTGGTGAAACTAACTTATAGAAAAAAGAGTCATAATTATATAATACTTTGTTTTTTTATAGAACTCTATAAAAAAATTTTGTCAGGGAAAGTGCTGGGCCAGCAAAGGAATAGCAGTGTGATAGGTACTAGCACTGCAGGAAAAGTGCCGGATTGAAGTAATGTGATGGCATACCAATGCTGGCCTGCTGTTGGCCATCACTGATGGGCCAGCTGCATTCCGCTCGGACATTTTCCGACAGGTTTATGTAATGGCACTGTTGCACTTTACCGCTGATGGCAGTGATGGCTGCCATCTTTTTTCCAGCTGATGGCCCACTGTTTCTTTCTTTGCTGGGTAGCTTGCAGAGAGTAGAGCCCCCTAGTATATATATATATTTAATCCTTTTTAAGTATGATATGCCATTTCAAAATATTTCATATCTTTGAGTAATTATTAACCATTTGGAAAAATGGTTATTGTACTCTGTCAGGGTAGGAAATCAAAAACGTATCTGAAGCGTTTTATTCGTTGAATCCGCATTTTATTCGTTTTCTGATTGGTCTATACAGTAATCTGTATTTTCCCTTTACTTTCAACAGAGATGGATACTTTTGTTGCCACTATGACAAAAAAGTAAACCACAAAAAACACCTCAGAAACAAATTGAGATACAGCTTTCAAACAAATTGCATTTAAAAGTACATTTTTTCTCTATACGACGGTGTAAAAAGTAATATTGTGGGATGTTTAGAAGTTTAAGAATGAAATTTCATTTAAAATTGGTCCAGGAATATTAATGTTTATAATCCATGGCGTACGTAATGAAATGACCAGCTCCGTAGAAGTTTAAAAATTTACAGTACCGAAAAATGTAATCCATGGCGTACGTAATGTATGATCAACTCCGTGCGATTATTTATGTCTTAAATTTTAATCCTTGAAAAAATCATTTTCCAAATGGTCGTTGTAATTTGTTAAATTGCATTTTTTTTTTCATGAATTGTAATACTTATAAATAGTAACTAATTTTTGAAAATGTTTTGTCTATTTGTAAATACTTTTTTAATATAGTGTTTTACAATTATCATGCTTTTAAATATATTCCTTTAAAAGAATTTATTTCATTTGTATAACTTGAGATGTGCTGAGATAACCTGAGAAAATATATCTATTTAGAAGTATACAATTCATGAAAGTGAAATAATTATTCGCAGACATTAACTATTTTGAAATGGTGTATCTTTTTACATGATAAAAAAATAATTATTTAAAGGTATAAAAAAATCCTTCTATTTATAAATAGGGAAATTAAACATTTTCATACTGTATTTATTCACAGGATGGAGCTCACGAAAAATCAATTTAAAAGTCCTTCCGGCCAGTGCCGGGAGGAAGAGGTAGCTTTCATAATCCTTATTTAAAAAAAGCCAAATTATATCATGCAAACACACGAAGCTCAATTTAGTGGAAACCGAATATAGGAGATTCAATACTAATTTTTATCAATATAATGAATGAGAATTTCGCAAAATTAGTCAGCTTTATCCAAGCTGCTTTTCTTTAAAGTAACTTATATTTGGCTGCCAAATTCGGCAATTTCTTAAAGTGCCTGTCATTTTAAGACAACATGGTGGATGAGGCTAAGCAGTGAACTTGGTCGAGACCTTAGTAATTGCTGTGCACATGCTCACTCACATCGGAATCGGTTAATATATAGGAGTGCTGTCGCATGCAAAAAATCAGATTTTTCAAAATGTCACCCACAATAGAAATTGAAACTGCTATATCTGAGCCATTTTTTAAGGTAAAGACAAACAAAAAATACTCCCGAATCCTTATATCAAGATCAAATACTTAAGAAAGAAACCCTTTTCAATTTCTAATTTTTTTGCACCTCACTTTAAATATATATATATTTTTTTAATTTAATGGCCGCCATTTTGAAACAAGATGGCTGATGAATCTGGCCAGCGAACTTGGTCGAGGTGTTGATGTATACTATCCACATTCCTTCTTACATCGAAATAGGCGAATACGTGTGTTATCGCGTGACAAATACAAGATCGTTTCAAAATGTTAGCCATGCTAGAAATTCAAAGTGCTATAAATCAACCATTTTTTAAGATATCAACAAAAGAACAAATTTTTAGAAACAAAAACTGCTCCGGAATCTTTGTATCGAGGCCAAACACATAAAAAAAATCTTTTTCATTTTCCAATTTTTTAATACCTCATTTTGAATTTTAAATTTAATTTTTTTTTAATGGCAAACCTTTTGAAACAAGATGGCGTATGAAGCTGGCCAACGAACTCGGTCGAGACATTGGTATGTACTATGTACAGACCAAGTTACATCCAAATAGGTTCATAAATGCGCGTGTTATCGCGTGACAAAAATCAGGTCGTTTTAAAATGTCAGCCACAAGAGAAATTCAAAATGCTATTACTCAGCCATTTTTTTTAGATATAGACGAAAGAAAAACTGTTCCGGAATCTTTGTATTAAGGTCAAACACATACAAAAAAAATCTTTTTCATTTTCCAATTTTTTGGTATATCATTTAAATTTTTTAATTTTTTAATTTTTTTAAATGTCCGCCATTTTGAAACAAGATGGCGGATGAAGCTGGCCAACGAACTCGGTCGAGATATTTGTATGTACTATGTACACACCAAGGTACATCCAAGTCGGTTCATAAATACGCCTGTTATTACGTGAGAAAAATCAGGACGTTTCAAAATGTCAGCCACGCTAGAAATTAAAAATGCTATAACTCAGCCATTTATTAAGATATAGACGAAACAAAAACTGCTCCCGAAACTTTTTATCAAGATCAAACACATAAGAAGAAAATATTTTTTCAATTTTCAATTTTTGGTACCACATTTCAAATTTAAATTTTTCTAAAAAATTTAAATGGCCGCCATTTTTAAACAAGATGGCGGGTGAAGCTAGCCAACGAACCCGGTCGAGACATTGGTATGTACTATGTATAAACGAAGTTACATCCAAATCGGTTCATAAATACGCTTTTTATCGCGTGACAAATTTCGGGACGTTTCAAAATGTCAGCCACGCTAGAAATTCAAAATGCTATAACTCTGCCATTTTTTAAGATATAGACGAAACAAAAACTGCTCCGAAATCTTTGTATAAAGGTCAAATACATAAGAAAAAAATATTTTTCCATTTTCAATTTTTTGGTACCACATTTCAAATTTTAAATTTTTAAAAAAATTTTAAATGGCCGCCATTTTGAAACAAAATGGCGGATGAAGCTGGCAAACGAACTCGGTCGAGAGATTGGTATGTACTATGTACACACCGAATTACATCCAAATCGGTTCATAAATACGCCTTTTATCGCGTGACAAAATTCAGGACGTTTCAAAATGTCAGCCACGCTAGAAATTCAAAATGCTATAACTCAGCCATTTTTTAAGATATAGACGAAACAAAAACTGCTCCGGAATCTTTGTATAAAGGTCAAATACATAAGAAAAAAATATTTTTCCATTTTTAATTTTTTGGTACCACATTTCAAGTTTTAAATTTTTTTAAAAACTTTAAATGGCCGCCATTTTGAAACAAAACGGCGGATGAAGCTGGCCAACGAACTCGGTCGAGACATTGGTATGTACTATGTACACACCAAATTACATCGAAATCGGTTCATAATTACGGGAGTTACAGTGTGACATAGGTCAGATATATATATATATATATATATATAGATATATATATATATATATATATATATATATATATCAATTTTGAACGAAGGGTGGTTTCGGGGTCTGGGGGTCATGATCGATGAAAATATACCAAAATTTTTTGAAATCGCTTTCCTCCGAACGGCTGCAATAGGTAGCTTTTTTGTAAAGAAAGCTACCTAAAAAGAATTATTTTTAGATCTATCAATCAAACTTTCAATAATATGTATTACAATATGATATAATATATATTTTATAATATAATATGATACATGAGCTTGGTAAAACTTGACGAAATATCACCAAATTTACCGAGCAAAAATAAATCGCCATAAATGAAGCCAATTTGGCTACAGCTGACTAATTTGATGAAATTCTCTTTCAAATTTAATATTGAAGAAAACTGAGAATGAATCTTCTCTAATTGGGTGCTCCTCATTTTAGCTTCCTGTTTTCCAATAAAATTAGCTAAAATTTTAACACCAAGAAATAGGGGAGCAACTTTCTCCTAGAAATCTGCACGGGCCGAAATTTCCCGATCCGGCACGAACGAAAGCTATTTTGGCCCGGCCCGGTATAAAAATTAAAAGTTCGGCCCGACACCGGCCCGTTTACATTTTCATAGTTCTCGGCCCATACAAAAATCAGTAAAAACAGGCCCGGCCCGACTCAATTTCTACAAAAAATTACATTTTTCTCGACATATAGTTAAGATTCTTTTAATGATACTGCATACATATTTATGGGTACATTTTACAGTATATTTTAAATTACTATATGTTCACAAAACAGAAAACACACAGTAGTAACATTAATGATTACTTACAGTCTTATATGTTTCAAAATTCAAATAAGAATTCATTAGAAAGTTAATGTAGGTTAGAATATAGGGTTAAGAACATGATAACTTTTGAAACTGTATAATACAAAGTAGATTTTGTAAAATTATTTCTCTTTCATTTTTTTAGGCTTTTCTCAAATCCAAAGGAGCTACATTTTGACATATTTCTGAATTCATTTCTTTTCGGAAACGCGTAAGATTGGCAGGTATTCTTATTCAGAAACAATGTAAATGGAGGTGTGTTTTTTTTTTGTTTTTTTTTTTAGCCCCCGTACGATATGCTATGTCTTTCTCCCAGCTTATTTTGCGTCGTCTCCAAAAAATAACGTTACCTTACAGAAGCCAGCCGTAAAACAAAGCAGTACGATTAAATACTCTTTAACAATTTTTTAAACTTCTAAGCATCGCACATTTTCAATTTTTATACCGTCGTATTGGAAAAAAAAGTGCTTTTAAATGCAATTTGTTTGAAAACTGCACATCTCCATTTATTTTTGAAATATTAATTTTTTTGTAGTTTTTTTAGCCATTTGCTTAATATTGGCAACGGAAGTACCCCATTTCTGTAGAAAGTAAAGGAAAAATGGGAAATATAGTTGTGAAATATTAATTATATATTTTTGTTGCCATTTTTTCATAACAACCGAAAGAAAATGTAATTAAAATACGTGCTATTTTGAAAAAATATAAACGAAGGATTTATGTTAAAACATGAACCTATTATAAACTATATTTAATTTTAAAGATCTATATTAATGTTACAAACAAATGAAGGCCTATAAATCATTAGACAGCAGTTTTTTTTTTAACCATTTGGAAAAATGGTTATTGTTCTCGTCAGAATGGGAAATGAAAAGCATATCTGAAGGTTTTTATTGGTTTAATCTGCAATTTATTCGTTTTCTGATTGGTCTATACAGTAATCTGTATTTCCCTTTAATTTCAACAACGATGGATACTTTCTGTTGCCACTATGACAAAAAAGTAATAAAAACTACAAAAAAAAAAAAAAATTAATAACTCAGAAACAAATTCAGATACAGCTTTCAAACAAATTGCATTTAAAAGTGCATTTTTTTTCTCTATCCGACGGTATAAAAAGTAATATTGTCGGATGTTTAGAAGTTTAAGAATGAAATTTTATTTAAAATTGGTCGTGAGATTTTTTGGAAATCTGATGATAGTAAAGCCTTTTCCCGAACAGCCAATGAAATGCTTGGCTATTACGTAAGTTTCATAGGAAATCTGACGAGTCGAAGGCGATTTTTCTTGCTTGCAGTTTTTACGTGTAATAAAACTATTAATCTTTAATTCATGGCGTACGTAATGTTTGACCAGCTCCGTAGAAGTTTAAAAATTTACAGTACCGAAAATTGTAAAACTGAAATTTCTTTTAAAATTTGTTCATGGTGGTTCCAGGAATGTTATCGTTTAATTCATGGCGTACGTAATGTAAGATCAACTCCGTGCGATTTTTTATGTCTTAAATTTTAGTCTTTGAAAAAATCATTTTCCAAATGGTCGTTGTAATTTGTTAAATTGCTTTTTTTTTTTTTTGGTCGAGTTTCTTTAATGACGGCCTCTTTTTCCTGCATTTGTGTATTATTTCGCGCGAGGCTAACGAAAAAGACAGGCTACCGCGGTGGGTCCGATTGTTCTTTTTTTACAGGCCGCTGGAGTCACGGGATGCTCGAATGCACCAATGAAGTTGTGCGAAAAGAGGATCACGTGACTCCAGCGGTCTGTAAAAAAAGAAGAATCGGACCCACCGCGGTAGCCTGTCTTTCTCGTTAGCCTCGATTTTGCGAAAGTGACGTCCTATGCCTACTTACTGTAGAAGTTTAAGAGTGGATCGTAAATGTGGAATTCTTAAGCGGATGCGAATGACGTCATTTTACATAAAATAAAAGCGTGTGCTGTAAGTCTTAAAATTGAAATATGTTTTGTATTATTTATATATACATATATATTTTTTTTCATTGGCGGCGATACTAAATTCTGAAAAAGCAAAATTCCTGTTTTTTTTTTTTTTTTTTTTGATAAAAGCAATATATTTTTGAGAAAATGCCGCCAAAAGTTAACATTTTGAATCGAATTTCAGGAAGCAATAGCATGGGAAAGGAGAAAAACTTACATTCACGTGACAAGAATCTCTTATATCACTCTGTAAATAATTTATCAAAAATGGAAAACGCTATTCGATTCCAAATTCCTTTAATAGTCAGGCCTTTGAATTTTATGCCTTTACAGTTAAAAGTGAGTCGAAAAGTTTCGCATTGTTGAGCCGTGAATTTGAGAACCACCTTAAGGTATATTTCCAAAGATACTGTTAACAGAAGCTCATTATCGCTATTAATACTTTTACAAAACATATTGCCCTCCCTACCTATCCTGAGAACGATTAAGAGCAGTTCCGTCCCGGCACGACTATGTAGAAAAAAAAAATGCAAGCCTGATCTCGGCTCTGCACGAGTCTGCTGAAAAAATTAAACCCGGGATCAAACACCATGTAACTAATTGTCCGATGCCTATCTCTACGATGGACATATTACATTTATGTATTAATATTGTCATATTCGCCTCGACTCGTGACGCACATTACTCGACATGACGCGTCACATGACGCGTCATACTTCTTCTCGCGAAAAGTCATATTAATTGAAAATGGCTCATATTTTATCATCGGCTCCGTTTAAACTTTTATATCGGGCCGGTAGACCAGCTTAATTTTTTATCGGCCCGGTCCTTCAGGCCCGTTCAATTTTTTTGACGGCCCGGCCTGGCCCGTTGAAAAAATTGTCCTAATTCTGCCGGTCCGACCCGTTTGAAAGTTCGCCTTCATTTCGCCGGGCCGAGTACGGGCCTCGGGCTAAGCCCGGTCTCGTGCAGACCTGTACCTTTTCCTCTCGGTAAAAGTCAGAAAGACTTTTTTAAGTTCATTTCTTTTGAGAAAGTCAAAAATGCTTCTTATTATTAAACTAGCTGAAATACCTGTCGTTGCTCGGGGTTTTAACCCTCTAAGTGTTTTGGGCGTAATATTCCGTTCACTAAGCTCCAGGTTTCACAGCAATACAAGCAATATTTAAGATAATATAATTCTATGGATTTAATGAATTTTAAATACATTGAAGAATGATTAATACTTTCAAGGATTATATTCTTATTTGTAATTGAGTTTTTTTTTTTTTATATAATGTTGAAAGAATCATATTTTCTTGGCATTTAAAACAAAATGCAAAGAAAACAACATTACAATGTTATCCTTTTGCAAGAGGTCGGAGGGTCTTCATGTTTGATTACAAAATTAATTTAAAAATTAAACACCGTACAGACTATGAATCTCGCGCAAATAGGCTCCTTTTTTTAATATGTTGAAAGCTTTGAGAAATTTTACTTTTATACCAGTATTTTTTTTAAATGTTTCCTAAGCCTAAATAAATATAGTCTTGATTCTTGAAAAGAAAAAAAAAATGAAAATTCACGAAAAGCCCTTCTCTTGGGAAAGCCATGCATTAACCATATATTCGTTTTAAATATGAGATCATACGCGAATTGACCTATATTATTCACAACTAAAAAGAAATGGTGTATCTAGGTATTTGTCGAGAATGAAATAAAAACCGTACTCTCGTGACATCATAATTCACTTTTATATTTTAACAGAATAATAAGGCTAACTATAATTTGTGACTCGTGCTATAGCCAGTATACACGTCAAGACACATTGCCATTATCATTTTAAGCGTGAAGGTTTCGCTATGGTACTCGATTGTGAAATTTGGTAATTTTTGAAATTCAATATTTGAAAAAGGCATAATCGTTAGATTTGAAATTTATATCAAGAAAATTACCTTTTTACCTTTCTAACGCAGTTTGCCTAACAATTTTCTGACTTTTCGAGCTATTAATTTTTTCAGTAACTTCAAATGTTTCATTTTCCGAGATTAATCTGTGGCAACGATTAGCGAAAAAGGCCAGTCGTCGCAGCAACGCGTAGCTTTTTATTAAAGCGGAAACTATTCGAGCTATTAATTTTTTCAGTAACTTCAAATGTTTCATTTTCCGAGATTAATCTGTGGCAACGATTAGCGAAAAAGGCCAGTCGTCGCAGCAACGCGTAGCTTTTTATTAAAGCGGAAACTATTCGAGCTATTAATTTTTTCAGTAACTTCAAATGTTTCATTTTCCGAGATTAATCTGTGGCAACGATTAGCGAAAAAGGCCAGTCGTCGCAGCAACGCGTAGCTTTTTATTAAAGCGGAAACTATTCGAGCTATTAATTTTTTCAGTAACTTCAAATGTTTCATTTTCCGAGATTAATCTGTGGCAACGATTAGCGAAAAAGGCCAGTCGTCGCAGCAACGCGTAGCTTTTTATTAAAGCGGAAACTATTCGAGCTATTAATTTTTTCAGTAACTTCAAATGTTTCATTTTCCGAGATTAATCTGTGGCAACGATTAGCGAAAAAGGCCAGTCGTCGCAGCAACGCGTAGCTTTTTATTAAAGCGGAAACTATCCGAGCTATTAATTTTTTCAGTAACTTCAAATGTTTCATTTTCCGAGATTAATCTGTGGCAACGATTAGCGAAAAAGGCCAGTCGTCGCAGCAACGCGTAGCTTTTTATTAAAGCGGAAACTATTCGAGCTATTAATTTTTTCAGTAACTTCAAATGTTTCATTTTCCGAGATTAATCTGTGGCAACGATTAGCGAAAAAGGCCAGTCGTCGGCAACGCGTAGCTTTTTATAAAGAGGATGATGATATATTTTTGACATTTTTTGATTATTTTTTACATTATTTGAAGAAGTTGTTTAGAATACTTTTTTGTTTTAGATAAATGTCCCTAACTGCTTCTATAGTAACGCACATTGACATTTAATCAGTGGAAAGTAAAAATTGACCAGTCACATAGAACAAAATTATTTACAGATGTTCATAATTAATTGACCCTATTTTAAAGTTGTCTACAGACGAAACTATTGTTCAGAATGTTGTGAAATTTTTTGGAGGACATAATAAAAGTATGGGAATTTGTTTGAGAGGAAAAAAAATAGTTCAACATTTTGCCGGTAGACATAGAGGGCACTTTTTAACTCATTTAGCATACATTTACGATAGTTTAAAAATTTGTCACAACCAAACATGTTCCACATGACGGTCATCATTTTCAGATACCATCTGGAATCGTAAGATAGCATGTTCCGCAGTTGGCCGCAGTGTGTTCTGGGAAATGCTAAGAACATGTCATGAAATACTATATTTAAGATCAGGTAAAGTTAATAAATAAAATTTCTAAACTATCATAAATGTATCCTAAATGTGTAATACATTAAAAACTCCTTCTGGTGATGAAATTTTGAATTATTTTTATTTTTCGCTTAAACAAATTCATATCCATTTATTATGTCTTTCACGAAATTTCATAACTTTATGAACAATAGTTTCGACTGTTGACAACTTTAAATGAAGGTTGTTTAATTATGCACAGCCTGTACGTACATATCAAGTATCTTTCTGTGTTTTATATAAAATAAATACATATCCTAAAAGGAAGATCTTTTCTTGTAGATCTCTTTGAAAATAAATTGCAGTATTATAAACACCACGCTAAACCTGTTTCACTCGCATTGTCGGTTGTCAATTACATTCGTATCTATAACTCTATTTTTTTCCCGGATTTCAAAAGTGTTTTTATCTATTTCTTCATCTGCAGTATTCCATTGTCATCTAAACCTTTCATTTTCAAACCATTTACAATTACGAGTGACACGTGCACAACAACCCCCAAAATTTATGCAACGAACTCCACACAAACGAAGGCCGGGAGTTGCCTTTAAATAAATGACACTACATAATAATACAAAAAACTTCCTTAATTTGTCTCGAAAAATAAAACAACAAAAAGTAAACACCAAACAACATTGAGAAGTAATATTGTTTCAACGCCCTCCTGTGAAAGAACGCTGATTCCGCCCCGAGCTTTTGATAATATACAGATTTTCCAAACGGTATATTAAATTGGAACGTTGGCAGAAAAATGATGGTGCATCTAACTGTGAAACTTAGTGCGTCATTGCATCAATATGGAACAGTAGTTTAGAATTTTTATTAATTCACAGGCTATCAAAGCCTGAGAGCTAATGTGCCCGCAGGTTCTCTATGTATGTACGTATGTATGTACGTAACACGATAACTCTTAATAGAAATATCCGATTTGCTTGAAATTTTGGATATAGGTTCATTCTGATAAGGCGCTTCCCTGATTAGTTTTGGGGGTTCATTTGTTAAGTATAAAGGGGGGAACGGGGGCTAATCCTCCCCCTTAATTTAGATAAATGGTTTTTTCATGCAGAATTATCTTATTTGCTTCAAATTTTGTATACCAGTTTATATTGATAAGGCAGTTCCCTGATTAGATTTGGAGGTTCATTAGTTAAATATAAAGGGGGGGGGGAGCAGAGCTAATCTTTCCCTTAATTTAGCTAAATGGTTTTTCTCTCAATTTCTTTATTTTTCGAGGGACATTATTCTTTGAAATAAGAGTTTAATGTTCAATTATGTGAATAGCCTGTGAGCTCCATGCCATCAGTTTAACTGGGACTTTCCTTTTTTCTTTTTGTCCTTTTGCTGCCTGTGTTGAAATCTGTCGAGTATAACTAGAGGATATAATCTAGTGGTTAATTTCTAATCCCTAGATTTCGTGATTGTTAGTCTCAATACCGGAATCAGCACAACGATTCAAGGAAAGATCTCTGATCCTTCGATTGTGTCTCAAATGACTAAATTCTGTAACCTTATAGAAGTTGTTGTAACGTTATTGTAACTTGAATGCTCAGTCTCTAACTCAATCTTCCGTTCTTTTCATTACGTACTTTGAATTTACATAAAATATTTTTCCTGTTAGTATGAATTGTACTTTTAATCTAGTAATCACAGCCTAAAGTAGTACACAAGCGTCAATTACTGGAAAAATTTCTCCTTTTCTTGTGGTTGACACTTATGTTAATTTATTTGTTTCGTTTTAGTTTAATTAAAAAAATATATCACCAATGAAACGGACGATGTGCGCCTATACCGAAAAACAAACGAAGGCAGCAATCAATGATGTGCACTTTAAAATTGGGAGGAGTGAAAAGTTCACTCTTTGAAAGAGTGACAGGCATTGTTATTCTTTTTGGAGTAAATTTTGTAAAAATACACTCCTTAAAGTGTGGAATTTTCCAGTCCCTAGAAAGGAGTGAAATATTCCACTTCATTGTTGAGAGTGAAATATGTCACTCCGTTATCGAGAGTGAAATATCTCACCGCGCTGACGAGAGTGAAAGCCTGGCATTATGCAATTAAAAAAAAATTTCGTTCAACTTTGAACCAACATATGGAGTAAAATAATAAAAAGCACCAAAATATGTCACTTCTTAATATTCAAAAACTCCATTTCATAATGTAACCTTGGAAATTACGCTCATTTGGTACTAAAACGCACTCTTTTTCAAGAGTGAATAGTCACTCCTCTGAAAGGGTGACTGTTTACTCTAAGCAGGAGTGAGTATTGTATGGGTATTAATAATCAGGCAATCAGAACTCTTGTTCAGGGGCGCGCCGACCTATTGTGCAATGTGTGCGGCGCACACAGGCGCCAGGATAATAAAGGCGCCAAGCATTTCAAGTGATGAAAAAATATTTAAAAAACATATTTTTTAATTTTATTAAAATTAATTATTCTTGAAATTGTAATTATACTTTACAGATTTACCTCAAATAAATTACATTTAGAATCACTTAAATGTTATTATTCTTTAAAATGAATGGGATAAATTAATCCATTTCAATTCAGAACTTAAAAATTTAGCGTGGAAACATTACAAAAAACTTCAGCATTTGTTAGCATTCTATCCAATTTTAGATTCCAAAATGGACACTATTTCAGATATACTATTTTTAACTGTTTTATTGAGGGGGGGGGGAAGTAGTTTAGACATAAATACAAGAGGTCGGGGATATAAGGGCGGATTTAATATGCGCGGCAAAAAATATGCTTGAAAAGAAAAGTTTTAGATTCAAGTTTTAGTTCATCTTATGTGTATGTTCAAATTGAGTCTAAACCTAATAGTCAATGGCGTTTTAAATATTAATGTTGAAGCTACTGCTTTTTATTTTTTCTATAGCATGAATTTTTTTTTTTTCTTTTCTGTTTATTTGTGGAATATTTTAACCACTCCTTTAGCTGTAAATCACTTTAAAGAAGCCATTTTATGATATCCGAAATATTTTACTACACGAACTGAAACTATGTCACTTTACTGAAATTTTTTTACTACACGACGTAAATTATTTCATTTTCTATTTTTTTACTCTTCTTTTATGCATATTTTCTTTTACATATTAGTTTTATAATTTCTGTTTTTATATACAGCATGTATCTGAAAAAGAGGGCAAAACTTTACCTGTGATAGAACGTAGCTATATGAGTAAATTTCTTCATAGAATGTATGGTCGGAACGCAAGCGGTGAGAAGTTAAAAAGTAGTTTTCCACTGTCCCATAGCTTGGCCACCAAGATCACCGGATCTCTCGTGTTAGGACTTTTTCCTGTGGGGCCATATGAAAACCCTTATCTACGAGTGCCCCATTGAAAGCGATATGGATCTAGTCGCCAGGATTGCCGCTGTTGCCGGCGATATTCGGGAAATGCCCGGTGTCTTCGCAAATGTGCGTCAGTCCCTATCCCGCAAGTGTGAAGCGTGCAATACAGCTGGCGAATCTTTTGAGCAATTTCTTTGAGCATGTACACACATTACATTCCAGTTAATAAAATGTTTTCTGAAGTATCTCCTCTCATTCTTGTATTAATTCTTTAACTGCGACAGTGGAAAGCTACCTTTTAACTTCTTACGGCTTGCGTTCCGACCATATATTCTATGACGAAATTTGATCGTATAGCTGCGTTTTATCACCCCGTAAAGTTTTGGCCCTTTTTTCAGATACACCCTGTATATATAAACTTATAACTAATATATTAAATACAAAAAAATTATATTTTGTAGTATTTCATTTGTGCTCTCTGATGAGTTTTTATAAAACAATAGTTTTTCGGGAAGAGATATTGGGCGCAAACTCAAGTTTTGCACACAGGTGCGAAACGCCACTGGCGTGTCCCCGCTCTTGTCTACGACGCTTTTTTAAGATAAAAGAAAGACGCCAGATATTTCAGTTTATTTATGGAACTTTTTATCTTCATATAAAATTAAATGTAATTAATTCATAAAGGATACAGAATGATAAAACATTCTCAAAGAGCATTCGAAACAGTTTTACGGTTTCAAATTTCTATTACTGCTATCTGCAGTTTTTCTCGAGCTCGCGAAAAGTATCTTCAAAGTTGAGTCATATATGCATTGCTTGCTTTATTATTTTTACTCCCGTCTCCATTCTGTCATAGCTGATAATTATACACAGTGAAGTTCAAAGTATTAAATAAAGAGTGTCTCATTTGAGTCGATACAGCTCAAATCAAAGGGTAATATTAAAAATTTCCAAAGCAAGAAATGAGATTTCTGGAATACAGATAGTTTCGATCCGGCCAAATTTTTGGTAGCATTTTCGCGCAACTCAGATTTTGGGACGAAAAGGAAACCGAATTTTCTATCGATCTCTAATTGTATGTATTCGTATTACTCATAATCTAATCTGAACAGCAAGTCTACGACGCTTTTTTTAAGATAAGAGAAAGGCGCGTCCATCATTTTAGGATTAAAACATATGGATACTATTAATGGGATTATTTATGGAACGTAAAGGTAAGTCTTGTTTAATTTTAATCTTTTATTCCTGGTAGAATTTTTATGTTATGATTATGAGTTAAATAGCTATGATACACGTAATTATTGGCACTAAAAAATAAAATATGATATTTAAGCATTGAAATAAAGTGTTTTTTATGCCTGATATGAATTGTATAGATAAAGCGGCTTTAGTATATTTTTTTTAATATTCATATTATCACTTATATAATATAATATTGAATATATTTTAAAGAGATAAATAACTACTTTATACATTAAAAATGTTTTTTAAACAATAAGAACAGTACATATGCAGTCATTTCTTTTCTTTTTATATTTTCTTCTTTTTTCCATTTCCTAGATCAATGTTTTCCTGTAAAATATACGAAATCTATTTAGCTCATATTCCCAAAATACAATATATACGGAAATAAAAATTTTAAATTAAATATGGCTTATCATATGTCGTTCCATAAATAAGCATTGTATTAATATTCATTTTTCAGCAATAGCGGGAGAAAATTCGAAATCAAGATTAAGTTACGGAATATGTTTAAAAGAAAAATGTAAACATATTCCACAGAACATAAAAATCTAGACTCCATATTAATATTTAATAAAACAATGACAGGTCACAACACATAAACAAAAATCTTACACATTTTTAATATTTAGATCAAGCTTAGAACTTATTAGAAAAAGATGTGACTTGATAAGCATTGTGTTTTTAGTGGAAAAATTAAAAATATTTTAGAACAATAGGGTTCTGCAAAATAGCGCTAAAAAGGTAAGATTTTATATTTAAAACAAAAATGTAAATGAAATCATACATTGTTAATCATATAACATCCACCTATTATACAGTTATTAATAAAACTTTAAAAGTAACTAGAATACAGTAAACAATAACGTTAGATTAGATTTAAATTCATTAGCAATGAATTCTGAGATCTAAATATTTCAAATTTGAATTACACATGATAAAAAAAGAACATAATTAACGTACATCACGGGAATTATAAAAATTCTAAATGGGTATATGAAAGGAAAAAAATAACATTAACTGATTAATATTTCGGTTAATTACTTGTCCTTATGGACATTTTAAAACTATCGTTAAATCATATCGTTATATCTTTTTCAATCACTAGGGGCTCGGCACTCTACGAGCTACGCTCGCCAACCCCCGTTCAGACACCGCAGTCTCTAAAAGCACGCTAATTTGATCGGCTTTTAAAAAGATTTTGAAAGATTGAATTATAATTTAAAAAACAGTGGCGATCTCCCTATAAACGGGCATCTATTCATTTCTCTTCGAATGGGGAATTTTAAGGAAAAATCAGCTGCTGTTAAAAGATACAATGGCTGTTTTCGTCTTTGATTAAATAAAATCAATTAAACATTTCAAAATAAGCTAATATAATGAGCAAATCTGCATCAAAATACAAATATATTTTACAAATACCAATGCCTTCTTTTGACGGAAACGACACAACAGGTTAACGAATCTTAACTAAACCATTTAAGAATTTTTTTTATTTCCTGCTTCACAGATTTTTCTCTTTCAAATCACATTTTTTGTTGATGACACTTCATTTTCAGCTTGTAATGTGTTTTATTTTTATTACATTACTAAATAGTCGCTCGAAAGCAGTCTAAACGCGTTCAATAAAATTAATATTAATCTTATTAATATAATCTCAAAATATCAAATTAATGTCTCGCGCAATTTTTAAATTTAAACTGTTTTACAACATTACTTTTGTTCATTTTACGTAATAAGTGTAATGTGACGTAAATGTGACGTAATTTCTCCTATTTAAGACTTCTAACGCATGTTAACGAATTTATTATTTTACAATATCCTTTCTCTTTTAAAATTCACGTGTAAATATAGTTTTTATGAAGTAATTTTCAATAAATTCCTGCTTTTCATACGTAATTATTTAATTCTAATTTGAAAGTTTTTTTTCTGTTAATAATAGTCACGTGTAAATAAATTTTTAATCTGAAGCAAACAATTTGCGCTGTTTACACAGTTGGCAACAGTTTAAATTAATACCATTTTCTAAAATAAGTAAAAAATATCTCTCGAAATGCTGAAAATTTGAGTTTGAAATAGAAATGAAACCTCAAAAAATGAGTCAAATTAAAAAAGTGAATGCAGTCTGCACACCGAGAAATTCTAACGTATAACATTATCTAAAAATGAATTAATTCCCATGTATAGATTTTGCTCCTATAAAACTTTTTTAGTGGAACGATTTTGTCCAACTTTAGCATTAAATATCTCCTAAAATAATTCTTCGATTTAAAAACTGTCTGCATCAGCGTGTTTATCAAACATTTCTCTATAATACCGCCGATTTTCATATTTTTGTATGCAGTATTTTTCTTAATATTAGCGGAGAAAGACCTCCGGTCACAAAAAATTCAAAGCCGGCGGCGGTGACAGCGTAAGTTACTTTCTTTTTTTTTTTAGAATAGAGAGATATATTTATATCTTATAAAGTGTAATTAGTTTTATATCCATTAGCAATAAATACTGAGATCTCAAGATCTAAAATTTGAATTATACATGGGGGGAGGGGGAAAAAGAACATAATTAACGTACATCACAGGAAACACTTAATACAACGTTACAACTTACATTAACTGATTAATATTTTGTTTAATTACTTGCCCTTATGGGAATTTTAAAACTATCGTACCTTTATAGGGCATGCAATAAAAGCAAACACAAAGGATAAGATTGGAATAAAATATTTTAGTTTATTTCTGTTGGTAATCTGATTTAATTCATATGTACCTTTAACTAAATTTTTCCTTAAAAGTTCAATTAGTGTTGCAAACTATGAATTAAATAAATATTGCTAATAAAGTATTTTATTCCAATCTTTACTACGCTTGTATCTATTTTCATTGCATGCTGTAAAATAGGGGTGCACAACCTTTTTAAGAGAAGGGCCACTTACAAAAATGTCCGGGTTGTCGAGGGCCACATCAGTAACACGGAGAGAATACTATTTCGAGGAAATGATCTGTGGCCTACAATCAGATAAAGAATATGGTTTCAAAGGAGTGGGCGTTTTACCCCTCTAGGTTCCCCTACCCAGTCAATATATTCAATTCAGTTGGCAAGAATATATCAACAGTTTACATTTGTATATGTAACAGAAATATAGCAAGGATTATTTTCAATGAGTAATAACATTCCTTAACTTTATTCGGGGGAATAAATTTTGTTTTATTAAAAGTGGCAATTTATTAAATAGGCATGAAAGTGGTTAGTGCCGAAAAATATGTGAACTTTATGAACGAAGGGGGCAGGGGGAGCCGATGAACGAAATGTGAGATATTTCTGCGCCTGATCGACAAAATTCGCTATTTTCCCACGCCTGTAGACGAAATTCACTATTTTTCCGCGCCCGATCGACGAAATTAGCTATTTTTTCACGCTTGATCGATAAAATTCGCTATTTTTTCGTGCCTGACCAACGAAATTCGCAATTTTTCCGAGCCCGATCGACAAAACTCCCAATTTTTCCATGCCCGATCGACGAAATTCGCGATTTTTTCGCCCCTGATCGACGAAATTCGCGATTTTTCTTCGCCCGATCAACGAAATTCGTGATCCTTGATTGACTTTGAAGAAATTTGTAATTTGTTTCCCCGCAAATTGACGAAATTTGCAATTTTTTCTCGAGATAAACGGACGAAACTCACGATTTTCTCGCAGCCGATCAGCGAAATTTAAAAATTTCCGCGCATCATCGACAAAATTCGCGGTTTTTTTCGCGCCCGACCAACGAAATTCACGATTTTTTTGGAGCACGATTGACAAAACTCGCGGTTTTTTCGTGCCTGATCAACGAAATTAGCTCTTTTTTTCGCGCCTGATCGACGAAATTCACGATTTTTCCGCACCCGATCAAGGAAATTCGCAATTTTTTCTCGCGATAAACAGACGAAACACGTGGTATTTCTTAAGCCGATCAACGAAATTTGAGATTTTTCTGCTCTTAATCGACAAAATTCGCGATTTTTCCGCACCCGATCGACGAAATTTGCGATTCTTAACTGACTGACGAAAGTTACAATTTTTTCCCTCGGCAAATTGATGAAATGCGCGATTTTTTCTCGCGACTGACGAACCCACGATATTTTCGCAATCTATGAACAAATTTTGCAATTTTGTAGCGCATCATCAAGTAAATTGACGATTTTTCCGTTCTCCATGAACGAAATTTGGGATTTTTCCGCGGCTGATCAACAAAATTCGCGATTTTTTGTGCCCGACCAATAAAATTCGTGATTTTTCTTAACCTGATCGACAAAACTCGCTATTTTGCCGAACCCGACCAACGAAATTTCGCTATTTTTTATGACAGACAAAAGAAATTCGTGATATTTTCGAGCCCGATCAGCGAAATTCGCGATTTCCCCGTGTCCGATCATCGAAATTCACGATTTTCCGAGCCTCGTCGACAAAATTTGCTATTTTTCCGCACCCGATCAACGAAATTCGCAATTTTTCCGTACCCGATCAACGAAATTGGCGATTCTTAACTGACTGACTAAATTTCCAATTCTTCTGGTGGCAAATTGACGAAATTCACGATTTTTTTCTGCGGCCATATGGACAAAAATTGCAATTTTTTTCCAGTTATAAATTGACGAAATACGCGGGCCACGCGTTAACCCATCGCGGGTCACTTTTGGCCCGCGGGCTACAGGTTGTGCATCCCTACTGTAAAAGATGTGATTCTTTTAAAATGTCCATAAAAGCAAAATAAAACAAGTAAGAAAAATCATGCTTTAAGCATAGATTATGAAACACTTTCCAACACTTCCTGTATGCTTTAACAAAACTTCGTTATTTAGGGGGGAAATGTATATAAAGAACTAAGTAAATATTTTAGAAAACGCATAAAACATTTGAAAAAACTGATTTCAGCAGTTACCATCCATATCAAATATGTATTCCAATTCTTTTCATCAGCTCTGTATTTGATCTGTAGGTTGATATATATGCTACATAATGGGGAAATTTAGTTTAGCAACAAAACGAATAACAGGTTGAAATTTCTCTTTCAATAATGTATACTGATAGATGGAAACATACTTGTATACTTTTGTATAACCCTGTAGTTAACCTAGAACCTTTATTACACGCCACTATTTAGCTAAAGTTTAATTCAAAGTAAAACACTCTTAAAACTACTGGAATCACATTTTCAGAAATTATCATTTATAGACGGCCATATATCCAATACTTTGCGTGACCCTGTATATCATTTTATCTATGTTTTATAATTTTATCTACAAACATTTCTTAGTAAACAAAATGCAGTTCAGCGTAAAAATGCATAACTCATTTAAAAACCACCTCTAAACAACTTACGATCATACCCAGTAACCATTACGAATTCTTTTGTGTAGCCCTGTATATGCTATGCACTTCGTACTATACACGAAATAAGTTATAGTAAACCTCAGCGACGTATATCAATTCCATTATACATGAAATAATTTAACATAATTAAAATACGCCGGAAAAAATTCCCTCCACTCGTATATCATTATATAACGGAATTCTTTTGTGTGGCCCTGTAAATGAATAATATTTATTTTTTGCAGCGCATATACTACGGAATACATATATTAGTGCACTTGATAAATGCATATAAATTTTATTATGTTTGAAAGCATGTAACATCATTAAAAATCATTTTAAATGATTTTTTCCCATAGGCCGTAATGTAACCGAAAACTTTTGACTGCCCCTGTAAATGAACTAAACATGCTACAAACTTCATTTGCAATAGGGTTCGTGCTATGGTAGAGGTCACTAACATCCAAAAATTTCAGAACGATCCGAGTATATTTACGGGAGTTAGAGCGCGTACAGACGGCCAGACGGACAGACAAAAATGCATAAACACTTTTCAACTTTTTTGGAAAGTGTTAAAAAGAATTGACTCATTGAAAAGATTGAATTGAAAGAATTGATAAAAAATGAACATTCACTCCTATGAAAGAGTAGCTATTCACTCCTACCAGGGGTGAAAAAACGCACTCCTTCAGCAAGAGTGAATAATCACTCCTCCGAAAGAGTAATTATCCACCCATGTTTAGAGTGAATATTCACTTCCCAGGAGTGACTATTCACTCTTTCAGGTAGTCAAAATTTCCACTTTTGCTCATAGTGAATAGTCACTCTAAAGAGGCTGGGCATATTTTGACTCTCGACAGAGCATTTTTATTTAGAGTGTATAGAAAAGGATACCTGTTTCAAAAAGAACCTATAATGACATCACAATCTTTCTCGTTTAAAGAGTACCTTAACCCCTTGAAGGGTGGTGGGATATAATATAAAATCCCACTTAATTTTAATTGCCAAATGCCACATTGACACCATATTTTAGAATGAAAATTTAAATTTAATTAAGTGCATGAAAAAAAGCTTTTATTATTTTGAAATAAATTAGTTTTTAAATTCTGGTGTCATTCAATCACTTCAGCATTTTACGAATAGAAGTGTTTGCCATACTTTAGTTTGTGAAAACTTGAGCCGAAATTGAGCAAAACCGCGCTGAATCAACCCGATTTTTAGCTTTTTGTCGAGATGGTCGCAAATTTTATTTTGTAAAAAATACTTCTACTTTTCCGAACGTTTCGAAATCTTTGTAGGTGATATAAATACGGTCTCCAGAGATGTTATGAAAAGATTGTGTCGAAATAAGAACGTTTAGTTACTTTTACCGTAGAAAAAAGATCGTCTCCGTAAGGCGCAAATTGACCTGCGGTCGCGAATTTTTTTTTAAAGGATTAAATGTCCTATTATTGAAAACCGATTGCATCGACGAAGGGAAGGGCTCAGCTTTATATATTATACTTTTTGTTAATCGGTGCCTCCGAAATTGCGCCCTAAAGAAGCGGTGCCGTATGGGAGAAAATGAGAACTGCGAAATACGACCCTTTTTGAATTTTTTTAAAAGGTTAACAACGATTTTTTTTAAGTGATTGCGGCGTTTAGGACGTAAAAGTAATCAGGATATGTCTTCTGTTCTAACTATATTAAACGGTTTGGCCAAAAGGAGGTTAAAAAATAATGACGATAAACACCCAAAATCCATGCGTTCGTTTCTTCATTTCTTTCCGGAGTGTAAATCAGGTTCTGCTGTCTAGGCATGCGCGAGCACTTTTGCCGGCTCTAAAGGAAAGACATGAGCTTTTGGCGAAAGTTCGTTGTGATTTTTAATTAATATCTTGCTCAATTAAAATAAATAAATAAATAAATATTTGAGCCTCAGATGCATGCCTTGGGCTATCTTCACCGAAATTATCAGACTTCTACTTGTGCTAAATTCCGCTAGCCATCGCAGACAGAAAAACAGCCTGACACACAGACAGACAGAGCGAAACTTTCTTTTATTAATATAGATAACTATCGAGTTTCTACATTTACAGCCATGTTTTTATTTATTTTTAAAACAGAGTAAATTATTGTAATTTTAGCGTATTAAAATAATAAATTTCATTTAGAAAATTGTCGTATTTGTATTAGCGTATTTCGCAGGGTCTGGACGGAAGTTCGCGAGAGTCGCTCGTAAGGGGCAGAGACATGGGTGACTTAATAAAGCAGTTATAATGAACACGCTGCAACTTGTGTAAAGATGTTATGAAAATTCACTGAATATTTCCTCATCTTAGTGCAATAGACCGAATGGACCCCGCCAGTGGTAACGTCATAGGCAACTCAACTCCGTGTATCAACCGAAAATTGGATCAACATAAACCACAGAGTTCAGAGAAAGATAGAGAGGAAATATGTTGGTTTGGCATGAAGCTAAAATTGCAACCCTGAAACGAGTTTAAACCGGCCACAATTCGGCTCACACACTTGCGGCTTGCTTTGAAAACCTCTCCCTGTATAATGAACTCAGGCAGTCCTTGTTCCACGTGCTTGTCTTGTTTTGACCGAATGATATGAGCGATAATTGGCTTCATATTGCAAGCCGTTTATACTGAATAATGCGTCCCAATATACTCTGAACACTAGGCGTTTGCATGGATCTAATTTGCGGTTGATACGCGGAGTTGAGTTCCCTGGGACGTCACCACTGACAGCAAAATATTTCAAATGATGTCACATCAGTTGCGAGTATATAAAAGTAAACACCAATATGCATGAACAATTTTGCAACAATATTTTATCGTCATCCAACGCGCAATCATTTTGGAAATTTACGTAATCTCAGACGTATAGCTCTTGGTCCCGCCCAATGGCTCAAACTTAATTATTCACTGCACAAACACACAATAAAGATCTCGTGGACTGTATTCACTAATTTACTTTCATCATCTCTATAATAATAGCCTAAGTCATGTGACGCAGGGGCGGACTGGCATAGTTTGGCCCACCCCGTTAGCCTTATGCGTTGGCCCACCATTCGACAACCCCGTTGTTAAAATGTTTGAATACTGACTACCCTTTGTACATTGATTAATGTTTGTTTATAATATTAATATAGTACCTGCAAATTGAATAGTTTGTTTTATACCTTCACTACTAACTAATTAGAATGTCAAATATATGGACAATTTTTTTTAACTTGAGGCAACTCCATCTATTATCTTATCATAATCGTAATTGATTATCTCCAAAACTACTGGGTAGATTTTAATCAAATTAGGTATGTACGTCGGTTGATAAAATGCAAAAAAAAAAAAAAAAAAATAACCACTGAACAGTTCTCGCGTAAGACTCATCAGCATCATAAGGTATAAAACAGAGCTTACAATATTGAACCAAAAATTGGGTTAATAGGGATATGTTCCCCTTTTACAGGTATACAGCTCCCACAACGGGAATTCATACTGGAAATCAGGCAGTTTATGAGTCCCTGTGGCAGTTATTCTCACTCCTCCAGCAATGCTGTTTTCAGGCACTCAGTGGTTCTGGAAGGTCGAAAGCGAGTTCCAATTGTCCTCACCAGAGCGCCTTAGACATGCTCTATAAGGTTTAGGTCTGGAGATCTGGCGGACCAATCCATCAAGCAAATATTTTCACTTTCCAGAAATTCTTCGACCAGATGAGCTCTATCTGGGCGCGTGTTGTAGTACATTAAAATGAAATCTGGACCAACTGCATCCCTGAAAAGAAGAACATAGGGTACATATATATAATCCCTACACTTCAAACTAGTCACAGAGCCTTTGCCAAACAGAGGGAAGGGTGTGCGCTCATCCAACTTGCTGCTTGCCCAGACCATCAAACCTCCGCTGTCATAATGCTTTCTTTCTCGGACGTTGGGAGGCAGGTATTGGATCCCTGGTTTTCTCCAGATGAAAGTACGCCGAGAACTAGTGTTTACGCTGAACCGAGACTCATCAGTGAATAGAACGGTCCCCTAATGACCCCTGGTCCAAAGTCGATTATCTCTGCATCATGATAAACGGGTTTTCCCGTGTGCAGAAGTGAGCTGACGCAAGCAGTAGGTCTGTTTTATTGCAATGAGCCCTCTGTCATGTTGCTTTCTGCAAACAGTAACCCTTGAAACTCGGTTTCCTGTAACCGCATAAGGCGCGCCACACACCAGGGAGACATGCGGCAGAAAAGCGTGAGGCATGCGACAATTTCACCCTGTTAACAAAGGAAGAACCGGTTTGAATAGCAGAATTTGCCTCATGTCTCACGATTATTGTCGCATGTCTCTCTGGTGTGTGGCGCGCCTAAAGGTCACGATAGACTTGGGAAGACGCTGCACTCCTGTAATAGATAAATAGCGATCTTCATTGGCCGTCGTGGCTCTTGGACAACCTTTCTCTCTAACACTACAACCACCCGAAATTTTACTCAAGTGTTAAAAAAATATTTCACACCAGAATTTTTATTAAAAACTTATCTAACTTATTTATTTAACTTTTTTTTTTCAGTGGTACATGTTTAACTTATTTTAGAAAGATTTTTCTGGTGGGAATCGAAGCATTTTTATTTGAAAGCGGTCAAAATGACCGCTATAGCGGTTCTAGTGTTAACTGTTTCCATAAGTTCAATACGATGTTGGGCGTTACATTGAAATCTCCAGGAATCTGCACTTGAGACTGCATTGTTTCCAGTCTCCCCGCTATTCGCCACCTCATTCCAGCATTCAAACTTTGACGGTTACTCATTTTTACTGTCTGCTTTTGAATTTCACCGTATGTAGCAAAGAAAAAAAAAACCACCAAGATATTCGGTGAGGTGTGCGAGCGAACAAAACGTGAAAATTGTTACGCTCACTTATAAAGCTTGTTCTTCTACTCGCTCCGCCCATACACACATGTACGCTTACGTATTCCACACTAAATGGTTGCATCTTTGTTTTGGATAAATATGGCCATAGGCATTCAATTCACACAATAATTGTAATGCACAAACTAGGCATTTTTTACATTTCTTATTAACTTTACAACAATCCTCATAATCTTTAATGAGTTCTTCTGAATAGCTCGTTTTTTTCTGAAAATGGCGTAGAGCTCGCTACGTCGAGATTATTGCTGCAATAGCGACTGATTATAATGAGTATAGTGCCGGGAAAATTGCACCAACTCTTTTCTGGTATAGTCTTTCATGACTTTCGCCAAGCCAGATAGAGTACTAAGAGCTTCTTCAGCAAGTTCATTTAAAAATGTAACCTCACTGAAGCGGCGAGGATCGAACCAAGTAATGTCTTTCCTGGGCAAGTCATTTCCAGTAAATCGTGTATTCAATTGCTAAATAGCTGTGTCTAAAATGATATTATAAACGTTTACCTTAAATAAGTCAGATGGTGATCCGATAATACTTCTTGCCTCATCGTGAGAATATTCACCACATCGATGTTTCGCTATATATTCTCTTTTCCGGTGAGAAACTCTCAATTTCAATGGTGTACTCCTTTTTTATTAGTTGCTTCCGAAGATGTTCCGCAAATTCAGAAGTATTTTTCATAACCATATCAAAATAATTTCTTTTGTGTAGCAGATTGGATTTCAGGGTTTGGATTTTGTTAGCAGTAGTTATGTAGCTTAGGCCGCTTATCTATGCAGATACTTCGTTGTGGGCGTAGATATATTGAATAGGTCACTTAAAATGGTTGCTATTAATATATGCTGAAACTTGCACAAATTAATCGGTTATCTTTCTGAGAAAGATACATGTGACGGGAAATCGTCCATTTCGGTGATACCTTGTAAGCACTTAAGCAATGTTAAAAACTTATGTTGATCTTTAAAAAATTACGAAGACTAGCCAAACATTCTATTAAGTGCTCGATCTTTAATCCACCACCTAGTAGCGCTTACTTTTTGTAATCGACGAAGAAGTTTATTTCCACCTACAGACTCATTCACTGAAGTCAATGCTTTCATTCGCTCATATCACTTTGAGCTAAACACGGTTGTAGCTTACATTAAGACCGAGAAGTCCATTGTCAATTTGCAACATTCTGTTGCATCTGTCAGGAACACATTAAGCACATGTGCATACCAATGAACATGCTGCATATTTGGATTGTCCTTTTCAGTTGTGCCTGCAGACTTTTATATTTCCCACTCATATTTGCTGCACCATCAAAAGAAGTGTCAACTATTTGTGAAGAAGGGAGTTTAAACTTTTTAAGTGCTCCATTTACTTGGAGATAGAAGGCTTTCCCTGTTGTTTTGTGGGCATCGACCAATTTAAAAAAACAACCTTCACTTTACCACGCTGCACATAACGAACACAAAGTGCCAACTGCTCTATTACCGATATATCTTTTGTGAAATTTACTTCAATACTGAATGCACGTGGCTGTTTTGCATCATCGGCAATGTTTATTTGGATCTGAATGGAGAGATAAGCAATTAACTGATTTGTAAATTACTTGGACAGGAATGTAATCAAAGAACCTCTTCCATGCCGTTTAGGATTTTCATTTTTTTGTTCTTTCTGCTCTATTCTAGCCTTCGCCATACTTTCTGAAGATCTTCTTTTTTGACTTCTCTTCATAGCCTATGCTATATAACTGTGCAAAATTTTATTATATTTACATAGAAGCATTACCAATTGTAAACAAATTGCCGTGTTTATTGTTTAACATCTCTATTATTCAAGTCTGCTGCTGCCTCCTCTCGTTTTTCTCTATAAGTTAATCCTTGCCTCCCGAGATCCTTTATCTGTAGACTGTAAATTACTCCTAGATATGTAAGGTAATCCTTGCCTATCTTTTGTTACTATGCAAGTGTCCGCAGGCAGACCCATCCCACCGAACAACTTCCCACCCTTCATTGGCCATATGTGCTTTTTACTTTATCCCCTATCTCTCGATTTCTGTACAAGATGAGTAATTTGCACAGATCTGATACAGATTGCTGATGGAAGACGAAAGGAAGAAATTAAGACTTACGCGATCAAAAAAAGAAAAAAAAATGCTTCACGAAAAAAAAGGAAAAGAAAAATTGAGTTTCATATATTTTTGTTGTTGTTGTTGTTTTATTAAAAAGAAAAAAAACTACAAAAATGTATTCTATTTTGGCCCACTACACCCGTTTGGCCTTCCCCGCTACCAAGAAGAATTGAGTTTCATAATTATTATTTTTTTTAGTTTGATTGAAAAGAAAGAAAAATAAAAAAATGTATTTTCTTGGCCCACTATACCAATTTGGCCCACCCCGCGATCGCGGGTAGCGGGGTGGGCCAGTCCGCCCCTGTGTGACTGTCATCAATAGTTCCGGGCTGACCGCTTCGCTTTTTATATGCCAGGTCACCATTTTTTACATTTTTTATTTTTCGCGTGGTAAATTAAAACAATGCTTTGATATTGAAATTAAAAGTCATGGTTTTTGGTATTATTTATTCTTTTTCTTTTTTTTTTCTTAAAAATCTCTATAATAATAGCCTAAGTCATGTGACTGTCATCAATAGTTCCGGGCTGACCGCTTCGCTTTTTATATGCCAGGTCACCATTTTTTACATTTTTTATTTTTCGCGTGGTAAATTAAAACAATGCTTTGATATTGAAATTAAAAGTCATGGTTTTTGGTATTATTTATTCTTTTTCTTTTTTTTTCTTAAAAAAGGGAAAGAAAAAGTGAAAGTCATAAATTTCAAATTAAAATTATGTATTTTAAATAAAATGAGTGAAATTATTATATTTTACATGAATTTAATGAAATATGAAAAAATGCGATTGGAAAAACAATGTTTGATGATTTATCACTTGCGCCTGGCTAGCATAAAAAGGTACTACTTAGTTATACCGTCGACCCATTTCACCAAATTACATAAATCGCCAAATTATACAAATTGACATAAATTTTATTTTAAATAGCGAAAGAACAAATAAATTAGTATAACATTAATAAAAATACAAATAAAACGTCAAAATAAAAAATAACTTGATGATGTCAACACGTGTAACTTGCTTAAAAACAAGCAAATATGACATTTACGATCAACCATTATTGATATTTAATCTTATAGTTTGGCGATATATTTTTGGCCGACGGGATAACCAAGTAGTACCCATAAAAATACGGAGTTCTTGATTTCTCTACTAGAATCTTCTGATTTGGCGAAGTATTGAGAAAGTAAATTAAATTTTGGATAAAAGTAACATGGTACAACGCTTAGCACGCATCTAACGGAGACCAAACTGGTCGCCAAGGGCGGCTAGTCTCTATAATAATAGCCTAAGTCATGTGACTGTCATCAATAGTTCCGGGTCGACCGCTTCACTTTTTATATGCCAAACAGCCAATTTGGTAATTTAATGTTAAACTGGGCGTAGGAGATAAATCGCCAAATATTGTTCCATCGCCATCATATCATCAGTATTATAATAGTCCATCGCATGCGACTGTCATAAACAATTTTTCAAGAGGTAAATTAAAACAAAGCTTTGATTTTGAAATTAAATGTTATAGTTTATAGTATTATTTATTACTTTTTTTTCTTTTCTTTTCATTCTTTTTTTTTTTTTTTTTTTTTTTTTTTTTTTTTAAGAAATAAGAGAAAATTGAAAGTCATAAACTTTAATCATTTCAGTTTTAAATTAAAGTTATGTATTTTAAATAAAATGAGTGAAAGTAATGAAAGAAGAAAAAATTTGACGGGTACAATGTTTGACGATACATCACCTGCACTCGGCTAACATAAAAATACAGAGTTCATGATTTCTGTATCAGAATCTTCCGATTTGGCGAAGGATTGAGCAAGTAAATTAAATTATGAATAAAAGTAGCATGATACAATGCTTAGGATAGATTTAAAGGAGACCAAACTGGTCGCCAAGGGCGGCTAGTCACTTAATAAAAGAACAAGAGCCGAGGTTTACAACTTCTCTGATCCGCGTCTCGAACCCAACTTGTTGGATTCCAATGTAAATAAATCTCTTAACTAACTGAATCCCTAAAAGTTAAGTATTAAAATATCTATAAGCTATTAAAACTGCACTCAATAATATTTCTTATTGTTAAAGAGAATATATTTCTAACTTAAATTCAATGACAGAAGAGCCATATATTTCACATTACTTTATTTTGATAAACTTTTCTCTAGAACAAAACAAAACCAACTGTTGCCAGATATTGAAACAATGCAATTACAACCGGTTAAATAATTATGCAGGTGACTGATACATGGATGAAAGATAAAGTTAGTCATTACGTAACATACTCCCACCTTGAGTTGTGGGGAATGCACAACTCAACAATTTAAAATTACAAGTTAAATCTTTTCGGTACCTTAACTGTGTCAAAGAAATGTTGCCTCGCTGCTTCTTTCATACAAATCACGTGAAACAGGAGACACGCCAGATCTTTGTGAATATGGATCTCTCAAAGATGATGAATAGGGATCCGCATGTTTATCTCTCATGGGCGCAATAGATGGACTACGACGATCATAAGGTGAAGGGTATGGTCTCATGCGAGGCGACATTGAACTGTAGCCACGGTCATAAAAATCTCGACTTCCAAAAGGTGGACTGTCATATCTTCGGCCGTAGCCATTAGCATACCCATCACCACCACGGGGTCTACCATAACCACCACGACCCCTGCTTGAACCTCCTCTAGCTCCTCCTTGTGATACTGGCTCATGATGAAGCTTGCTTTTTGAAGGTTCAACACTTAAAGAAGATTCTCTGAAGTAATAATTATTCAGAGCTTTTAAGGCATCCTGGGCTTCTTCAGGTTTGATTAACCTTTCAGGAACTCTTGGACATACTAGAGTTTCATGTTTTTTTCTGCATACAATGCATTTTACTTTTGCTCTGCAATTTCGGGCTAGATGGCTTAATTTTAAACATAGGAAACAAGTTCCCTTCTTTTGCATTATGTCTTTCTTAACATCATACGACATTGACATTGCCGTGAAACATTTTTCCGATGCATGGCGTTTGTCACAAAAAATACACAGTTTTTGTTTAAAATTATTCTTATTTCTAGTATATTTTCTCATATCAATGTTTAATAAATCTGATACAATAGATATTTGAGATTCTTCGAATTCATGATTATTGTGTGCAGCTCTGTATCGAAAAGTTTTGTCAAAACTCTTACTTGCCAAAGAAATTCTTTCTTCTGCTTCAACTTCGTCTTGCAGAAATTCTAATAAATTATCTAGATCAGTTTTTGAGCCAATTAAAACACCATTATTTAAATCTGTATCATGATTTTTATCTAGTTCAGATTCCACATCATTACATCTATTTGACGATCTTCTGTGAGATGTTCTATACCTTTCCCATGCTCTAAGAATATCATCTGGAAGACACGATTCAACAAGAGGATATAACATCGCAGCATATTTGTCTCTAATAACTCCAAGAGTTTCTAATGATCGCAATTTCGATTCTAATGAATCATATAATCGTCGCAAAGAATTATGTTTTTCTGGATTTTGGTTCTGCAGTACAAGGCCTAACAAATCTCTAACATAATATTCTATCAAAAGTTCTTCCCGTCCAAAACGAGATTTAAGTTGACTTACAGCTTTGGCATAACTATTACCACCAGGCGGAAAACTTCTAATCAATTCTTCTGCCACACTGCCTTTTTCCATGGCTTGTGATAAATACGCAAATTTGTCATGAAAATCTAGGCTAGTATCTTGATCAATTTTTTGAAATTGACCCCAGAATTGCAACCAATTTTTAATTTCACCATTAAAAGTAGGTAATTGTATCTTCGGATAATGAAGCAATGCATTCTTATTAATTACCGAAATATCAGATTTCAAATCTTCATTTTTTACAACCAAAAGTTCGTTTAATTTCTGTTGTAATACACGCCAGCGATCGATGTAAACCTCAGATTCATCGATATCTTTGTCTGTTATTTCTTCGTCAGCTTGGTCGCTATACAATATTTCTCTAATTTTATATTCTACATCGGTCATAAATTTCGCTTTCTCTTCTATCATTGTCAATTTCAGAATTTTTTCAGCAGCCGATAAATTACTTTCACTTGCATCAAATTCGTTACACGCTTTAGTGAAAATTCTACGATGTTGTCGTCTAGCTGTTTTCAACGCATCCATAGTATTCAACATCAACAATATATATATATATATATTTTATTCAACAATAATAATAATTCTCACTTGAGCAGTTGAAATAAAATTCTACTTACAGATTCCAGTCTTGTCAGCGGACGCCATATGTTGGATTCCAATGTAAATAAATCTCTTAACTAACTGAATCCCTAAAAGTTAAGTATTAAAATATCTATAAGCTATTAAAACTGCACTCAATAATATTTCTTATTGTTAAAGAGAATATATTTCTAACTTAAATTCAATGACAGAAGAGCCATATATTTCACATTACTTTATTTTGATAAACTTTTCTCTAGAACAAAACAAAACCAACTGTTGCCAGATATTGAAACAATGCAATTACAACCGGTTAAATAATTATGCAGGTGACTGATACATGGATGAAAGATAAAGTTAGTCATTACGTAACACAACTCGCAAGTTTTTAAACAATTAACTGTAGAGATGACAGAGAATACAAATAGAGATATAATTAAACTATAGAGATGTCACTTTTAGCGTCAACAGCTGTTGCTATCGACGTGTCCACGGTATCGAAGTCCGACGTGAGGACGATATGTGGGAAATGTCCTTTTTATTAGCAAAAACGAACGCCTGTAATATTTTACACATGACGTAATTTACTGCAACGGAAATTAAAAACCGCTGAGTCACTGAGCTCCAGAGAAGGGAAGCTCGGTGGCTTTATTAAATTACGAACCATGGACTCAATGTTTTTTGTTAAAAAAGGCAAATATTTCTGTTTGCCAATTATGCACATGAATCATGAATTTATTAATCAACGAGACACGTTAGTTTAATTTTTCTAGAATTTCATTTTCTAAAATTACCATTTCTTGATACTTTGGAACCATTTTGAAACTTTGATTTTCATCTTCAGGAATTATTTTGGTTGTGCATTTTTTCAAGTTAACGAAATTTTGTCCTGAATCAAGATTTCATTTAGCCAAAAGGATTGGATTATATGAAAAATGGATCAAGCAGCTGAAGGTAAATTTGTGACTGAAAATCCAGAAACTGCTCCTGGATCAAGTTCAGAAGGAGTTACTGAAGTTATGAATTCCAATGAAACTGGCTTGAAGGTTGTGAGCGACATACAATCAAAATCCATGAAGAATAAGACTGGAAATGCAAAGTCAAAAATCCAGAATGATAACACCGAGGAAATTACAGTTGCATTTGTGCCTGAAAGAAAAAGCTTGAAAGGAAAAGCTGTTCATCCACCAACTTCTGAAATGGTGATGGATTCCATTAAGGTCCTAAAAAAACGTAATTGTGCGTCATTTGGAGACATAAGAAAATGCATGGAAGAAAAGTATGTGGTCGACATGAAACGATTAAAGTACCACTTCGGCAAGTTCTTGCAGAAAGGTGTTGGTAATGGAGTGCTCGAAAAAGTTGACAGAGGTGGTGTCGAAGAAAGATTCAAAATCAAGAAATCGGAAAACATCAAGAAAGATTCAAAAAATTTGCCTCGGAAAGAAAGGAAACTGAAACCAGAGAAGAAAATGGTTGCAACAAAAAAGCAAGTTAAAAAGTAACCAAAACTGCTTAATCTTCAAATTATTTTACTTGTTGTACGTGGGATAATGTGTATTCAAAATTATTCAAAATTTATCTTATAATTTTCCATTTAATAGCAGCAATAATTCAAAAATAAATAGCTTTTTAATGGCTAAATTGTTTTTTATTTCTTTTGTAGGATTATAATTTTTGCGCATTTCTTAAATGGTTACTTGTTAGTTATCCCGTCGACCAATTTCGCCAAATTATATAAATCGCCAAACCACTCACCAAATTATACAAATTGACATAATTTTTATTTTAAATAACGAAAGAACGAATAAATTAGTATAACATTAATAAAAATACAAATAAAAAGTCGAAATAAAAATCACTTGATGACATAAACACGTGTTGTCAAGTGAATGTGACATTTACGATCAACCATTATTGGCATTTAATCTTACAATTTGGCGACAGTAATTTGGTCGATGGGATAACTAACAAGGGTACAGATGTCATATTCCCCCCTTCCCCATATTGGCGCGATTTTTTTCTGTCGCCAATATCATATAGGCAACGGGTACTTAACTTGCGCCAAAGTGTCGTTATTTTGCTTGATGTGGTAACCCGGATTATGTTGTTTATGCTGTTGATGTTTTCGCCAAAGTGGCAACCGAAAAAAATCGCGCCAATATGGGACGAATATGACATCTGTGCCCTAACAAGTACCCTTAAATGATAATGTTGATATGAATAATGTGGGCAAAATAGTTAAAATGGTCTTGGAGAAAAGGAAATTTGGCAACATATTTTCTGGCAACCTATTCACTGTTTCAATTTTTTCAATGTTTATACAATTTTTTTAATATAAAAAAGCCGCTTATTTCGTGTTATATGCAAACAGGAGTAAATTGCATAGTATATAAAAAATAATATATGTATCAATAAAATGTTTGTATATATAAAAATACAGTACTACTTAGTTATCCCGTCGACCAAAAATCTATCGCCAAACTACAAGATTAAATGCCAATTATGGTTGATCGTAAATGTCACATTCACTTGACTTTAAGCAAGTTACACATGTTTACGTCATCAAGTGATTTTTATTTCGACTTTATATTTGTATTTTTATTAATTTTATACTATTTTATTTGTTCTTTCGTTATTTAAAATAAAAATTATGTCAATTTGCATAATTTGGCGATATTGGTCGGCGGGATAATAAGTAGTAACAAGCATAAGCATAAAAGCTTATGAGGTTTGTTTCTATAGCTTTTAGCCCGGATTGCACCAAACTTTTTAAAAATGCTCTAAAGACCCGATACTGGAAAAGTTCCCCTTTTCTTTTCCTTTTTTTTTCAACTTTATTAAAACGAAAAATATTTTGGGCACAGATGCGTCATAAGCACCGGGTTGCGTATTTGGCGCCAAAATGGCGATTTTATGCCTGGGAAACCAGGCGATTTTGGCGAGATTTTGCTTTTTATGGTAACCCGATCTGACAGCTTACGTGTGTTTTACATCAAATTAACTATTGTATATTTAATAATAATAGAACTTGTGCGTGTTTATAATAAAAATTGTGCGTGTTCTATAATAAAATTGTTTTTTATATATAATGAACAGTTTCATAATAAATAAAACTAAAATGCTATTTTCGCAAACTAGATTTAACAGATACCTAAAAACGGGGTTTCCTAACCAAAATGGCGTAAAAAATTCATCGTGCCAACCCCGGTGCGTCTGAGACATTTGCGCCAGTGACCATTTTATAAAATGGTTCTGATGATGAAGTCAACTTGATTCGAACGCAGGAACTCTCCACCCCAGCCCTCGAAAGATAGGATAGGTAAGAAATTAGAGACATTACTTTTAAGCCACTAAGACTGCGTTTAGACGTTTGTTTTGCCTTCCTTCAGGAAAAGCTATTAACACATTATCTTATTCAACCGTTTTGTGGTTATTCACAAAAGGATGGGGAGATTCAACAATAGAAAGAAAGTAAGAAGATTAGATCGACTTGACGGAAAGATTTTTCTCCTTCAGAATGTCCGTCCGTTTTCTTCTAAAGCTATTAAAGATGAAAAGCAACCCGTGACCACAAAACAGACGCCGATAGTTGAAAATAGTTGAATCGTTGAATGATACGTCTATTCGGACCTTAATACTTGACTTGACTACATAGTCGCAATATTTATCACTTACACTCTGTCATATATTTTTGGCGGTTTTTTGATCACAAAAGGGTTTAAAAATTGCTTAAATATCCAATCCCTTTACAGCTCTCGCGACAGCGGTTTATAACATATATTCGCCAAGTGGGAAATCAATCGTAAATACCATTTGACGCTTGACAGTTATCATGTCCATTCACACACCACACGGACATACATCGTTATTTATCATGATTACAATAATTCCCCTAGTAGAGAAGAAATGAGCGTCCGGCCCCAGGAGGAGGCTGGAGGCTGAGGAAGAGGGAGGACAGCCTCCTCCCGAGATCGTCTTGTAAGAGGAGGCGTTAAAGAGGAGGAGGGAGGACAGACTCCTCCCGAGAATGTCTTATAAGAGGAAGGGTAAAATGGGGGTAAAAAAATTTTGAGAATGGGGAGGAGGGCGATAAGAATATTTTATGTTATAAGAAAGGGGTTCATTGGAGAGGGGGAGGAATTTTTGAAGGGGAATTTTTCGAGATTGAATTTATTTTTACTCAGCTGTAGTACGAGGTTCGAATGAATAATTAATTAATTAAAAAGTAATTAAAAATTAATGAATTAGAAATATTAATGAAGGGACTTAGAGAATTTTTGTGTTTGAAATTTTTTTTAGCGGAATTTTTGGGAGATTGATTTTTTTTTTTTTTTTTTGGTGTGTTGTAGTACGAGGGGGTATTTTTTTACTGTCGGTTAACTAATTAGTAATTAAAAATATCAATTAAAAATTTAATGAGGAAATATTTAATGAAGCGACTTAGAATTTTTCGAGCAATTTTATTAGTCAACTAAAGTATAGTACGAGGTTCGAATGAATTATTAAAAATGGAAATTAATTTAAAATATCAATTAATTAAAAAAGTAATCAAAAATAATTAATAAGAAAAATTAATTTAGAAATTTTAATGAAGGGACTTAGAATTTTTGAGTTTGAAATTTATTTTTACTCAACTGTAGTATGTAGTCGAATTTTGAGAATAATTAAAAATATTCATTAATTAAAAATAGTAATTAAAAATGATAATTAAAAAATATGAATGAGAAAATAATTTAATGAAGAAACTTTAGAAAATTTTCGAGACTTTTATTTAATTGTGTTAATGAATTGAGTGTTATGAGATAGTTTTATTTGAAACAGAAATTTTTTGAAAAAAAAAACAGTGGAAATTTTTAAATGTTTGTAGGAATGTGAATGTTTTTTGAATAAAATTTGGGGAAGAATTTTATTCTGTTAACTGACATGTTTTTAAATGTATTTTTTCGAATTGCAGCCATGTTTTCACAAATATTTCTCGGTTATATATAAATGAATAGAAAGTTTTGTATTAGTCGGTTAGTAATTATACACTATTATTAGTTAGGTAAATAAAGTTATACTTTTGTGTCGTGCTTTCTGATTAAACTTTACGTAGTGAATGATAAAAAATATATGTAACTTGGAAATTTGATGAATATTTGATGAAAAAAATTAATTTTCAGTGATTTTTTAATCTAGTCAATGTATGAAGCAAAAATAAAACTTTAATTATACTTAACAAACATTTCAAAACACACCACAAGTATTCAGAGACTTAATACCAAACCGTAATTTTTTTAAAGAGGGATATATATATATATACATATATATATATATATATATTAGCTGATATCGTTTTATATAACATAAAATTTTAGTGTATGCGTGTATTCTCCATATGGAAAAACCCTTTGGTAGACAAGCGACTCAACAGTTCGCATGATAAGTATATGACTCACTTTACTTGAGGGTTTATTTGCTAACGCAGTGAGGAATAGGGATTCGATAATTGTTAGTAGTTAAATATTAATTAAAAGGGAGTTAGAAATTTGGTTAAGGATTTTATTCTTTTAAATGACATGTTTTCTAAAGGTAATTTTTAGAAATTGCAGTTTTATTTATTTTTTTTTTTTTTTTACCATTTCTCAGTTTTGTTTTTGAATTGAAAGAAATGTTTTAGACATTTATCGGTTATACGTTTTGGTTTAGTCAATGTTATTAATGAATTCATACATATATGCTCATTTAGGAACCTTTCGAAAATATTTTGCTAAGAGTTTAGAACATATGAAAATATACAGAATATCATTAAAAATATAGGATCTTCACACATGTTAATGAAGTACAACTTAATATAAAAAATTGTAATTCCCATTTAACTTTTAATCTAGTAAATATATGAAGCCACGCAAACTTCAAAATTTTCTTTAATATAAATATTATTTTAAGATCATTTCTTATAAATACTGATACACAAAAGAAATGATTGCGCTTTTAGAGCATGTAACTTTAATCATCAAAATTTAAATAAATATTTATCACTTTCAAATGAAAATGATAAGCCTTTCATTTAATATTTTGCAGTTTAATTAATGCGTAATTAAATTTTTCGAATGATTTTCACAATTAGAACAAATATAAAATAGAGGAGGAATTCTTTTCAAATTTATTAAGAAACACGCAAATTATTATTAGCCAATATTTCAAATCACTGCAAACGTTTAACATGATGAGTCATCACTGAGAACTTAATATTATTTACACACATAAGTGTCATTATGTTCTTACATATAATCAAGCGGGAGGTTTTAATAAATATATTATTAATATCAAGGTATATGAATAGTGATGTTAGTTATACTCTTTGAAATATACAGGGTGATTCAAAAAAGATGGGAAAAATTTTAAGAAGTGATAGTACACACCCAAACAAACACTTTGTATCAAAGAATGCATGGTCGAAAACTAAACGTAAAAATGTTAGAGGGCGCCAAAAGTTATGTTCTTATACGAGGCAAAAACACACAATGAACGATTAAGTTAAGTTACGAAAACAAATTTAATGGCATTTGATTACAACAAGTGCTCAAAACATTGACCGGCAGCTGTTATGCACGCAGTACAACGGCGAAGAACAGATTGGCGAATTTTCTGAAACACACCAGGCATATCGCGAACTTCCCCTACAGCAGCCGAAAGCTTGGCGACAAGTTCTTCTGCGGATTCAATGGGAGTCTCATACACAAGAGCCTTTAGCTGCCCCCACAAAAAAAATCGAGACATGAAAAATCTGGCGAGCGCGGTGGTGCCTGGTGTGTTTCAGAAAATTCGCCAATCTGTTCTTCACCGTTGTACTGCGTGCATAACAGCTGCCGGTCAATGTTTTGAGCACTTATTGTAATCAAATGCCATTAAATTTGTTTTCGTAACTTAACTTAATCGTTCATTGTGTGTTTTTGCCTCGTATAAGAACATAACTTTTGGCGCCCTCTAACTTTTTTACGTTTAGTTTTCGACCATGCATTCTTTGATACAAAATGTTTGTTTGGGTGTGTACTATCACCTCTTAAAATTTTCCCCATCTTTTTTTAATCACCCTGTATACATTCCTATATGTGTCTTAAAAACCTGGCATAGTCATTCTGCGCAGTGTTTGTGAGATATAGATTTAGTTCACGTTTATGTTACATAATAGAGATCACGTGATTTTTCCCGCCAATCGCAGTTCATTCTTTATCATTATTCTGATATAGCATTGTAAGCATAATTTTTTAAGGAAATGTATAGTGTTAGAAAAGTGAATGACCAGAATTTGAAAAATTTTGTCAAAATAATTTTTCTATATAGTATTAACTAACTTTTCAAGACATATTTATCTCACATATTTAAATGTAGATATTTAAACTACTTTTTAAATTCTTAATTAAATTTCAGAAATGCGTATGCTTCAACAACAAATATTTTCTAAATGTAAAAGAGAAATAAGTCTTCACATAAAAATTATATTTACCTTTTACGAACACATCTACTTCATACATTTTCTCGAAAAATGAAGAAGATAAGTTCTTATCGGATTCAAATGACTAACAAGCTCTGAGTCATTCATGGCTTTTTCCCAGGTAGATAACCACACTGATTAGGAGTATATTAAACTTTCGACTATATATTTATATTATTAAAGTTAGAATTGCAATTAAAACATATCCTTTAATTGATTTTTATAATAATTAAAATAATAATTCAATGAATCTTTTAAAAATAAATTATTTTTAGTTTTATCCATTCTTAACAAAATATACAAAAATTAACAAAGTCATTTTAAATACATGTGAACTATTTTCCCTATTGCTATACTCGACTTGCGCGAAATAAAATAGAACCTTCCACTACTCCTACCTGAAGAGGACAGTCTGATAACATACCCGCTTATATACTTAATCAAGATCACGTGATATCCCCGAGCATGCGCTATGCTGACTAGTGACGTGATCAATCCCTGATAAGATTTCCTGATAAGAACTTGTATTCATTTCTTCCCAAGCAAGTGTACGAGTTGCTCGTGTCTAGATAAGTAGCATTTAAAGTTATTTTTTAAATGTGTTTCAATATGTAGTGTAGGTAAAAAGGAATACACAGTTTATTACAATTTCAATATTTATATTATTAAAGTTATAATTGCAATTAACACTTATCCTTTAATTGATTTTTTAATAATTAAAAGAATAATTCAATTAATCTTTTAAAAAGAAATTATTTTTAGTTTTATTCATTCTTAACAAAATATACAAAAATAAACAAAGTCATTTTCAATACAAGTGAATTATTTTCAAATCCACTCTCTTGCTATACTCGACTTGCGCTACATTTTCACCTATGGGGAAAACAATATAAGAACACTATTAAGTCTTTCGCATTTCATCTCCTTATCAAACTAACACGCTTTAACAGAAGTGGATTCTAACTATGCATAATCGTTTTAGGTAAATGTTAATATTTTTTAGTTATTTTTAAGAAAGATTTTAGATTTTTTGATAAAAATGATTGAAATGGGTTAGCATGGAAACAATAATTTAAACTGTATTTTCGAATAGGAATGAAATATAAAATCTCATTGCGAGAAAAAAAAATATTTATATTGTGAAGTGAGTGAAATATCTTCAAAGTTTTTTCCTTAATTAGGCGTTTTGAGAAAGAAAATCAAAAAAATTTTAGGAAACTATGTCGGCAATACTACAACATCGACCCTTGTCATTCATATATAGTACCTTCGCTGGCGTGGCAAGCGTCTTTGAAAATGACTGATACACCTTTAGAATTGCTCACTGATATTAACATATTGCTTTTGATTGATAGAATTTCTCGCACGGTTCGAACACACAAACATATAATCAAATATTTTATTTATATTGGGCAACACGCTAACCACTATCCTAAGTGGGGCCCCACGCTTTTTCGCGTAAATATGCTTTCTATCTTTTTAGTTTTATAGCTACTTTTTTACATGACTATATAATTCATATGTGTACACTTTATTCATTTTTAGAAACTATTGTCATATTCTACCTTTTTCGTTTTGATTTAAATAATTTTTGTGTTAAAACATTAATATTTACTAAAATAGTCAAGTTTTTTTTTTAACTCTATTCAAATTTTTAATATACACTACTTAGCATTCCATAACATACATATCTATTTTTATATTTTATCATTGGTAAATTAATTAAACACTAAATATTAAAACGATAATTTCTATGACTTTAGTGTAACCATTTTAAATAATTGATTCGTTCATTATTATAAACAACAAACATAAAATTAACAAACGATGTGTATGTGTGTGTGTGTATGTATTTGTTAATGTGGGAAAAATTAAAAAAGGTAATTAAATCCAAAGCTAATAATAAATTATTTTAAAATATATATGTAAAATGTTTCAAGACAGTATAAAATATTTTAACAAATTGATAAAAATGATTTGAAAAACATTTCAAATTATTAAAAAATGTTTCATTAATATTTTAAGGCCACAAATTTTAATACGTATCTATATACATACATGCATATGAACTATGTTTTGAAAAAAAAATCGTAAGTTTAAAAAATGATTTCTTATTTAATTACAAATTAACGAAATATTTATGTTTTTTCTATACATATGTTAACAAAACAAATGTTTTAAACATTTCGATGGTATTTCCAAGTTAGTCAATTTATACTTTTTTTGAATTTGCATATATATTTATTCTATATATTTGTAAATTTCAATGTTTTCTATTTAACTGTCTAGTGAATGCATTCCACCTTTGAATTATTTATCCTAGCTATCATTTCTTTACACAATAAACCAACCAACCAACTGCTTTTCAAACGACTATTTGTTTACCAAAACAACCCAAAACCTTTTATCTGCACATGCGCAAACATTTTCATAAACTAGAGTCTACATTTTCAATCGAATAAACAATGTCCAATCAAATATATTATGTCCTAACTTGAATTAGACCTTTTCTTCTATTTAATAAGTTGAGACTTGAAAACTCATTTAGAACGCAACTTAGAAGTTAATAGAGAAGCTCACTGCAATTACCTAAATATGTTACTTATATTTTTCTGAATATCTAAAAAAATCGACATAGTTTTATGTTTCAAATAATTAATTTATCAGAAATTCACATTGGCATGTGACATAACAACTTTATAAAACAACTCACACAGCCATTTCTACCTAGAGTCACTGTGTGTTCCCTTCCTGCTGGGAATTTTTTTTCTCGCCTACTAAGCCTGACGTCACTGGAATTTTCTCTTACAGCCAGAAGGCTTGCTATTCTAGGTGGCAATGGTTCTACTCGCATAAATATGTCAGATTGACATGAAATTGATGCATGATATTGGGGATTGCTATGCATGTTTGGCATTGAAAATGAAGCATTTACGGTTCAATCACAGGGACATTCAAAAGAAACCCGTTACATGACGGCCTAGGAGAAAAATCGTTTGCGTTGTAATTTAATGATATTACCCTATTTTAAACATATTGAAATTTATATATATCATTGAGGTGTACTGCAAAACGCTTACTGTAAAATCTGGCATACACACAATTTATCTTTCATTTACAGGGACACACAAAAGTATTTGGCTACAGTACTGCCTATGAAGAATGATTGCTGGCAGTGCGTTTTCAGTTGTGGTAAGCACTTTAAAATTTACATATTTCTTTGCATATTACTTGGTGTGTATAAATTATATAGATCCTAAACATGGCTACACAAAAGATCTAAAGTACGTATCTATTTATTGACAGAAATTTCTGAACGGAAATTTTCAACTGTGCTTTGCGTTTAATTGAACTAATTTTAGCATACGATGCAGTATAAATACAAATCTGTAAATCATAGACTGGGTTTAACAAAGAAATTCGGATTTTTTTTCAAACTATTGATGGTAATTACAGAAATTGTGGTATTAAATGGGTTTTGCATTTTCTAAATTGTTTATTTTGAATCTTTCACCTCAATAAACTGTAAAGTTTTGTTACATTATTCTGAATGTGTTGGAAAGTGTTTCATATTCTGTGCTAAATGCATAATTTTCCGTACTTATTTATCATTTATTATAATTATTTAAATATTTTATTTTCCTAATTTTCCTATATGTTCATAAAGTAAAAAAAAGACGGAACTATATGTATTAACACATATTAAATTGTATTTTTAATGATAATTGGTATAATTACACTATATATTATCTTTTTAACACTTTCCAACATAGTTGAAAAGTGTTTAGGAGTTCGGTTCGTCTGGCCGTCTGACCGTCCGTCCGTGCTGTAACTCTCGTAAATATACTCGTATTGCTGTGTAATTTTAATCTGTCATTTTCATTTGCTATAGTACGATCCCTATTGAAAATGAAGACTATAGCATTTACAGTTGATTTATAGGGACAGCCAAAAGTATTCAGTTACATTACGGGCAATGGAAAAAAATCGTTTGAAGTGCATTTTAATCAAGTTGTACCATTTCAAACATCATAATGAAATTGATATGCACTTATAAAGTGCACTAACACATGCATTCTGTGGAATGTGGAGTGCAAGGCCTTTATTATTTATTTACAGAGTCACACAAAAGAACACACAAAAAACAGAGCCACACAAAAGTTTACGGAGTTGAACTGTTTGCCGCGTATTTTAATTATGTTACATTATTTCAAATATACTGAAACTAATATACATTAATGAGGTTTACTATAGCAATATTCTTGCTGCAGAATATAATGTGCATATCATTTATAGTTTATTTATAGGGGCACACACACACAAAAGATTTCGGGTACAGTACAGAAGTACTGTCTATTAGCGGTAAGTACTAGCAATGCATCTTCAATTATGATATGCGTTTTTAAGTTTAACTAAATTTTGCATATTATGGGATATGTATAAATGCCATAGATCATATACAGGGCTGCACAAAAGAATTAGTAATCATTGCTAAATATGAACGGGAATTGCTTAAAGGTGGTTTTTAATCGAGTTGTATATTTTCAAGCTGAGCTATATTTAGCATACTAAGAGATGTTCGCTATTAAATTTTAGCTTAATACATGCTGTGTATAAAAATCTGTAGGTAATATTCAGGACTGTTCAAAATAATTCAAGTATTTTTCTCCAAAAGAATTGAAGTTTTTTTCAGGCTATGAACGGTAATTGCTGAATCAATGAATTTCAACTATGTTATGCATATCCTAAAACGAGGTAAAACTTAGGTATATTATTTTCCTTATTAAACAGCGAAGTATTGCTAAAGTATTCTGGAAGTGTTGGAAAGTGTTTTATATTCTATGTTTGACGCACGATTTATATTCCTTGTTTATATAGTAGATGGATTAAAAAATCTCTTAGTTGGAGACATGACTTAAATGAAATTGAAACTAGTATGTTGTGGCCATCACAAAACTTTCTTCTATATAAATAACGTCAATTAAATCATTTAAATAGTACAAGAAATTACAACAATTTTGCACCAATTCATATCAAAGTATATCTGAATTTGAAGTTGGATGAAAATTCGTGCATTAGTTCTTGAGATACAGCTAAAGCGGTAATTCAAAAAAATGTAGCACAGCAGCACTGCCTGCTGAGCGATTTACACCAAAACATAAACAGCACTAATTGAATCAAGGTATACCTGAATCTGAAGTTTGATGAAAATTCGAGCATTAGTTATTGAAATAGAGATATGGTGGGAATTCTGAAAAATGCAGCATAGCAGCGCCGCCTGTTGAGCGATTTGCACCAAAACATAAGCAGCACTATTTCATATCAAGGTATACCTGAATCTGAAGTTTGTTGAAAATCCAACCATTAGTTCTTGAGATAGAACTATTGCGGAAATTGCAAAAAATGCAGCATAGCAGCGCCACTTGTTGAGCGATTTACACCAAAATCTATAAAACGTCAATGCATGTCAAGAAATAACTGAATCTGAAGTTTGATGAAAATCCGTGCGTTAGTTCTGGAGATTGAGCTATTGTGGAAATCATAAAAAATGCTCCATAGCGGCGCCACCTGTTGAGCGATTTACACCAAAAACTAAACAGCACTAATTCATATCCAGGTTTACCTGAATCTGAAGTTTGTTGAAAATCCAAGCATTAGTTTTTGAGACAGAGCTATTGCGGAAATTGCAAAAAAGGCAGCATAGCAGCGCCACCTGTTGAGCGATTTACACCAAAATGTATAAAGAGTCAATTTATGTCAAGGACTAACTAAATCTAAAGTTTGATGAAAATCTGTGTATTAGTTCTGGAGATTGAGCTATTGTGGAAACCTTGAAAAATGTTGCATAGCAGCGCCACTTATCGAGCGATTTGCACCAAAAACTAATCAGCACCAATTTATATCAGGGACTAACTGAATATAATTTTTTATTCCATGCATTAGTCCTTGAGATAGAGCGCCCGCAAAATTTGTGTCACATACAGACAGACAGAGAGACTCACAGACTCACAGACAGACATTTTGTGAAAACATGTTTTTCGGAATCCCTGATCCCTAAAAGTGTAAATCTGTCGAAAACTGAAAGTCTAAAATTTTCACGAATCCAATACTTTCTTCTTTTAAAGATAGAAGAAAGTAAAAACGGAGCGTAAACACGAAAGGTTGAGAATGGTTTGATATAATAATAATTTTCTGTATTAATTTTTCTACAATCGCGTCTCGTATTATATTAAAACTGTGCATTTTTGCAAATTTCTTATGAATGATAAAACAGAAATAAAAACAACGACAACTTATGTTTCAGTTATACATATTCAGTAAGTAATACTCAGAAAGCATTACTACCAAATATATTTGTGCAATATTATCCTTAACAGAGAGAGAGAACTCCTGGATTTTATTCTTATCCTCGATACAACCACCATACTTAGTATGTTTAGCTCATGAAAATTTTGACTTAAAGAAGTTTACCGTTTAAAAAGTAAGTTTATATTGGAAATAATAGTGCTCTATCAATGATTTGTATTATAAAGAGGAGCAATTTCAAAGCTAACATAAAAATGCAAAGATCAGGGTAGTTCCCCTAATAATATATATTTTTAAGTAACTGGAGGGGCTCCGTCCTCCTGCTCGCTACGCTCACCAACCACCCGCGTAATCGCTTCGTGATGCCGATTGGTATCGCTCAGCAATCTCTATTTTCTATCCAACCCCAGACGTAAATGTTTCGCGTTTCCATTCTGGATTGCTTCGCGATCCCTTATTTTCAATGCATTCAATTTTTGGATTCCACTCGGTAAAAACACGCTCCTTCCCACCCTCCAATTTTTGACGTGCCCTCATTTTTAAAATGTTTATTATGTGTTATAAACTATCTTAAAATTTCAAACAGATCGCTTTGTTATATTTCCCAATTTAGCTCCACCCCCCCCCCCCCCCCCACCAAAATTTGACGCGCCATTTTTTTTTTTATAATTTTTTATCATGTGTTACAAATTATCAAAGTTTAAAACAGATCGCCTTGTTAGATTTCCAAATTTTAACAAAATCGCGTTCTATTAGTTCCACATTCCACCACCAGGGTGTGCACGCTATTCTTAACAAAACTCTTTATGAACGAAACTCCGTTAAACAACCTATCAGTAGATATATTACTCGAGGGGCGGCGGTCTTAAGCAAGAAATTAAGATATTTGATGAAATTACTATTCGAAAATAGTGGTAACTAAACTTTTGACATTTTTATATTAAATAAAAATATTTAATAAGTAATATATATGCTGTATTTTTAAATATTCGAGATCGTTCTGAAGAATGCTACTACAAAAAATCACGTGACTGTCATTTAAAATGAGCATTTAATATAAATAAACCAATTAGTGAAATATAATAATTAATATCTCATCTTGTAATTAAGATATAAGAGTACTTTTTAGAATATCTGAAAGGGGATTTTTTTCCGTCTGGCTATCCAAGTTTCGAGTTTTTACGCCCTTTAGACTCTGAGATGGGCCCCCTTTTAAAACCCCCGGTACACTTTATTGCCTAACATCCGCATCTGGAAGCCCTGCCTTTCTCATTCTGGCAACCCTTGGGCATGAAATAAAAGGAATTTTTTATCGTTCAATTTTTAGCCGATTTTTTTCTGTTCTACCGTACGCATCGGAATAATTTTTTGAATTTCTGAAAGTAGAATTTTTTTCTGCGCCCATCTGTGCGATTTTCGAGTTTTTCGCCCAGGGGCCCAGGTAGTTCCTGAGATGTGAGTCGATTTAAAAAGCCCCAGCTAATTTTTTCGATTCGGTTTCCCGGTATCTACGCTTATTTTCATTGGTCCATTTCCAAATTGATTAACCCATTTTCAAATCGTTACTTTTTTTATATTTAGAACGATTTTAATGGCGATTTAAATTTTTAAATTTCAGCTACGTATTTAAACATCTTTTTACGATTATCTGAACATTTTTTTTTTTTAATATGTGTTCGGAAATGCATTCTTGTACGACATCCGTGCTAGTTTCAGATTTAGAAAAATAATGAACCAATAAACCAATGTAGTTTAAAAAAAATTACTATTTTTCAAAAATAAAATCATTGTTTGCACTTCATCAATTGTAAATCTAAAAAGTGCATTTTTAATTGAGGCCCACGTCAAATTAACATATTGTAAAGAAATTCTTTTGGAACAGGAATTTCATTCTGGAAATTAGACGCGATTTAAAAAAAAAATTAATAAAAATTAAAAAAAAAAGCAATTTAACAAATTACAACGACGATTTGGAAAATGATTTTTTCAAAGACTAAAATTTAACACATAAAAAATCGCACGGAGTTGACCATGCATTACGTACGCCATGGATTAAACATTAATAGTGTTACTACACGTAAAAATTGCAAGCAACAAAAATCGCCTGCGACTCGTCAGATTTCCTGAAACTTTCGTATTATCCACCGGAAACTTACGTATTATCCAAGCATTTCATTGGCTGTTCGGGAACAGGCTTTTCCATCGTAGAAATCTGACGACCCATTTTAAATGAAATTTCATTCTTAAACTTCTAAACATCCCACAATATTACTTTTTACACCGTCGTATAGAGAAAAAAAATGTACTTTTAAATGCAATTTGTTTGACAGCTGTATCTCAATTTGTTTCTAAGTTATTAATTTTTTTTGTAGTTTTTATTACTTTTTTGTCATAGTGGCAACAGAAGTATCCATCTCTGTTGAAAGTAAAGGGAAATACAGATTACTGTATAGACCAATCAGAAAACGAATAAAATGCGGATTCGACCTATAAAAACCTTCAGATATGCTTTTGATTTCCTACCCTGACGAGGACAATAACCATTTTTCCAAATGGTTAAAAAGAAACTAGTCGGAAGTGGCAATCCCAAAACTTTCTTCCATCTCGTACATGTTAATACTGCCTGAAAAATGCAGCATAGCAGCGCCACCGGTTAGTTGATTTACACCAAAATCTAATCAGCAACAACTTATGTCAACTTCTAATTGAATTTGAAGTTTGATGAAAATCCGTGCATTAGTTTTAGAGATAGAGCTATTGCGGAAATCGTGAAAAGTTCTGTGTAACAGTGGCACCTGTGGGTCAATTTACACCACAAAATAATCAGGATCAATTTATATCAGGGACTAACTGAATCTAAAGTTCGATGGAAATTCATGCATTAGTTCTTGAGATACAGCTATTGCGGAAATCGTGAAAAAAGAAGCATAGCAGCGCCACCTATTGGGCAATTTACACCAAAAACTAAACAACACTAATTTATATCAGGGACTAGCTGAATCTGAAGTTTGATGAAAATTCGTGCATTAGTTCTTGAGATAGAGAGCTACTGCGATAATCATGAATAATGCATCATAGCAGCGTCACCTGCTAGGCGATTTACATTAAAAAGTAATTAGGACCAATTTATATCACGAACTAATTGAATCTAAAGTTTTATTAAATTCTGTCCGTTAGTTCTTGAGATAGAGAGCCCGCAAAATTTGTATCACACACAGACTCATAGACAGACCCACAGACAGACTCACAGACAGACATTTTGTAAAAACATGTTTTTCGGGATCTCTGACCCCTAAAACGTGTAAATCCGTCGAAAACCGGAGTTCGGAAAATTTCGCGGATCCAATACTTTCTTCTTGTATACAGATAAAAAATTGTTTAAAATATCGGACGTCGATCCAGGTTTTTTTTTTTTCTGGGGCCCATTTTGTGAAAAGTAAAAGTTATTTTTGTGAATTTTATTATATTTTTGTGAAACATAATATTTTGTACTGAAAATTGAAATCGAGTAACTCAAATTCGAATTAAGCATTTATTAACAAAAACTTCTTTAAACCATTTTGCTAATGTTTTTGTTTCTGGTAAACTGGTTTTACTTTCAAAACACAGATTTTAAAACCTAACAAAATAAAAGTAATAAATAGAAGTAAGCTTTTATGAAAAGGAATTTTGTCAAGTGGCATATTTTATTAAAAAGAATTTTGCAAAGGGACCTGTTTCATTAAAAAGAACTTTGTGAAGTGGTCCATTTTATTAAATTCATTTTTATGAAGGGGTCCATTTTGTTAAATTCATTTTTGTGAAGGGGCCTGTTTTATTAAATAGATTTTTGTGAAGGGGCCCTAAATAGTCCCAAAATTTTGCCTGGATCGACCCCTGAGTCTCATTACATTTTCCTCTTAGAAAATAACAGTTTCATATTATTAAAGTAATGAAAACTTGAAACACATGAAAACTTTTTTAAAACAATTTTACTTTATAGAAGTTTTTAAAAACTTTATCGCAAAGTAAAAAAAAAAAAAAAAAAAAAAAAAAAATATTTTTTAATAGTATTTTTTGTTTAGTTAATTTCATTTTGTTCATTGTAGCATCAGAAATTAACTATAATATTTACTTGATTACATTGACAACTTTATAAGGACAATCAAAAGTGCGCACTTTTGATTTTTTATGTGGCGCCATATAACACAAAAAAGGAAAAAAATACATTTCTACCCTATATATATAAAATCCTAATGAATCGAATTGAAACGAATTTATGTAACGATTCTATGAAACGACTGATTAAACAACTGATTAAGTTTCACGGCGATTTCTCCTAAAATATGGAATACTTTGCGATGAAATTAACATCAAAAATCCGTATTGATCCACAGATCTCAAAACTGGTATTAGAATTTTAAAATTAGAATTAGTTTTCGAAATATTAATTTTTTTCTAATTTTAAATACTTTTTTTCTAATGATGGCAACTCAAATTTTAATCATAACAGATATTTTTTTTCCCTATTTTAGAAAAGGTTATTTTAAATTAATTTGGCGACGAGTTTGGCCTCCCTTAAATGTATGCTAAGAAATGCATCATGTTACTTTTATTCAGAATTCAATTTGTATTTCATTATCATTTTAATACAAAACTTTCATTTAAAATTGAATCCTTTAAAATAAATGGCTTTTATTTCATTCTTTGTTTTAAACGAAACGAAAGGAAAAATATTAGACACAGATGTCATATACGCAACGGGGTACCTAATTGGCGCCAAAATGGCGTTATTTTGCCTGACATGGTAACCCGGCTATTGTTGCTTATTTATTAATAAATGTTTAATTGAATTTATTAACCATTTGGAAAAATGGTTATTGTTCTCGTCAGGATGGGAAATGAAAAGCATATCTGAAGGTTTTCATTGGTTTAATCCGCAATTTATTCGTTTTCTGATTGGTCTACACAGTAATCTGTATTTCCCTTTAATTTCAACAACGATGGATACTTTCTGTTGCCACTATGACAAAAAAGTAATAAAAACTACAAAAAAAAAATTAATAACTCAGAAACAAATTGAGATACAGCTTTCAAACAAATTGCATTTAAAAGTACATTTTTTTCTCTATCCGACGATGTAAAAAGTAATATTGTCGGATGTTTAGAAGTTTAAGAATGGAATTTCATTTAAAATTGGCCGTCAGATTTCTTGGAAATCTGACGATGGAAAAGCCTTTTCCCGAACAGCCAATGAAATGCTTGGATATTTACGTAAGTTTCAGGTGGATAATACTCAAGTTTCATGAAATCTGACGGGTCGCAGGCGATAGTTTTGGCTTGCAATTTTTACGTGTAATAACACTATTAATGCTTAATTCAGGGCGTACGTAATGTATGATCAACTCCGTGCAATCTTTTATGTCTTAAATTTTAGTCTTCAAAAAAAAAAATTGTTTTCCAAATGGTCGTTGTAATTTGATAAATTGCTTTTTTTTTTCTTTTTATTTACAAAAAATGTTATAAATTATTTTGTTCTATAGTTATTAATTAATTTTTTTTTATTTATTGTTATTTCATTTTAAAAATAACAGAAAATAATTTAAAAATACATATGTAACAGATATTTGAAAACGAGGTTTTCGCCAAATTGTCGTAAAAAAAAATCACGCCAAACCCGGTGCGTATGTGACAATGCAACAAATCATGAGATTTAATTTCCACTTCAAAGCAACGTTTTAATGTTATTACTTCTCCCGTCGACCAATTTCGCCAAATTATATAAATAGCCAAATTATACAAATTGACATTTTTTTTATTTTAAAGAACAGAAGAACAAATAAATTAGTATAACATTAATAAAAATACAAATAAAACGTCGAAATGAAAATCACTTGATGGCGTGAACATGTGTAACTTCCTTAAAGTCAAGTGAATGTGGCATTTACGATCAACCATTATTGGCATTTAATCTTATAGTGAGGCGACAGATTTTTGGTCGATGGGATAACCAAGTAGCACCGTTTTAATTTATCTCTCGAAAAATAAAAAAATGCTAACTGGCGAGTTAAAAAAAAAAGCTATTGACGAGATTTTCACCCGGCTAACATAAAAGTACCAGGAATTCTTTGTGATCATCGCAACTTTTATGTAGTTTTATTCGAAAAAATAATTTTGATTCTTTAATCAAAATGGAAACCTTTCTTATGAAAAGCGAAGGAATCAGCCCGTTGTTTATGGCAGTTACATGGCTTGGACTATTATAATATAAACGAAATAATGGGGATAGAATAATATTCGGCGACTTATCACACCTGTGGCTAGCTAACATTAAAGTACAAAATGGCCGCCTGGAATATAAAAAGCGAAGGGATCCGCCTGGAGCTGTTGATGATAGTCACATGACTTAGGCTATTATTATAGAGATTGTTTTCCATTTTAAAAAATCCCTGCCGGCTCGGGCCTATAGGCGGAGGTAGATTTCGAAGTTAAGTACTAAATTCACCAACAAAACTTAAATCAAGGTCTTCTCTAAGAATGAGCTCTAGAGAGCTAAACATTTTGTGAAAATTCTAATATACACGAATACATACACGTATGTATATGGAATAAGTTTAAAAAATAGCTAAAACAAATTCAGAGAACCTCAGAGTGTTAAAATAAGCTAATATTTCCATTGTCGGGTTTTCATCATGTTTTAATACGTTTCTTCAAACTCACATGACGTTAAATATTCACGCTGAGGTCCGTTTTATTTCCAATTTGATGCAATATATATTTTTTTAATTCGTCTAACTATTTATTTCATTTTGAGTTTCCATGCGGAAATCTTGCTCTAGAAAACTTATGACGTAATATTCAATTTGTTTCAATTATTCAAACTATTTATTTAATTTAATTTTTCACGTGGAACCTTGCAATAGAAAAGCAATTGTTGTTGTGAGAATTTTATTGCTTTTTTTTTATTGTTGGCAACTGCTATAACGAAAAATATTTCTTTTTTCCTGTCATTGTTGTGTAAGAGCTGGTTTTATCAGAATCATGTTAAGGCGGTATTCAAAATTTTGAACCCTCCCCATTTCCATTCCCTTGGGCCGATTTTGCCCATTTTCAATCCCCGCCGAGATATTAGCCATCTCAAAGTTGTTGGCGAGTTTGAAGACGATCCGTGCATAATTGCGACTTTTATCGTGCGGACAAAATTTAGTACATACATATATATATATATATATATAAACTTTTTAGGTGGGGGTGGTTTTGGGTTCCTGGGGTCCAATAAGGAAAAGTTATGAAGGAATTTTTCAGAAGTCGCACCATGGTAACGACTGCAATAGGTAGTATTTCTTACGAAATCTACCTAAAAACAGCGCAAAGAATAATATTTCGTAACAATTAAAAATTTATTTTCACGTAACTATTAAAAACAGAAAAAAAAAACTTTAAAATTACTATTAAATGAGTACGTGTTAAAGGCAGGAAAATATTGAAAATTATGTCCTGGAAATTGTATTTACACGTGAATATTAAAAGGGAAAGGAAACTGTAAAATAATAAATACATTAATATGTGTTTAACCCTTTCACGGACAAGGCACTTCTATTCGTAAAATCTAGAAATCAGTGAATGGCACCAGAATTTACAAACAAATTTCGAAATACAAAAATGCTTTTGTTCACTTACTTAATAAAAGGGAAATTTTCATCCCAATATTCTGATGCTAATGTGACATTTAAGAATTAAAATTAAGTGGTCCAAAAATGAACCACCGCCGTTGAAGGGATTAAAGCAGCAAATTTTAGCAATTGTATTATGTCAATCGTTTTATAACGCTGTTAAAAAATACCGAGAGACAAAGACTCTGTTTACTTAATCCATTTTATTTTAGCTTCTTTTCAAATGTTTAACTGATCTTCTTTAACCAAACACGAAATCAACCATTGGATGTCTTAACAGCAACTGATTCTACCTTAAATTTTTGCAATCAAAGGGAATTGAATGGAAATCCGTTTACGGGGAGATCGCTACAGGTTTTTTCAGTATAATTCAATCTTCTCTAATCTTTTTAAAACCGATCAGATTAGCATGCTTTTAGATTCTACAGTGTCTGAACGGGGGTTGGCGAGCGTAGCTTGCAGGGGGCAGAGCCCCCTAGTTCTTACTATAAGAAATTGCTGTTGATATTCTGCGAAATATATATAATCTTCATCATTTTAATTCTGCAACTCCAACATATGGAAAAATAAAATAATACATTTGGAAAAACATGCGAAAATAATTTAAAAAGTTCTACACATGAATAACAAACACATGATTTGTATGTGTAGTTTTGGTAAATAGAAAAGCACTGTAATACTGCTGTAAAAGTAAGCATTAAATAAACATCCGTATGTGTTTGTTACTTCCAAACTCACTACCGATTAGAAAATATTCACTACTCATGACTTTCGTTACTCGGCTTGGTGGTCTGCACGAGCTAAAATTTCCAGGCCCGGATCATAGAAAAAAAAATATTAGACCCAAGCCCGGTAAAAAAGCTACAACTTCAACCCGAGCCCGTAGAAAAACATTATTGGCCTGGACCAGTGTAATAGCTAAAAGTTCGGCCCAGCTCGGAAAAAAGTTAAAATCTTGGCCCAAGCCTGAGTGAATTTTTACAAGACATTGATTTTTACGTCGATTTGGTTAAAAATTTGTCTCGTAACAGGAGTTCTGACCAAAGATATTTCACTTTTTTTCATGTTTCTAAATTTCATTTTTATAGAAATGCAGTAGGCTGCGACATTTATTTTTCTAATGAATCGCTATTTCTTGTATGTAAATGTTTCAGTTATCATTAATATTGTTAATCCATAGTCCATGTATAGATATGTTAAAAATCTGAAAAATGCTACACAGTAAAATCTTCTAAGCCTCGATTACAGAGAAAAGAAAAAAAAAATTGTTATAGGCAAGGAAAGTTGCCTTCTTAGCAAGTGTAAATGTATTATATATTCTTTTTTTATGTATTAGTATATTAATTTTGCATGGATCAACATGTTTTTCAGTTTAAAACAGGATTCAGTCATAGGCAGGTTCTTTTTCACTATATTTTATTACTATATTTACTTTTTTTTACTATATTTTAATTAGCGTAGAAATTTACTATTCTTTAAAAAGAATGAATGTTAATGTTCAATTGTAGAATAATGGCTATTTAAAAATGTATGCATTTTGTTGCAAAAATCTTTGGGCCAGGCTTAATTTTACTGACTTTTGAACAGACAGGCCACGCCGAGACAATGATTTTCATATGGGCTGGCTCAAAACTAGGACCGGAAATTTTAGGCCACGAAGACTAGGAAAGAAACCAGTCCCGGATCTGTACAGAAAAAATAAGGTAGGCCCGGCCGGCCTGATTCTTCTGGAAATAAAGTAAGGCCCGACCCATAAAGAGTAGTCACTGGACCCGACTCGGCCCGAGTGCCGTGAGTGAAAATAGGTCCAAGCAGATCTCTGACTCGGCTATCCTTACGTATTCATCCTCAGCCGTTTATCATGTTTTTTTTTTTTTACAGCCATTTTTTTGGCACAATTTTTGCCGATTTTCCTTGGCGGATTTGCAATTTTGCAACACCGACTAGTTTTCTCTTCCAGCAACCCCAGATTTTCTCCCCCTCTAAACATCGCAAAAATTGTTATACATTTTAAATTTTAGTTAAGTAGGTTTAAATTGTAGTTAAGTAATCATAGCGATAAATTTTTTTCGTTCTATTTGAGTTATTGACACACATTTATGAATAAAAGGATTTAAATTTTAACACTTCATTAATTCTGTATATATATACTAGTATTTAAAAATGCTCTGACGAGCACCAAAAAAAAGGCTAATATGTTTTTAAGTATGAAAAAGGGTTTGACAAGTGCTTCTAATTGAGCATGAAAAAGGACAAGGGGTCCCTTCTTGGCTGCAGCTCACTGTCAATGCCAACTTTGAAAAAATCATATTTGCGCTTTTTCCATATAAAATAAATTCGCGGTACTTTAGTAAAACTTTCCGTCGTGCTTTACATGTTAACTGCACTGTTGCACTGTTGTACTGCGCATGCGTCTGCAATGCAACTTTGTACAGTGCACTATGTACTATTATATCTCTATAAATTATACTACACTGTACATTCCTATTATGCTTTTGATTTTTGAACCTCAGCTCACACTCACACTGTGCTTTTTCACTTCCGTATTAAAGGTGTATGCGTCTAATGTTCGTTTATAATTTACATGCATTGCTGTACTGCATAGTATATTGTACAGCCACAGCCACTTGCATATAATTTCAACAATCAATGAATGCATTATACTGTTATGCGTGCAAATGTGGAAAATTTCCTGTGCAAAATGCTGCAACAGTCGGCACTGCACTACAAATAAGTTTTCTGTACAGTTCTACACTGCGGGCGTGCTTGGTGGCCCCGCATGCGTGTGATACGCTGCAGGAACTAAAGTTTTTGGTACTATGTCGCCTTACATTCATGTTTAATCAGACTGCGTCTTTACTGGTTGTGTCTTTATACTACACATTTTTATCGTAACTGTGGCTGATTTTTTTTTAATGAAAAAAGCGCAAATATGATTTTTTCAAAGTTGGCATTGACAGTGGGCTGCAGCCAAGAAGGGACCCCTTGTCCTTTTTCATGCTCAATTAGAAGCACTTGTCAAACCCTTTTTCATACTTAAAAACATATTAGCCTTTTTTGGTGCTCGTCAGAGCATTTTTAAATACTAGTCATTTAAATTTTTTGATAATTATATATTGAATATAAATAAACCTGAGTTGCTTTTAGATATTCCCAATACTTTTTTCTTATTTCGCTCAATAATGCACTATTTAACCAAGTAATGCACACTGTTTTAAGAAATTTAAGGTTTTTTAATCAAATTCACGTTATTTTTATTCATAATTTAATTTTCTTGGGCTCTCTTAAATATAATTAATATAATTCCTTAAACTGATATTAGTTTTTGTTGCATTAAAATATATCAATTTGTTGATTCTCTCTAAAGAAGTAAACCCTATTGGTTTACAATGGAATTCTATAGGAATTTCGCGATATATTGCCAAGTTGGTGACAAACTTGGCGGTATTTGGCGACAGAACAGGGTCCTGCCTATGGTAACCACCCTTATAGGTATAAAGATGCATTAAATGCTGTTCTATAACCAATAAGATGCGTTTCATTCGAGAGTTGCCATTAAACAATTAACAAATAATCGCGGTTTCTGTGACACATACGATAGCGTAATGTATATATATAGATTATCGTGGAAATCGAAGGTTTAGGCCACATCGTATTGTTTAGCTAGACCAGTTATACTAACATCGTTCTCATGTTTTGCTACAATTTCTTTTATTGAACAGTAATTCGCTTAAGCTTCTTACTACTGCTATCATGAAGCACTTTTTCATTCTTATAAGCCATAATGAGAGCTAAAATTAGCGCAAACCTGAGTAAAAGTAAAACAAAAAGTTAATTTTTTTACATTAATAAAGGTACACAAAGCACTCTGATATGCACACCTTACTCCAAACTTGACTAATAACCAGAGTTATGTGAGGGTTACCAACTGAACTATTCAGCAGCCTTGGTCATGAACCGAGATATTGCACGCCAACCGAGTCAAATTTTGATCACCGAAGTTGGACATAAACCGAACTGGTTATAAACAGAGGCGAGGTTCCACTTATATTTTGACCTATAAGTTTGCAAATATGGCATTATTTAAATATTCAATGGCGATGATCATTAAGCATCTTGGCGATTTTGGCGATGAAACTCACCGATTTCAAAGTAACGTTCTGAAGTGTACTTGAACCACCACAGATGTCATATACACATTACGTTGACGCGATATTTTCTGACGCCAGTGTCATATACGCACCGGGTACTTAACTGGCGCCAAAGTTTTGTTATTTTGCTTGATATAGTAACCCGGATGTTGTTGTTTATTTATTAATAAATTGTTCATTTACTTTTATTTTCTTTTTTAAAATTATATAAATTGTTTTGTTCTATTGTTATTAATTAATCTTTTTTTAATTTATTGTTATTCCCTTTTAAAAAATATATACGTAACTGGTATTCAAAAATGAGGTTTTCGCCAAATTGGCGTCAGAAAAAATATCGCGCCAACGTAGTATGTATATGACACCTGTACCATATTTGGTACAACTTGATTATCCTGTCGACCAAAAAATTATCGCCAAACTATAAGATTAAATGACAATAATGGATGACAGTAAATGTCACATTCGCTTGACATTAAACATGATGATACACGTGTTTATTACGTCATCAAGTGATTTTTAATTCAAGTTTTGGCACAGATGTCATATGCCCTATATTGGCGTGATTTTTTTGACGCCAATTTCATATACGCACCAGATACTTAACTGGCGCCAAAGTGTCGTTATTTTGCTTGATATGGTAACCCGGATATAGATGATATATTAACGAGGTTTTCGCCAAATTGGCGTCGGAAAAAATCGCGCCAATATGGAGCGTATATGACATCTGTGCCCAAGTTTTTATTAGTATTTTTATTAAGGTCTTACTAATTTGGTACAGATGTCATATTCGCCCCATATTGGCGCGATTTTTTTCGGTTGCCAATTTGGCGAAAACATCAACAGCATAAACAACATAATCCGGGTTACCACATCAAGCAAAATAACGACACTTTGGCGCAAGTTAAGTACCCTTTGCCTATATGATTTGGCGTCAGAAAAAAATCGCGCCAATATGGGGCGAATATGACATCTGTTCCACTAATTTATTTATTCTTCCTTTATTTAAAATAAAAATTATGTCATTTTGTATCATTTGGCGAATAGTTTGGCGAAATTGGTCGACGGGATAATGAAGTATTACCGTATATTTTTGCCGTACATTTTCGACAATATCTCAAGCAAAAGTACCTAAAGTTAAACGAAACCCTAATTATTTAAGGCACAGATGTCATATACACAACGAATTTGGCGGGGTTTTTTTACGCCAATTTGACGAAAACCTCGTTTTCGAATAGCAGTTACATATATATTTTTACCCGACTACGGCAAAGCCAAAGGAGGGTTATGATTTTGACAGGCTATGTATGTATGTATGTATGTATGTATGTATGTATGTATGTATGTTCATCTGTTCCCTCGTAACTTCTAAACCACTAATCAGAATTCGACAAATGACATATCATTAGAAGCGTCTTAATTGTCCGCTGGTTATAGGCTATATAGATTTTCACCAAATTCAATGTGGCGCCTTCTAGCGGACAAAATATACAGAGTAAAAAAATAAAGTTAAGCTAGATATGCCGTGTTTGGTATCATTTTAAAGCGCTTCACTTGTACATTTCGAATATATATATATTACTAGCATTTGCTTGTGACTTTACTTGCATTTATGGGCTAATTGCATATAATTCACATCTTTTCGTTCTTAATTTCTTTGGTACTTAGTAATCAGAATAAGACCACTGCAGTGCCATTAGAAGGGTCTTGATCTTGATATTCTGTTGGTTGTGAGCTATAAAGTTTGTCACCAAATTTACTATTATGCCCTCTAGCGGACAAAAAGTATAAAATAAAAATATATGTAATGTGTTTGGTATTACTTGAAAGAGCTACCTGTATTCATGGGGTACTTTTATACTTTTTCAGCGTAGTTTTTTGTCGTAGTTGGGTTTTAGTTTTTTTACTTTATCTTGTTAAATTACTTTCTATTATTTTAAAAAGGAAATAACAATAAATAATGAAAAGTTTAATTAATAAATATAGAACAAAACAATTTATATAATTTTAAAAAATAAAATAAAAGTAAAAAAAAAAATAATTAATAAATAAACAACAATAGCTCAGTTACCGTATCAGACAAAATAACGCCATTATCGCACCAGTTATGTACTCTGATGCGTATATGACATATCTTCCTTATTTAAAATAGATGAAATGCTATTTTTTAAGGTATGCTTAGTATGTGAAGTATTTATATTACTGCATACCTATCGCTTGTGTAAGTCAGGATGTTATGATGATAATTTAAAAAAAACTTACATTTAGCTCCTGAACAGAAGCTTGGGATTTACCCTGTTTTTTTTCCCCTATCAACTCGTTTATGCTCCAATTGTGTCTATTACTCCAGTTCAAAATATTTATCAAGAAAGTTTATATATATATTTATGAAAATTATGCATTATCTACTTAGATTGACGTCGGTTTCAAAAATACATAAATCTATCAGTTGAATTTCAATTTTTATTGACTTATAAAAACAAAAGTACACGTGTTATCCTTTTTTTTAAAGTATTGTACTGATTTTTAGGGAGTGGCAACACGAAAGAAATTACTGAATTAGAAAATTAAAAAATGAAAATGAGAGATTGCTATAATTTTATGGAGACATTATAAAAGACAAATTCGATTTTCTCAGCGACCGTCAAACATACAAAGATGAAAAAAAAATCTATTTTAAGTTTGAACAAGAGGATCAAAATAAAATAAAAACGATGTTAATCCACCGACTGGAACGTTAGGTATACCTTGTTGAATTTTGTGTCTTCATTTTTTTGTTTAAGGTTAAATAAAAAACTACTGAAAGCAACAATAATTTTTTTAATGCTATCAGTTTATTCGTCTCGTCGAGTTCTATCTTTCAAAAGAAAAATCATTGTCGTATGTCAACTGGTTCGCCAGAAATTTAAGAAAGTCGTTTGCATTTTCTATTTCTTAATCATATTATAGCTTAACGCTACCGCGTTTGCTATGATTTTTAAGGTCCATCAAGTTTACCAGAACCATCAAATTCATCGTCAGGTCAGGCAGCTCAAAAAGCCAGAAGGAAGAGAAAGACGTTGAAAGACATTTTGCCTCAGACTATGGAACGATGTTTTGAGAATTTTCTTTGTTACCAAAAAGAAATGGACAAAGAACTTTTGGAAATAGAAAAAGAGCAGCTGAAAGTTGAGAAGGAAAACCTAGAACTTAAAAGACAGACATATGATTTGTTAAAAAAAGCATTTGAATAAATGTACCTAAAAGCACAAAAATAATTATTAACAAAGATTTACTAAAAGACGAACACTACATATAAAAGTTGACACTTTTAAAACATTAAAGAAAAGTTTTAAACCAATAAATTTCAGCCATCCTGTGGCCATCATCAGGGTCTCATTTCCTGATGATAAATAAGACCCTGATGATGGCCACAGGGTGGCTGAAACTTGTTGGTTTTAAACTTATTTAATGCTTTAAAAGTGTCAACTTTTATATGTAGTGTTCGTCTTTTAGTAAATCTTTTTAATTACTTTTGTGCTTTTAGTTTCAAGACGTAATAGTCCTTCAATTTATTTAAATATACTTAACCTTTTCACTGTCTTTTTTATAAACAGAATATATTCAGATATATATCTATATATTTTTTTTTTCCTTTTACCCATGAATGATTTACATTTCACTCATAGAAATTCAGTTAAAAAGGACAAACTTTAACTTGCAGAATTCGTTTGCAATCCCTTTTCGTGAAAAATCTTGTCTATTGAGAAATGGGAAAGTTGTTTGGTTTCATAATTTTTTTAATGAAATTATTTGACGATTTTGAATAGATTGTCAATACAAAAACCCTTAATGCTTTGAGGGACGGTGGGATATGAATATAAAATTTAACATTTTAAATTTGGTGTTGAAAAATAGCTTTTCGTTGTCTTGATTTTTTTTTTTTTCAAAAATTTCGGTGTGAACTCAGCATTATAGAACGACAATTGCTTGCATTTAGAAAATATCATTTTCATCCTCATGATTAAAAGATAAAATTGCATTATACATTAACGCAGAATAGAAAACATTAGCTCCATAAAAAGAATGACATTTGCACCCAGACACACACAAATAGTGTTCTGTAAACTTTTTTTTCAATCAGATGTATAAGAAAATTTCATATTTGTGAAATTAATAATGTGTCCTTTTGGCGAAAAAGTGATTCTGTCTGAAAATTGCTTTTGATTACTAACAACATGATGCTTTATATATAAATATTAGGAAGTATATATATAAGAAAATTAAGAAATATAAGAAGCTTTAATATATCTATGAGAAATACTTTGAGCCAGGGACCAAGCTAAGGGGGGGGGGCAGCCTTCACCCCCAAAAATATTTGGGAATGCTGTTACACTTGGCAAATTTACAAACTTAGTTTGCAAATTTGTTTAAATCTTTAATAAAAACTACAATACACTTACTATTTATGATAGACTTGGCAAAAGTTACAAATCTAATTGGGAATATTATTAAACTTTTTACAAACAAAAACTATATTACATTTTTAAAGTGGTAACTTTGAAAAATTATAAAACTAGTTGGCAAATACTGAAATTTTATTTGGCAATTTCATGTCATCTTTCCCCCGAAGAAAAAGTCTTAGCGATGGCCCTGCTTTGATCAATCGTTTTTCACGTGATTTCAATACGTGTTTTATTATCTCATCCATAACTAAAATTAAGTCTCTCATAAAGAGGTAAATTAAGAGCAGATGGAGACTTTGTTGTTCCTTTCACACCACTTCTGAAAAAGAAAGAAAGAAAAAAAAAATCTATTTTCTGATGAAATACTAATTTTTTTTTTTTTTTTTTTTTTTTTTTTGCTTAAGGACTCTCAACATATAGCTCCAACATTGTATTTAAATGATATATTCTTATACTTATCCAGACATGTTTAAACGTATCATTTAATGTAAATAAAATTTATATAATTGTAAACGTAAAGTAATTATTGAAAATAACTGTAAATATCACTGTTTGCTAGAGATGTGTCATTTGTTGAGGAACAATTCTAGCAGTGAAACTGAAGGAAAAATTCCAGTCTGTAAAAATGAATCGATCCTATTCAGAACATTTCCTTGGAATCGGTGCAAAATGTACAAAGTAAAAAAAAAAAAAAAAAAAAAAAAAAAAAATCCTGGAAATTAGTCTGAAATTTACCAAATCCAAAACCGGAGCAATTCCTCGGAGTCAGTGCAAAATGTAGACTCCAACAAGGGATGATTCCTTGGAATCGGTCCAAAATTTACCAACTCTGTAAAGGGCAGATTCTTTGGAAATGTTCAAGATATGCCAATTTCAAAAAAATACTGAAGGAATCTACCCAAAATGGAATGATGTATACAAAATAAGGAGCAAAAATTTTATATTTTTGGATAAATTCACTTACTTGCGCTTTTCACCAAGCACAAAAAAGCAGTGAATTTCCATAATAGAGTTCGGTGCCACACCAAATTAATGTATGATAACGGAAATTTTTAGGAAAAAACGTTAATTGCAGCCAAACAAGTAATATAAAAATTTTGATTTTAAAGTCAATTCCTACTTAGGTCATCAAAGAAAAATTTAATATAATCCCTAAAGAGGATTCTTCGCGCACTTGAAAATACCCGCTCCGTAATGTTAATCCTATGGGCAGGTTATTTTCGAATTTCTCGTTTAAATTTCAATATTTTTAAATGATTTTTTTGCATAGGCTAGATGAGGTCGATCTTTAATATGACTCTTTTTTACTTTTTTGATTTTGGTTGCAGATTTTTTTTTTTTTTTTTTTTTTTATGTACATTTAGTTTCCAAACAGGTTTCGAAACTAAAAGTACCTTTTAAAAAAAAATCTGCAACCAAAATTGAAAAGGTAAAAACGAGTCATATTAAAGATTGAGCTCAGTTATACTAAGCAAAAAAATTTTTTTTTAAATATTCTAATTGAAACGAGAAATTCGAAAGTAACCTGCCCATAGGATTAACATTACGGAGCGGTGTTTTCAAGTGCGCGAAGAATCCCCTTAAGCTAATATTAGTTTTTGTTGCATTAAAATATCTCAATTTGTTGATTTTCTGGAAGCAAGCAAACCCTATTGGATTTCAATAGGAGTCTATGGAAATTTGGCGAAATACTGGAAATAGCGCCAAGTTGGCGTCACTTTTGGCGACTCATTTTGGTCGCCAAATTTGGCGATATATTGCCAAGTTGGCAACAAACTTGGCAGTATTAGGCGACAGAACAGGGTCCTTTCTATGGTAACCCCACTTATAGATATGAAGATGCATTAAATGCTTCAATAACCAATGGCCGCCATTTTGTCTCCCATGTAAAACTAAAATTAATTAATTAAAACTTAATTAATGAATTAATATTTGAAAAAACTGTATTAACATCAATTGTCATCCAGTACAAGTTTAAAAAAATTTATTTCAACTTGATAGGATGAATAATAAGTATTTTATTAACGATTGAAAATTTGAACAAGATATATAAATAAATAAATAAATATAGGGAAAGTGTGAACTAATAGTAGGAATTGAAAAATAAACTAGTCGGATGTACCAATCCCAAAACTTTCTTCTATCTCATGCACGTTAATACTTGAAAATTCGCTATCACACTGCCAAAACTAAACGGCAGTCTATGCCCATCTTGAGGATTCTAAAGATATGAAATTTCGTGCATTAGTTCTTGAGATATGGCTATCTCTGAAATCGTATAAATCCAGCAAAATTCAGCCTAGCAGCGCCACCTATTGGGTGCTTTACACCAAAACCGCCAAGCAACCACTTATGTCAAAATCTAACTGAATCTGAAGTTTGGGGGAAATCCGTGCATAAGTTTTTGAGAAGAGTTATTGTGCAAATCATGAAATTTCCAGCATAACAGCGCCACCTATTGGACGAAATACACCAAAACCTAATCAGTAACAACTTGTGTTAATATCTAACTAAATCTGAAGTTAGATGAAAATTCGTGCATTAGTTTTTGAGATAGAGCTATTGCGGGAATCGTGCAAAATGCAGTACAGCAGCGCCATTTGTTGAGCGATTTACACCAAGACGTAATCAGCATCAAGTCATATCAAGGACTAACTGAATCTGAAGCTTCAAAAATCTGTGCGTTAGTTCTTGAGATAGAGCCATTGCGGAAATCGTAAAAAATGCAGTATGGCAGCGCCATCTCCTAAGCGATTTGCACCAAAAACTAATCAGCATCAATTTGTATCAGGGAATAACTGGATACAAATTTTTATTAAATTCCGTGCATTAGTTCTTGAGACAGAGTGCCCACAAAATTTGTGTCACACACAGACAGATACACAGACTGACAGACAGACATTTTGCAAAAACATGTTTTTCTGGTTCTCTGACCCCTAAAACGTGTAAATCCGTCGAAAACCGGAATTCGAAAATATTCATGAATCCAATACTTTCTTCTTGTAAAGGTAGAAGAAAGTAAAAAACAAGAATTTAAAAATGGAAAAAAAGAGTAAAAAGAGGTATGTTCCTTTTTTTTTTTTTTTTTTTTTACAAGGTCGTATTTCGCGTACAGAAATTTCATTCTGTGCGATGGTAATAAAATAATTTCCTTTTATTTCATCATTATTACTTTCTTCTATCGTTACAAGAAGAAAGTATTGGATTCGTAAAAATTTTCGAAATCCGGTTTTCGACGGATTTGCATCTTTTAGGGGGTCAGAGATCCCGAAAAACATGTTTTTACAAAATGTCTGTCTGTCTGTTGTGACAAAAATTTTGTGGGCGCTCTATCTCAAGAACTAATGCATTGAATTTAATAAAACTTTAGATTCAGTTAGTCCATTCAGTCAGTAGCTGATAACTTTTTAGTGTAAATCGCCCAACAGGTGGCGCTGCTATGCTGCATTTTTCACGATTTCCGCAATAGCCGTATCTTAAGAACTAATGCATGTATTTTCATCAAACTTTAGATTCAGTTAGTCCCTGATATAAATTGATCCTGTTAAGTTTTTGGTGTAAATTGCCCGGCAGGTCACACTGCTATGCAGAACTTTTCACTATTTCCCCAATAGCTCTATCTCAAAAACTAATGCACGTATTTTCATCAAACTTCAAATTCAGTTAGACGTTAACATAAGTTGTTGCTGATTAGATTTTGGTGTAACTCACCTTACCGGTACCGCTGTTATTATGCATTTTTCAGGAAGTAATAACATGTATATGAGATAGAAGAATGTTTTGGGATTGCTACATCCGACTAGTTATTATTATTATTATTATTATTATTATTTATTTATTTATTTTGTTATGTGGCCATGTCTTTGTATACAATATCGTTAATTTTCTCTCAGCGGTCAACGAGTTTGGCATGCTTGATTATAGCAACCTTTGCGATTATGATTATTTCAGTGCTTAATCGCGTAGTTCGATTATATATCTGTTAAATTCGTGTTTTATTTATTTTTGAGGTTTTAATTTCCTTTAGCAATTTAGTTATGGAATATTACACAGAAACAAACACATCCTGAATTATTGACATTGTTTTAAGTGCAAACGGTTTAATCTTCCGAAATTGGGTTTAAAATCCATCCAAAATCGGTTAATTGGGATACAGTTTTCGAACATATTGCATTTGAAAGTACTTTTTTCTTCTATTCGACGGTGTAAAAATCAATTTTGTGCGATATTTTTTTAAGTTAAAAAAAAAAAAAAAAAAAAAAAAAAAAGAGCAGTAAAATCGAAATTTATTTGCCTGAGTCTTTGACACCGTCAATATGACGTCATCATTACTCCCGTTTTTGCTTTATAATATAGATTTACATATTCAGTTATGAAAAAGTGCAGTTAATGTGAAGATTATTATTACTTTGTTTCTCGACTTGAGACACAGCAAAAGAGCGGTACATTGTTATATCCGAATGAGAGATGTAACGAGGCACGCTATAACAAAGGAGTACTATGTTACTTTTAAAATATATATTTGATTATTTTCAATTGTGTGAAAAAATTTACGCAGTGCTTTAAAAAAAATAAGAAGAAAATAAGCTACGGAAGCCTGTTAGTTCGAAACCGAAACCGATACTCCCATCCTCATGCAAACCATCAGTTATGATTTCCCAATAACTATAACCAACAGCAGATGAAGCACATTTGCCATATTTTACTATGAATTTTTTTCAATGCATATACTATGTATTCGACTTATAGAACCAGGAGTTACATGGGATCGCTATACGGGGAAACAAGGCCAACGGAAGTCCTTTCATAGTTTCAAGATACATATCGTTGCAGTGTTGGATAGAAAGGCACATTAATACGAAAAGAGGGAAAAAAATGTATAAAGGGGCTGCCGAGAGTGTGTACACTGGGTCTCATTCATGGGATAAAAATACGACTCCGCAAAGGTAGGTAAAAGACTCGGGAGAAAAGGGGCTTGGCTTTAACGATAAGCAGATGAAAAAGACAGGGAACCTACACTTTGGTACGGCAGTCAGTTTCAGTGTTTATATTTCATGGGCTCCTGCTCGAAATTCACATAAGGACAAAATTTTGGAATAAATGTACTTTAGCCCGAACGCAGACTGGGCCACATTTTATAAAATGGAGAATATAAACATAACACAGATAAAATTAAGATTTTTTTTTTTTTTGTCGGACAATTTTTAAGTATATCATTCTCAAAATCAATACAAAAATGTAATAAATAATAAATATTAAGATTTTTTAATTATACTTCTAGCGGCTTTTTTAAAAATGGAGGATTGAAACAGCTTTTCTTTTTCGTAAAAAGATCAGAACCCCTCGAACCACCCTGTTTAAGATAAAGTTTTAAAACACGAATGTAGAAAGGTAAACCGAATTATCGTCCACGGAATATTGAGGGGGCAGAGTCCCTGATTTAAAAAAAAAAAAAAAAAAAAAAAAAAAACTTAGTTCTTCTTTCTCTTTCTCTTACAGTTTCAGTATTTCGAGAAGAATGCAATTTTACTATTTTTTCAAAATCAGAGACAAAAATATTTAGTTAATTAAATTTCAAGATCCATCCTTCCCAGCACTCATGTTACATTTGCATAGCGCTTTGAAGACTTAATTTTTAACAACATAAAAAGTGTCTTTCAGTTAACAATTTATAGTATCTTAAGATGTTTTAAAACGTACAGAAATTAATTTATATTTATTATTCTATTAGCTATAAAACATGTTTTACTCAGATCATAAAATATTAATTTTTGATTCACTATAAATGTAGTTTTTTTAGTCAGACAAGTGAATATAATTTATAATATAAAAGAAAAAAACCTATATAACTAAGAGCTACTTTCATCTATGGTACGATAAGTTCTCTGAATTTCATAGACACAAGCTAACCTACTGTGCTTGAGTCACGAATACTCGATTTGGTTTAGTTAATAAATTGCCTTAATATTTACATAGGTATACACCTTTTATACGTACAGTCGTGGAAAAAAAAAAAGTAAACACCCACTGCTAACTCCTCAACAAATCATCGTAGAAGAAGGTTACTGGTACGATTGGAAATAAAGTTTACTTTTAAAAGATGTATACAAAATTTTTTTAGGGGGTCATCTACATATTAAAACGAATCCAAACTTCATTTTTTTTCAATGGTAATACCCAATTTCAACGAGATATTTCAAATCTTTGGTTCAAACTATGCCTAGACACCAAATTTCAAGTCATTTGAATAATAAGTTTTTGAATTATAAACATTCAAAATTTAGTGCTTGTAATGTTAAATTACATTTTCATATTTTTATTTATATCTCCCGAAATTATGCTTCTAATGTGCTAATTTTTTTTGTAGTAATAATACTAATATACCCAAACATAAATAAGCTGAATTTGCAATTTTTATAATTTTATGATATGAATTATGAATTATGAAATTAATATTCGAAAAAATTATGAATTGCAACCTACAATTTTTTGATGGATTTAGATTTATCAAGTCCTGCTTTATGGAAATTCAAAAATTTCACATTTTTCTTCCAAGTAGTTTTCAAATTATGCTTAAAAAACGGCAAAATGATGGTTTAAGGGGCCGTCTATGATGGAAGTGAGTAGACATTTTGAAATTTATTCTACTGTACTGTAATCTAACACGCTTCATTGACTCCTTGAGTGGCGCTTAAGGTGCCTTGATCAAGGAAGGGGCTCTCTCGGTTAACAATCGAGTACGGAACTTCAATTTGGATACAGCCCTTAAAATACGCTCGTTTTAAAATAATTAATTTCTCGGAAACATATAGTACGAATTGCATAAAAATTCGTTTTTAAGCTAATTGAAGAGTGTAGAGTTCATTTATGCTGTCAGAATTGGGTATTGCTATTGAAAAAACAAAGTTATGGTTCGTTTTAATATGTAGATGGCCCCTTAAGCAAATTTTATATACATCATTTAAAAGTAGACTTTATTTCCAATCGTTCGGTACCAGTAACTTTCTTCTACGATAATTTGTTGAGGAGTTAGTAGGGGGTGTTTACTTTTTTTTTTCTCCACGACTGTACATATATATGCATCCGTTTTACATGCTTACATACATTTATAATGAACACCTTACAACTGGTCGGATTGGCCAATCACAAAACTTTCTTCTATCTCATACATGTAATTAAAAATACTTCGAAAAGCGTTTTTTTTATTATTATTATACATTTTAGAAACAAACAAGATGCCAAAATGTGCGTCGCTGCACGAGCATCCAGTGCAAAACACAACTACACAGTCTTTGATTTTCAGCTTAAATGCCTGCTTCATTTCATTAATTGGAGTAAGTACGAGTTAATCTCGATCATGTTTTTCAATAAAATCAATATTTTTCGTCATTCTGTTGTACGTCAGCTGTTTGCGAATCGTCAGGTTACATGCATGCGAAGCAATCATCGCTCAAGAACAGCTGATGTACAACACAACTACGAAAAATCAAGAAAATCACACAAAAATCGCTATCATAACGTCCTTTTCTGGAGGAATATCCCCATTTCCAACTAGGACCTAACGTCCATAGTCAAAAACGTACATATGAAGTTAGGTTTAAAATACTATTTTAAATATGTATTTTTCTCGATTTACAGCTTTTAACATGTCATCATTTAATTATTATTTTAAAGTTTTCTTTGTGTTTTTAATAGTCACGTGTAAATGCATTTTTTATTAAAAGGAAATATTATTATTTGCGCCGTTTTTAGAATTTGGCAACAATTTAAAATAATATTTTTTTCTAAAACATGAAAAAATATCTCTTGAAAGAATTTAAATTTGAATAAAAACTGAAAAAACCTAAAAAAATTAGTCAAATTAAAAAAAATAATTGCGCACTGCACATCGCAAGCTTGTCAAGTATGTCCCTGCGAAAGATGGTTAAATTACTATGCATAGTTTTTATTCCTGTAAAACTTTTTTTAGTGGAATTACTTTGACTGACTTCAACATTAAATAGCGCTGTGGAAACTTAGCCTTTTCACAGTTTTCCACATGTAAAAACCCTCATAAATGATACAGAATCACGGCCTATGGAGACTCCATGTATTCGTGAGAGACACTAGAAAATTTGTCTAAGTCTCAGTGTTTGCCGGTAACATAAAAGTAAATAACTCCAGTACGATCGTTCTTACGAAGGTGACACTTTTGAACAGCATACTTAAAAGGATGGCCACCGGTTCCCACTTTGTGACACCGAAATATGCCAGTAAGTGCTTCTCGACATTGCATACTTTGACAGGAGAGTTTCGTGTGCAAAAAGTGGGTAGGGCCTCGCCTAGCCATTAAAAGGTCAGCTGTCAATAGGATTTTGACAGGCGAACTAATGCCAGTGGACGTTGGAAACTAACATTGTTTTCCAGAGAGAAATTAAGCATATATACGAGATCTCTGAGGAGACCAAAAGGATTAGATTAGAAAAGTTAGTTAGCTAAAGCTAAAACTCAAAAGAGGTTCTTCAACCTGGGGGAGAGAAAAGATTCTCTCTAGTCTTTTTACGGAACTATTTCTCGGAGGTCGCTCCGCACTGTGAAAAAAATCACTGTATCTTTACAGCAAAAAATGCTGGCAATATGGGTGCCAGCAAATTTTGCTGTCAATTTACAGCAATTTTGTTTTTTACGGGTAAACAGAAAACTTTTACTTTTACAGCACTTTTACAATTAATTTTACAGTAATTTTGTTTTTTAGATTTTACAAAAAATTGTATTTTTTCAGCATATTTTGCTGTTAATTTTACAGCACTTTTAACAAGATAACAGTAATTTTTTAGCCTTTATTATTATTTATTTTATATCGAAATAAAATTAAATTTGCTAAAAAGGTGCATTTAATGTCACAAATATAAAAAGATGTTAATAAGATGTTGTTACATAATAAAACAGTTTTAAAAACTTAAAAATCTCCAAGATTTCATGCCGAGCGCTTTCGATCACTATCGCTATTCGATCAGTATGTGATCGAAAGCGCTAGACATGAAATATTGGAAGTTTATAAAAACTATTTTATTATGTAATAACATCTTATTAACATCTTTTTATATTTATGATATTAAATGCACTTTTTTAGCAAGTTTTAATTTTATTTCGATATAGTTTTCAAGGTGAATGCGACATTATAACGGTATATGTTTTTGTTTTCATATATATACATTTTGTATTTATTTTATTTTATTTATTATTATTATTATTATTTGTAGATATACGTTTGCATCCTCCTCCCCCCCCCCCTCTCCGCCCTGCAATGTTTATTTACTTTGAATTTTTCTTTTTTGTATACTATGAGACGTCTTTTAAAAACTAAGAGCTCTATAAGTGTTATCTTTATGTCTACCTATATCATTGTTTTAATAACTTTATTATATAATAAATTCTGTTATACATGTGTAAGATACAAATTTAGCACCATAAAGCAAAATAATAAATAAAATAGGAAAATACACCGAAAAAAGCAATAAATCGTAAATTTTAAACTATTGCAACTCATTGTAAAGAATTTTCCTTATGTGAATTTCAAATGTACTGCGTAATATAACATACATTGAGAACATTCAAAATATCTAATTTCAGCATCTAGTGCTAATTACTTCTTATTGTTCGATAATTATCAAAAGCAAAATGCGATCTGCTGCTTTTGAATGCTGCGACAATAGTAAGCAAACTCTTGGAATATTTTATGGATCAATAAAGAAGTGTATCCAGCTTACACACAATAAATGATTTCAAAATTACATATAAAAAATGAAAAGAAATGCGCGTAAAAAACTAGCATCTATAAAATGTGAATAACTCCGACGGTAAATCGGACCATAGGTCGTAAAATTGTTTTTGAAATTTTAATAAACAATAATAATACATTAAATAAATAAAAACATTTAAATTAGTACAAAAAGCGCACTTAAAACTTTTAGACAATTAAAAAATATTGTATAATTTAGATTAGTAAGGTATGTTAAAATACAAATAACGGAAAAAATGGAATTGCGAAAAATATATAATAGCAAAGCAAAACATATCTCAAAAATATTGATTTTTTTTTTTTTTTTAATCTGGTACTTTGACACATAAGTAAATAATAACTAAGTCCTATGATGGAAAAAAGAAAAGAAAAATAATAATTTTTTCAAATCTAAATCGGAAATATTCTCTTTTGTTATAATTTAAGACAAAATATTTAATCCTTATACAAATGATTCAAAGCTACTGTCAGTCAACGTTTATCTATATGTGCTCAAATACAAAATTTGTATCTTACATTATATAAGAGAACTGCCTAATTGATACAGTTATTAAATCAATGATACGAATAAACATAAAAATAAAACTTACCCTGATTTTTTAAAATATGTAATCCAGAATTGTATTTAAGTATCCAAAATCGCCATTTTGAATTCATAATAGGCACATATTCACACCGACGCTAACACTCGTACGACACTACTAACGCTAATAATAACCTGCTTTGGCTTGACAGTGTGCCTGTAGGGTAGGTATCTCATCTGGAATGTAGTCCAGGCGGTTTTGCCATTGTTGAAATAACAGCAGTTTACTGTAAATCGATACTGAAGTTAATAAAACGCTGTATTTTAGCGATTCACGGCCAAATCAGCTGTAATTTTTCCCGTTTTTTTTACTGTGCGAGGTGGGAAACGGGATTGTTCTCCCAACGGCAACAAAAGCCGATCAGCTGAGTTTCAGCTGGGTTTGTCAGCGGAGAAGCTGATCGAACGGATGACTGCTAGTCAGCATTTCTAAAGAACATTATTCACTTTGAAGGGACCATAGTGTTTCACAGAGACTCTTTAAACACCTAATCTGAACTCTGACTTATTATTCTGTCAAGAACTTTTATCAGATTCTCCTACCTTACTAAATCTTCATTTTATCAAACTACCTTTTTAAGTAATTTGTTGTGTCAGTGTTGACGATATATTTAGCCAAGAGTTTTTGTTGTTTTACGAAGATAAAACCTACAATTTTTCATCTTACTAAAATCTTTGTCATCACGCCTCTGAGGAGATCACGTCACGCTACCGCCCTCATCTGAGGTCACCACAGCGCTTATAATAATTATTCGATTTCAAAACTGTCAAGTTCAGCGTGTTTATCGACCAGTTCTCTATAAAACTTACAATTTTCATATTTTTATATGCAATTTTTTTTTCAGCATTAAGGGGCTCTGCCCACTACAAGCTACGCTCGCCAACTCCTGTCAAACACCGCAAATTCTAAAACCACGCTAATTTCATCGGCTTTAAAAAACGGAAACAGTGCCGATCTCCCTATTAAATAGGGTTGTTTTAGTCTTTGATTATTCAGGTCATCTTTTATATTCAGATTTCTTTAGATTATTCAAATTTCTTTTATATTAAATCAGATCAGTGAAACATGTGAAAATAAGCTAATATAAAATGAAGTAAGTAAACAGAGCCTTTGTCCCCGGGTATTTTTTAACAACGCTATAAGAAAGTTTTTTTAAATAAGACATTTTAAATGTATCGTTTTAATTCTGACGTAATTTTCACCGAAGTTTTTTTTTCTCTTTTTAATATTCACGTGAAAATACTTTTGTTGTTAGAAAGGAAATATTACTTGCGCTGTCTTAGCATTCCCAACAATAGTTTTAAACTATTGAGATTTAAATTAGCTCAAAATATCAAATAAATGTCTGGCTCAAATATATTTTTTAATTTAAATCGTTTGGCAATAATATGGTTTGGCAATTATAAATATGACGTAATTTCCTCCATTTACGACTTTTAACACATATTAATGGTTTTATTATTTTACAATTTTCTTTCTCTTTTAAAATACACGTGTAAATATAGTTTTTATGACGTAATTATCAATATTTTCCAGCTTTTATTAGGTAATCATTTAATTCTCATTTGAAACTTTTTTTCTGTTTATAATAGTCACGTGTAAATAAGTTTTTAATTTGAAGGAAATATTCTTTGCGCTGTTTTTAAATTTGGCAACAATTTAAAATAATACCCTTTTCTAAAAGTTGTAAAAAATATCTCTCGAAATGCTAAAAATTTGAATTTAAAATAGAAATAAAACCTCAAAAAATGAGTCAAATTAAAAAAAAAACAATTGCAGTCTGCACACCGATGGAACTTCTAATGTATAAAATGATTAAATTTCCATGTATAGTTTTTGCTCCTATAAAACTTTTTCAATGGAACGATTTTGACCAACTTTAATATTAAATATATCTTAAAATAATTCTTCGATTTGAAAACTGTCTGCATGAACGTGTTTATCAAACATTTCTCTATAATACCACCGATTTTCATATTGTTGTATGCAATATTTTTCTTAATATTAACGAAGAAAAAACCTCCGGTCACAAAAAATTCAAAACCGGCGGCGGTGACAGCGTTAGTTACATTTTTTTTAGAATAGAGAGATTAGCCGAGAAAGGCCTTGGTCACAAAAAATTCATTTACGGCGGCAACGTCGACAGCGTTATAGTTACCTCTTTTTTCTAGCATAGAGAGACAATGAACAACGGCTGAAATTATTCAAAAACAATGTAGTATTAACTGCATATCATTTTATTTGTATTTATAATTGTGCTAATTACGTACACTGTAAAAAAAAAATACAAATGATTCTTAATCTAGAAAAAATAAAATTAACAATAACCTTTTCAGAGTCACCCACGATTCCGAAAAAACGTTCTTTATCTTTAGAAACTCCAGAAAGTAATGTATTTTCGAGATTTAAAGGAGCATTAAAAGAAAAAGTTTTTTTTGCTGCCAGAGATTTTTGGAAACGGTTCCGATGAGTACAGTAAAACTGTCTGAAAGGTTTGTGGCTTTTAAAGCCAAAGCACTCGGTAGTGGAACAAAACGCGCTCTCTCGTGAATAAACGGAAAAGATAAATATACGGTACGTGGAGTGTACCGCACGACTACTTTACTGTCTCATAATAAAAATTTCTTATACTGCACATGCAATAATATAGGTAAGTAAAAGACCTTACCTGTTTATATCGGCTCGGGAGTCATCGCTGGTCAGGGATTTTGGAGATCAGTCGTTCACCATCTGTTGAGTAGAAAACTGAAGTATCTATTTGGAATTATTTATTTTGACTGGATTCTGCTAGAATACGTAGATTAATCCGCGTTCTTCTGAAAAGTAATGTAGCATCAATTCGATGTGTGCTTTTTTGTAAGAAAGATAACATTTCGGTTTCAATTATTTGTATAAGAACAATTATTTTGAAGCGCTTAAAAGCTCCGTCTAGATTAAGTGGTTACATGATAAAAAGTGAGAGAGAGAAGTGGGGGAAAAACCACAGAATATCTGTGAATAAAAAATGTCTCTGTTCTAAAAAAAAAAGTAACTTACGCTGTCACCGCCGCCGCCGCTGCCGGTTTTGAATTTTTTGTGACCATAGGTCTTTCGCCGTTAATATTAAGAAAAATACTGCATACAAAAATATGAAAATCGGCGGTATTATAGAAAAATGTTTGATAAACACGCTGACGCAGACAGTTTTCAAATCAAACAATTATTTTAAAAGATATTTTATGCTAAAGTTGGACAAAATCATTCCATTAAAAAAGTTTTATAGTAGCAAAAACTATACATGGGAATTAATTCATTTTTAGATCATTTTATACGTTAGAATTTCCCGGTGTGCAGACTGCATTCACGTTTTCAATTTGACTCATTTTTTGAGGTTTTATTTCTATTTTAAATTCAAATTTTCAGCATTTCGAGAGATATTTTTTACTTATTTTAGGAAATGGTATTAATTTTAATTGTTGCCAACTGTATAAACAGCGCAAATAATAATGTTTGCTTCAAATTAAAAATTTATTTACACGTGACTATTATTAACAGAAAAAAAACTTTCAAATTAGAATTAAATAATTAGGTATAAAAAGAAGGCACTTATTGAAATTACGCAGTAAAAACTATATTTACATGTGAATTTTTTAAGGATAATGTAAAATAATAAATTCGTTAACATGCGTTAGAAGTCTTAAATAGGAGAAATTACGTCACATTTACGTCACATTACACTTATTACGTAAAATGAACAAAAAGTAATATTGCAAAACAGTTTAAATTTAAAAATTGCGCGAGATATTAATTTGATATTTTGAGATTATATTAATGAGATAAATATTAATTACATTGAACGCGTTTAGACTGCTTTCGAGCGATTATTTAGTAATGTAATAAAAATAAAAAAGATTACAAGCTGAAAATGAAGTGTCATCAACAAAAAATGTTATTTGAAAGAGAAAAATCTGTGAAGCAGGAAATAAAGAAATTGCTTAAATAGTTTAGTTAAGATTTGTAAACCTTCTGTATCGTTTCCGTCAAAAGAAGGCATTGGTATTTGTGAAATATATTTGCATTTTGATGCAGATTTGCTTATTATATTAGCTTATTTTGAAAGGTTTAACTGATTTTATTTAATCAAAGACGAAAACAGCCATTGTATCTTTTAACAGCAGCTGATTTTTCCTTAAAATTCTCCAATCGAAGAAAAATGAATAGAAACCCATTTATAGGGAGATCGCCACTGTTTTTTAAATTATAATTCAATCTTTCAAAATCTTTTTAAAGCTAATCAAATTAGCGTGCTTTTAGAGACTGCGGTGTCTGAACGGGGGTTGGCGAGCATAGCTCGTAGGGGGCCGAGCCCCCTAGTGTACATAAAAAGAAAGTCTGTTCTTGATCATAAAGAGTCATATGGTTCGAAAGTTACTATGCTGTGGTGCAATAGCTCGTCATTAAAGCTAGGAAGAAAAGATGTACAACAGTTCATTAGAGTGTTTTTAATTTGATAATTGAAATCTGTTCTTTTTTAATTAGATGTTGAAGTTATACTGTATCTGAGGAGGTTAGATTTTAACAAAAACTTCCATAATGGACACTCTCAAATAGCGGACACTTTTTTCTATTATCCCCAACAGCTATATATCTATACATTTTTATCTCTCAGTAGCGGACAAATTCCGTGCTGCCGAGTTGTCCGTTATTCGGAGGTTTTACTGTATTATTATTATATGTTATTCTTACATGTATAAATTCAGTTACCCAACTGAAAATATATTATTTCAGAACTGATAGCATCCTAAAAACCGATATTCCGGGTTAAGAAAACTGCTTAATACATAAAAGATACTCGGGAAAGTTTCCAAAAGACAGTGGCAGTAGATTTTTTTTTTCCTTTTAATGCCTCTTTATACCTCGAAATTATATTGCTTTCTGCGGTTTCTAAATATGAAAAACGATTTTCGGAATGATGGGCAACTCGGATGTGGTTATTCTATATTTTTGTTCGTGGTTATGTTATATTTTATAAAGTAAGAAACATGCGTCTTTTTTTTTTTTTTCAGTGTATACTCTAAGTATTGATATACAAACCCTTATGCTGCTGTTCAATAGTTAATTCCTAAAACTTTAGTTTTAGAGTTTTAGTTCCTAATGCAAAAATGTTTCAATTGATGTTCTTCATCATAACAAAAGCCATTTATTTTAATACGGGTTAAGTTCCCTTAGAAAGACACCCCCCCCCCCACGAAGGGAACTCCCCCCCCTCCCCTTCGGGCCTGTATCTCTCGTGATGATAATTGGCCGTCATAAAACAACACACAGAATTTGTTTTATATCTATTTTATTTTTATTTTTATTTATTTATTTATTTATTTTGGAGGGGGGTAAAAATTATAAAATTAAAATTTTTGCATAGTTCTAGGTCCTATCAGTTGTAGTGAAAAAAAAAATTCTCCAAGTAATTCTTCAAAAACTTCTCCATATAACAAGTAAAATAATACAAAATCCTTACTTATACTACAAAAACTTATCGAGTTATGATACTTTGAATTTTCTGAATTCCATTTTCTGGATTTTCTGGATTCAAATTTTTACCAATTTATTTGTTCGAGCATGAAGAAATTTTTTTAAAATATAACTTAAATGGCCTTTAATCTGTTGAAGAACAACATCTATAATAATAAATGTTTGTATGTGTATATGTATATATATGCATGTACATTTGTTTATCTGGAGTTTTCCGAAGAGACCGCTGCACGCATACCTATACAGGATTTGGCAAGAAGATATACATATAATCTGAAATCTGAAATTATGCACCTCCAAGGCAGTTTTTGGATTTTTGGGTCAAATTTTTTTTATACAATTTTGTATGCTAATGTTAGCGTCTTTTCGCGTGAAAAAAAGTAAAAGGAATCCGGTTTCAATATTTTAGTCCAGCTAGGGGCCCTTCCCCCTGCGAGCTACGCTGGTCAACCCCGTTCAGACACCGCAAACTCTAAAAGCACGCTAATTTGATTGGCTTTAAAAAAATTCCGAAGATTGAATTATAATAATAATAATAATAATAATAATAATAATAATAATAATAATAATAATAATAATAATAATAATAATAATAATAATAATAAAACAGTGGCGATCTCCCTGTTAACGGGTTGTTTTCGTCTTTGATTAAATCAAATCAGTGAAACATTTCAAAATAAGCTAATATAAAATTAATTAAGAAAACATTGTCTCCCGGTATATTTTAACAACGCTATAAGAAATTTCTTTTACATAAGACGTTTTAAATCTGACGTAATTTTCCCCAAAAGTTTTCTTTCTCTTTTTAATATTCACGTGAAAATACTTTTGCAATTAGAAAGGAAATATTATTTGCGCTGTCTTACAATTCACAACAATAGTTCAAAAGATTATCTCAAAATATGGAATAAATATCTCACGCAATTTTTTAAAATTTAAACTGTTCGGCAATATTATTGTTTGGCCATTTTAAATATGACATAATTTCGTCCATTTACGAATTTTAAAGCATGCACATTAATGAATTTATTATTTTATAATTTCCATTCCCTTTTCAAATTCACGTGTAAATATAGTTTTCATGACGTAATTTTCAATATGTTCCTGATTTTAATACGTAATCATTTAATTCTAATATGAAAGTTTTTTTCTGTTTATAATAGTCACGTGTAAATAAATTTCTAAGCTGAAGGAAATATTATTCTTCTCGCTGTTTTTAAAATTGGCAACAATTTAAAATAATATCCTTTTTTAAAAGATGTAAAAAATATCTCTCGAAATACTGAAAATTTGAGTTTGAAATGGAAATAAATCCTTAAAAATTGAGTCAAATTAAAAAAATAAATGCAGTCTGCACACCGCGAACTTCCAATGTATACACTCAGAAAAAAATTATTTGCTCCTATAATTAATTATAAATTAATTATAATTAATATATATTAATATAATTAATATAATTAATTATAATTAATATAAATTATTTGCTCCTAGTTTTTGCTCCTATAAAACTTTTTTAATGGAAGGATTTTGACCAAATTTAACATTAAATATCTTTTAAAATAACTTGGGGGCTCGGCCCTCTACGAGCTACGCTCGCCAACCCCCGTTCAGACACCGCAGTCTCTAAAAGCACGGTAATTTACCCGGCTTTAAAAAGATTTTGAAAGAGTGAATTACAATTTAAAAAACAGTGGCGATCTTCCTATAAACGGGTTTCTATTCATTTCTCTTTGATTGGGGAATTTTAAGGAAAAATCAGCTGCTGTTAAAAGATACAATGGCTGTTTTTGTCTTTGATTAAATAAAATCAGTTAAACATTTCAAAATAAGCTAATATAAAATGAATTAAGTATACAGAGTCTTTGTCTCCCGGTATTTTTTAACAAAGCGAAAAGAAATTTCTTTTAAGTAAGATATTTTAAATCTATCGTTTTTAATCTGACGTAATTTTCACCAAACTTTTCTTTCTCTTTTTAATATTCACGTGAAAATATTTTTGTTTGAAATGAAATATTATTTCCGCTGCCCTAACAAAAATAGTCGAAAAGATCATCTCAAAAAACCAAATTTCTCGCGCAATTTTTAAATTTAAACTGTTTTGCAATATAATTTTTTGTTCATTTTACGTAATAAGTGTAATGTGACGTAAATGTGACGTAATTTATCCTATTTAAGACTTCTACCGCATGTTAATGAATTTATTATTTTACAATATTCTTTCTCTTTTAAAATCCACGTGTGAATGTAGTTTTTATGACGTAATTTTCAATGAGTTCCTGTTTTTTATATTTTCTGTTTATAATAGTCATGTGTAAATAAATTTTTAATTTGAAGCAAACATTATTGTTTGCGCTGTTTATGCAGTTGTCAACAGTTTAAATTAATACCATTTTCTAAGATATGTAAGAAATATCTCTCAAAATGCTGAAAATTTGAATTTAAAATAGAAATAAAACCTCAAAAAATGAGTCAAATTAAAGAAATAAATGCAGTCTGCACACCGAAAAATTCTAACGCATAAAATTATCTAAAAGTGAATTAATTCCCACGTATAGTTTTTGCTCCTATAAAACTTTTTTAATGGAACGAGTTTGTCCAACTTTAGCATTAAATATCTCTTAAAATAATTCTTCGATTTGAAAACTGTCTGCATCAGCGTGTTTATCAAACATTTCTCTATAATACCGCCGATTTTCATATTTTTGTATACAATATTTTTCTTAATATTAACGGAGAAAGACCTCCGGTCACAAAAAATTCAATACCGGCGGCGGCGGCGGTAATAGCGTAAGTTACTTTTTTAGGTAGCTTTCTTTACAAAAAAGCTACCTATTGCAGCCGTTCGGAGGAAAGCGATTTCAAAAAATTTTGGTATATTTTCATCGATCATGACCCCTAGACCCCGAAACCACCCTCCGTTCAAAATTGATATATATATATATATATATATATATATCTGACCTATGTCACACTGTAACTCCCGTAATTATGAACCGATTTCGATGTAATTCGGTGTGTACATAGTACATACCAATGTCTCGACCGAGTTCGTTGGCCAGCTTCATCCGCCATTTTGTTTCAAAATGGCGGCCATTTAAAATTTTTTAAAAAATTTAAAACTTGAAATGTGGTACCAAAATATTAAAAATGGAAACATATTTTTTTCTTATGTATTTGACCTTTATACAAAGTTTCGGGAGCAGTTTTAGTTTCGTCTATATCTTAAAAAATGGCTGAGTTATAGCATTTTGAATTTCTAGCGTGGCTGACATTTTGAAACGTCCTGAATTTTGTCACGCGATAAAAGGCGTATTTATGAACCGATTTGAATGTAATTCGGTGTGTACATAGTACATACCAATCTCTCGACCGAGTTCGTTGGCCAGCTTCATCCGCCATTTTGTTTCAAAATGGCGGCCATTTAAAATATTTTTAAAATTTTTAAATTTGAAATGTGGTACCAAAAAATTGAAAATGGAAAAATATTTTTTACTTATGTATTTGACCTTTATACAAAGATTTCGGAGCAGTTTTTGTTTCGTCTATATCTTAAAAAATGGCTGAGTTATAGCATTTTGAATTTCTAGCGTGGCTGACATTTTGAAACGTCCTGAATTTTGTCACACGATAATAGGCGTATTTATGAACCGATTTGGATGTAACTTCGTTTATACATAGTACATACCAATGTCTCGACCGGGTTCGTTGGCCAGCTTCACCCGCCATCTTGTTTAAAAATGGCGGCCATTTAAATTTTTAAGAAACATTTAAGTTTGAAATGTGGTACCAAAAATTGAAAATTGAAAAAATATTTTCTTCTTATGTGTTTGACCTTGATAAAAAGATTCGGGAGCAATTTTTGTTTCGTCTATATCTTAAGAAATGGCTGAGTTATAGCATTTTGAATTTCTAGCGTGGCTGACATTTTGAAACGTCTCACGTCACATTTTTCTCACGTAATAACAGGCGTATTTATGAACCGACTTGGATGTACCTTGGTGTGTACATAGTACATACAAATATCTCGACCGAGTTCGTTGGCCAGCTTCATCCGCCATCTTGTTTCAAAATGGCGGCCATTTAAAAAAAATTAAAAAATAAAAAAAATTAAATGAGATACCAAAAAATTGGAAAATGAAAAAGATTTTTTTTGTATGCGTTTGACCTTAATACAAAGATTCCGGAACAGTTTTTCTTTCGTCTTTATCTAAAAAAAAAATGGCTGAGTAATAGCATTTTGAATTTCTCTTGTGGCTGACATTTTAAAACGACCTGATTTTTGTCACGCGATAACAGGCGTATTTATGAACCTATTTAGATGTAACTTGGTCTGTACATAGTACATACCAATGTCTCGACCGAGTTCGTTGGCCAGCTTCATTCGCCATCTTGTTTCAAAAGGGTTGCCATTTAAAAAAAATTAAATTTAAAATTCAAAATGAGGTATTAAAAAATTGGAAAATGAAAAAGATTTTCTTTATGTGTTTGGCCTTGATACAAAGATTCCGGAGCAGTTTTTGTTTCTGAAAATTTGTTCTTTTGTTGATATCTTAAAAAATGGTTAATTTATAGCATTTTGAATTTCTAGCACGGCTAACATTTTGAAACGATCTTGTATTTGTCACGCGATAACACACGTATTCGCCTATTTCGATGTAAGAAGGCATGTGGATAGTATACACCAACACCTCGACCAAGTTCGCTGGCCAGATTCATCAGCCATCTTGCTTCAAAATGGCGGCCATTAAATTAAAAAATATATATATATTTAAAGTGAGGTGCAAAAAAATTAGAAATTGAAAAAGGTTTCTTTCTTAAGTATTTGATCTTGATATAAGGATTCAGGAGCATATTTTGTTTGTCTTTACCTTAAAAAATGGCTCAGATATAGCAGTTTCAATTTCTATTGTGGGTGACATTTTGAAAAATCTGATTTTTTGCATGCGACAGCACTCCTATATATTAACCGATTTCGATGTGAGTGAGCATGTGCACAGCAATTACTAAGGTCTCGACCAAGTTAACTGCTTAGCCTTATCCACCATGTTGTCTTAAAATGACAGGCACTTTAAGAAATTGCCGAATTTGGCACCCAAATATAAGTTACTTTAAAGAAAAGCAGCTTGGATAAAGCTGACTAATTTCGCGAAATTCTCATTCATTATATTGATAAAAATTAGTATTGAATCTCCTATATTCGGTTTCCACTAAATTGAGCTTCGTGTGTTTGCATGATATAAGTTGGCTTTTTTTAAATAAGGATTATGAAAGCTACCTCTTCCTCCCGGCACTGGCCGGAAGGACTTTTTTAGAATAGAGAGATTATTTGATTTAGAATTGTGCATCAGCGTGTTTATCAAACGTTTCCCTATTGTACCACCTATTTTCATATTTTTGTCTGCAGTAGTTTTCTTAATATTAACGAAAAAAGACCCCCGATCACAAAAAATTCATAAACAGCGGCGTTGACAGCGTTAGTTACTTTTTTTAGAATAGCGATATACAGTAAATTCTATATTCAATCCTTTTTTCTATATGTTTATTTGGAATTCGTACAGCTATTTTTAATTTTTTTTTTTTTTGAAAATTTTAGTATTAATTTTTTATGCAATTTTTAGCGTTTTTTCGCGTTTCGCAGCATTTTTTTTGACAACCAGCGAAGCGATCGAAGGGGGCCCGACTAGCAAGTTTCTGTGCCCAGGGCACTTTCACTAGTTTTTCTTTTCTTTTCTTTTTTTTTTTTTTGCGTATTACATACTTATTCGAAAAGTGTCAACTCAAAAAATTAAAAATATAAAAACATGTATAAAAGTCACTTATAAACAGGTTAAGTAAAATAATACTATAAAAAGTGAAAAAATATCTTTATTAAGATTGACGATCGTTTCGTCGCACCAACGGCGACATTTTCAAAATCATTTGTGATAGAAAATATTTTCACATAATTTAAAAACAGTAAACATATAAACAATGTCACGAGACATGATGCATAATGAAAAACATTGCAAACATAAAATTAAATTAAAATCAAATTAGCTATTTGCGAGTGTGTATTCATTTTCATATAATTTACCAAAACAATAACATGGTAAACAATGTCACGAGACAACACGCATAATGAAAAACATTGCAAAACATAAAATAAAAATAAAATTATCTTGGTTATTTACGAGTGTGGATTAATTTTTACTATTGTTATTAAAATTGCATAGCATCTCTTTTCAAATTTTAGGTAAATCAAGGGAGACTGAATCATTGCAAATATTCTTGTTGCGTAAAAATAATAGTTAATTAATTAGCTAATTAATTAATTAAATTAATAGCTAGTCTTGATGTAGTCTCTTTATACCCATCTATTGATACCCAAAAAGCCGTTACAAATATAAATAATTGCGTTGACCGCATGGAGAATATTAATGATAATATGAAAACTACACTAAAGAGTGCTCTTAATCTTATAGTTAATAATAATTACTTCACTTTCGACGACAAAATATACAAACAAAATAACGGAGCTCCAATGGGTTCTCCTATATCAGGATTATTAGCTGAATTCATATTACGACCACTCGAAATAGATATATACAAATTGGATTATACTCCCATGCATGGATCAGATACGTAGACGATATTTTCATCATATGGCAACATGCATATACCTTTCTCAATAACTTTTTAAACCAGATTAATAGCCTTGATTCTAAAATTAAATTCACATTGGAAATAGAAAAAAATGGTACGCTACCTTATTTAGATGTATTACTAATCAAGACGCACCAAGGAATACAACGTACTGTTTACAGAAAACCCATAGCCAGTCAATCCATTATCCCTCATAATGTTCAAGCACCTTTTTCATACAAAGTTTCTGCATTTAGACATTCTATTCATAGAGCATTCACTGTTTGTACCCCCGAGCAATTAAATAATGAAATAAATAAAATATATGATATTGCAAGAAGCAATGGATACAAAGAAAGCACCGTGGAAAAATTAATTAAGAGCTTGAAGAATAAAAAGAAAAGAAGTTTCAATCCACAAAATTCCATGTTATCCACTTTACAATATTTTCCTGGTTTCTTCGAACGTTTGAAATATAAACTCAATAAATTCAATATCTCCCTAGTCGCAAAACCTTCTATGAAATTAAAAAATATAGTATGCAAGAAAATAGATCCAATAGAGTCAAACCAGTTATCAGGAGTATACGAAATACCCTTCACAAAAAAAAAAAAAAAAAAAAAAAAAAAAAAAAATGGAACAAAGCAGTTTTATATAGGTATGACAAATAGAAAACTTAAAACCAGAATCAAAGAACATATAGCAGACATCAAGTGCAAAAGAAGAACCACAGCTTTGTCCAGATTATGCAGCAAAGAACCGTTACAGATCGATTTAAAAAATAGCAAGTTAATTTATACATCAAGATTTTATTTACCATCCATAATCCGAGAATCAATAGAGATATTTTTACGCAACAAGAATATTTGCAATGATTCAGTCTCCCTTGATTTACCTAAAATTTGAAAAGAGATGCTATGTAATTTTAATAACAATAGTAAAAATTAATCCACACTCGTAAATAGCCAAGATAATTTTATTTTTATTTTATGTTTTGCAATGTTTTTCATTATGCGTGTTGTCTCGTGACATTGTTTACCATATTATTCTTTTGTTAAATTATATGAAAATTAATCCACGCTCACAAATAGCTAATTTAATTTTAATTTAATTTTATGTTTGCAATGTTTTTCATTATGCATCATGTCTCGTAACATTGTTTACTATGTTTATTGTTTTTAAATTATGTGAAAATATTTTCTATCATAAAATGATTTTGAAAATGTCGTCGTTGGTGCCACGAAACGATCGTCATTCTTAATAAAGATATTTTATCACTTTTTATAGCATTATTTTACTTAATCAAAAAATTAAGTTTTCCGGAAAATTGAAAAACGGTTCCAGAAATAAAAATAAAATATTTTTTCTATTATTTATTGAAATGTGCTTTTAACCATATATTGAGATATATTTTTGTCATTTCATCGCATTAATATCTCAAATATCACATTTTTCCACAATTATGATTTTTTAATGGAAATTTAGATGAAATTATGCAAAATTTTGTGCCCCTCAGAAATTTCGTGCCCAGTTCACGGGGCTGGGTACCCGTGTGATAGCCAGGGCCTGGATCGAAGCACCTCTAATTTGAAATATTTTTACAGTTGGAAAGCTTTAACTGTTGGACAAGATAAGATGAGGCATCTTATATCTAATCAAAAACAACTCGTTGTAAATGATCCCGCCAAGCCACACACCTAAAACGTCAGTCATAAAAATAAGTGATATCACATAAAAAAGAAACGATATATAAGTGCATACTACGAGTGCCGTGTAAAAATCTATCACTACCCATGTTTCCAAAGGACTCGGAGTGAGGTACAGTATATGAAAACTGCTTGATGACCTGCAGGCTTTTATAATGCTTGTTCTTCCTACACTTACATATGACTATTTGTTTAACAATTTTCTTCTTGAATTACTGATCCCATTAAACTGTGAAAAGTTGAAGCTTTTGGTGTTTACATGCCCATTCTTATTTAACATCATGGGATCAATTTGTTGATTTTATTTACCATTATTTGAACAAGAAAGACCACTTTTACGCAGAGGATTTTCTAAGTAAACATATAATAAACATTTTGAGTTTGTGAAATAATAATAAAAAATAATAATCATATGAATATTACTAACAATGCACCTAATAATAGACGTTAACTAAAGTAAGATATATTGCAGTAAAGCCTGCGTTAACGGAATTGCACATGACAAGGGAAAAGTCTGTTCTAGTAAGGCTTTGTTACAATAGTATTATATAATATTCCTTATGTCCGAAACATGACATTTTACGATTAAGAAATAATTCTGTCATAAACAAGATTCATTTTACCAGTTTTCCCTTTAATTTTGAAACAGTGTATTATTAAACGTATTTATGTAATTAAACATTATGTTTAAAATACTGAAAAGTTTAATTGTAAAAATCTTTGATTACCACAATTACATACCATTTTCTGCTTGCCTTACAAATCTTTCTGATTTATTACAGATCTCCCTCCTACAAATATTTATAAGAGTGATATAATGAGAATTTAAAATTAACTTTTAGACTTTCACAATTTTTCGAAATTGATATAGGTACTGCATATTTTAAATATACGCCTGCAGGTCGCCAAGCAGTTTTCACATAATGTACCTCACTCCGAGTCCTTTGGAAACATTATGAGTAGTGATAGATTTTTACACGGCACTCGTAGTATGCACTTCTATATCGCTTCTTTTTATGTGATATCACTTCTTTTTATGACTGACGTTTTAGGTTTATGGCTTGGCGAGATCATTTACAACGAGTTGTTTTGGATTAGATATCACTTCTTTTTGTAAGGTATTTCATTTGCATTATACATATTTTATTTTAATTCAGAAAAGAAAAGATAAACGAAAGATGATAGAAGTAAAAAAATAATTTAATAGTGATGTATAAACTTTTCAAAAGTGTCAAATCTAGTAAGACATAATGTTGGACTTTTTAAAAATAATTCAAAACCATTTTATCGATCCTTACAAATCTCAGAAGAAATCATTTATTTTTTAGAAATGATAAAATCTGTCGAACTAACCGGGAATATGTTTTGCTGTTGTTCAATAAGCTATAGGGTGATTCATTAATTAACTCAGCAAGGATTTTATCCTAATAACTTTTCAAAAACTGCCTTTATTTTCTCAAAATTCACATCATTTTACACAAATTATGCAAAGATTTAAAAACAGACTGAATAACGATCATTTGTTTTATCACCGGGCGTACTTGAAGTAATTTTTAAATAAAATTAGTTTTTTTTTTATTTCATGAAATCCAACGTCCCTCCGATAAGCGCGGCAGAAACTCAGATTATCTGATTAAGCTTTTATTATTTTATTTTTAAATATTTTCATAAGCTCTAACATATGTTGGATTTTCTGAATTTTCAATGCATGTACTTTCTAAATTCCTAATTGTTTTTCACGTGACTAACATGACATACTAAGTCGTAAGTTTTCCATGTATTTTCTCATATATTTCGCATAATTCATCCGATAAATTACAATTCATTTCAATAAAAGTTCAGAATTCGATATTTCATCGTTATGAAATGACTTTCGCTAATTTCGGTCATATTTGTAAATTTTTAAGTAGCTCTATAATCTGATTAAAAATTAACTAAAAGCTATTGGCACATTGATAGCATTCTTTAATTACCAAGTCCAAAATAAGAGTCGACTAGTTTAATAAATCCCCTTATTAATCTTTTTAAATGAAAAGTAAAACGAAAAATTCCAATAAAATTGCCAAAAATTTATTTGATATAAAAGGATTGTAAAAAAAATGAAAAAAATATATAATAAAAAACCAGACTGACTGTATTATCTTTGTAAAATGGCTTAAATTGAATAAATTGCAAAGTTTGGAATGTTGAAAAAAATATTTCAGTATATCTGCGTTTTAGTATAAAAGCAATACAGAAGAGAACATTTACCCGCTTATTTCAATATGATAGACAGTAATCCTAAAGTTCTGTCGAATTGTTTTCATGACTATAAGTACTCAGTGATTCACTTTAAAGTGCTTACATTATCTTTCTGAGCACGTTCTGTGGTTCCTCCGTAATCGGTGTTTACCTAGAATCTTTCCATAATCGAGGTCCACTGGCACGTTTCTATAATCTAGTTTCTCCTCAAATATCTGCGGGACATTCCGCGACGATTATTGTGCGCAGTATCTTCGTCAAAAATCATTCCGATTTCATGCAAAATAAAATTTCATTTAATTGTTATCTAAATTTTGTGTGAAAAAATACCCATAATAGCAGAATTTTAAAAAAAATGTGTGCGCTAAAATCTAGAAGCATCTTTAATAAAGTGGATAATAGAAATATCTTTCATAAAGTAGAAACCTGGATTGTTGAACTTTTAGATGAACAGATTGAATTCATATTTAACTTTCAAGTAACACGATAAAATTTTCCAGAGATTGAAATAGTACAAATTCATTAAAATACATGCCACTCAGTAAATATCCATCGGTTGTAATGTAATCAAGATCTTTTAAGTGACCATGTAAACGAACCGTAAATGCTTCAATGCCTCCTTACAATAGAGAGTTTAACTGTGTCGAATGCAATAACAGCTACCCTATTAAAGTCCGTGCGCGTATCTATCAATGAAACCTCAAAAATCTCGAAAACTACAAGGCGCAGGGCTACGAAATTTGGCACACGGGTTGCTTGTGAGCTCATGAACGATTGGGGCCAAAAATTAAGAAAAATTTAAATCGACTTTTTTTTATGTTTTTGACGATTTTTTGCCTTTTTTATGTTCAACACGTAATCGCGCGAGTTCTAACCCGTTTTAAATGTTTACTGCAATGTTAGATATAAGGTCAGTGCGCCTAAATGTGATGACCCCTAAATGCGATAATGTTCTTTTACTTGAAATCTTAATGCAAGAATTATAAATAAATGCTGTATAATAAGGCATCCGATCTTAATGAACAGAACCCAAAACATTTTTCTGCATTTAAAACTTTTTTTTTTTTTTTTAAGAAATCTTCAATCAAATAGACATCATTCATTTTATTGCGCCCCCGTGTTTCGCAAATGCGACAAAAATTCCAGAAATCGTCTCACAGATTTTCTTTTTTAACTTTGAAGCTCAAATAACCTTGTGATCATCAAAAAACACGTTGTCGGTTTCGGTTACGTGACTAGTTAAACTTAAGAAAAGACGACCAGTTTTCGGATTACAATTTAAAGTAGTCTACGCATTTTGGAGACTTTGTTTTCTGCAAGTACTTAACAGCGACATACAGATTGCTGTAAATGCGTAGACACATTTAGGAGATTAACGAGGTAAGTTTATATGGTATTTTTCATATATTGTATTAAAATGATGTTTAAAGCAAATATTATGTATAACCCGTTCAGAACCGGCATCTTTTACACGAATTTTATTCGTTTGGTGCCACTTTTTGTTAATTATTTGACTTAACTTTATAAATCATGAAAATGTCGTAATTAAATAAAATTAATTTTACTTTTCTTTTTTACTGGTATCAAACTCAAGCATTTTAAGCACTTTTTGAGAGTGCATATATGCACTAATGGTCCCGAACGGGTTAATTAAGCTGTGTTGAGTCAGCATAATCCTCCATTAATGTTTTTCTTTAACCAAGCATTTAAATAAATATTTTAAGATGTTTGAAATAGAAAAATACGCTTATTTAAAAATTTTAATTTAAAAAAAGGTATAAGAAACGTGGTGTATGTTCCAGTAACATAATAAAGACACATGATTTTGGAATTTGCAATAATTTTATATGATGGAAATTCTGGAAAATCTTGTGTAAATTGAAAACTCTTAAATAATGTTTATTTTAATGCGGTTAAGTAAGTTAATTTTACCAACATTATACGATTTGGTAGCTTAAATGCTGTATCTGATTAAAACATGATACAATTGAGTTATGCCCTGGTTTAGGAGTCCATAATTTTTGTCAGCACTTTTTTTTAAATCTGATATCTTAATTCTGTCTTCCCTTTTTACTTATTACAATCGACATTTTCTACTTGTAAATTAGATAACGATAAAAAATAAATAAAACTAATTATCTAAACGAGTATTTGTTTCCTTATAGGTATTTTTAGGTACAGAAAATGTTCAATTTTTTTAAAGTGCAAGAAAAATGAAGAGGTATGTGTCTCTCTGTGTGTGTGGGGTGGGGGGTGGGGGGGGGCGACATAATGCCAGGCACATTGCTTCTCTTTGGCTTAATCAGAATTATTACAAATAGTGTACGATTTTATCTATTTATAAGGCTGATATATTTATCATGTGACATTTTATAATAAATAAAGTTATATGTAGTAAATATTCTGGTTAACAATATTATAAATATATCGTAAATATCCTTTTAATCCGTAAACTCCATACTAATACGAATTCGCAACGACCGAAATGCCGGTGCTATTTAAAACATGCTTTAATTAATTCGTATTTTTCATTAACAAAATAAGACTTTTGATAAAATCCAATATCTCATTTCGTTTTCTTATTAAATTTCGTATATGAATCATGTTGTTATATTTCATTATCACTAGATTGTGAGCAAAATTATGCGGAGTTGAAGTTACAGAAATCCAAATCGTACTAGTGTAGAAATTATGGGTTAATATTCACGTGCGAATTTCGCGAATTTTAAACGAAGTTTTTCGCGACAATCATTTAATTGTAGTTACAGCCATAGCTCTGTGGGAAAGGGGGGGTGAGGATTATTTATATTAGGAACAAAGCATTATGCGCAACATTCAAATAACAACACGGAGCTTTTGCATATTAGCAGTGTAAAATTCGCAAACAGAACGATGGTGCGCCGCCCGCGATAAACAATTCAAACTTGATGGATCTGTTGTAAAGTATATCTCAGTTAATGTTTTATTATTTAAATTACTATTAAATAAAATTTATTTAGTAGTTCAATAATAAGCTATTTATCTTTCAATTTTATGTATTTCAACACTTTATTAACCCTTAACTGCTGTTAGCGATCTCGCAGACCACTACATTTTTCAATTTTCATAGTTAAATTTGTAATTTCCAATTAAGCTATGAATACTGATGAAATTTTCTTTCATTCTGAGCTCTAGAACTATTGCTAGACATTCTGAATATTTGAAGTTTAATTATAATAGTCATGTACTAGTTTAGTACAGAAACAGTACCTGTGAGTTAATAGAGCCTTTCATTCATCTTTTAATTAAACGGTCTCGGAGAACACACGCAGAAGTTATGCGACAATTCATATCACAGCAGCTAAAGGTTAAGTAATTCCAAAAAATAATTGCAATTAACCTTCAACTGCTGTTAGTGCTGCTTTTTTTTAATTTTCACAGTTTAACTTGTAATTTCCAGTTTAACTATCGATACAGTAAAATTTTTCTTCATTTGGAGACCAAGTACAATTATTTGAAAAGTTTGAAAAGCAAGATTTTATTAAAAATATTACTCTACAAACAGTTTAGTGCAAAATCAGTATTTTATGATAAATCGAGACTTTTATTCATCTTTCAATCGAATGGTTTCGCAGACTGCTCACAATTTTTATATGACAATTTTCTGCAACAGCAGTTAAGGGTTAAATGAACTTTTTCAGATGAATTCTCATGTGTAAAATGCCTTATTACATTTAGGACTATGGACATCGCATTCAGGTTTTAAGTACCGTAAATACGATAAAAATTACCTAAATGCGACCGACAATCGTATATTGTGGTTTTATGCTACAGATAATTATTAAATTTATACAAAACAAGTTAGTTTTGAACTATAGCTACAGTATTCAGTAATTTGCTGCTTAATAAAATGTATATTTAAATTCCAAATACAGTAAAACCTCCCTAAAGAGACCACGTTCTCTTAATGGAGGTTATGTTTAAATCTAGATTTTAACTGTTGAAAAAAGGTAACAACTAATGTTACTAAAATTTATTTTTCACATTAGAGGGAAATATGAAAATTTGAGTAGAAGAACAAATGGTAATTAGATAAATTAACTACTGCAGAGTTTAAAAAATGAATACATTTGCTTTGATTTTACCGTTTCATCTTTTATGATTTTTATTATCAAGTCCTTTCGAAGTGCAGTAAATAAATGCTTTTTTTTTATTTTGACGGGAACAAATAATGACGATTTCATTAATTTACCGGGTGTCCTAAAAAGGACTGACTGATTTTATAATTCGATAACTTGCAAACGATGACAGATATTTAAAAAATTCTTGTAGGAGGGTTATTCATAAGGTCAAAAGTTTTTTTACAGTGATTTTCGATTTTAGTTCGAATTACAAACAATAGATGGCACTGTAAGAAATAGGCGCTAAATACAGGCTCGATTTTATGGCCTTTCTCTTCTTCCATGCAGAAAAAGGAGATTAAAATGTATTGAGTGGGTCCCAAAGTACCAAAAATCGAGCCTGTATTTAGCGCCTATTGCTTACAGCGCCATCTATTATTTGTAATTCGAACTAAAATCGAAAATCACTGTAAAAAAACTTTTGATCATTATGCAAAACCCTCCTGCAAGAATTTTTTAAATATCTGTCACCGTTTGCAAGTTATTAAATTTTAAAATCAATCAGTCCTTTTTAGGACACCCGGTATCTATTTCTTTGATAGTTTCCTGACAGAATAGGGCAAGGAAGTTTATTGACCGTCATTCTTAATGTGTCATCAGAGTTAAATTCATTGCCTGAAAAGGCACAAAGGTGTTTAAACACTTAAAAGTTATCGGAATACAAAAAAATTCTAAACTTAGTTTAGAAGTTTGATGAATAATGCGGTCTCCGGAATTATTTTTCTAATAAAACCTTCTTCAAGCGACCAATAATTTGTTTCACTTTCTTCAAAGAAATGGGTCGCTCATGGAGGGAGTATTACTGGGATGGTCTCTGAATGGAGGTAAAATTAGTATTGAGCCTATGGGAATAAATTTCGTTCCATGAAAAAATGGTCGTTCAGGGAAGTGGTCGCACAGAGAGGTTTCACTGTATACCCTAAATGCGACAAAACTATGGGGAATCGCGTCTCATTTAGGCACAATGACCTTACATATTACGTACGCCACGCTCAGCTCACATGGAAATATAAGTAGAGATATTATTATGTACGCTACGCTAAAATATAGGAATAAATTACTTTAAACTGGTATAAATCAAAAACTAATTAATATTTTTACATGAAACTTTCAAAGGTTTGAACTACTCATAAAAACAGTTCAAATGCCGTAAAGTGCGTAAAAATCCGATAATTATACATTGCTGTAGCCCTGTCAACAGATTTTAGTCAGAACGAGAATTTAAAAAGTGCAAAAAACAGCACTTTTAAAATCGCATTTACTAAAAACCTATTCGCCAGATTCCACTTTACTTTCGTTTTCTGAGTCACGTGGCACGCCCCATTCCATAGAAACAAGAATTTTGTTTCTATCATAAATAGTACTCGAGCTATAGATGTGTCAAAATCCCGTTTTGGTCAGTCCGCAAAATATAAACTAGACAGAGTACTAAAAAAATTTTGCAAAATCGTTTGGCATCAATTGGCGGAGATTCCTTTCATTTACGGTTCGTTACACTGTTGTTTCTTTTGCTTGGCGAAAAACTCTGTCGAGTTTCTATGATGGTCAGTCCGCAAAATATAAACTAGACAGAGTACTAAAAAAAATTTGCAAAATCGTTTGGCATCAATTGGCGGAAATTCCTTTCATTTACGGTTCATTGCACTGTTGTTTCTTTTGCGTGGCGAGAAACTCTGTCGAGTTTCTATGATAATTTACCACACGCATATAATTTTACCCTACGTATAAAACAATAATGCTACTTTATTGTATTTGTATTTATAATTACGTTAGTAATATTTATAGTTTTAAATTCTATTCTCCACTTCGTTTTAAGTTTGGAAATATTTCTCTGTACTTTTAGTAACAAACCTCTAGCGTTTATTTTAAATAAAATAAAAAAAAAAGAAAGAAAAAGAAAAGTTCTTTAAATATATTTGCTTTCATATTTTTTTCCCTACTATGATATTTGCATTTACAGATTTATTTAATACAGCAAAGTGAAAAAGAAAAGAGTTCGAAAGAATGAGGAGAAGGGTATTTTTTGAAAAAATAATTCAAAATATTTCAAAACCGTCTTTGGAACGATAAGCATTATTCCAGAATATGCTGAGATGAATTTTTAAAACGTCAGTATGTGATAGGAATGCATCTTTATAAAGAGAGAAATGCATTTGGCAAGATCAAATGTTATTTACATTGCAAATTAGCTCCAACAAAGAGAGAGGCCGAAGGATCAATGAGCTAATATGCATCTTCTGCTGTTTGCAACTTTCTTTTATCGGTTTGCTTACGCCAGCTTGGAAAACACATAACGAAAGAAATCTATAGGTTTAGTCTCTTATTTATTACCTTTTCCAAACTTTGAGGCATCGGCAGGACTAAATCTAGAGAAGGGCGAGGTCTAGCAAGAGACGCGCCTGGGCCCGCAGCATTTCAATTTATTTTATTTATTTATTTTTAATGGAGAACATAAACATGAAATAAGATAAACAAAGAATCTCTTGTCTAAATCCCCCGTGCAAGACAACTTTTAAAACATATCGGCTTAAAAAGCAATACATAAATTAATTAACAATTAAAAAAACATATTAAAAAGTAAATTTATAACAGCATTTAAAAAAAATAATTAAAACAATAATTTCAGCTACAGTCAGGAGGATATTTCTTCTTAACGCCTCTTCTTTTAAACTAATTTTTAAACACATGAACATAAAAATAGAAACTGACCTCCACGCAGGGTCCAATGGAACGGAGCCACACTCCCCTCTCCCTTCCCAGACTAAAAATTCTTAGTTCTATTTTCTCCTAGTGTTTAATTATTGTTGGTTGCTGGTTAGAAAAAAATCTCTTTTTAAATCATTAGAGAAAAATAAAATTTATTTAATTGAATTTCAAAATTGAAGGTGTAATGCCCAATATATTTCGTTTATAAATATATTAATATTTACTTTTTTAAAAAATCCTGAAGGTCGATTTCATATCCGTTTTCATGTTTCCCGTTTTTCTGCTGTTTTAATCTGTGAATTCCACACTGTTACGAATTCGCACCAACCAAAATTTCAAATGTCGGCGTTTCTTTTGAAAAAATGCTTTCATCAATTTGCATTTTTCATTAACAAAACGAAATTTTTGATCAAAATAAATGTCACAGCGATTCCTTATTAAATTTCGTTTAAGGATTATGTGTTATATTTTTCGTTATGATTATATCGCCGACAAAGTTATACGCAGTTAAACTTACGGATTCCCAATTCACACTAGTATAGATTGCGGGGATGCTGGTTTCTACAAAGTATGCTTTCTACGGGCTTAAACTGCCATCTCTGTGACCCGATAAAAAACAAAACGCTCATAGAACATTTACTCGGATACTTCGAGATATCATTTCGCATTTTAAAAAAGGGCGAGGATTTTGAAAGATTTTCGTCTAATTTGTAAAATTCGAGACTCATTTTACAAATAGATCAGGGAGTGTATAGCACCACACCATTGTTTACGCTGCCTACATTTGGATATATTTTCATTTAAAAATATAAAATCATACAAATTCGAGGGAGCACGTTGCCGAAGGCATTGGGCTCCGAATACTAAATCCCTCCTAAAGAAAAGTGTCTGATTTTAACACTAATTTTAGCTACATTTACGGTTTTATCTCGGACAACGCCAAGAGGGTCTGTTAGTCAAATATAAGATTTACAAGTGGTAAATATTTTATTGTGATGGGTTGTTTGTTTACCCTTGCATATTTATTGGATGTTTTGTGTTATGTTGCTGAGAAAAAGCTTTCATGTAAATTAGCTTCAACACATAATTTGTTTTTATATTTTGTTTTTAAAACAATAAACTCACTAAGGTGCACCAATCCCTATGTTGTTTCACACGTCGCGTTCCACGTAGAATCTCTTCACCTATCCTCAAGAGTTACGCAACGCATACCTTAATTCGAGAAATCCTGCTCTATGTTACTAAAATCATAATTATATTAATAATATATTATTAGGTGCGCTCGTAATTATATAAGTATGTAGCACCTGTAGTCGTCGTCTGGTCCGTCTGTCTGTCTGTCTATTCCTCTTTCCACATATAACAGCGCAAAATCTACCCAACCGAATGGTTTGAAATTTAATATATATAATCTTTGCAGAATTTTGTCGAGTCACTTCAAATTTTAGGAAAATCGAATCAAAACGTAAAAGATATAAAAGTTTTCTTCATTCTATTAAATTCTATCATACGTAATTAATTCGGTGATATCCATGACAGGTAATGTTTCTATGTTGGCATGGTGATTGCGTCCTAATTAAGGTGGAGTCATATTATTTCCGGATTACTGAATTTAATACATATAATAGTAATCAATTTTGTATTCATGCATTTTTGCATAAGAGTGCAACAGCTATTGCACCAAGATCTCAATATTTATAAAACTAAATCACCAAAAAACTACGTTTAAACACACAATAAAATACATAAGGTAATGTGAATAAAACCAGACGTATAGGTTTCGTGAGTTCCAGGACTCACATCATCAGTGTATAAAATCTATGAATAAAAACAATATCCCCCGACTACATGGACCGCGAAAACCGAAAAGAGTCCTGGAACTCGTGAAGCGTATACGCCTGGTTTTATTCACATGACCTTATGCATTTTATTGTGCGTTTAAACTTTGTTTTTTGGTGATTTATATTTCCACACAAGTTTTTATTTACTATTTATAAAACTTGTTATAGTACGAACGCACCTTTTTACTTACCCATCATACGTAGTATAGGGTAAGTCTTGTAAACGTTTTAAAATCGAAAAAAAAAATTTTTTTGACAGATTTACACGTTTCAGACACTGGAGATTCCGAAAAACATATTTTTAGAAAAAAAAAATTGCCTAGAAAAAACATTTGACGTACTATCTCCCGAACAAAGTGAGATAGAGACTTGAAATTTGGTGTGTACTTAGGAAGTAATAATGGAAAGAAGCCTATTGATTATCAGTAACCTTGATTATCCGGAACTATTTTTTTCGGATTTTCGAAATATTCGTTCTGATAAAAGGTATACAAAAATTTTCGAAATTGTTTATTTGAAGGAGTGAATATAAAAGACAATAAAAAAACATAAATTTTGCATAAAGAATGAAGTTGATCGAATAATTAGTTGCCGAGCTATTTGTAATTATATTTTTCACACTCTTCGATTTTTCATGACCCTGTATATCATTCAAATTTCAATTCAAAGATATATTTTAATTGGAAATGAGACGCTTAATCCGACGAAGTAAACTGTAAGTTAATAGGATTATAATTTTTCGAGTTAAAAGGATGTTTCTTTTACACAATTCGGTACTACTCGATTATCCCGCCGACCAAAAAACTGTCGCCAAACTATAAGATTAAATGCCAATAATGGCTTATCGTAAATGTCAAGCATAATATTTCAAGCATTTAATGCATCTCCATACCTATAAGGGGGGTTACCATCGGGGAGAACCTGTTCTGTCGCCAAATCCCGCCAAATTTGTGACCAACTTGGCGATATACCACCAAATTTGGCGACCAAAATTAGTCGCTAAAGGTGACGCCAAATTGGCGGTATCTCTAATATTTCGCCAAATTCCCATAGACTTCCATTATAAACCTATAGCGTTTATTTGCTTACACAAAATCAACAAATTGAGATATATTTTAATGAAACAAAAAGTAATATCAGCTTAAGGGATTATATAAATTATATTTAAGGGAGGCCAAGTACATTAAATTATGAATAAAGTAACATGATACAATGCTTAGCATGTATCACATGTTTTATTTTCATATTTTATATTACGTATATCCATGATGGGTACGTATTACGGTGGCCCCCAACGACTAGTTCATGTTTGACGTTCATTTTCAGACTTGTTTTTATTAAATTCTTTACTTCATTTAAAATTTAGAAACTTTTGTTTATGTCTTACAAGGGCACCACCAAACATGATGCACACAAATTCTGATGATTTCAAAGTATGTTTTAGTGGTCATACCACTAATTACTCTGGTAAAAGTATTTCTTCAAATGGGCCTTAGTTTTTGAGAAATTGGGGGTTAAAGTTCTGCGTATATTTCAAATACCCTTTAGTATGACATTCTGCATGTGAATTCGTGGCTCAGCGGTAGCTTGCGAGCTTACGGACCCGGACATTGTGGGTTCGATCTCACCCTGGGGCACTTTTTTTACTTTTATTTACTTTTTTACTTCTTTATTACAGGCTTCAGCTAATGCAACAGCATTCTTTGTGTACTATAATGGAATATAATGGCGTTGTTCATGTACAAAATTCTCACCATCTTCATGAAATCCCGGACACTATAAAAAATATTTAAAATTCAATTGTTTGATTTCGATTTTTTAAAACAATGAAATACAACGAATATTTATTTTTCTAAAGTAAAAAATCATAGCTTTGTAAATACGTTAAATTCATCTTCTTCTTTCAATATGAATTCCTCGGCCTCAATAATTTGTCGATCTTCTTATATTTCTAAAATTGCACCATGAAATTCTTCAGTAGCAATAGAAGCACCGGATATTTCATCCGGTGGAGAACTTGTAAACAGATTATCATTTTGTAACAACGTCTCGCAATATTTTAATGCATTTGTAATTCGGCCTTTTTGTTTCTCTTCCAAACGAGAATTTTCCGCATCAGCGCTGGTTCCTTCCATAATACAATCTTTAGTATTCAGTCTGTCACAATCTGTAGTCTTCATTTAATTTTCATACCGAAATTTTCCCTATATATAACAATATTTCAAATCTTCTAACTGTCTGCAAAAGAAGCTAAACGAGATCAATAAAAGAAATTTTTATTTATTCCAATATTATCGAGAAAAGCAAAGCAGACGATCAAAAAATATATAAATATATTCATATGTATCCTAAATTTTATCTCATTAACAGACGATTCTTGCAATCCAGTTCAATTTTTATGAATCACGTAGAGAGTGTTTTTATTTGCTATAATAAAAAAATATATTTTTAAATGTAATTTGTCATTTTTTATTTGTGCAAACGTAAAATGATGTTGAGGTTGAACTTTTAAGATAAATGTATTTTACAGAGTATTAAAAATTTTTTCAGCTGGTAAAAAACTTTCATTTAAGCATTAGTGTTTTAATATTTTATTACTCTTTCAAGAAATGCATTATTTGAATTGTCTAATCCTAAATACGTTTGAGAAATTGCACCTGAAAATTATTTTGTATAATTTATAGAAGAAAAGGATAAATTTTCCTTTAAAATTCCATAAAGTTTAAAAAAAAGATAGAAGAAAGAAAAATCATTATTTCATAATTGTGCTTAAAATTAAAAAAATGTAAATAATAATTAATTTTAAAAAAAGTTTTAGGAATAAACTAGTTTTGGAGTTTTGTAAATAGAAATATTAGTTTAAAAACTGAAGAGAAAAATAAATTGACATGAAAAATTCGGAAATGTAAATGTAATTTATTAAGAAAGTATCAAAGTTCAAACCTGTAGAATATCCAATTCTGCTTAAAATTTTTTACGTGTAAAAAATATAAAAATAAAAAAATGCCCCGAAGCGAAACCGAACCCGCAATGTCCGGGTTGGTAGGTTCGCACATTACCGCTGCACCACGAATTCACACTCAGTAAGTCACACTAATGGGTATTTGAAATATACGCTGAACTTTAACCCCCCCCCCCCCCAATTTCTTAAAAACTAGGGCCCATTTGAAGAAACCCTTTCATCAGAATAATTAGTGGTATGACCCCTACAACATATTTTGAAATCATCAAAATCTGTGCGCATCATGTTTGGTGGTGCCCTTGTTAGTAACTTTTTCTAATGTTTATTTAAAAATAACGAAAAATGAAATTTTATATAAATTTTTACTTTCCTATTTTTGTCCTGCGATAATTGAATTTACAAATGTAATAACTACAGCAAAAGGAGAGAGAAAAGAATTAAAGAAAAGATGCCGTCATTAAAGAAACTCAACCAAAAAACGGCTGTCTAATGATTCATAAGCCTTCATTTGTTTGTAACATTAATATGGATACTTAAAATTAAATATAGTTTATAACAGCTCCATGTTTTAACAGAAATCATTCGTTTATATTTTTTCAAAATAGCACGTATTTTAATGACATTTCTTTTCAGTTGTTATAAGAAAATGGCAACAAAAATATATAATTAATATTTTATAATTATTTTTCCTTTACTTTCTACAGAAATGGAGTACTTCCGTTGCCAATATTAAGCAAATGGCTTCAAAAGCCACGAAAAAATTAATATTTCAAAAATAAATGGAGATGCAAATTTCAAATAAATTGCATTTAAAAGTACTTTTTTTTTTCCAAAACGACAGTATAAAAATTGAAAATGTGCGATGCTTAGTAGTTTAAAAAATTGCTATAGAGTATTTAATCGTACTGCTTTGTTTTATGGCTGGCTTCTGTAAGGTAACGTTATTTTTTGGACGACACAAAATAAGCTGGGAGAACGAAATAGCATACCGTACCGGGAGCTAAAAAGTGAGGGGAGGGAGGGTATATCTTGAAAAAGAATTCACAAAATTTCAAAACCGGCTCTAGAGCGATAAGCATTCACTTCGTTTCATCGAAAGAAATGCGTTACTGAGCTGAATTTTTAAAACGTCATTATATGACAGGATTGCATCTTTACAAAAAGAGGAATGCATTTGGAAAATCGAATGTTATTTACATTTCAAACTAGCTCCAATAAAAGGAGAGACGACGAAGGATCAAGCGTTCATATACCTCTTCGACTGTTTGCAAGTTTCTTTATCGGTATTCTTGCGCCCATTTCGCAATTATTCTGACAATAAGAAACTAAATCTGGATTTAACAAAAATCTAGGGTGGACTTTCTGCTTAACCTTTTATCTACTGACGGGGCTTATAAGTACCATTAAAATAACCTGTTGTAAAATTCATTTAATACATCGATCGGTAGTAATACAGTTTAGAATGAGTTATAGATGCATTACTTTATCTTGTTCCAAACGCATTATTGGTTACGCAAAACAAAAATATTTTTAAAAGGATGATGTCTTTTGACTTTGCCTCTTTTCAGCTTTCTTGGCGTTGGGGAAAGGGGGGAATTTTTCAATTCGGAAATATTTCTATATTTCTATTGTAAAAACATTATATTTGTACATTTCCTAATTCTACAAACTATTAAGAACAATGTTTAAAATAAAAGGTTTGAGTGGGGTTAGAAATATTGCACAAAATCCCTATAGATTCAAATTTAATTAATCCTTCTAAATCCTTCTAATCTGTTGCGAAATACGCAGCATTCCTTTCCCTCCCCTAAACAATTATTCTGATTGCGCAATTGAGAAACCTTTTTTTTATTACATGCCAGCGCAACACCCCCGCACAGCAGAACTGAATCAGAAATAGAAGAAGAAGGTGCTTTTTAGGAACGCCTCTGTTGTCCAAATGGGACATTAGAACTTAAATTTTAAGACTAAGAATTACTAGAACTCAAATTTTAAGACTAAGAATTAGTGAATCATTTAATGTAAGTAGTTAAATTTTAATGTAACGTATTTTAATTTGTGTGTCATTTATATAATCAAGAATATCATCTATTTGTACAAGAAGGATACTTGTGGATTTAATTTGAGTGTTAGTCCTGATTACCACTAGAACAGAACCAGAAAACAGACGACCGCTCCCCGGAAATTTGGATTTAGAATACCAGTATTACAGGTAGTAGCATTTTTATTGATTGAATAAGTTAGAAGTAACATTTAGTGGCATCCCTCGCCGTGATGCGGTCTGTCTGTCAGAATTGATGATTAATTAGAATCAATATAAGTTTATTTATCAAGACATTCTGCTTAAAGTATTAGAGTTAGAATATTTGACATAAATTAAAGAACTGTATTTGTTGTCAAGAATCATGACTGAAAGTTTAGTGATTGCGAAGAAAGAGAGGGCAGTCCTTCGCGAGAGTATTGATAAATTTATAAATAAAATTGAATCGATTTTGAAGGATTCGGATCCTGATCTCCTAGATTTGGAGGAAACTTTAGAGCAATTAAATATGGCAGAGATAGAACTGAAGCGAGCAGATACAGATATTAAAAAATTAATTCAAGAAGTTCAATTAGACAATGAATTACAAAATGCTCAGGAATATCGTGAAAAAAATAATTCTTGGCGTTTTAGAGCCAATCGAAAGGTAAAAGAGTTAAATAAAAAGGAAATGCGTAGCGATTCAATTTCTAAACAAGACTCTCTTTTAAAGGAAAGCATAAATATTAAATTACCGAAATTAAATATCGCGAAGTTTTCTGGAGACGTATCAGAATGGCTGACATTTTGGTCGGCATACGAAACAGCCATTCATAACAATGATGCATTAGAACCAGTTGATAAATTCAACTATTTAAGATCCTTTTTGACTCCCAACCAGTTAAAAAGTATTGACGGATTTTCCGTAACATCAGATAACTATTTAAAAGCGATAGAGATTCTGAAGGGGCGGTATGGAAATACGGATTTGCTTATATCTGTACACACGAATAAACTTATAAATATTTCTCCTCTAAGACATTCAAATGATACCAGATCCTTTAGAAGAATTTACGATGAAATTCAAACAAATATTAGAAGTTTAGAATCCCTTAATGTTTCATTGGAATCTTATGAAAGTTTGTTAAAACCGATATTATTTAAACTACTGCCCAGAGATCTTGTGTTGGAATTTAATAAAACCCATGATGATGTTTTTAAAGTACAAGATATCATTTCATTTTTAAATAAACAAATAACATCCCGAGAAAAAATGTTTGCGTCAACATCAAATGAAATGAATGATCGACCCACGCAAAGTAATTATATTACGCAACCACTTAAGAGAAATACTCCCCCCCCCCCCCCCTCGCGTCAATAAATTTGATTATCAGAATAGAAAATTACCAACAACGAGGGATTTATTAGTTCAGAGCGAAAATGAGACTACTTGTGGATTTTGTTTTGGTAGGCACCAGACAAATAAATGTTTTAGCACTCGTAATTTACCGTTTGAGAAAAGACTTGATTTATTGCGGAAAAGAGGTATGTGCGGTCTTTGTTTAAAATTCGCTCACATACGGAAAAATTGTTTATCTAAAGAATTCTGTACTAATTGCAACGACAAGCATTCAGAAATACTTTGTAATAAATCAATAAATTTAAAACGGAAACCTCTAAATACAGAGAATAATGATGTTGATGTTACGAAACAGATGCTCTCAAATCATAATATCATTTCCAATGTTTATTTGCAGACATTGATAGTTGCAGTCCCTAATAATAATCAATCAACTGAATTTATTAGAGTAATTATAGATAGTGGGAACCATCATAGTTATATAACTCGTTATGCTGCCAATAAATTAAAATTAAGAAAGATAAAAGCGGAGATAATTAATCATGGACTTTTCGGAGGCACGGAAAGAAAAAGTAAACATAATCGTTACGAATTTGCGATTGGTAGTTTAGATAAAAATTTTCAATGCAAGATACAAGCTTTGGATGAAGAAAAAATCTGTACTGGAGTGAATTTATGTCGCGATAATAAATTGTTGAGAATCTTAGAAAAGGAAAGGGTGTTTTTGTATCATATATTGTGTTTGTATCAAAATAACCCCGAAGAAATACACATTTTACTCGGCGCTGATACAGCCGCGAAACTATTTACCGATAATATAAGATATTTCGCTGATCTGGGTTTAGCAGCTTTTGAAACGAAGTTAGGATGGACAATTATGGGGAAAATAGAGGGTAATCAAATTGGTTTCGAGAGTTCGTTATCGGTTCTATCTCTGTCTTCGCTCACGTCAAATGCTAATTTGTGTAATTTATGGCGATTAGACGCCTTGGGTATAAGTAATGAAGATGACAAAACAAAAGAAGATTTGAGCGAAGAAACAAAAAAGCATTTTTTAGAAAATGTCAAACGCGATGAAAGTGGTCGTTACAAAGTCGCATTACCGTGGACTGTGGACAATTCCGTCTTAACAGATAATCGGCGATAAATCGGTGTCTTTAGCGGAAAAACATCTTTGCAAGACCGAAAATAAACTTATCAAAACGAATAAAAGAAAGGAATATGAAGAAGTCTTTAATTTATGGGAAGATAGCCAGATTATAGTAGCCGATTGAAAAGGAAGATAAGATACATTATTTACCGCATCGACCAGTAATTAAAGAAAACAGTGAAAGGACGAAAATACGCGTTTTTAACGCTTCGGCGCACACTAGAGACTGTCCTTCTTTGAATGAATGTCTCACTAAAGGTCCTAATTTAATTGAAATAATCCATCGTATTTTAATCAGATTTCGGAAATACCGAATAGGAATTTCAGCAGATATCGAAAAGGCTTTTTGCAAATTAAAATAAAAGAAAAGGACCGAGATTTTCTTAGATTTTTTTTGTTCGATTCCGATCGAAATTTGAAAATTTATAGACATTGTCGCGTAGTCTTCGGACTCACTCCCTTCAGGCCCTTTTTCACTAATGGCTACATTAAATCACCTTTTGAGCGAAGTCCCCGAACTTTTGCAAGATACAGTTCAAATTTTGAGAAATTCATTTTATATAGACAATTCTCTCACTAGTTTAGATTCAATACCTGATACCGAAAAATTTATTACAGAATCTCAAATCATATTAGCTTCAGTTCACTTTAATTTGAGGTGTTGGCGATCAAATTTGCCTCAGGCTATGATCGATGAATCCGGAGATAAACCCAAAGTTGCACCCGTTTTGGGATTGATCTGGAACTTAGAGCAAGACAATTTAATGTGCAAATTAGAAGAACCAATTGAAATAGATGAACCAATCACAAAAGGAAAATATTGTCTATTGTGCAAAAAATTTTCGATCCCATCGGATTCACCGCTCCAGCAATTCTTGTACCAAAATTAATTCTTCAAGAGACCTGGAAACAGAGATTAAAATGGGATGAAGAACTACCTGAAAATTTAAAGAAACAATTCACTAATTGGATGAACAAAATAGGCTTTTTGAAAGAAATTTATGTTCCTCGATGGCTAAACATAATTCTCGCTAATGAAAGCGAAATTTCGTTACACATTTTTTGTGATGCTAGCAAACATGCCTATGCCACCTGTGTTTATCTTAGATGTCAAACGCAAGGAAAAATTCGAGTTCAGTTAATAAATGCTAGAAGCAGATTATCACCCATCAAAGAATTCACGATTCCGAGGCTAGAATTACTCGCATGCCTTATTGGGGCTAGGCTCGCCAAATCTGTAACGGATGACTTAAAATTAAAACCAGAAAAGACTACATTTTGGAGCGATTCATCAACAGCTTTAGGGTGGATACGAAGAGAACAAACCTGGGGTACATTTGTACACAACAGAGTTTTGGAAATAAGAAATCTTACCAAAATAGAAGATTGGAGACATATCCCTGGACACTTGAATCCGGCTGACCTCCCATCCAGAGGGTGTTCTTTTGAACAATTGGAAAAATCAAGATGGTGGGAGGGTCCCGATTGGTTATATTTATCAGAAGACCAGTGGCCACAACCAGAAGAATATCCTGATGAAAAAGTCATAAATCAAGAGAAAAAGAAGACAATTCTTACTCTTTTAGATAAAGAAGAAGCTGATTTTAATCGCTATTACCGATATTTTTCCTCTTATCGAAAAAATGTCAGAATGATTGCTTGGATATATAGATTCTTCAACAACTCGAAAATGAAAGAAAAAGTTTCAGTTCCTGATATTTCTGTAGATGAGTTTGAAAAGGCTGAAACCATATTGCTACGCTTAATACAAAGAGAATCCTTTTCGGGAAGAACCGACCCAAAATTGAAATCTTTAAGACCACTGGAAGATAAACACGGTCTCCTAAGAGCCAAAACCAGCATAATTCTTAGAAACGATAAAGAAAATTTTCGTTATCCTATAATCCTTCCCTCTAAACATCCAGTTGTTTTAAGATTAATTTATGAAAAACATATAGAAAGACATCATGCTGGAGTTAGCAATCTAATGGCTCAACTTAGAGAAAATTTTTGGATATTAAAATCAAGAAAATGTATCAGAAATGTCCTTAGAAAATGTGTCAAATGCCAAAGGTTCCAGACACCTAGAATGGAGATCGAACAAGGAACCCCACCTGAAGACAGAATCAGAGATGCAGCTATATTTGAAGTGGTGGGAGTCGATTTAGCTGGTCCTCTTTATCTTGCCGATGGTTCAAAGGTATGGATAGCTTTATATACCCGTGCTGTCTATAGAGCGGTACACTTGGAGTTGATAGCATCTTTATCAGCTGAATGCTTTATGCAGTCCCCAAGAAGATTTATCGCACGGCGAGGCAGACCTTACATAATTTACTCGGACAATGGGAAAAATTTTATCGGCACTAGCAGAGCACTTTCCAGTGTAGATTGGGAAGGCATAAAAGCCTTAGCCTCTATACAGAAGATAAGATGGAAGTTTAATCCCCCTGCAGCACCATGGTGGGGAGGATGGTGGGAGCGCCTTGTGCGAATGGTAAAGGAAATTTTAAGAAAAGTTTTGGGTCGCGCCTCATTAAATTATGAAGAACTGAGCACAATACTCTGTGATATTGAACATGTTATCAATTCACGACCGATCACATATATCTCTGAAGATAATCGAGATCCTGAACCCTTAACACCATTGATGTTCCTTCAAGAACTGCCTACATACGGCGTCCCGGATATCGATACATTAGACTCCCAAGATCTTAACCGACGAGCAAGATATCGTCAAAGAATAAGAAATGATCTGCGGAACCGATTTAGAACGGAGTACTTAGGACAGCTGCGGCAACAGTCTATGAAGAAGGAGAATTCCAAACCTTTGCAAATAGGAGACATCGTTCTTCTGGAAGATACCAACAAAAGACGTCTTCACTGGCCTTTAGCCAAAATAATAGATATCATTCCCAGAAAAGACAAAATAGCACGATTGGCTAAAGTCCAAACAGAAAATGGAATTTTTCTCCGTCCTTTCCAACGCCTGTTTCCTTTAGAAATTGATGCAGCTAGCGATTCCCCATCAGATAAGATAATCCAACAGAAAATGAACTTTAATGTCCATAATGAACAACGAAAGACTACTCCAGAAATCGATCAGACTAGAACCAGTGTAGAAAAGAGCCAGCCCAGTGACAAAGATATCTCTTCCGTGGTTACCAGAAGGGGCGACTAGTGAAACCTCCTGCGAGACTCCAACTAGGACTTTTAGACTTTTGAGTTCCTCTCCAGGATCAAGAAACTCAAGGTGGGAGGATGTTGCGAAATACGCAGCATTCCTTTCCCTCCCCTAAACAATTATTCTGATTGCGCAATTGAGAAACCTTTTTTTTTTATTACATGCCAGCGCAACACCCACGCACGGCAGAACTGAATTAGAAATAGAAGAAGAAGGTTCTTTTTAGGAGCGCCTCTGTTGTCCAAATGGGACATTAGAACTTAAATTTTAAGACTAAGAATTACTAGAACTCAAATTTTAAGACTAAGAATTAGTGAATCATTTAATGTAAATAGTTAAATTTTAATGTAACGTATTTTAATTTGTGTGTCATTTATATAATCAAGAATATCATTTATTTATACAAGAAGGATACTTGTGGGTTTAATTTGAGTGTTAGTTCTGATTACAACTAGAACAGAACCAGAAAACAGACGACCGCTCCCCGGAAATTTGGATTTAGAATACCAATATCACAGGTAGGAGCATTTTTATTGATTGAATAAGTTAGAAGTAACATAATCCTTCTGAAATTCTTCTGAAATTCTTCTAAAACTTATTAAATGATTATGTAAATCTTCTAATGTAGTTTCAAATATTCACGAAAAGTGCTTTAGAAGATCAAATTTTCAGGAATTCATAATTTAGTACATAAAGGGTTAACGAGGTCCGGGACCGAGTACAAGCAGGGCTGAAACTAGCCTTTTTTTGCACCCGGGTCAAACATGGATTTTGCCTCCACCTCCCTTCTTCCGCAAAGTATATTTACAAAGAGGATTTTACTAATTTTCTAATAGCCGACTTATTTTAAAATTTAAACTATGTAATCATAAAATATGTAATACTGAACTACGTAATCTACAATGGCGGACAAGGGAGAGGTCTCGGGTGTCATGCCCCCCCCCCCCTCCTCTGAACACCAAGAAAAATATACTAAAGATCATTTAAAAAATGAAATATACAATAGAGTCCCGATTATCTGAGTCCCGCTTAACCGAGTTTCCACTTTATCTGAGTTATTTTCTTCCGATGTACTGACGGCTTCCATTGTTACGAAACAGTCATTATAAATGAAGTGTTAGGTGAAGATGGAAGAGCAGACGTAAAAAGTTAGAACTTTGATTTTCTGGTCAGAAAGGAAGAAAAAAAATTACCATAATTTTTTTTGTTAGGTGAAGATGATGGATTTTGCCTCCTCCCCCCTCCCTTCTTCCGCAAAGTATATTTACAAAGAGAATTTTACTAATTTTCTAATAGCCGACTTTTTTTTAAATTTAAACTATGCAATCATAACATATGTAATACTGAACTACGTAATCTACAATGGCGGATCCAAGGGAGCGGTCACGGGGGTCATGACCCCCCCCCCTTAACACCAACAAAAATATACTAAAAATCATTTTAAAAATAAAATATACAGTAGAGTCCTGATTATCCGAGTCCCGCTTAACCGATTTTCCACTTTATCTGAGTTATTTTCTTCCGATGGACTGACGGCTCCCATTATTATGAAACAGTCAGTATAAATGAAATGTTAGATGAAGATGGAAGAGCAGTCGTAAAAAGTTAGAACGCTGATTTTCTGGTCAGAATGGGAGAAAAAAAATTACCATAATTTTTTTTGTTAGGTGAAGATGAAGGAGCAGTCGTAAAAGTAACTTTTTGCGACTGTTTTGTCATCTTCACCTAACATTTCATTTATAATGGCTGTTTCATAATAATGGAAGCCATCATCGGAAGAAAATAACTCGGTTAAAGCGGAAACTATGTTAAGCGGGACTCGGATAACAGGGACTCTACTGTATAGTATTTCTACATTACAAGTTTGTCACGAGGTAGTAATTTACCAGTTTTATCAGACAGAATTTTCACTGAAGAATATCCCCCCCACCCCACCCACACACACACCTGAGAAAGTGCAAAAGATGTGCTGAGGTCCTGAAAAAATGAAAGAACAAATGGGTAACTGTGATCACAGATCGCGCAGAGGGTTTCGTTTAATATTCCTTTCAAAACACTTTTTTTTCAAAATCTGTTAGTTCCACATTTCTCAACCAGGGGGCGCACTCTATTCTAAACAAACCTCCATCCGAACGAAACTCCGTTTTACAAACTATCCGCAGATATATTAGTCGAGGTAATCGGGCCCATAGCACCCGAGATAGGTAGGCGCCCCCTGGCGGTAAAAAATTGGAACTAAAATATGTACAGCTATGGTGCATAATATGAAAGAGTGGTCAAAGGAGTCTCGTCAAAAGTTAGAAAAGTGCACCCCGGGTGAAAAGGGTGGAGGTTAGAAAAATTGCTAAAAATACAGAAGTTAGAGCCCGGAGGAGTAAATAATATAAGACTTTTTGAAAATTTTATGATTTTTCGTGTGATCACAAGTCTTCTGCTATAAGTATGCAAAATTTCACGTCTCCAACTTAATTAGGGGCCGAGTTAAAAAAATTGCTTAAAATACACAAGTCAGAGCCCAGAGGGGTAAATATAAGACTTTTTCAAAATTTTATGATTTGTCGTTTGATGTGAGGTGTTCAGCTAATAAGAATCCAAAATTTTAAGTATTCAACTTAATTAGGTGCTCAGATAGAAATAAAAGCTTAAAATACACAAGTTAGAGCCCAGAAGGGTAAATATAAGACTTTTTAAAATTTTATGATTTGTCGTTTGATGTGAGGTGTTCAGCTATAAGAATCCAAAATTTCAAGTCTCCAACATATATAGTTTCTGAGAAGAGGCTCTATGACAGACGGACAGACAAACAGACAGGCAGAGGAGTGGGGTTTCGTCAGATGAACGGAACCCTAAAAAATGGAGGGATAAGAACGTTCAAATATTGCCCCTTTGTAAGATTTACAACTGAGCCGTCGAATGGAAGAAGCATAGAAAGAAACCTTTGCTTGTTTATTTAAATTTGGACTCTGGACCCTATTAAACAGCCTTTTCATATCTGTTATTGCACTGTTAAAATGAATAGATATGTGAAACCAATAGCATGAAAATTTTATAATTTTATTTTTATGTTATTACAACAATTTATTTTAATGCTTCCGGGTATACAACCTTTTTTTGTTGTTGTTTGTTTGTTTTTTTGTTTTTTTTTAATTTCGAGCATAAATATAAAAAATCCCTGCCGGCCCGGCCTACAGGCAGAGGTAGATTTCGAAGTTAAGTATACTAATTTCACCAACAAAAACTAAGTCATTATTAGATATAAATCCACTTTAACAGTTTTATCTGTCTGCTTTTGACGAGTTTTTATTTCCTTTTTATAAAATAGCTGGTTTTATCAGAATCATGTTAAGGCGATATTAAAAAAAATATTTTTCCATGCTCAACAACTCGAAATTTTCTGGCACATTTTAAGATTCATTTTTAATAAAAAAAAATTATGAAACATGCTGACGTGATTTTTGAAAAGATTTATAAGCGACCTGTGTTTTTATTTTTCTTTCAATTAATTAAAACTTGATTAGTAAACAATTATTTTCTCAGTAGGGCAATATTTTTCGTTTCTAACACAATCGCTTCGGGAAATTCTGTTAAAAATGCCCACTTTGACATCATTTTTTGAAATATATTCTGCTTCTATCAAAAAATCGATCATTACTGTACATTATATAGTTTCTGAATAAGAGAATCTAGCAATTGGATGCGTTTGAGAGCAAAAATGAATTTAAAAATGAGTAAGAAAATAGACAGTTTGGATTTGAATGCACCATTAATAAGATGATTTTTTTCTTCAACCGCTATGTATTTTTAATTTGTTTTTGCTGTAAGAATTTTCCCTATCAAAAACTTGTCTATATAAATGTTGAAGACAATATTAAGAAGATATATGATAAATTCATGGAGATTTTATAGCTTGTGAATTGACGGAGTTATGAAATTTTTTCTTCTTCAACCCCCCTTTTTGTTTTCGTTTTTAATTTTTTTGCGGTACGAATTGGTCCTATCAAAAACTTGTGAATATAAAAGTTGTAAATAATATTAAGGAGATGTATAATAAAATTAATTGGATTTGATATCTTGAGAAATGACGAAGTAAGGAATTTTTTCTCCCAAAAGCCATATTTTTGAGCCCCTTGAGCCCATTTTTAACTTTATCAAAAATCTGTGATACATAAATTTTTGGCCCTATTTTTAGAAGTAATAAAAACTTTAAACTGATTTGATATGTACAAAAATTAAGAAGTTATGGGTTTTTTTCGGTTTTCACAAAACCCCTCCCTATTTCCATCCCCTTTGTCCGCTTTTGCCCATTAACGAACTTGACCGAGATTTTATGTCCCTTGATTTTATGTATCAGTTTGGAAGAGATTTGTACAGAATAGCGGAAGTAATCGTGTCCAGAAGAAAGTGATAACACAATTGCTTCGGGAAATTCCGTTCAAAATGCCCACTTTGACATCATTTTTTGAAATATATTCTGCCTCTATCAAAAAATCGATCATTATTGTACGTTATATAGTTTCTGAATAAGAGAATCTAGCAATTGGATGCATTTGAGAGCAAAAATGAATTTAAAAATGAGTAAGAAAATAAGCAGTTTGGATTTGAATGCACTTTTAATAACATTATTTTTTTCTTCAACCGCTATGTATTAGGTAGATTTCGTATGAAATACTACCTATTGGAATCGTTCCTATGTTGGAATTTATTAAATTTTTTTGCAGATCTACACCGATCATGACCCCTAGAACCCAAAACCACCCTCAGTAAAAAACTTTATCTATCTATCTATCTATCTATCTATCTATCTATCTATATATATATATATATATATATATATATCACTTTCATCTGGACACGATAACTTCCACAATTCTGCACAAATCTCTTCCAAACTGATACATAAAATCAAGGGGCATAAAATCTCAGTCAAGTTCGTTAATGGGCAAAATCGGGCCAAGGGGATGGAAATAAGGAGGGGTTTTGTGAAAACCGAAAAAAACCCATAACTCCTTAATTTTTATACATATCAAATCAGTTTAAAGTTTTTATAACTTCTAAAAATAGGGCCAAAAATTTATGCATCACAGAATTTTCATAAAATTAAAATTGGGCTCAAGGGGCGCAAAAAATAGGGTTTTTGGGAGAAAAAAAATCATAACTTCGTCAATTCTCAAGATATCAAATCCAATTAATTTTATTATAAATCTCCTTAATATTATCTACAACTTTTATATTCACAAGTTTTTGATAGGACCAATTCGTACCGAAAAAAAAAATTAAAAACGAAAACAAAAAGAGGGGTTGAAGAAGAAAAAAATCCATAACTCCGTCAATTCACAAGATATAAAATCTTCATGAATTTATCATATATCTTCTTAATATTGTCTATAACATTTATACAGACAAGTTTTAATAGGACCAATTCTTACAGCAAAAATAAATTAAAAATACATAGCGGTTGAAGAAAAAAATCATCTTATTAAGGGTGCATTCAAATCCAAACTGCTTATTTTCTGACTCATTTTTAAGTTCATATTTGCTCTCAAACGCATCCAATTGGTAGAATCTCTTATTCAAAAACTATATAATGTACTTTAATGATCGATTTTTTGATAGAGGCAAAATATATTTCAAAAAAGGATGTCAAAGTGGGCATTTTGAACAGAATTTTCCGAAGCGATTATTTTAGGAACGAAAAATATTGTCCAAACTGTTTTTGTTCTGACTCATTTTTAAATTCATTTTTACTCTCAAACGCATCCAATTGGTAGATTCTCTTATTCAGAAACTATATAATGTACCGTAATGATCGATTTTTAGATAGAGGCAGAATATATTTCAAAAAATGAAGTCAAAGTGGACATTTTGAACAGAATTTACCGAAGCGATTGTGTTGGAAACCAAAAATACTGTTCTACTGAGAAAATAATTGTTTATAAATCAAGTTTTAATTAATTGAACGAAAAATAAAAACACAGGTTGCTTATAAATCTCTTCAAAAATCACGTCAGCGAGTTTCATATTTTTCTATTAAAAAGGAAAATTTCAAGTTGTTCAGCATGGAAATGTATTTTTTTTTACACCGCCTTAACATGATTCTGATAAAACCAGCTATTATATAAAAATGAAATAAAAACTCGTCAAAAGCGGTAAGATAAAATTATTAAAGTGGGTTTATCTCTAATCATGATTCAGTTTTTGTTGGTGAAAGTAGTATTCTTAACTTCGAAATCTACCTCTGCCTGTAGGCCGGGCCGGCAGGGATTTTTTTTTAAATTTGTTTTTGCTGTAAAAATTGGCCCTATCAAAAACTTGTCTATATAAATGTTGAAGACAATATTAAGAAGATATATGATAAATTCATGGAGATTTTATATCTTGTGAATTGACGGAGTTATGAAAATTTTTCTTCTTCAACACCCCCCCCCTTTTTTTTGTTTTCGTTTTTAATTTTTTCGGTACGAATTGGTCCTATCAAAAACTTATTAATTGGATTTGATATCTTGAGAATTGACGAAGTAAGGAATTTTTTTCTCCCAAAAACCCTATTTTTGGGCCCCTTGAGCCTATTTTAAATTTTAGCAAAAATCTGTGATGCATAAATTTTTGGCGCTATTTTTAGAAGTAATAAAAACTTTAAACTGATTTGATATGTACAAAAATTAAGAAGTTATGGGTTTTTTTTTCGGTTTTCACAAAACCCCTCCCTATTTCCATCCCCTTTGTCCGCTTTTGCCCATTAATGAACTTAACCGAGATTTTATGTCCCTTGATTTTATGTATCAGTTTGGAAGAGATGTGTGCATAATTGCGGAAGTAATCGTGTTCAGAAGAAAGTGATAACACAATTGCTTCGGGAAATTCCGTTCAAAATGCCCACTTTGACAACATATTTTGAAATATATTCTGCCTCTATCAAAAAATCGATCATTGCGGTACATTATATAGTTTCTGAATAAGCGAATCTACCAATTAAATGCGTTTGAGAGCAAAAATGAATTTAAAAATGAGTCAGAAAATAAGTAGTTTGGATTTAAGTGCATCCTTAATTCAATGATTTTTCCAACACAATCCGCATCAGGAAATTCGGTTCAAAATGCCCACTTTAACAGCATTTTTTAAAATATATTCTGCCTCTATCAAGAAATTGACCATTACGGTACATTATATTAGTTTCTGAGTAAGAAAACGTACCAATTGGAAGCCCTTGAGAGTAAAAATGAATTGTAAAATGAGTCAGAAAATAAGCAGTTTGGATTTGAATACACCCTTACTTAGATGATTTTTTTCTTCAACCGCTATGTATTTTTAATTTGTTTTTGCTGTAAGAATTGGTCCTATCCAAAACATGTCTATATAGATGTTGTAGACAATATTAAGAAGATATATGATAAATTCGTGGGGATTTTATATCTTTTGAATTGACGGAGTTAAGGATTTTTTACTTCTTCAAACCCCCTTTTTGTTTTCGTTTTTAATTTTTTTTGCGGTACGAATTGGTCCTATCAAAAACTTGTGAATATAAAAGTTGTAGATAATATTAAGGAGATTTACAATAAAATTAATTGGAATTGATATCATGAGAATTGACGAAGTTATGCATTTTTTTCTCCCAAAAACCCTATTTTTGCGTCCCTTGAGCCCATTTTTAACTTTATCAAAAATTTGTGATACATAAAATTTTAGCCCTATTTTTAGAAGTAATAAAAACTTTAAACTGATTTGATATGTACAAAAATTAAGAAGTTATGGGGGGTTTTCGGATTTTACAAAACCCCTCCCTATTTCCATCCCCTTGGTCCGATTTTGCCCATTAACGAACTTGACCGAGATTTTATACCCATTGATTTTATGTATCAGTTTGGAAGAGATTGGTGCAGAATTACGAAAGTTATCGTGTCCAGAAGAAAGTGATATATATAGATAGACAGATAGATAAATAGATAGATAGATAGATAGATAGACAGATAAAGTTTTTTACTGAGGGTGGTTTTGGGTTCTAGGGGTTATGATCGGTGTAGATCTGCAAAAATTTTTCAGAAATTCCAACATAGGAACGATCCCAATAGGTAGTATTTCATACGAAATCTACCTAAAATGTTTTTTGGAATGCCTACTTCAAAGCAAACAACGTACATTTAGTTGCCGGTGTTGCAGTAGTAGCCTCTTCTTTCTCTTCAAAGTATTAAATAGTTTTTTTCAATCGAACTTATACCTTTGGAATGGATTATTTTCTTCTAATGGACTGATGGCTTCCATTATTATGAAACAGCCATTATAAATGAAGTATTAGGTGAAGATGAAAGAGCGGTCGTAAAAAGTTAGAACTCTGATTTTCTGGTCAGAATGGGAAAAAAATGGCCATAATTTTTTTGAAAAAAATTATGGCCATAATATTAGTGAATATTATGCATTATTTTATGATACATACAATTTAAAAATGATTTTATTAGTCCAGTATCGCAGTATCGGTTTGTACCCCATTAACTGCTTTGCCAGGTACCCGCGCTACGTTGAATACAACATTGTCAAAACACCAGCTTCTTTTAAAAGTTCATCGTGTCTAGAATTATATTAAAGAGATCATAGTTTTATCCTCGATATTTCGTTAATAATGCCTGAACACCTTTCGTTTCGACAGTCTTCAAATTTCCTCTTGATTTAATAATTGTTTCAGCTTATACTGAACTAGATTAGAATTAAATAAGTTGCATTTCTATTGCTTTAATTCCCAATCCGTAAAATTTGACAAGCTCAGCCAGTCTAAATTTATGTATTTTTGTGTAATTTCACTGTATTTTGTTTTAGAATCTCAATCAATACCGTACAGAAGATATTTTGTCACGTGTATTGGAATTAAATAAGTTGCATTCCAATTGCTTCAATTCTCAATCAGTAAAATTTGACAAGCCCAGTAAGTTATAAATTTATGTATTTTTGTGTCTTTCACCGTATTTTGTTTTAGAAACTAAATCAATACCGTACAGAAGATATTTTGTCGCGTGTACTGGATTGGAATTAAATAAGTTGCATTTCAATTGCCTCAATTGCCAATTAATAAAATTTGACAAGCCCAGCCAGTCTAAATTTATGTATTTTTGAGTGATTTCACCTTATTTTGTTTTAGAATCTCAATCAATACCGTACAGAAAATATTTTGTCGCTTACACTGAATTAAATAGAATTAAATAAGTTGCTATTCAATTTCTTCAATTCCCAGTCAGTAAAATTTGACAAGCCCAGCTAATAAATTTATATATGTTTGTGTAATTTCACCGCATTTTGTTTTAGAATCTCAATCAATACCGTACATAAGATATTTTGTCGCGTGCACTGGATTAGAATTAAATAAGTTGCATTTCAATTGCTTCAATTGCCAATCAGTAAAATTGATAAGCCCAGCCATTCTAAACTTATGTATTTTTGTGTGATTTCGCCGTATTTTGTTTTAGAATCTCAATCAATACCGTACAGAAGATATTTTGTCGCGTGCACTGGATTAGAATTAAATAAGTTATATTTCAATTGCTTCAATTGCTAATCAGTAAAATTTGATAAGCCCATCCATTCTAAATTTATGTATTTTTTGTGTGATTTCACCGTATTTTGTTTTAGAATCTCAATCAATACCGTACAGAAGATAGTTTGTCGCGTACACTGAATTAAATAGAATTAAATAAGTTGCCATTCAATTGTTCAATTCCCAATCAGTAAAATTTGACAAGCCCACAGCCAGTAAATTTATATATTTTTGTGTAATTTCACCGTATTTTGTTTTAGAATCTCAATCAATACCGTGCAGAAGATAGTTTGCCGCGTACACTGAATTAAATAGAATTAAATAAGTTGCATTTATATTGCTTCAATTCCCAATCAGTAAAATTTGACAAGCCCAGCCAGTCTAAATTCATGTATTTTTGTGTATATGTTGTATATTTTTGTGTATCTATATTTGGTCTAGAAAATATTCCTGGCCAAAATATTTTCTAGACAGTTCATGTAGAATAGACCATCGATGATCCAGGATGATCTTTGCCATTGAAGTGGATTTCGAGTATTTCTGGAGTGTTTTGATTTACAAGAGTAGAGTAGATGAATATGATTAGAAGTGAGACATCTTGCTTCTGCTCTAGTTGTGATTTTCACCCGTTTAACCAAAGAGAGAAATATTTATTCTTACAATATGCGTTGTATTTTGCAAAATTTTTATGGTATAGTTAAGGGCACTTCACTCACGCGAAAACAGCCGTTCGCTAATGTTATTCCTATGGAAGAAATTCTTTAAAATAGCTCATTTGCATGTGAATATCAAATGATTTTTACATTATTCTATCTTTACCAGAAGAAAGTATTGGATTCATGAAAATTTTCGAATTCCGGTTTTTAACGGATTTACACGTTTTAGGGGTCAGAGAAACAAAAAACATATTTTTACAAAATGTCTGTCTGTGAGTCCATCTGTCTGTTCTGTTCGTCCGTCTGTCTGTCTGTGTGTGAGTGACAAAAATTCTGTGGACGCTCTATCTCAAGAACTAATTAACGGAATTTAACAAAACTTTATATTCAGTTAGTCCCTGATATAAACTAGTGCTGATTACTTTTTGGTGTAAATCGCCCAACAGGTGGCGCTGCTATGCTATATTTTTCATGATTTCCTAAATAGCTATATTTCAAGAACTAAAGCACGGATTTTTATAAAACTTCATATTACATTAGTCCTTGATATAATTTGCTTCTTATTAGTTTTTAGTGTAAATCGCCCAACGGGTGGCGCTGCTATGCGGCATTATTCATGATTATCGCCATAGCTCTTTCTCAAAAACTAATGCACGGACTTTTACCAAACTTCAGATTCAGTTAGTCCGTGATATAAATTAGTGCTGTTTAGTTTTTAGTGTAAATCGCCCAACAGGTGGCTCTGCTAGGCTGCATTTATCACGATTTCAGCAATATATATCTCAAGGACTAATGCATGAATTTTCATCATGCTTCAGATTCATTTAATGCCCGATATATATTGGTCCTAATTAGTTTCTGGAGTAAATCGACCAACAGGTGGTGCTGCTATGTAGATTTTTTTTACGATTTCCGCAATAATTCTACCTCAAAAACTAATGCACGGATTTTCATCAAACTTCAGATTCAGCTGCAACTTGACATAAGTTGTTGCTGAATAGATTTTGGTGTAAATCACCTAACCGGTGTCACTGATATGCTCCATTTTTCAGGAAATATTAACATGTATGAGATAGAAGAAAGTTTTGGGATTGCCACATCCGAATAGTTTTTTTTATTATTGAGTCTCTGAGGTCGATCTGTACCAAGGCCGTTTTTTACTTTTTCGATTTTCTTTGCAGGTTTTTTTAATGAGAATACTTTAACTTTCGAGATCGGTACCGAAAGTAAAAGTATCCTAATAAAAAAAATCCCTGGCGCCCCGGCCTACAGACGGAGGTAGATTTCGAAGTTAAGTATACTAATTTCACCAACAAAAACTAAATCATGATTAGAGATAAACCCACTTTAACAATTTTACCTGGTCGTTTTTGACGAGTTTTTATTTCATTTTTATAAAATAGCTGATTTTATCAGAATCATGTTAAGGCGGTATTCAAAAAAATACTTTTCGATGCTCAACAACTCGAAATTTTCTGGCACATTTTCAGGTTCATTTTTAATAGAAAAAATATGAAACTTGCTGACGTGATTTTTGAAGAGACTTATAAGCGACCTGTGTTTTTATTTTTCGTTCAATTAATTAAAACTTGATTTATAAACAATTATTTTCTTAGTAGGACAATATTTTTCGTCTCTAACACAATCCCTTCGGGAAATTCTGTTCAAAATGCCCACTTTGACATCATTTTTTGAAATATATTCTGCCTCTATCAAAAAATCGATCATTACGGTACATTATATAGTTTCTGAATAAGAGAATCTACCAATTGGATGCGTCTGAGAGCAAAAATGAATTTAAAAATTAGTAAGAAAATAAGCAATTTGGATTTGAAAACACCCTTAATAAGATGATTTTTTCTTCAACCGCTATGTACTTTTAATTTGTTTTTGCTGTAAGAATTGGTCCTATCAAAAACTTGTCCATATAAATGTTGTAGACAATATTAAGAAGATATATGATAAATTCATGGGGATTTTATATCTTGTGAATTAACGGAGTTCTTCTTCTTCAACCCCCCTTTTTGTTTTCGTTTTTTATTTTTTATTTATTTATTTATTTATTTATTTATTTTGGTACGAATTGGTCCCATAAAAAACTTGTGAATATAAGAGTTTTAGATAATATTAAGGAGATTTATAATAAAATTAATTGGATATGATATCTAGAGAATTGACGAAGTTATGAATTTTTTTCTCCCCAAAACCCTATTTTTTGCGCCTCTTGAGTCCATTTTTAATTGTATCAAAAATCTGTGACACATAAATTTTTGGCCCTATTTTTAGAAGTAATAAAAACTTTAAACTGATTTGATATGTACAAAAATTAAGAAGTTATATGGGTTTTCTTCGGTAACCCCTCCCTATTTCAATCCCCTTGGTCCGATTTTGCCCATTAACAAACTTGACCGAGATTTTATGCCACTTGATTTTATGTATCACTTTGGAAGAGATTTGTGCAGAATTGTGGAAGTTATCGTGTCCAGAAGAAAGTGATTGATATATATATATATATATCACTATAAAGTTATATATATAAAGTTTTGGTGGTGTAGATCTGCAAAAATTTTTCAGAAATTCTAACATAGAGGAGAATGCAATAGATAGTATTTCATACGAAATCTACCTAAAAAACCTGTAAGGAAATTCGAAACAATAAAAAACGATCTTACTACAGACCGACCTCAGCTAGCCAATGAAAGAAAAAAATCGTTTAAAAATATTGAAATGCAAACGAGATAGCTTTAAAAAATTCTTCCATAGGATTAACATTAACGGTTCTTTTCACGTGAGTGAAGTAGCCTCTTAAGAAAATTGCCGCTACATTGAATACATTCTTATCAATTATTATCATTATTAAAGTTATTTTTCTGCTTTGATATCAATCAATTTTTTAAAGAAAAATTATCATTCAACGTTTTCGATTTCTCAAAAATATAGTTTTCCATTAAAATATTTCTAAGAACAAGGCCATGTTTTCTCAAAACAATACGCCATTGGCACCCGCTAGAACGTTTTTTGGCAAATAAATATAAATAGCTGTATTTGAAATCTAAAGGGAAGGAATATACTTATAAAAAAGAAAACGAGAGAAAGAAAACAAACGGGAAAGATATGGGAGTAGCACATGTACATAACATAAAGGAAAGAGTTATTGAACTGGCGCCCTTGGCAAAAGGAGGAAGCCAAACACTTCGATGAACGGTTGATCACATTCCAAGTCTCACTTTAAGAGAAATAGAGCCTAGATACGGTGATGTTTCTAAAAGAGGCAATATGTTTGATTTTCCTTTCACTTTTTTAATAATCATAAATAATATAAATAAAAAAATGAAAACCCTGACTTTTAATCAACTAAAATGTAGAAAATAATTTATTTTCAATTAATAACAAAAATGAAAATTTTTCTATATTGTTAGTAACTTCAATATGTTCATACTTCATAATGAATATACAGGGTGTCCACTAGGGTGGTCACAAGCAACATGGGAAAAAAAATTTAACGTTTTCTTCGGGGGGACCCTCCTAAAAGTTGCCAATTAGTGAGAAAATGAGATTGGCAAAGTTTCAATTGAAATGAATAACATTAACCCGGGACTCATCGAGGTTGAAATCTTGAAAATTCGCAATTTTTGGCAAAAAATTGTTGTTTTTCTTTCTTTATGTGAAAACTATTTGTCTTAGAAACCTGATTCTTGTTTTATTTCATAGAAACAGTTGTTGCCTTAAACTTTTACTCTCATCAAAACTTATATTTAATGAACATTAGTATTTTTCAGGTCAGCTCGTGAACCATACCCTCAAACTCTGCATTTTTGAAACATAAGTGAAAAATGACAAATTAATAATTTTATTACTTTGATAATTTTTTTTGCATTATTTTCATTAATAGGCAAAAATAAATGAACAATTTTTGCAACTTTAAAAATATTTCACGAATTATAATTGATTATTAGTTATCTAGTTCTGTGTCTAGTAAGAAATAGCTTCTCGATTTGTATTGCAGTTGAACCTCTGAATTTCTGTTTTTATTACAAGGCTGTTTTTGTTACCTGTTATCGTTATCTATTTTTAGAATTGAAACATTCCGTAAAGCCCCCTCCCCCTTTTGATATGATGGCAGAAATGTAAGATTTTTTAAATTGGCCATTTGTCTCTTCAAATCATCAACAGTATGCTATCAAGTAATCGTCAAGTTTTATGTATTTTATTTTATAATATTCGCAAAATGAAACTGAACGCCAGAGAAGCTGCTAGATTTAGAGTGCATCCACAGACTTTAATTTTAAGTAGGTGTGCAATCGACTCCGCAAATAACTATTTTGTAAACAAAGAACTGAGATCATCAAAAGCAGATTTAAAAATTTCGGTTTAGAGAGAACTGTTATTCACTGGGATGGAAAACTGCTTCACCATTTTTTGAATAAAGAAAATGTAGAGAGGACAGAAATTTTAATTAGTTGTGGGGATGAAGAACAGTTACTACGAGTTCCACAGCTTGAAAATATTATCGGAATAATTCAGGCAAAAGCTGTATTTTCAGCAGTTAAAGAGTGGAGGAAGTTGGTAAAATCCAGGCAATATGTTTTGATACAACTGCAGTAAACAACGGTCGCCTCAGAGGAACCTGCATTTTTCTATAGCAATTGTTAAAGGAAAAATCTACTGTATTTACCATGTCGCCACCATAATCTAGAAATTATCCTAAAAGCTGGTTTTGATTGTAAAGTGGGAATAATCACTGCTCCTCAGTCAGATATTAAAAAAAAACAATTCTGATTGGGTGATCTAAATTAAACCAGAGTAAATATAAAAATGCTATTGAAGATGAAATACTAGATATAAATAGTTAATTCAGAAGAAATTTCAAGTTTTCTTACAGGAGCTTTTTAAAAATTAACAGCTCAGGGATGATTATAAAGAGTTTATCCAACTTTGTTTAATTTTTATAGGACTCCTTCCTACAAAAGACTTTTTTCAGAGCACCTGGTGCTTTTAATCATGTCAGATAGATAGCACAGGCAATTTATTCTCTCAAAATATATTGTCATAGATAATGTCTCAATAACAAATTTAGGAAAAGAAGGTATTAGAGACCTTTGCTTATTTCTAACCAATATTTATGTAAAATTATGCTTCAATACTCCCACTCCCACTTTGGACCCCAATCCAAGACCTGCAAATAATAAAATCACTTGTTCACTACAGAAAAATTGATAAATAGGTTGCAGACAAAGCACTCGTTAAAATGATAAACCGTCTTTGGTATCTTAACTCGGATCGAGTTGCATTTTCATTTTTAGATGATACTTTGGAAAAAAAAAAAAAGTCAACATAAGCATGGCTGTTAAATTAATGTCATTTGAAGAAGAAATGATGATGATGATGATAAGAATTTAAAAGCAACAAAAGTTTTCAACGAAGTGGATTATTTGAACAAAGAAGTCAATGTTTTTGTTTCATCTCAAACTATAAAAAATTTTAAGAGATTTTATATTAATAAGCATTTTTTAAATACTATCCCAATGAATGGTGCGAAAATAAACCTTATTTGAAAGCAAGAAAACAGTGAATGGTTTTAAAGTTGTCAATGACACAGCTGAAAGGGGAAGAAAATTAACCAGAGATTTCAATTCTTGTTTAACAAAAGACAAAAAATAAAAACAGTACATGCTAAAAGTTGTATGTGAATGTAGAAAAACTTTTCAAGATTCTTCAAAAGCCACCTTATCTAAGCCATTTACCACCTTAATCCTATCTGATGCAATGGTCCCATGTCGAGAGTACCTATTTTTAATTCCAAACTTACTTGTTTCTAAATTTAGGTGTAGTTAATCATTTCATTATTTTACGACAAGAATTTTTCTGTACTGGAAAGGATTAATGTGACAATTGTAAGGGATAATAATTTATTTTCTTTATTATGCTTCCTTTCTTGTAACACAACTTTAATAATAAAATGCATTTGAGCATTATTTGATCTCATTTTTATACTTTCTTTGCTCCCTTTTTTAAAATTCTTTCAGTTTAAAATACGATTTTTTTCATTTTCTTTGGATTTTTTTTTAAAATTAAACCCTTTATTATGTACAAAAGGGAAAAAAAAGGAAAAACAAAAGGTGGAAAGCAGATGAAATAGAATGTTTCAATTTTTCTTCGCATTTTCCTAAAAAGTAAATTTTTAGGATTTGGGTGAAGTCTGGTCCTGAAAAATGCGCATATTTTTAAATCTATACATTTTTAGAAAAAAATGGTGTGTGGTTCTTCAAAACGAAGCTTTTTTTTTATAAAATGAGACCTGAATTATGTTTCTATGTTCAATTGTATTTATTTCATGAAGTAAAAACAACACTTTTTTGCGAAAAATCACGTTTTTTTTCAAACTTTAACCTCAATGAGGCACGGGTTAATATTATCCAAATGAGATAAAACTTTGCCAATCTCATTTTCTAGTCTATTGGCAACTTTTTAGGGGGTCCCCCGGAAAAAATTCGAAAATTAATTTCTTGTGACCACCCTAGTGACCACTCTCAATAGTGTCCAATGGCTAATTCCTAAACCGTTAGTCACAGATAGTTCCAATTTCAAAAATGCTTTAAATGAGGTAACGAAATATTTTAAAGACAATTTGGGTCAATAAAAACATTCTTTAAAAAATTACGAAATTTAAATTTTTATACTGTCCCCAGGTCCTATAAGTTATATTTAGTATCATTTTCCTGTTACACTGACAAGTAAGACAAAAAAAAGTCCCGTTGCTCTACGATTAAAATTGACCGAGTAATAGCTGTTTAAAGTTAGAGCATATTTTTTGCTGCAAATTAGGGGTCATTCACAAATTTAGTAGAAATATAATTTCATCAGATATATTTAAAAAAAAAAAGTTGAGAGTAAAATTAACATTGCAATATAAATTTGAAATCTTTAATCATTCCGACATATTAATGCAAACTATACAATTTGTAATAAAGATAAGGGAAAAAAAAAAACAAATTTTTGTTAAATTAAATGATGAAAGTTAACAGCCTCAATTCTTTAAAAAATGATGCATATTTAAAAATATTTTAAAATATAATTTTTATTTTTAATTATGATAATTTTTTTTTTCCCATTCTGACCAGAAAATCAGAGTTCTAGCTTTTTACGGCTGCTCTTTCATCTTCACCTAACACTTCATTTATAATGGCTGTTTCATAATAATAGAAACCACCGGTCCACCAGAAGGAAATATCTCGGTTAAGCAGGACTCGGATAATCGGGACTCTACTGCAAAACATATTTCAATTTTAAGACTTAAAGCACACGTTTTTATTTTATGTAAAATGACGTCATTTGCATTAATATAGATTCTTAAAATTAAATATAGTTTATAATAGAGCTGTGCAAGGTGACGTCACGAACAGGTTTTTGCTGCTGCTGTAGGACAGCTATCGCTACCTTTATCAGTGCTTTTTCTGTTTGTATGTCCTACAGCTTTCTTCATTGTTCTCCGGTAAAAGTCACGTGATGTGAACTGCTCTATAGCTCCATGTTTTATCATAAATCCTTTATTTATATTTTTCTCAAAATAGCACGTATTTTAATTTTTTTTTTTTTTAGGTGCGTTCGTAATTATATAAATACGTAGCACCTATAGTCGTCGTTCAGTCCGTCCGTCTGTCCGTCTGTCTGTCTGTCTGTCCGCATATAACAGAGCAAAAACTACCCAACCGAATGGTCTGAAATTTTTAATGTATGATTGTTGCAAAATTTTGTCGAGCCATTTCAAATTTTATGAAAATCGGATGCATAGTTTAATTACAGGGACAGTCAAAAGTTTTTCTTTACATTACGGCCAATGGGAAAAATTATTGCAAATGCATTTTAATGATGTTACAGCCTTCCGAATGGTTTGAAACTTTAAATATATAATTGTTTCAAAATTTTGTCGAGCCATTTGAAATTTTGGGAAAATCGGATTTATAGTTTAATTACAGTGACAGTCAAAAGTTTTCCGTAACATTACGGCCAATGGGGAAAAAATATTGCAAGTGCGTTTTAATGATGTTACAACCTTCCGAATGGTCTGAAAATTTAAATATATAATTGTTGCAAAATTTTGTTGAGCCATTTCAAATTTTATAAAAATCGGATGTATAGTTTAATTACAGGGACAGTCAAAAGTTTTCCGTTACATTACGAGGAATGGGAAAAAAAATTATTGCAAGTGCATTTTAATGATGTTACAGACTATGCACTTATGAAGTTAAAAAATATATATATTCAGTACAATATGGGGTACAAAAAATAATTATAAAACTAGTTTTAGTACGAACGCACCTCATTTGCCACGTTTGACGAGCAATTTCCGACTTGTTCAATTTTTATGAGAAAATGGCAATAAAAAGATATAATTGCTATTTTTCAACAATTTTTTCTTGACTTTCTACAGAAATGGAGTACTTGAGTTGCCAAAATGAAACAAATGTCGCTAAAAACTACAAAAAAATTAATGTTTCAAAAACAAAGGGAGATGCAATTTTCAAACAGATTGCATTAAAAAGTACTTTTTTCCCCCCATACGATGGTATAAACATTGAAAATGTGCGATGCTTTGAAGTTTTAAAAAATGCTGTAGAGTGTTTAATCGCGCAATGAAACATCGGCTTTTGTTTTACGGCTGGCGTATCCAAGGTAACGTTATTTATTGGAGACAAAATAAGCTGGAAGAAAGAAATAGCATACCGGGGGCTAAAAAAAACGTCTCCCGTTCTACCGTGGATCCCCTTGGGTTTGAACCTGGGACAGCGAGTTTCGATTCGAGCATCCTAATCATTCGGTCAGCGAGCATTTGGAAAAGGATGAGTTTAAAATGAAGATTGGGGGTCTTCAAATGGGGGATTGGTAAGGCTTGTTAAATTTCTTCTTCAGAAAGCTCGGAAATTTAAACTTAATTGCAGGGACATTTCGTCGTTATGAAATAATGGTTGGTGTTTTAACACATATACAACAATAGAGAATAAAAATTATTACATATTAGGTATATTTTTAAAAGACATAATTTAATTGTTAGATGAAAATTATGATTATTATATTTTTAATTAAATTCGAGAAGAAAGGTTTGCTTTTTTGAATAAAATCATTTTTTATTAAATTGATTGATCTATATTTTTTAAATGCGTTCGTTTAGAATATATATTTTACATCCGAATATTTTCTTTAATACTCTAAAAAATAATTTGCGAAAAAGTTTAAAGGAATGAGAAAATTGCTACTATATTAAATTCGGAAGCATTATTTTAGTTTGCTTGTTTTTTAAATAAATTAGAAATTTTAATTTATTGGATTTTCGGTTTTTCATTTCAAAAATAAATTCCAACTTTAGTACTAATACAGCCAATACGCATGCGTGCAAGGAATAAACGGAATTTCCCCCTCTTTTTCAGACTTCAGGGGGATAAAACGGAAAAAGCTTGTTTTCTAGGACTACGGAAATTGTTTAAAAATGACGGATAATTTAGTGTATAAAGACGAATTTTTCTGACTGTGTAGGTATTTTTGAGGGAATGTTTTAGTGTATAGGGTAATTCCGGGATTTATGCCGCACATTTTTTTGAATTTGTGTATAAAGTCCCATGGTGGACATAAAATAAAAAAAAATCATGCTGTACTATTTAATGTTAAATATACAACGCGTGTACTGCGACAAAAAATCTCAAAACAAATTATTAATATTTTTTAACAATTTTTTTCTAAAACATTACACTGCGGCGCGTCACCCATACATTCAGGCTAAGACGCCGTACTTGTGCGGTAGTTATGCCGCACTTGTAATAAGAACAGAATGAAATTATAAATAAAAATATTTTAAAAAAAAATATTCATATCTGGACTATAATTAACGTTGTAATAACAAAATGAAACTAAATGAGTACAATGAAACGTATTAGTAGATTCAAATTAATAATTGTTGCCTACTTTCACTATTAAAATTATCGACTTATTTTTTTTTTACATTAAATTTTAATTGCTATTTCAGCAACAACATAACATCAATGTATTAGAAAGGAAAAAGAAAAATTGTGTTGACATAATTTATTTGTTAACCCTTTCGGGACCGGTGGCTTTTACACAAATTTTATTCGGTTGGTACCATTTTTTTAAAAGAAGTTACCTTTACTGAAATAATCATGAAAATGCTCTAATTAAACAAACCAAATATTACTTTTCTTTTTTACTGGTGCCAGAGACAAATTTTGTAAGCTCTTTATGAAGGTGCTTATATGCAACTATGGTCCCGAATGGGTTAAGAGACCTGTTTCTTCGACTAAAATCTGCAGAAAAAGTGTCAAAAAAGTACAGTCTTTATGTAACTACGTTTAAACACATGATGCAACGAAGCCAATTACACCTGCTCTTTTTTGGAGTTGTTTTCTAAACATTCCTTGCAAAGAACGTCTGCGTTACGCGTAATCCAATTTTTCATTATTATCATCTTGACTTGCATCTTTCTTGCCCTTTTCACTTTTTATTTTCCCCTGCATCTTTCTTGTACTTCTTATTTTTTATTTTCCCCTGCATCTTTCTTGCCCTTCTTACTTTTTATTTTCACCTTTTTACCCATTGGTTTTAGAAAACTTGATAACATGCCTAACATGGTTAGTCTGTGCAGAAAGAAAGGAAAAAGTTAATAACACTTAATCAACCCGTACAAAAGAAACTGCGGCATGTATCCCATTTTGCATGGTGCAGACGTCGACCATCACAGTTACCTGCCATCGCTAAGAGGAATGGCGTAACCATATACACACAGTACTCTATACAAACTCTACACTTCGTTTTTACTTCGAAATCATGCATGCATTTAGTAATAAGTGTATGAAAAGTATTTAAACATAATGTGTTTAATAGTTTGGACAGTGAAATCATGCACTTACGTGAAATGAAGGATTGTACATCTACAAGTAAACATCGAAATGGTTTTCACGCTATACCCTGGTTAAAATAATCTCATTGCGCACCTATAGTGTGCGTTTGACGACCATCTATCGATAATTACAAGAAATACAAGGGGTGCGGCATCTATCCCGTATGCGGCGACTCTCCCGGAGTTACCCTAATCGTTCTACGTTGCTTAGTTGTAGAGCTATGGAAGAATGCTTTATGATGATGTGAAACCCTTTATGAACTATTAACCTTTTTAAACAGTTCTACTAACCGGATTTTGATAAGAGTTGCACTGTTATTTAGATAATTTTTCAGGGATGAGGTAAAGCTATCTATATACGTGCACCGACCACTATTGGCCACAACACGGTGCCCCCCCCCCAAAAAAAAAGGACCGCCACGGCACCCACTGCAAGGGGGTCTCCACCAGACACGGGCCGGTCACTCAGGACTTGCACCGATATAGTCTTATGAAGTAGAGCATCCCAAGCAGGATTGTCCCGCTTTAGTCTCCTCTGGGGCATTGCACTATACGGGGAACCACGGACCCACACTCACGTGAGTCAATGACGGCCCCCCGAGCCACCACTACCAACGTCAGAACGCTACGAAGAACCCGGCTCAATAAAACTCTAAAGAGGGGTCGGAACAGGTTCGACCCGATGCAGAGCCACTGTCATATCATCGAATCCTAATCACAGGACACTTCATAGGAAGAGCCCGCGCTCGGAAACTAATAAGAGGGACTCCACACCGGCTTGCTTTACCGCGTGAACTGAGAAACTCCTATAAAGGTTATCTCTGCGATTTCAGCCCGCGGAGGGATGAGGTAAAAAAAAACTTTTACTAACATCATAAAAATAAAACAATACGCTAGTTAGGCCTTTCGAAAGAGCTTTGTCTTTCTTTTTTAGACGCAAAGAACATTTGCTACCACTTTGGAAGCAGGAGCAGGATAAAAGGAAACAGAAAAATTAAAGAAAAAAGAAAACAGCTAATAGGAAAGCAGAAGGCATCCGCCAATCATACAAGAGCATTATCCAATCAGAAGAAGGCAGAATAGAGGGTGAATTATGGAGCAAATTGAATAAAAACAAACTGTTCTTTTCGCCAAAAACCAAAAGAAGAATCCGTTCTCCTTGTGGCGCTTTTGCGACATGTCTAAGAAAACGAGTAGCACGTGTTCTTTGCGCCTGAAGAAGAGAGATAAAGTTCTTTAGACCTGGCGTATTTCTTTATTTTTATGGTGTTATTAAGATGCGTTTTCTGATTTATTGTAAAACGCCAGCTTGTTCAATATCTTAATTTTCAGGGATGATTTTAGTATATAGCCTATCATTCTATGTTGATTAGCTATACTCGTAGAGCTACGGGGAAAGTTCTATAATCAGGTGAATACGATTATGAAAGATATATCTACTATCTATCTATATTATACAGCAAAAACATGGCCGTGGGTAACGTTGGCGTCATAGCAATTGTGACACCGATTTAAGCTATCCATTACCCCCTATTTCGCAAATTTAATTATTTCTAAACATCGCATAATTTAAATTTTTACACCATCGAATATGGAAAAAAATTACTTTCAAATGCAATTTGTTTCTATTTACATTTTACTGATTTTTTATTGTTTTAAAATCATTTTCAAGCCTGGAGGCCTACCACGAACAGATCGAATTCTCCCCTTTCTCGTAAAATCTTCTGCATTTCCCGATGTGACGTTGCATTCCGATGACCCTGGGATAAATGCTACCACGACACAATCGAGAACGTCATCCATCGGATTACTGTCATCGAGATCTCCACGAAAACTTCCGACCCTATTGAAGGGAGTGAGAAAAGCATATATTGTCGGAAGTGCGTCTTTGGGGAGAGATTTTAAAGCGGTTGATATTGTTTTCTCTGTTTAGTAAAAATACCATCGACACACGCCTAATTAAGATATTTTCATAATCTTTTTTTTAAACGAGAGTGAAATGTTCAGATTTTCAGTTGTCAAAATCTCAAAGTGATATGACGGATAGTTATTTATAAAATGGAAAATAAAAATGAAATTTGTTTTTTTAACCAAGCAAGGGTTTTTCTTTGAAAATTAATAAAAAATTAACATGTTAACCTACAAATATTTAATTAGTATCATAAGAAAGATCTTATTCTAGATTTTTAAATGGAATAAAAAGAAAAGTTTTATAAGTTCTTCTTAAGCAAATATGGGTATAAATACGCCAAAATTTCAACAAATTCTACTTAAATATAAAATAACGGGGGGAATATTATAAGTTTTGAAACTAATTTTTAGCACTAATAATAAGCGTTTTTTTTTGCAAATACTGCAAACAATTTTTTGTAGATTTAGATTGATTTTTCTTTGTGATACGCTATCTTTTTAAAATGAAATGTTAACTTAAAATAACAAAAACTAATACTAATTTGAAAAAAAGTAATTGAAATGCTTATTAAAACATAGTCTAACAAATCATCACGCTCGCTTCGGAAGGAACTCGATGCGCTTGTGGTAGGGCCCCTGATTTTTTAAAATTCTATCTGTGTCGTATGCAGAGTAGCGGATAGGGACAGCTTAATGCAACAATGTTAAAACTTCGACTACATGACGATATGGGGGAAAAATCCAAAATGTTTTGATTGTGTTGGTGTTCCTTTGTGCTTGGCACTTTAATTATCCATGTGTTTTATATTTTACTAGCAAACCCCGCGGCTTTGCTCGCGTAATATTTGAAATATGCCAAGTGATATTTATATGTCTAATTTTTATTAAAAGGTACTAACTAAATTTTTATTTTATTAAAAGGTAATATTTTATTTTATTAAAAGGTACTTATTACTTTTGGGAATAATTAAAAAAATTACTATTTAAAACACAGTTTGATTAAACATCATTGTTACACTGCATAAGTCAGAAATGAGACTTAAATTAATAAAACGAAATAAAACTAAATAAATAATAATTTAGAAAATATTTTGAAACTTTTATGCTCAATTAATACGCTCATTTCAGTATTCATTTGAAGTTTTGAATTTTTTTAGAAACCATCTTCTTGCATCTTAAAATTAACCATCATGTCAAATTCCAAGTCCTACCACCTCTCTCAACATAAAGGACTATGTTGAAATAGGAACTGTCACCATTAATTTCCCAACATTAATTTTGAAATTGGTTTGTTATTTCCTAATATTCCACAGAAACGTAATTTAGAAAGCTTTTAAAGGCCTTTTTTAGAGCGTTTGATGTTCCTGTGAACCCCAGGTGGTAGAATCATCGGCATAAAATATAGCCTGTGTAGGATCAGAGACCATTGATTACCATTGATTCGCAACTATTACTTTTATATTTGGTTTATATTCCCTGAAATTGCGTAGAAATCGTAATTTAGGACTTTTTTTAGAATACTTTTCACACCTCCCCTTCACTTCACCCCTTTTTAATTCGAATTTATTTTCGACAGTCCTTCGAGGGCATTTATATTTTATAAGTAACTACCATGCCATATTTAAAGTTTCTAGCCTTTTCAGTATCACAGAAATCGCAATTTAGAAAGTTTTTATCTTACTGCAAACCTCTGGTGGTAGTGGCACAGACATAAAATATAGCTTATGTTTGAGCAGGTTCTATCACCAACAATTTGTCATCATTATTTTTTTAATCGGTTTGGTATTTGATAAGATTACATAAACATTGTAATTTAAAACGCTTTTCGCTTACTTCATCTTTTTAAATTTGGAATTTTCTTTCGACTGTTCTTAGAAAGCAGTTGCACCTTGTAAGTAAATACCATGCCTTACTTCAAAGTGTTAGACCCTTCAGTTATGCAAAAAACGCAAATTAGAACATGTTTTGCTTTTGCAACCCTCAGATGGTAGTGACAGCAACATAAAATATAACCTATGTTATAGCAGGGACTGTCACCATTGATTTGCAACCATTACTTTTGAAATAGCTTTGGAATTTCCTGAGATTGAGTAGAAATCGCAATTTAGAACGTCTTTGAACGCTTTTCGCGCGTTTTCATCCCTTTTTAAATTTCCAATTTTTTTCGAAACTGTTCTTAAAGATCATTTATATGTAATAAATATGTACCTTGCCTAATTTTAAGTTGCTAGCCCCTACCGATCACAAAATTCGAAATTTGGAACGCTTTTTTGCTCCTGCAACGTCTAGGTGATAGTGATACCGACTTAAAATATCGTCTATGTTAGAGCAGAGGCTGTCAGCATCAATTTCTTTCCATTACTTTTGAAATCAGTTTGATTCTTCCTGAGATATTGGTGACAAATCGGCATTTAGAACGTTTTTAGAACGCTTTTCGCTCATTTTGCTCCTGCATCTCCTCTGGGGTAGTGGAAACAGATATAAAATATAGCCTATCTTGGAGCAAGATCTGTCCCCATCATTTTTACACCATTATATTTGAAATCGGTTCAGTATTTCCTGAGATTGCTAGAAATCGCAATTTAGAACGTTTTTTACAACGCTTTTTGCGCATTTTGATCCGCCCCCCTCTTAAATTTCGACTTTTTTAGGAAATGTCCTTAGAGATCATTGATATTTTATAACTAACTACCATTCTAAATTTCACGATTCAAGGCCCTTTCGTCACGCAAAAACCGCAATTTAGAACGTTTTTCTCCTGCACCCCCTTTGGGGTAGTGACACCGACATAAAACATAGCCTATGTTGGAGCAAGGGTTTTCACCATCATTTTGACGCCATTATTTTTTTAATCGGTTTGGTATTTCCTGAGATTGTGTGGAAATCACCATTTAGAAAGTTTTTTAGAACGCTTTTCGCGCATTTTCACCCCTTTTAAATTTCGAACTGTTTAAGAACTGTTCTTAGAAATCCTTTATATCTAATAAGGAGCTGATACTTCAAATTTCATATTTCTAGGCCCTTCAGTAACATATAAGTCGCATTTTTAGAACGTTTTTTGCTCCTACACCCCCTTTGGGGTAATGGCACCGACATAAAACATAGCCTATCTTGGAGCAAATGTTGTCACTATCATTTTGACACCAATATTTTTTAAATCGGTTTGGTATTTCCTGAGATTATGTAGAAACTACCACTTAGAACGTTTTTTAGAACGCTTTTTGTGCATTTTCAACCCTATTAAATTTCGAATTGTTTAAGAACTGTTCTTAGACATCATTTATATCTTATAAGTAACTAATATTCCAAATTTCATATTTCTAGGCCCTTCAGTAACGCAAAAATCGCATTTTTAGAACGTTTTTTGATCCCGCGCCCCCCTTTGGGGTAGTGGCACCGACATAAGATATAGCCTATGTTCTAAGTTGGACTAACACCATAATTTTGATACCATTACTTTTGGAATCAGTTCGGTAGTTCCTGAGCTTACCTCCTACAAATAAACAATTTTTTCCTCTTTATAATAGGAGTATAGATATAGATTGTGCGCTTATATTTTATTTTTCTCATATTTTTATTATAATTTAAGATGTTAACACTTGAAGAGAATGCATTATAATGATTAATATTCTAATGTTAAAAAGTTTATGAGATGCTCTCATTATACATTTGCTATAAAATAGGAACTGAAAGAATCATAAAATTAAAATATGTTTAGTTCAGCCTAATAATTTAAAAAAAAAAATTGAACTATGCACTCTCAATTGGGATTTTTTTTTTTTTTTTTTAACAAAGAAACATGTTAAATTAGGAACAAAGAGAAAACAAATACTAATAGCTTTTAAACCTTTCAAAAGTAAGAAAAAAAATTTAAGCCACATTGACATATTATATATAATAATAGTTTCATACACACAATTATACTTAGGGAACAAGTATTAAATTATGTATATTTTAATTATAGAAGTGTATGTTACTTAAATCATATTTACTGTTTTCTAAAGCCTTGACTGACAGAGAAGTCAAAAGATTTAGCTTAATATAAGAAATAATAATTTTATTGTATCCCTTGGAAACTAATTTTCTTAAAGCTGTTAGAACGCCACATACACTACACATCCCTATCAATTTATTTATTTGAAATGAGTTAATTACTAAATAACATTATTATGACATAAAAGATGAACTGCTTTTAAATTTTAAAAGTAAAAGTTATAGATATTAGTTTACTTATTTAAACATTTCTTACTACAATGTTGGAAAGATTATGTTCTAAAGATTTTGTTTTTAATATTATTTTCAAATATTTTTGGTAGGTGGCGCCAGTAAAAATACAAAAGATTATTAGTATTTTCCCTGTACTTCGAACCAGGTTTAAAGAAATCCCTACGCGATTTCCTTCTCCCTTCTTCTATCATGCACCCGCTTTTTTAACATTGCTGCATTAAGCTGTCCCCATCCGCTACTCGTATGCAGCTAGATTATGGAAGATTAACACGCTTGCACTTGAAACAGTATGAATAGTTCAAGTTTGTTTACGGCTAATGTTGCATAACGAAATTAACACTTCATGAATAAGTAAATTCATAAATAAAATAATATAATGTTTAAAGCAAATTTAACAAATATGTAATCGACTACCTGCTTCAATACTTAATGGTGAAAGATTTTACTTTGATTGAGTTCATATTTTAGGATTTTTAATTCAGACTAAAAAAAAAGACGGGTTTACCACAATAGAGCTAGCTATCTCTCTATTCTAAAAAAAAAAAGGTAACTAACGCTCTGTCACCGCAGTCATAAATGAATTTTTAGAGAGCGGTTCTTTCTAGGGTAATATTAAGAAAACTATTGCATATAAAAAGGTGCAAATTGATAGATTTATAGATAAATGTTTGATAAACACACTGAAGCAAACAGTTTTTAAATCGAAGAATTATTTTAAGAATTATTTAATGTTAAAGTCGGTCAAAATAGTTCCGTTAAAAACGTTTTACAGGAACGATTATTTTGAATAAGATAGCAGAGGTCGATCTTTAACCGGGCTAGTTTTTACTTTTTCAGTTTTGGCTGCAGTTTTTTTTAAATGGGGCTACTCAGGGTTCGCACCGTTCCTAAAATTTTCGCACTTTGCTACCAGTATTTTAAATAAGAATTCTTCGTGGTACATTCCTGTAACATCTATGATAGAACTGTACAACAAAGATTATCGTTTTTATTTAGTGGTAGCAAAGTACGAAAATTTTAGGAACGGTGCGAGCCCTGGGCTACTTTCACTTTCGGAAACGGTTCCGAAAAAAAAATCATTTAAGAATATTAAAATGCAAGCAAAAAATTCGAATGAAGTAGCCTCTTAATTTCGAAACGCCATGCTTTTCACTCGGCAACTAACTGTACGTTGCTTGCTCTAAAGTAGGTATGCCAAAAACATTTTTATATTTATGTTTAAAAAAACAATGCTGTATACCCGGAAGCATTAAAATAAATTGTTGTATAGCGGCTTACTTTCCATATACGCCCTACAAATTAAATAAGGACTCATTACTTCAAAAGGACACTCCACTCTGAGAATTTACTAGAAAAGAACGTTTAATGAAACTTCTGTACTACACGACACATTTCCATTTACACAATGTACATAAGAAATCCTCTCGTGGAAAACATTGACACGCGTACATTCCACCACCTCCTCGAATCGCATCCCATGATCAACTCCGCGGGAAAACTAACCGCAGGGAATGACGGGAAAACCTCTGACAGCAGCTAATGACGGGAAATTAGGGACTAGCGTTTAGTGCTGCCACATAGTGTAATAATGTTTAAACATAAGATATTCGTTACAGTTGCATAATAACATAAAAATAAAATGTTTTAAATAATTTTTTTTTGTGCTATTGATTCCTCATATCTATTCATTTTAACAGTACAATAAGAAATATGAAAAGGCTGTTTAATAGGGTCCAGAGTCCAAATTTAAATAAACAAGCAAGGGTTTTCTTCTATGGTTCTTCCTTTCAATGGCTCGGTTGTAAATCTTACAAAGGGGCAGTATTTGAACGTCCTAATCTCTTTATTCTTTCTTTTATTTCTTAGCACATCATTTGCATTTTTTGGGGATGTGTGTGTGTGGGAAGGGGGGGAGGGATCTACTTAGGTGGAAATTCTGTCTGGTAAAACTGGTAAATTACTACCTCGTACAGACTTCTAATGTAGAAATATTGTAGCTGAGAAGCAAGGTCTCCATACGGGCATACTCCGAAAATTCGGGAAAAAATATAGAATGTTCTACTCATGAAGATAGACGTGTTTATAAAAAATTTCAGCGAAAACTTGATAGAGCATCCGTAAGAAAATAATGAAATTTTCGATATTTGGCGATTTATCACCGGTTGGCGATGGAATAAAATTTCAAAAGATACTTTTTTTTTAATGTCAAATACGCTTTAAGATAAAAATGTTTCATCCTGAACTTGTTTAAATAAATGTAATGTAAATAACTTTATATTAGTTTTGTCAGTTTTAGTTTGATTTAACTATAGTTTTGTCAGATATATACATATTTATAATGAAAGTTAACCATCAAATTTTATGAATTAAAACAAAATTTAAATTAATTAAAATTGTTTCAATCTCAAAATGAAGTCCAATTGAGCACTGTCGATTCAATTTTGTTGCTATGGAAGCAACGACTTCTTTGATATTGAAATGAATAACTGCAGCATTCTTCATCGTGCCTTTTTTTTTTTTTTTTTTTTTTTAGAATAGGCTTAAATATATGAATTTTTTTTTTTTTTACATATGAAAATGTTTTTTAAGTAATAACATTAAATAGCAAACAACATAAATATGTAATACAAAAAATGTATTTATTAAACTCTCTCATTGTTTAAGTTTAAAATCATTAAATACTATTTACACGCATTCTAAAAATCAATTAATAAGCAATTTTCAGGCGCATTAAAATGGTTCGGTTTTGGCGAGGAAAAGTACTTCTCGCCAAATCGCACCAAATACTAGAAAGTTTTTTTTATTTTTTTTTTACAGACTTTCTACTGTAATTCCGCAGCTAAATTTGACTGATCCTTTATTATATACATAAGTAGGTTAATAAGTAATTTTTTTTTTCAAAACTAAGGGGCTCTGCCCTTTACGAGCTACGCTTGCCAACCTCCTTTCAGACACCGCAAACTCTAAAAGCATGCTAATTTGATCGGCTTTAAAAAAATTTCGGAAGGCTGAATTATAATTTAAAAAACAGTGGCGTTCTCCCTGTTAACGGGCTGTTTACGTCTTTAATTAAATCAGATTAGTGAAAAATTTGAAAATCAGCTAATGTAAAGTTAATTAAGTAAACATAGTCTATGTCTCTCGTTATTTTTTAACAACGCTATAAGAAAGCTCTTTTAAATAAGACATTTTAGAAGAATCGTTTTAAATCTGACGTAATTTCCACCAAATTTTCATTTTCTTTTTAACATTCACGTGAAGATACTTTTGTTGTTAGAAAGGAAATATTATTTGTGCTGTCTTAGAATTTACAGCAATAGTTTAAAAGATTATCTCAAAATATGAAATAAATGTCTCGCGCATATACATTTTTAAATTTTGTTTGACAATATTATTGTTTGGCCATTTTAAATATGACGTAATTTCCTCCATTTACGACTTTTAACTCATATTAATCAATTTATTATTTTACAATTTTCTTTTTCTTTTAAAATTCACGTGTAAATGTAGTTTTTATCACTTAATTTTCTATATTTTCCTACTTTTGAAACGTAATCATTTAATTCTAATTTGAAAGTGTTTTTTTCTATTTATAATAGTCACGTGTAAATAAATTTTTAATTTGAAGGAAATATTATTCTTTGTACTGTTTTAAAAATTGGCAACAATTTATGATAATACCGTTCTGTAAAAGATGTAAAAAATATTTCTTCAAATGCTAAAATTTTTAATATAAAATGGAAATAAATCCTCAAAAAATGAATCAAATTAAAAAATAAATGCAGTCTGCCCAACGGGAACTTCTAATGCATAAAATTATCTAAAAATGATTAAATTCCTGTGCATAGTTTTTGCTTCTATAAAATTTTTTTAATCGAACGATTTTGACCAACTTTAACATTAAATATCTCTTAAAATAATTATTCGATTTGAAAACTGATTGCATCAGCGTGTTTATTAAACATTTCTCTATGATACCACCGATTTTCATATTTTTGTATGTAGTAGTTTTCTTGATATTAACGAAGAAAGACCCCCAGTCACAAAAAAATCAAAAATAGCGGCGGTGACAACGTTAGTTACTTTTTTTAGAATAGAGAGATATTCTAAGTATGCCCAGTAGTAAGGAGACCTTCCTTGTGAGAGAGAACAGCGTTTAACACGTTGAATGCCACTTCAGTCACCGGTGACTGACAATGATCTTTCCGTTTAGACCATTTAATTGTTTAGTCATCGGTGACTGACACTTATAGATTCTGTAACGGGAGTCTTATTTCGTGACCTAAACGGAAAGACAGACAAATTGACTTGGCATTCAACGTGTTAATAAAAAAAAGGCATTTCTTTCCTAATTCTACCTTAATTTTCGCTGAAAAATCACTGAAACGAACAGATGTTTTACTTGTATATTAGACATTATCCTGGTTTTGTAGCTCGTAAAAAGCATGAAAATCTTAATATAGTTTAAATGATGAACGATTCTTAACCCTTTCTATCCCAAATTATGAATTCATGAAAATTTCATCTTCTAAAGCATTTTTCGTGAATTTTTAAAACTACATTAGAAGATTTACACAATCATTTAATAAATTTGAGAAAGATATTGCCAATTTAAATTAATTAATTAAATTTGAATTTATAAAGATTTTGTGCAATATATAACTCCACTCAAATCTTTTATTTAAAATATTTTTTTAGTACTTTATAGAATTAGAAAATGTACAAATATGATGCTCTTACAATAGAAATATTTCATAACTGAAACTTTTCCCCCACAATCTTTCAAAGATGCAAATAAAAAAGAAATCATCCTTTATTTTATTATTTTTTTTTGGGGGGGGGGGGGGCAACCAATAATGCTTTTGGAACAAGATAAAGTAAAGTATCTATAACTCATTCTAAACAGTATTACTGCTAATCGATGTATTAAATTAACTTTATAACAAACTATTTTAATGATTTTTAAAATACCGTTGGAGAATAAAGCGTTAACGTGCGAATTGCTCGCTGTAACCATGGCCCCGTTTTAGCCGTGCTTGTATTAAACGAGGTCGACTGTATGTATGTGAGAAGAAAACTGTATCCATTGCTTGCAAAAAAATATCAAAAGAAATGCCCCCCGCCCACACACACACAATGAAAGTTTTGAAATCTTGCCCCTGATGTTTTCGAATACTAATATTTGGCTTATTTAAAGACAGAAATTCTGCGATTATACAACACAAACATTACTAATCAGAAACAGACGTACTAAATAGTGGCGTCGGATAATTTTTTTGTGCCCCGAGCAGTTCAAAATATTTCGTCCTTTCTTAGTGATATTTAGAATTTTTATCCTGCATTATGGAAGAATTTCTTGTCCTGGAGCTAGAGGTCTGCACGGCTCGAAATTTTCAGGCCCGGGTCCGTTCAAAAATCAGTGAGATTAGACCCGGCCCGACTCAATTTCTACAAAAAATTCCGTCTTTTCTTAAAATACAATTAAGATTTTTTTAAATGAATGCTATATACATATTTATGAGAAAATTCAACAGCATATTTTAGATTAGTTACGTTCGCAAGCCGTAGAATACAGAAAAGCAATATTAATGACCACTTAGAGACATAAACTATTACATAAAAAAAAAGACATTAAAAAAGTAACGTAGTTTAAAATAAAAGAAAAAGATAGTTAAAAGCATCATAACTTGTAATACTATTTTTTACAGAACCATTTGCTTGACCGACACGTCCTAGGAACAATTAACCCATTAAGGAAAGCACCTTCTTATACTTGACATAAGTTAAATAAAATTTTATTTTCTACATAATGGCTAATTAAGAGAAATAAAAGTGATATTACATTTTTTTTTTTTTTTTATTATGTGACATATAATAATGTTGTGAAAACGCAACGTCAGTACAAATCTACTACATTTGTGACAAAGGAAAAGTTTTAAAGCATTTACTTATATAGCGTCGTTAGATTACATTTACTATACATAGTTACTACAATAGTTTAGTACAATACATAGTTTACTACAATATCCGTATCTTGAATCGCTGAATTTTATTTCATTCTTTAAGTGCATATGAACACAATCCCAAATTTATCGATACAAATTTTCAAAACATTCCGTAACTGTTTCATTCATATTTCTATTTTTTTACAACTCGAATGAAATTTTTTTCCTTGAAAATAAAAGTCATACAATATGTGATGATAAATTTGTCGAAAAGAAAATTCATAATAAAATAAAAAAATTCACAAACATAATGTTGCGAAAGCGCAGCGTCAGTCTTTAATGGGTTAAATCCAGTGCCGGCCTTGCCCGAGTCTGTAGAATGAAATGTAAGCTGGATCAGGGCCCCCGAGTCTGTTTAAAAATTCAGGGCCCAGACACAATGTAATTCTCCGATGTCGATCTCTACGCTGGACGACATGTTATATTTCTATATTGATGGTTGTCAAGCTATAGCATCGGCTCGTGCAGAAAATTTATACTTATGCTCGTCCCAGTCCACGTCCATTGAAAATTGCTGATATTTTATCAGCTTAGTTAGGTCCTCTTAACTTTGTTGGCGGAGGCCCGATTAATTTTTTTTCTTGGCTGGACTGTCCCGTTTAATTTTTTTACGACCCGGCGCGTTAAAAAAAATTGTCATCTTTATTCTGCCGGCCAGGCCCGGGTTGTGTGCAGAACTCTTCCAGAAGCGTCATTTCCGAGTTTGCTTGAGAAGACGAATTCCTTTTGTTGGACATAGTAAATCCAGATTTTTTATTAACTTTTCTTGCATTAATTTTTTTAGGGTTTCGTACCTCTAAAGGTTAAAACAGAACCCTTATAAGAATCGCTTTTTGTCCGTCTGTTTGTCAAGATCGTTTTTTCCCGGGAATTTTGAGGGTATCAAGTTGAAGTTAATATCAAATAAAAAGGGTCCAACTTTCCATTATCGTCAAATCCATTATCGTCGTAAGAAATTTTCGAGCTTCTAACTTAATGCAATAACCAGTTACGGCCTTAAAACAACGCTTATGGAAATCCCTATTATGGAAAATTTATATAATAAACCGACATAGAATTATAAATTAAGGATTTTCGGAATTTTTCCTCTGCATTTGTTATACCTGCCTTCTTGTCAAATTTTAAGGTTCTGGGTCAACGAAAAGGACTCCATAGGTTTCTAGAGCGGGGCAACGGGGCCTTTAGGATACTTCCCGTTGACTCAGAATCTTGAAATTTGACACAAAGGAAGATTTTATAGTACATATAAGAAAAGAAAATCCAAAAATGATTAATTTATAATTCTATGCCGATTTATTACGTGACAAACTCGTGAATTTCCGTAATCGGGAATCGAGAGTAAAGCCAAATTCCTCCATTAACGAATTTATTATTGAACGTGGTTTCTCGCAAATTTTCTTTCATTGTTGTAACTAATGTTCCAACTCTCAACTATAGTCACCCGTCAGCTTCAAATTACTGCCAAGCTTATAGCCCAGGCAATAGGGAATTTTACCTAGCAAAATTAATCGTAGTTCTGGAAATCGGCTTACTTTATGTTTTTTGGGTCACTGAATCCGAATTTGTAACTTCCTACCAAAATTTCCCCCGGCAACTCCCCCAAATTTTGGTAAAATACCCCCCCCCCCCCACCAAAAAAAAGGTTTTTATTAAAAAAATCAATTTTTTTTATTGTTTTAGGGGAAAAGTATCTCAAAATTCAGAAAGTAGACAAAATTTGCAACAAATTAGATATAAGACATTATGACTTAGGATGAAGGTGAAGGGGGGATCTGCCTCGGAACATGCGCGCGGCGCTGCGTGGACTAAGTTGCGCAATTCCATTTAACCTCTCACAAGTTTAGATTCGCCCTCCCATCTCCCCTCCGAACTTTCCTTATAAGGTTTACTTTAAGTTTTTTGGGTAGCTGAATCCGAATTTTTAACTTACCCCCAAAATTCTCCCCCCCCACCGAACTTTCCTTATAAGGTTTACTTTAAGTTTTTTGGGTAGCTGAATCCGAATTTTTAACTTACCCCCAAAATTCTCCCCCCCCCCGAAACCCCCCAAAATAGTTGTTATTAACTTAAATTTCTTATTGTTTTAGGGGAAAGGCATTACGAAATTCAGAAACTAGACAAAATTTGCAACAAATAGGATAGATGACATTATGATGTAGCATAAACGGGGAGAGAGGGAGCTGCCTCGAAACATTCCCCGAGCGCTTTTCTCAAAAACCAAATTTTTCCAAAAAATCAAATTTTTGGGGGGGTTGCCGGGTGAAATTTTGGTGGGAAGTTACAAATTCAGATTCAGCGACCCCAAAAACATAAAGTGAGTCGAAATCCAGAACTAGCATTAATTTTTCTAGGTAAAATCCCCTATTGCCTGGACTTCATAACTTAGTGCACGTAGCACCGCAGTGCATGTTCAGAGGCAGCCCTCCCCCTCCCCGTTCATCCTACGTCATAATGTCATGTATCGTATTTGTTGCAAATTTTGTCTAGTTTCTGAATTTCGTAATGCTTTTCCCCTAAAACAATAAGAAATTTAAGTTAAAAACAACTATTGGGGGGGGGGGGGTCGGGGGGGGGGATTTTGGGGGGAAGTTAAAAATTCGGATTCAGCGACTCAAAAAACTTAAAGTAAACCTTATAGAGCAAGTTCGGAGGGGAGATGGGAGGACGAATGTAAACGTGTGAGTGGTTAAGTGGAATTGCGCAACTTAGTTCACGCAGCACCGCGCACAAGTTCCAATGCAGATCCCCCCTTCTCCTTCATCATAAGTCATAATGTTATATATCTAATTTGTTGCAAATTTCGCTACTTTCTGAATTTCTAGATACTTTTCCCCTAAAATAATAAAAAAATTGATTTTTTTTAATAAAAACCTTTTTTTGGGGTGGTGGGGTATTTTACCAAAATTTGTTGGGGCTGCCGGGGGAAATTTTGGTGGGAAGTCAAAAATTCGGATTCAGCGACCCAAAAAACATATAGTAAGCCTTTTTCAGAACTACCATGAATTTTGCTAGGTAGAGCTTCTATACGGTCTCTATTGCCTGGCTGGACTATTAGTGATACTTTGCAAAATTTCGGTAAATTTAGGGCCAAAAATAAGTCGCCATAAGTAAAGCCAACTTGGCGATAGCTGGTGAATTTTTTATAATTCCTCTTATTCAAATCTAATTTGGACGAAAACTGTAAATCTATAATCGGCTTCAAAGCATTTTAGCTTTCAGTTTTTGGAGTAAAATTAGCTGAATTCTTTAACAAAAGGAATAGAAAAGCTACCTTAATCCTCCCGTACAGGCCAGAAGGACTTTTTATAATTCTAGCCTAGCCCTAGCGAGTGAAAATTGGTCGAAATTCCATCTTTACACACACAAACCGAGTTAAGTTAAATAAAGGACTGTATTTAAATAAATAATAGTTTTACGATACAACAATTACAAGAATCATCGTATTGTAAGTAGCAGTTTTTATTTTCTGTATAGTTGTCAAGAAACTACATAACTTTCTAAGCTTTACGGTAATAATGGTACAAAGGTATGGAACTCTCAGGTGCGAGTCCTGTTTTTTATTAGCCCCCAATATGCCATTTCTTTCGGCCAGCAATTAAAATGTCGTTTCTAAAAAATAACGTTACCTTATATAAGCCAGCCGTAAAACAAAGCACATATGTATCATTGTACGGGATAATCTGTACTGCGATTTTTTTATACTTCTAAGCATCACACACTTTAAATTTTTATACCGCAGTATAGGGAAAAAAAGTACTTTTAAATGCAATTTGTTTAAAAACTGCATCTCAATTTATTTTTCAGATATTAGTTTTTTCTTTTTTTGTAGTTTTTAACGAAATTTTTTTAATGTTGGCAACTGAAGTAGTCCATTTCTATTGAAAGTAAAGGAAAAATAGTTGGAAAATAGTAGACTATTATATCTTTTTTTGCCATTTTCCAATAATAACTGGAAAAAATAATGTAATTAAAATACGTGCTATTTTGAAAAAATATAAATGAATGATTTCTGATAAAACATGGAACTATTATAAACTATATTTAATTTTAAGTACGTATATTAATGTTACAAACAAATGAAGGCATACGAATCATTAGATAACCGATTTTTTTCTGGTCGAGTTTCTTGAATGACGACAACGCTTTTTGCTGGAATTGTGTATTATTCTGCGATAGTGCGTCATATGCATACTTTTCTGTAGATGTTGTTTAAGACTGGATTGCAAATCTGGAATTCTTCAGCGGATGCGAATGACATAATTTTATATAAAATAAAAGTGTGTGTTTTAAGTCTTAAAACTGAAATATGTTTTGTACTACCTATGTTTATATACATACATTTTTATTTTATTTTATTATTATTTTTTTAAATCTGGGTCGACACTAAATTCTGAAAAAGCAGAATTCCTGTTTTCTAGTTCTTACATATTTTCAAAGAACTAATTTTATTGTTACAATACATTTACATTCATTTATTACTTTCTGTTAGAAACAAGTGAAAACTTTCAACTAATAATAATAATAAAAATAAGTGTAAAAGGAAAAATGGTTATTGCCCTCTGTCAGGGTAGGAAATCAAAAACATATCTGAAGCGTTTTATTGGTTGAATCCGCATTTTATTCGTTTTCTGATTGGTCTATACAGTAATCTGTATTTTCCCTTTTCGTTCACCAGAGATGGATACTTCTGTTGCCACTATGACAAAAAGGTAATAAAAACTACAAAAAAAAAAAATAATAATAACTCAGAAACAAATTGAGATACAGCTATCAAACAAATTGCATTTAAAAGTACATTTTTTTCCCTCTATACGACGGTGTAAAAAGTAATATTGTGGGATGTTTAGAAGTTTAAGAATGAAATTTCATTTAAAATGGGTCGCCAGATTTCTACGATGGAAAAGCCTTTTCCCGAACAGCTAATGAAATGCTTGGATAATGCGTAAGTTTCTTTCAGGTGGATAATACGTAAGTTTCAGGAAATCTGACGAGTCGCAGGCGATTTTTGTCGCTTGCAATTTTTACGTGTAATAACAATATTAACGTTTAATTCATGGCGTACGTAATGTGTGATCAACTCCGTGCGATTTTGTATGTCTTAAATTTCAGTCTTTGAAAAAATCCTTTGTCAATTGGTCGTTGTAATTTGTTAAATTGCTTTTTTTTTTTTTTTTTTTTTTTTTTTTCCTTATTTTAAAATGCAGCCTTTTATAAGCATTCAATGTTTATCTTGCAAAAACACGCCTAATTTTACGACTGCAATTACTATTTAAAAAACAAAAAACAAACAACAACAACAACAAAAAACCTTTTGGAACCGAACTTACCGCTTTTTTTAACGCTTCGTAGAGAAAACTACTATGACGGGCTAGTGAATTTATGAAAAAAGAAAATATAATTTTTTTCTTTAATTTTTTTTTAAAGATATGGTAACATCAAATGAAATAAAAAAGCATTATTTAAACCAAAATTCTCTTATTATATTAATATATGATAAGGAGGATACCGTTTTAGGATTTCTAAATGAATTTTTAAACGTATAATCATAATTTAAATTAATATGAAACTATTAATTGATTAAGGCGTATTTAAAAAAAAAAAAAAATATATATATAATGTACTCCTTGTTTTTTATTTATATTTTTTACTCTATAGCGTTTAAAATGTTTCGTTGTTGCAGCTTCAAAGGCACTTGGCATGTTTCGACTAGCGTGGTTTGAGGCATCATTAAATCTACTGTTGTTGTAACTCATGTAGAATTGTAACCATAAAGAATATTTGGCGGTTTCATAGCTGCCAACTTTTACGCCTTTTCCTTACCACTAAAATTTAACAGAAATTTTTGCTTTATTTAAATTGCAGATTTCGATAATTAAATAACGAGAAATTTTCTATAAAATTTTAGTGGTAGGAAAAAAGCGTAAAAGTTGGCAGCTATGCGGTTTATGACATGTGACGGGCTAATGGAAAATGCCTTAAAATTAAGTTATTAATTAATTAAGTACTAAAAATATTGAAATGGTGTATTGTCATCTGAAACAGATCTTTTTACATAATTTTTATAATTCTACCTTATCAGGAAGAAAGTGCGTTAAAAGTCTATTACAGAATTCCTACTTTGCATAGAAAAACCGAGTTGAGTTAATTAAAAGAATGTAACAAAAAGTCTGAAATTCAGAAGGAGGCAATTGCCTTACACCAGAGATTTGCACGGGCCGGGCTCAGGCATACTTTCATTCACGGCACTCGAGCCTGGTCTCCACTTTTTTCGGGCTGGGCCATACTTTTTTCTGAAGGCTCGGGCCGGGCCGGGGCCTTACTTTTTCCTGAAAGATCGGACCAGGCCTAACTTTTTTTCTGTACAGAGTCGGTACTGGTTTCATTCCTAGTCTTCATGTCACAAAATTTTCCTAGTTTAGACAGACCCAGCCCATATGAAAATCATTGTCTTGGCGTGGCCTGGTCCGTTCAGAGGTCAGTAAAATTAGACCTGGCCCAAAAATTTTGCAAAAAAGTATACACTTTTAAATCGCCATTATTCTACAATTAAATATTAAAATTTATCCTTTTTAAAGAATAGTAGATTTCTACGCTTATTAAAATATAGCTAAATTAAAATATAATAAAACGTGTGAAAAAGAGCCTGCCTATGACGGAATCCTATTTTAAACTGAAAAACATGATGATCAATGCAAAATTAACATACCAATATGTGAATATATATATATACAATACATTTACACTTGCTAAGAAGGGAACTTGTCTATAACGCACCCCCCCCCCCCTTTTGTAAGCAATTCCGTCTTAGAAGATTATACTGCATAGCATTTTTCAGATTTTTAACACTTCAGTACATGGAATATGGATTAACAATATTAACGATAACTGAAACATGTACATACAAGAAATAGAGATTCATTAACAAAATAAATATCGCAGCCTGCGGCACTTCTTTAAAGTGAAGTTTATAAGTATGAAAAAAAAGTTATGATACTTTTGATGAGAACTCCTCCTACGAGATAAATTTTTAACCAAATCCACGTAAAAATCAATGTTTTGGAGAAATTCACTTGGGCTGGGTCGAGATTTTAACTTTTTCCGGGCCAGGCCAGACTTTTAGCTGTTATACCGGGCCGGGTCAATAATATTTTTTTCTATGGGCCGGGCTCGGGCCGAATTTTTAACTTTTCCATCGGCCGGACCGAATTTTTTTTCTATGAGTTGACCCTGGCCCGGCCTGAAAATTTCGGCCCGTACAGATCTCTACCGTACACTACCCTGCCCTTCCTATACAACGTGCCTTTTATTTTTGCTTGTTTGAAAAATTTGCGCCCAAGTCAATCGCACCCCTCCCCCCCACTCTTGTGGATTCGGCATCGGCTCCATTTGAAAACTTTGCTTGGGGAAACGGGGGGGGGGGTGAGGGGGCAAAGTTTTTACTGAGGAGAGCAAAAATTCCCTTTGATTTTGTTGCGCACTGCTGGAATACAGTGTTGAATTCAGGGGGTGGCCCGGGGGGGAGGTCCACCGGACACCGGAGCAATGAGATGTCCCGCCCAGAAGATTTGAGATTGTGTGTTTTTAATGGTAAAAAAGTGCAACCCTCCCTCGGGAACTCTATAATGTCCCCCCCCCCCCCGGAGCCACAGAAATCCCTCCCGGAGAAAAGTGTCTGAATTCAACATTGGCTGCGAATCAATTATTTCAATTTTATTTTCAGGTATATTTTAAAATTAACCAAAGTACTCGTTAATAATACGTGTGCCTCACTTTGAGAATATTGCAACAGAAAATGTTTTGAATAATTATTATAATATTTTAATGTTTCTATTTAATCAAATCTGGCAAGTTATTTTGGCTTTTGTGAAATTTCTATATATATATATTCATATATGTATATATTTATAGTCTGAGCTGTGAATGTGATGACTAATACTCTCAAAATATCAAATTTCTTGGAAGGGGATGCCCCGGTAGCCTCACCCATTTGGCGCCCCTGAATACATACCTCCTCCCCATCCATAGGCTACTTCAAAATAGTGATTATAATAATAATTCCTGCACAAGTTTGGAGTTGATATATTAAAAAATAATCCTTCAATTGACATACAAAGGTATATTGATTTGATTAAAAGTTCTGTTTTTCTTTCGGAGTTCATTATATGAGCTCGAATAATTTTAAAAGAAACGGAAAATGAAACAGGAAAATTTTTTTGTCACTTTGGCGAAAATAAAAATGTTCTATTGGCGATAAAACGTTATCCCTGCAGCGAGGCACAACTGAACTGAATATTAACTCCAACAGCAACCCTGTATAGGCGTTAGTGAAGTGATGGCGGCGTGTTTTACTGAGGTTGTGTAGAGTTTTGCACATGGAGCCCTGTAGGAGACGCGAGTCTGTATTTTGAAGGAAGTTTTAGTGAAGGATTCGAATCCTACGACTGAGAATGATGCCCTTACAAGTGTAGAATATTGTGTGTTGTGACTCATCGTATTTTTCACGTATTGAAGTGTAGCCATGCGCTGGGTGTTGTGCTTCTATAGCATCTGTTTTTGGGATTAACGTTCTCCTCTTGCTCGACGCTGTATACGGTGAGTTTAAATTTATCCATTTCCTGTTGTCGCTACTGTCTCCTAATAATGTGAGCATCATCTGTCGAAATGTAAACATTTCGAAATGACGAATATCAAGAACTTATATCTAGTTTTACGAAGGATCGTGAAGTAGCGACATTTAAAGATTTGACGTCTGTGGATAACTGAAAATCCTTTTCTCTTTATAGTATTACAATAGTCTATTGTACAATGACATTGAATAGGTTCTCATGCTTCAACGCAGCATGATTCATGCTTCTTACACTCGTTACAGTTATGCCTTATATTAAAATTCTTCATGGCTATTTTTTAACATGAATAATCCTTTAAAAGTCCTTTTAAATTACTGATTTCGTTTTGGGATAAATTTTTAGTGATGGATTTCTGCATTTGAGAACGAAAATTTTTTCCTAATTAGGCAAAATGGGCTGGTTGAGCTAGATTGTTGTTGTACTGCATAACATGTCATCATGTATGACTGGTGATTCATACAGATGGATATTTATATTCCCACTAGTGATGTTTAAAGAGAAATTTTTACAAGATATGTCGTTAAAACAATAAATACTTGTTTTCGTACTCTCAGCTGCTCGGTAATTATTATTAGTTTTATCATATAGTAGTACCTAGTATTTTGGTAAATAAAAATATAGCATTGCTTTTCGCACGTATTTAATTATTAAAATTTATGTAGTTTTATTTAAAACAAAAGGTTTAATGTGAAAATAAGTTAAAGGTATTGTTTATTGACTGCTATTTTTTTTAAATCTTGAAGATATTATTTAGTAAAAAGTAAGGGGAAAATCCGTTTTTTTTTTTTTTTTAAAGTATTGAGGTGGTGTTTAAATACCTTTTCATTTCTGTAATTCAGTTCTTTTGATTCTATTATATTACTTTTTTCAAGCGAGTTAAACATTATTTATTTATTTATTATAGCTCTTAATGTTGACTACATATTGTTTTGAAATCCTGCTTTTACAAGTTATTTTTATATTATTTAGTAAAAAGTAAGGGGAAAATCCATGTTTTAGTATTGAGGTGGTGTTTATACTTTTTCATTCTGTAGTTCAGTTCTTTTGATGCTATTATTATATTACTTTTTTCAAGCGAGTTAAACATTTTGTAGCTTTAAATGTTGGCTACATATTGTTTTGAAATCCTGCATTTACAAGATATTTTTATATTATTCAGTATTCAGTAAAAAGTAAGGGAAAATCCATTTTTTTTAAAGAGTATTGAGATGGTGTTTATACCTTTTCATTTCTGTAGTTTTTGATGCTATTATATTACTTAATTGCTTTTTTCAAACGATTTAAACATTTTTATTACATTTTAATCTACAACATATTTAATATTATTTTTTTTAGAGCTTTAAATGTTGACTACATATTTTTTTGAAATGTTGCAATTACAAGAATTTTTTTTATTTATAGTAAAACGTAAGGGAAAAATTCATTTGTTTTTTTAGTAGTGAGGTGGTGTTTTACATACTTTTTCCATTTCTGTAGTTCAGTTCTTTTGATGCTAGTAACTTGTTTCAAGCGAGTTAAACATTTTTATTAATTATTTTTTTTATAGCTTTAAATGTTGACTAGGTACATATTGCTTTGAAATCCTGTATTTACAAGATATTTTTATATTTAGTAAAGTCAAGGAGAAAATTCCATTTTTTTTTCTTTTATTTATTTATAAGTATTGAGGTTATAGCTTTTTCATTTCTGTAGTTCAGCTCTTTTGATGCTACTTTTACTTTTTTCAAGTGAGTTACATTTTTATTTATATATTTTAAATATATAAATCATAATCATCAAAAAAGTCATATTTAAATATGACTAGTACCTACATATTGTTTTTAAATCCTGCATTTACAAGATTATTTTTATATTATTCTGTAAAAAGTATAAGGAGGGAATCCTTTTTTCTTTCTTTTTTTAAGTATTGAGGTGGTGTTTATACCTTTTCATTTCTGTAGTTCAATTCTTTTGATGCTATTATATTAATTTTTTCAAGCGAGTTAAACATTTTTTTATAACTTTAAAATGAATAACATAATTTTTCTTCTAGTTTATTTTTAAGCAGTGAATGTTCACTTTTTATTATAACTGAATATGATTTATTGTTGATTTTTTTAAGTGGCAATTTACTGTAGTAATAGTCATCCTGAATATGCCTGGATACTTTTATTTATTTAATGATTTGAAAGCAAATAGAAAAAGGCAATTTGTTATGAGTTTGCAAACCTCTAAAATTTTTTTATATTTCATTATTTGTATTTGAAGAACTGTGGAAGAACATGTTATGATACATTTTCTCAAAAATTGTTTTATTTTATAGATGAAAAGCATTATGTACCATATGGTAAAACTATAAAATACTAAAATTCTACTTAGTATTATTGAAGATATGAGACAGTACTGTATCTTTTAATATTTTTGTATTTAATCATTTAAATCGTGAAAATAATTTCTAATATTTAATAATGAAATGTTAATATTCTTTTCTAGGAGAGTTTAGTATCACCTATTAACATTCAGACATAGGCTACTAAGAAGGAATTGAAGTACTACTTGGTTATCTACCCGTCGACCAATTTCGCCAAATTATACAAATTGACATAATTTTTATTTTAATTAACGAAAGAACAAGTAAATTAGTAAAACATTAATAAAAATACAAATAAAAAGTCGAATTAAAAATCACTTGATGACGTAACAGACACGTGTATCGTGTTTAATGTCAAGAGATTGTGACATTTACATTCAACCATTATTGGCATTTAATCTTATAGTTTGGTGATAGTTTTTTGGTTGATGGGATAATCAAGTAGTACCTACCAGAATTAAACAAATAACTAAATTACAATAAAAAACTTTCACTTCAATTTTCTCAAATTCTAATTTTTGTTGCATGAAACATGACTTCATTTTTTTTCCACTCAAATTTTCATTTCTATATGTTCTAATATCCTTCTATATACAAAAAAAAGTAACGCTTTGGAAATGGACCAATGAAAATCTGCGTAGATACTGTGAAATGCATCTGATTGGTCAGAGCTTTATGATGCTATAAGGGAGGTTACCAAGGGGGACCCGGCTCTGTCGCGAAGTTTGCCGCCAACTTGGCACCATTTCCAGTATTTCGCCAAATTTCCATAGACTCCCATTGAAATGCAATAGGGTTTACTTGCTTGCAGGAAATCAACAAATTTCAATGGTAGGTCTAGGGGGGGGGGGGGGGAAAGGGCGACCGCCCCCCCCCCCTTGGGCTAATAAAGGGTTTTTAAAACGACATTATGCATCCTCACGGGAAATGACTTGGGGGGCGAAGCTCGAGCCCGCCGCGACCCGACCCAGGTCGCACCAGTTTAAATCCACGAGACCCAGGCTGGGTCAGGTCTTTCCTCTTTTAGAGTCGGGTCGTGCCCTGATCTTAATTTTTTCTGCAGATTTGGGCCGGGTCAGACTTCTTTTTCCTCTAGATTGAGCCTGGCCTGGACTTTAATTTTCCTAGAGGTCTGCACTGGCCAAAATTTCCAGGTCGGGGCTCAGCCCGGAATAAAAGCTAAACATTCAGTCCGTGTCAGCCCGTATGATAAGCATTATTGGCCCGATTACGATCCGTGCATTCCTTTAAATTCTTCCTCTCGAGCCCAAGTTGGTCAGGCATCTTACTTATTTGTCATTCGTAAAAATTATATTTGTGTTGTACATTTGTTTAGCGAAATCCTTAGAAATTTAATTTGATTTGATAAGTTACAGAGATGCATCTTTTAAAATATACTTTTTTTCTTTGTAGAGCTTTAAAATTATGATTTTCTTTTATCAACCGTTTCTTTCATTCTAAACTGAATATTTTACTGGATTTTCATTTGAATGTAATTGTCTAAGTCATAATTTTGCATAGTGTTAACGTACATAATTGCCTAAATAATCATTGTTGTAGTCATATTAATATTGTTGTTTTTCTGTATTCATCAATTTCTTACATAATCTGAAAATAAAATATGAGCATAAGCAAGCGTGCTTTATGAATAATTTTAACCTTTAACTGATGTCACAGAAATTGTCACATAACTAAGTGTGAAGCAGTCTGTGAGACCGCTCCATCGAAAGATCAATAAAAGCCGCAATTAACTCATAGGATGTTGTTTTTGTACTTAACTTTTTGTACAGGAGTGTAATAATTAAAATTCACCTATTCAAAAGTCTCTGGTGTTAGTACTAAAGTTCCAAACGAAACAAAATTTCAGTAGTGTTTATAGATTAACTGAAATTTGCAAGTTTAACTATGAAAATTGAAAAAAGCACTGGTCGGTGATACCGGTAACATCAGTTAAAGGTTAATTGCAAAATGCAGGTAGGGCTGGAGTTGATTTTTTAGCTTTTATACCGGGCTGGGCCAATAGTTTTCTTTTTATTTGGGTTGGACCTGGGCTTGGGCCTGATAACTTCAGCCCAGGTAAACCTCTAACTGACCTATCGAAGCCAGCTTAATTTTTTTTAAAATTCTTCTTTCTGCCATCGTCCCATAGCTACTGAATAATACCGGACGTCCTAAAATGTACTGACTGATTTTAAAATTCAATAAATTGCAAATGGTGACAGATATTAAAAAGATACTTGCAGGAGGGTTGTGTAAGATGTCAAGAACAGTGGTGATTATGTTCCGAATTTTCCGAAAATTTAATCCTCTTGCTGCGCAACCCACGATTTCCATGGCCAACGTAAAAGTGGCAAAATTTGCGCAACCCGCAATTTCTGCAGCAAATCTTTTTTTTATGATCTAATTCTATTTAAAAAAAAAAACCTGTTTCACAAAGATTTTGGGACATATTTTACTCTAAAATGTGTGCAGATTTGAAATGTATAATAAAAAATATGCACAATTTTTGAACCTATTTTGATTTAAAAAAAAAAAAAAAAAGTAGCTCTAGGGTTAAGGCATTCAGTTCCAAAAATTTAGAAAGTTCACCTATCAGAAAATTCTTACATACAAATAATCGCGAATTTTGATAAATGGTCTCCATATAAAATCTATTTTGTCAATTGTTCGCAGAAAATAACTTCAATTTCACAGAATAATCACAGAAAAAATGCGAATTTGGTCAGGGAGGCACGGAAAACATGCGAAATTCTTCGAATGATCGTGGAAAACGAGAATTTTTTCAAAAGGCTGCGGAAAAGAACTCAAATTTCGTTAAAGAATCGCGGAGAAAATGTAAATTTTGTCAAATAGCCGCGAATTTCATCAAAGGATCGTGGAGAAAACACGAGTTCCTTCATAGAATTGTGGAAAAAAAAACAAATTTAGTCAAGGAATCGCTTTAAAAATGCGAATTTAGTCAAAGGATCGCTGAAAAAACGCGAATTTTGTGGAAGAGTCACAGGGAAAAAAAACATGAATTTTATCAAAGGTCTGCAAAATTACACTAATTTCATCAAAGGGTTGCAGAAGAAACGCAAATTTTATCAAAGGGTCGAAGAAGTGCAAATTTCATCAAAGAGTTGTGGAAAAAATGCAATGGTCTCTTTAGAAAACAGCACACATACTAACAGCATACATTAAATAGCTGTCACCTTTCGAAAGTTACTAAATTTTAAAATCCCTTTTAGGACACTCAATATGTTTTTTAATAAGTTTCAAAGCATTCTTTACAGAATTACAACTGATCTTAGATGTAAAGAGACAAGCAGTCTTATACCAAATTTGTATTTTTTACATAATTCCGGAGGTTAAAAAGTGTTCCTAAATAATTATTTGGATGTGTCCGTTATGGAGATTTTACTGCATATATTTTTTATCTTCAAAAATACTTGGACTTTCTTTTAAAAAAAAAACGGGTCAACCCGAACCCTTCTCGCAAGTTGCAGTAGTGAAAACCCAATCTGAAACTGACCGAAATCGGATATAATGCATGTAAATCTACCCCAAACCCAACGCGCTAGGCGCAGCTAAAAAGTAAAAGTCAACCCGACCTGTAGCAGAAAAGTAGAAGTCCAACCGGGCCCAAACCTGACCCGCATCAAAAAGGTAGAAGTTAACTTGAACCATAGCAAAAAAGCAGAAGTTAACCCGACCCACAGCAAAAAAGTATAAGTTAATCCAACCAGCAGCAAAAAATAGAAGTCAACCAAACACAAACCTGACCCACAGCAAAAAGTAGAAATAACACGACCCGCGGTGAAAAAATTAGCCCGACCCACGCATCAGATTGGAGTTTCCAAATTTCTAAAATCGCCCCCCCCCCCCTCCCCTTGAGGTCTCTCCAGATTCCCCCTTTACAAATTGAGATATTTCAATGCAACAAAAACTAATATTAGCTTATGAATAGAGCATAATTGAACTATTTACATTATGTTTAAGCACTAACAATAATCTGGGGTTGGCTAGGAATTGCTTCGCGATACCGAATAGAATCGCTAAGCGATTATGCGGAGAGTTGGTGAGCGTAGCGAGCAGGGGGGGGGGGGTGCCCCCCTAGTTTTTTTAAAAGAAAGTTTTTGTCCCTCTTCCTCTGGAAATAAGGCAAATTTAGATTTTATAGTGTAGTTGCTTGAAGGTTATTGTTTACTTGTTCATTAGTCTTGGTAATTTTTTCATATATCGTATATTTTTAAAAATCTCGTTTGTATAAAGCCAAAAGATTTTGTGCAGAAATGCAGCAAGCTTCTTTTAAAATACAATAATGGATATTGGATAGAACAATGAAGGTATTTTTCATTTTTGTCTTGTTTAAAGTTTGTGTTGGATTGATAGATAATATACAAAAACAAACGGTTAACTCTAATGGCATAATTTTGAGAAAATGTCAAATTTATTTGTAATTTTAGTTTATTTTTTTAAAAAGCAATTAAAAGAAAAAAGATTTAATTTTTTATTTTTTATAAAACAATGATAAAAGAAGAAATCCACACAAGTAATGCTTCATATCTATGTCATATAGTATTTGTAAAATATTTTCAGTATTTTAATCACAGTAGTGATTTACAAATGAATGTGCTTTATTTTGAGGGTTTTGTTTTAGTTTTACATAGTAATATAAAATTTGAAAGTGACCGCAATCATAATTATTTGCTAAAACAAATAATCTGCAGAATTATATGCACTCACACGCATCTCAAAACATGGATAACTTTATTTTATAAAATTATTCATAAACTATTTATCATGGGTCGTGCTATGCTAAAGAATTCAGATTATTACCCAACAAATTTCAAAATCAAGAACCAGTTTTCAAAAGTTACTTAAAAAAATCCACTTAAAATATATGAAATTTGTTTTTAAAATAATTAATGCGAACAATTTTTAAAATGCAGTGTAAACGTCTTAAAGTTAGGTAATTATTTAACCCTTAACTGGAAATGTACCGTCTGTGAGGTGTTTTCGTCTACATATCGACCCTTTATATTTTCTCTCTCCGACATTCAAAACTTATTTTTCTTCTGTTATAATTAAAAAATTGGCCCTGTTAATGAATTGCTATTAAAGATTAAATGTTTAAGTTCACTGTTTGTTAAATTATTAAGTGTTCTGTTTGTGCGCAGGATTTTCACGTTTCCGGTTATGGGTTAATAAGTGTGTACTATTTGATTATTTATAGAAAAAAAGTTTCTATGCATATTCCAGCATTCAAAGGCCAAAATTTAATTTGGTTATGTCTCACATGTAAGACCTATGTTTACGTTTACTAAGTTTAGAAAATTTTGATGCTCTCCAAAGATGTGGAAATTCCTATTTAGAATATATATCACAAAGCTGTTCAAGAATCTTAAGTTTTAGCTGCACTGCCCTGTGCCTGTTTACTGTAAGAAAGATAATCCTGAAATAATTTTAAAGTCATTATTGACTCCTAATTTAATTTTGAAATAATCAGGGACAAAATAGTCATTCTCCAAATATTTAGCCAAAATTGATTTTATCTCCAGTTATATTTATTCGCATTTGGTGAGATGTTAAATAGCATAGGCCATTTTTAGCTATTCTATTTTAAGTATCTCAACTGATTAGGAATTAACAAAATACTTAACCATAGTGTTGTCAATTTTAAGTCAAGTGAAAAGTATAGGCATAAGACTAGTTTCTGGGACACAACAACAGGGATTACTGTTAACAATGTGTTATCTTTAGCGCTGTGGAGTCGTTAGGAAAAATAAGACTTAGACTCCTGTAATTTTAAAGAGAGATTCTGATTCGGAGTTTGACATAGACCCTGGGTCTGTGCAAGTGTGCTCAAGCCTACACAGATACTTTTCTATTGTAACATCAACAAAATTCTTGCATATTCACAATTAGTGACCGTTCTAATGATGTCATAAATCTTTGGTCATAAAAGTTTACCATAGAAATGAACATCAGAGGAATTCCTTCTTGCTTTTGCTGTAACATTTTTTCTGCAGTCGAAACTTTTGTATTTTGTTAATAATAGTCTGAGTTTTTAATGAAATTATTTTTCTGGTTAAAAATTAAGTAAATTTAATCAGTTTTAGGGTTTAATCTAGGAAAAAGGGATTTTTAGCTTTTTGGCTAATTGCAGCCAATAACTTCTAGCCAAATAAAAATAGCTTTAGCCGAGGAAAAAAAAAAGTTTTATTTATACAAAATTTCTATGTAATGCAATATACAAATACATCACTCTGTAAGATTGACCCTTCGAGATTTGGCTGTATACCATACAGCAAATACTTTTTTAATGGAAATTCTTTTCAAAATTTCCCTTCCAAATTAATCATCAAATGGTACCCCTGTGTTCCTGTAAACCGGGCACTTCCAAAAAAAACTGGGTACCCCCATCAAGACTCGAAATGGAAAAATTTACAAACCAGAACGGTATTTCAAAATTATTGTTGACTAGATATATTTTTTTTTTTTTAGTATAGACAGTTATATGTAACCATACAAAAACAATATAAAAAATGCATTCAAGATTCTAAGTAATAAAAATAGTTACAAAGAGTACAATAAACTATACAGTACACTCGCTTAAACCTGCAACCCTAAAATCTGCATATAATTTCAGATATAAACAGTGAAACTTGCAATTAAGTTCCAGGAACAAAATTCAAGATTGTACTGAAATCAACGGCAATTGCAACTTAAAAAAAAAAATTCTAATTATGCTCTTTGGCTTACTTCAGCTGATAAATTACTAAATAAAATGTCGTTACTTTTGACTTTGATGTATCGTATCTATAGCGAAATTCACCATATTGTAGGTCCTCACGGAGATAAGAGATAGGTAGAAGTGAATGTTTTGATTCGCCATGATGTTAAAAATGTAACCCTGAACACGGTCAAAATTCAATCCAAATACATGCAGCTCCACAGAGTCTGTGTACGATTCATTTTGAAAACCTCTCCCCGTCTAATGAAATACAGCCGTTGTTCTACAAGCTTGTTTTGTTTGGGCCAAATGAGGGTGTTTAAATTTGAAAGATTACCGGCTTCGTAGTGCAAGCCAAAAGCCATTTTCATGGCATACTGTACTGCACCCCTATTCTTTCTCTTTACTCTGTTGTAGATCCTGCACAATATTTACAAAATGTATAATTGTAGGACGTATATAATTGCAAATTGTAATTGAATTGTTTCTTTTTCTGTGTTTCAATATTTATTTTAATTTTCAATATTACATATACATTTTAATGTATAATTCTAGTTAATTTAATATGACCAAACTCAAGCTTTTTAAAAAAGAAAATATGAATCTAGTTCCTAAAAAACCAAGATCTCGCTTATATCAGTAAAAATCGCAATCTTTTTTCAAGACTTTCAGGTAGCTTTCATTACAAAAAGTAAAAGTACTATTGCAGCTGTCCAGAGGAAAGCACTTCCAAAAATTTTGGTATATTTTCCTTGATCATGACCCCCAGATCCCAAAACCACCCTTTGTTCAAATGTGACTTATCTGATTTTTGTCATGCGATAACACTCGTATTTATAAACCAATTTGGATGAAATTAATTGTATGCATAGTACATACCAGTGTCTCGACAGAATTCGTTGGCCAACATCATCTGCCATATTGTTTCAAAATAGCAGCCATTTAAAAAAAATTTAATTTAAAAAGCGGTGCAAATAAATTAAAAACTGAAAAATATTTTTTTCTCAAGAGTTGACTATTCCGAAACATGTTTCGTCTTTATCCTAAAAAATGGCTGAGATATAGCAGTTTTAATTCCTAGAGTGACTGACATTTTAAAACAATCTGATTTTTGTCATGCTGTAACTCTTGTATTTATAAACCGATTTAGATAAGATTAACCGATTTGGATGAAATTAATTGTATGCATAGTACATTCCAATGTCTCGACAGAGTTTGTTAACCAGTTTCATCCGCCATATTGTTTCAAAATGGCAGCCATTTAAAAAATTTTAAATAAAAAAATCGGTGCAAATAAATTAAAAACTGAATGTCATGCTGTAACTCTTGTATTTATAAACCGATTTAGATAAGATTAAATGTGTGCATGTCTGTAAAAAAAACAGAGGGTAAACGTTCTAAGCAGAGGGTATACGCTCAAGGCTGAGATTATAGGCTCGGCGAACCTTTTTACGTGCGCATGCCGAAAATTCACAAACAATATCTATCAACAACGTAACGTGCCAAACTGACACAAAAATAATTTTGGAGAGTACGATGTCTATACCAAACAATGGGTATAAAATCCGTTGCTTTCATGCATTAATAATTAAAAAATATCAAAAATTAAAATGCGATTTTTTTTGTATACTGGAATCAACTATTAAGGCTGTTCTTAACTGCTCTGCTCAACAAGTGAAAAACGTTCTGACTAGGGATTGACCGAAGCAGCAATTTTGCCGAATACCGAATACCGAAGCTTCGGTCGAAGTGTACGCCAAATATTCAGTATTCGGCGACCGAATACTTGAAAATTTTTAATATGCATTTTTGCATATACTAGCTTTTTTAATAAACTTTAATTGAAATGAAATTCTCAATAATTTAATTCAGTTACATTTTTATTCTTAAATCTAATTAACAAAAAATGTAATGACTTCTTTCCACTCACAAATTTATTAACCCATCACTTTTTATTATTTTATCACTAGTCAATACCCAAAAATAACCTATGAAAGTATTAAACTATGCAGGCTATTATTAAGGATAAGTACTACCAGAAAAACAAAAGTTCATTCAAATAAAAAGAAACAATGTTGTTATTAAGCTGATTTACTGATTGTCTAATTATAAACATATTGAATAGGAATGTTCTCAAAATACAAAAAGTATCATATCAATTTGTACATTTAACTATTTTCTATCAAATTATTGATAGATATTTATATTTTGATTAATATTTTAACACTGTGGTGATGAAGATTACAAATTTGAACGTTTTTGATATAACGGTTATAAAAGCTATAGGATAAGCATTGGAGTATACTTATTGGATGTGTGTATTTTCTTTAATAACCTTAGATATACAGATAGGAACTCTAATATACTTATCTGATGTGTATATTAAAGAAAATACACATTAAATAAATTTAAATTAAAAAAAACTAATGTAGAAGTAATTAAAATTAAATGATAAGGGATGCATCTTCCTTACTTTTTTCTTCTTCTCTAGTTGGGAGTTGTTTTGATTTCACCCCTATGTAGACTATTTTAGGAAGGAAAAAGTTTTTTTTTAATAAAAAATGGCCTTTGACTTGTTTTTTGTAGTGCAAGCTGAATTCTGAACTCATGCATATAATATTAAACCTCATTGTTTAGCCTATTCTACTGCTAAGTAAAAGATAATTCTTCTAATTCTAAAAAAATACTTATCTGCAATTATTCGGCCGAATACTTAAAAGTATTCGGCCGGAGCCGAATATTCGGTTTACATGCCGAACCACCGAATACCGAATCAACTATTCGGTATTCGGTCAAACCCTAGTTCTGACACATTCACAAATTCATTTTTTAAAGGAAAGATATAAAATTGGAAAGCCTGGCCATGGAAGCGATTTAGAATGGAACTGTTTTTTCCATTTCGGGATCAATCAATTACCCATTGAGTTATAAGCGATTTCAATCACATGACAAACCCGTTTTTCGCCCGCTCTTGAGTGATTTTTCTACTTTCGCGCGGAAATTCGGTTCAAAACGTCACTTTGACGTTATTTTCTGAAAGATCTATTGCGTTTGCAAAATAATGAAAAAACAGCTCGATGACATAGTTTCTGAACAACAACACCAGCTAGTTTCATGCATTTTCGAACAAAAATAAATTAAAATTTATGTCAGGAAGTTGCTCTTTTGGATTTGAGAACAGCCTTAAATAGGATTCATTTATACGTTATGTACTGCAATAAAGGATAAAGATGCGAGTTTTTATTTCATTAATTTTTCAATTTATTATTAATGCAAGATCTCTGTTATAATTTTGCAAGTTACATCAAACAATGTACTAATAATGTATTTATGAGATTTTCTCTGTTGTATGTTTGGTGGAAAACGCCTTATATCTGGTTTATATTTTGTTATCTTTACAAATATACACAGCTAAATTAGATCCATATGCCATGTTATTGCAGTGACTGTCAAACGAAATTCATTTGAAAATTACAGTTTTTAAATTCATACAGAAAGGCAAAATACATGTCGAAAACGCTACATAGCATGATAGAAAAAGAAAATTACTTCGATGTGTTAACTTATGCAAAAAATAATTGCATTATTTGCGATCTGCCCTTATGGAACAAAATTTTATTCATTATAACAGAAATAAAAAATGGATTTTATCTGTATAACGATTACCAAATTAAAATTTTTCGCGTGCCAGAAAAATGAGCTTACGTGCCAAAGGTTCGCCAACCCTGCTCTAGTGTATATATACTATAGCTTTCTTGAGAAACAGAGGGTCTACAGCAGTGGTTCTCAACCTTTTATTGTGCACGCCCCACCGAAGCATCTGTAAAATCATGATGTCCCCCCTACCCCCACCTTCTCACACACATATTCTGAAATTTATATCTTTTATTATTTCAAAAGTGAACTCTATTTACCTGAAGGAAGGCTAACAGAGTTTTAATGATAACTATTCATTTCACATTCTTAACTTATCATAGAAGTGAATTTTGTGTCACAAATATGTTTTTAACATTATTTTATAAATGCAATGGGACTATAAAATCTTTACTTTTATGCCAAAATAGTTTGCCTTCCCAACTTAATTCGATGTTTAACAAAAGTATTGTATATGATCTGCATTTTTATCTTCCAAAAGTGCTTAAAGAAACCTCACACTTAGCATTAAAATGTTGAAACATTTTATAATCCATTTTAATAACCTGTTAAGAACTGTTGGAACAGCTTTGGGCACCAAATTTTCTTTCTGTGGATCACAAAATACACAAGAAGCAGTCCAAGATTCTGATGTTTATGAATTTTAAGTAGACATCAAAATCCCAATCGAAACACATTTATCTTTTTCCCTCCTCAATTATCGTTAATTAACTGCCATGTATTACCACATTTTCAAATTTATATTATATATGTTATATATTCATTTGCCGTGTAAAAGGCTTGCAGTACAGCCATATTTACTATTTATCTATTTCCTTTTCTAATGCTATTAAGAGCAAGAATCTGAGAAAGTGTCACACCTAGCATTATGGGGTGATTCATGCCATCTCGGATTTTCTCCAAAAAATTACCAGTTATTACTTATCTTGTTAAAAGGCCAAATCCAGAAGTTTTTTTCTCCAAAGTTGAGTTGTTCATTTTTTATGGGCCCCCAAAGGTCACCGTGCAGTGCGAAAAATTGAGCGTTTTTTTTAGACATTAAAATTGCTATGACCCACAATTCTTTGCGCAAACAACTTGCCACAAAATTCTTTTTATATATGGGATGTAGGAGGATTCAACTTTATATAATGGATGAGAAGTCTGTGGCAACTTGTTGCCGCAAGGTCACTGAAGGTCACAAACTTATGCATTTTCACTGTTTTTTAGCATTTTTAAGGCCCAATAACAGCTTGCGCGTTGAAGTTGCCATGGCAAAAGAGGTGTCATTTGAAAGACATGTATTAGCACTTTTTAAAAATGTACATATAATTGAGGCAAGTTGGATGCGCTTTTAGTAACAGAGCGCCAAAATGTGAAAAATGTCATATTTGACCGATAATTAAACTGTCATAATTTCCTGCGGCAATGACATTTTGAAATAATTATTTTGCTATTCTTTTATTCTATTATTGCTCTTTATGAAAAAATAAATTCCATTGAGGCATGTACCTTTAAGAAAAAAAAATGATTTTTTTAAACATACTCTATTCCGGTAGTCAGGACTTTTTTGCTTTTCAGAACAACTCGTCTGAATAATAATTTTTTTAACATTTACTTGACTGTATGAATTGATATATTTTATATATTGTTGCGTTTATATTTATTGAGAACAATTATTTAGTTTTAAAATTCAAAAAATCACAGACATGTTCTCTATTTGGTATATACCTGTGAAATGCATATATGATTTTTTCATTACTGTTTAAAAATTTACTATAATTTTTCACATTTAATAGACTAAAAGCAAAAGGTTTACAAAGTTTTATACTTTTATACATATTTTGGAATATTTTGTTTAATTTTTACATATTTTGGAATATTTTGTTTAATTTTTAACATTTGTTAAAAAATCACCTGAAACTTGTACAAAATTATAACTGAATAAAATGCACATATAAAGAGTAACATATAAAGTCTTTTTTTTTTAATATAAGGTACATTTTAAAATCATTATTGATGAGGTATTTTTAATTTAAAATCATTAATTTCAGAACATAAAATTATTCAAAGCAAAATATTCCAACCTTCCCCTTGTTTGTATTACTATTACTACATAGTGAAAAATGCCGAACTTCAAAACTATTTTAAGTTTATAATCACATTATTTCAGCAACACAAAATTCTGAAAAACAAAATATCTCAACTCTTCTTTTTTTTTGTATTACTAGTACTACTTGGTCAAATATTCTAGAACCGTGAGAACAATATTTCTGTGCAATCAGATTTCTTTATGTTAATCCATTAAAAAATAAAATTATTTTCTTTTTTGTTTATAAAGGGTATTTTTTTTTAAAAGTATTACTGATAAAATATTTTACATTTGCAACAATAATTTTAGTAAAATAAAATTGCACAGAGAAAAAAAAAAAACCCAACTCAGCTCTTCCCTTGTTTGCCTTACTGTTATCACATGGTTGGCTATTCTGGAATATCAGAACAATATTTCTGTTGAATAAGAATTACCTTTGTTCATCCATTTAAAAAATAAAGTTGTGAATTTTTAATTTGGATATTTTCATACTTATGTTTATATATTCTTAGTTAAAAAAACTGTTTTACAAAACATGGAAGAACTTAATTCGGATCCTTATACAGATTGTTTTTTTATAATGAGCTATTGAACTGTGGAAGACACGGCAAAAGTCGTAAGGATGAGTTGTTTTCAGAACAGGACTTGGCAGCAGATGTGAAGAAATTATCTAGAAAGAATAAATGTTAAAGCACTTGATAGAAGTGTGTCTGAAAAAGAACTAATATCTAGCAGAAGTGGTAAAGTTTTACCTGAAGGATTTAAACTTTGTGCAAAGCATCGTTTTGGTTTAGGTACTTATTGGAATGTTCCAGCTGTATGTTTACACCCTTATCACAAGGAAAACAGGAAAAGAAAAGAAAAAGGTGTTAGGTCTGCAAGTTGGGCAACATATGAATTAATATGTAAATATAATTCTTCTGTAAACTTTCCAATTGGAGGAACTGTTTGTCCAAAGCATAGAGATTATCTTCTTTCAAAAGATCTACATCAAATGAACGATGAAGTTGAGATAACCGACATCACTTCCAGCGATCCAACATTTGAAGTTCGTAATTCTCTGTTAGTGGAAACTGATAAGACCGAGACAAATTCATTTATAAAATCATTAACAGAAGGTTTAAGCCCTGTTAAATTTCAGTTGAAATCTCCTGTTTCAAAACTTTCTGCAAGTACCATTCGCTATATGAAACGAAAATACTCTGAAGTTACCAATAATTTTAAAGCAACGTTAACCAAGAAACTGGCCCCAGAGCAAGAACATGAATTTCGAAAGGTTGTTTCAGACAGTAGCAGCTGCAGCGAGACGGAAGCTGAAGATGAATGTCTAAAAGAGATAGTAACAGCCTTTAAAAGCACTCCATCTCAAAAGATGAAGCCAGCTTTATTGGATCCTCAAAAATACACAAAATCAGAAGTTATAGAGAAATTCCAATGCTCACAGAGAATGGTAAGGAGAGCAAGAAAATTGAGAGCACAATTTGGGGCTGGCAATATGCCTCTTGTACACAAAATTAGTAGAAACTGTCTCGACATGAGTAAGGTTGATCATTTTTTAGATTTTTTGTTTACAACAGATTCTCTACAAGATGTTGCTTATGGAACAACTTTAAAATATGATTGTGGATTAAAACATGTTACCCCACATGCGATACCATCTTCTCTGGTCCTATACAATTGTCTGGGGCTGATCCTTTTACAGTTCTATGCTTAAAAGATATTCAAGAGTCTTACAAGGAACAATTATATGTTTGTGGGTTTTTTTTTTTTTTTTTTTTAAATTATTGATAGTGTTAGCGTTAGCTGAATATACTTGTATTATCAATATAGATTATAAATGCCAAGAATTTTGATTGTCAAATTAAATAACATCTATCATATATGTGTCACAATATATTAAAATATATCCATTCATACAGCCAAGTAAATATTTTAAAAAAAAAATGTTATTCAGACAAGTTGTTCTGAAAAGCAAAAAAGTCCTGACTACCGGAATAGAGTATGTTTAAAAAAATCATTTTTTTTTTCTTAAAGGTACATGCCTCAATGGAGTTTATTTTTTCATAAAGAGCAATAATAGAATAAAAGAATTGCAAAAGAATTATTTCAAAATGTCATTGCCGCAGGAAATTATGACAGTTTGAATATCGGTCAAATATGACATTTTTCACATTTTGGCGCTCTGTTACTAAAAGCGCATAAAACTTGCCTCAATTATATGTACATTTTTAAAAAGTGCTAATACATGTCTTTCAAATGACACTTCTTTTGCCATGGCAACTTCAACGCGCAAGCTGTTATTGGGCCTTAAAAATGCTAAAAAACAGTGAAAATGCATAAGTTTGTGACCTTCAGTGACCTTGCGGCAACAAGTTGCCACAGACTTCTCATCTATTATATAAAGTTGAACCCTCCTACATCCCATACATAACAAGAATTTTGTGGCAAGTTGTTTGCGCAAAGAATTGTGGGTCATAGCAATTTTAATGTCTTTAAAAAACGCTCAATTTTTTGCACTGCACGGTGACATTTGGGGGCCCATAAAAAATGAACAACTCAACTTTGGAAAAAAAAATTCTAGATTTTGTCTTTTAACAAGATAAGTAACAACTGGTAATTTTTTGGAGAAAATCTGAGATGTCATGAATCACAGGTGTGACACTCTCTCAGATTCTTGCTCTTAAAGATTTATAAATTTTATAAAGTTGGTAGTATCACATTTAGTTATTTTCAAATATTTTTTAGGGTCAATTAGATTTCGGTATATTCTTAAGTAATTTCACATGGAAAAATTTCTTTCTTCGTATTCCATACAGCAGAGTGAATTGATAAAAATAACTCAAATGATTGAAAAAAATTGTATAATATATTAGTAACCAGAAAAATTATAGAAATTTTTAAAAATAAGAAAGGAAAGAGGGGCTGGTAGGATATTTTTAAAGTTTGATCATATAATTATTCTGGTATGGATACAATTTTAAACATTTTGATTTGGAACTCTTTTAAAGTTCAACAACGAAACGTATTTATTTTTAAATGTTTCATATATTACTTTTATTTTTAATCTAAAACATTGTTTTTCAAAAAAAAAAAATAATAAATAAAAATGAATAAATAAATAAATAAAAAAGAAGAAAAGTGAATGAGTGTGTTGCAAATCTGAAATTGCCCCCCTAAAGAGTCAAATTGCCCCCCTGTGGGGCCTACGCCCCACGTTGGGAACCACTGGTCTACAGTGTTCCTTAAGAAAATCCAGAGTATATACGGCGTATACTCCCGTATACCCTCTACTACATCCCTATGCATAGTACATATGAATGTCTCGACCGAAGTCATTGGCCAGCTTCATCCGCCATCTTGTTTCAAAATGGTGACCATTTGTGTCGTGCACTGTTTAAATATTATTAATATCTGTTAGCTTCAAATTCTTACCAAGCTTGGCGACACTTGGCAACCAAAAATAAGTAAAAATAAATGATGCCAACTTGACTATAGCTTACTAATTTGACGCAATTCTCATTCAAATTCAGTATTGACGAATATTCTCTTATCAGGTTTGTCGCAATTTAGCTTCTTAAAATTTGAGTAAAATTAGCTTCGAGTAAAATTTGCAAAATTTTAAAACCTAGAAATATGAAAGCTCCCGGTAGCAGAAAGTTCGAGACGCGCGACGTGCATCGCAGATTTATTTTGGACCTTGCAGATAAATTTGCCAACTTGGAAAAAAAAGTATTTCCTTAAAAAAAAAAAAAAAAAAAAAAAAAAAAAAGTACGAAAATTCTGACAAAAAATATCGCGAATTCGGCAAATGGTCGCCGAAAAATTTCAATTTCGGCAATCGTTCGCATAAAAAATCGGTAATTTATAGCCAAAGGATCGCTATAAAAACGCGAATTTCGTCAAAAGAGACCGGAAAAAAAACACGAATCTCGTCCCAGGGTTGTAGAAAAAATGCAAATTTCTGTCACAGGATCGCGGAAAAAACACGAATTTCGTCAAAGGATCGCGGAAAGAATGCGAATTTAGTAAAAGGATTGCGGAAAGAACGCGAATTTAGACAAACGATTGTAGGAAAAACTCAAATTTAGTCAAACGATCGCGAAAAAACGCAAATTTATGTCAAAGGATCGCGAGCAAACGCAAATTTATGTCAAAGGATTGCGGAAAGAAGGAGGAATTTCGTCAGAAGACCTCGAAAAGCGTAAATTTCTGCCAAAAGATCGCTGTACAAACTTGAATTTTATCCAAAAATCCCGAAAAAACGTGGATGTCGTTCCAGGGGCGCAAGAAAAACGCAAATTTCTGTCACAAAATCGCGGAAGAAACTTGAATTTCATCGAAGGATCAGGAAAAAACACGAATTTAGTCAGACAATCGCGGAAAAAATGCAAATTTCTGTAAAACGATCGCGAAAAAACGCAAATTTCTGTCAAAGGATCACGAAAAACACAGATTACTGTCAAAGGATCGCGAAAAAGGGAAAATTTGTCAAAAGATCGGAATTAAATTTGCGGAATTTCGTCAAAAAATCGCAAAAAGTGCAAATTTCTGCCAAAGGATCACTGTAAAAACGCGAATTTCGTCAAAAGATCCCGGGAAAAACGTGAATTTCGTCCCAGAGGTGCCGAAAAAACTCAAATTTCTGTCGCAGAAAAAACACGAAGTTCGTCAAAGAATCGAGGAAAAAACACGAAGTTCGTCAAAGAATCGAGGAAAAAACACGAAGTTCGTCAAAGAATCGAGGAAAAAACACGAAGTTCGTAAAGGATCGCGATAAAAAGCTCAATTTTGTCAAAGGATCGCGAAAAAAACGAGGAATTTCCTCATAAGATCGCAAAAAAAAACAGCAGATTTCGTCAAAAGATCGCGAAAAAACGGCAAATTTCGTCAAAAGATAGAGATAAACGGCATATTTCGTCAAAAGATAGAGATAAACGGCATATTTCGTCAAAAGATAGAGATAAACAGTATATTTCGTCAAAAGATCGCGAAAAAAACCAAATTTCATCAAAAGTGCGCAAGAACACATAATTAGTGCCTGTAGTGGATTTTCGCTCCCCCCCCCCCCCTCTCTGTTGTAACCTTTCGGAAATTTTGCTGTGAGTTTCAGAATTTTTTTTTTACTCAGAATCACCCCTGGTATTATTAATCAGTAAGAACACTGTTTATTTTAACACTCATAATGTTTGTACATAAGAAAATGTAACGCGCTACTCCCGCAGACAATTTTCATCCCACTAAATTGCTGTCGCAGACACAACCATAACTTTCTACTACTGGGTGAAAGCTGCATTTTCCTCCCAGCACATGCCAAAAGGACTTTTTTAAATCAAGCTTTTTTGCTTATTAAATCTGGATAAACAGGACATAAAGTTTCATTATTTTATTATTCTGGTCCCTGTAGCAGAAACTGTGCAGCACAGCAGCTGTGCTGCAGATTATTTTAGACCTTGCAGATTAATCAAACAGCTTAAAAATAAATACGGGGCTTAAAAAATTGACTTTAAGTTATTGTGTTTTTTATTACATTTTCTTTGTAAATTACAACTTTTGCTTATTTTATGGGTTTACTATAAGTATTTGACAGTAGCTTGGTTCAGCATTGGTGGGTTACAGATAAATTTTGATTTGCTGCAGATGGACACCAAAAATTCTGCTACTGGGATTCTGGTGTTAATTATTTTCTTATCTAATGTTGGAAATATTTAATTCTTTTAAGTTATTTTTAGCATACCAACTGCTTATTTTAAGTTTTAAAACCCCATTTCATCATCTTGTCGTCCACCCTGCAGAGAACACGTTTTCCCGGCGACTGTCGAGATGTTTACGTTCTCAATCGGCGAGTTGAGTTATCTCACGGTTGCTCTTTGGAAGGAAACTTCCATTTTTCAGGTTCTATAGATGGCGCTGTCGTTCCGGAGATGCACGACGCTTCGTCTTTAGTTGACGTTTACTAGGCTGTGATTCGTCCAGGTAATTAACTGTCCGTTTCGCGGTATTTTATGCAAATGTCTTATTTTTGAGGTG